>CM022300.1:357194481-358444481 GCA_011799875.1 Thinopyrum elongatum | reverse complement strand
ATTGTATTGCCGTGCAAAACTCTTCTCTTTTTCTCTACATGTTCAGCATGACTGTGTACTATATCTGACATGCATAGGAAAAAAATATAGTGAGATTATGTAAGGAGAGCATGCAGAAATCTAGAGTGATGGTAACAACCACTGGATAGATCCGAAAATAATGATAGCAGGATGATGATAGCTTTACTTAAATAAAAAGACAGATGATGATTGCTTTACTGTTTGTTTCCCACCCAAGATGAACAACATAGACATACCGTAGGTGAACCAGATAATAGACAAAGATGCTATTCATTGCTGCCTCGATATGTGCCCCACAAGCATTTTAAAACTCAAGTTTGAACATTAATTCGGACCTGACTTGGAGTCTAAGAGGTGAACATGATGATAAAGTAGCAGTGATATTAAGCAATGCATAACATAAGTAGAAACAAAAGAGTGCGACCTCTCTTTTGGACCCATGTACTCCTCAGGTTCATCTGCTGAGTCGATGATAGTGATGCAGTTGCGGTGGGTGCCGGCGGCAGGGAAGGAGATCTGAGGCGGCGAAAAATGGTTGGCAGTCGTGATGTCTGGTATGGTGGATGCTTCTGTCGATGGAGTAGCTCGGGTGAGGTGGACGACGTCGCGGCAGGAGCAGGACAAACCACACAAAGTTTTCTTTGACACCTATCTGTAACTGAAGTAATTCTATAAGGGCTCCTTTGGCTTGCAGGATTCTAAAAACACAGGGATAGGAAAACACCAGAATAGGATAGGAATTCATGTGGGAAACAGAGCATTTGTAAACACAGGATTTCTGTCAACTTGGGTGTTTGGTTCACAAGAATTGGAAGAGCAGAGGAATGCAAAGAAACATGGCCAAATTAAAGGGAAACCATATGAAAGTGTGTACAGTTAGAATGTTATTCTGCCACTAATGCACTTAGTCTTGTTTTCATGCATAGGAAAAGTAGCTCTAGGTTGATGTTTTTCTCCATTCCTTTCAAACAAATGCATGAATAATTGAATAGTAGAGTACCATAGGAAAATTTCTTATTGCTATGTTTTTCCTTCACTTTTTCCTTTGAACCAAAATAGCCCTAATGGATCGACATGAATGCAGAGTAATAAGTGATGCGACAAGTGTACAACCTCTTTGGCGTAGCCGTGTCGACCTCAGCATCATTGGGTTGGTCGCTCAAGAAGTTGCGACAGAGGTGGCTCTCGGAGGTGTGGTGGAAGATCTGAGGCGTCTGTAGATGGCGTCCAGGGTACTGCTCTGTTGTGATGGATGGTTCCATCGTTGGAGCAGCTCCGGCAAGCCGTAAGACGTCGAGGCTGAAGCAGCACAAGACAGACATCGTTAATCTCAAGTGGGATTCTAATAGCATCTCCAATAGATGATGTAACGTAAATTACCAAAAAGTGGTAGATGTAAAATGTACATCACCAAAAAACACCTGACTACAATAGATGAGGTAAAAACTATTGACTCTGAACTTAACTGTCGAAACTGAAATTTACTATGGAATCAGAATGATACTGTCGAAACTGAACACCCTGGTACCAGAGATGCACTGCACATGTAGTTTAGGCTGCTCGAGCACTAGTAGTAGAGAAACAGTGATCTAAATGAGCAGGCGATCGATAGGGAACACAGTAGGAGATAGCAGCCGGAGCAGCAGCGCCTGGAGCAGCAGCGCGAACTAGAGCAAGAGCAGCAACTCATGTAGCTGCAACGGCCCGTGTTGTAGCATAAGTAGCGTGAGCGAGAGCAAAAGCAGAGAAGCAGCACGAGCAAGGGGAAGAGCAGAGCAGCCGCGCGATCGAGCGAGAGTTGGAGCAGCAGGAGCAACTCCGGCTGGTATGGACACCGCCACCGAGGGAGCCTCACACTGGGGGAGAGCCGCCATGGAGATGTCGCCGGCGGCGCCGACTACGAGGTAGCCGCGCCATGGGCGAGCGGGGTCGAGCACCGGCGGTTACTGGAGGTCAAGTTAAGGAGATGATACGATGCGATGAGTGTACGACCTCTTTGGTGGCGCCGAGTAGGCCTTGTCTTCGTCCGAGGAGTCGGTGAGGATGCTGCGGTTCCGGTGGAGCAGGTTAACGCGGCGCTGTGGGGATGGAACAGCTGCGTGTGGCGCCCCTGACTCAATCGTACACTAATCATACACGCAAACGTGTACGATCAAGCACAGGGACTCACGGGAAGATATCACAACACAACTCTAACACAATTTAAACGGAGGTCCACAATATTACAGACCAGGGATCCGAAGATCCAAATACATAAGTTAGTCATACAAATATTATCTGAGTACAGACATAGTTAGACAAGTTTTGCCTTAAGAAGGCTAGCACAAACAGCGACACTAGATCGAAAGGCGTTGGCCTCCTGCCTGGGAGCCTCCGATCCTACTCCTGGTCAGCTGGCTCGATCCAGTAGTAAGTAACCTCTGGACCCTCCTGGTAGTAAGCTCCAATGGTGGCATCTGGCTCCTGGACTCCATCGTCTGATGTATCATCAAGGTGGGGTATATGGGGAAAAGAGAAAGTAAAGCAACCGTGAGTACTCATCCGAAGTACTCAGCAAGCAAGGATCTATACTACATATGCAACATTATCAATGGAGAAAGGCTGTATAAGTGGACTGGGCTGCAGAAATGCCAGAATAGAGAGAAGGCCTAGTCCTATCGAAGACTAGCATCTTCAAACATCTTCACAAGGCCATCATCTTGCAGCAGTAGAAGAGAGTAGAATAACATTTTATTTAGCAAACATGTTGAAGTACAGCTTAAAGATCCTTCCTCGACTCCCAAGCGAGAAAGCGATCCCGAAGCTTCAATTAAGTAACAAGTATCCAGTTTAAGTAGTAGATCGGGATACACAAACTGAGCATCCTTTACCATAGGACCGGCTATCGATAGATCATTCATCCCTGCAGGGGTGCACTACTGTTACCCAACACGCTCGATCAACTCTGGCCGGACATACTTGCTGGGTAATGCCCGTCCTCGGAAGATCAACACGAAGCAACGCCCTACCTACGCTCGGCAGAGAGGTCAGCACGCCGGACTAACCTATGCACCCAGAGGTCTCGGGCCATCGCCCTGGGCACCCTGCACGTTCCAAGACTGGCCGGGGTGCAGGCGCGACACTGAGCTCGTCAGTGAAGTATCCAGCCCAATCCCGACAATCAGCCCGCACGGTGAATCGTGACGTCAGACGAGCTTTCGGGAGAAACGTACTTCACAGAGGGTCCCATAACCATTATCCCGCGTGGTGGTAGTGCGTATAGGGCACGTCGACCCACTCAGATCACACACCCAAATCCAATAGGCTCAATTAGTATCACGCGGAGACAATCAGAGTCTCTGATGCTCCACCACAATGTCACACTCGAGTGCCCTTCCGGCACACCCGACATCATAGATCCCCAGCGGGTACCCACCAGGGTGGACCCGCCTGTAACAAAGGTCAAGTAATCGTGTGGTCATAACATCAAGGGGGAAACCCGAGGAATCACCCTCGGTGGATTCCACTCGACGAAATCATCAGGGTGAATGTATGAGGTATCACCCTCGAGGTTCACACTGAGGGTTGCACGACAGAGTCGTATCGGAAGTGGAGAAGGAGGAATCACCCTCGATGACCACGACCGAACAGCTACACGGCAGAGTATTCATCGGGAGTGCGTTACGAGGTATCACCCTCGGCACTCGATAGTTACTACGCATAGTGGTACTACTAAGGGGGGGTGTGAAGTGAGGTGTCGGTCTCTGGTCGACGATCACGTTGATCGAGTCGTCGATGATCAAGCAGGGGCAACAAGGATAATGTGGTGGGGTCACTGATGGTTCATTCCAACCTAAACTAAACAGTTTATCATAGGCAGGTAAGGTAGCAATGAACAGGTTACACCAGCAGGCTATGCATCAGAATAGGAGCATACATTAACAGTAGCAAAATCTAATGCAAGCAGGAGAATAGAATGGGCGATATCTGGATGCTCAGGGGAGGGGGGGCTTGCCTGGTTGCTCTGGCAAGAGAGAGGGGTCGTCAACGGGCTGCTCGTCGGTAGTGTAGTCGTACCCGGGTGCAGCGTCGTCGGTCTCAGCGTCTATCGAGAGAGAGAAGGAGGGGGGAGAGAAACAATAAATTCACGGCAATAATGCAAACAATATGTATGACATGCCTAAATGATATGCCGGGGTTTTCTACTGCCTAACTAAATGATTTAGTTAATTTAGGAATTTATTCAGATTTATTTAATTAAAGTTGGGCACTATTCATTTATCGAAATTGGTCTAAAAGTTCAATGTTCATATAGCTAGGGGCGTCTGACAGGAATACGGAGGACGTATTCGGGTTCGTATCGAAATTCTGAGCAAGTTTCATATATAAATTATTTTCATCGGAGTTACGGTTTATTTAATACGATTTTCTAAAGTTTTTATTAATTTCTGGAATTTATTTAATTATTTAAATTAACATTATCCGAAACAGTGTAAGTGACGTCAGCATGACCTAAGCATGACGTCAGTAGGTCAACTCTGGCTGACCAGAGTCAAACCTGACATGGGGGGCCCACATGTCATACACTGTGGCTTAATGAGAGAGGTTAATTTAATTATTTGAGTTAATTAACAGGTGGGGCCCAGCAGTCAGTGACTGATTAGTATTTAATTAACTAATTATCTAATTATTTATTTATTTAAAACCGTTTAAATGGGGTGGGGCCCGCGTGTCATAGAACCGGGTGGCACAGTCAGCAGCGCTGACTGGTCAACAGGGCCCAGTGGGGCCCGTGGTCAGGGACAGGGAGGCGGGGCCCGCGGTGCCAAGTGGTAGCCACGTCGGCACCGGCCACCGGAGTGCGCCGGCGAGCCCGAACGTGGCGCCGAGCTCCGGCGAGCTCGGGATTTTCCCACAGGGCATCTCCGGAGGCGTGCTTGGGCTCTAACGAACGAGCGCGGTGAGCCGCATCACGTGGTGGTGGTGGATGATCATGGGGGTGGCCGGAACGGCGGCGACATCGGTTCTAGCGGCGGCCGGAATACGGCAAGCTCGAGGTCGAGCCCAGGGGCTCGCCCGAGATGATCTACTGCACGCACGCAAGGCTTGGGCTCTCCAGAAACACGACGGAGGCGACGGCTTAGCACGGGGTGGACGAGGGCGCGAGCCACGAGCTCCACGGCGGAAGCAGGGGCACGGCAATGGCGGTAGCTAGCAACGGCTCATTCTAGCGCGAGATGGAGGAAAGGGAGGATGCGGAGCTCATCGAGGAGCGTACGGAGTGCTCATTGATCAGTTTAGGAGCAGCAGAGCAGAGGATCGACGCGGCGAAGTTTCGGTGGCCGCGGGCGTTGACGGAGACGATGTGGTGATGGTGCTGCTCCCCAAGACGAAGCAGGGCAGCAGCTTGACGGAGACGAGGGCTCCAGAGCTCCTGGACAAGTCGCGGGGACGAGCGGGGCACGGTGGCCACGAGCTTTAGCGGTGGCCGACCATGGCGGCGCCGGGCGAAGCGGGGAGCGAGGGAGGAAGGGGGGGGAACTGGGCTAGGGTTCGCCAGGGGGGAGCACGGGGTTGCCCTTTAACCACCGCGCGGCGCGGCGCGGCGCGTTGTCGATCGCTCGGAGGGGGGGGGGGCCTGGCGCGCACGCTCCAGGTGCTCGACAGCAGCGGCGTGAGCAGTGCGCGAGGTGGCGGAAAGCGAGGGAGTGGGCTGGGCCGCGGCTGTAGCGGTAGGCCGAGTGCACAGTAGACGCTTTAGGCCTTTTCCTTTTTCTCTTTTCTGTTTCTTTTTCTTTTCTATTCTGTTAATTGTTTAGGCCCCAAATGGTTTTTGTAAAAAGTGTGACCTAGTCCATAAATACAAGTGCTTTATTCCCTAACACCTAAAACTAGTTTGGGCAAAATATCATTTCATAAATGTTTTAAACAAATTAAAAGGTTGCTAAATATTATTTTCAGCCACTGTTTGAGGTTGTTTGAGTCACTTACCCAATTTACTAAATGTTGGTTACAATTTTAGAATGGTCTCTGCAATATTTGCTATTTATTGAACATTTTAGTTTCTATGTTGAACAATTTTTATTTTCCACTTTCATTTAAATCTTGAATTTGACTTAGGAGTTGAAATGCAATATGATGCTAATAATGATTATGCACTGTCAAACTTGCTTACATGTCATTATCAAAAGTGATTACTGTAGCTAATGACAGGGGGTGTTACAATTCTCCTCATCTATTAAGAATTCTCGTCCCGAGAATTAAGAGGAAGACTGAAAGAAAGTGGGGTATTCTTCGCGAAGACGATCCTCGCGTTCCCAAGTGGCCTCATCTTCAGAATGATTTAATCACTGGACCTTGAGGAATTTGATTGACTTTTGATGAGTCCGACGTTCAGCTTTATCAAGAATACAGAAGGGATATTTTGGATAAGACAGATCTTCCCATAATTCAAGCACTTCGTGATCCACAGCTCGAATAGGATCCTTGAAGCAGCGACGAAGTTGGGATACATGAAAGACATCATGTACTTGAGAAAGATTTGGCGGCAACTGCAATTGATATGCCACTTCTCCTCGGCGGGCAAGAATACGGAACGGGCCAATGTAGCGAGGAGCTAACTTGCCTTTGATTCCGAACCTATGAGTGCCTTTCAACAGAGTGACGCGGAGGTAAGCTTGCTCGCCAGGTTGATAGACCATTTCCTGGTGCTTTCGGTCATAGTTGCTCTTCTGACGAGACTGAGCAGTTTTCAAATGTTCACGGACAATGCGGACTTGGTCTTCTGCTTGCTGAATAATGTCCGGTCCAACGAGTGAGCGTTCCCCAGTTTCTGACCAATTTAGAGGGGTTCGACACTTACGTCCGTAAAGAACTTCAAATAGTGCCATCTTCTGACTAGCTTGATAGCTATTGTTGTAAGAGAATTCGGCATACGGGAGAGATTCCTCCCATTTCTTACCGAAGGAGATGACGCAAGCTCGAAGCATATCTTCGAGCACTTGATTAACTCGTTCAACTTGACCCTGTGACTGAGGGTGAAAAGCGGTGCTGAAAGACAGATGTGTTCCCATAGCTTCTTGGAAACTATTCCAGAATCTGGAGGTGAAGAGGCTGCCACGATCAGAACTGATCTCCAATGGAACACCGTGGAGTGACACAATTCGGGAAACATACAAGTCTGCTAACTGGCTAGCAGTGATTGTCTCTTTAACTTGCAGAAAGTGAGCAACCTTGGAGAATTGGTCAATGACGACAAAAATAGCATCATGACCCTTCTGGGATTTGGGAAAACCAGTAATGAAATCCATTTGGACCTTGTCCCATTTCCATTCAGGAATTGCAAGGGGTTGCAGAGTTCCAGCGGGCCTTTGATGTTGAGCTTTAACGCGGCGGCAAACGTCACACTCAGAAACATAACGAGCAATATCTCGCTTCATATTAGGCCACCAGTATCTCTGACAAATGTCACGGTACATCTTTGTGCTACCAGGATGAATTGACAGAGGAGTGTCATGAGCTTCCATCATAACGTGTTCCCTCTCATCTTTGAACTTAGGTACGAAGAGACGGTGTTGGAAAAATAGGATCCCATCATTATCAAGATGGAACTCCGACGATTTTCCTTTTTCAAGGTATCGCTTGATCCTGTCAACTTCAGAGTCATACCGTTGCATAGTTTTTATGCTGTGTTCTAAATCTGGTTCGACAACCAGGGTATTGAGATAACCCTGTGGAACAATATGGAGGTTCAATTTACGAAGCTCTTCATAAAGCATAGGTTGTGATTCCTGAACCACATGATTGCTGCAATAAGCCTTGCGACTCAAAGCATCGGCCATTACATTTGCCTTGCCAGGGGTATATGAGATATTCATATCATAATCGGCTATTGTCTCGAGCCATCTTTGTTGACAAAGGTTCAGATCCGGTTGAGTATACAAATACTTCAAACTTTGATGATCCGTATATATCTCACAACGGTTACTGAGAAGGTAATATCGCCATAGCTTCAGGGCATAGATAACCGCAGAAAGTTCGAGATCATGCACTGGGTAATTTTCTTCGTGAGGACGCAATTGTCGGGAGGCATAAGCAATCACCTTACGTTCTTGCATTAGGACACAGCCTAATCCTTGACGGGAGGCATCACAGTATATCACGAAATCCTTTTGGGAATCCGGGGGTGCTAATACTGGGGCAGATGTCAATTTATCTTTTAGTGTCTGAAAGCTTTCTTGACATTTTTCTGTCCACTCAAATTTAACACCTTTGTGAAGCAGATTTGTCAATGGTTTTGCAATATTGGAAAAGTTCTCAACGAATCGACGGCAATAACTAGCAAGTCCGAGAAAACTTCTAACTTGCTTAACATTCTTCGGGGCAGTCCAGTCCAGAATAGCCTGAACTCGTTCGGGGTTAACAGCAATTCCATCCTTGGAAATCACATGTCCAAGGTAAGTTACTTCAAAAAGCCAAAATTCACATTTGGAATACTTGGCATACAACTGGTGTTCTCGGAGCCTTTCTAGTACCAAACGGAGGTGTTCAGCATGTTCTTCTTTATTCTTAGAATAGATAAGGATATCATCCAAATAAACCACGATGAATTTGTCGAGGTAATCGATGAATATATAATTCATCAGACGGGAGAAAGTTGCTGGAGCATTCGTTAGGCCAAATGACATGACGGTGTATTCATAGGAGCCATAACGAGTGACGAATGCAGTCTTGGGAATATCCTCTTCACGGACACGGATCTGGTGATAACCCAACCTCAAGTCAAGTTTAGAGAACACCGATGATCCAGCGAGTTGATCATAAAGATCATTGATCCGGGGCAGTGGGTACTTATTCTGGATTGTGGCTTGGTTAATGGGCCGATAATCCTGAACCAAACGGTTAGTTCCATCCTTCTTCTTAACGAAGAGTGAAGGTGCTCCCCAAGCAGAGGAACTGGGGCGGATGAAACCAATCTTAAGCGACTTGTCGATTTCTTCCTTAAGCTCGAGTAGGTGATGCGGAGGCATCTTATAAGGTCGCTTGGCAATAGGGACGGTGCCAGGCTTTAAGTCAATGACAAACTCGACAGCTCTAGCCGGGGGTATTCCTGGAAGTTCTTCTGGAAAGACGTCTGGAAAATCTCGAACGACAGGAACATTCTTGATCCCTTCTAGAGGTGAGGCGTTCAAAGCATTCAGAGCATATATCTGAGCTTCGGCATCCCGAGTAATGAGGGCGGTATAGTTCACAATCTCATCGGTGGGGTGAAGAAGTTGGACGACTTTAGTGGCACAATTGATCGAAGCAATGTGAGCTTTCAACCAATCCATTCCAAGTATGAGGTCTATGGTGGAAGATTTCAAGACGATGGGCGAGGCAAGGAATTCTGATTCTTTAATTTCGACGGTAATGTCAGCTGCTATTACGTCAGCATGACAGTGACCTCCGGGAGTTTTAATGACTAACGGAGTATGCATTTTCTCATATAGAATGCCATGCATAAATGCAAATTTTCCAGAGATGAATGAATGTGATGCTCCTGAATCAAATAAAACAGAAGCAGGTACTGAGTTAACAAGAAGGGTACCCGTCACAGTAGCAGGTTGATCCTGGACTTCTTCAATGTCAATGTTGTAGGCGTGTCCAGGACCATGTGCAGCAGACCCAGTATTATAGTTGCGGGTCTGATTGTTGCCATGACCATTGCCACGGCCAGCACGAGGAAAGGCTAACTCATTCTGATTCTGGCGGCAGTCTTTAGCCTGGTGACCTGGTTTGCGGCACTTGAAGCACAGACCATCTTCAGGACGAAGAGGAGCATTGTTTTGAATAGCTTGAGCTTTTGGCTGCCTCGGTGGAGGAGGAGGCAGACGTGGTGCAGCATAGTTGTTCTTTGGCGCAGAGGTATTGGAACAGATGGCATTGTTGGGAATCCAAACTCGACGCTTCGATGCTGAGCCCGAAGATGAGCCAGCATCACGATAGCGCTTCTGCGAGTCCTTGTATTCCATCTGAGCGGTCTCAACAAGAATAGCCTTGTTTGTCAGAGTCGAAAAGTCATTGAAGTCTTGAGCAGCTAGTGCAAGCTTGAGGTCGAGGTGTAGTCCACTACGGAACTTCTCCTGTCTGCGTGCATCTGTGGCGATGTCTTCTTCAACATAGCGGGAGAGGTCTAGAAATTCCCGCTGATAAGCTTCGACGGTCTTGTTGCCCTGAGTGAGGTTACGGAACTGGGTCTTCATGCATTCCATAATTGCCTGAGGGATGTAACGTGTACGGAAAGCAGACTGGAACTCATACCAGGTGATGACTGTTCCAATAGGCAGAGTATGCTTGCGTGTGTCCCACCATTGAGCTGCGGGTCCCTTTAAGAAAAAGGCCGCGAAGTTGACGAAGTTGGCAGGGGCGACATTAGCTGACTCCATCTCGTGAGTGATGTCGCGGAGCCAGTCATCAGCATCCAGTGGCTTGTCAGAGTTGCGGAACTGAGTTGGGTTGAGTCGCATAAACTCTGTCAAAGTTATTGAAGCTAGGTTCTGGTTATGGTTGTTCTGATGCGGAAACTGAGCCATGATTCCAACCATGAACTGGCAGTTAAGCTCAAATTGTTGCATCATAGCTGCCATATAGTCTGGCGGTGGTGGGCGTTCAGGGGCACGACCATGACCACCTGGTCTAACCATCCTGCGAAGTATCAACAGGGGGTAGTTTAGTAAAAGCAATTGCAAGCGTTTAGTGACAAACATGATGTAACTCGACAACAATTTAAGGAGTGTAATAGATACATAAAAGTAGTTGATTAAGACATACAGATCCATACACAAAGTCGGGTACATGCGGATAGCATAACGGCGCAATTTCAAAAGCTAGACATACTAGGCGGTGCGCAGGCACGCGGTAAGGAAGTACACAACGAGACATAGCAAAGGCTACATCAACGTCGGAGAAAACCACCGAAACAGGGTAACTGCAAGTGCGGACGACGAATGTTTGTCGCTGAAGGATCCTGCGCTCCATGTGCACTCTGATGCAGAATCCGGTCTCGAGCTGTAAGAAGAGGTCCACGTGCAGGTGTATGACCTCCAACAGCAGGCCAATCAATACCAGCATACATTTGAGTCCTGCGCGGGTAAAGGATGTGCTCAGGATGTATCCCTGCGTGAACAGCGGGTAGTAACTATGTCATAGCATCGTAGAGACGTGCTCGAGTGGCAACCAACTCGACGGCAAGAGCCCGAACAGTGCGATCCAGAGCCAGAGTGCACTGAATCAGAACGCGCGGGTCATAGTGATGAGGCTCGAACGGGGCATAGATAGCTGTGTAGTATCCAGTAGCATCTCCAGCAGGGGCATACGAAATGTATCGGAACTCAGAGTCATCCAAGATATCGCTGAACCGTCCTCGGAGACGTGCGACGGCAGAGTAGGCGGCATCATGGACTGCCATCTCAATCGTCATGCCGATACCGTGGAAAAGGTGTAGCTTGGTGTCTGAGTCATTTTGCTGATCATAGATACGAACATCAGCATGGTACTGCTCCTGATTAAACTCGCAGTAATCCTTGTAAACCAAGTACTCAGGATACCAATGGTAGCCAAGTCTGGTCATGAGAGCGATCAGGACAGCTGGAAACCCAGGGGCATCACGAGCCCAAGTGCGAAGCACAAGCTGTGTCGTAGGACGTGGTGGAAACAAACGATCCATCTGAAACAGAGGAAATTCAGATTTGTCAAATGACAATGAGAAGTTTAACACAACTCGGAGAGAAAGGTTAAACAAAACAATTAAAGAAAAATGATTATCAGACTAATCAGATCAATGACAGGGAAATCACACAGATATCCAGCTCTCCGGGTAGATGGGATTTACGAGATCCTAAGTGTCGGCGTTAGTAAAATTTATTTAACCCGAGTAGAAGAGAGATCAGAGTACCAGAGTATAGACGAGGAATAAAAGATCCTAATACCACCCAGTTGGCGATGTGGGCCCGTAAGCCACACAGCCAAGTTAGTAAATTAGTTTTTCGATGTCTAGACTCAACTTCGGCCAAGGAATTGGAAGGGGGCTTCCTACAGGTAGTCGGCTCTGATACCAACTTGTGGCGCCCCCGACTCAATCGTACACTAATCATACACGCAAACATGTACGATCAAGCACAGGGACTCACGAGAAGATATCACAACACAACTCTAACACAATTTAAACGGAGGTCCACAATATTACAGACCAGGGATCCGAAGATCCGAATACATAAGTCAGTCATACAAATATTATCTGAGTACAGACATAGTTAGACAAGTTTTGCCTTAAGAAGGCTAGCACAAACAGCGACACTAGATTGAAAGGCGTTGGCCTCCTGCCTAGGAGCCTCCGATCCTACTCCTGGTCAGCTGGCTCGATCCAGTAGTAAGTACCCTCTGGACCCTCCTGGTAGTAAGCTCCGGTGGTGGCATCTGGCTCCTGGACTCCATCGTCTGATGTATCATCAAGGTGGGGTATATGGGGAAAAGAGAAAGTAAAGCAACCGTGAGTACTCATCCGAAGTACTCAGCAAGCAAGGATCTATACTACATATGCAACATTATCAATGGAGAAAGGCTGTATAAGTGGACTGGGCTGCAGAAATGCCAGAATAGAGAGAAGGCCTAGTCCTATCAAAGACTAGCATCTTCAAACATCTTCACAAGGCCATCATCTTGCAGCAGTAGAAGAGAGTAGAATAACATTTTATTTAGCAAACATGTTGAAGTACAGCTTAAAGATCCTTCCTCGACTCCCAAGCGAGAAAGCGATCCCGAAGCTTCAATTAAGTAACAAGTATCCAGTTTAAGTAGTAGATCGGGATACACAAAGTGAGCGTCCTTTACCGTAGGTCCGGCTATCGATAGATCATTCATCCCTGCAAGGGTGCACTACTGTTACCCAACACGCTCGATGAACCCTGGCCGGACATACTTGCTGGGTAATGCCCGTCCTCAGAAGATCAACACGAAGCAACGCCCTACCTAGGCTCGGCAGCGAGGTCAGCACACCGGACTAACATATGCACCCAGAGGTCTCGGGCCATCGCCCTGGGCACCCTGCGCGTTGCGAGACTGGCCGGGGTGTAGGCGCGACACTGAGCTCATCAGTGAAGTATCCAGCCCAATCCCGACAATCAGCCCGCACGGTGAATCGTGACGTCAGACGAGCTTTCGGGAGAAACATACTTCGCAGAGGGTCCCATAACCATTATCCCACATGGTGGTAGTGCGTATAGGGCACGTCGACCCACTCAGATCACACACCCAAATCCAATAGGCTCAATTAGTATCACGCGGAGACAATCAGAGTCTCTGATGCTCCACCACAATGTCACACTCGAGTGCCCTTCCGGCACACCCGACATCATAGATCCCCAGCGGGTACCCACCAGGGTGGACCCGCCTGTAACAAAGGTCAAGTAATCGTGTGGTCATAACATCAAGGGGGAAACCCGAGGAATCACCCTCGGTGGATTCCACTCGACGAAATCATCAGGGTGAACGTATGAGGTATCACCCTCGAGGTTCACACTGAGGGTTGCACGACAGAGTCGTATCAGAAGTGGAGAAGGAGGAATCACCCTCGATGACCACGACCGAACAGCTACTCTGCAGAGTATTCATCGGGAGTGCGTTACGAGGTATCACCCTCGGCACTCGATAGTTACTACGCAGAGTCGTATAACTAAGGGGGGGGGTGTGAAGTGAGGTGTCGGTCTCTGGTCGACGATCACGTTGATCGAGTCGTCGATGATCAAGCAGGGGCAACAAGGATAATGTGGTGGGGTCACTGATGGTTCATTCCAACCTAAACTAAACAGTTTATCATAGGCAGGTAAGGTAGCAATGAACAGGTTACAACAGCAGGCTATGCATCAGAATAGGAGCATACATTAACATTAGCAAAATCTAAGGCAAGCAGGAGAATAGAATGGGCGATATCTGGATGCTCAAGGGGGGGGGGCTTGCCTGGTTGCTCTGGCAAGAGAGAGGGGTCGTCAACGGGCTGCTCGTCAGTAGTGTAGTCGTACCCGGGTGTAGCGTCGTCGGTCTCAGCATCTATCGAGAGAGAGAAGGAGGGGGGAGAGAAACAATAAATTCACAGCAATAATGCAAACAATATGTATGACATGCCTAAATGATATGCCGGGGTGTTCTACTGCCTAACTAAATGATTTAGTTAATTTAGGAATTTATCCGGATTTATTTAATTAAAGTTGGGCACTATTCATTTATCAAAATTGGTCTAAAAGTTCAATGTTCATATAGCTAGGGGCGTCTGAGAGGAATACGGAGGACGTATTCGGGTTGGTATCAAAATTCTGAGCAAGTTTCATATATAAATTGTTTTCATCGGAGTTACGGTTTATTTAATACGATTTTCTAAAGTTTTTATTAATTTCTGGAATTTATTTAATTATTTAAATTAACATTATCTGAAACAATGTAAGTGACATCAGCATGACCTAAGCATGACGTCAGTAGGTCAACTCAGGCTGACCAGAGTCAAACCTGACATGGGGGACCCACATGTCATACACTGTGGCTTAATCAGAGAGGTTAATTTAATTATTTGAGTTAATTAACAGGTGGGGCCCTGCAGTCAGTGACTGATTAGTATTTAATTAACTAATTATTTATTTATTTAAAACCGTTTAAATGGGGTGGGGCCCGCGTGTCATAGACACGGGTGGCACAGTCAGCAGCGCTGACTGGTCAACAGGGCCCAGTGGGGCCCGTGGTCAGTGACAGGGAGGCGGGGCCCGCGGTGCCAAGTGGCAGCCACGTCGGCAACGGCCACCGGAGTGCGCCGGCGAGCCCGAACACGGCGCCGAGCTCCGGCGAGCTCGGGATTTGCCCACAGGGCATCTCCGGAGGCGTGCTTGGGCTGTAACGAATGAGCGCAGCGAGCCGCATCACGTGGTGGTGGTGGATGATCATGGGGGTGGCCGGAACGGCGGCGACATCGGTTCTAGCGGCGGCCGGAATACGGCAAGCTTGGGGTCGAGCCCAGGGGCTTGCCCGAGATGATCTACTGCACGCACGTGAGGCTTGGGCTCTCCAGAAACATGACGGAGGCGACGGCTTAGCACGGGGTGGACGAGGGCGCGAGCCACGAGCTCCACGGCGGAAGCAGGGGCACGGCAATGGCGGCAGCTAGCAACGGCTCGTTCTAGCGCGAGATGGAGGAAAGGGAGGATGCGGAGCTCACTGAGGAGCGTACGGAGTGCTCGTTGATCAGTTTAGGAGCAGCAGAGTAGGGATCGACGCGGCGAAGTTTCGGTTGCCGCGGGCGTTGACGGAGACGATGCGGTGATGGTGCTGCTCCCCAAGACGAAGCAGGGCAGCAGCTTGACGGAGACGAGGGCTCCAGAGCTCCTGGACTAGTCGCGGGGACGAGCGGGGCACGGCGGCCGCGAGCTTCAACGGTGGCCGACCATGGCGGCGCCGGGCGAAGCGGGGAGCGAGGGAGGAAGGGGGGGAACTGGGCTAGGGTTCGCCAGGGGGAGCGCGGGGTTGCCCTTTAACCACCGCGCGGCACGGCGCATTGTCGATCGCTCGGAGGGGGGGCCTAGCGCGCGCGCTCCAGGTGCTCGACAGCAGCGGCGTGAGCAGTGCGCGAGGTGGCGGAAAGCACGGGAGTGGGCTGGGCCGCGGCTGTAGTGGTAGGCCGAGTGCACAGTAGACGCTTTAGGCCATTTCCTTTTTCTCTTTTCTGTTTCTTTTTCTTTTCTGTTCTGTTAATTGTTTAGGGCCCAAATGGTTTTTGTAAAAAGTGTGACCTAGTCCATAAATACCAGTGCTTTATTCCCTAACACCTAAAACTAGTTTGGGCAAAATATCATTTCATAAATGTTTTAAACAAATTAAAAGGTTGCTAAATATTATTTTCAGCCACTGTTTGAGGTTGTTTGAGTCACTTACCCAATTTACTAAATGTTGGTTACAATTTTAGAATGGTCTCTGCAATATTTGCTATTTATTGAACATTTTAGTTTCTATGTTGAACAATTTTTAATTTCCACTTTCATTTAAATCTTGAATTTGACTTAGGAGTTGAAATGCAATATGATGCTAATGGTGATTATGCACTATCAAACTTGCTGACATGTCATTATCAAAAGTGATTACTGTAGCTAATGATAGGGGGTGTTACACCGCGATAGACGAGGCGATCGTCGGAGCAGCTCCTTGGAGGAGGACGGGGCGGTTGAACCAGCGGGATGACAAGATCGACGACGGATCCTCATCCGGGGCGGTGGATGAGGGACGTCGAGCTGTTGCGGTGGACGATGTCGTCGCAGAAGAGGCTCCGGCTGGGCCGCGGTGGGGTGACGGACGGCGGAGGGTGGGGTTTCGCTGCTGGAGCAGAGAGGTTATGGCGGCTTAGGCTTTCGAATGGCGAAAAAGAGGTGATGGGAGGGGGGGATCCATGACTTAGGGACGCGCTTGTCCAAAATGTAGGGTGTATTACGAAAGTACCCCCATCGATTTGAACTAACGGCCGTTTCGGCTCAGGGTTAGAAAGGGGATTTCACATGTCGGGATTTGGCAACTGGAGGGAGTTTTCGCGCGTGTTGTAATTTCGGGATAGCAAGGCGCGGGTTGTGAAGGCGCGAGTGTTCGGAGCACAAAGAAACAAAGGGATATTCAATTTTTGGCATAACAATGCGCGGGTTGAAATTTTGGGACAAGCCCAACGTGTAATAATGTACTTACCAAATAATTTCGCACTATCCTAAAAAAAATCAATTCGCACTTCCCTCGACGAAAAAACAAAAACAAAAACTATTCGCACCACACAAAGGGAGAGTCTTGTCCCGTTTTACTGTATAAATGCTATTCAAGACTATGAATCCATGTTATGTCCAATTAAATTTTTTCGCTACATCTATAATGCATGTAACCTACTCATACGAAAATTTTAGTGCATTCCAAATGTATATACTACCGCTGCAATTTGAACTATATTTGAATTCGTTTCTCTATTTGAATAAAAATCTACAATCATGATTGTTGCCAAGTTAAACCATCATTTGTGTATTATCTTAACAACACACCACATGATTACTATAGAGTTAGATATGAACTATGTGTACTATATATATGAACTCGAATTCAAAATTTTGAATACACTTGATGTTGATTCCAAATAATAGTACATTTGAATTACTAGCTAGATCTTCATAATCTAAACCATGTTTCATATGTACATTGTATTTATCACACAAAGTATAGTGCCCCGCCCCCTACATTATGACAAGTATTTAGCCCTGAGCTGCAAAAGCCACACACTATCACAAATTCAAAAAAAAAATGTAGTATAACATGTTCATGACCACACCATGCGTATAACCATTATATTCATGCATATGCGTCAGTTTAAAACACTATGATCTCTTGTTCAAATATCTGAATCCACTTTTATAATGAATTATGATATCTGATTGTCTTTTACACCCACACACTCCTCTTCTCTTTGTAGCTAGCGCAAACTTTCGCTCGTGCATGCACACACCCACCTCCCTCTCACCCTCCCTCGGCATTCTCTCCGTCGCGCACATTCATTATTTTTCTTTAGGTCATTCACCCACGGTGGGTGTAGGCCCTCCAGCTCCTTCTTTCTGACACACACCGATCGATATACCTCTCTAGCCAGGCAAACCTACCACAAACACACGCTTTCCCTCTTCTCTTCTCACCGTCCATGCCATCCTCTATCTAATACAGTTCCACGCACGTGCACACTCCCGCCCCTCTTTTCATTGATCTCATACTCGCACACTCCTCCCCCCTCGACATAGTCGGCCTCCCGCACCACCTCCTAGCCGCATCCCTCTCACTCTATCCGTCTCTTCGGGCCTTATTTGCTTCTAACACATGCATGCATGTATACCTACTAATCTCCCTTCATATAGCTAGGTCGACTATAACTCTTTTTCCCCACGCACTGATCGACGTAACTGATCACTAGTTATGTCTCTCCCTTTCTCCGACACACGACAATTGTTCTTCCTATATAGTTACGTCTGCTTACCTCAGCCATATTGCCCCCCTAGCCATATCGTCCCCCCTCATCATCCTTGCATGCCTCCCGACCCGTCTCTCACACGCACATGCACAGATAGGCACGCATCCCCTCTCTTATTGATATTGCAGTCGTACCCTCTGTTTGTCTAGCAGCCCTGTCCCGCCATTTGTGAGAAGTAACTCCACCACCAACCTTCCGACACTCTAGCTTTGTCTCTCTTCGAACCTTATTCCTCTGCTACGCATCTGCATGGATGCCGATCGATCTCCCTCAATACATAGCTAGGTCTCTCTTCTTCTCCACACATATACCAGTCGATCTACCTCTCTATAGTTAGGACTCTGCGCCCCCCCCCCCCCGACACGCCGATAGTCGAACATCGTAGGTAGGTATCCATGCCACAGACACAAAATGCACCTCTCCCCTCTCACATTCCAGTAGGCCAGCCGCCCTATATCTTTGATGTGGGCAAACACAAATTCGATGGCACTCTTTATCGATCACGGACCCACACAATTCACCCCTCTCTTTGATTCTATCGATATCTCACACCGATGATCCCTCCACTCTCTTCTCGTGAATCGCTCCCTCTATATATGATATATCCAGGCCTCTATTTCACACACATTGCATATGTTACATTTTTTTGTTTGAGATATCATCGACACATTGCCTCTGTTTCGCACAAACCATCTTTTTTTAGTAAAAAAACCCATCTCTCTCACACACACCCACGTACGTGGGGTACCTGCACGTAGAGAAGAGGTGCATGCACGATGCATGTACTCACATCTTGTTCCCGGCCACACCCGACCGGGTACACGGTGGAGCTCATTTCTATATGAAAAGGCAGCCCACGTGATAATTTGACGCGTGTAGCGGTTGTTTACTTAAAGGAGGGTCGTGTACCACATGTACACGGAACAAATATCAAATTGAGGCATTAGTTTTAAATAAAGTTAAATTCCTTAATTGCACGTACAGAATATAAAATGATTGTTATCGAGAAAAAAGAAATCTGCTCCAATATATATGTGGAGCCCGCCTGCCAGGGTTTGTCTCTCGTCACACTATCTCACACAAGGCGGCGGTTGTCCCTCTCTCTCATCATTGGTCACTGATCCGTCCGCATCCTGTAGACCGGCGGAAGGGGAGGATGTGCACCGTTTCTCCGTTCGATGGCGTCGAGGCAGCACGTCCCGATCTACGGTACCCACTGTTCTCTCTGACGAAGCTCAGGCGAGGTAGGGCCTTCACCACTTGCTCGCTGCCACAGTATGGGCAGATCCGGCCCGCCGCCGCCCTCCTAGTTACATCTTGATGACCCCCAGGTACAGCTCCATCCCCTCCGGCCACTACTAGGGAAATGCTTATAGGTAGGACCTCAGTAGTAGCGCTGGAAAATAGCAACCGCTGCTGCTAGTTAGCAGTAGCACTGTTCTAGGGAAGCGGTAGAAGTAACTCTTTAGCAGTAACGTTGGAACACAAAAACGCGCTACTACTATGTGGGACTAGACGAGGCCACCGACGGTAGCTGTAGTAGCAGCGCTGTCCAAAATCCAGCGCTACTACTAATACTTTAGCAGTAGCGCTTTATTTTATAGCACGGCTACTGCTAATGGGCCCCACTTAGTAGTAGCGCTTTTCCTGGCCAGCGCTACTACTAAGTACCATAGCAGTAGCGCTTTCTGGGAAGCAGCGCTACTGCTAGTTGCGGCTAGTGCCACCTTTTCACCCCTCCTCCCCCACTTTGCCCTCTCTCCCCCCTCCTTTCCCCTCTCCCCTCTCCACCATTGTTTCCCTTCTTCTCTCTTCCTCCTACCTCTCTTCTCTCCTCATTAATGTCCCCCTCCACCATAACTCTACTCCATAAATGGCCTCTCATATATCTCTTCCTCCTACCTCTCTTCTCTCCCCATTAATGCCCCCCTCCACCATAACTCCCTCTCCATTAGTTAGCTAGAGTCATCTCTCCTCCCCAACAACTAGATCTAGCTAGCTATTTAGCCATCCACACTTTCGATCTGTATAGGTAGCGAAAGGCCTCATCATCTAACCGTGCTAATCTCTTGATTGGTCTCTCTCGGGAGATATATAGGTGAGTAAAAAGTTGTTCATTTCAAGAATGGGAATATGTGTGTGAATGAGAATATGTGTGTTTGGGATATGGAGAGATTTGTGTGAGTGACATGCCCCCGAGTTGCTTATGTTTTGTCGAAATGTCGATTTATTTCCGTTTCGGCGAATTTTGAGCAAACTCGATATGTCCTATTTTTAGGCAAGGTCGTGCCAAAATTTTATATGACTTTGAAGCATGCATGCATTTTGTTTATAACCCTTTTGCTTGTTATACCGTGCAGTCGGCCATGAAGGTGAGTGGATGGAACATGGAGCGATACATGCAATCCGCGGTGATGGACATGTATGCAAATAATCGGACTAGGATTAGATGTCCGTGTGCAAGATGCAAAGAAGGAGTCCTTTTGGACCCTTTTGATCGTGGCACTTTGAAGGTGCACCTGCTGATGAATGGTTTCATGGATGGCTATACTCGGTGGATAAGTGAAGAAGATGATGATGATGAGGACGTCCACATGGAACGACATGGGGCTAGACGAAGAGATAACCGATCGGCACAAAGACGATGGTGCCGGACATGGCGGCGGGGAAGAGTCCCGAAATGATGGCGGCGGAGAAGATTTCGGACACGACGAAGAAGAGTCCGGACATGGCGGAGAACAGGCGGCGGTCACGCCGCAGTCTTCGACGCTACTAAGTGCATTCGTGCAGGACCCTCATGTTCGAGACCTCCTTCGCAAGAGTACGACTAGCGAGAGAGCTGCTTCTAGAGAGGAGGCCAAGCTGGCGCAACTTGAAGTAGACTTGAAGACTCCATTGTATGACGGTTGCGATCCTGAGGTGACCCGCTTGAGTTTCACGCTCGAACTTCTAAAGACGAAGGCCAAAAACAAATGGACAGACAAAAGCCTCGATGAGCATTTGAAGTATCTACATAATAAAGTTCTTCCCGCCGGAAACATGTGTCCTACTAGTCTCGAGGAGGCCAAGAAAATCGTTTGCCCTTTTGATTTGCCGCACATTAGGTACCACGCATGCATCAACAATTGCATCATTTATCGGGGGGAGCACAGGGAAAAAACCAGCTGTCTAGTGTGCAATGCTTCTCGAGACAAGAAGGCAGGAAAGAAAGCTCCTCAGAATGTTGTATGGTACTTTCCGATCACTCCCCGTCTGCAGCGGTATTTCGTAGATCCTAAGGAAGCAAAGCTCATGTGCTGGCACGCGGAGAGGAAGAAGCCCGACGATGGAGATGATCCGAAGTTGAGACACCTCGTAGATGGTAGCCAGTGGAGAGCATTCAACGCCGTATATGGATTTGCTGCAGAAGATCCAAGGAACATCGTGCTTGGTGCGAGTACCGATGGCATGAATCCATTTGTAAACCAGAACACCAACCACAGCACATGGCCCGTCTTTGTATGGATGTACAACCTCCCCCCATGGAAGTACATGAAGACAAAGTACATACACATGAGCATGCTGATTCAAGGGCCGAAACAACCGGGAAATAATATTAACCTGTATATGGGGCTACTGAAAGAGGAGCTAGACACGTTATGGACAACACCGGCATGGACGTGGAACACCAGCAATGGAGAGTATTTCTATATGAGAGCCGCGCTGATGACGATGGTGCATGACTATCTCAGTTACGGGTACACCTCAGGCCAGGTGTGCCACGGATACTACGGATGCACGAGGTGCATGGATGATACAACGTCTTAGCAGCTTACGTCAACGAAAGATGGCGGGTCCGGGAAAATCATGTACATGGGGCATCGTAGATGGCTCGAGAAGGATGACCCGTGGAGAAAGCATGGAGATCTATTCAATGGGTTGGCTAAGCATCCAGGACCTCCACGTAAGAGGAGCGGCGCCGAAATCGACAAGCTGTTGAAAAACTGGGAACAGTGCCCCGCGCCGGGAAAGATGATGAAAAAGGCGCCCGAGCCGCTGCTGAAGGTATGGAAAACAAGGTCTGTTTTCCGGGACTTGGAGTACTGGACCAATCATGACACGCCTCATTGCCTTGATCAAATATCACGAAGAATGTCCTCGAGAGCTTGCTTGGCACACTGATGAACATGCCGGAGAAGACCAAGGATGGGCCGAAGGCAAGGAAAGACTTGGAAGATTTGAAGATCAGGAAAGATCTCCACCGTAAAAAGTCGACGAAGGAGACGGAGACGGAGATGGAGGAGGGGGAAAGGGGCAGAAAAGTCAACAAGAAGGAGGAGAATTATTGCCCCCCTTCTTGCTTCACCTTAAGTGCGAAGGAGATCGATCAACTCATCAAGTGCCTTATGGGTATCAAAGTCAGTTCCGGTTACTGTGGGAAGATAAGCAGATTTCTAGACCCCAAGAAGAAAAGGTTCAGCGGGATTAAGTCTCATGACTGTCACGTGATGATGACGCAGATACTCCTGGTTTCCGTGACATGCTTACTGTTCTCTGCAACTTCTTCGACGTTATCTCTCGAAAGTCCATAAGTGTAAAGCAGCTCCAAAGGCTATAGGAAGAGATCGTTGTCATACTATGTGAGCTTCAAATGTACTTCCAGCCCGTGTTCTTTGATGTCATGGTGCATCTGTGTGTCCACATCGTGGACGACATCATCGACCCCGGGCCGACATTCCTTCACAGCATGATGCCATTCAAGAGGATGAATGGGGTCATAAGGGATTCATTCGTAACATGTCCTGTCCCGATGGGAGCATCGTCCAGGGGTATCTGATGCATGAGTGCATCTCCTTTTGCAAGAATTATATAGGCGTCGACGGAGACCCTGTTGTTGGTTTGCCCGTCAAGAAGCACGATGGGAGGCTCGAAGGAGAAGGTCACAACAACGGCCGGCAGGAATTGCACGTGGACTACTCGGATCGACGGAACGACTTTGACAGGGCTAACTTAGTAGTGCTAGAACACCTAGATGTGGTAGATGATTATGTGGCACGGCACAAAGAAAGCATCGCAAAGAAGTACCGTGATGAGGGGATGCTCAAGACGGACGACGAAGTTACTTTAGAGCACAACGCCACTTTCTTGCGTTGGTTCAAAGAGCAAGTTCTTGAAAATCCCCCGAAAGAGGGCAGTTCAGACGGATTGCTCATACACGCCTTAGAACATGGCCCCGCGCCCAAACTCACGACCTATCAGTCATACGATATCAACGGGTACATGTTCTACACGAAGGGCAAAGACCTGGACAGTGATTACCAGAACTCCGGGGTGACAATTGAATGCGTGACCGACACCAACGTCACAACTGAAAGATTCTACATAAGGGTCGAAGAGATCTGGGAGCTTGACTATGTCGGAATGCACGATGCAACGATGTTCCGTGTCAGATGGGCTAAGGACGTTGTAAGAGAAAACAAGTATTTCACTACCATGTCTATACCCGACGCGAAGAGCACTCCCGTGAACGTTAACGTCATCGCCAAAAATGAGTGATGGGTACACGCTAAGCACGTGACACAGTGCTTCTTCATAACTGACCCGGCCAATCCCAGTTGTGTTGTTGTGAGGAGAGGCAAAAGGAGCATCGTCGGAATGGATGGAGTCGCCAACGAGGAAGACTATGACCAATACAGCAACCTGATGAGGGAAGATGACGATGACGATGAAGCATACGTGAAAAGAAGAATCAATACTACATTACCTAAGAAAGATCGTACTCCATGGTTCTGGAAAAGTCACAAGGAGGGGCTCAATTATTCGGCAACGAACAAGAACGGGAAGAAGCTGAATGTGAAATATCGCCGACGCAGCTGAGAAACCATCATTTGTATATATGTATCTATTTTGTGTACGCACTTAAGTAACCATTATCGGTCAAATGATGTAATCGTATCCCCCTTCAATTACATGCATGGTTCCGGTGATATTCGCGCAGTGTGGGAGGGAGACCCCGTCGTCGGGACAAAAACAAAAAAAAAACAAAAGGGAGAAAGAAATACAAAAGAAAAAGGAAAGTAAGCAGAAAAGAAAAGGAAAATAATAAAAAGAAAAGAAAACTAAAAACTAGAAAAGGAAATAATAAAAAGAAAATAAACATAGCAGTAGCACTGGGTTGGGAACCAGCACTAAGTTAGCTATAGCGCTGGATACAGGTCAAGCGCTACTACTATTTGTATTTTAGAAATAAAAAAATTAAAATTGGAATAGTTAGCAGTAGCGCTGGTTTAGGAACCAGCGATATAGCTATAGCGCTGGTTCCTAAACCAGCGCTACTGCTATTTTGAGTTAACCATCGTCCGCGCGGGCTCAAAATTTTGCCAAGTCCCATTCCCCCTCACTCCCTCACTCTCCCACCTGTCCCCCTCCTCAATGCTCTCGCGTGCCGCCGTCGCCCTTGCCCGCCGGCCGTCACCCCTCGACCTGGACCTCGACGCCGGCCCGAGCCCATGCCCGCCCTCGGCCTCGACGCCGGCCTCCTCCTCCTTGTTCGCACCGCTCCGACCTCCTCCTCGCCCGTGCCGTCGCCGCTCCAACCTCCTCCTTGTCCACGCCGCCACCGCTTCAGCCTCGTCGTCCGCGCCGCCGCTGCTCCGACCTCCTCCTCGTCCGCTCCGGCCTCCTCCTCCTTCTCAGGTACTGCCAACCTCCTACCCCCCACCTCCCCCTGTCTCTGTCTATTAGGTTTTCTTTTTTTTAGAAATGAAACTAGGTTTTCAATTTAGGGTTCAATTAGGTAGGCAGTACTAGGGATCAATTTTAGGGTTCAATTTAGTAGTTTTTATTTGGACAAAATATTTATTAGCAAAGAAAATTTCTAGGGTTCTAGGGTTCATAAGTCAAAAGTTATAGACATTTCTTTAACCAGAAAATTAGGTGATGTTGTAGCTGCTTTAAACAAAATTAGTATAATAAAAAACAGTAGCATTTAGCTAGGGCATTTAGCTTGAAAATAAAAACAGTAGCAAAAATTTTAGCTATAAAAAACAGTAGCAAATTATTTGTAGCTAGGCAATTTATCAAAAACTGTGGACTTTTTTAACTATAAATAAGAAACAGTAGCAAATTGCCTAGCTACAAATATTTTCTTGTAGGTTTATAAAATAGCTATAAGTAAAAGTTAGCTAGGCAATTTTTGTAGGTATATAAAATAGCTATAAATAAAAAACAGTAGCAAATTGCACTAAAAAACAGTAGCAAATTTTTGTTTAGGTCAGTAGCAGAGAGAGAGATCATTTAGGAAAAAAGCAGTATCAAATAAAACCAAAGATGATGTTTTAGGAGAATGATATGCCCTGTGGTGACTAGCACAAGCATGCAAAGTAGCCTATACAATGTTGCTATTTTTAACACTTGGTTAATTTGCTAAGTCCTGGAAATATGTTATATGATGTTGCCTTGTTCTCTTGATGATAGCATCAAATCTGTTATATGAACTTGTGCCAATTGTCAAAGAATATCCGAGTGGCCTAAGTTTTGCCGAAATGTTGATTCATTTCCGTTCCGGCAAATTTCAGGTGCTCCGTATGTCCACTTTTTAGCAAAGGTCATGCCGAAAATTTCCGTGATTTTTGGCATGACTTGTGCTAGAAACTAGGACATATGGAGTGCCCGGGATTTGCAGGGGGGAATGAATCAACATTCCGACCAAACATAGGCCCCTTTTTTCTCTTCATTATATCTTTCATTTACAATTGTTGAATAGGAAACATGTCTAGCCACGCCGAAGCCGGTGGTTCTACTCGCCTCGAAGAAGACCCCATCGAGGCAGCAAATCACTATTTTGATTACCTAGACGAACACCAAACGAGGGTGCATGGTGGCGGCAGTTGCACCAACCCCGACACCGACACCGACACCAGCACTAGCACTGGCACCGGCACGGACACCACCCCCGAGACCGGCAACGATGCTGTCATAGCCGCTAAAGCACCAAAGCAGAAGAGGTCACGAAGACCAAACGAGCTCAGCATCGGACAAATTGTGGTCACGGAGATGCACCCCAAGAAGTTAGAGCCAACGGCGCCGGAGGAAATACGCAAGTGCTGGGGCAATCAACTAGGATGCATCCTCAGGGAAACCGCCAACATCAACAACGAGAAGTTGAAGAAGATACCACATATGGAGCACATGCTCCTAAAGAAGTTGCACAATAGGTTCCTATTCCCCGACCGGGATGAAAGCAAATTTAAAGAGCCGTGGGACAACGTCGCCATGACAAAGATAAACGACAAGGCAATGGTGACGTTCACCAATGACTTGTCTGCCTGGAAAGTTCGGGTGAAAAAAGTGATTGCGAAGAATGAACCGTGGTCCAAGATTCATGCTGACAATCCGTCAATAATGGAAGAGGACCTTGAAAACTTCAAGGAGACTTGCGCTAAAGAAGAAGTCAAGGCAAGGTCGGAGAAAATGAAGGCGCTCCAGACTAGGAACACGCCTCCCCAACGCCTCGGAAGGCGTGGATACAAGGGGAAGAGGCACGTATGGGCCAAGGAGGACGCCGAACGTGAAAGTCATGGAATCCCAGACCCCTTGGCGGAGTTCATCGACCCGCTGGAGCGTGAATGGATCAGGGCCCAGTACAAGTGGGACCGCGTCAAAAAGATATTTTACACAGACCCGATCACGAGGTAGTTCATGAGACTTCTGGTAATTGTTATATTACCACATTATCATATTAGCTTCCAATCAATTCGACTACAAGTTTTGTCACATTATTAGTAAACCATCCATGTTCCTTTTGCAGAAAGAGCAACACCAAAAGGCAGCCGAAAGGATGAGTCGTCACAGTCGTCGGCGAGGCCCAAGTGGGACACCCCATTCAACCGGGCCCTGAACATACTGAAAAAGGTCCCGGAGGACAAACCGCCATTCTATGGACATGTGCACAGCGTCGGAGATGGCACCTCGTGGAAGATGTGCTACCACGAGGAGCCAGAGGAAAGAAGGAAGAGACGGTTGGTCGTCACTCAGCAGAGCATCGACGAGAAGGTCGCGATTGCGGTCAATAAGACCAAAGCTAAGACCAAAGAAGAGTTGCTCGGGGTAGTCAATGAAGCGGTTACCGACGTGGTGGCCTGGTTGATTCTGGCAATTTTTGATTGGTCGAAGAGCAATCCAACTAAATGGCCGGAGGACTTTCCCCTTCCCAGCTTTGTCGGGACCAATTCGGTGAACATCACAGCACCTGCTCAAGCAACCGCAAAAGGTCCCGCTCCTGTTCATAGCAGCCCGACCTCCGTCTCTGGCATGCTCGGCGGGCCTTCATCGCTAGCTGAGCTCGACACCCTCACGGTAATTACGCATCATAGCCTTTTCACCAGCATGTCTATAGTCTTCCGTTTCAGTTGCCTTCCGGATGTTTGACGTCACAGACATGTCTTCTTCGTAGGCCGACAATACCCCGTGCACCCTACTCTACGACATCAAGGGCTAGAAGGTGGCCGTGGGAAAGGCAATGATCGTGAAGCCGAAGGACCGCATGTTCCACAACTGAGAGATGCCCGATGGCGTCTTCAAGGTTAACGTGGTCAGTGTCTTAGCGGGCTTCGAGGATTTGCCTCCTCTGGTACCAGTCGACGATGAGGAGACCCCTAAGAGGATTGGCGCATGCAGGAGCTGGTTCTTGCCTTGGCCGAAGTCTCTTCTTCGTCTCGAGGCGCCTAGTATCACACCAACGCCACCTTCTCAAGAAGGTATGAACACCACCCCACCTACCAAATTACTGCACCTGTCATGGCGGGTGATAGCGTACGACACAAGGGAGAGCCTCCATTAGTGCCAGATGATGTCGCCCCTGTTGTCAAAGAAGCAAATGCTGATGATGACATGGAGGAGGATGATGATGACCCAGACAAGTATTTCAATACCGCCTATGAGGATGGAGGATTGATGGCCCAGGACGAGGAATACTCTGGCTATGAGCGTGGAGATGATGACTTGATGCTGCCTGATTTGCCGGAGCCGGAACATCCTAAGGCGGAATGCAAAAAGTCTCTCTTCAAGCGATCCTCGCAGGAGACGCCTCCAGATGCCACCTGTACCCAGCAACAATCCGAGGGCCGTCCACTGATTAGCTCGACGACACTGGGGGTGGTGGTTAGGGAAGGTATGGTGGGCTCACTACCGCCACCCACCAAGAAGCAAAGGAGGAGATAGAACAGGAAAGGCCCTAAATGCGCCAGAGCTGCTTCAAGCAGCCAGCCGCCTCTGAAGCCCCGGGTGGTAGATAGAATACCTGTCGAAGGTGCGAAGCGTTTCCATGTCGCCGGGAGTCGATCCTACCTGCCAAAGCGCTAGAGCACATACTGAACAATGATCTAAGGAGATTCCATGAAGATGTGCTGGCCAGAGAGAAAAGCCTTCTGATCGCGGAAAAACCAAGATACCCGCTTTACGCGGCTCAGGTGCCGGGTGGGAAGTTGTATGTCGAGACCTGGCCCGCAAATCAGTTCATCCTGTGATTTGACTACATCTAAGACATGTTCCACATGACCAAGCTGGATTTCCAGTTCATCTGCATGTATGCGCTGTATCTCAACTACTTCATCAGGATCGAGAACATAAAATATATCTGCGTTGCAGACCCGTACTATATGCACGAGAGCTTCTTGGCAGTTTGCAAAGAGCACCGTGACTATGTGAGCAAGTACCTCGGCGAATTCACGATCGCTAATAAGGACAAGGAAGCGATTCTCCTGCCTTATCATCCCACGTAAGTCATCCGCGCATATCCTTTCGTAAGTGTTAATCATTGCTTTGCAAGCATGGAGGCTAATTTGAGGTGTACTTAATTTACGCAGCGGGGGCAGCGCCGTCCTCATCGTTCTGTACCCGGAATACTCCCATGCTATGTACTTGGACTCATCGAAGAACCTCAAGAAAAAGGATTACACACACATAAAGAGTGTTCTCGATAGTGCCCTGTTAACCTTCAGCCTGTCTGGTGGATATATCATGGTGAAAAGGTGCAGGAAGAACGGGCTGGTTTTCCGCCATAAGACCGACTTCTGCTGCATCCAGCAACCGCACATCAGTAAGGCTGATGGATTCTACCTCATGCATCACCTGCTTGAGTATAGAAGGGATAATCAACGCCTTCGCATGTCAGCTACTACCAATGATGCCGAGATTGTCAGCTGGGCCACAAGCATAGGAAAGACACCGGATCATCGAATCCGAGCTAAGTTTTATCATGTACAGTGTGAACGTGCCCAAGTGATCATGAAGCAGGTCCTCGAACCAATGGGGATGTTCTACCATGGGCCAATCACGCGGGCTGATGTCTGAGCACTGCTACTCGCTCAGTGTCTGGACCTGAAGCCTTTCAAGAAGCTCGGGTGCTTCCTCCCTGACTATGAAGATTGGACCGCCGACATGGACGACTTATTGTCGATGACAATGTGTCACTACTGTCTTTCTATCGCAAAACTTTGAATTTATGCACGGCGAAACTATGTGATGTAATTAAAACGCGTGGTCCTGAACTAGCGTAGATCCCTCTAGTTAATTAGTTTGGGTATGAGGAACTTCGTCATTTATGTTTACTATAGGTTGCTTGTAATTTGCTAATTATGCCTCTTTGTTTTCTTAAGTATATTATGTTGCACATTATCGTTCAATTCATCAACTGACGATGCAGGTACATAGATCAGAGATGGTGAAGGACCGCTACGCCGTGTTCGTTGGGAGGGTTCCAGGAGTCTACGACCACTGGCCAGACGCTTAGGCCTAGGTGGACAAGTACCCGGGTGCTAGCCACAGAGGGTTCGACAGCAGAGCCGAAGCGGAAAGTAGTTACTTGAGGTGGACGCTCCGGCAAGAGCTGGACTGCCGGTGCCTCAAGTACTACATAGTCACGCTCTTGCTCATGCTGATCACTCTTCTCTTCTACATCATGGTTTAGATAGAGATGATGAAACTTGTGTGTGTGCCATGACCATGCAGTTGCACTTATTCGAGACATGATATGACTTGTGTATCGCTATTTTCGAGATGTGATGATATTTGTGTTGAATGATGATGATGATGATGGTATGACGAGACTACTCTATGTCTATGATATGATGAGAATAGTGCATGTTTAGTATGATCTGATGAAAGTACTGTATAGAGCATGTATAAATACATCACAAATACATAACCATACTTACCAGTAGCGCTGCCCGAACCAGCGCTACTGCTACAACTTAGCTATAGCGCTGGACCCAGCGCTACTGCTATATATATTTCCAGTGCTACTACTAGGGTTTTCCCTAGTAGTGGGCCTTACTCCACTGCCCATCTTCCCACATCGCTGCATGTGGAAAATCTTGCATGTGGATCTTCCCTAGTTCTTTACCCAAAACGTAGCTCGTCCGGCGTACTTTCCATATTGCAATCTCGTCCTCACACCGTTTTAGATAAACAACCGTGCTGTTATCTTCCCTTAGGACAAGGAATATGCTTCTTTTTTGTCGTTGTATGTGTCTTCAATTGTTATTGGCCAGTAATTGTTTCCTTTCTACCTCTTTTTTGCAAACAGGGCTATCCATTTCACCTCGTTGCTATTGCGACCTTTTGGTGAACTGCACAAATCTCTTTTGTTTTAAGAGTGTTTTGTGCGGTTCTACTAAAATGTCACACGGGCAACATCTCTACATTTTATTGCGACTGCACAAAGGGAGATTGGTTTTGCTCTATCCTCCTCATCCAACTCCGAGCCTAATCTTCTCCAACTATTTGCTTAATCTTCTCAAACTAGTTAGTCTTCAGAGAGATTGCAAAGGTGACCGGCTTGTATTTGTGTGTTAATTGTTTAATCAACAGTCCTCTATTATTGTAATCACACTTACTCAATATCTTGGGAACAAGGACGCTCAGCTCTATTTTAGTGGAACTGCACAAAAAGGTTGGAATGTTGCATGCTTCTGACAGCTACTTTTTTCCCAACATGCCTTGTTGATTTAGACAGAGCTGGAGGGAAGTTGCTGCCAATGAAAGCATGGATCAATTTTAATTTAACACCTTCTCACAAATTTGTCTTCAGTTGTGATGTAAATATTAGCTCTGATCTGCTAATCATTGAGATGCATTAGCAAGGAAGTTAGTTTTTTATTTTTTCCAAAAGAGCATGGATGTTAGTTTCCTTTCTAGTATTTGAATGATGTTATAACGAGACAACCTTCCAGCTAGCAAGACACACGAAACAAAAGCTGAAAGCTTCAGAGCATTGTACAATTTCATGTCGCTAGAAAATTATTTGTATACGTCAATTATGTAAACAAATGCTGGAAGTTTGGTAGCATTGCCAGAAGCCATTCAGCATTCGGGTCCATGTGCCATGCACCAAATTAGAGTGCAAAACCTCATGGGAGACTCAGCCCGGTCGTTGCGCTGCCCTAATAGTGAGTAATGAGCATTGAAATCATAAGCCCCGCCTTTCCCACTGTAAGTTGCTCGGAAGAAGCAACCATCAATACGCTCTTCTTTGAATCCGCTGATACTAGTATGTATGAAGGTGCAAAACCAAGTCCGCGTATGGCCTGTCGGTCAACGCGCTTCCTCTTGGCATATCACTGACATGTGGGACCCGAGTGTGAGCAAACCGATCTCAATTGACGGCAAAATGGCCAACCCGCCACTCCTTGAGAGAGACGAGGAGCGAGAACACAGATGGGCTAGGTGTCGCACGGAGACGAAGATATATTCGAGCATGGTTGATCGATGTCATCATTACATGTTCGATGTTTTTTAATAGTACTATTGGGCTGCCATTTTCCGCACTTCTCCCGAATAAATTATCAGATATTAAAATATAATAAGAGTACAGATGCTCCACCATGCGGTTCCTAGTACCTGTATACTAGTAGTACTGTACTACTCGTACTACTAAACCTTGCGCTTGGCTCTTCGCCTCTTCGGGAAGTCGAACAATGATGGTACTACAGTGTATGCCTCTGGCAATCTCACATCGAATGAACTACTGCACGTCCACCGCCTGGGCGAGGGTAGGTTGCATTAGTCAAAAGCTTCTCCTCGTCCTGCGAGCCACCGCGCTTGAGGTAGACGGAGAGGGCGTAAGCAAGCTTCACCTTGTCCTGCAAACTTCTCCTTGTTCTACGAGTTGACGGGGCACACCAAAGTAGTGCTAGTCCATACTGCCTCCTTTCCGGTTAATATGGAATCTTTTTTGCGGGTAAATGAGAGAGCTTTATTCATAAATAAGCATTCTTAGGACAATCAGCCAAGAGACTGGTCACTAGGAAGCGAGGTACCCCGCAAAAAAAGGAAGCGAGGTGTTTCATCAAGCCAGCTCTCGGTCACATTCAAAGGGCAGCAAGCACGGTTCACACAAAGATGTGCCACAAGGTTTGCTGACCTGTTTACATGTTGAATAATAAAAAAAGAGAAAATATTACTGAGCGCTCCTATGTCTAACAAGATAGGAGCCAGAATTAAGCGAGAATTGTGGCGAGTGTTCCATGCAATCAACTTCCATTATCACATGCGAGAACCCTTGAAGAGAAGCAAATGTGTTGAAGATTGCTTTATCATAGATTAAAATAAAATAATAGTGTAGACGCTCCACCATGCGGTTCCGAGTAGTACCTGTATAGTAAGTACTAGTAGTACTACATAATACTAGTCGGAGTACTACTGTAGTAAATTTGCGCCTGGCTCTTCGCCTCTTCGGGAAGTCGAACAATGATGGTACTAGTATAGTGTATGCTTCTCGAAATCTGACACCAAATTAACTGTTGCACGTCTACCGCCTGAGCGAGGGAGAGCTTGCATTAGTCAAAAGTTTCTCCTTTGTCCTGCGAGCCACCGCGCGCAAGCTTCTCCTTGTTCTGCAAGTTGACTGGACACAACAAAGTAATGCTAGTCCATACTTCCGGTTAATATGGCTTAATTTGAAATGAGATAAATACACTGGATGTCACTGTATATTTGTAAAAATATGGTAAGTGGACTTCATAATACACTCACTGCGGGCAATATATACATTTTTCGGTGTTTATACGGTCACTAGCTCACCCTAGCTGAGTATGTGTGTGCATGAAAGTGTAGGTTGAGCACTTCAGCGTGACCGTGTATGTTCCATCGTGTGCTCGGACATGCATGCATTAGGGCGTCGCGCGCGTTTTTGTCTGCATGTGTACGTGTGACTCTTGCATGCATGCACGAGGTTGTAATCCCTCACATTCACATGTTCATATGTCAATGCTTTGTCAAAGCGTTGCATGCAAGGCTTAATCATTCATTGTTCACGCATGCATTCCCGATATTAATACGTTGGTAAAGACAATTTCTTGAGGAAAACGAGCCCATGAATTGAGTACAACGGGGACCAATAAACCGGGACGGAGGGAGTACTAGTAGTGAACTGGAAGGAGGGAGTAGGTACGTAACAACGTGCAGTAACAAAATTCCTCTATGCGCATCCTGTCTATGTGTCATGCAAGAAAATAGAGATAAGTACAAGTGAGACTCAGGAACGGTCATACACGTGGGGGGGTACGTGCAGGGGACACTCAGTAGCAGTCAAATCACACAGTAAGTTAGTCGGACGAAGCAACCATCATTTCACTCTTCAATGACACGTACGCAATATAAAAAGGTTTATATGGTGAGAAAAAGAATACCGCTCCACAATATATACACTAGCAGGAGCCTAAGCTACAAGCCTACTTGCTTGGGTTGCTCTCTTCAAAAGCATAGAACGACGATGGCCACACCGCTGGTCACAGATCCGGCCTGATCCCGCCATTAGGGGAAGCGGACGATGTTCTGCGTAGACGCGGCCGACAACGGCGAGGAAGAAAACCCACTGTTGGTGCGTACCAATCGGGGGTTCCCGCGGTATGGGCTGATGCCGCCTCCCACCGCCCTTCTAGCTACACCCCGACGTCCCAGGTACAACTTCCTTTTCGAGCCGGCTTGCTCCACTGCCGCAGCTCCCCATGTAGCTCCATCTCCATGTGGATCTTTCGCTACTTCTACTGGCTTCTATTTGTCATGAGTTTATATCTCATGAACTAGTGCCACTACTATTATTCTACTCACACTTCTTCAATATCTTTGCCAACAGGGATGCTCAGCTCGATTTTAGTGGAACTGCACAAAAGCATCGTATGATCCGAGGGTGCCAGGCTTCTTTCTTTCGACAGGTTCTACCTAGCCAGGAAATTAAATCATGTATAGGGTTTAGGGTTTAAGGCGTAGAGACCCCATCAGTATTTTTTTTGTACACACTCTCACAACTTTTGTCTTTAGTTGTGAAGTAAATATTGGTTATGATCTATGAATCATTGAGAGGCATCAGCATGCGTGTTAGTTTTCCTTTGTATCTGATGGAATGTTGTAACGGGGCAACCATGGAGTCAGGATACATACATGAAACAAAATCTGAAAGCTTCGTACTCCCTCCGGTCCTTTTTTGCATGCGTATAAGGCTACTCATAGTGGGGAGTATCATATACTAGTATCATGCATAAATTACATAGGAGACTAATAAACCAGGACGGAGGTAGTATGTGAGAGTGTATGGTGGGTCATGTGGTAAAATGTAGTAGTACTTTCTTGTAGCCCATTACTATACATGGTGGGTCATGTGGTAAAATGTATGGTGGGACTAATAAACCAGGACGGAGGTAGTATGTGAGAGTATAGTAATTTTTTCTTGGCATGCAGGCTGTCCAAGGAATATGGTGATAGTGGGAGGTGGGCCATGTAGTCACTGGGCTGCCGTGTTTCGTACTCCTCTGTTGTAAGAGAGGAGAAAGTTAGTTTTATCACCGAATAAATAAATAAGAGTGCAGACGCTCTACGATGCTCTACCACCGCACTAATAATGACCATTGAGCTGTCAAATCACATAGACCCAGTAGTTGGACGGAAGAAGCAAACCATCACACTTCGTTGAATCCGCTTCTCCCTCATGCAGTACAATATTCTTTTGGAAACCAACATTTTGTTTCATTGGATCGCACCATCGAGCAAAACCAACATTTAAATCATGTCTGTCGTGTTCGTGTCTCACCCTCCTGCACCCCACACGATCGCTCGGCATGCCACTCACCGCAAACCGAGTATACGCAAACTTTCCCGTCTGCTTGTTGATGGATCGCGCCATGGAGTACTAGCACTACTGGAAGAGATAGACGAGGAGGGGAAGGATAGCTAGCTGTAGCACGGACTCCCAAGAACTTTTTTACATGCATGTTGCGGCTAGCCGTGGTGACTTTTGAAAGCGGAGCAGTCACGTGCACCGGGAAGCGGCGCGGGCAGCGCTCTCTCGGCCGGTGCGCCGCTTCAATGCCGGCGCCAGTGAGAGGTCGCATCCGCTCTGGCCAGGCATGAATGTAGCACTAACTGTTTCGGGCGGGAAGCGCGTGCGGGTGAAGAAGAGGGTTCGGGTTGGCCAGGGCAGTCAGGAGCGGGCGTGGCAGCGGTACAGACGCCCGCAAACGGGAGATGCTGGACGTACGCAAATATTGTTGCGTAATTAATAACGTAAATAATGTGCCAGTTGGACAAATATGATTGGAGGTGGAGATGGAGATGAAAGTAACAATTTTACGTAAACACGGATATGCATGTCTATGTGTGTGCGCGCGCGCACACACATAGTGACGACTCTCGCGACTACTCGTACACATCATCGATGTCTCGTTCTCCCTACACGCACACAAACTTAGTACCGCCTCATTTTGTTCCTCGGATAGGAATATCATAGGAGTGGGAAACAATATGAAGTGAGATAAATGGAGTACTACGTACAAGAAGAAATGTACACGCACTCACTCTGCCTCCGACATACCCACGAGTAAACAATGGAGCGCATTTGTATACGAAGAGGCAGCTTACGTACATAATAATTTGAACCTTTAATATGTTCACTTAATAATGGAGGGTCGGGGACCACACGTGAGGGATACAAACTGCAACCTGGAAGCGGGAGCGTGTTATTGATCGAGTTTTCTTTCTTGGTACGTTAAAAAAAGATTTGTTCGCCAGTTTTCATTTCTTTTTTCCGGAAACACGCGTATTCTATTTAAAACCACTGTTATGGAGAGATTTGTTTACTCCATTGTACATATAGCCTCTTATTTGATAGGGTTTCTCGTGTCTCGCTCTCTCACTCTCTCCATATCTAAACAAGATGACAGTATCAACTCTATCTCTCTCCTCACCGGTGGTCACAGATCCGGCCGGATCCCGTCCGCTGCGAAAGGTGAGGAGGTCCAGCGTTGACGTTGTCGCCGTCGGCGATGGAGGAAGCCGATGCGCACCGTCCTCTCCGAGCCGGCGCTGACGCAAACGAAGGTCCTCCGTGCCCTTGTTCGCTACCGTCGTGTGGTCAGATCGTGCCCACCCGCCTTAGCGACATCTTGCCCACCTGAGGTATAACTTCTTTTGGATTTCATGCTTCATTCTACTCTGCATGCAGGTTTTCTTCTATACCACTACTCCCTAGCTCCCCATGTACAGTAGCTAGGGTTCGTCGGCTGGTCCAACATCACCTATTTTTTACTATTATAGAGGAAAGGCCACTCCAAAAGTTGTCCTGGTTTATCATTTATGCATCGGTGGAGGTATACATGTGTTTTTTCGACAAAAAGTACATGGTGGTTGTGCGGTCATTGTCCATATGCTCCTATTGCTGCTGCTAATCTAAAACTATCACTGTTAAAATGAAGCAATGCCCATGTAGGGGCGTCGATAAATGCTTCTGTCCTGCTTTAGTTTTTTTTGGTATCCTGCTTTAGTTCCCATCAAGATAATCATGATGCTTCTATTTTTTGGTGTAAGTTTCATTAATTTTTATTGACAATTAAGATGCCGCTATTAATCTTGTTCCACTGCTAAAACAAAGTAATGATACTACTTAAATATCATTTTTTTATATTTTTGCAAACATGGATGTGTATCTCCATACTCGAGCATGTCTTCCTCAATTTTAGTTGAACTGCACAAAATTGGATGTCCACTGTTGCTCAGCCTCACTGTCCTCTGCCAAGTGGTTCTTCCTTTCTCGAGCTTGATTACCGAGAAGAAACAAACCACAGTGAGGATTGTTAAACTTCATTGGTCCCTGACCAAAACTTGATGCCAAAATCGATGATGCATCACCACGATGACTTATCGATGCTCATGGTTACATCTCATGGTTGCATCAGCTGGTGGAGTTGATCGATGTTCAACGAAGAATGGGCTGTCTTACATCAGCGCTCTTTGCTTGTTACCACAAAGATGATATCCTTCATGAGTTCATCTTGGAGCAGTCGTTTACGTTGGTGCAATTTCATCATACAATTGGATATGAACCAAATGTTTCCTCGAAGAAGCATCAACGTTGGTACTAACAGCAAAAGTTTTTTATTGATTTCTAAGCCTTCTCACAACTTTGTCTTCAGCTACTCTGTAATTTTATTTGTCCAGCTTTTAACTAAATATGTGGTCAGACTTTGATTAAAAATATGGTGTGGACTAAAAACCCGGATGGAGGTAGTACCCCTCCGTTTTTCTGTACTCTTCATATTAGATTTGACTGAAGTCAAACTTTGTAAAGTTTGACTAAGTTTAGGCTGAACACAACAAACCATAATTATTGAGAGAGGGCAAATTGTACATACAAAATAATTGAAATTAAATTTCTTTATTTGTACACACTCTCACACCTTTCCGATAATTTGGCGCGTGTGTGGTTGTTCACTTAACGGAGGCTAGTGTACCTCACGTGAATGACAGGAAGTGCGACCACGACGCCTGGATCGTTAGTTGATCGTGGTTTTCTTCACTGGCACATTAAATAAAGAGTTTCGTTTCATACACAGTTTAAAGCAATTGTTATGGAAAGAAAAAGAAAACCACTCCACTATATTAGTACTATACACGAGTATGTACTATATAAGCTGGAGCCTCAGCGCTTGTTAGCTAGGGTTTGCACTCTTCACACTCTCGCTGCACTACATATATATATACATGCTGGAGGCTCAGCGTTCCTTTGCTAGGGTTTGCTCTATTCACAATCTCTCACCCTCTTCATCAGATCTAAACAAGACTACGTTGGCCTCTCTCTCTCCTTCCCCCCTCATAGCTGGTGAAGGAGCCGTTCGGATCCCGTCGCACCGGGAAGGGGAGGAGGTGCAGCATTCACTCTGTCGCCTTCGGCGAGGGAGGCATTCCACTGCCGGCTGCGCTGTTCTCTTTCACCCAGCGCCGGTGCAGGAGGGCCACTGACCCGTTCTTGCTCGGTGCCGTACATAGTGTGGGTAGATCCGGCCTCCCACCGCATTCCTAGCCACATCCTGAGGACCCTAAGGTATAACTTTCTTTGAAACCGTCATTGCTCTAGCTGCATGCGGATCTTTTTCGATTCTGTAGTCGAATCTAGGTCTTGGTTCAAAGAGGAAAGAAGGGGGTGGGGTGGAGCATGAATCTAGGACGTGGTTCAATGAGGAAAGGTGGGAGGGAAAGTAGTATAGACTGGCTATCCAGCCGCTCTGTTGGTCAAAAAGGGAAGAAGGGGGTAACCCAGTACACACATCTGTAAGGAACCGATCTCTTTGTTGAAAAAGGACAGAAACTGGGGGGTCGGACAGTTTGTGCAGGACTAGATTTGGTGCCCTCACATAGGAAAAAGGTTCAACGAGAACAAATATGGGACCAACATAGATATGCTGCTTGGCAACATACTCTGCATCGCCCATTTATACGTGTGGACACACATGGTGCTGGCATGTCCCATGTCCCATACAACTATTTTGCTGTTGTTAATCTAAGAATGCCGCTGGAAAATTGAAGCAATGCCACTGTTAAAAGTAAACTACATTTTTAACGAATGTTATTTTAAGAGAATGTGTCTGTTAATATGAATCAATGCAACCGTTGTAGACATGCTACTGTCCTACTTTGTTTTCCATCAAGATAAGGTAGATGCTTCTTTTTGTGGCCATATGATTCATCCTCCTTTATCGGCCAGTAATTGTTTCTTTTTTACCTCTGAAAATAGGGATATCTATTCAACTCGTTGCTATTGGGACCTTTTGCTTCACTACGGAAAACACTTTTGTTTTAAGAGTGTTTTGTGCAGTTCAACTTAAATCTCACACCGGCAACTTTGCTTGATTTAGTTGAACTACACAAAATGAGATTGGATTTTCTATTCATGTTGGCAGATTCATATTTGATCTTGTCTGCCTCATGAAAGGTCAGTACCGGCCTTCATCCACATGATTGTGCAGTGTGCTTTGAGATGTTGTGCTACTTGTAGTGGTACTGTTTGAAATAAATGTTGAATTGCAGCTATTGTATTGCTGTCTTTTCCCATTAAGTGAACAAAAATGGGACCAACCCAGACATGATGCTTATTGCTTTGTTACAACAAACTCTGCATCGCCCCCTTTATAAGTAGATGGAAGCACATGGTGCTGTTGCGCCCACTCTCCCCTGGAACTGTTTATGTTTTTTGTTAATCAAATGCCACTGGTAAAATTAAGCAATGCCACTCTTAGAATTAACTACTAAATCTTAGTTCAAAACTGCAACACTTGTTAGGGATCGGCGGGAGTACATGTTTAAGAAATGTATTGTTGAGATAATGTCTCTATTATTATATATCAGTTACAGTGTTTTACAAATGGTATAATCCTGCTTTCTAGTTCTTTCTACATGTTTAACCAAGGTATTGTTAAGATAATGTCTTTGTTAATATGAATCAGTTGCACTGTTTTCGGAATGGTACTTTTCTGCTTTGTCGTTCTTTATACATGTTGAAACAAGGTACTGTTAAGATAATGTCTTAGTTAATATGAATGAATCACACTGTTTGAGAATTGCTACTGTCCTGCTTTGTTTCCCATTAAGATAAGGTAGATGTTTTTTCTTCTGGGAGTATAGGTCATCAACCATTATTTCTCAGTAATTGTTTCCTTTATACCAATTTGTGCATACAGGGATATCAAAACTTCTGCTCGGTTCTACTTCGACATTGATTTTAGTTGAACTACACAAAAGGAGCCAATGTGTTTAAGGCAAACTGTTGCATTATTGGGCCCAGTTGGTCTTTCCACTTTGCAGAAAGAAGCAATCACTGTTTGCGCTACATTACACAAGGAATGATCGAGAAGCTTTAGAGTATTAGTAGACGCTACTGACTTTCATGGTTCAACACGGCCACCTATGGGACCATCAGCCCTTGTGGTTCGGCAAGGGGGAAGGGCGCGTTGCACAAAAGCGAAGACCGTAGAGCAGCACGGTAGTGATGACACGGGCAGTTTTTACCCAGGTTCGGGCCGCCGCGAGGCGTAAAACCCTACTTGTGCTTTGGTGGATTGATGAAGGACTGTGGTGGAGACGCAGTGCTCGAGCCCGGGAAGGTTGCCTTGGGACTGGAGCAGCTACGCGCGTATGAGTGTACAAGGGTCCAAATCCTTTCTAAGGTTGCCACGGCCCTCCTTTTATAGGTCAAGGGTTTACCACAATGGCAAAACATTCATTATCCAGTGATTAGATAGCCACAGTGCTATCATACCTAACTCTGCAGGCAGGACAGGGTGCATTAAATGCACCGCTTAGTGTCACATCGCATGGGAGCCCGGCAAGCCTTGCCGTGCTATTCATCCACCTTCTTGCCTGCCTGCGTGACACGCCTCTGGACGTGTGTCGTCTGGGGGTGATCTTCCTCAGAAATGGCTGCCACGTGCCAAATAACAGCCACTTAATCACTTGGGGGCTCGACACCGCACCGATAGGTGACTTGCGTTGCTGTGAGGTGGAGCGGTGGTGCCCTGGCGGGGTGATCCGCCCTTGGCATCCCCGGCAAGCTTGCCAGGGGAGTCTTGAGACTTGTCTTCGGGGTGACCTCGACCTTGCCAGGCTCGCCTGCCCGGCAAGGGAGGTTTTTCCTTAGTGATACCTTGCTTCTTTGGTTTGTCTTGGTCTTCTTGATCCGCCCTTTGATTTCTCAAAGAGCCATATCTTCTGCTTGGCCTTGTCTTGGATGTTGTAACCTTGCTCTTGAGCCTGTGTACAGTCCGGGCAACATATAACAGGGTTTGTTGCACCGACAGTGACGAAATCCACCGTGCTACGCAAGACATTGTTTGATTTCAGTGGAAATGCACAAAAAGATACGCTGGTTAATCCGGCTCCATGTGCCATTTCAATGTGCAAACTGATGACAAACCCTGCCTGTTCCACAATCGTAGGCATTACATATTTTGAATGGGAAAAGCTTTTCAAAGTTTAATCATTGATGTTAGCAAGAAGACATTCGTTTAATATTTTGGAATTGGAAAACCTTGTCAAATTTTGCTCATTGATGTTAGCCAGAAGACATACATTTGATATTTTGGAATGGGATGCCCTTTGCTGTGAGCAGCGTCGATCGTTTTTTCCTATTTATGTGTTCAGTTCAGAAGTAAATATTTACTCTGATGAGATGCATAGTCATGAATGTTGACTTATGTAAGGTATTTTAAGAGTTTGTTCTGAATGTTGTCTATGAAATGCCAGGCCTTGTGAGTTTGATTACAAAGTTGAGCTTGGAATGTTGTGCCATGCGGCATCACGAGCTGTTCACCATGCCTCCTGACAATAATGCTTCGTATTGTTTTGCATGTTGATCTAATGCCAGTGATTTGCATGTTAAGAAGATCATCCTCTTCTGTTGTTTCTGTGCTTAAGAAGTTCATCGTGTTGTGTTTCATTCATAGCCTATATGACAACTTGGGTAGGTTAGAGGTGAAACCATATGATCTTCAGACCAACTCATCATCTTAGGCCGTGATTGGATCGTTGTTTTCCAACCAAAACTGCTTGTAAAACCGATGCTTGTAAATAAAAGCAGATGGTCTTGGGCGAAGCACTTGGTTGGTCATTTTCGACTGGTAAAATATACACTGGTTTCTCAAATTACACGCATAACTCGCCGGTTTACGTTACAGACCTCGGGCCATCGGTTTCATTACGCCTGTATTTTATGCGTTGTTTCCGGTGAGGAGTAAAGTACACTTGTATCCTTAATACGGGTGTGAAACAATCTAGAGGTCCCAAGCGTGGCGTTACCGTTTCATGCCGGCTCAGTCTCTCGAAGGTGCTCATAGGGGTCCGATGATCCTGGCTTCCTGAACGACCAGCGGGCGCTGTATCAGACCATCCATAGGGCCTGCGAGGCCCTCTCCGTCGTCCTTCGAGTTTTTGCGCTCGCCGTGGAGCCGCTGTCTCGCGTTGTCAACATGGTCAACGAACATGAGGAATCAGGAGATGACTTTACTTGGAGAGGATGATAGTGGGCACCCACCATGGCCATAGCCGCACGTACGCAAGTGCCTCCTTATTATATACAACTATTTGTTTTGCTTCCTCCTGGTTTCCTGACATCACGGTCCCACACCATTATCAACTTTATAGTCAATAAACGAGAGAATTGCACAAGGAGCGGCCGACAGCTAGGACCAAGCATCTCGAGCAGTATTTTGTGTTTTTGAGGTGTGAGCACAGTTTTTCTTAAGCGATGTTTTTGTTGTTGTTCAGAGGAGCAGGGTATCTACCGGGCGGGCTGTGGCCCGTCTGGCCAAGGCTATTATTTTATGTTGACCAAACATCCATCCCAGATATTTTTTCAATGTGAAAATGGCTAGCCCACCTATACTTTTTTTTGAGCAATACCCAACCCAGGTCAACTTGTTATTCTCTGCCCCGCTAGGCTGCAAATCTTTCCTAGGAGGGATGCATTAGGCTTAACAAGAAAATGGGCTTTAAGAAATAATAAATGGGATGTAATTATAAAAACTGGGCTGTAACTATAAAAAAATGCACCAAACACGTAATTAGTAAAAAAAAAAAAATTGGATTTTGAATTTTTTTTATTTCATTACTTGTTGCGCGCGCAATATTTTGTTGGATTTTTACCTAACACAAATTTATTTTGAAATTATATTTAATCTGACTCGAAATTTTGCGATAAAAATATTTCGGATCCCATCAAAATGTGGGAAATTTTATTCAATTCTGTTTTGAGCGGTTGGTTGAAATTATTAATCGTTGTCCTCGCTAGAAAATGGGTTGTAGTTTTAACAAAATGTAAATGGGTTGTAGTAAATTCGTCAAAAATGGGATGTACATTATTAGAAATCGCAAATGGGCTATATGTTCTCTGCCACATATGTGATGCTCACTTGTGGGCCTAGTAAGTTGACGCGTACGGAAGGCTTTGTGAACTTATAGTCAACACACGATTCTAGCAGCAGTGGCCATTGGATGTCCATCCAACGGCTGTAGTGCTTCTTCAATCTCGGATATTCTTGCTTCAGCCGCCCAAACCACCACCGGCGGTACCGCCTGCTACCGCCTCCTGTGGCCGGCTGTGCTGGCGCGCAGGCTTCACCGGCCCACCCTACCCCCATCGCCGTCCAGGCCATTCCTCTACTCACCAACACCTCATGTATTCTCCGGCGGTGACAACCTCACACTGCGGCCGAACCAGTGAACCCTCGTACTCCCCTCCGCGTGGGCATCCACTGATGTGTCTTCGCCAGCTCCGGGTCATTCCCTTCCTAGGCCTTGCCATCGTTCACCGCGTTGGTTCTCTTGGCGCGGCGTGGTCAACTTTGTCAACAAATGACAGCCATCAGAAGAGCCATGTACGTGGAGTGGCTGAGAGTAGGGACCCACATGGCCCATGGCCGCATGCAGCAAGTGCCCCCTTATTATGCAAAAACAAATGATTTCTCCCCCTGACAGGTTTGACCCACCAACTCCATCTTCGCACGCAAGGAAGTGCTTCCTTTATTACACGGAAAAAAAGTTTCCTCTCCGTGATAGCTGGGACCCACCAGCTTTATTATGATCCATTTCGTGAAAATATAGATTGTACCGAAGATGCTAAATTGTTTTCTTTTTATTCTAACTCAAAAAGGAAGAAATAAAAAAACTAGAAAACTTCTTCGCACGCAAGGAAGTGCCACCTTATTACGCGCAAAAAAATTATTCCCCCTGCTAGCTGGGACCCACCAGATTTGGAGGCTGACTTGTGGGCCTACTAAGTTGACGCATCCATAGGGCTTTGTCAACTTAGTCAATAAACGATTCTAGCTGTAGTGACCGTTGGATGTTAATCCAATGGCGGAACTGCCTCTTCAACCTCTGGTCTTCATGCTCCAGCCGCCCAAACCATCGCCTGTCGTACCGCCTGCTCAGGCCTCCCATGGCCGACTATGCTGCCGCACAGGCCTCATCTCCCGACCATACTACCACTGGCCAGGCCTTTCCTCTACTCACCCACACCCCCTGTTATTCTCTGTTGATGGCAGCCTTACACGGCAACCGAACCAGTGAACCCTCGTACTCCCCTCCGCGTGGGCATCCACCTGCCTCGTCTTCCCTGGCTTAGCGTCGGTCTCTTCCTAGGCCTCGCCGTCGTCCACCGCCTGGGTGCTATCCGTTCGGCATGGTCAAGGTGGTCAACGAACGACAGCCATCAGAAGAGTACTGTACGCGGTGAGGCTGACAGATGGACCCACCAGCAACATCTTCGCACGCAAGGAAGTGCGTCCATATTACGGGCAAAAACAATAATTCTCCCCCCTGACAGCTGGGACCCACCAGTTATATCTTCGCATGCAAGGAAGTGCCTCCTTATCCTCCCTAAGAGCTGGGACCCATCCGGTCGAAGCGTACGTAGCGTTGTATGTCTGGTCGCGAACGTGTACATACGTACTGGTCGATCGGTCTCTCTGCAAGTATGAACCGTGGCCGAGTAAATAGCGGCATGTGTCGTAGTAGAGCACCTGACGTCGCAATTCAGGCAGTCCCGTCTAAATCATGTACACGTAAGTACAGCCATAGGGCAAAAAATACAGCCACGTACGTACATACGGGCGGGGTCTCGAACGCGTACTCGCGCATACGGACGACCAGGGCTCATGTACATGGAGAGGCAATGGATGGCAGCAACGGCGTCCTGTTCATCGGGCAGCCAACTGGCTGGGTCGGAATGGAGAGAGCATCATGTTCATCGGGAGGCAACAGACTGGGTCGGAATGCGTCCTGTTCAACGGGAGCCAACCGGCTTGGACGGAACAGCCGAAACGGGGTCTAGCGTACCGCAAAATGGAGGAAATGGACTTGTGTTCGAGCTCCTACAGTCAAAACAGGGTGCTGTTGATCGGGAGGGGTGTGGCGTACCGCAAGACGGAGGAAACAGAGTTGTGTTGGAGCGCCTACGGTCGAAACGGGGTCCTGTTCATCGGGACGGGTGTGGCATACCGCAAAACAGGACTCTACGAGCTACTGTTCATCCACCGTCTATTGCCTCACTCCAGCCTACACGGGCTACTGTTCATCCACCATCAACTTCCTCCAGCCTCCACCTGCTATTGTTCATCCACCGTTGCCTTCCCCCAGCCTCCACCAGCCACTGTTCATCCACGGGGTCCTGTTCATCCACCCTCCACCGACTACTATTCAACCAGCCCTCCACAGGGTCCTGTTCATCCACCCCAAACCGGCTCGGGTGTGTGGCGACCTCCTCTCGATCGGGGTCCTGTTCATCAAGTGGCAACGGCCTCTACTACGACGGGGTCCTATTCATACAACCCCCACCGGAACTGTTCATCCAACCCCCAACAACAGTCACTGTTCATCAAGAGGTAGGTTCGATCCGCTTCAATTAGCAGTAGTAGCGAAGGAATCGCACGGGTTCAGTTAACAGCCAAGGGATCGATCGCTCGGGTTCAGTAACGTCGCTAGTGCAATCGCTCGGGTTCGGTAAGCGAATGCCTCACTAGGGTTATGTTAGAGCCCAACGCCTTGCACACACGCGCATACGTGTATGAGAGAAATGCACAAACCTCCGTGCATCGCTCGGCCCCGACCACCCACCGTAACCGGGAACTCCCCGAAATTTTCCTCGCCCTCGCTTCTACCATGATTTTCTCCGTCATGGACGGCCCAAAGAATGTCATGCAGGTGCGTCCCCGGCCCGCCCAGGACCCAAAGCCCATTTTCTATCAAGATTTTTTGTCATAGAAGTAGGAGCCCACCACATCTATGATGATACGTCGTTTTTTCACAATTATCGTCATAGAAGTGTCATAAGCATGACAGAAAAAATTCATTCAGGCCAAAATGTCACGGATGTGTCTTTTTTTTGTAGTGAAGTCACTAATGGGCAAATAAACTTTTGAGTCTCTCATAACTTGATCTTTCAGAAAAAATTCAGCTTCTGGAGAGCCTTTCTCATTCAGCTTTAGATGCTTGCGGCGATCAGCACACCATTCATTGTTGCGCTAGAGAACACCAAACCTCATTACCTTGAGCACACTTGCCTTCAGAGCAAAGAACCTGGCCAATTTAATCTCAGATATGGTGCCTCTGTAGTCGATCAAATCAATTTCTGTAAGATAAAGATTATGGCATTCGATGAGATTGTTATATTGCGGCACATTTTTCACTTTCAAGTCTTCCTTTATCTGCAAAACAAGAGAACATATTAGAGCAAGTATAATAGAGTGACGTAGGCAGGCTATAAGAGATGCCACATCAGATTTGTGCCTAGTTGGAGGAGAGAAGAGAGGAGAGAGAAGAGAAGCGGGCTACAAGCTTATAGCCGGCTATAGCACAAGACCCAACAAGCTTTGTGAGAGAAAGAGGTGGGCCATATATTAATTGTATGACATACTAGTATGGCTATCTATTGTATGAGTGGGCTATTAACTTGGCTATAAGTGACATGACAACTTCATATAGCCGACGTTTGGCTATATTATTAACTGTGCTCTTAGAGCAGCTGGCTGTATAAGATTACCGTGTCATCAAGAGCTACCGATATGATTCGCTCATACGATAGGGTTGGCTCTAAGGCTAGTGGTAATTTTTCACTCTCTCTCTCTCTCTCTCTTTCTCTTTCTCTTTCCTCTAATTTACTCATTTTACCTAGGAGCACATGAAGAGGTTGGCCATAGTGTGAGCATTTGTTGCCAGTATACTTGCCTCTAATAAGCCATAGGATAAGAGTACTCTAGTACTAGTACTTCATTCTATTCAGTTGTGGGTCCAACTTTTAAACCTATACTAGAGGCAGCACACTACGAAGCTTTCACATAAGCTTAGAGGCAGGTCAGTGGGTCCCAGGTTAGAGGCAAACTTGCATGTGGATGCACTTAGAGCCCACTTCCCACTATGACTAGCCTTGGCTACAACAACAACAAAAGGGCATATAGCTATTGTACTACCTCCGTCTTAGTTTATAGGTCCCCTTCATATTTAGTGTAAAATTTTGACCATAGATTTACCTAAGAAAATGTCAATGCATGTCACCAAAAATTATACCATTGGAAATTATGTTAAAATACGAATCCAACGATATAATTTTTAGTGACATGCATTAACATTTTGTTAGTTAATCTATGGTCAAAATTTGATACTACAAAATATGAAGTGGACTAGTAAAGCAGGATGGAGATACTACTTGCTCTTAGGCTAACCATAGTGTTACTAGTCTAAGTTACTTACCGGTATGACTAGCCTTGGCTACAACAACAACAAAATGATGCAGGTGATCATGTGAGAAAAAATACTCATTGTAACTTGGGAAAATTACGAAAAAATTGAGCTTTGTTGTGGTTCACATTTAATAGGAAAGGAGTTTCATCTCGATGAGTAGCTTCTCCATGCATGGAAAGCATCTAAGGAATCCAACAACTTGATCCAGATTAGGGCCGGTAGATTTTATTGCCAAGGTCTTCACTGCGTGCACAGACTGGGTCAAGCTTGTGGTTATCATTTTCTGGATGACAGTCGAACATACATCAAGAAATTTTTCAAAAATGTGAATTTCAAGAGGAAGAAGGAGAAGAAGAAGAGTGTTATACCTGAACGGTTATGGATCCAATAGCAAGTTCAGAGAATTTGGTAGACGAGTAGGCCAACACTGTCAATTCGGGCGCGTCAATGACCCTGATTTTTGTTGGACCTTCTACATCCGATACAAGTAATCTCTCAAGGAAAGGCACATTTTCAATGACCATATCGTGAAACACCTCAACTGATCTCTTCCGAAGTAATGTGTTGCTGCGGGGCCAGCAAGACACATAAATCCAACGGAGATTCATTGAGGCGATGTGGAGGCTAATGAACCCGTGGATTTGTCGAAGACAATGGTACTCGAGCACATTATGGCCACGGAGCAGGTGCTCCATAGCCTCCTTTGAGATTCCAATGTCGATGAGGTCGAGTTGCATGAGTTGAGGGAGAAGAAGAGCGGGCGCGTCATTAATTTGGGGAACATAGCAAGAGCTAAACCTGGCGCGGCGCAGCGTTGGCGTGAGGCGGAGCGCGGATGGTGGCAGAGAGCGACATCGTCCACCTTCAAACCTGAGCTCCTCGAGCTGATCTAGGGTGCGGGATGAGAACCACTCGTCGAGCATGGCTTGGACCTTGCAGTTGGTATTGAACATGTGGATGTCAGGGCGTTTGGCTAGCCTAGGGTGCGATGCAAGGATCTTGGAGACTGCGGCCATGCATTTGAAATCCACGTCACAGAGGCAGCTGTCGATGGTGAGGTTGAGGGGGATGCAGCGCCAAAGGGGGCACCACTGCCAATAGAGCAAGGTGGGCCGCCTCGCGGATTTGGTGGGGAGGAGGGAGATGATGCCGAGAAGCATGTCGTCGGGGAGGCTGCTAATGAAGTCAAGGCTCGCCGGATGCGGTTTTGGCTCGAGGTGCCTGCGCTTGTTGGCTGCCTCATCATCCATCTCAGCCGGCGGCGATGCCGATGTACACATGTGATGGTGTGTATCGTGTGCTGGGTGTGCGCGAGTGCATCCTTGCGTGCATGCCATGTAGTGGCGTAGTATGTGCATTATCGTAGTGTGTGTTTTAATGCAGAAGAAGTGTGCACTCAATATAGTAGCGTGCGGGGTGCTACCGCGAGTGGTTTCTAGTTTTTTTATTTCACCTCGTGTCAGAACGGCCTCTAGTTTATTTATTTTCACCCATTGCCACATGGGCCAGCACACCCAGATAGATAACACGAGCTGACAAGGCACCATATGTAGACTGGTTGACCGGTCAACTAAACAATATACGGAGCTATAAGCTGACCTAGTAATCGTATAATCCCTCGGTAAAGAGAGATCGAGTGAGAGGGGAGGCCCGTGAGAGATAGAGATAGATAGAGAGAGAGAGAGAGAAAGAGATACTCCCTACGTTCAAGAATGTAGTGCCTATAATTTTTTGAAACTTTGACTATGTTTCTAAAGAAATTACTTATATCTACAATACCAAAGATATATGATATGAACTACATATTGTCAAGAATCTAATGATCGTTCCAGATGTAAATGTTTTTCTCCAAATATACCTGGTCAAACTTTTGTGAGGTTTGACTTTTCAAAACATCCATACGTTATGGACCTGAGAGAGTACCTAACTAGAGAGAGAGAGAGTGTGTGTGTGAAAGATAAAGATTGAATGTGCAAAAAGTGTGTGTGTGTGTGTGAAAGAGACATGGACAACACACGATAAAGTAGAGGAAAAGTGTGTGTGTCTTATGCAAACATATCACGTATGCATCTTCGAGAGCGGAAGCGAGGCGAGGAGATAGTGTGTGGTTGTTTGCAATGGAGAGGGAGACCCCTAGCACGTAGCCAAGAGAGGTTCTGGCCAACAAGGGAGAGAGGTCAAGAGAGACGTATGGAGAAAATGTAGGCATGGGGAGGGAGAGTGTGTGTGTGTTTGTGATAGAGAGATCTCCTCGAGATCATGAGGGGACTAGATGGGTGCGCGATAGAAGATACACCGAGAGAGATCGATATAGACCTAGGGATGGCAGGAGACAATACGTGTGTTTGTGATGGATAGTGAGAGATAGTCATACCTAGGGGGGAGTGAATGTGCCTATGATGGAGTGAGGGATAATGGTACTTAGGGGGGTGTCACATAGAGAGAGAACGAGGGGGGAGAGTGTTAGATGGGTCTATCTAGTGCGAGTGAGATATGTGTATGTGTGACCTAGGGAGATATAAAGTTTGACAGAGAGAGAGAAGCCCCGATACGGCTGAGTGGTGCGTGAGATAGTTGAGTAGAGAAAAAGATACTCCCTCCGTTCGATAATGTAGTGCATATAAATTTTTTTAAAGTCGAACTTCGGAAACTTTGACCAAGTTTATAGAAAAAATTGTTTATATCAACAATACCAAAGATACATCATATGAAACTACATCTTGTGATGAATCTAATCATATATGTTTGCCATTCTAGATGTAAATGTTTTTCTCCACATACCTGGTCAAACTTTCTAAGATTTAACTTTTCAAAAAATCTATATGCTATGGACCGAAGAGAGTACCTAAGTCGAGAGTGATCAAGTGTGTGTGATGGAGAAAGACTGAGTGTGCAAAAAGAGTGCGTGTGTGTGTGTGAAAGAGAAAGGGACAACACACGATAAATTAGAGAGAAAGTGTGTGTGTATTATGCAAACATATCACGCATGCATCTCCGAGAGAGAAAGCAAGGTGAGGGGATACACGGAGATAGCTAGTGTGTGGTTGTTTGAAATGAAGAGAGAGATCCCTATAGCACGTGTCCGAGAGAGGTCTGGCCAACAAGGGACAGAGGTCGAGAGGGACGTATGGAGAAAATGGAGGCATGGGGAGGGAGAGAGGGTGTGTTTGTGATAGAGAGATACTCTCGAGATGTGAGGGGGCTATATGGGTGGGAGATCGAGAGACAAGGTGTGTGTGCGATAGAAAGATGCCCCAAGAGAGATTGAGATGGGCCCAGTGAGGGAAAGAGGCAATGCGTGTGTTTGTGATGGAAACTGAGAGATAATCATATACCTAGGGGGTTGCGTGTGCCTACAATGGTGTGAGAGATAGTCGTACTTAGCTGGGCGAGAGATTGTGTGTGTGTGCCTGTGAGATGGAGAGAGAATGAGGGGCGAGAGACAGAGAGTTTTAGATGGGTCTATCTAGTGCGAGTGAAATATGTGTATGTGTTACCTAGGGAGATAGAGAGTTCGAGAGGGAGGGGGAAGAGCCCGAGATGATGGAGTGGTGCGTGAGAGAGTTACGGACAACGAGCGAGGGAATTTGTGTGCGTACGATGAGTGCACCCTAGAAATTTAGCTTAGACTAGAGTCATACATTGTGTGCGAGAGATACCTATACATGGAGTGTGCATGCGAACTAGAAAGACCAGGAGAGAGAGAGGGGGGGAGAGGGACCGGCAAGGAATGTGTTTGTATGCGTGCGATTGAAATGAAGATTGTCGGCTAGAGAGAACAGGAGTCCGATAGAGGGGAGAGGTCACGTTTATTCATCAATGACTGATATAAACCATGATTTGATATAAAATTGCATTCAAATCATTGAATTGGAGAACATTGTGTTTGCAATTCACACATGAACGGAGGTATGCGTATCAAACAAGTTCATTAATTTGACTTTGAACATGTTCATGGAGTACTATAATACAACATGCTATTCAATTGAGGTGTTCAATTTTGGATTTAGTCCACAATTTTGACCGCAACGAGCTATTTCATTGAATTGAGATATTTCATTTTGGGTTTGATTCCCTTTTTTGACTGGGTCAACTATTTTTCAAATAAATCGGTAGCAACGAGCATGTAAAAACACATTAGTCCCGAGCATCATCTCACCATCTAAAAAAGAAGTGGCAAGCTAATATTTCAAAATTTGTTTCGAATCGACTTGGTAAGGTAGACGTGGATGCTTGTTTTCCCAAAATTTGAAAGAACTGCTAAACACCCTCTGCTCGGTGGAATTTGCTTGAGCAAATAAATGGGAGACGCGAAATTACCGGCCTATCTAGGACCCGCATCAATTGGCCCGTGGTAAATCGAGGGTAGGTTTGTAACTTCATCCAAGCGCGCCCTCTCCTCGTCCAAAATGATAGGCGCAGAATAATTCATAAACCATGGGTGGCAAAACACCCTCTCCTTGGCCGAAATGGCAGGCGCCGAATAATTCATAAACCATGGGCGGCAAAACAACCTCTCTCAGCCGAAATTGCTCACGCCCACTATTTCAAAGCAGCCCTCCTCGCCAGAAATTGCTGGCGCCCACTATTTGGGAGAAGCAAAGTTACCCTACTATCCCCGACCCTCAAGACACAGACCCAAGCGCACAAGCAAAAAGGCAGGGGTAGAACTGTAACTTCCCCACATTTTAGACAAATATGTCCATAAGACATGCTTCCCCTTCCCGAATCCCCATTCATACACCATGGGCGCCAAATCACCTTCTCCCCAATCACGAAACCTCAGCCCCTTCTCCATGCCCCCCACCGCAGCAAATTCACCGCCGCCCTCCTCCGCAATGCTGGAGCTATTGTCCGTTTGCCGTCGTGCACTCGGTCGTGTGCCTCCTACTCTGTGCTATCGGAGCTACCTCGGCGATAACTGCGTGAACCGTACTAGAGCCGATTCAACCGCGCCATTGTGCATGGCGCCAGAGCGTCTCCATCGTCGGATGCGTCCAGTGCCCCATACAGATATCTGGTTTCCCGCCACTGGGAGCCACCGCAACCGTGTTGGCCTCACAGACTCGGCAGCGCGAGCTGCCTACTTCATTAGGCCACAAGATAGGTCGTACACTCATCTTAAATCAGTTTATCTAGGCGTCAGTCACCTAAATTTTTATTCTGGGTCAGTCAAATCTCAATGGACGGAAGCAGAACACCTTAAGGCGGCGGAGGTCCTAGGTTGTCGGTTTCGCTGGGGCAGCTATGCCTTGTTGTCTATCGTAGCGGTGCGGGGGCGCAGGTTCACCACGATAGCAGCACCTAGGTGCCTATCTTAGTGTTCCGTTGGGTCAAGGTACTGCTGCCGCCAAATCTTGGTGACGGCATGTCTTTGAGGTATGTCCGAGGGCAGCGCAATGACGACAGTGCGGTGGGGTGGGGGCAGGGTGGTGGTCAGAGCTGTCGCGGCCAGGAATGGCAGAGGTAGGCTGTTCTGCTGGTGGTCACTGGCAGTTCGAGGAAGATCCTGAAAAGTGTCAGCGGGGAGGCACAAGATGGCCTGATAACCCACAAGTATAGGGGATCACAACAGTTTTTGAGGGTAGACTATTCAACCCAAATTTATTGATTCGACACAAGGGAAGCCAAAGAATATTTGCAAGTATTATTAGTTGAGTTGTAAATTCAACCACACCTGGAGAACTAAATATCTATAGCAAAGTGATCATTAGCACAGTATTATGATAGTTTGATAGCAGTGGTAACAGTAGCAATAGTAACGGTAACAGTAGTAGTAGGAGTTTTATAGTGATTGTAACGGCAGCAACAATGAAAGTAACTTAGCAAAGATCAATATGCAAAAGACATAGGCATTGGATCAGTGATGGATAATTATGTTGGATAAGATTCATCATGTAACAGTCATAACCTAGAGCGACACCGAATTAGCTCCAATTCATCAATGTAATGTAGTCTGTATATAGTCATATGTGCTTATAATAAGAACTTGCAAGCCATGGCAGCGGGGTCCGTAAGGAAATATAAGGGATATTAAGGCCTCCTTTTAATAGAGAACTGGAACAAAGCATTAGCACATGGTGAATACATGAACTCCTCAAACTACAGTAATCACCGAAAGAATCCCATTTATTGTCGCCTTGGGGTATGCGGATCATAAAACGTAATAGGTGCATACAACTTGCAAGATAGTATCAAGAACACAAATATATTCGTGAAACCATAAAGGGTTTAGATCTAAAATCATGGCACTTGGGCCCTAGTGAAAAGCATTAAGCATAGCAAAGTCATAGCAACATCAATCTCAGAACATAGTGGATAGTAGGGATCAAGCCCTAACAAAACTAACTTGATTACATGATAAATCTCATCCAACCCATCACTGTACAGCAAGCCTACGAAGGAATTACTCACTCCCAGTGGTGAGCATCATGAAACTGTTGATGGAGGATGGTTGATGATGACGACAGCATCGAATCCCCCTCTTTGGAGCCCCAAACGGACTACATATCAGCCGTCCCGATGAAGAACAGGAGGTGGCGGCGGTTCCATATCATAAAATGCGATGATTCCTTCTCTCTGATTTTTTTCACGATGAATAGGTACTTATGGAGTTGGAGTTAGGGTTGTGGGAGCTGCTAGGGGCCTAGAAGCCTACCAGGCGCGCCCTGGGGTGGTGGCGCGCCCCCTCGGCTTGTGGCGTCCTGGTGGCCCGCTTCTGGTATTTCTCTTTGCTAGTATTTTTATATATTCTGAAAATATTCTCCGTAAATTTTGAGCTCAATCTAAGAACTTTTATTTTTGCACAAAAAACAACACCATGGCAATTATGATGAAAACAATGTCAGTTCGGGTTAGTTCCATTCAAATCATGCAAATTATAGTCCAAAACAAGAGGAAAAGTGTTTGGAATAGTAGATACGTTTAGGACATATCAAATCCCCCAAGCTTAAATCATTGCTTGTCCTCAAGCAGTTCAGTTGTCAAACTGAAAGTGATAAAGAAAAAAATTTACAAACTCTTTTTGTTCTTGTTGTTGTAGGTATACTTAACTAATGTTCAAGTTTTTAGCAAAGATTACGAACTAACCATGTGCATGATAACATTTAGGTCTCACATTTACTCATACCAATGACATAACCAACTAGCTAGTAATAATAAGATATCTAGGATGCCACAATTTGTCAAAACAATCATGATATAATATGATAACATGGTATCTCTATCCCTTTCTGAGACCACAAAACATAATTGTTGAGCACCTCTGAAGTTCAAGTAGCAACCAAATATTGTAATTCATGGTACGAGAGATCCAGTCAAGTCACACCCAACATTAACTATACTCAATGCATAAGAATGACAATAGTGCTCTCCAACTGGTGCCTAAATGAGAATGTGATGATTCAACAATAAAAGTAAGATAACATAAAAGTGAATGGATAGGCCCTTCATAGAGGGAAGCATTGATTTGCAGAGGTGCCAGAGCTCGAAGCTTAAAACAGAGATGAATATAATTTTGAGAGGTATGTCTTTCCTGTCAACGTCATGACCAAGATTTTTCAATATCTTCCATGCTAAACACATTAGCGGCGGTTCTCAAACTAAAAGGTAAAGTTTACTCCCCCTCCACCATACAGACACAAGCCATGGCTAGCCGAATCCTCAGGTGCCCTCCATACCAACAACTTTCCGGGGGAGTTTGTTTCATTATTTTTCGTTTTGATCATGGGACTGGGCATCCCAAATACCAGCCACTCTCATGTAAGGACAAGTCAATAAACACTTATCGTAAGAATAACCAGCTTAGCACGGAAGATACTGACCGGCCCCTGTCGCTCCATGAGCGGTACAGGCACACAAAACAGATGCTTATTTGAATTATTAGAGGTGGCACATGCATATTTACTTGGGACGGTAGAGTAATACCGCATATAGGTAGATATAGTGGACTCATCTCGAACAACTTTGGGTTTAAGGATTTGGATGCCCAAATAGTATTCCCGCTTAGTATAGGAGAAGGCTAGCAAATAGATTGAGAAGCGACCAGCCAGAGAGCAAAAACGGTCATAATCATGCATTGAGAATAATTAACATCAAGTACGAGCATGAGTAGGATATAAACACCATGAACATAAATATCATAGAGGCTATGTTGGTTTTAATCAACTACATTCATGAACGTATGCCAAGTCAAGCCACCTGAATTGTTTAGAGGAAGATACCATACCATCATACTACATCATAACCATTTTAATGCATGTTGACACTCAAGATAAATCTTTACCTGCTCCTAGCTATTTAAGCATGGCATGAGCAACTATAATTTCTAATTGTCATCACAGACATGTTTACTCATAATAAGATGCATCAAGAATGATGAGCTAAACATATTTACAAAAAGAAAAACAAGAGGAGTTCATACCCGCTTCTCTTCACCTCAATGACTTCAACAAATCATCGTCATTATTGCATTTCACTTACACGACCGAATGATATGAAAATAATAATAGTGCAAGTGTGTTGTGGACTAAGCTGGAATCTGCGAACATTTTATTCAAAGGAGAAGACAAGGCAATATGGGTTGTTTGTTAGATCAACAATAATGCATATGAGAGCCACTCAACAATTTCATTGTGGTCTTCTTCTTATGACAACTCAAAGAAAAGAAAAGAATTTCAGAGGAACACACCAGAATAGTTTTGGAGTTCCATTTTTCTCAAGAAAGAAAATTAACAAAGGGAAGAAAATGAAAACGGGGAAAACTATTTACACAGGAAAGCTCCCAGCAAGTAAATGAAGAACAAGAAATATTTTTGGCTTTTATTTTTAATACTACATACTACTAAACAAGAAAGAAAAACTGAAAAGAAGCGAGAAATATTTTTGGATTTTCAAAGTTTTTCAAATACACAAGAAGAAAGCGGAAAATTAAACTAGCATGGATATACAAATGAAAAAGGATGAACACCGACAACTGGAATGAATGTGTGGTACATGAATGTAATGTCGGTGAGAAATACGTACTCCCCCAAGCTTAGGCTTTTGGCCTAAGTTGGTATATGGCCCTTTTATGGCCTGGGTAATACCCGTAGTCGTAGCTCGGGTTGTACTCAAATGCAGCTGCCACGGCTTGGCGGGCTGCCTCGTTAAGCCGAGCGGTCTCCACCGCCCTCTCGTACTCCTGACCCTCCTCCTGGAGTATGTAATGTCTATGTTTTTCCTGAAAGTTAAAGAAGGCTGGAGCACACAAAGTAATATGGAAAACATGACGCATGTTAAAGATTAGCCTGTAACGGAACGGAGGGTCGTTCCTCTCAAGGAACTGGTGACGTTCCATGACCTCATAGTCGAGGAAGCTAGGTGGCAACATGATATCATTTTCTCTAATGGGTATGCCGAGATGAGCAGCTAAGCGAGTGGCGTAAATTCCACCGAAGAAATCACCCACTGAGGCAGTATTATGTAAACGACATGAAATAATGGACCCCATGTTAAATTGCCTATCTCTCAACACCGCACTCTTAAGAATGCTCAAATCTAGGGCAGAAACATGACTAGGATCATGTCTACCATTAATACATCTACCTATGAACAGAGCAAAATAATGTATAGCAGGAAAATGGATGCTCCCTATAGTAGCTTGTGTTATGCCTCTAGTTTCACCCCTAGTAATATTCAATAGAACTTCATTGCAATCTGATTTACGAGGCTCAGTGCATGTCCCCCAACAAAGAATTTTACATACTTCGCTAAATTCCTCGATACCCATGCGAAAAGGATTTTCATATAAGTTGAAGATAACATCATGTGAATTGCAGCCGGCCGGCTTGTAGACGACCATTCCCTGCGTGTTCAAGTGCTCTGTGCGTGTGGTTGCTAGCAGTTGAGGCGGCCACGGCGTGCTCTGCTCGCATCCTGCCACACGCACTCTGCTCTTGCGTCCCTCCGGGCGCTCTGCCCTCGTCCCTCCACGCGCGCTGCCAGTGTTTGGGGCCGGCGCACGATCATGTATGTTCAAACTGCCATTATGCATGCGGTTGCGCCGCCACGGTGCAGTTGCTCGCTGCAAAAACTGCCATGCGGATGCGCCGAGAATCCAGGCCGCCCGGCCCCCCATTTATTCCAGCGGCCATTTACCTTCATCTCTCGTGCCACACGACACAATAGGCACACCCACGACGACACATACAGAGAGGACATCCAGCGGTTCCAATGGCGCTCCTCGTGGCTCCAATGGCATTCCCAGCGGCCGACAATGACAATGGGGGCAGCTCACCACGCATCACATAGTGGACACCCACGTGAGGGGAAGGCCCTCTCGGTGGTGTACACAAACGAGCCGGTCTCGGTGGAGAGCTCCATCCAAACTATGGAGCAGTTGCTTGCTGAGGACAAGTACCAAGTGGTCGGTTTCGACCTCAAGTTCACCAGCGGTTGTGACGGGCATGATCAGAAGGTTGCTGTCGCCTAGTTGTGCGTGTGCCATCAAGTCCTTGTCTACCATTATTGCCTGGCCACAAGGCCTTACGAGCGTTTCGCCAGGTTTATCAAGAGCCGCAACTGCAGTTTCGCTACGGTGGACATCATCAACGATCTAAAAGCGCTCGAGGTTTCGGGCTTGGCCTGCCAGAACCTTGTCGACATCCGTCACCACTACAAGGTCTGGGGCAGCTCGAAGAACAAGAAGAACTCCCTGTTTGACCTTGCTTGGCCATCATCGACCCCTACTACATGAAGATGAAGGATGAGAGCAAGAAAGACAAGAACGCATGGCACTGTGTCTGGCATCAAAGATTGGATGAAGAACACGTCAAGTACGCGGCCAAGGACGCGTACACAAGCTATGAGATGTACATGCAGATGGTTGACATGAGGAAGTGTCTTCTTCCTGCCCCAGACGAGGGATCGAGCCACAGAGCAGTGGCGGGAGCATCACAAGAAGTAGATGACTAGACGATCGTTTCTCCTAGTTTAGGATGCATGCAATTGTTTATTGAGGCTTGTGCCAATGATCTGTATAGTCACTTATGTAACTGGTGTTTGATGTCACCGCCATCGCAAATGTTTTGTACCTTTTTTGATGGTTTTATTACATCACCATTTGTGATTAATGCATTGCACACAGTTTCGTCGAAGGGTCTCTGATTGGACTGTCGCGTTTGGACCAACCTAAAGTACTGATTTTAGTAACGCCCAGAGATCCTTCCTCGACTCCCTTCTAGAAAAGGACCCCGGAGCCATCATATCCATTTAGTGTCTCAAATATCCAGTTCTAATTGTACTAGAGTTGGATACAACTCCGAGCATCCATTACCATGGACATAGCTATTCTAATAGATATACTTGCTTGCAGGAGTGCACCAATGTGGCGCCCAAGATGCGATTCTATCCCAATCACGTGATGAACTCATGATTGGGGCACAACCGCATTTCGAGCGCATAGCAAGGTGGATATCATTACAACATACCATGTACTGAACAGATGGGAATACAAGATAAAGGCTTACACTTGCCACAAGCTACAACATGAATACAACAGTTCATCAATACATAGAAATCATCATACAGAAGAGCAGGATCCGACTACGGATGAAAACAAATGAAAAAGAAGAACGACATCCACCCTGCTAGCCCAGGCTCCCGACCCGGAACCTATCCCTTGATCGAAGAAGAAGAAGCAGAAGAAGAAGAACTCCAAAATGAGCAAGCATCGCTCTCACGTCATAAGCATCGCATTACCTGTACCTGCAACTGTTGTTGTAGTAATCTGTGAGCCACGAGGACTCAGCAATCCCATTACCATGGGTATCAAGACTAGCAAAGCTTAATGGGTATGGAATGGATAAGTGGTGAGGTTGCAGCAGCACTATGCATTGTATGGTGGCTAACTTATGAGTACAAGAATAAGATGAGAAACTACGTAACGGTCGCAAACTGGTAATGATCAAGAAGTGATCCTGAACTACTTACTTTCAAACATAACCCAGCCATGTTCTCTTCTCGAACTCACTCGAAAAGAGACGGTCATGGTTACAAATGCAGTTGGTGTATTTTATTTCAGATATGGTGTCAAGTTCTCTACAAAAGAATATTAAAAATTCCCATTTGCCACATAACCGCGGGCACGGCTCTCGAAAGTTTAAACCTTGCTGGGGTGTCCCAACTTAGTCCATCACAAACTCTCATGATCAACGGAGGAAAATCCTCCTCCCGGAACAACCCGATCAAGCTCGGAATCCCGGTTCACAAGACATTTGGACAATGGTAAAACAAGTCCAGCAAGACCTCCCGGTGTGCCAACACCCTAATAGTAGCCGCGCGTATCTCGTCTCAGGCCACGACCGGATGAACACTATGCATGGCAACCGAAAACCCCGGGTGAAGGGGTGGCACCGCAAGTGGCTCTGTTTTGGACCAACACTCATGAGGAGCACTGGCCCTGGGTTGTTAATTAATTATCCTCAGGGTCCGAAAAGTCCCGATGCATGTTTTAGTTGTTATTAGGCAAATGGTAAAACCAATGTTGGGCCTTGCTGGAAGAGTTTTATTCAAAGCGAACTGTCAAGGGGGGCCCATAAACCCCAACTGTGTTAGGAACACAAAATCAAGGAACATAACACCGGTATGACGGAAACTAGGGCGGCAAGAGTGGAACAAAACACCAGGCAAAAGGCCGAGCCTTCCACCCTTTACCAAGTGTATAGATGCATTAATTAAATAAAAGATATTGTGATATCCCATGATATCCATGTCCCAACATGGAACAACCTGCACTGCACCTGCAACTAGCAACGCTATAAGAGGGGCTGAGCAAAGTGGTAACATAGCCAAACAACGGTTTGCTAGGATGGTGGAAAAGGTTAGAGGCTATCATGGCAATTTGGGAAGCTTGATTAACAAATGGTAGGTAGCGTGACCTAGCGATAGCGTCGAGACAACTAGCGAAGCAAAGATAGTAGTGGTATCCAGGATAATGATCATCTTGCCTGAAATCCCACTAGGAAGAAGACCAAATCCATGAAGAAGATGAACGGGCGTAGTCGAACGAATCCTCACAATCGCAACATAACCGGAACTATCGAGAAGAAGCACAACCGGAAAGGAGCAAACGACATGGTAAACAACCATCACATAAACATGACATGATGCACAATCAAGTATGATGCATGTCCGGTTTGATGATGCAAGGCATGGCAAAGTGCAACAAACAATACTACAAATTAAGTGGAGTTCAATATGCAACGAGTTGCATATTGACGAAACACCACATTCGATTATTTACTTCGCTCTCATTTATGTACCCAACAATATTAAATGTTGCTAAACATGGCAAGAGGTGAAGCATAATAAAACTACCTTTCTAGGAAAGTTTAAATGAGGCCGGAACAACAAACAACAATTCCGAAAAATCCTCATATGCAATTTACGAATTCGGTACTGTTCTTCCATAAATCATATTTTAAAGGTGTTAAATAGTAAAATAAAGTGCACCATGTTACACTATGCATTTTTCCACCCCATTTACATATAAAGTTTATTTAATTCGGAGCTACGATTATTTAGTTATGAAATAAATCATTTTAACATGTTATTAATTTCAATTAAATGCAAACAGCAATTTAAACATTTTTAACATGGATGAAAGTTGCAAATTATGAAACTAGATGAAATTCTAAGCATTTTACATATATAAGTTGTATAAAACCGATGCATGGTTTGTGAGATATGATGTGCATGAACAACAAGGGTTTTTCTGTAAAACTGTAAATCCTGGGATAATGCTAAATTCGCAGACAGGAGAAAAAAACATACACTGGGCCGAATCTGATGGAACTGGGCTACATAGGAGCATGGGCGCAAGAGGCTCACCCAACGGGCCTGGCCCAGGTCAGTGGAGCAGGCTGCAGAGGCGGCTGGGCTGCGGCGCGGCTGGGCCTTGGGGAAGCAGGCTGCGGTACGAGCGGGTCAACTGGCACGGGAGGCCTGTGCGGGACAAGTGAAACCCCTCTGCTCGATGCAGAACTAGTAGAGGCCGGCGGCGAGAAGAGGGTAGAGGAGGCCGCGGGCTTGGATCGAAGGCAAGAAGTGGCTCGCGCTGTTTGGCTGGATCGATGGATTTGGAAGTTTCGGTGGTGGCTGGTTGGTGGTTTGGATCGGGAGGGGATCCCGAGGAGGGAGGCGACCGGGTGGAGCTAGTGGTGGCGGGGAGATGGGACAAGGGGGAGGATTTCTAGGGTTGCTGTCTAGGAGGTTGGTCTATATATAGTAGGAGGTGCAAAAGAGGGATAGATCGGACCCTCCGATTTAAATCGGGCGATCGAGAAAAATGGGTTAGGTAGACCAAACAAATAACTGAAGATATTTTAGGGATGTTTGGGGATGATCTGGACCCATCGGTCACGACTGCTCGGGTCGGGTCCGGCACAACTTTCGGACACGGTTGGGAAGGGGTCTGAGAACTATGCAGAGTGACTCTGGTTTAGGCAAGAGAGAAAACGAAGAACAAGTCTGCAAGTGTGGTTGGTCTCGATCAATGGTGACAACGGAGAGGACGACAACTATGAACGGATGCAAGTTTTGAAAACAATGACGGCAATGGAGTGCCGATGCAATGCAAATGATGACATGATGAATGCAACAAACAAATAATGCACACGGCAACAACGAAATAACTGGAAGTCATCTGGAGCGTCGATCTCGGGTCGTTACAACCAACTTACCAAACACGCTCGATTAAATCCGGCCGGGAACACTTTAACGGGTCATGCCCGGCCTCGGCTGATCGACACACCATAGTCCTACCTAGGCTCAACAGAGAGGTCAGCACACCGGTCTACATCCTAAGCACTCAGGGGTCTTGGTCCCATCGTCCTTTGCACTCCTGCGCGTTGCGTACGTGGCCTGTAGCAGACCCACATCCTTATAGAAGCGCAGGCGGTTACCGTCCAACTGGGATCGCGTTGCTCAACTGCTGAATCTGAAGAGCTTTTGGGAGAATCATACGACGCCAAGTGCCCATACTGATTCTCACATGGTGGTTAGTGCGAAAAGGCTAAAGGCCTACTCAGATCACATATCCAAACCTGTTAGTGTATTGGGAGCTAGTGGAAACGATCAGTATTCTTGTCGCCCCGTCTCGCAGACTTACGACAAGGGCCAGGCCCATCCCTCTCCTGGGGCAGTCTCGTCATTATCTTGCGGGTACCCTCATGGTCAACCCGACTTATCGAGAGGCTGACGGGAACTCAGGTCCACATCTACCGTGGCGGTACCACCTGTCCCTTCAGTCCCGTAGTAACAGTTAACGGGGTAATAGTTAAAGATAACAGTGTGTCCTTACCATCAAGGTGAACTCAGAGAAATCACCCTTGATAGGTTCACACCTGAGGTAAAATTTCAAGGTGAACTTGGAGGAATCACCCTCGATAGGTTCACGCTTGAGTAGATGCACGACAGAGACATCATCGGGAGTGGTGAGTGAGGAATCTCCCTCGGTTAACCACACTCGATGTGCTACACTACAGAGATATGATCATAAGTGGTATACGAGGCATCACCCTCGACACTCGATAGTAGCTCTGCTGAGTCGTACAACTAAGGGGGGTGCCGGTTATGTGTTGGTCTCTTCTCATTGGTAACATTGATCGGTCACAAGTAACAAAGAGGGGCAACAAGGACAAGGGAGAGGGTTCACTGATGGATCACTAACCAACCTATACTAAGCATATAGGATAGCAGGTAAATTAACGACAGCAGGTGTCGGCATGGAGCCGACGATCTATGGGACAATGTTGTCCCTTTTTTGTTCGGCAATGGTGGTGCACTCAACGCAAAGAGCAAGAACAACAAGAGGCGCTACGATGTTTACCCAGGTTTGGGCTGCTGAGAAGCGTAATACCCTACTCCTGCTTTGGTGTATTGAATGGGTGTGAGCACAAGTACACAAAGCACTCTCCCCCGGCAAGTCGCAAGGAGAGAGCAGCTACACGGATATGTATGCGAGGGGTTGCAATGGGTTCGAACCCTTGTAAAGGTTGCCTTGGCCCTCCTTTTATAGCTCAAGGGGTTACCACAGTGGCAAAAGGGTCATTAGAGGATGATTAGATAGAAACAATGTTAACATACCTAACTCTACTAGTTAGTACAAGATGCATTAAATGTATCGCTAGGTGCCGCGATGAGGATGGATCCCGGCAAGGTTGCTGCACCGCTTGCCCAACCGCCTCTCTATTATGCTGACACACCATCAGGACGGGAATCAATAAAGGTAATTTTGTTCCCAGCATGCGGCCACATACTGGGGATCTCCACCTAACCACCTGCGGGCTCAACACCTCATCGACCAGTGTCCAGCTGGCCACTTAGGTAGAGCACTTGGCGGTTGGTAGGGGTCTGCGGGCGACGGAGCTTGCCGGGTCTTCGCCTTGCTGGTTCGTCGTTGCTGGCAAAAGCTGCTTCCATTGTAGATCTTGTAGCTTGTTCCAAGCTTTGGTCTTCTTGGTGCGCTCTTTGATCTCTCAAAGAGCCGCTTCTCTAGTTTGGTTGTTTATTTTGAGGCTTCACCTTGGCGGGGGAGCTGCTACTCGTCTATGCATAAGTCAGGGCAGTAAATGCCCATGTTTAATGCACCGACAGGAGCCCCCGGGCCTAGATTACATGTGTCGCCGGGCGTCGTTGGGCTAGGCCCTAACAATGCACAGACAAATAACATTGATCCTGCCGGGAAAATCCTCGTGTCATGAAATCTTCTTTGCTTCTTCATTAATCTGAAACCAAGCCAACCCCTGGCTTTCCTCAGGTATTCTTATCGCCAAACAGTAGTCCAGCGCTCACGTCAGAAAACCAAGGGCGCGTGCGTACGTGGGTCGCCACCAGGTCTTAACCCAGGCCAGCCCATGATCACACGTGGCTTAAATTAACTGCCATTTTTGCCATCACTCCCCTCTTTTACTGCGCCCCTCCTCATGACGCAGAATGGGCGCGAGACATGGGATTGGTACAAAAGGGCGGCTATGAAATAATGCTTCGATCAAAGGAGCCAGGATGCCGGATTGGCAAGACGGGGCGGCTTGCGGAGTAACGCGCTTGACAGGGGCGCAGGGCGCGGGATTGGAGAAGCGGGATGGTCACCCTAAGTTAGTGGAGAGCCAGCCCCTGCGCCTTTCCCTATAGAAGGGTGGGGAGGCACAGGAGGCGATGCTCATTCATCTCCTTCTCCTTTGTTCTTCTTGTGTCTTCTACCACCATGGCTAGAGGAAGAGGTTGTGGTCGTGCTTCCGCCGCAACAGCGAGAGCTTCTCCTCGGCACCATACCTCTATTTTGGCTACAGCCACAGAGGCTGGCTCCAATGCACGGGGCAGGGGCGCAGGGCGAGGTCGAGGTCGAAGCGGAGCTCGTGGCGGAGGAGGCTGGAGTGGAGCGCTTGTCGCCCCGCCCCCAGCCGCTCCACCCCCGATGGAGGGCCATACGGGGGACATCGCGCTCGAGTTCATCTTGGAGCTCTGCGATCCGCCGAGGACCAGGCTGCGGCTTCCTATCCCTACGCCAGGGTGATGGAGGTGGACCAGCCACTCGGGCTATGGCTGCGCGTGAACAACTGCATCAATGGCGCCGTTTGGGTGAACATGGAGTTCCCCATGAAGGACGTCATGTACCTCACCCGAGGGTGGAAATCCTTCGCTCGTGCCCGCTACCTGGCGTAGGGGCACTTTCTCCACTTCAAGCTGGTGGAGTCCGCCGCACTCTCTGTGAAGATCTTCGGGCCTTCGGGCGCTCATCTAGGGTGCTGCATGGAAAGCTCAAGTGACAGCGAAAGCTCCTCCTCGAGCGATAGTGATGAGGAGGACGCCGATAGTGAATACGACGACGGCGAGTCTCCGGTCGTCAAGTCCGAAGATGACGACTCGGACTACAGCTGAACATCGACAACACCATCATCGCCAGCTGAGCACCGGCAGCACCGTCATCTGCAGTTGGATCCCGGCAGAGCAATTTGCCCGGCGAGGCGCCCCTTTTGCCCTCCTTGCACTTGATGTAAACCTTAGGAGGACAGGGCCAAGAAAGGCATTATCGAGTACTTTTCTCTTTTTTAATAAATGTATGATATTCGACGTGCTCAAATAAATATAAGCTATCTTCCTTGGTTGTTTTTGCATTCGTATGATTTTCAATTTAGTACCCTACGCTGTCTGGGAGCTTGCCGGGGCGCGACCATTGGCAAAGAAACTTGCCAGTTTTGAACGCAGCAGCACACACCCTATCGATTGGACTTGAGGCGGAGCTAGAGCGCGAGACAAAACGTGGCAGGATTCCTTCGCGTGCAGGTTTTTCGTACGAACACAGAGACTTGAAAGGAGATTCTTCCAAGATGTAAAAAATTAAATTGTAGATGAAGATTTTTTTGTCGGAATTGGGGCTCCGGGGACCCAAGAAAGGTTCAAACTCTGGGTGCGCACGCTGCCTTCGCTAAGCCCTATTTCGCAACCCACGATCTCACGGCGATGCTCCAGCGTGCTTGAGCTAGAGAAGAAGAACAATGGACACAACAGATTACCCAGGTTTGGGCCACCTTGCGGTGTAAGACCCTACTCCTGCTTTGTGGTTGGATTGGCTTGAGAGGGAGGATGAGTATGAGAGTACAAGGGGAAGGTGAGCGACCTCGAGAGGATGTCAGAATCGATCCCTCCCTACGGTGGCGCCCTCCTCTACTTATACTGGCCTTGGTCCTCTTCCCCCGAAAACACAAAGCGGGAAGGGTTGCCACAACGGCCAATTCAAAGGGGGACAAGGTTGCACCCTATCCTGACTAAAGGTGGTCTTCGCCTGCAAAAGCCTCTTGCCATGACGCGCCGATGGGCTTGTTGGCGACCTCCGTCTTGACGAGCCTGCCGTCCAGGTCTTCTTGCACCAAAATGGCAACCCTTGGGGATTGCTTTGGGAACCGTTGCGCATCCATGCTCCCTTAGCACAAAAGAGGAAAGCTTCCTTATCCGTGCCCGCTGGCGCCCCTCTGGCTCCGCTCGTCGCCACGCGCGTCACCCACGTGAAGACGCGGGGCCGCGCGGCTCTGCTGCCTGATCCTTGATTATTACGCCTCTGCGAGGGGCCTCAGAATACGACCTCGGGAAGCCGCCTCGCGAGAGGGCCTCACGATGCTCTTGATGACACACACCTCGCGAGGGTCCTGCTTGTGAAGCCCTGGCGATGGGCTAGCCTTGGGCCTTCTGGTGGCGCCACACACTGGGCCGCAGGTAGACGGGACTGAGTACCCCCAGACCCATGTGCCCGACTATCAGCGTTTTGGAACCAGGGGTACCCAGACCCGTCTACCTGTGGCCCAACGCGTGGCCCCGCTAAGGGCCCAGTACGGCCCAACTACAAGACTTCATGGACAAGACCCTCGCGAGGGCCCCCGCCTCATGAGGCAAATGACATCAAGTCCTCCCGAGGAGCGGCCTCCCGAGGCTACCTCCCATGGAGTGGATATATCTAGGCAAGCGTCCCACCTCGCGAGGTGCGCGGTGACGTGAGCCATGACAACCAAGGCCAGGAGGGCGCCAGCGGGCGCAGGAGAGGAGAGTTTCCTCTTTGGTGCTAAGGAGGCAAGGATGTACGTGGGTTCCCAAGGAATCTCCCAAAGGATTCCATTCTGGTGCAACAAGAACAAGGCCGCTACCTCGGCAGGACGAAGGTCATCGCCGAGCCCACCACAGCGTCATGACCCGAAGCTTTGCAGACGAAGACCACCTTTAATCAGGATAGGGTGTACTCCTGTCCCCCTTCAAATTAGCCGTTGTGGTATCCCTTCCCGCCTAAGCTATGAGGGAAGAGGACCAACGCCACTATAAATATAGGCTAGTCTGCACCGTAGAGAGCAGATCAGATCCGATCCGATCCAATCCTTTGGCCATCGAGCTCGCCCGCGACAGCTCTCACTTGTACTAGTTCTACCTCATCCTCCTCGCGAGGCAATCCACCACAAAGCACAAGTAGGGTTTTACACCGCAAGGTGGCCCGAACCTGGGTGAACCACCATGTCCACTTCTTCTCGCTCGCGCGAACTCGTCGAAGTAAAGTCGTAGGGTGGTGAGCAGTGAGCCGTGGCTAGGCAAGATCATTCATACACGCCCCAGAGTTCGTACCTTGTTTGGGTCTGCGGAGCCCCGATCCCGACATTTGGCGCGCCAGGTAGGGGCGTGTCGAAGTTCTCCCATCCGCTCCACTCCGTCCCTGCTTCGCTGCTTCCATAGCCAATGCTCGACGAGTTCGCGCTAAGCGCCGGGCCGCCCGTGTCACCGCGACGGCATTGGTGGGCCGCGGCGCCCCACGTCGCTCCGCTTCTCCTGTGGCCAACGCCGCCACCGACCCCGCTGCTCACGAGCAGCAGGACTCTTTATTGCTGCCCTCCGTGCAGCGTGATGGCCGCACCGCCACACCTTCCCTCACACCCGTCACGGACTCTCCTCCCATGCTCGTCGCGGGCCAGCGAACGCGCAGGCTGCGCTTCTCATGGCGACTGAGCTGCTGTGCTACCATCCCTCCAACGAGGGCTACGACGCCTGGCTGGGCCGCATCACCGAGCTCGTCAACGCCGCTAGAGAGGCCCCGGTGCCTTCCCACTCGCTCCGTCCCCCGCCGTCTCGTGCGGGCGATGTGGCTCATGGGGCACCTCCGCCTCCTCCTCTGTGCAGCGCTGACGCCGAGCCGAGGCGCTGCGCTCGTCCGTGCGACCCGCCGCATGGAGCACCGGCGCCGGCCAGGGACGAGGCCAGCTGCCAGGTCATGCAGCAGCCGCAGTACGACGCGCGTGCACTCCCTGCACCGCCACATCAGCACGAAGACCTGGCCGCTCTGGAGGCTGCCACGCGTGGGCATCAGGACCGTGCCCCCCCTTGCACAGGCCACGCCCGTGAGCGCGGCGGGCTCCCGTGCCTTCACTCATGAGCTGCGCTGAGTTGTCTGGCCGGTCAAGTTCAAGCCAGATCTGTCCCCGCTCTACTCGCTGAGCATCGAGGCGGCCAATGGCAAGGACAAGGTCATGGCGAACTGGTTCCCCATGGCTCTCAAACAAGGCATGCGCTTTTGGCTCATGCACCTCCCAGAGGGGTTGATCTCCTCTTGGGACGAGCTCCACGAGCAGTCCATTGCCAACTTCCAAGAAACCCGTGACTGCGCCCTCACAGTCACCGACCTATGGTGCGTGAAGCAGTAGCCGGGTGAGACTCTCCGCAAGTACATTAAGCGCTTCACCCAGGTTCGCCTCAAGATCCCGAAGGCCTCGGACGAAGCCATCATCCCGGCGTTCACCGAGGGCATCACAGACGTCAAGATGAGCGAGGAGCTCGCCATCCACGATGACCTGTGCATGGTGCTGGAGATGTTCAACTTGGCAGACAGGTGCGCTAGGGCGGAAGAAGGCCACCTCTCACTCCTCAAGCACCCAGATGTCGACCCTGAAGACAAGAAGGCCAAGGCCAATGAAGCAAAGCGCAAGGGCCCCACTGTGCAGGTAGCAGAGCCTGAGCTGAAGCGTGACCGTGATCGCGACAAGCCCCCCAAGGACAATCACCCATTCTATGTCTTCCACAACATGCACACCCGCAACACCGACGACTGCCAAGAGCTCAGGGCGCTCCAGGACGAGCGCCTGGGTCGCCGTCCCGAGCGTGGTGACCGTAGCTTCGGCCGCGGAGGAGGCTGTGGCGGAGGCCGCTGGGACAACCGCAACCCCCGTCAAGGCTGGCTTGACAAGCCTCGTGAGGGTGGCTTGTAACACCCCAAGACCGACGCTCCAAACGCCTTCCATGTTTTTCCTTGTTGCCGTGTGTTTCATTTGTTTGTTGCATTCATCATCGCATCATTCGCATTGCATCGGCACTCTGTTGCCGTCATTTTTCAAAAAACTTGCATCCGCTCGTAGGTGCTGCTTCTTCCTTGTCTTTTTTGACCTCCTCTCAGATCAACCGGACCACTCTCTTCTCTGAGGCCATCAAACCCCCTTGTCTTCGTGGCCTTTTGTCAGACCCCTCGAGCGCGTCCGAAACTTCCCAAACTCGAACCACTCGCTCATGACCAATGTGTCCGAATAATCCCCAAACATCCCTAAAACATCTTTGGTTTCTTATTTGATCTATCTAACCTATTTATCCCGGGCGGTCCGATTAAAATCGGAGGGTCCAAAACAAGCTCCAAATTCCTTCACCTGCTATATAATCAGTCCAAACCTAGCCCTAGTCATATGCCCATCCAATCCTTCTCACCACCGCCACTAGCTCCACCTGCCTTCCCCTTCCTCGGGATCTTGCCTAATCCACCCAATCGATCCTGCTAACCTCTTCCTTGTTTTCCCCACCGAGCCAACCTCCTCCCATCGCTCGCAACACTCCACTCCTCTCGATCCATGGTCGCCTCTTCCCTGCTCGATCTCCACCACAGCCGAGCCGCCCTTCGACCAGCGCGCCCAAGCCCCGATCCCTCTTCTCCAAGCCCCCTCGATCCAGCCGTCCATGAGGATGCCGCCGTGGACGCCAGGGGCTCCCCCGTGCGCCTCCTCCCTCCGTCTCGTCAGCAGCTGCACACGAGCTCGATTAGGAGAGGAGCTCCCAATCGTGCACGCCTCTGACTCATCCCTGACCACCGCCGGTCTTCGCCGACGCCGCCGGCGTCCACCACCACCTACGCCCGAGCCTCCCCTCAAGCTCCTCTGCCTCCGTGCCCGCAAGTCGCCGCCGTTCCCAGTTGCCTCGTCAACCCCATTCAGGGAGTCATGGACTAAGGGGTCCTCGGGGCGACGGCCCATTGTACATGGGCCGGACTGGTGGAGCCATATAGTTATAGGAGATCTATGAAGCCGTGGTGTGCCCTCCAAGTCAAGAAGGCACAGGATCTCTTTAAACCCTTATTGTAATCTATCTTCGGTAACCCTAACCCTATCGGTGTCTATATAAACCGAGGGTTTTTAGTCTTAAGGCTAGAGCTACATTCATCACCTCATCGCCTTAGGGTTTAGCTCATACAGATCTTGAGGTAGATCTACTCTGTAAACTACATCATACATCCAAAATAATCAAGCAGGACGTAGGGTATTACCTCTTCAAGAGGGACTGAACCTGGGTAAACACTGTGTTCGTCGTCCCTTGTTCCCCATCGATCCTAGATCCACAGCTCGGGACCCCCTACCCCAAGGTCTGCCGGTTTTGACACCGACATTGGTGCTTTCATTGAGAGTTCCGCTGTGGGGTTGCCAGAAGGATCGATGGCTCGCCTGACCATAGGAGAAGGCATCGGATCCGGGGACTTCTTTGTTCCCGGGCAAGTCTTCGCGTTTGGCACCATTGTGCTGCACGCCGACCCAACTGGTCGTCTGAGTCAGATCGACGCCTTCGCCCCCGGACACCGAATTCGATTAGGTGGTCTGGAATATGTTGCGGACATACCGAGCGATCTGGTTTTCACCGGATTCACTTCCCCCTCCTGCACATTCGACACGCCCGCTCCGGAGTCCCTTTCCGATCCGATCTGTGGATCGACCTCAATAGCTCTGAGCCAGGAGAGCTCTGTTTCCAGTGGGGTCCAGACTCCGCCTCCGTCAGGACACATCATGACTACGGAAGACCTATCCTCGACCTGTGAGGTAGAATCAGGAGGCAGAGGCCAAGAGTCAATCTTGGCCTAACCTTCCTTCACAACGCCCCCCTGGCCTTGAGCCCTTACGACAAAGAGGCAGCCAACGGCCAGGGGTCACCCCCAGCCCAAAGTAGCTCGATCTCGAACCCTGACGGGGAAACCACAAGTAAGGACCAAAGCCCGTTCCTGACCTCGAGTGACGGCCCGGACCCCTTCAAGGATCCGGCTCCGCATACCGAGCTCAGCACGGCCAGTGGAAACCAAGGACCGGCCAGGGCACTAATCGCCCCCCACTCCGTTACACTGGAATTTGGCCCAAAACCCTCGAGTTCGGTGGCCCTCGTAATGATAAACGAGGCGCTGGACTGAATTCAGAATATGACCATCTAGGAGGACCTGCCCTCTGCCTTCAATTTACAACCCTTCGAGGCGTACCATAGGGAATTTTGCGTCCCACCCACCACCCACTTGGTAGCCACTATCGATGACTTAACCGATATGCTAGACTATAATTCGGAGAATGCCGAACACATGGATGAGGAGGACGGAGCCATGGCCAATGCCAATGTTGCCCCCCCCCCCCCCCCCCCCCCCCCCTTCCCCGGCCTCTGTTCGCACATCCACCTACGATATTTACATGGTGGACACCCCCAAGGACGGCGACGGCACTCCTAATTAGGACCGAGGCAAGCCCAGACATGAGTTGCCCAAATGCTGAAAATAGCGCCATCGATCAAAGCCACGTCGAAGCCATGCGAGCAACATGGACCCTGCGGGGAACGGCACCATAAATAATATGGATGACCTCGCCGGAGACGCAGCCTTCGAACATCATCAGCATGACCCCGCGGGGTAGGAGGACCCGCTCAATTCAGAAAACCCCGATGACTCTGAGGATAGCAACTACCTCCCACTCTCTGAAGAGGAGGCCAGTCTTGGGGAGGATGATTTCATCATCCCTGAAGACCCTCTGGAGCAGGAACGGTTCAAGCGGAGGCTTTTAGCCACCGCCCATAGCCTAAAGAAACAAAAACGCAAAATCAAAGCCAAACAGGTCACCCTCAACGACCGATGGACTAAAGTCCTAGCTGCCGAAGAGGGGTATGGCCGCGAACGGCCAACCAGGAGCTATCCCAAGTGAAGCCTATTGCCCCAGTTCGACGACAAGGCCGTAGATCCAACACGCCCAACATATACAAATGCCAAACAGCTGGACCACCGCTCTAGAGGGCGGGACAGGGAAGCTGACGAGGCCGCACACCTAGCGGCCCCACCTCGCTGTCATGGCAAGGATCAAGTGCGACCCACTTACGAGTACGACCTCTGCCATGACCTAGACGCTCGAAGAGGCCATACCAGGTCCATCTACGGACCCAGAGAAGACCCGTCCGCTTACTGGGTAGGATACTATGATCGGCTAAGCCAAAACGATAGAATCTGGGAGCAGCAGCAGATTCGGAGGGCCGAAGACCTCCGACACAATGTAGCCCGAGTTTGGGGCACCGCACACCCCATGTGCTTCACAGAGAGGGTAATGCAACACCAATTCTCGAAAGGCTTCAAGCCAGTAAACATCAAATCATATGACGGAACCATAGATCCAGCCGTATGGATAGAGGATTTCCTCCTCCACATTCACATGGCGCGAGGAGATGACCTCCACGCCATCAAATATTTGCTGCTAAAGCTTAAAGATCCAGCTCGACACTGGCTGAACAGCCTCCCCGAAGACTCTATAGGCTACTGGGAAGAGCTCGAGGACGCTTTCTGAGCAAACTTTCAGGGCACCTATGTCCGGCCTCTGGATGATAACGACTTAAATCGCATCACACAACAACCCGGAGAATCTGCCCGACAATTTTGGAACAGATTCCTGACCAAGAAAAACCAGATCGTTGACTGTCCGGATGCCAAAGCCTTGGCTGCCTTAAGCATAGTGTCAAGGACGAATGGCCTGTACGGCAGCTCAGCCAGGACAAACCAAGAACTATGGCAGCCCTTATTTCCCTCATGACCCACTTTTGTGCGGGCGAAGACTGTTGGCTTGCTCGCAAGAACACCAACCAAGACACACCCGGTACCTCCGAGGTTCGGGACGGAAATGGAAAGCCCCGACGCAGCAAGATAAACGTCGCCACAATGACGGCGAGGGCGAGGATACGGCAGTAAATGCCGGATACCGAAACCAGAAGTCCGGACCCAGAAAGAAAGCCCCTAAAGGCAACAATGACGACCCATCCAGACTAGACACAATTCTGGACAGGCCTTGTCAGATCCACGCACATCAGACAAGCCCGCCAACCACTCCAACCGAAATTGTTGGGTGATCAAATAGGCCGGCAAACTAACAGCCGACGACTCGGGCAAGAGCCCATGAAGCGAGGACGATGACGAGCCCCGCAGGCCGAATAGTGGAGGCCAGAAACCCTTCCCTTCCAAGGTCAAGACGGTAAACATGATTTACGCAACCCATATACCAAAGAAGGAGAGGAAGCAAGCACTAGGAGACGTATACTCCGTCGAGCCAGTAGCGTCGAAGTTCAATCCATGGTCAGCTTGCCCGATCACGTTCGATCGTAGGGACCATCCCACCAGCATACGCCATGGAGGGTTTGCAGCCCTAGTGCTAGACCCCATCATCGATGGATTCCACCTCACCAGAGTCCTAATGGACGGAGGTAGCAGCCTCAATCTGAAATACGAAGATACAGTGAGGAAAATGGGGATCGATCCATCAAGGATTAAACCCAGTAACACCACCTTTAAGGGGGTCATTCCGGGAGTGGAGGCCCGCTGCACGGGCATCGTGACGCTTTAAGTCGTGTTCAGATCTCCAAATAACTTCCTAAGCGAGTACTTGGTCTTTGATATTGCACCTTTTCGCAGTGGCTATCATGCCCTCCTCGGTCGAATAGCATTCACCAAATTCAACACTGTTCCAAATTACGCGTACCTCAAGTTGAAGATGCCTGGTCCCTCGGGCGTCATAACTATCAACGGCAACACAGAACGCTCACTTTGAACCGAAGAGCACACTGCGGCCCTAGCGGCCGAAGGCCACACTGGCCCATCTAGGCCCAGATGCCGACACGCCGTAAAGGCCGGCGACAATAGTAAACGGGTTCGAACCCGTTCCCCGTCATGGGAACCCGCATGCGATCGCTGCAAATAGGGATACACGCCCCACGGCACGCCGACAATCTTCACGCTCCACGTGCCTCGTCAGCACAACTTCTCACACAAAATACCATGGGTAGCCGTGACACATATATTAATAAATCCGAAGTGCATGTTCGATTAAACCAAACTTCGGAATTACTTCGTCTTCGGACAAAATACTATGGGTAGCCGTGATAGCATGTACCTCCCACTCTCTGAACAGGAGGCCAGTCTTGGGGAGGACGATTTCATCGTCCCCAAAGACACTCTGGAGCAAGAACGGTCCAAGCGGAGGCTTTTAGCCATCGCTTGCAGCCAAAAGAAGCAAAAACGCAAAATCAAGGCCGAACAGGACACCCTCAACGACCGATGGACTAAAGTCCTAGCTGCCGATGAGGGGTACGGCCGCGATCAGCCAACCAAGAGTTATCCCAAGCGAAGACTCCTGCCACAGTTCGACGACGAGGCCGTAGAGCCCACACACCCAATATACACAAATGCCGAATAGCCGGACCGCCCCCCTAGAGGGCGGGACAGGGAAGCTGACGAGGCCGAACACCCAGCCGCCCAACCGCGCCGTCACGGCAAGGATCAAGTGTGGCCCACTTACGAGTATGATCTCCGCCATGACCTAGACGCTCGTGGAGGCTGTACCAGGGCCATCTATGGACCCAGAGAGGACCTGCCCATGTACCGGGAAGGATACTACGATTGGTTAAACCGAAACGATAGATTCCGGGAGCAGCAGCAGATTAGGAGTGCCAAAGACCTCCGATGCGATGTAGCCTGAGTTCGGGGCGCCGCACACCCCTTGTGCTTCACAGAGAGGATAATGCAACATCAATTCCCGGAAGGCTTCAAGCCTGTGGACATCGAATCATATGATGGAACTACAGATCCAGTCTTATGGATAGAGGATTTCCTCCTCCACATCCACATGGCACGAGGAGATGACCTCCACGCCATTAAATATTTACCGCTAAAGCTTAAAGGCCTAGCTTGACACTAGTTGAACAGCCTTCCCGAAGACTGTATAGGTTGCTGGGAAGAGCTTGAGGATGCTTTTCGAGCAAACTTTAAGGGCACCTATATCCGGCCTTCGGATGCTGACGACCTAAATCGCATCACGCAACAACCCGGAGAATCTGCCCGACAGTTTTGGAACCGATTCCTGACCAAGAAAAATCATATCGTTGACTGTCCGGATGCCGAAGCCTTGGCTGCTTTTAAGCATAGTGTCAAGGACAAATGGCTTGTACGATAGTTCGGCCAGGACAGACCAAGAACTATGGCAGCCCTTACTTCCCTCATGACCCGCTTTTGCGCGGGCGAAGACAGTTGGCTTGCTCGCAAGAACACCAACCCAGACACACCCTATACCTCCGAGATTCGGGACGGAAATGGAAAGCCCTGACGCAACAAGAATAAACATCGCCACAATGACGGCGAGGGTGAGGATACGGCAGTAAATGCCGGATTCCAAAACCAGAAGTCCGGAACCCGAAAGAAAGCCCTTAAAGGCAACGGTAATGGCCTGTCTAGACTGGACACAATTCTATACAGGCCTTGCCAGATCCACGGCACATCGGAGAAGCCCGCCAACCACTCCAACCAAAATTGTTGGGTGATCAAATAGGCCGGAAAACTCACAGCCGAAGACTCAGGCAAAAGCCCACGAAGTGAGGACGATGGTGAGCCTCGCGGGCCGAATAGTGGAGGCCAGAAACCCTTCCCTTCCGAGGTCAAGATGGTAAACATGATTTACGCAACCCATATACCAAAGAAGGAGAGGAAGCAAGCGCTACGGGACGTATACTCCGTCGAGCCAGTAGCGTCGAAGTTTAATCCATGGTCAGCTTGCTCAATCATGTTCGATCGCAGGGATCATCCCACCAGCATACGACATGGAGGGTCCGCAACCCTAGTGCTAGACCCCATCATCGATGGATTCCACCTCACTAGAGTCCTAATGGAGGGAGGAAGCAGCCTCAACCTGATATACAAGGATACAGTGAGGAAAATGGGGATCGATCCATCAAGGATTAAACCCAGTAACACCACCTTCAAGGGGGTCATTCAGGGAGTGGAGGCCCACTGCACGGGCACCGTGACGCTTGAAGTAGTGTTCGGATCTCCGGATAACTTCTGAAGCAAGGACTTGATCTTCAATATCGCACCTTTTCGCAGTGGCTATCACGCCCTCCTCGGCCGAACAGTGTGTGCCAAATTCAATGTCGTTCCACATTACGCATACCTCAAGTTGAAGATACCTGGTCCTTCGGGCGTCAGAACTATCAATGGCAAAACAGAACACTCACTTCGAACAGAAGAGCACACTGCGGCCCTGGCGACCGAAGACCACACCGGCTCATATAGGCCCGGAGGCCGGCCCTGGTGACAATAGTAAATGGGTTCGAACCCGCTCCCCGTCATGGGAACCTGCATGCGTTCACTGCAAATAGGGATACGTGCCCCATGGCACGCCCACATTCTTCACGCTCCATGTGCCTCGTCAGCACAACTTCGCACTCAAAATACCATGGCCAGCCGTGAGGCATACATTAATCCGAAGTACATATTCGGTTAAATCGAACTTCGGAATTTCCTCGTCTTCGGACGACCCGGGGACCAATTTCGGATATCCCCAAGCTTACAGCTCCATCAGCAGGGTCCTCGCCCATCAAGGTCTCATCGAAGGTCCCAACCCCCACCTATCAGATGCAAAGGCATAGACATGCAGCAAGGCACAGTGAAGGCTTCAACTCACGTATCAAGGCCCTGCGTCAACCTTTACTCTGTAAATTTTCTTTTTCTTTCTCTCTTACAATTACAGCCTTCGCAGTTCGAATTGTATGGTTAGACGTCCCGAGCTTACGAGAAATAATAAAAATACCTTTTACGGTGTTCGGATATCCGAATCTTGCAATTTTTTCTATATCTTTCCGGATTCCCCACTCGCTCTTCGAACAGCCCGACATGAAAATATATTAACTAGTCAAGAGCTCAATTTATGTATCAGCTCAATATCTTCAAGTCCGGCACCGCTTTTCGCAAGGTGTTCGGGGTCTCGGATATTGCACTATATGCATCTATTCCGAACTATGTCTTGGGTCAATAGTTGGGTTGCCCGACTCCTGTGCTTGCCTTTTTATGTTCCGCATGTTCGGCTAAGAGGGCAAAGGGAGAACCCTTGCGATTGTGCTTCTGGTTTGCCCGGTCAAGTACCTCAGGAGAAAAAAGCCAAAAACTGACCATCATAGTAAGCGCGAATGGGTCCGCGATCCGATGACGAGGTTTGACTCTAAAAATCATTGGTGATTTTGCCATGTCACACGAAGGGTTTGTCTTAACACAAACCATGTGATCGGAAAGGGCAGGGTTTGATCCGTAAGTACATCATAATACACCGGGGGATAGTCCCTAGTCCCCACCGTCAAGCTCCTAAGGCTAAGTGAAAGTAGTAAAACCGAATAGTCTAATTTCTTGGTTTCGCTCCCGCACTACCGCCTCCGGGCACCAAGACATTGCCTAAGGGTAATAGTGCGGAGACAAAACACCCCTCGTGATATTCACCTGGGGGCTGAAACCAACGACTGGTAGCTTTCAGAATAAACATACGGCCACACAGGAGTCAAAATTTAACCATTACAATATCAAATAAGTCTGTCGGGCGCATAATGGAGCATAAGTCCCACTTGATACAAACTTAATATAACTACTCAAACATTACATCTTTCGAACACTGGCCCTCTATCGCCCGCGCTCCGGTCATCACATGCGCGAAGTATTGCTCGGGGCAGCGATGCTCCTTCCTCTTGGGCGGAGGACCAGCGGCCACCTCCATTGGATTCATCATCGGCCAATGAACCAGAGTCTTCTCAAACGCGAGCCTCACCCCCTCAAGGCACGCTGACCGCTTTACGGCGTCAATCCAGAGCGGTGCCTCCCGCAGCTTCTGTGCAAGGCCGAAGTAGGTGTCCAGAATGGGCTCGGCCGGCCACAGGTTGACACAGAGGTCCTTCAAGGCCAGCTCGTACATTCAATGCATCTCCATCAGCTGCTTCATTTGATCGCTGAGGAGGGGTGGACGCTCGGAGTCCGAAAACTGTGACCAGAAGAGCCGCTGCATGGAGTCCTCCTCGAGGGTGGCGTAGTGCTTCGCCGCGGCCGCCGCATTCTTCGGAAGTTCGGCGAAGACGCCTGCGGAGTGCCAGACCCTCGTCAGCAGGGCGAATCTGTTGCCTCCGAACACACTCTACAGTAAATATTTCTTACCATTGGCAATTGGCGCGGCTTGCCGGAGCTCCTCCCGGACACCTCGAGCGTCACTCCTCGCCTCCTGAAGCTCCTTCTCCGCCTTGGACAGCCGGGAGGATTCCTCCTCCTGCCCCTTCTCAAGGGCCTCTAGCTTCTTGGCAGCATCCTGGAGCTCTAGTTGGGCTTCGGTCACCCGAGCCTCATGTTGCTCAGCAGCAAGCTTGACCTTCTCAAGCTCGGCCACAACCTTCTCAGCGGCAATTTTCTTCTCGGCCGCCTCGGCCTCGGCTTTCTTTAGGACCTCCTTCAAGCCCTCAACCTCGGCGGTAGTAGCTACAGGGTCATCAAGATAAGGATTAGCTACAGTCCAGATCGTCAATATCCGGCGTCAAGCAAGTACACATCTTCTCATAGGGCTTACCTTGTGCCTCGTCAAGCCGTTTGTTGACAAGGTTAAGCTCTTGATCGGAAAACTTGAGCTTCTGATCCATCTCCTCTAACGTCGCGGCATTAGCAGCTGCGGCCAAAGAAGATGCCTGCGTCAGCAAAAAATATGTTGACATTATTATTTGGCTTACCGAATTTGATACTCTGCAGGTCTCTCTGAGGCCCTGGCAGAGTCTCGGGGGCTGCTATGTATACGGCCTACCTAAACTAACAATTAGAGCCGCATTATGAGGAAAGAGCATTACTTGACTTACCTCAAAGCCTGTTAGAAGGCCTTGGACAGCGTCGTTCAGTCCGGATTGGACGGAATGAACACTCTGCATAACCGCACTCATTAGAGTGCGGTGCCCATCAACAATGACGGAGCTGCTCACTAGCTCCTCCAGAACATCTGGCCATCCAGCTGCCGCCCGTGTGGAGGTGTTCGGCACTGGCGTTGGCTCCCCGGCCCCTCCCCCGCTGGGAGGAGCCTATGCCGTCGAAGGCCTTGGGGGCTCAGGAGCGGTCGACGGTTGGGGTCTGGATGGTCCGGACTCCTTTCCCTCGCCAGCCGGGAGGGATGCTCCCTCCTGGTCTTCGGTGACCAAGGTGTTAACCTCGGTCATTACAGCGTCCGCCTCCCCCTCCCCCTCCCCCTCTGTGTTCGAAGGAGGAAGCACTACTGCAGGATGATGCTAACGCGACACTACGATCAGAGACCCTTTGACAAAACTGTGTGCGATGCATTAATCGCAAACAGGGATGTAAAAAAACTGTCAAAAAAGATGCAAAACGTTTGCGATGGCAGAGACATCAAACACGGTTCAGATTTTGATTACGTGTGCGATGCGGGGCATACGGTTGATCCAGAAGAAGTGTTTGCGATGAGTCAGAACAACAGAAACAGGCAGCCATATCAATGTGTTTGCGATATATGGCATACAGTTTGCTCCGATGAACTGTGTGCTATTAGGGAATGCAACAGAAACGGTCAGCCAGATCAAGGTGTGTGTGATATACGGCATACGGTTCACTCGGACGAGTTGTTTTCAATTAGGGAAGAGAACAGAAACGGATCAACTTAACAAGATGTGTGTGATATGCGGCGCCGCTGCCGCCTCAACGGCAAGCAACCACGTGGTCAACCTTCTGGCACCCCATGGGAGGCGCCACGGCGCATCCATAGGACACGATGGTGATATCTTGACCGTGTGTGATAGTGGGCAGACACGTACACGTACATCCAAGAACACGGGCCCACGTTTCGGGCTTCCGATGCGTGGCATACGGTTGATCCAAAAGGACCGTTTGCGATGAGCCAGAACAACAGACCGGGCTTTGTAGGCCCAGAACCATCAATAAATTTTGACCTTGTTTCTCATCACATTGCAGATTACCACACAATAAGTAATTGCAAATTTGTTCACACCTATCAAACTAATATGTGTTCACACTTAGCACCGGGCTATAAAAACTACCCACTCGAAAATTACTTCACAATTCCTCTCCTCATCACCCACAAAACTGGTCTTTCATGTCAAGTCATTCCGCCATGACCGGTAGGAGGAGTTTCAGGTGGACATATAACCAGGCAGCAAAGACCAAGGCCGCAGAAGCACTAGAGAGGTCCCGCCGTGAAGCAGCAGCCGCAACAGAGATGTCCCGGCGCACCGCGGAGCCCTTGAACGAGCTCTCACGGGCACGCGAGGGCTCTCACAAGCGCACTCACCGCGTCGGCGATCGCGATGAGCTGGCATTGCTGAAGTCCCTGCCCGGTGACGACGACATTCTCGCTGGCCTCATTAAGCAGCAGGAGCTGGTCGACGGCTTGATGAAGCTGCTCGAGATCAGTGATGCCTCAGTTGACAAGGCGAGTGGCCTCGTCGAGCAACTCATGGGTGACAATGCGAAGCTCCTCAAGGAGCTCACCGAGAAGGAGGAGGAGGCCCCCGGCTGGAAAATGCTGCATGAGCAGAGCAGTGCCCCGGGGATGACGCTGACAGCGGTCATCGAGGAACTGATGGGTGACTTGAGGAAGCTCTGGATTGAGCGCGAGCAGGAGATGGAGGAATCCGTGGCTGCATTCAATCAAAGTCATGAGGAATTGAAGAAGGAGCTAGAGGATGTCGTCGCCCGGCAATCCATCGACGAGTAGAGATAGTAGCGACCCAGATCGTTGTCTGCGATTTCCTTCTTCTCTTGCCCCCGTGTCTTCCGGGCTTTGCCGCATGTGGCATTTTAAATTATTCGGAATATGTAAGACAATTATTATCTGCGCCATTGTAAATTTGTCGTCGTATTATCCATTGCCATTTTATTTGTCGTCGTCTTATCCGTTGCCCTATGTGGCAATTTAAATTAGGACGGAATACGAGTTGAAAACACGAACAAAGCAAATGCTGCCATGGGGTCACAAGCAAACACCCTCTGTCCAGGTGCTTTAATTAACCCATTAATGGAGAAGTTATGAGCGAGGCGGACGGTGGCTTGTGCATGGCGGTCAAAGAGCTCGCTTCCCGGTGAGCATGGGCGGCCTTGCTGCTCGCACGTGTCCCGTCGAGCCTGCGAGGTGGACAGGATGCACACGTCCCGTCGAGCCTGCGCGGCGGACTACTCGCACGTGTCCCATCGAGCCTGCACGGCGGACTTCTCGCGCTCGTCCCATCTAATCAAACACCTGCACGCACGCCACTGAGTATGGTTAAATTTAGACACAGTTCATATAATACAATCGTTTGCGATATTAACGTGTCAGCTATTTGTTTCAAAATAGACTTCATTGGCTATTAATGTGTGTGCCTTGTCTCAAACTGGACGATTTTTTTTACCACGGCATATATGTGCCATGTCATGAAACCATGCCAAGTTTCATGTTTTTTGGGTGAGTTTTTTATTTAATGGGATTTAAAAACCGTGATTCTCAATGTTTCAGGACGACGAGAAGTTTGTAATTCATTCCCATTCCTTAAATCAGACCTAAACATGCACCCAATGACACATGTACGATTTCCCACCCATTTTGCTTCACTGGAGCATGTGCTTGTAGTTCAATTTGAATTATGGACAACATTAAATGCCTAGAAAACTTAATTAATATATACAATGGCCAAACGAACCCTGAACAGTTTCAAATTTCAGCACGACACTCCTGTTATTCTATGTTGCCTGTAGAAAACAAAGTTCAAGGCAAGAAGAGGCAGCGATTATCGTTTCGCCCACAAGAGGGGCATGTTTCCCTACAGGAACCACGAGGGTTGCGAGAAGCTTCGGTTTGTAAGAGGCTTGTAATATAGCTTCGCCCAAATTGGACAATTATATGTACCATGTAGTGACACCATGCCTAGTTTCATGATTTCCTGGTGAGTTTTGGATTTACAGAGATTTAAAAACCGAGATTCGCAATGTTTATGGCCAAGCCAGGACGGCGAGACGGTTGAATTCATTCCCATTCGTTCCATGGGACCTAAAAATGCACCCTAAGGACACATGTAAGTTTTTTCAAGCCATTTTGGTGCACTGGAGCATGTATTTGTAGTTCGTATTTGAATTATGGACATTAAATGCCTAGAAAACTCAATTAATGAATAAAAAAGGTCAAACAAACCCTGAATAATTTCAAAGTTAAGCGCGAATCTCCCGTTGTTCTGTGTTGCATGTAGAAGAAAATATAAGGCTAGAAGAGGGAGCAATTATCGCTTGGCCCACAAGGGGACACGTTTCCCTATCGAAACCACGAGGGTTCTTGCGACAGGCTTCGGTTTGTAAGAGGTTTGTAATAAAGCTTGGCCCAAATTGGCAATTTTTTTACCACGACATATATGTGCCATGATGTGACACCATGCCACCTTTGATGACTTTCTGGTGAGTTTTGGATTTATGGGGATTTAAAAACCAAGATTCCAAATGTTTGAGGACGAGCCAGGACGCCGGTACGGTTGTAATTCATTCCCATTCCTGGCATGGGACCTAAACATGCACCCAAGGACACATGTATAATTTTTCTAGCCATTTTGGTGAACTGGAGCATTTATTTGTAGTTCAGATTTGAATTATGGACATTAAATGCCTAGGAAGCTCAATTAGTGTATAAAAAGGCCAAAACGAACCCTGAATAAGTTTCAATTTCAGCACGGACATCCTGTCGTTCCATGTTGCCCGTAGAAGAAAATACAAGGCGAAAAGAGGCAGTGATTACGTTTCGCCCACAAGGGGAACACGTTTCCCTATCGGAACCACGAGGCTTATTTGAGAGAAGCTCCGGTTTGTAAGAGGTTTGTAATAAAGCTTGACCCAAATTGGACAATGTTTTTACCACGACATATATGTGCCATGACGTGACACCATGCCACCTTTGATGACTTCCTGGTGAGTTTAGGATTTACGGGGATTTAAAAACCGAGATTCCAAATGTTTGAGGACGAGCCAGGATGCCGGTACGGTTGTAATTCGTTCCCATTCCTCGCATGGGACCTATACATGCACCCAAGGACACATGTATAATTTTTCTTGCCATTTTGGTGAACTGGAGCATGTATTTGAAGTTCAGATTTAAATTATGGACATTAAATGCCTAGGAAACTCAATTAGTGTATAAAAAGGCCAAACGAACCCTGAATAAGTTTAAACTTCAGCAAAGATATCCTGTCGTTCCATGTTGCCCATAGAAGAAAATACAAGGCGAAAAGAGGCAGTGATTACGTTTCGCCCACAAGGGGGACACGTTTCCCTATCTGAACCACGAGGCTTCTTTGAGAGAAGCTCCGGTTTGTAAGAGGCTTGTAATAAAACTTGCGCCAAAATGGACGAAAAAAATTCCTCGACATATATGTGCCATGTCGTGACACCATGCCAAGTTTCACGATTTTCGGGTGAGTTTTGGGTTTACGGGGATTTAAAAACCAAGGTTCTTCTCATGAAATGTTTTCAAATAGCACACGGTTCACTCACGAAAGCCGTGTGCCTACCAAACCGTGATCTGAGTCGTGCATTCTGATTGGCCAGAACCCAAACCCCACGGATCGTACGTCTGCACCGTTGGATGCTCCCAGATTGAACGGCAACCCTCAGCCCTTTCGACAGCACATGCAGTACATGGGTAAGCATTGTGTGCATGCGTCGTGCTAGCTCACGCTTCCTTCTCTACTACGTTTTCTAAACAAGCTACCATTTCTCGCCACTCCTCTCATCGGTTTCCCGCCTCTTCTCCCATTGTTTTCCCGCTACCAGTGTCAGTGCTCATTGAAGGCTAGGCGGCGACACACCGGCCATGTAAATATCGCACACAGTTTCTAAAAGCACAGATGTGTGTGATAGGAGGGACTAGGTCCCATAGGGTGACCAGCGTGAAACGCCTTAATGGCAAGGGGGCCATTCCTATTAGCAAGGGGCGGCTTCCCATCTGCTAGCCTAGTCGAATAGAACGCAGAAGTTAAGCGTGCTCGGGCGAGTAGTCCAAGGATGGCTGACCCGGTGGGAAGTTGCATATCTCAATTTTCATTTAAATGCCATGACACGGTCATTATAGAGATATAAAAATCTCTATAGTGACCTATCATGGCAATTGTATAAACCTTGGTATCCTTGTTTTTCTAATTTGTAGACTATGTTTTTATTGTTATTTTTTGCTCTAAAAAATTAAAGAATGATTGACTTGACCTGTCATGGCGATTATATAAACCTTTTTCAGGTCGCATGCATGGTATAGGGGGCAGGGTGTTCTGATCGAGCATGTCTCCCTTGTGCGGTTTATAGACGGTGCACATATCTGTGGGCTCCCCGAGGTATATATATTATCCTTTACCGACAATGAGGGGGCCCACACAATCTATCCCTTTGACCCAACAACGAGAAGGGTTTGACCATGATGGTTTCCTATTGATACTAGTAAGGTACACGTGCATTGCATGCATGAGATTTGGTAACCAAATTATGAATAAATACAACACTATAGCATGTAAGCTTTGAGTCATATATGCATGACGTAGATGTTCGTTTAATTCTTATAGTTCATCTCTTTCAAAATCAATTAGTTTTATAAAAAAAAATATTTTAAGATTCATGGAATTGTGCATTGTAAAGCATAAAGTAAAAACAAATAGTGACAATTCATTTAGAAAAAAAAGTTTGGCCAATTAAGATATGGAAGATTCTAGAACAAAGGAGAAGTGCTTGTGTTTTGAGGTTTGTGCATTATGCTTAAGTTCAACCATGGAGTCTTCTAGATTGTACATGTGGCAGAATCTGGTGGAATGTAGATGATATCCAATGGCCAGTAGTGCTCGGATTTGCCATCACTGTACCGTCGGATTGGCTTCATCCAATGACCAACTTTCAAAGCTATTCGCACACTATATAGGGGTATAGATGTGTGCCATGCTAGACCAAATAAAGTTTGAGCGCATGCGTGGGATGACCCCCCCCCCCCCCACGCCGCCGCCTTGAAGTCAGAAAACCGACATCGTACATATTGAACCAGGCTTGGAGTCAGGTACGGTGTTTGGTTTGTAATGTAGTTGGTGGCCCATTGAAGTTGTGCATTCGGGATTTAAACACATCACACACCACCGTATCCATACATATTTTCGAGCTGCATGTAGTGTATACAGGGTCTTCTGATCGACCACGTCTCCCTTGTGTAGTTTTTTGTGATGACATGCATATCTGTGGGCTCCCCGAGTGTATATATATCATCCCTTTGACCGATAACGAGGGGTATGTGTTGTCCATGAATGGATTCCTCCTAGTTCGTGTTAGGGCCGGTCACCGTCACATGTCGCTCAACCAAAGCTCGAGCTCATGCATTGTCAGGATTCCCTCCCACATGCTCGGATTGCTGGGATCGACCTACATCGTACCCTGCGTATCTCGTCCTTAACTACCTTGCCTTCATGGTTGTTGTCTGTATCGAGAGGTAGGCACCACATCTAAATTGTACATTATTCTATATTGAGAACATACATCACCCCTTCCCAACGTACATCATTTTGGGCCGCATGGAAGAGGTGCTAGTTTTGTGGTCCCTCTCGTACGATTTTTATGATGGTTCAATCTATTGGCCAAAGCGGTTTATCGACAACAATAGTTGTCGTTTGACCAAACGATAGATTCATTGGTCCGTCTTATGGTAGGTCATGGCGACATGCATGTATGACCAAAGTATCATTACATGCATCCGCCCCGCTGACATGAAGTGGGAGGTCATGGGCCAAGCATCCTAGCTAGCTACGACATTATGTCATTATAGATATATTCAAGGGTGCTTTCGGATTTGCGAGGCAGGTGCCACCAAAGTTGTGCATTGTGTATTTAAAGTTTTAAACATCACACCCAATATTCCTACATATATTTGGCCACTTCCAGGTGGTTCTTGACTTCTGGCCCCTCTCATCGATCTTCGACGGCGCACCAAACCGTGGGCCCGCGCGGTCAAAGTTTTGCATTGGAATTTTGAACATCACAGATCACCCTTTTCACTCATATATATTTGGGCCACATGCTGGTGTGGCTGTTTTCTGACCCTCTCTAACTTTTTTTTGCTGCAAATACTCTGATGACGCTCAACGAACACGGGTATAATGTCTTAACCGTGTGCAATGCAAGTGCACTGTGAATCACGACGACTACGCAAGCGTGAGCAAAGGTGGAGGTACTGGCTCAACCGTGTGCGATGCAAGTGCGTTGTAAAATCACCATGACTGCGCAAGCGCGAGCCAAGGGTGCAGGTACTGGCTTAACCATGTGCGATGCAACTGCGCTGTAAAATCACCACCTGCGCAAGCTAAAGGTGGGTAAGTTTATTTAGAAATTAGGATGAACCGTGTGTGATAGACTAGCTAGCTAGAAATATAAAAACAAACTACCCGCCTTGAGCGTTGCAAAAATCGGTGGTTCCGCCACTTTTCCTTATTATCATACACGCAGATTCTTATTGGACCGTGCGCGATCTTGGGCACTCCCACCCCACATCAATTCCTTTACCCAAATTTTAGTAGTCGTTGTCTTCAACCGTCGCCCACACTCCTCCAGCACCGACCTTATAGTAAAATTGCAGTAGCCGAGGCATTTGAACCGTCGCCCTCCCTCGTCCACCACCATCTCCACCCACCATTACTAAAATTTTCAGTAGCCGCGGCGTATCCTCAAACACGCCCCCTCCACAGTCTCCCCACCCGGCCCCCTCCCCCCCTCGAACCCTAGCTCGCGGCCGCCACCGGCACTGCCGCCAACCCCTGCCGGTCTGCCCGTTCCTCCTACCTTAGATAATAAAGTTCAGGTTACCCAGCGATTCCCATATCGTCGCCCCACTCCCCTAAGTTTTTAGATGAGGCATGCGGTGTCCCTCCCCGCCAGATCCACATCCCCTGCTCCAGAATGTCGCAGCCTAAGCTCGACCACGTAGCCCGGGGAGCCCGACGAGCATTCGGCCAAGAAGAGGTTTATCATGGCCTCTCCGGTGGACGTTCGTGAGGTGGCCACCGTTCGCCCCAACCTGTCGATCCCGGAGCAACACGTCACCGCAGAAGCCGGTGAAGACGTTGACTACGTTGCCATGCCGAAGGCTTCATGTCAGCGAGCAAGCGTATTACTGTATCTCGGGAAAGCTGGCTACGACATCAAGCTCGTCGACAGCGATGGCTTCATGCGGGCCATGTCACAGGTTAAGTGGTCCATCCCCAACCCCTCTGGTTCAACCGCCGTCGATCTCTTCGATGGCCCTGCCGCTGATCTCCTCCGCCAAGCGGTCAAGGATTTGCGATCCTTATACACCATCGAGCCCATTTTGTCATTTCTGAAGGACACGTTCTACGGCAGCGGCTTAGGATCCTCAATTGCCAAGTCAGATCTCATCGACCACGACCACAACCACCAGGAGGGCACCCATGAAGGTTCTTCCAAGGTGAAAAAGCCCATCTGTGACATCAGAGGGCGCACCATGGGTCTGTGCTCTTCCAACTGAAAGGATCCCGTCCATGAAATGTGAGGCAACATCCTATCAGCAAATCTTACCTTTTCTAGCTTGCCAACCCATACCCTTTGTTGTAGTAGCATTTGCCGTGCGGTGCTTTAACTGTGCCGTGTTTAATTATTTCAGTTATGCAAAAATGTATAGTTCAATAGGGCTATGTGATGTTTAAGTATGAATTGTCCACTTCAGTTTCACGAATGGCTATATTTGGTTGTTTATAGTGAGTAGATGCCTTGTTTATCTGTATTTGGTTGTTAGGTTGGTTGCAGTGAGCATTTTTTCAGTTATCGAGCAGATGCCTTGTTTATATGTATTTGGTTCTTAGTTTGGTTGCAGTGAGCATTTGTCCAGTTATCAAGAAGATGCCTTGTTTATCTGTATTTGGTTGTTAGGTTGCTTTTTTTTCGCATTTGTCCAGTTTTCAAGCAGATGTCTTATTTATCTGTATTTGCTTGTTAGGTTGGTTGCAGTGAGCATTTGTCCAGTTTTCAAACATATGCCCTGTTTATCTGTATTTGCTTGTTAGGTTGGTTGCAGTGAGACTCTGTCCAATTTTCAATGGCTATATTTGGTTGTTATACTGATCATTTATGCCTTGTTTATTTCAGTCATTCACAATGTGTTGTTCATTATGTGCAAGTCGGATCTGTGCCGCTCGACTGCATCAGTACTAGTTTGAACGGCTATATTTGGTTCTAGTTATGCCTGGTGTAGTTAACACATGCCCTTTATTTCAGTTTTACACATTTATCCAGTGTGATGTTTTAGCATTACGTACGTTATATTCATTTTCAACAATACCAGTTTGAATTGCAATATTTGATGGCTGTTAAGCCTACTGCCGGTAACATTGCCTTCCATTTTATATCTGCTTTAACAGCATGCTGAAACCAACACATTCAAGCTATCATTTGGAGATGATGTTGTTTACCTTTGCTATATTTGTTTGATGTTAAGGTTGCTGTACTTAGCATGCCTTTCCACTACTTATGCAGGACAACAACGGGAGTGGCCACCGTTTTCCGCTGAGGTTAGCTTCATCCCTCAGCTTGTACTCCCCCCGTCGTTCCATAATGTAGTGCATATAGATCCAGGCCTGGACACTTGTTAGCTTCTAATATTGACTTGTTGCTTGTAGGTACATATGCCCTTGGCAAGGATCCACGCATCGACCCTTTTTTGCGTATGGGGCAATGAGATATTCATGAACAAGCATCAAGTGAGGAAACTGATACGGATTATTAGCAAAAAGATATGAATGGTGGCAAGCAAATTATTTGTTTATGCTCTATCCAACACAACAGTGAGCTGTAGGATGGTAACTACAAACTCTGCAGCCTTCTCTTTTTACTGCCCATAATGAGTTGTTAGACAACAATGTCTGAATCTTTTTCATTCGCAGTGGTTCCCGGAGTAGTTCACTCAAGATTACCTCGCAAAGTACATGATTGGTGGACACGCAATGAAGGTTAAAGTATTTCATCCAGACTACAACGAGCATCGAGAAGTCGTAATGAAGACAGTGAAGGATGGACGGGCAGCCATCACAAGGGGTTGGCCTAGAGTCGTGCGCGCATTACGCATGGAGGAGGGCACAATATGGGCATTCCGCTTCACCTTCTCCAGCAACCAGAATGTCTTTCGCCTCTCTCTTTACAATCTTTAGTACAACTGTGGTTCATCATTCTTTACTTGGTGCTTCTGTAGTTCTTCAGTATATGTACCTGTGCATCGAATTATGCATTCGTGGTTGAACCTATATTTGTAATAAACATGGTTGGATATGAAATAAGTTATTGCCTACTTTCAAATTCAAAACATGTGATTTTTAAATTAGGGACTAATTAGGGATTAATTAGGGATTACACTGCACACGGTTTGCGAAAGCGAAACGTCTGCGATAGACATGGAGATCAGACACGTTTCTAGGATCCACTACGTGTGCGATCAATCTCCACTACACACATGATCAGCCAAGAAAAAACGTGTGCGATTAACAACAGCATCGCACACAGTTCTTTCTTATTAAATGTTTGCGATAGTCACCTTATCACACACGCTTTGAAATTATGGACTGTTTGTGATGTTGTGCGCATCGCAAACATTTTGTCATAGAAGAACACGTGCGATGTACATACTAACGGAAATGTATTCCTTGCATTGACTGTGTGGAATGTACATATGAACGGAAATATTTAGCGGGGACTGACTGTGTGGGATGTACTTTCGACCGGAAACGATTTCTCTTGTATAATTGTATTTTTTTAGCACTACTGTACGTATAACCGTATTTGAGCGCTCGCTGGTCACACACGACCTCATTTTGCCGAGCGTGTGTGCCAGGAGGGCATATCCCCGACGGTTTCTGGGTCGTGTGGGAAGGACCCCCCTATCGCAGTCACTCACTTGGCGACGGTTCTGAACGCCGTCGCGGAAAGGGGTTAAAAACCGTTTGTATAGCACCGACGCGTACCAGTGAAGAGTCCTTTGGGACCGCACCTCCTCAGCCTCTTAGAGGATCGGAGGAGGCGCGGAGTGCACCATAGACCCACTGTCCACCAGTTCGATGGGCGGAGACGTCCCCTTTGAAGTCTGCTTGGTGGGGCGTTCACGTGGGGGACTACAACTCGAAGGGGTTAACCTTCAACTAAAGCAAATTACTGAAAACGAGATAGCTAAAAATGCCAACGCCTTACCTTCTGGCCAGGGGCTTGGCCCAAGGATCCTTCTCCAGAACCTTCTCGGACACTTCGGACTCCTTGTCGGAGTTCGAACTATAGGACAGAACCAGCTTGGGCCATCATCGTCTCTTCAGGGCCGGAGAAGGTTGGACCTCCTCGACGTCCTCAGAGGCCGCCCTCTTCTTGGAATGCGAGGAGGCACTCTCCTCCTCATCCTCATCTTCACCCCCATCCTGCACGGATGAGGCTGCAGCGTCTCCGGACCGATTGCCCAGACGAACCCTACGGCAGAGGCCCTCCCTGGCCTCTAGCTCTCCTTTCTTCTTGCCCTTCTTGGCAGGCACCTTATAAGGCACCACGACCAGCAGCTTTTCCAGCTGCTCTGATCGGGGCCCTTCTGGCAGAGGCGCTGGGCCGCGGATCTTCTTGGCCTTGGCAAGCCAGCCCTGCAAAATCCACATACCAGGGTTAGACCGAATCAAACATGGTGTGAATATCCGAACACTTCTTGAAAAAGAATGCCGCTCACCTCCCTTGGGGGGTTCGCGGCGTCAAGGCCGATGTCCTTCCCCTCGACCGGCCACTCCTTCTGGGTTGTAATAATTGGCCCCATATCTTCTCAGGAGTCATACCGTAGAGGTGTCGCACGGTGGTCGGATCCTCGGGCTCATGCTCCCACATACGCTTGGGCCTCGCCTGGCAAGGGAGGATCCGGCGGTAGAGCATGATCTGGACCACGTCGACCAGCTTCGCGCTGGTCTCTATTATGCTGTCGACGCGCTTCTACAGTGTTTTGGTGTCGGCAACACACTGCCAGTCCGGGCTCTTGGTGGTCCAGGAGGCCAATCGGGTAGGGGGTCCGGACCTGAATGCGGGGGCCGCTCCTCATGCGGCCTCCCTCGGCTCGGTGATATAAAACCACTCCTTCTGCCACATCCGGACGGTGTCGACAAAGTGGCCATCTGCCCACTAGACCCATGTCAGCTTACTAATCATGGCCCCTCCGTGGTCCGCATGCTCGACGCTGACCACCTTGGGCTTGACATTGAACACCTTCAGCCATAAACCAAAGTGCGGCTGGACACGGAGGAGCGCTTCACAAATGACGAAGAAGGTCAAAATGTGGAGGAGGGAGATGGGGGCTAGATCGTGAAAATCTAGCCCATAAAAGAACATCAGCCCTCACACAAAAGGATGCAGGGGAAATCCGAGCCCCCTAAGGAAATGGGGGAGAAACACTACCGTTTTGCCCGTCTCGGGCGTAGGGATGATCTGGCCCTCTTCGAGGGCCCGATGGGCGACATTGGCCGGCAATTAGCCGGCCTCCTTCAGCTTCTAGATGTCCTTGTTGGTGACGGAGGAGGCCTCCCACTTCCCATTGGCACCAGATCCAGCCATGGTCGAAGGAGGTGGAGTGGGATTCGCTGTGGAAGCAGAGAGAAAGGGCGCTGGAGCTCTGAAGGTCTGCATGAGCAGAAGGTGGAAGAGGGCGTCAGATGCAAACTATAGCGGCCCCCCTTTATAGACTGTTGGCAGGCAGGGGATTCCTTTTTCCTCGCCGCTGGCCTCTCCACTTCCCGATATCTCCGCAACATTATGAGCGGGGAGGGGAATCGAAATCATTAACCACATCCCCCGAAAAGCGGGACATGATCTCCGCCGTGAGTGGACGTGTCAAACGTGGCATCAGCCTCGATTTGCACTTCGAGAAATAGTAACTGCTTGTCTTTATGGCTGGAAGCGACTCTTCGTTGAAAGAGAAAAAGTTGTCAGATAAAGGCACTATTTGTGCTTGAGCGATATTTTTACCTTCGGTGTTAAGTAAAACTACCGTTTCAGATTCCGGACATCACTTGGTTCCGAACAGGGGAGATACATACTGAAGAACTCGCCCCGCAAGCTGAATACTGGCCGGACGGATGGATACCGAATACAAGTCTTGGCGTTGGAGGCAAGTTCGGGGGCTACTGAGGGAGTCATGGACTAAGGGGTCCTCGGGGCGATGACCCATTGTACATGGGCTGGACTGGTGGAGCCGTATAATGACAGGAGATCTATGAAGCCGTGGTGTGCCCTCCAAGTCAAGAAGGCGGCGGATCTCTTTAATTCCTTATTGTAATCTATCTTCGGTAACCCTAACCCTACCGGTGTCTATATAAACTGAGGGTTTTTAGTCTTTAGGGCTAGAGCTACATTCATCACCTCATGGCCTTAGGGTTTAGGTCATGCTGATCTCGAGTTAGATCTACTCTGTAAACCACATCATACATCCAATATAATCAAGCAGGACATAGGGTATTACCTCTTCGAGAGGGCCCGAACCTTGGTAAACACTGTGTTCGTCGTCCCGTGTTATCCATCGATCCTAGATCCACAGCTCGGGACTCCCTACCCCAAGGTCTGCTAGTTTTGACACCGACAACAGGCATGCCAACAACAGGCTTGTCTTATCTTTAGTATCGGGTTTAGCAATTCTAGCAGCTTCATCATAGATGTAAATAACATGCCCATCAACATTTTCGACCAAGAGATCGTTAACCATAGCAACACTAGGTTCTACTTTAATTTGTTCAGAGGGTTTACGTGCCGTAATGTTACTTTTGTGAACCACTGTTGATACCTTAGCATGTTCCTTTATCCTAACAGGGAAAGGTGGTTTTTCAATATAAGCAGTAGGAACTACTAGATCAACATTATAAATGATAGTTGTTGGTGTTCTGGGATTGGGGGTACCCAGACTTGCCTTCCTGCGGCCCATGGCATGGCTCCCTCGATGGCCTGGTATGGACCCGCCACAACAGCTCCAAGACAAGACCCTCGCGAGGTTCCCCTGGCCTCACGAGGCGGGCAGAACCTCTCCAGGCTGCCTCCTGAGGAGCGGAGATTTCTATGCAAGTACCTAGCCTCACGAGGCTGCGATGACGTGAGCCATGACGACCAAGGCCAGGCGGGCACCAGCTGGCACAAAGGAGGTAGTTTCCCTTTCGGTGCTAAGGGAGCAAGGACAAGCAAAGGTTCCCGAGGATTCTCCCAAAGGTCTCCATTCCAGTACAACAATACCAAGACCACGAGCTCGGCAGGACCGATGTCATCGCCGAGCCTACCGCTGCGTCACGACCAGAAGCTTTGCAGGCGAAGACCACCTTTCATCAGGATTAGATGTACTTCTTGTCCCCTTTCAAATTGGCCGTTGTGGGATCCCTTCCCGCCTAAGGTTTGAGGGAAGAGGACCAATGCCACTATAAATATAGGTTATCCACCACCATAGCGGGGAGGATCCAGGATCAGATCCATTCCACCCTTACCACCCGAGCCCTTGCGAGGCCGCTCCAACCACTATACTAGTTCATCCTCAGCCCCCTCGTGAGGCCAATCCACCACAAAGCAGGAGTGTGGTTTTACACTGCATGGTGGCCCGAACCTGGGTAAACTGCCGTGTTCATCTTCTTCCCCGATCGTGTGAGTTCGGCGAGGCTAGGCTATAGGGCGGCGAGCTCGAGACTTGGGTTGGTTGGGATCTTCGCACATGCCCCAGAGTTCGAACCTTCTCGGGTCTGTGGAGCCCTGAATCCGACATTTGGCGTGCCAGGTAGGGGCGTGTCGAAATCCTCCTTCCGTTCCGTCTTCGCTTCGTCTCCGCTCCGCCGTTCCCATGGCCGACACACGCCGAGCCCACGCCGAGCGCCGGGCTGCTCGTGTTGCCCAGACGACACCTGTGGGCCGCGGTGTCCCTCGCCACTCGGCCTCTCCCGCGGCTAATGCTGCCACTGCCCCTGCTGCTCACGAGCAGCAGGATTGGTCGCTGCCACCCTCCATGTGGCGTGATGGCCGGACCGACCATCCGTCGCCCACTCCTGCCACGGCGTCATCCTACCACATCCGCCGTGGGCTGGCGAACGTGCAGGCTACGCTGCTCATGGCGCATGAGCTGCTACGCTACCACCCCGCCAATGACCGCTATGACGACTGGATCGGCCGCATCGCCGAGCTCGTCAACGCCGCTAGCGAGGTCCCCGCGCCTTCTCGATCGCTCCGTCCCCCGTCATCCCAGGCAGGCGATGTGGCCCACGACACGCCTCCTCCTCCTCCTCTGCGCGGCGCCGACCCCGAGCCCTTGCGTGATGCGCCCTAGCGTGACCCGCCGCGTGGAGTGCCGGCGCGCGATGAGGCGAGCTGCCAGGTGGTGCAGCGGCCGCAAGCTGATCCGCACACGCTCCCAGTGCCACCGCGCCAGCACCAAGACCACGCGCTGCCAGAGGCTGTGGCGCGTGGGCGTTAGGACCAGGCTCACCCCATGCGCGCTGCGCCCGTGAGTGCGGTGGGCTGCCGCGCCTTCACCCCGGAGCTGTGCCGCGTTGTCTGGCCTGGCAAGTTCAAGCCAGACCTGCCTCCACGCTACGACGGCACCCCCAACCCTACGGAGTTCCTCGAGCTCTACTCGCTGAGCATCGAAGCGGCAAATGGTGACGAGAAGGTCATGGTGAACTGGTTCCCCATGGCCCTCAAGGACAGCGCGCGTTCTTGGCTCCTGCACCTCCCGGAGGGGTAGATCTCCTCTTGGGATGAGCTCCGCGAGCGATTCTTCGCCAACTTCCAGGGCACCCGTGACCGCACCCCTGTGGTGGGCGACCTGCGACGCGTGAGGCAGCAGCCGGGCGAGACCCTCCACAAGTACATACAACGCTTGACGAATGTTCGGCTAGAGATCCCGGAGGCATCGGCCGAGGCCATCATCTCAGCGTCCACTGATGGCATCTGGGATGTCAAGATGAAAGAGGAGCTCGCCATCCACGAGGACCTATGCTCAGCCCTGGAGATGTTCAACCTAGCGAACAAGTGCGCAATGGCTGAAGAAGGCCGCCTCTCCCTCCTCGAGCTTCCAGAGGCCGACCCTGAAGACAAGAAGGCCAAGGCTAAGGAGGCGAAGCGCAAGGGCCCTGCCGTGCTAGCAGCCGAGCCCGAGATGAATCATGGCCATGAACATGATGAGCCTCCTAGGGGCAATGGTCCATTTTGCATCTTCCACAAAGTACAGAGCCACAACACCAACGACTGTCAGGAGCTCAAGGCACTCTGTGATGGGCGCCTTGGCCGCCGCCCCGAGCACAGCGACCATGGCTACAGCCGTGGAGGAGGCTGTGGTAGAGGCCGTTGGGACAACCGTGACCCTCGTTAGGACTGGCGCGACCAGCCTCGCGAGGACCGCTGACGGGATCAGCCCAATGATGGCCCCTGGCGAGACGAGCCTCGTGAGGACTGCCCTCAGGGCAATGCCGGCCTCCCTCCGCTGATGCCGCCGCCAAGGAGAAATGACGACAACCAGCAGGATGATGGGGCTGGGGGCTTCCAGGAGCCTCATGCGATCGCCTGCATCTTGGGTGGTGCTCAGGCCCCCGCCTCACATCGCATCTTCAAGCAGTTCTCTCGTGAGGTGAACGCGGCCCTCCCGAAGCTTGAGGCTGCGCGTTCCCTCAGGTGGTCGCAGTACGCCGTCACCTTCGACTCCAAGGACCACCTCAAGTGCTCAGCCGCCGCTGGTGCGCTCCCCATGCTCTGCATGCCCACCATCAGCAATGTCCTCGTCACCAAGACCCTCATCGACCGTGGCGCTGGGCTCAACGTTCTTTTTGTTGAGACGTTCGAGATGCTTCAAGTGCCCTATGATCAGCTCATGCCAATCAAGCCATTCTCCGGGGTGACTGATGGCTCCCCCACTCCGCTGGGCCAAGTATGCCTCTCAGTCACTTTCGGCAAGCAGGACAACTACCACACCGAGCTCATCGACTTCGATGTCGCCCACATCGGCCTCTCGTACAACACCATCTTTGGGTATCTGGCCCTCGCCAAATTCATGGCGGTGACCCACCATGGTTACAATGTCCTCAAGATGCCAGGTTGCAGCGGCATCATCATGGTCGCTTGCGATGAGAAGGACACACTCTGCTCCCTTGAGCGTGCCTACTAGGATGCGGCGGCTGAAAACTTTGACGACGAGGGCGGCATCTTGCCTCCCAAGGCCACCCCCAAGAAGAAGAAGCAGCTCCTCCCCAAGAGCCGTCAGGAGGCTGGGGCGCCCGCTGGCGGTGCTTCAAGCTCTGTGCCCGCTGCTGGGGCGCCTCTTCCTCCCACATGGGAAGGCACGCCAGGCACCTCCCTCAGGACGGGCCCAGGGCCTCCCGTCTGGTGAGCCTCTGCCCTGACTAGTGTGACAAGGGAGGTGCTCGGGCACCACTTGGAGGCGTGCCTTAATGCGCACCCCACAAGCAAGGAGCAAGGCACGAGGTGCCAGGAGCGAGGGAGTTCATCACCAAGGCGATCGAGGAGCTTTAGGAGGTGAGGGCCATGTGTGGCGGGTGCCGCCCCGCACCACCTGGTGCGGCTGCGCCGCCTGATGTGGGCAACAAGCTGCGCGTCTGCGTCAACATCCCGAGCCTCAACAGGGCCGCGTTGCAGGACCTCTTCTGGCAATCCCGCGTCGGCCGAAGTAGGGGCTACCCCCACAACTACGTCCACATGCCATTTGGCCGGCTGAACATGGGCGCCACGTACCAGCACCTCGTGCGGCATGCTATGGTGTCTCACGAGGCCAGGCGCCTGGCGGTCATGTCTCAGGAGGTCACGGATCCTCGCGAGCCCCCGGGGCTCATGAGATTCCCAGGCCTCCGGAGCCACCCAGCTCATGAGCAGCAACGTCCGTGGCACGTGCCTTCAGCTACCCTGATGTTTCTACAACAATGGTGCCAGGTGACTTTTTTGGTTTGTTCAGTTGAGGGCGCCCCTCGGGCTGCATTATCCTCAAGCTGCCAGGGTTTGCCCCTGCAGTTATATCATTTCAATTTGTGTACCCTGGATCAGTTATGCTTTCATAAGCTACTATGATTATTAACCTTGCGCTTGATGATTTATCGCTTCTGGAGCCACCCCTACGGGCTTCGCGCGTTGCCAGCTCTCCCCCTGAACGTCCCGTGAGAGGGGGCTACCGGCACGGCGCCTATGCTCGGTTCCGTCCCTGCAGCGCTGATAAATCTAAGAGACTGAGCTCTGGCTCGCGGGCTGGCCCCGTGCACGTCACCTCACCAAGTCCTTAGTGCCTTCGTCTTCTCACGGAACAATCACGAGCAGATCAGCAAGCGTGTGCCGCCTCTTGTATTTCGTAACTAACTAACATGCAAAAGCCCTAGGAGACAGGACCTCATGATCAAGCGGCGCTCCGGCTCACGAAAGGTTAAGTAAAATCGCTTCATACGCAGGATGCCGCTGGGTACGGCCTCTCCCAAGTGCCTCCGCAATGCGAGCCATTCCTCTTTTGCGAAAATCGCTTGCACGTTAAAAGGGGGGCCCTTGAGCATCATGTCTCAGTAGCTCCTACTAACTTTCGAGCCCTCATCCCCTGGCCTTGACCACGGCATCGCGACCTGGCATACCAGCGGCGCCTGAGTCCTGCTCGAGGGCTAGGACCTGAGGACGTAGAGCAATATGATGGGCAAAGAAAGGGGGGTTGCCAGCCTCGCGGAGGAGTACAGGAAGAGGGGTGTGGCCCGGCGACGCTAGCGTTCGTTCTTTTGAAATATGATGGGCATCAGTCTCCTCATGCACCTCTAGCGGGGTTTACCCTAATCCATTACAGAACAGGGAACACGCACAAGGTCAAAAGCTCTAGAGACCCTCGCCCTCACAATAAAAAGCCGCCGTGGACCGCAACCTTGCCAAGCTAAGTTATCCTACACATGCCAGCATGAGCCTCACCGCTAACATTGTATTCCTTCGCGACCTCGCTCGGGCAAGGGATCCCCCCCCATCTTTAATCTTTCGGTAGCCGCTTATGCGCCAAAGGGGACCTCCCGAGCATCGCGCCTCAGGAGCTCTTACTGGACCTCGGGTTGCTCACCTCCTGGCCTTGCACACGGCATTGCGACCGGTCATACCAGCGACGGCTGAAGCTCACCTAGGGAATCGGTCCTATCAACGCAGAGCAACACGCTATCACAAGACCAAAAAGGGGATAGGTGCCCAAGCGAGAAATGCGGGCGTAACCAAGAGCATGGACTAGAAACAGTAATATAAAGGCGTAAGCGCCATGGTTCTTACATGCCCCTACGGGGCCCCTCGTGAATTTGATGCAGGGAAGAAAACAAAAGAAAAAGCCTCCCGAGGACCGCTGCTCAGGAGGCGCAGCTTCCGGCGTCGCGGCACCCAGTTGGTACCCTCCTCCTCCTAGACCCGGGCACGGCGGCATGGCGGCTCGTCGTAGTCATCGTCGCTTGAGCCTTACCTAGGGGAGGTATCGCCGCTGCTGGAGGTGTCACGGATGAGGCCAAGGGCAAGTTCACGGCCATGGACCTCGCCGCCCCGTGGGCCCCCATTGCCGGAAGGGTGGTCACCGTCGTTGTTACCACCTCTGGGGTAGTACTCCAGGCGTTCGCCGTCTTCTTTGAAGACCTTGAAGAAGAGCATCGACGCCCCGTCATACTTAAAATGGAGGGTGTGCCTCCCCTCCGAGCCGCAGGCGCGGGCGATCGTTCCCCATCCCCGGGTCATGAAGACATCGCCGGAGAAAGTGGCCTCGACCTCCGCCTGTTAGGGCTGGTTGCAGCAGCAGTCATGCTATAGCCACAGCTCGACGAGTCCCCGCACTGGCAGCCCCTCTGCTAAGGCATGGGGGAGTCGGATCCAGGTGCGTGGTGGCATCGCCACCCACACCACAAACTCACGGGCGGTACCACCGGCATGGGCCCGTGGTTAGGTGGTCATACGGCCGTCGCCCACCTTCCTCCTCGGCCTCGTCCTCCGCAGCTTCCAGGACCATCCCCGTGGAAAGGACCCTGTGCGCGAACGCTTGAGCCGGCATGGACTCCCAGCGGAGCGCGCTCGCATTGGGGAAGGGCAGCCGTGGGTGCTGCGGTGGCCTTGCGGGGACGGCCGCGCCCCCTCTTAGGTGGCGGCGCCGCCGGCCCCTCCTGGGGAGCCTTTCCCTTCTCTTCGGCTGAGAACATCCTCACTGGCGCCATGGTTGCTTCGGCAAGGTGGTGGATGCGGCGGAGGTAGGAGAAGAGGGGACGAGCGAGAAGATGAAGATGGGATGGAGGCTCCGCCTCCCTCACCCTTTTATAGGCGAAAGAAGGCTAACCGGCGCCCCTTCACATTCCGAGTGATGATGGCCCTACTGCATGCTCCAGGCTGAAGTGGAGGCATCCACGTCCCATCGTGCGCCACGCGTCAAGCCTGGCCCACAGGCGATTGGGGCCCACGGCGCATCGCCCTCCCTACTTGGCTTTGCCTCGATGCCAGCCCGAGCGCGCCTTAGGCCCGGGGGCTACTGTCGGTGTTCTCGGATCGGGGGTACCCAGATCTGCCTGCATGTGGCCCACGACGTGGCTCCCTCGAGGGCCTGGTACAGCCCAGCCACAACAGCTCCAAGACAAGACCCTCTTGAGGTCCCCTTGGCCTCACGAGGCGGGCAACACCAAGACCTCCAAGGAAGCGGCCTCCCCAGGCTGCCTTCCGAGGAGAGGAGATTTCCATGCAGGTACCCAGCCTCACGAGGCTGCGATGACGTGATCCATGACGACCAAGGCCAGGTGGGCGCCAGCGGGCGTAGAGGAGGCAGTTTCCCTTTCGGTGCTAAGGAAGCAAGGACAGGCAAAGGTTCTCGAGGAGTCTCCCAAAGGTTTCCATTCCGGTGCAACATGACCAAGACCACGAGCTCGGCAGGACGGCTGTCATCGTCGAGCCCACTGCTGTGTCACGACCAGAAGCTTTGCAATCAAAGACCACCTTTCGTCAGGATTAGATGTACTAATTGTCCCCTTTCAAATTGGCTGTTGTGGGATCCCTTCCCGCCTAAGTTTTGAGGGCAGAGGACCAAGGCCACTATAAATATAGGTTAGCCACCACCATAGCAGGGAGGATCCGGGATCAGATCCATTCCACCATTACCACCCGAGCCCTCATGAGGCCGCTCAAACCACTGTACTAGTTCATCCTCAGAGCCCTCGTGAGGCCAATCCACCACAAAGCAGGAGTAGGGTTTTATACCGCAAGGTGGCCCGAACCTGGGTAAACTGCCGTGTTCATCTTCTTCCCTGCTCGTGTGAGTTCGGCGAGGCTAGGCTGTAGGGCGGCGAGCTCGAGACTTGGGTTGGTTGAGATCTTCGCACACGCCCCAGAGTTCGAACCTTCTCGGGTCTGCGGAGCCCTGGATCCGACAATAGTTTCATCTTTAGCTATAACCGGTTATTTATTTTCTTATTTAATAGGGGGGTGATATTTGAACCACTTCTCCTTAGGGAGATCAACATGAGTAGGAAATTATTCACGAAAAGAGGCTACTATCTCTAAGTCAAGCCCATATTTAGTGCTAAACTTGTGAAAATCATCGGTATTCATAAAAGATTTAACACAATCAAACTCAACCTTAATACCTGACTCTTTACCTTCGTCGAGTTCCCAAGCTTCAGAGTTGCATTTAATTCTTTCTAAAAGATCCCACCCGAATTCAATAGTCTTCTTCATAAAAGAACCAGCACAAGAAGTATCGAGCATGGATTGATCATTACGAAAAAGCCGAGCATAAAAATTCTGAATGATAATTTCTCTTGAGAACTCATGATTGGGGCATGGATATAACATTGACTTAAGCCTCCCCCAAGATAGAGCGATACTTTCTCCTTCACGAGGCCAAAAATTATATATATAATTCTGATCATGATGAACTAGATGCATAGGATAAAACTTTTGGTGAAATTCCAATTTCAATCGATTCTAGTTCCACGATCCAATATCATCGCATAGCCTATACCATGTCAATGCTTTTCCCCCCAAAGATAAAGGGAAAACCTTCTTCCTAACTTCATCCCTGGGTAAACCTACAATCTTAAATAATCCACATGTATCAAATGCATATCGGGATGCTTCATTCTGTCTCCTAAATAGGGATTAGCTAGCAGTTGCTCTATCATACCGGAAGGAATTTCATAGCTAATATTTTCAGTAGGTGCAGTAGGTTGAGGGGAAACTCTTTGTGTTTTCGGTCGGGCTGAAGATACCCCGAACAAACCCCTCAAAGGATTGTTTTCTGTAGTAACAAGTGACAATAAATTTCAGCATGTAATATAAATTTTTCCTTACCGATTTCCACTTACCAACAGCGCTTCACTCCATGACAATGGCGCCAGAAAATAGTCTTGATGACCCACAAGTATAGGGGATCAATCTAGTCCATTTGATAAGTAAGAGTGTCGAACCCAACGAGGAGCAGAAGGAAATGACAAGCGGATTTCAGCAAGGAAATTTCTGCAAGCACTAAACTTGTCGGTAACAGGTAGTTTGATAGCAAGATAATTTGTAACGAGCAAGTAACGGTAACGGTAGCAAAAGTGCAGCAAGGTAGCCCAATCCTTTTTGTAGCAAAGGATAGGCTGGAATGGTCTCTTATAATAAGCTAAGCATTCTTGAGCGCACACGGGAATTTCATCTAGTCGCTTTTATCATGTTGGTTTGATTCGTGTTTGCTACTTTGATAATTTGATGTGGGTGGACCGGAGCTTCGGTGCTGTTCTTACTTGAACAAGCCTCCCGCTTATGATTAACCCCCTCTCAAGCATTCGCAATTATGAAAGAAGTATTAAGATAAAATCTAACCATAGCATTAAACATATGGATCCAAATCAGCCCCTTACGGAATAGCGCATAAACTAGGGTTTAAGCTTTTGTCACTCTAGCAACCCATCATCTAATAACTAATCGACAATGCATTCCCTTAGGCCCAAAGATGGTGAAGTCTCATGTAGTCGACGTTCACATAGCACCACTAAAGGAATCACAACATACATATCATAAAAATATCGAACACATATCAAATTCACATGATTACTTGCAACATGTACTCTCCCATGGCCTAAAGAACAAAGGTAACTACTCACAAATAATATTCGTTCTCAATATCAGAGGGATATTAAATAGCATAATGGATCTGAACATATAATCTTCCACCAAATAAACCATATGGCATCAACTACAAGATGTAATCAACACTACTAGTCACCCACAGGTACCAATCTAAGGTTCCGGTACAAAGATTGAACACAAGAGATGAACAAGGGTTTTGAGATGAGATGGTGTTGTTGAAGATGTTGATGAAGATTGGCCTCCCAAAGATGAGAGGGTTGTTGGTGATGACGATGGCTTCGATTTCCCCCTTCGGGAGGGAAGTTCCCCCGGTAGAATAGCTCCGACAAAGGGCAAAAGTGCTCCTACCCAGGTTCCGCCTCGAGACCGCGGCGCTCCGTCCCAAAAGTCCTCCCATTATTTTTTCTAGGTCAAAAGACCTTATGTACAAGAAGATGGGCATCGGAGGTGGGCTGAGGTGCCCACTACCCATCAGGGCGCGCCAGGGGGGCCTGGCGCGCCTTGGTGCCTTGTGGCCACCTGGCAGCCCCCCTCTGGTAGTTCTTTTCCCTAGTATTTGTTATATATTCCAAAATAATTCTCCGTAAATTTTTAGCTCATTAGGAGATGTGCAGAATAGGTATCACTGACATAGCTTTTTGAGGTCCAGAATTCCAGCTGCCGGTATTCTCCCTCTTTGTGTAAACCTTCCATATTTTGTGAGAAAAGGCAATAGAATTACTCCACAAAGTGTTATAATGCATAAAACCACTACAAATAATAGTACGAAAACATGATGCAAAATGGACGTATCAAAGGGCTCCATGGCAAAATGGACGTATGAAACCCTCCACGTCCAAACTTCCATCTCGCTCGTCTGCGGGCGGCGTTGGCGGCGCCGCCGCTGCGGACGGTGCGGACGCCACGATGGGCGCGGCCGGCACTGGAGGTGTGGTCGCCGTGCCCACTATGGCAGGAATGAGCAGTGGAGGCACCAGAGTCGGACATCTTCCTCGGCACTCTAGCGAAGATAGTAACAATGGGGCGAACAGCACGGACGAGCATCTCCCGCCTCCTCGGCGCACTGACGAACGCAACCATCGGAGTGACCCTGTCTGGTGGGGAGCGAGCCACAACCCTCATGTTGCACCGACTCTGGCGGTGGCGGCAAGGGGAACGACATCAAGACACATGCCATGTCCATCATGGGATGGGCGCCATGTGACGCCAAGTGGCGTTTTTGTACCTCCACAGTAGCGCCCGCATGACAAAACATCTGTCAATCAGGTTCAAGATGCCCAGGCACTACTCCCGCCACACCAACTTACTGTCACTCCCGTAGTTTGGTGACAGGATCGTAATGGCGATCCTGCTGGCTCTGCCAGGAGTCGAGCGACGTCGCGTTCTTCGCGCTCCGACATGCCATCGACAGCAACGGAGGCAATGGCGAGAGCCTAGATGCAGTTTGATTTCACACAAGTAGCTGACAAGATGGATGAGTGGAGGGCCACCATCCGGAGGTTGATTGAGTTTGACGATGCAAATAGATCCTAGTTAGCGGAACCCTCGCGGCACCCACCAACTACGCCCGTAGCTCAAACTGATGGCCATGTTGCACGCGGTTCACCTACGGTGCAATCACCTCCACGACAGCAATCCCAGCAGCAGCATCAGAACACACAGCAGACCTAGCAGAACGCACAGCCCGACGACGTGTCAATGGCCACCTCAGACCAGGTGAGGCAGCGAGATCAGTGGCAGGTGAGCGGAGGATGCTCATACTACCATCCAATGATGCCGGGAGGCGCACCGTCAATCAGACGTGTGCAATGGCCCAGTCGTCGATGTGACAATGCCCGTTGTTTACGGGTACTTGACTTACGAGGTTGGGTGCCCCGCTTTCACACGTGAGCTGCGGCAATTGCGCTGGCCATCCGTCCGCGCGTTCAAGCCCGTAGTACCAGAAAAGTACGACGAAAAGTAAACCCAGCAGAGTTCTTAGGCATTTACACAATCATCGTGTAGGCTGCGGAGGAAGGGATGAAAATATTCTAGCTAACTATTTCCCATTGGTGCTCAAGCCCATTGTGACAGCCTGTGTGATGAATTTGCCGGAGAATTCCATTTCTTCGTGGTCAGCTCTATGCAACGAGTTCATTGGTGCCTTTACCGGAGGACAGAAAGGCCCCGGGTTGCCCAATGACTTGCAAGTGATCCCACAAAAGGAAGGGGAAGATCTGCGCAAGTACATCTATAGGTTCAATCGTGTACAGCGTAGCATCCCAAATGTGCACCCAGCGTCGGTGATTGCCGCATTCCACACGAACGTGCGCAATCGCAAAATGCAGGAAAAGATGCACATACGATTGTCGACAACCGTCAATGAGCTATATACATTGGCGGACAAGTGTGCGTGAGCTGAAGAGGGGAGAATGCTTCCAGGGGAAGATGCTGGCGTTGAAGTCAATTCTGACGATGACGATGCAGCCACCCCGAAGAAGAAAGGTCGAAGGCGCAACGGAAGACGCAAGGGAAAGTCAGTTATTGCTGTGGAAGGATCCGACAACTCCATCCCAGCCAAGAAAACCATGACCGAAAGTGCCGGCAGGGAAGCAGCTGCAAGCGCTGATTGGCAGGTTGTTGCGATAGGAGAGAAGGCTGGCAAATCTGATGGGCCGTACTACAAGATTCACCCTACTGAAGGTCACGACCTCTAAAGAGTGCGGTCAAGTCGAACAACTAGTTGAGAAACAGAAAGTTAAGTACGAGAAGTAGGACAATGAGAAGGGCCAAGATGGTATGGGTGCATCCGGCAAGAAGGGTCATGATTGTCGAGGTGGGCGCCGTGGCAATGCCGGCCAGAAAAAAGAAAAGCCCGCCAGGGGTAGAGAGAAAAAGAGGACGAAGAGAGTGAAGAGGACGATGACGATGAGTCAAGTTGTCGGTGCAACGAACACCCACATTCTTTGACCAGACTCATACATAGGCATGCTAAAGATCGTACATCCAACACCAAACATGTAATGCAAGGCCAAGCTAGAGAAGCCGCTCTTCGTGAGATCAAGGAGAGCATTAAGAACAATAAAGCAACAGGATAACACCTTTGGAAGGCCTCCCTTGCTGGGCAGGAGAGCCTGGCCTGGTTGAGACCGCCCCGAAGGCAAGTCTAGAATCACCCCGGCAAGCCTGCCGAGGCCGCCAAGACCAAAACCACCGCCAAGGCCAGTTACCAACGCTCCACCGCATCACGACGCCAGTCACTTATCGATGCGGTGTCGAGCACCTGAGGTGATTAAGTGGCACTCATTAAGCATGTGGCAACTTGCTAGAAGATGGATCACACCCATTTGACACCCATCCAAGGGCGTGTCAAGATAATACGCAGAAGGCGGCTAAGCGGCGACATAAGCTTGCCGGGGATGCACCCCCGCGTGCCACCTAAGGTAGCATTTATGGCATTTTGTCCCAAGTGCCAGAGTTAGGTATGATATCACTGTTAGTTATCTAATCATGAGATAATAACTGTTTTGCCACTATGGTTACCCTTTAAGCTATAAGAGGAGGTCCAAGGCAACCTAGAGAGGGATTCGGACCATCTCACACTTGTACGCGCGTAGGAGCTCTCCCCAAGGCCACCTTGCCAGGCTTGAGTGCTACGTGTTTTCGTGTCCATCCATCCAATCCACCAAAGCAGGAGTAGGGTTTTACGCTTCTCAGTGGCCCAAACCTGGGTAAAAACCACCAGAGTCTCATCGTTGTGCTGCCTCATGGCCTCCGCTCTTTGTGCAACGTGATCTCCCCCCTGCCAAACCACAAAGGGGCTCGTCGCCCCATAGGTGATCGTGTCCACCCACGACATCTTTGGCGCGCCAGGTCCTTCCGCAGAAAGAAGGGGAGGGTTTGCGTAAGTACATACAGAGGTTCAGTCGAGTGCACCGCAACATTCCAGAGATACATCCAGCAGCAGTGATTGCTGCGTTCCATTCGAACGTGCGTAAGAGGAGGATGTGAGCCAAAATGAATGTCCGACTGCCCAAGACCGTCAACGAGTTATATACCTTGGTGGATAAGTGTGCTCGGGATGAAGAAGGAACGCGACTTCCCGAAGAAGAGGCTGGCGTTGACATCAATTCAGATGATGACGATGAAGCCACTAACCCGAAGAGGAGGGACCGAAGGCATAATAGGAAACGCAAGGAGAAGACAGTGTTGGCCGTTGAGAGCTCTTGTGATCTTAGTGCCGGCAAGAAGGCCAAAACCGAAGCCCCCAGCAAGGGAGTTGCCACGTGCGCTGATTGCCGGGAGGCCGCGGTAGCAGATAAAGTCGGGAGTTCCGACGGGCCAGACTACACAATCCACCGCACCAAAGGTCATGATCTCCAAGAATGCCACCAAGTTGAGCAGCTTGTCAAAAAACAAAAAGCGGAGTACGAGAAGCGTGACAGGGACAGAGGCCAAGAAGGTGCTAGCGGAAAAGGCCATGGTGGCAGAGGAGGCCGCCGCGGCAAGACCCCACATCAAAAAGAAACACCTGCTAGGGGCCATGAAAAGAAAGAAGGAGATGATGGGAATGATGAAGAGGATGAGGAAGAAACCAGCGAGCAAGAATTCCAGAAGGCAACCGAAGCCATGTGTGTTGACGGGGGTGCATCTTTGCACTCCTCTCATCGCCGGCTCAAGTAGTGGGCGCATGAGGTCGATGCCGTGGAGCCAGCCGCAGATTCCCGAAGGCCACTTAAATGGTCCTGCACGCCTATCATCTTTGACGAAAAGGATCACCCTGACCGCATTACTGCGGTTGGGTGTCTGCCATTGTTGGTTTCCCCAACAATCTGCAATGTCAAAGTAACAAAGATGCTACCCGACGGTGGGGCAGGTTGAACTTGATCTCCCCTAAGGTGGTTAGCAAATTGCAGATCCCCGACGAGGAGCTCAAGGCTACTGGCAGTTTTCAAGGAATCAACCCCGGCAGGAGCCGGCCCAAGGGGAAGATTACATTGCCTGTGACATTTGGCGAGGAGTTGAATTATCGGTCTGAGAGGGTCGTGTTTGACATTGTTGAGCTTCCTTTGCCTTACAATGGAATTCTTGGTCGTCCAGCTCTGGCAAAATTCATGGCAGCATCCCACTATGCCTACAACACCTTGAAGATGCCAGGACCAGTGGGTATCATTTCCATTCCGACGGATAAGAAAGACGCAATCATATGTGTGGATCAGATGTATCGGGATGCAGTAGCAGCTGAGGTTGTAGAAGCCACAGCTCCCACCAAGGAAACAAAGAAGGGGAAGAAGGCTAGTAGAGATGCCGGCAAAGACTCTGGGAAGCGCGCCTCTTCGGAGTGCGCCGTGCCTGCTAATGACCTGCCGAAAAGTTCCACTAGCAAGAAACCCAAGGTTGCATCGCCTACTGTGAAAAAGGTTCCGGCGAGGCAGGGTAGAGCTGATGGTACATTCACCATCAGCGCCACCGTTGATGACAAATAGGAAAGCATGATCATTGCCTTCCTGCGGGCGAATGTCGATGTGTTTGCTTGGCAACCGTCTGACATCCCCGGTGTTTCCAGGGAGGTAATCGAGCATCACCTTGTTGTCTTTCCTCACGCTCGACCCATCAAGCAAAAGGTCAGAAAGCAAGCTTTAGAATGGTAGCAGTTTATTGCCGAGGAGATCAAGAAACTTGAAGCGGCTGATTTGGTCCGAGGAGTGTTGCATCCAACTTGGTTAGCAAACCCAGTGGTAGTGCGCAAGGCGAACGGGAAATGGAGGCTCTGCAATGATTCCACTGACTTGAACAAAGCATGTCCAAAAGATCCTTTCCCCCTGCCGCGCATTGACCAGATTGTTGATTCCATCTCTGGGTGTGATCTGTTGTCCTTCTTGGATGCATACTCCGGATACCATCAGATATTTATGGCCAAGGAAGATGAAGAGAAAACCGCATTCATAACTCCATGTGGCACGTACTGCTTTGTGCGAATACCTTTCGGGTTAAAGAGCACCGGATCCACTTTTGCGAGGGCAATACAGATTAGTTTCGAACCCCAGCTGCACAGAAACATAGAAGCATATATGGATGATATAGTGGTCAAGACCAGGGATAGATCAACACTCATTCAAGACTTGGAAGAGACTTTTGCAAACTTGCACAAGATCAATTTGAAACTCAACCCTGAGAAGTGTGTGTTTGATGTCCCATCTGGCAAACTCCTTGGTTTCTTCGTGTCTCAACGGGGAATAGAAGCCAATCCCGACAAGATCAGAGCAATCGAGCAAATACAAGCACCGAAGACTGTCAAGGACTTAAGGCGTTTGGTTGGATGCATTGCCGCGCTAAGTAGGTTCATCTCAAAGTCTGCCGAGCGTGCCTTACCTTTTTTCAAAATCTTGAAAAAGGCCAGCCCGGTAAAGTGGACCCTGGAGGTAGAAGCAGCGCTGCGAGACCTAAAAACTTACCTTTCCTCTGCTCCCACCTTAGTCGCGCCTAAACCACAGGAGCCGTTGTTGCTATACTTAGCTGCAACGAATCAAGTGGTTAGTGCAGCGCTGCTGGCGCAGCGAGAAGTGGACGAGTAAGCAGCCGTAGCAATTGACCCCTCCGGAGAAGGGACCGAAGTACCTGCGGCAGGACATAACACAAACCAGGGGGAGGCATGGCAAGCCATAGAAGACAACCCCAAGACCGTGGCAAGGAAGAAAGTGGTACAATGACCAGTTTACTTTGTTAGTTCCCTACTACAGGGAGCCAGATCAAGGCACTCTGGAGTGCAAAAGCTGATCTTCGGCCTCATCATGGCCTCGAGGAAGCTGCGCCACTACTTCCAAGCCCACAAGATCACAGTTGTCACCCGTTTCCCACTGCAACGCATATTGAGGAATCCTGAAGCTACTGGGGGAATAGTTGAGTGGGCATTAGAGTTATCAAGCTTCAGCTTGAAATATGAAAGCACCTCAACTATCCAGAGCAGAGCATTGGCGACATTCATTGCAGAATGGACACCCACTCCAGATGAAGAAGTACCAGAGATAGTTCTCCCCGGCAGAGAATCACCTCAAGAATGGATCATGTATTTTGATGGTGCTTTCTCACTGCAGGTCGCCGGAGCCGGCGTACTTCTTGTCGCACCCACTGGAGAGCACCTCAAATATGTGGTTCAAATGCACTTCCCCCGGGAGAAGGCCACCAATAACACTTCTGAGTATGAGGGGCTCCTTGCCGAACTCAGAATTGCGGTGGAGTTGGGAATCAAGAAACTGATCATCTATGGAGACTCACAACTTGTGGTGAGGCAAGTCAATAAGGATTATCAGAGTCAGTTCATGGAGGCATATGTGGAGGAGGTGAGGAAGCTGGAAGAGCACTTTGATGGGTTGCAAGTAGAGCACGTACCGCGTGCGGAAAATAACATTGTTGATCACTAGTCAAAATGCGCCCCGCAGAAGCTCCCTGTGGAACCAGGGACTTTTGTCCTCCATCTAACTCAACCGTAAGTGTCCCCTTCAACGATGGCCAGAAAAAGAAAAAAGTTGGACTCGGGCAAGTATCTCCTAGCAGAACTTCCCAAAGCCGTTGGTAGAGAGCCTGCTGGGAACAACTCCACTTTGGTTGGTGAGCAGCACCCTCCCGCGGAACCACAAGTTCTTGCGGTCAAGGTGAGCGCTCCCACAAGCGACGAAGTGCCTTTAGTCCTAGTTGCCGAGCCGCAGGCTCCAACTTGGGCCCAGCACATAGTCCATTTCCTTCAAACAGGAGAACTTCCCGAAGAGAAAGAAGAGGCTGAAAAAGTAGCCCGACGGTCAAATATGTACCAGTTTGTTGTCGACACACTGTATAGAAAAAGGCCAAACAGTGTGAAATTGCAGTGCATTTGCCGGGAAGATGGGCTGAGGCCGTTGGCAGAGATACACAAGGGTGTGTGTGGCTCTCATATTGGATCGAGAGCCCTGGTCGGAAAAGCCTTCCGGCAGGGTTTCTGTTGGCCCACAACCCTCCAGGATGCAACTGAGCTAGTCACCAAGTGTGAAGCCTGCCAGTTGCATTCCAAATACATTCATCAACCAGCTCAAGCTCTCCAGACGATCCCTTTGTCCTGGCCATTCTTGGTCTGGGGGCTCGATATCTTGGGCCCCTTCCCCCTGCTGCCGGGGGCTTTGAATTCTTGTACGTGGCTATCGACAAGTTTACAAAGTGGCCCGAGGTGGACCAGTGAGGAATGTGACCGCATAATCAGCTATCAAGTTCTTGAAAGGATTGGTGTGCCATTTTGGAGTACCCAGCAGGTTGATTACTGATAATGGCATCCAGTTCACGAGCCGCACCTTTATGCAGTACATCCAAAACCTTGGAAGCAAGGTCTCCTTCACCTCTGTTACCCATCCACGGAGCAATGGACAGGCTGAGAGGATGAATGCCGAAGTACTGTGCGGGCACAAGACAAGAACTTTCGATAAGGTGTAGAAATGCGGCAAGCGCTGGATTGATGAGCTGCCGACGGTTCTTTGGTCCCTCAGGATGACACCAAATCGAGCTACCATCCAGACTCCCTTCGCCCTAGTGTATGGGGAAGAAGCAGTGCTCCCCATGAAACTCATATACGGGTCACCTCGAGTACTTGCCTACGATGAGGTAGAGCAAGAGCAGCTACGGCATGATGATGTTGTGCTCCTCGAGAAAGATCGTCTCTGGGCTATTCTACGTGTGGCACGCTACCAGCAAGCCCTGCGCCGCTATCATAGCCTCAAGGTTTGTGCCCGAAGCCTTGAGGAAGGCAACCTTGTCCTTAGGCATGTTCAATCTGCCAAGGGTTCCAACAAGTTGACGCCGAAGTGGGAAGGCCCTTACCAGGTAGTACAAGTCACCAGAACTGGCGCAGTCCATCTGGAGACCAAAGATGGCATCCAAATGCAAAACTCATGGAATATTGAGCATCTTCGTAAATTCTACCCGTAAGGCGCGGCTGTCGGGATCAGCCCCGGCAACCATCTTTTGTACAAGCCTTGCCGATGGGCATGTAACCCTTTGTAGAAAGTCAGGCGCAGACCCTGTGCAAAGATAATAAAACGAAGCGCTCGCATATAAACTTGCATGCATGTTTTCTTAAGTGTGATTTTGCTATGATAACCAATCCATTTAAGGTAGATCGAATGCTATTGTTTCCTCCCCTGTAATGTCAACAGGTCCCCTGCCACGGTAAACCCCTCGAAAGGGAGAAGTGAGAGCACCCTAGCATAACGGTCCCCGGTAGCCCCTTCTTGTCGGAGCTATAAGAAGGACAACAAATCACAGATAAGTTCCCCACCACATCCACAAGTACGTTCCTGTATGAAATTCTTGTCTGAATAAAAACCTCGCCACCCTCAACATCTGTGCTCCCTTCCTTTGATTCGGAGGCCTGCCCCAGTCAGGATAGTCGCAGTAGCATTTGAAGGGGGGTCGATGAGGGGCTGGTTCCCTTCCACGCTCCTAACCCACCAGGCCGGGTCCAGCGATAGCGACAGAAGGAACTAGCAAGATATCTTGCCGGGAAACCTTGTTTAGTTGGACGTATTGAGGAATCATTCCTCAGCGTGGACATGATACATGCACGAGTGCCCGGCAGGCATTTCTTTTTTCATTAATACGCTGATAAAACAAGTACGAATCATACAGAGTACAAACATGGATGGAGGGTTACATAATATAGGATAAAGTTTGGCAAGTGCCTACATCTTTTAGATTGAAAAAAGATAAGTGCCCCGTAATGCCTTTCTTGTTCCTCTCCTCCTTGGAGCTACAGTGGGAGGTGAAGAGGGCAAAAGGAGCACCTGGGCAGAAGCCCAGCCTGACCCCGTCAGGGCCCGCGGGACGCAGCCTGACAAGATCGGGAGGGCGAAGGCGAAGCGGGAAGGGCGGAAGGAGCGACTAGGCGATGCCCTGTTCACCACCGCCAGGACTAGAGGAACGCGGCAGGGGGGACACCGGTAGGGAAGACGAAGCCGGAGTCCACGAGGATGCCTGTCGGGGTCTAGCTAGAGGAGGTGGAGGCATCCACACCCAACACCCCATCAAATCGCTCTGCCGGGGAGAAGGCCAGGTGTAGATGATGGTGCCGCCGGCGCCTAGCTGACGGTGACGGTCCGTCAGGCGCTCAGCTGGACTCCGAGCCATCGTCCTCCCGTTCGACGTCGTCATCTTCATCGATAGTGTCCTCTTCGTCACTGTCGCTCGAAGAGGAGCTTTCGTCGTCAGTCGAGCTCTCCGCGCAGCACCCTAAGCGAGTACCCGAACGCCCGAAGACCTTGATGGAGAGCAGGTCAGCCTCCATTAATTTAAAATGGGGACGTGCCCCTCCACCAAGCTATGGGCATGAGCAAAGGTTTTCCAGCCACGCCGGAGAAGCATGACGTGAGGTGCGGGGAACTCCACATCCACCTACATGTTGCCATTACAACAACCCCTCATGTGCATCTTCTACGCGTGCTGCTGTTCAACCTCCATTACCCTTGCAAAAGGAGTAGGAAGCCGAAGATAACTGCGCGGGGCCCGTGCAGCTTGACGATGAACTCCAGCAGCGTATCCCCGACGTGGCCCTCCATTAGAGTCAAAGCGGCTGGAGGGGGAGTAGCCAAGCCACCGCCACGTCCCCCTCGGTCCCGAGCACTGCGCCGGCCACGACCACGTCCTGCGGTCCCGTCTTGTGCACTGGATCCAGCCCCTGCGTTCCCAGCAGAGGCAGGGATATGGTGCCGAGAGGAAGCTCTTGTTACTGCTGCTGGAGCTCGGACATGCCCTCTTCCCCTCACCATGGTGGAAGAGAGAGCACAAGAAGAAGAAAGAGATGCGTGGGTGAGCCTTTTCGCCCACCTCTGCGTTCCCTTTTTATAGCGTTGCATGACAGGGGGCTGGCTCCCCACTACCCTATGGCAACCGCCACGCTCCACCAATCCAGTCCATCTGCATCACTGGCAACATCCAGAATCGCCGACCGTCCTCCTACGCCTATCCATGATGCCGAGCTTTCTACCATGCCACTCATTCCCGCGCCCTACGCTTTCGTCACCAACCCTGCACAATGCATGCGGCATACGTGGCAGAAACGGCAGGAATAGTGGGATGAGTAAAATGGCAGTTACCTCCCCGTGAATATAGGTGACTCCAGGGCCATTACGTGGGTAGTCCCCATGTCGTTTAGCACGGCTCGCGGGGAAACCAGGAACTGATCCAATCCCAGGTTAATGAAGAAGCATAGAAGATATCAAAGAAGACATGGATCCTACCGCGTCATGGTCGACATGTCCGCCTGTGTATTTGTTGGGGCCTACCCCAACGATGCCCGGCAGCATGTGTGGGCCAGGCCCGAGGGCTCCTGTCAGTGCAACGAACATCTGCGTTCATTGACCAGACTCATACACATGCGTGCTAATGATCGTACATCCAACACCAAACATGTAATGCATGGCCAAGCCAGAGAAGCCACTCTTCGTGAGATCAAGGAGAGCATTAAGAAGAATAAAGCAATAGGATATCACCTTGGGAAGGCTCCCTTGCTGGGCAGGAGAGCCTGGTCAGGTCAAGTCCGCCCCGAAGGCAAGTCCAGAATCGCCCCGGCAAGCCTGCCGGGGCCGTCAAGACCAAAACCACCGCCAAGGCCAGTTACCACCGCTCCACCGCATCACGACGCCAATCACTTGTCGATACGGTGTCGAGTACCCCAGGTGATTAAGTGGCACTCATTAAGCACGTGGCAGCTTGGTAGAAGATGGATCACACCCATTTGACACCCGTCCAAGGGCGTGTGAAGATAATACGCAGAAGGTGGCTAAGCGGCGACATAAGCATGCCGGGGATGCACCCCGCGTGCCACTTAAGGTAGCATTTATGGCATTTTGTCCCAAGTGCCAGAGTTAGGTATGATAGCACTGTTAGCTATCTAATCACGAGATAATGACTGTTTTGCCACTGTGGTTACCCCTTAAGCTATAAAAGGAGGTCCAAGGCAACCTAGAGAGGGATTCGGACCATCTCACACTTGTACGCGCGTAGGAGCTCTCCCCGAGGCCACCTTGTCGGGCTTGAGCGCTGCGTGTTTTCGAGTCCATCCATCTAGTCCACCAAAGCATGAGTAGGGTTTTACACTTCTCAGCGGCCCGAACCTGGGTAAAAACAACCAGAGTCTCATCGTCATGCTGCCTCATGGCCTCTATTCTTTGGGCAATGTGATCTCCCCCTACCGAGCTACAAAGGGGATCATGGCCCCATAGGAATTCCAGAAGGCAACAGAGGCTATGTGCATTGATGGGGGTGCATCTTTGCACACCTCTCACCTCCAACTCAAGCAATGGGCAAGTGAGGTCACTGCAGCGAAACCGGCAGCGGATGCTCAAAAGCCCCTCAAGTGGTCCCACACGCTTATTTTTTCCGATGCCCAGGACCACCCTGATCGCACAACTGTGGTCGGGGTGTTTGCTTTTGTTGGTCTCACCAACAATATGCAACCTCAAAGTCACAAAAATACTAGTTGACGGCGGGGTTGGCTTGAACCTGATCTCCCCTGAGGTAATCGAGAGGCTGCAAATTCCTGAGGAAGAGCTCAAGAAAACTAGGAAATTCCAAGGAATCAACCCGAGAAGGAGCCAACCTAAGGGAAAGATCACACTGCCAGGAACATTTGGCGGGGAGCTGAATTACAGGACAGAGAAAATTATGTTTGATGTTGTTAAGATCCCCTTGCCATTCAATGGAATACTTGGTCGCCCAGCGTTGGCCAACTTCACGGCAGCATCACACTATGCCTACAACACGCTGAAAATGCCAAGGCCCATGGGTGTCATCTCCATCAACTCCGACAAGAAAGATGCAGTCATATGTGTAGACAAGCTCTACAGAGATGCGATGGCAGCGGGGTCCATCATGAACACAGTCCATGCTAAGGAAAAGAAAAGCCAGAAACCCAGCAAGACATCTAGCAAGACCTCCAGGAAGCGTGCCTCCCTAGAGCGCTGTGCACCCGTTGAGGACTTCCCGGAGAGCTCTGCCGGCAAGAGATCCAAGGCCACTCCACCTACGACAAAGAAGATGCCAGCAAGGGAGGACGGCACTAGCAGTACCTTTCCCATTGGTGCCACTCTAGACAGCAAATAGGAAAGCGCGCTTGTTGCCTTCCTGCGGGCGAATGTAGATGTGTTTGCATGGAAACCATCTAACATCCCTGGTGTTCCCAAAGAGCTAATTGAGCACCACCTTGCTGTCTGTCCTCATGCTTGGCCCGTCAAGCAGATGGTGAGGAAGCAAGCTTTGGAACGGCAACAATTCATAGCTGAAGAGATCATGAAACTTGAGGCAGCAGGCTTGGTTAGAGAATGGTACATCCAACTTGGTTGGCAAATCCAGTTTTCGTGCGCAAGGCAAATGGGAAGTGGAGACTTTGTATTGATTACACCAATCTTAACAAAGCATGTCCAAAGGATCCTTCCCCTTGCCGCGCATTGATAAGATTGTACACACCACTACTGGGTATGATTTGCTCTCGTTTCTTGATGCCTACTCAGGGTATCACCATATATTCATGTCCAAGGAAGAAAAGGATAAGACCGTATTCATTACTCCATGTGGCATGTATTGCTTTGTACATATGCCTTTCGGACTAAAGAGTGCTGGTTTGATGTTTGCGGGAGTAGTTTAGATTGGTTTTGAGCCACAGTTGCACATAAATGTAGAAGCCTATATGGATGATATAGTGGTCAAGACCATGGACAAATCGACCCTCATTGAGGATTTAGAAGAGACGTTTGCAAACTTGCGAAAGATCAAAATGAAGCTCAAACCCGAGAAATGTGTGTTTGGAGTTCCATCCGGGAACTTCTTGGGTTCTTTGTGTCCCAACGCGGAATCGAAGCGAATCCGACAAGATCAAAGTTATCGAGCAGATCCAAACACCCAAAGACCATCAAGGATGTGCGGTGTCTTGCCGGTTGTGTCACGGCTTTGAGCACATTCATTTCAAGGTCTGTTGAGCGCGCCCTGCCGTTTTTCAAGATACTGAAAGAGGCAGGTCCAGTAGAATGGACGCCAACGCAAGATGACGAGATCCAGGAATCAACCCTCCCTGGCAAAGTAACTCAGAAGGATTGGATCATGTACTTTAATGGTGCTTTCTCACTGTAGGGCATTGGTACCGGAATGCTGCTTGTCGCAGCCACCGGAGAGCATCTCAAGTACGTGGTTTGAATGCACTTTCTTAGGGAGGAGGCCACCACCAACACAGTGGAGTATGAGGGACTGCTTGCCAGACTCAGAACTGCAGTGGAGTTGGGAATCAAGAAGTTGATCGTCCAAGGAGACTCGCAACTTGTAGTAAAGCAAGTGAATAAGGATTACTAGAGCCTATTGATGGAGGCATACGTGCATGAAGTGAGGAAATTGGAAGAGCACTTTGATGGTTTGCAAATAGAGCACATTCCCCGTGCGAAAAACAGCATTCCTGATCAACTGTCAAAGTGTGCTGCCCAGAAGCTACCTGTGGAACCAGGGACTTTTGTGCTCCCTTTGAATCAATTAATAGTTGCCCCATTAATGAGAGCTAGGAACAGATTAAAGATAAGCACTGGCAAATATTTTTTGGCAGAGCTTCCTGAGGTCGCCTACAAGAATGTTGCCGGGAATAACGATGTGCTTACCGGTGAGCAGTCAAAGTGTGCTGCCCAGAAGCGACCTATGGAACCAGGGACTTTTGTGCTCCCTTTGAATCAACTAATAGTTGCCCCATCAATGAGAGCTAGGAAGAGAATAGAGATAAGCACCAAAAAATATTTTTTGGCAGAGCTTCCTGAAGTCGCCGACAAGAATGTTGCCGGGAATAATGATGTGCTTACCGGTGAGCAGTGACCCCAAGCAGAGTCTTAGATTCTTGCCGTCGAGGTTAGCGCTCCCGAGGCCGAAGAAATGCCTTTAGTCCTTGTCGCCGAGCCACGAGCTCCGGCATGGGCCCAACAGATAGTTCAGTTTCTCCAAATAGGAGAACTTCATGAGGAACAAGAGCAAGCTGAGAAAGTAGCCCGTCAATCTAGTATGTATCAGTTTGTGGACAACATCCTGTGCAAAAAGAGACCGAACAGAGTGAAATTTAAGTACATTTGCCGGGAAGATGGACTGAAGTTGTTGAGGGATATACATGGAGGCATCTGTGGTTTCCATATAGGATCAAGAGCACTTGTTAGCAAGGCTTTCCGGCAAGGTTTTTATTGGCCCACTACCCTCTAAGATGCAACTGAACTAGTAACAAGATGTGAAGCATGCCAGTTCCATTCAAAGAATATACATTAGCCGGCACAAACCTGTCAGAATCGAGGCTCGACGGACCCAAAGAAGGTTCGAACTCTGGGGCGTGAACGAAGGATTCTACCTAGCTACGACTCATTGATCAACGCCCCATGGCTTGGCTCCATTGTGCTCGAGCGAGCGGGAAGAAGAGGTGGACACAGTGATTTACCTAGGTTCGGGCTACATTGCGGTGTAAAATACTACTCCTACTTTGTGGTGGATTGCCTCTTGAGGAGGATTAGTATGAATTAGTACAAGTGTGAGCTGTCTCGGGAGAGCTCAAGGGGTGATGGATCTGATCCCTCTCTACGGTCGAGACTAGCCGATATTTATAGTGGCCTCAGTCCTCTTCCTTCATGGCTTAGGCGGGAAGGGATACCACAGTGGTCAATTTGAAGGGGGACAAGAGTACACCCTATCCTGACTAAAGGTGGTCTTCGCCTGCAAAGCTTCTGGTCGTGACGTGCAGGTGGGCTCGGCGATGACCTTCGTCCTGCTGAGCTTGTGGTCTTGGTCTCATTGCACAGGAATGAAAACCTTTGGGGGATTCCTTGCGAACCCACATACGTCCTTGCCTCCTTAGCACCAAAGAGGAAACTATCCTCTCCTGCGCCCGCTGGCGCCCTTCTATCTCTGGTCGTCATGGCTCATGTCACCGCGTGCCTCGCAAGGTGGGGCGCGAGCCTAGAGATGTCCTCCCCTCGGGAGGCCGCTCCTTAGGAGGTCTTGGTGTCGTTCGCCTTGCAAGGTAGGGGCCCTCGCGAGGGTCTCGTTTGCGAAGTCTTGGAGTTGGACCATACTCGGCCTTTGACGATGCCGTGTGTTGGGCCGTAGGAAAATGGGTCTGGGTACCCCCGGTTCCAGAACCCCGATAGTACCCACGGGCCCACAGCGCTCTCGGCCTTGCTTAGGAGTGAAGGCGAATAGGAGAGGGAGAAACGACGCGGGCCCTAACCGCCTCCGAGCCAGGCTTGATGCGTGGGGCACGACGGGGCTCGGACGCTCCCACTTCCCCAAGACGCCTCGGCAACCGCCCAGGCTGATAAAAAGCCTGGCGCACGTGCCGCAAGGCCATCAATGCTCAAAGGTGAAGGGGTCCTGATTGGCCTTCTCCGATCGCTTATAAGAGGGCGATGGGGCAGAGCCCTCGACCCATCTCTGTCTTTTCGCCTTTCCTTCCTCAACTCCTGCCACTGCTGCCATGGCGCTCGTGAGGAGGTTCTCCTCCGCCGAGAAGGCCAGGGCGGCGCAGGAGGGGCCAGAGGCACCGCAACCCAAGAGGGGTGCGGCTGTCCCTGCAGGTCTGATGCCACGCCCACAGTGCCTCCCTGAGGATGCGGGCGCTCTCCATTGGCGGTCCGCACCGGATCCGGCAGCCGCGCAAAGAACTCCGTCCGCGGACGGGGCCGCAGGTAGTGGCACACCGGCGGGCACGGGGGGCGGAACTGCGTCGGCGCCTGGCCACCTAGGGAGTGGGCGCACTCCGCCGAGTTGGCCCGCGAGTTTGTCGTGTGGATGGAGAGCCCACCACGCACCTGGATCCAGCTCCCGGGCTCCTTCGTGGGGGAGCGATCGGCGGATGGCCCTGTCGGGTTGTGGCTGCAGCCTGACGGCTACTGCAGCAAATCCTCCTGGGTGGAGGTTGAATCACCCCCTCTAGCTTCGTGTACTTGACCCGGGGGTGGCAGTCGTTCGACCGTGCCCGCGGCCTGAAGGGGAGGCGCACCCTCCACTTCAAGTTTGACGGGGCGGCGACGCTCTACGTGAAGATCTTCAGGGAGACCGGCTGCCATATCGGATTCTGCCTGGAGGCGATAGCAGCGGCAGCGACCACCTTTCCTTCGGCGACGACGACCACAGCGGTGGCGGTGGCGTACTCGGCGGTGAACTTGCCCTTGGCGACGGCCACGGTACCTCGAGCGATGATGGCACCTCCTCCGGGGAAAGCGGGAGCGACGACGACTACGACCAGCCACGATGCCACCGCGTCAAGGTGGAGGACGACTTCGACTAGGCGCCCGCTATGTCGGAGTCGGCGCTTGAGGAGCCGCAGCCTCTGGGAGGCTGTTTCTTTTTTTCCTTTATTTCCCGCATCGAAACCATCAAGGGCCCCATGGGGTCATGTAAGGAACTATGGCACTCGCGCCTTTACCTTAATGCTTCCAGCTCATGTTCAAGTAATTACGACGCCTCTCGTTTGAGCTTAACTCTTTTTTCTTTACGACCGCCTTATGCTCTGCGTCGCCAGGATCCAGTCCCCAGGCAAGCTTCTGCCGTCGCTGGTATGCCAGGTCACGATGCCTTGTGCAAGGCCAGGAGGTGAGCGACCTGAGATCCGGTAAGAGCTCCTGAGACACTATGCTCAAGAGGTCCCCCTAGACGCGCAAGCAGCTTTCGAGAGAAAAAAGAGGGTTTTCACCCAAACGAGATTACGAGAGCCAAGGTGAAACGTTAATAGTAAGGCTCGCTCCTGGCGCGGATGAGATGACTTAGCTTAAGGTGCTCGTGGCCCGTGAGGGATTCCTGCGTCATGAGGGTGCGCCTCCCTGGAGTTTGGCCCTCTGGAAGCTTTCTGCTCTGCAACTAGTCAACACAAGTCCCACTAGGGGTGAATGAAAAGGTTGGCGTCATTTGTATTTCAAGCGATGCCTGCGTAGTTGGACTGCGCCCCTCTTCCCGTATTCCCCTGCGAGGTTTGCCCCTCATTTCCTTGCTCACCAAGGTGCTCTACATCCTCAGGACCTGGCCCTCAAGCAGAGCTCAGCCGCCGCTAGTATGTCAGGTCATGATGCCTGGGACAAGGCCAGGGGGTGAGGGCCCGAGAGCCAGTAGGGGCTCCTCAGGCACGATGCTCAAGAGCCCCCTTTTAACGTGCAAGTGGCTTGCACAAAAAGGAGCAGTTTGCCTCGCGGGGGTTGCAAGGAAAGGGACTTTGGCCGGCAACACGCGGCGAACAAAGTGATTTTACTTAGCCTTTTGCGGATCAAACCGCTGCCTGATCGAGGACGACCTCCTGAGGTGGCAGGGTGTCGTCAAGGAGCCGTTCGAATGCGTGTCTCCTGAAGTTCCTGTGCATTGACATATCACGAAATACTAAGCATGGCGCACACTTGCTGATCTGCTCATGATTGTTTCGTGAGAAGACAAGGCACTAAGGACCTGGTGAGGTGACGTGCACGGGGCCGGCCCGCGAGCCAGTGCTTAGTCGCTTAGATTTATCAATGTTGCAGGGACAAACCCAAGCACAGGTGCCGTGCCGGTAGCCCCCTCTCATGGGACATTCAGGAGGAGAGCTGGCAACACGTGAAGCCCGCGGGGTGGCGAATCCAGAAGTGATGTGACATCAAGCGCAGGGTTAACGGCCATAGTAACTCATAAAAGCATAACTGGTTTGAGGTACAAGAATGAAACGATGCAACTGTAGGGATGGGCCCTAACAGCCTGAGGATTGTGCAGCCCGTGGGGTGCCCTCAATTGAACAAACCAAAAAGTCACCTGGCAATGATGCTGCAGAGGCGTCGAGGTAGTCTCTGAAGCATGTAGCGGAGGTTCACTCCTCACGAGCCGGATGGCTCCGAAGGCTCGAGAGGCTCGCGAGGACAGGGGGGCTCGTGAGGCTCCGGGGCCTCCTGAGATGCCACCGCCAAGCGTCGGGCCTCATGAGACGCCATTGTGCGCTACACCAGATGCTGGTATGAGGCGCCAACTTTCAGCAGGCCGAACGGCATGCGGACGTAGTTGCAGGCGAAGACCCCGCTCCGGCCGACGCGAGACGGCCAAAACAGGTCCTGAGAAGCGGCCCTGTTGAGGCCAGGATGTCGACGCAGACGCGCAGCCCATCGCCCGCGTTAGGATCGGCAACAGCACTGGTGGGGCGCACAGGGCGGCGCTCGCCGCGCATGGCTTGTGCTTCTTGAAGTTCCTCGATTGCCTTATTGATGAACTCTCGTGCTCCAGGAGCCTCGTGCCAGTCCCTCCAAGTGGTGCCAGAGCACCTCCCTCATTGCACTGGACAGGTCAGACGCTCTCCAGATGGGAGCCCCCGAGCCCGTCCTGAGGGAGGCGTCGTGCGTGCCTACCTATGCGGGAGGGAGAGGCTCCCTAGCAGCAGGCGCGGAGCCTGAGGCATCGCCGGCTGGTGTCGGCATTCTGGGATCAGGGGTACCCAGATCTGCCTGCCTGGGGCCCAACGCGTGGGCCCATCGATGGCCCTGTCCGGCCCAGCTACAACAACTCCAAGACAAGACCCTCGCGAGGTCCCCCGGCCTCGCGAGGCGGACGACACCAAGACCTCCAGAGGAGCGGCCTCCCCAGGCTGACTCCCAAGGGGCGGAGACTTCTATGCAGGTACCCAGCCTCACGAGGCTATGATGATGTGAGCCATGATGACCAAGGCCAAGCGCGCGCCAGCGGGCGCAGAGGAGACAGTTTCCCCTTTGGTGCTAAGGGAGCAAGGACAAACGCGGGTTCCCAAGGGATCCCCCAAATGTTTCCATTCCGGTGCAACAAGACCAAGACCACGAGCTCGGCAGGACAGATGTCATCGCCGAGCCTACCTCTGCGTCATGACCAGAAGCTTTGTAGGAAAAGACTACCTTTCATCAGGATTAGATGTACTTCTTGTCCCCTTTCAAATTGGCCGTTGTGGGATCCCTTCCCGCCTAAGTTTCGAGGGAAGAGGACAAAGACAACTATAAGTATAGGCTAGCCACCACCGTAGAGGGGATCCCGGATCGGACCCGGGACCATTCCACCCACACCACTGGAGCCCTCATGAGGCTGCTCATTCACTGTACTAGTTCATCCTCAGCCTCCTCGTGAGGCCAATCCACCACAAAGCAGGAGTAGGGTTTTACAACGCAAGGGGGCCCGAACCTGGGTAAACTGCTGTGTTCATCTTCTAACTTGCTCGCGCGAGCTCGACGAGGCTAGGCTATGGGGTGGTGAGCTTGAGACTTGAGCTGGTTGAGATCTTCGCACACGCCCCAGAGTTCGAACCTTCTTGGGTCAGCGGAGCCCCGAATCCGACATTTGGCGTGCCAGGTAGGGGCATGTAGAAACTCCGCCTCTTCGCCGACCACGCTCCACCCTCGCCTCGTGGTTTCCATGGCAGACGCTGTCCCGCCAGTCTGGCCGGGTGCGGTGGCCCGCGAAGTTCAGGCCAGCGCTGCCCCCGTGGTATGATGGCGCTGTGGACCTCGAGGAGTTCCTCCAGCTGTACGCGCAGGCCATCCAAGCGGCGGACGGCGAAGACAAGGCCATGGGAAACTGGCTCCCCCTGGCCCTCATGGAGATCCCTCGGTCCTGGCTCCGCGGCCTCCCGGACGCCTCGATCTCTTCTTGGGAGGAGCTCCACGGTCAGTTCATTGCGCGCTTCGCGGTGCCGGCACCCCACGCAGTTGCATGCATCATCGGCGGGTCGCAAGCGCCCGCCTCTGGCCGCCGTGTCAAGCCATTCTTCTGTCGGGCAAGCGCTGCTAGGCCTCAGCATGAGGCCCTACGGGGCTGCGCAAGGCCGGAGACCGACATCACCTTCGACTCCAGGGATCATCCAAAGACGGCGGACGCTGCGGGCGCACTCCCCATGCTATGCACGCCACCATCAGCAATGTTGCGGTCACCAAGACCCTCATCGACGATGGCACCGGCGTCAACGTCCTCTCCCTGGAGACCTTCGACATGCTCCAGGTGCCTCATGACCAGCTCGCGCCCACCAAACCCTTCTCGGGGGTGACCAAGGGCTCCGCCACCCCCTTGGGGCAGGTGCGCCTTCCTGTCACCTTCGCCAAGCACGACAATTACCACACCGAGCTAATCGACTTTGACGTGGCCCACATCGGCCTCCCGTACAACTCCATCCTGGGGTACCCAGCTCTCGCCAAGTTCATGGCGGCGACACATCCGGGCTACAACATCATCAAGATGCCGGGCAGCAGTGGCATCATCACGGTGGCTGGTGACACGAAGGACGCAGTCCAGGCCCTCAAACTCGCCAACGGTGCCGTGGCGGCCTCTCGCCCCAGCACTGGGAACGCCCCGGAGGCCCTCCGGGCTGCGCCCATGAAGAAAAGCAGCTATTTTCTCAGGACTGGGCCGAGACGAAGCAGGTGCCCGTCGATGATGGGGGTTTAGGCCCCACCTTCACCATAGGTGTCGGCCTTCCCCCGGAGTAGGAGGAGGCATTGATTGGCTTCCTCCGGGCGAACAAGGACATGTTCACTTGGGAGGCGTCCGACCTGGTTGGCGTCCCGAGGGAGGTGATCAAGCACCACCTGATGGTATGCCCTGGAGCGCGCCTCGTGAAGCAAAAGGCGCGGCGTCAAGCACAAGAGAAGCAAGCATTCATCGTCCAAGAGGTCCGCAAGTTGCAAGAAGCTGGCGTTATTCAGGAAGTACGGCACCCGGATTGGCCGGCCAACCCAGTAATTGTCCCCAAGAAAGGGGGGAAGGAGTGCATGTGCGTCGATTTCATGAGCCTCAACAAGGCCTGCCCTCAGGACCCCTTCCCTCTTCCGCGCATTGACCAGATCGTGGACTCCACCGCCGAGTGCGGTCTGTTGTGCTTTTTGGACGCTTTCTCAGGATATCATCAGATCAAGATGGCGACACAGGACGTCGAGAAGACGGCATTCATCTCCCCATGTGGTGTGTATTGCAACACCTGCATGCCCTTCGGGCAGTGGAACGCCGGTGCAACCTTCCAGCGGCTGATGCACATCGCGCTGGGGCCGTACCTGGGGCGAAATGCCGAGGCATACGTCGACGACATTGTGGTCAAGTCGCAGGAAGCAAGGACCCTCATCGAAGACCTGGAAGAAACTTTCGCCAACTTGCGCCAAGTGAACCTGAGGCTCAACCCAGAAAAGTGCGTGTTCGGGGTCCCATCCGGCAAGTTGCTGGGTTTCCTTGTATCGCACTGAGGGATCGAGGCTGACCCCGAGAAGATCAAGGCAATTAAAAAGATGCGCCCGCCGCAGACCCTCAAGGAAATGCAAAAGCTCGCAGGGTGTGTGACCTCCCTGGGGCGCTTCATCTCCAACCTCAACGAGCGTGCCCTCCCTTTCTTCAAGCTGATGAAGAGGAAGGGCCCTTTCGAGTGGACTCTGGAGGCTGAGGCGGCTTTTGAAGACCTCAAGAGGTACCTCACAAGCCCACCCGTCATTGTGGCACCTCGTCCTCTTGAGCCCCTAGTGCTCTACTTGGTGGCCACCCCCCACTCGGCCAGCGCAGCGCTCGTGGCGGTCAGGGAGGAGTGCACCGGCACATGCGTAAAGCAAAGCGACCCACGAGGGGTCGCACAATGTTCGCCGCCTTAGGACGGCGCTCCTGAGGCTCTCATCACTTCGCCAGCTGGCAAGGCTCCCGAGTCCCTCTCGCCCCACGCAGCGCGAGGCACCATTAATACCCCGCCCCTCGTCGAGCACCCGGTGTACTTCGTCAGCACGGTGCTGTGGGATGTGTGCACGCGCTACCCCATGCAGCAGAAGCTCCTGCTCGCGCTCCTCGTCGCCTCCAAGAAGCTGCGCCATTATTTCCAAGGCCACCCCATCAAGGTCGTCTCCGCATACCCCCTGGAGAAGGTGCTCCGCAGCCCCAACGCCGCTGGAAGGGTCGCCGAGTGGAACATCGAGCTGCAGGCCTTCCAGCTAGAGTTCAGCACCACCAGGGTCATCAAGGGTGCGGCCCTCGCTGATTTCATGGCGAAATGGACGGACGCTCCCGACCGGCGGCTGGACGAGGGCCAATCCCTCACACCTGGCAATGAGGCGCCCGACGGCTGGGTCATGCACTTCGATAGTGCCTTCGCGCAGCGGGGCGCGGGGGCTGGAGCCGTACTCATCTCACCGACCAAGGACAAGCTCTACTATGCCGTGCAGCTTTGCTTTCAGCATGGCGAGAAGGTCTCCAACAACGTCACGGACTACGAGGTCCTGATTGCTGGCCTCAGGGCCGCAGCCGCCCTGGAGGTCAAGCGTCTCACCATTAAGGGCGACTCCCAGCTTCTCGTCAACTTCTCCAACAAGGAATACAAACCAAAGGACGAGCACATGGAGGCATACCTGGAAGAGGTACATAAAATTGAAAAGTGCTTCTTGGGCTTGGAATTGCAGCATGTCCCGCACGGCACGAACAAGGAGGTGGACAACATCGCCAAGAGGACATCTCGCCATGAGCACCAGAGGCCTGGCGTCTTCGAGGAAAGGCTATTCAAGCCATCGGCGGCGCCCCCCACCACAGGCCCAGCGCTACGCCGAGAAGAGCCGCCTCCGACACCGTCCTCGAGCACCCCGGCCTCCGGTCCAACCTCAGGAGCTCGCCTACTCCTGGCGGTGGAGCCTCAGGAAGGCTGCTGGACTAAGAAGTTCAAGGCGTACTTGCTTCGCGGCACCTTACCAAAGAAAGAAGATGACGCGGAACGCGTGGTTCGCCAAGCCACTTCTTATTGCTTGCAGGATGGCGAGCTGTACCGAAGACGCCCCAACGACCTCTCGCAGCGGTGCATATCTGAAGAACAGGGGCGTGAGCTATTGACCGACATCCACGGTGGGGACTGGGGACACCACTCCTCATCATGCACCCTCGTGGGCAAAGTGTTCTGCAGCGGGTTCTACTGGCCTAAGGCGCTCCACGATGCTATCAAGCTAGTGCGATCCTACGAGGCCTGCCAGTTCCATGCCAAGAAGATTCATCAGCCCACGCAAGGCCTCCAGACTACCCCGCTCTCGTGGCCCTTCGCGATCTGGGGGCTGGATATCCTGGGCCCGTTTCCTCGGGCGGCCGGCGGTTACCGCTACCTCTATGTCGCCATCGACAAGTTCACCAAGTGGGTGGAGGTGGAGCCCGTGCGCTCCATTCCCGCCGGCTTGGCCGTCAAGTTCATCAAGGGCCTCGTGAGCCATTTCGGACTCCCTAACCACATCATTACTGACAATGGATCCCAATTCACAAGCAACCTCTTCAAGACATATTGTGCTAACCTTGGAACGGAGATATGTTACGCTTCGGTGGTGCACCCACGGAGCAACGGTCAGGCTGTGCATGCCAACGCGGAGGTCCTGAGGGGCCTCAAGACATGGAGCTTCAAGAAGAAGCTCGAGGCCCACGGCAGGGGTTGGATCAGTGAGCTTCAGTCCGAGTTGTGGTCCATCCGCACCACCACGACTATGCCCACCGGCGAGACCCCGTTCTTCCTCGTCTACGGGGCTAAGGCGGTCCTCTCGGACGAGGTCAGGGTTCACTCCCCACGGGTCCTGGCATTTGATGAGGCGCGTTAGAATACCTTGCGGGGAACATACCTCATGCTCGGGGAGGAAGCTCGTCGCCAAGCCTCGCTCCGCGCCACGAGGTACCAGCAGGCGCTGCGGTGCTACCATTGCCGTAGCGTCCGCTCCCGGACTCTCGAGGTTGGAGACCTCCTCCAGAGGCGGGTCCTCTCCAGAGAGGGCCTCCACAAGCTCTCGCCCAAGTGGGAGGGCCCGTTCAGGGTCGCCCGTGTCTCCAGGCCTGGCGCCGCACGCCTGGAGATGCATGACGGGGTCCCCATCCAGATTGCTTGGGACATGCAGCATCTCTGCAAGTTCTACCCATGACACTGTCACGTAATAATGAGTGGGGCTGTACATGCCCAGAGTCTTCAGGTACGCCGCCCCTCGGCACCGTGGGGGCTCCCATCCACGCCCAAGTGGAAGCCCCATGCTCCGCGCTGGCGGACGACACGGTCTTACAGCGACTATGCCCATGCCTAGTGGAGGCCCCATGCTCCGCGCTGGTGGGAAGACTAGCATAGGTGCCGGACACGGCTTTCTCTTTTGCATGCTCTTGTAACCAACTTGCCACTTTCTGAATGAAGTTTGAAGTTCTCGCATATTTATTTGAAAAGGGGTGGGACTTTCTTTCTTTCCTTTTTTGTCCTTCCGTTGTTTTTCTCTCCTTGAATCTCGTTTTCGGAGGAAGGGGCGCTTTCCCGTTGCTCCCTCCTGCATGTCCTGCGAGGGGGGGCTGGGCACGGTGTTACGCTCGGGCTAGCCCCAGGCCACAACGGCTGTGGGCCCGCCCGCACACACACCTCGCTAAGGCCTTGGCATCCGAATCCTCGCGCGACGCTATCGAGCGAGCCAACGGGCACGTACCGTAATCGGCCCGTGGCCTCAGGAGCGCTTATCTCCTGGCCTTGTTGGGCATCGCGACCCGGCATACCAGCGACGATCGCCCCTCGCTCGGGGGCTCTGGACGCAAGATGGGCGCCAAGGAAAGGTGGCTGGAGAAAAGCGGCCATGTTCTGACTCGTTATTGAGGAACCACACGTCAAGTGCTCTTTACAACTCTGGAGGCCCTGTAATCTCGCAAGCCCCCAGGGACCTTGTGGGCCGCGAGCCCCTCGAGGCCCCGGAGCGACCTGGTCCATAATGAGGGAGCCTCCTCAGGACCCCAGGGGCATACCTGGGATCAAGGCTCTGGAGGAATGCGGCTCGCGATGCAGTAGCAACCCGCCAAGGGTCACGAGCTCACCAAGCTAAGTAATTCTAATCGCGCCAGGTAGGAACTTTCAATTCGTAGCAATATGAGTACTAGAACATGAACAGGAAACACTGACATAAAGGCGCAAGCACCGCGGTTCATTACACGCCCCTAGGGGGCTCTTCACGGTTCTTGATGGAGGAAACAAAACGAAAAAACAAAGAAGCGGCCTCCCGAGGACCGCTGCTCCGGAGGCCTCGCTCCAATGCCGTAGTCACTCAGTCGGAGTCCTCCTCCTCCTTGACGGGGGCGTGGCGACGTGGCGGCTCAGCATCCTCCTAGGCAGGAGCATGGCGGCGCGGCGGCCCAGCCTCCTCCTTGGTCCGGGTGCGGTGATGTGGCGGTTCGTCGTAGTCGTCGTCGTTCGAGCTCTCCTCTGGGGAGGCGTCACTGCTTCCGAAGGTGTTGCGGCCGTCGCCAAGGGCAAGTTCACCGCTTAGGACATTGTCGTCACGATGGTCGTTGTCGGAGGGATGGTCGCTGTCGCTGTCGTCTCCATCGGGGCAGCACCACAAGCGCCTGCCGTCCTCCCAGAAGACCTTGACAAAGAGCATCGCAGCCCCGTCATACTTAAGGTGGAGGGCACGTCTCCCCTGCAGGCCGCGGGCGCGGGCGAATGTCTTCCACCCGTGGTTCAGAAACACGTTGCTTGCGGGGGTGACCTCGACCTCCACCCACGAGGCCTGGTTGCAGCAGCCGTCGGCCTGCAGCCATAGTCCAGAAGGTCCTCCGGCCGGCAGCGCCTCTGGGAAGAAGCGTGGAAGCTGGAGCCAGGTGCCCTCCGGCCTTTCCACCCACACAACAAACTCTTGGGTCGAGTCGGCCGTGTGGGATCGCGGGCGCGGTGGCCGGATGGCAGCCGAGGGCCTCCCACCAAGAACCGCGGACGCCACAGCTTCCGTGGTTGTTTCCATGGGAGGGACCCTTCCCACGGCCACCGGAGGCAATGCAGACCCCCGTGGGGGTGCGCTCGCGCCCCTGGGAAACCATCGCATGTGTCACCGTGGACTTGCGAGGGCGGCCTCGCCCTCTCTTGAGCAGCGGCGCCTCTGGCCCCTCCTTGGGGGCCTTGCCCTTCTCTTCAGTGGTGAACCTCCTCAATGGTGCCATGGCTGCTTTGGCAAGATGGCGGCTGCGGCGGAGATGGGAGAAGACAAAAATGGGGTTGGGCACTGCCCCCTCGCCCTCTTATAGGCAATCATGGGCCAACCGGCATCCCTCCGCCTTCATGCAATGATGGTCTCATAGCATGCACGTCCAAGACTTTCGTCAGTCAGGGCGGTTGTCGAGGTGATGTGGGGAAGCAGAGGCATCTGCATCCCTTCGTGTGCCACACGTCTAGCCTGGCCCGCAGGCGATTGGGGGCCCGCGGTGCTTCGGCCTACTCTCCTTGGCTTCGCCTCGAAGCCAGCCCAAGCGCGCCTTGGGCCTGGGGGCTACTATTGGTATTCTGGGATGAGGGGTACCCAGATTTGCCTGCCTGCGACCCAGCGTGTGGGCCCGTCGATGGCCCTGTACGGCCCAGCTACAATAACTCCAAGACAAGAACCTCGCGTGGTCCCCCGGCCTCGCGAGGAGGACGACACCAAGACCTCCAGAGGAGCGGCCTCCCCAGGCTGCCTCCCGAGGGGCAGAGACTGCTATGCAAGTACCCAGCCTAACGAGGCTATGATGACATGAGCCATGACGACCAAGGCCAGGCGCGCGCCAGCAGTCGCAGAGGAGACAGTTTCCCCTTCAGTGCTCAGGGAGCAAGGACAAACGCGGGTTCCCAAGGAATCCCCCAAAGGTTTCCATTCCGGTGTAACAAGACCAAGACCACGAGCTCAGCAGGACGGATGTCATCGCGAGCCCACCTCTGCGTCACAACTAGAAGCTTTGCATGCAAAGACTACCTTTCATCAGGATTAGATGTACTTCTTGTCCCCTTTCAAATTGGCCGTTGTGGGATCCCTTCCCGCCTAAGTTTCGAGGGAAGAGGACCAAGGCCACTATAACTATAGGCTAGCCACCACCGTAGAGAGGATCCCGGATCGGACCCTGGACCATTCCACCCACACCACTCGAGCCCTCGCGAGGCTGCTCATTCACTGTACTAGTTCATCCTCAGCCTCCTCATGAGGCCAATCCACCACAAAGCAGGAGTAGGGTTTTACACCGCAAGGTGGCCCGAACCTGGGTAAGCTACTGTATTCATCTTCTTCCTTGCTCGTGGAAACTCGATGAGGCTAGGCTGTGGGGTGATGAGCTTGAGACTTGAGCTGGTTGAGATCTTTGCACACGCCCCGAAGTTTGAACCTTCTTGGGTCTGCGGAGCCACGAATCCGACAGTTGGTTTCTTGGCCTCCGAATGGCTCTTGGGGAGGAACTGCTTCTTCTTCGTGGGGGCAACCTCAGGGGGCGCGGTGTCACCTTCGCCATCTGAGTTCTCAGCCGCCGCGGCCCTGTTTGCGTGCGCAAGGGAGCAGACCGCATCCTTCTCATCACAGGCGACAGTGATGACGCCGCTGCACCTTGGCATCTTGAGGATGTTATAGCCATGGTGGGTAGCCGTAATGAACTTGGCAAGGGCAGGGTATCCCAGGATGGCATTTTATGGGAGGCCGATGTGGGCCACGTCGAAGTCGATGAGCTCAGTGTGGTAGCTGTGCGCTTGCCAAAAGTGACAGGAAGGCGCACCTACCCCAGGGGAGTGGTGGAGCCGTCGGTCACTCCAGAGAATTGCTTGGTGGGCATGAGTTGGTTGTAAGGCACTTGAAGCGTCTCGAAGGTCTCCACGGAGAGGACATTGAGGCCGGCGCCGCCATCGATGAGCGTCTTGGTGATTGAGACGTTGCTGATGGTGGGTGTGCACAACATGGGGAGCACGCCATCAGTAGTGGAACACCTAAGGTGGTCCTTGGAGTCGAAGGTGATGGTGTACTGTGACCACTTGAGGGGACACGCAGCTTCAAGCCTCTGGAGGGCCACGTTCACCTCATGAGAGAACTACTTGAAGATGCGGTTCCAGGCGGGTGCCTGAGCTCCGCCAAGGATGCAATCAATCGCGCGAGGCTCCTGGTAGCCCCTAGCCCCTTTATCTTGCTGGTTGTCGTCGTTTATCCTGGGCAACGGCGGCAGAGGTGGAAGGCCAGCGTTGCCCTGAGGACGGGCCTCACGAGGCTGATCGTGCCAGGCGCCGAGACGAGGATGGTCATGCCAGCCACCCTTGCGAGGCTGATCATGCCAGCCCTGATGGGGGTTGCGGTTGTCCCAGTGGCCTCCGCCGCGTCCTCCTCCACGGTCGCTGTGCTCGGGGCGGCGGCCCAGGCGCTCGTCCCGGAGTGCCTTGAGCTCCTGACAGTTATCGGTGTTGCGGGTGTGCATGTTGTGGAAGATGCAGAACAGGCAAGCATCCTTAGGGGGCTCATCGCGATCACGGTCGCGCTTTAGCTCAGGGTCTGCTGCCAGTATGGTGGGGCCCTTGCGCTTCACTTCCTTGGCCTTGGCCTTCTTGTCTTCGGGGTCGACGTCTAGGTGCTTGAGGAGGGAGAGGCGGCCTTCTTCGGCCTTGGCGCACTTGTCGGCTAGATTGAACCGCTCCAATGCTGAGCACAGGTCATCGTTGATGGCGAGCTCCTCGCTCATCTTGATGATCGTGACACCTTCTATGAATGCGGAGATGATGGCCTCGTCCGAAGTCTTCGGAATCTTGAGGCGAACTAGGGTGAAGTGTTGAATGTACTTGCGGAGGGTCTCGCCCGGATGCTGCTTCACGCATCGCAGGTCGTTAACGGTGAGGGCGCAGTCACGGGTCCCTTGGAAGTTGGCGATGAACCGCTCACGGAGCTCATCCCACGAGGAGATCGACCCCTCCATGAGGTGCATGAGCCAGGAGCGCGCGCTGTCCTTGAGGGCCATGGGGAACCAGTTCGCCATGGCCTTGTCATCGTCGTTCGCCGCCTCGATGCTCAGTGCATAGAGATGGAGGAACTCCCTAGGGTCAGGGATGCCGTCGTAGCATGGGGGCAGATCTGGCTTGAACTTGACCGGCCAGACAACACGGCGCAGCTCACGAGTGAAGGCACGGCAGCCCATCACGCTCGCGGCCCACGCGAGAGGAGCATGGTCCTGGCGCCCACGCGCGGCAGCCTCCATAGCGGCCTGGTCTTGGTGCTAGCGCGGCTGTGCCGACAGTGCACGCGCGTCGTACTGCAGTTGCTATACAACCTAGTAGCTAGCTTCGTCCCGGTCCGGCGCCGACGCCCCACTCGGCGACTCATAGGGACGCACGTCGCGCCTTGGCTCGACGTCGGCACTACGCAGGGGAGGAGGCGGAGGCGCACTGTGAGCCACGTCACCCGCACGACACGGCATGGGACGGAGCGAGTGGGAAGGCGCCGGGGCCTCGCCAGCGGCATTGATGAGCTCGGTGATACGGCCCACCCAGGCGTCGTAACCTTTGTTGGCGGGGCAATAGCGCAGCCTGCACGTTCGCCAGCCTGCGACGAGTGTGGGAGGACGAGGCCGTGGCGGGAGTGAGGGAAGGCGTGGCGGTGCGGCCATCACGCTGCATGGAGGGTGGCAGCGAAGAGTCCTGCTGCTCAAGGGCGGCAGGGTCGGTGGCGGCATTGGCTATGGGAGAAGTGGAGCGGCGAGGGGCGCCGCGGCCCACCGATGCCGTCTGGGCGACATGGGCGGCCCGGCGCTCGACGCGAACTCGACGAGCGTCGACCATGGGAGTGGTGAAGCAAGGATGCAGCGAAGCAGAAGGAAGAGGAAGAACTTCGACACGCCCCTACCTGGCTTGCCATATGTCGTAATTAGGGCTCCGCGGACCCGAGGAAGGTTCGAACTTTGGGGCGTGAACGAAGGATTCTGCCTAGCTATGACTCGCTGCTCACCGCCCCACAGCTTGGCTCCATCGTGCTCGAGCGAGCGGGAGGAAGAGGTGGACACAGTGATTTACCCAGGTTCGGGCTACCTTGCGGTGTAAAACCCTACTCCTGCTTTGTGGTGGATTGCCTCGCGAGGAGGATGAGTATGAACTAGTACAAGTGTGAGCTGCCTAGGGAGAGCTCAAGGGGTGATGGATCTGATCCCTCTCTACAGTGGAGACTAGCCTATATTTATAGTGACCTTGGTCCTCTTCCCTCATGGCTTAGGCGGGAAGGGATACCACAGTGGCTAATTTGAAGGGGGACAGGAGTACACCCTATCCTGACTAAAGGTGGTCTTCACCTACAAAGCTTCTGGTCGTGACGTGCAGGTGGGCTCGGCGATGACCTTCGTCCTACCGAGCTCGTGGTCTTGGTCTCGTTGCATGGGAATGGAAACCTTTAGGGGGTTCCTTGGGAACCCGCATACGTCCTTGCCTCCTTAGCACCAAAGAGGAAACTGTCCTCTCCTGCACCCTTCTGTCTCTGGTCGTCATGGCTCACGTCACCGCGCGCCTCGCGATTTGGGGCGCGAGCCTAGAGATGTCCGCCCCTTGGGAGGCCACTCCTTAGGAGGTCTTGGTGTCTTTCGCCTCGCGAGGCAGGGGCCCTCGCGAGGGTCTCGTTTGCAAAGTCTTGGAGTTGGACCGCACTGGGCCTTTGACGAAGTTGCGCATTGGGCCACAGGCAAACGGGTCTGGGTACCCCCGGTCCCAGAAACCCGACAAAGCCCTCCAAACAACCCCTTTTGTGCAAGCATAGTCTCAGTGATTTGTAACCCTTTGTATAAAGCCAGGCTCAAATCCTGTGCATATCTGAATAATGCTAAGTGTTTCACAAACTCGCAAGCATGTTTACTTATGTACTAGTGCATAAATGTGATGTGATTACACTTGCTTGAATGAAAAGGCTAACAAGCCGCCAAGATGTCCACATTATCTTTTCTCTTCTTTCTTTCTTTACAAAGATAGAAGGATTCCTCGTGAGCACCTTTCCCAGGGGAGGCTGATGGCGGAAATGTTTGGGCGTTTGGCGGACATTTGACCGTTCGGCGGCCGTTTCATTCCATACTATAAGAAGTACAACAAAGAAAGATAGGTTGAAAATTGTCGGGCCCGTGGGACTGGGGGTACCGAGGCCCGTCTGCCTGTGGCCCAGTGCATGGCGCCACCAGAAGGCCCAAGGCAGGCCCATCGCTAGGGCTTCACAAGTAGGACCCTTGCTCGCCTTGGTTATGAATTCTCATGCTCCTGGTGCCTCGTGCCTCGTTCCTTGCTTGTGGGGGCGCACGTCAAGGCACACCTCCAAGTGATGCCCAAGCACCTCCCTCGTCGCACTGGTCAGGTCAGAGGCTCTCCAGATGGAAGCCCTCAAGCCCGTCCTGAGGGAGGCACCGGGTGCGCCTTCCTATGCGGAAGGGAGGGGCGCCCCGGCAATAGGAGCGGAGCCTGATGCGTAGCCAGTGGATTTCTTGGCCTCCGGATGACTCTTGGGGAGGAGCTGCTTCTTCTTCGCGGGGGTGGCCTCGGGAGGCATGATGTCGCCCTCGCCGTTCGAGTTTTCAGCCACCGCGGTGCGATAGGCATGCTCAAGGGAGCAGACCGCGTCCTTCTCATCGCAGGCGACCGTGATGATGCCGCTGCACCCTGGCATCTTGAGGATGTTGTAACCATGATGAGTAGCCGCCATGAACTTGGCGAGCGCTGGGTACCCCAAGATGGCATTGTATGGGAGGCCGATGTGGGCCACGTCGAAGTCAATGAGCTCAGTGTGGTAGTTGTCATGCTTGCCGAAGGTGATGGGAAGGCGCACCTGGGACAGGGGAGTGGTGGATCCGTCGGTCACCCCAGAGAATGGCCTGGTAGGAATGAGCTCGTCATAGGGCACTTGAAGCGTCTCAAAGGTCTCGACGGAGAGTACGTTGAGGCCAGCGCCACCGTCGATGAGGGTCTTGGTGACTGAAATGTTGCTGATGGTGGGCGTGCACAGCATGGGGAGCGTGCCAGCAGTGGCCGCGCAGCTGAGGTGGTCCTTGGAGTCGAAAGTGATGGCGTACTGTGACCACCTGAGGGGATGCACAGCCTCGAGCTTCGGGAGGGCTGCATTTACTTCGCGAGAGAACTGCTTGAAGACGCGGTTTGAGACGGGCGCCTGAGCTCCACCAAGGATGCAGGCAATCGAGCGAGGCTCCTGGCAGCCCCCAGCCCCATCGTCCTAATGGTTGTCGACGTTCCTCCTTGGCGGTGGCTGCAGCGGAGGGAGACCGGCGTTGCCCTGAGGACAGCCGGGCCTCGCGAGGCTGATCGCGCCAATGGCCGTCGCGAGGCTGATCGCGCCAGCCATGTAACGCCCACGATGCGATTCTATCCCAATCACGTGATGAACTAATGATTAGGGCACAACCACATTTCGAGCGCATAGCAAGGTGGATACCATTACAACATACCATGTACTGAATAGATGAGAATATAAGATAAAGGCTTACACTCGCCACAAGCTACAACATGAATACAACAGTACATCAATACATACCAATCATCATAAAGAAGAGTAGGATGCAACTACGGATGAAATCAAACGAAAAAAAAGAACGACATCCACCCAGCTAATCCCAGGCTCCCGACCCGGAACCTATCCTTGATGGAAGAAAAAGAAGCTGAAGAACTCCAAAACAAGCAAGCGTCGCTCTCACGTGAGATCATCGTATTACCTGTACCTGCACCTGTTGTTGTAGTAATCGGTGAGCCACGAGGACTCGGCAATCCCATTACCATGGGTATCAAGACTAGCAAAGCTTAATGGGTATGGAATGGATAAGTGGTGAGGTTGCAGCAAGCACTAAGCATTTGTATGGTGGCTAACTTACGAGTACAAGAATAAGAAGAGAAACTACACATAACGGTCGCAATCTAGTAATGACCAAGAAGTGATCCTGAACTACTTACGAGTCAAACATAACCCCACCGTGTTCTCTTCTAGAACTCACTCGAAAAGAGACGGTCACGGTTACGCACGCGGTTGGTGTATTTTATTTCGGATCTGGTGTCAAGTTCTCTACAACCGGATATTACAAATTTTCAATCTGCCACATAACCATGGGCATGGCTCTCAAAAAGATTTTACCCTGCAGGGGTGTCCCAACTTAGTCCATTACAAACTCTCATGATCCGTGGAGGAAAATCTCCATCTCGGGACAACCTGATCAAACTCGGAATCCGGTGCACAAGACATTTCGACAATGGTAAAACAAAACCAACAAGACCTCCCGACGTGCCGACACCCCGATAGGAGCCGCGCGTATCTTGTCTCAGGCCATGATCGGATGAGCTGAGCTTACGGTCGCTGAGACCCAAGTTGCCATGGGGGCACTACAAAGTGCTCTGTTTTGGACCAACACTCATGAGGAGCACTCGCCCGGGTTGTTGATTAATTATCCTAGGGGTCCGGATAGTCCCTATTGCAAGTTTTAGTTGTTATTTGGCAAATGGTAAAACCAAAGTTGGGCCTTGCTGGAAGAGTTTTATTCAAAGCAAACTGTTGAGGGGGGCCCATAAACCCCGACCGTGTTAGGAATGCAAATCAAGGAACATTACACCGGTATGCCGGGAACTAGGGCGGCAAGAGTGGAACAAAACAGCTGGCAAAAGGCCGAGCCTTCCACCCTTTACCAAGTATATAGATGATATCCAATGATATCCACGTGCCAACATGGACAGCCTGCACTGCACCTGGAACTAGCAACGCTATAAGAGGGGTTGAGCAAAGTGGTAACATAGCCAAACAACGGTTTGCTGGGAAGGTGGAAAAGGTTAGAGGCTTATCATGGCATATTGGGAGGCTTGATAAACAAGTGGTAGGTAGCGTGACATAGCGATAGCATCAAGACAACTAGCAAGCAAAGATAGTAGTGGTATCCAAGGTAATGGTCATCTTGCCTGAAATCCCGCTTGGAAGAAGACCGAGTCCATGAAGCAGACGAACGGCGTAGTCGAATGAATCCTCACATCGCAACGTTATCAGAACTAACAAGAAGAAGCACAACCGAAAAGAAGCAAACACGGTAAACACACAAGCATAATCATGGCATGATGCACAATCAAGTATGATGCATGTCCGGTTTAACAGGGCATGGCAAGAGTGCAATAAACAATACTACAAGTTAACTGGAGCTCAATATGCAACGAGTTGCATATTGACGAAATAGCACATTCAAATTATTTAGTTTGCTCTCGTTTATGAACAAGACAAGATTAAATATTGGCTAACATGGCAAGAGGTAAAGCATAATGGAACAAACCATCTAGGCAAGTTTAAATGAGGCCGGAAACACAAACAACAATTCCAAAAAATCCCCATATGCATATTTCAAATTTGCTACTATTCTGCCCTATACACGATTTTAGAGTTGTTAAACATGCAAAGTAATGCCGCCATGTTAATCTATGCATTTTCCATCCTATTTACATATAAAGTTTATTTAATTCAGAGCTACAGTTATTTAGTTATTAAATAAACCATCTTAGCATGTCATTTATGCAAATTAATGCAAACAACAATTTTAAATATTTTAACATGGATGAAAGTTGCAAATTATGAAACTACATGGAATTTTAAGCATTTTACATATTTAAATCATTTTAATCCGATGCATGATTTGTGAGATACGATATGCATGACCATGGAGGGTTTTTCTACAAATCTGTAATTCTCCGTATAATTAGCAAAACTCGCTGGACAGAAAAAAAAACACGAACGGGCTGAATCTGCTACACTGTTGGGCGCTGGGGTGCTCACCATCGGCTCGGCCCAGCCGGTGGAAGAGGTGGCAGGCCAGCTGAGGAGGGTGCACTGGCTGGGCTGGAACATGGGGAGGCCTAGCAGGGCAGTGGCTCGATCGATCCAGAGGCCAAGCGAGAGGCTGGGACTTGGCGCAGAGGTCAACGCAGGAAGCAAATGGCGAGCAGAGGAGTTGGCGCTGGTCGTCGTCGTCCCCGCACGCGGAAGAAGGGGAGTTCGGCGATGAGGGCTTGGGGAGGTCCGACCGCGGAGACGCGCCGGCGTCGAGGTGCGGCGGCGACGGCGAGATCCGGCGAGGACGCTGCTTGGGCGAGGCAGCGGCAAGCTCCGGCTATCCATGGAGGTTCTCTGCCGGAAAAAGGAAACAAGACAGAGATTTGAGAGGAAGAGGAGAGAAGCGGGAAAGGAAGGAAGGGGCGGCGCGGGGCTCATCTGCTGGTGATACTCGTCGGTGGCCGCGGGTTCAACACTCGATGCAGAGCAACGGCGCGTTACCAGCGAGCGGGACGGGTAGAAATGGAGGTCGATGGCATGCTCACAAGACGGTGACGGAGCAAGGCTTCAAGAGCTCCTTGTGGTGCCCGTCTTGAACGACGGGGCTGACGAGGCAGCCGGGAACGGTGGCGACTTGCAGGCACGGAGGCAGAGGAGCTCGAGGGGAGGCTCGGGCGCAGGTGGTGGTGGACGCTGGCGGCGTCGGTGAAGACCGGCGGTGGTCAGAGATGAGGCAGAGGCGCGCACGATCGGGAGCTCCTCTCCTGATCGAGCTCGTGTGTGGCTGCTGACGTGACGGAGGGAGGAGGCGCACGGGGGAGCCCCTGGCGTCCACGGCGGCATCCTCCTAGACGGCTGGATCAAGGGGGCTTGGAGAAGAGGGACCGGGGCTTGGGCGCACTGGTCGAAGGGCGGCTCGGCTGCGGTGGAGATCGAGCAGGGAAGAGGCGACCATGGATCGATAGGAGGAGTGGAGTGCTGCGAGCGATGGGAGGAGGTTGGCTCGGTGGGGAAAACAAGGAAGAAGTTGGTAGGATCGATTGGGTGGATCAGGCAAGATCTCGAGGAAGGGGGAGACTAGGTGGAGCTAGTGGCGGCGGTGAGGAGGATTGGATGGGACAGATTGCCAGGGCTAGGGTTGGACTGATTATATAGCAGGTAAAGGGATTTGAAGCTAGTTTTGACCCTTCGATAGTAATCGGATGACCAGGGATAAATAGGTTAGGTAGACCAAATAAGAAATCAAAGATGTTTTAGGGATGTTTGGGGATGATCCGGACCCATCAGTCATGAGCGAGTGGTTCGGGTTTGGGATGTTTCGGACGCGCGCGAGGGGTCTGACAAAAGGCCACGAAGACAAGAGGGTTTGATGGGCTCAGAGAAGAGAGAGAAGAGAGCGGTCCGGTTGATCTAAGAGGAGGTCAAGAAAGACAAGGAAGACGCGGAAACTACGAGCGGATGCAAGTTTTTTGAAAAATGACGGCAACAGAGTGCCGATGCAATGATGAATGCAACAAACAAATGAAACAAACGGCAACAATGAAAAACATGGAAAGCGTCTGGAGCGTCGGTCTTGTGGTGTTACAACTCTCCTCCACTTACAAGAGATCTCGCCCCAAGATCTCGGGATGAAAAAAGAAGAGGAAGAGGTAAACAAAGTTGCTTCTTGACAAACGAGTGAAACCAAAGAACCTTGAAAGGTTAAACAATTTGAAGGAAAGAATACACCGGAGATGAATGAAGTTGAAAACACTCCGTTAGAAGAGAGGAACAAGGAACATTATGAGAACCAAGAGCTCAAGAAAGAAGAAGAATTGATACCACTCCGATTGAAATAAGATGAGAAAGGAATAATTCGGGCAACACTCTGGTTGAAAATGGAAGGAATGAGCAAGGATTTGACAAGATGGAAAGAACTTGAATAGAACAACACTCATGTTAAATGGATAAGCAAGGAAAAAAAACATGATCTTGACAAAACGAGATGATGGGTCAAAGAGAGCAACATCACCATGCCTCAGGAATGAAAGAATAGAAGGTAGACCATCGGAATAAGAGAAGGGAAAAGAAAATGACAACTTCTACCACAATTGAACTTGAAAAGCATCCTTACGAAGAAGGGTTGAACGGAGTTGTTGTAAAGAAAATCAACAACAAAAGAATAAGCTTGTTGTGGGCTTGTGGAAAACATCTCAAAACTTGAGGTGAAATTCTGCCACTACTAAATGATTGGTTAGTTGAGAGGAACGAAGAGATGCAAAACTCCACTTCAAAAGATAAGTGAGAATGAATTGCACTTCAAAATGAAAGAAGAAGAAAACTTGAGCTCCTTCAACAAGGATGTTGATGAACACTTGAAGAATGAATTAAATCCTTAACGAACCACCATGTTGAGCCTTCATGAAGAACTCCAGTAATAAAAGGATGCTAGAAAGAAATGAAGGTTGAAAATAATAAGATTGAAGCCTTGCAATGATTTAGATGAAGCTTTGCGATGAGATAATTGAGAGAGCTTGGAACTCCGGAAAAAAGAATGAAGCACTTGGAATTTAGAATTTATTCATCATAAACAAACTCTGGGAGAAGGAATTAATCACCTCGAGGAAACAAGAATAAGAATTATGTTATGCATATCCTTCGTCAACTTAAATTAATGACAAGCAATGGATAGGCATGCTACTTATTCTTCTTGAAATGGATTGGCGATATATAGCGCAAACTTGAAGAAGGTCTTTAGTGAACCACCGGTAGGATTTAGAAACAACGAATAATTAATCCGATAACAAAGGAAGAGTAATCTTGAACGAACCACCGTAAGAATATGAAAATGAACGAAGATAGAGTATGAATCGTCGGGAAGAATTAGAAAACGAACGAAGATACTTGAGGGACTTTGATAGAAAAGAACGAAAAGATCACGAGCTGACTAGAGAATACTTGAACGATGCACCGAAAGAATATGGAGATGAATGGAGAAACAACAATTTAGAATAATTGGAGAACGAAGCTAAAAACTTAGAACAAAGAAATCTTCTAAAATGATGGCCTTTGGATGATCGAAAAAAGAAAGAACTCATGAAATTCTTCGGATGGTTATGAAAAGAATTCTCACGACTCGAAACTATTGAGAATATAGCAACAAGCTTGAACCATGAATCTTCAAGAGAATAAACCAAGATTTAAGAGAAACTCTTCTTCCGTTTTCAAAGCTGAGAATAAACGGCGAGGAAGACCACCATGAATTGTTGAGACATTCCGGAATAATTTGAAGAGAAAGGTTGAGCCAGTGATGAGAAGAATTTGAAAGCGACCTTGAAGAAGGCATCTGACTGATGTATATTCATTTTTACGTCAGACTTTGAAAAGAATTTGAGAACAACTCTGGAAAAACTTAGAAGAGTCGAGTAAGATCCTGGAAAAGACCTGTGGGTTAGGGCCCACTCAATAGAAACACCGTTGAAGTGATTTTTAAAAGAGAGATTGCACCGGTTAAATTAAATGGTTTGAATAAGGTAAGAACCTCGAAATAGCTTGAAAGGATTAAGAATGGAAACTTGAATCTTCTGATATATCTTCAACACTCCAGAGAAGAAATAGAGAGAGTTGAATAAACAAAAAAGGCTTAGAAGAAATTCCAACATGGGAAAACATGTGAAACAAAACGAAGAGATATGATCAACACCGAAGCTTGAGTTGAATCTACTGGAATAATTTGAGGACAAAAGAATGATGAACTTGAAACTCCTGAGCATCTTCATGATAATCACCGGATAAGAACATTGAAGGGAAAAAAATGGAGAGACTTCTCATGAATAAAATGGATACCTGATTAAAATATATGAGTCCTTGAAGTAAAGGGTGGGATGGTGGGAAAACAAATGCAACTTGGGACGGATGGAGCGGGCGAATCCTCAGGCTTCTCAACGGCGCCCGTATGGAATAACTTGAAGAGAAGTGCACAGGTTGAAAAGGATTGACATGACAATCTCAATGATCCAGAAGGATTAGCACTCCCATAAAAATATGAGAACACCGCTTAGGAAAAGGTATGGAATCAACACTTAACTTTGAAGCAACTCAAATACCTCAACTCAAAATAAAACAAAAAGATTGGCTTGTAGAATAAGCCTGAAACAAATACATAACCCCTCATGCATTTGTTGGAAGGATAATTATAGATAACTACTTGAATTCCCACCTGAGAACTCCCGAAATTCTTGGTTATGCAATCCGGTACAACAAGTACAAGGAGCAAAATATCATCACACAACTCCTAGTAGAATTCTACGCTCCAAATGTACCGCCTCTTCAACACATAACCAAGAACCTCGGAAACTGCGTACCTCAGACCTTCGAAAAACATCTGATATACTAGCTATGGCAATACATCTGATCGCTCTCCCTAGTACTGGGTGGCGCCAAACTACTCTCACCACAAAGAGTATAGAAGCGTTTTCGAGGTCGGCGTCCTCTGGTATTCCGGAACTGAAATGATAAGCACTGTGATGAAAACACCTTGGAGCTCAACTCCCCGGGACACTGCCACAACCCCTAAATGACAGGAGGCACCAAGAACAGAGTTCCCGTCACAATGATATCAGACTGATTCCACAATACCCGCATGATTCTAAAAAAATATTAGTGAAAGAGGAGAGGAATCAAAACATCTACGTCACAAATCCTCACCAGAACTACGAAGGGGATAATGAGTAAAAAGAATTCCTACTCTCCGAGATATAACTAGACTCAAAATAGTTTTTTTTCTAGACTTGACAACGACAACGGTTCGATCAATCAAGGGGGCTCCTGCGGTCGGTAAGGCTCTAATACCAACTTGTAGCGCCCAAGATGAGATTCTATCCAAATCATGTGGTGAACTCATGAATGGGGCACAATCGCATTTCGAGCGCATAGCAAGGTGGATACCATTACAACATACCATGTACTGAATAGATGAGAATACGAGATAAAGGCTTACACTCGCCACAAGCTACAATATGAATACAACAGTACATCAATACATACCAATCATCATACAGAAGAGCAGGAACCGACTACGGATGAAATCAAACTAAAAATAAGAACGACATCCACCCTACTAATCCCAGGCTCTCGACCCGGAACCTATCCCTTGATGGAAGAAGAAGAAGCCAAAGAACTCCAAAACAAGCAAGCATCGCTCTCACGTCAGATCATCGCATTACGTGTACCTGCACCTGTTGTTGTATTAATATGTGAGCCACAAGGACTCAGCAATCCCATTACCATGGGTATCAAGACTAGCAAAGCTTAATGGGTATGGAATGGATAAGTGGTGAGGTTGCAGCAAGCACTAAGCATTTGTATGGTAGCTAACTTACGAGTACAAGAATAAGAAGAGAAACTACGCATAATGGTCGCAATCTAGTAATGACCAAGAAGTGATCCTGAACTACTTACGAGTCAAACATAACCCCACTGTGTTCTCTTCTCGAACTCACTCGAAAAGAGACAGTCACGGTTGAGCACGCAATTGGTGTATTTTATTTCGGATCTGGTGTCAAGTTCTCTACAACCAGATATTATAAATTTTCAATCTGCCACATAACCGCGGGCATGGCTCTCGAAAAGATTTAACCTTGCAGGGGTGTCCCAACTTAGTCCATTACAAACTCTCATGATCCGCGGAGTAAAATCTCCATCTCGGGACAACCCGATCAAACTTGGAATCCCGATGCACAAGACCTTTCGACAATGGTAAAACAAAACCAGCAAGACCTCCCGACGTGCCAACACCCCGATAGGAGCCGCGCGTATCTCATCTCAGGCCACGATCGAATGAGCTAAGCTTACGGTCGTTGAGACCCAAGTTGCCAAGGGGGCGCCACAAGGTGCTCTATTTTGGACCAACACTCATGAGGAGCACTGGCCCGAGTTGTTGATTAATTATCCTCGGGGTCCGGTAAGTCCCTATGAAAGTTTTAGTTGTTATTAGGCAAATGGTAAAACCAAAGTTGGGCCTTGTAGGAAGTTTTATTCAAAGCGAACTGTCAAGGGGGGCCCATAAACCCCGACCGTGTTAGGAACGCAAATCAAGGAACATAACACCGGTATGACGGATACTAGGGCGGCAAGAGTGGAACAAAACATCAGGCAAAAGGCCGAGCCTTCCATCCTTTACCAAGTATATGTATTCATTAATTAAATAAGAGATATTGTGATATCCCATGATATCCATGTGCCAACATGGACAACCTGCACTGCACCTGCAACTAGCAATGCTATAAGAGGGGCTGAGCAAAGCGGTAACATAGCCAAACAACGGCTTGCTAGGAAGGTGGAAAAGGTTAGAGGCATATCATGGTATATTGAGAGGCTTGATAAACAAGTGGTAGGTAGCACGACATAGCGATAGCATCGAGACAACTAGCAAGCAAAGATAGTAGTGGTATCCAAGGTAATGGTTATCTTGCCTGAAATCCCACTTGGAAGAACACCAAGTCCATGAAGCAGACAAACAGCATAGTCGAACGAATCCTCACAATCGCAATGTTATCGAAACTAAGGAGAAGAAGCACAACCAGAAAGAAGCAAACAACACGGTAAACACACAAGCATAATCATGGCATGATGCACAATCAAGTATGACGCATGTCTGGTTTAAAAGGGCATGGCAAGAGTGCAACAAGCAATACTACAAGTTAAGTGGAGCTCAATATGCAACGAGTTGCATATTGACGAAACACCACATTCGAATTATTTAGTTCGCTCTTGTTTATGAACAAGACAAGATTAAATGTTGGTTAACATGGCAAGAGGTTAAGCATAATGGAACTACTCACATAGGCAAGTTTAAATGAGGCTGAAAACACAAACAACAATTCCGAAAAAATCCCCATATGCACATTTTGAATTTGGTACTGTTCTGTCCTATACTCAATTTTAGAGTTATTAAACATGCAAAGTAATGCCACCATGTTAATTTATGCATTTTTTCACCCCATTTACATATAAAGTTTATTTAATTCAGAGCTACGGTTATTTAGTTATTAAATAAGCCATCTTAGCATGTCATTTATGCAAATTAATGCAAACAACAATATTACATATTTTAACATGGATGAAAGTTGCAAATTATGAAACTACATTGAATTCTAAGCATTTTACATATTTAAATCATTTTAATCCGATGCACGATTTGTGAGATATGATATGCATGACCATGGAGGGTTTTTCTGCAAATCTATAATTCTTCGGATAATTAGCAAAACTCGCTGGATAGAAAAAAATACGATCGGGCTAAATCTACTGCACTGCTGGGCGCTGGGGTGCTCACCATGGGCTCGGCCCAGTCGGTGGAAGAGGTGGCAGGCCGGCTGAGGAGGGTGCGCTGGCTGGGCCGGAACATGGGAAGGCCTGGTAGGGCAGTGGCTCAATCGATCCAGAGGCCAAGCGAGAGGCTGGGACTTGGCGCGGAGGTCAGCGTGGGGGAGTTGGCGCTGGTCGTCATCGTCCCCGCACACAAAAGCAGGGGAGTTCGGTGATGAGGGCTTGGGGAGGTCCGACCGCGGAGACGCGCCGGCGTCGAGGTGCGGTGGCGACGGCGAGATCCGGCGAGGACGCTGCTTGGATGAGGCAGCGGCAAGCTCCGGCTGTCCATGGAGGTTCTCTGCCGGAAAAAGGAAACAAGACAGAGATGTGAGAGGGAGAGGAGAGAAGCGTGAAAGGAAGGAAGGAAGGGGCGGCGCGGGGCTCATCTGCTGGTGATGCTCGTCAGCGGCTGTGAGGTCAACGCTTGATGCAGAGCGATCGCATGTTACCAGCGAGCGGGTCGGGTCGAGATGGAGGTTGCTGGCATGCTCGCAAGACGGTGATGGAGTGAGGCTTCAAGAGCTCCTGGTGTTGCCCGTCTTGAACGACGGGTGTCGGTGTCCAAACCGGCAGACCTCGGGGTAGGGGGTCCCGAGCTGTGGATTTAGGATCGATGGGGAACAAGGGACGACGAACACAGTGTTTACCCAGGTTCAGGCCCTCTCGAAGAGGTAATACCCTATGTCCTGCTTGATTATATTGGATGTGTGATGTGGTTTACAAAGTACATCTACCTCGAGATCCGTATGAGCTAAGCCCTAAGGCGATGAGGTGATGAATGTAGCTCTAGCCCTAAGACTAAAAACCCTCGGTTTCTATAGACACCGATAGGGTTAGGTTTACAGAAGATAGATTACAATAAGGGTTTAAAGAGATCCTGCGCCTTCTTGACTTGGAGGGCACACCACGGATTCATAAATCTCCTATCACTATACGGCTCCACCAGTCCGGCCCATGTACAATGGGCCGTTGCCCCGAGGACCCCTTAGTCCATGACTCCCTCAGTAGCCCCCGAACTTGCCTCCAACGCCAAGGCTTGTATCCAGCATCCGCTCACACGACCAGTATTCGCCTTGCGAGGCGAGTTCTTCAGTATGTTTTACCCATGTTTGGAACCAAGTGATGTTCAGGATCTGAAACGGCAGTTTTACTTAACACCGAAGGCAATAGTAAACAAATACCGTTCAAGTGTAAATGGTGTCTTCATCTGACAACTTTTTCTCCTCCAAGAAGAGTCTCTTCCGGCCATAACGCCGAGCAGTTACTATTTCTTGAAGCGCGGCTCGAGGCCGATGCCACGTCTGGCACATCCCCTCGAGGTGGAGATCGTGTCCCGCTTTTCGGGGGATATGGTTAATGATTTCGATTCCCCTCCCCGCACATAACGTCACGGGCATATCGGGAAGTGGAGAAGCCAACGGCGTGGAAAAAGGAAATCCCAGGCCTGTCAACAGTCTATAAAGGGAGAGTTGTCACAGTCAGCAACTCATGCCTTCTTCCACCTCCCGCTCACACAGATCCTCAGAGCTCCAGCGCACCTTTCCTTTGCTTCCACAGCGAATCCCTCTTTGCCTCCTTCGACCATGGCTGGATCCAGAGCCAATGGGAAGTGGGAGGCCTCCAGCGTCACCGAGGGGGACATCTTGAAGTGAAGGAGGCCAGCTATTTGTCGGCCAACATCGCCCATCGAGCCCCCGAAGAGGGCCAGATCATCCCCATGCCCAAGCCGGGCGAAAGGGTCGTGTTCCTCCCCCATTTTCTTAGGGGGCTCGGATTTCCTCTACACCCCTTTGTAAGGGGGTTGATGTTCTTTTACAGGCTACATTTTCACGATCTAGCCCCCAATTCCATCCTCCACATCTCGACCTTCATCGTCTTCTGTGAAGCGCTCCTTCGAGTTCAGCCGCACTTTGGTTTATGGCTGAAGGTGTTCAACGTCAAGCCCAAGGTGTTTGGCGGTGAGCATGCGGACTGTGGAGGGGCTTAGTAAACTGACGCGGGTCCAGTGGCCGGACAGCCACTTCGTCAACACCGTTCGGATGTGGCAAAAGGAGTGGTTCTACATCACCGAGCTGAGGGAGGCCGCATGGGGAGCGGCCCCTGCATTCAGGTCTGGACCCCCTACCAGATTGGCCTCATGGACCACCAAGAGCCCGGACTGGGGGTGTGTCGCTCACACGAAGGCGTTGTAGAAACGCATCGACAGCATACTAAAGACTAGCACAAAGCTGGTCGACGTGGTCCAGATCATGCTCCATCGCCGGCTCCTCCCTTGCCAGGAGAGGGCCAAACCTATGTGGGAGCATGAGCCCGAGGATCCGGCCACTGTGCGACACCTCTACGGCACGACTACTGACAAAATATGGGGCCAACTATTCCAGCCCCAGAAGGAGTGGCCAGTCGAGGGGAAGAACATCGGCCTCGACGCCGTGAACCCCCAAAGGAGGTGAGGGATATTCTTCTGCGAGGAGTGTCCTGATATTCATACCGCGTTTGGTTCGGTCTGACCTTGTTATGCGGATTTTGCAAGGCTAGCTTGCCAAGGCCAAAAAGATCAGTGGCCCGGCGCCACTGCCGAAAGAGCCTCGATCAGAGCAGCTGGAAAAACTGCTGGTCGTACTGCCTTATAAGGCGCCCATCAAGAAGGGAAAGAAAGAACTACTGGAGGCCAGGGAGGGCCTCCACCACAGGGTTCGTCCCGGCAATCGGTCCGGAGACACTGCGGCCTCATCCGTATAGGATGGGGATGAGGATGAGGACGAGGGGGAGAGCGCCTCCTCACACTCCAAAAAGAGGGCGGCGGCCGAGGACGTCATGGAGGTCCAACCTTCTCCAGCCCCAAAGAGACGATGTTGGCCTAAGCTGATCCTGCCCGATAGCTCAAACTCCGACAAGGAGTCCGAGGCATCTGAGGAGATCCCGGAGAAGGGACCCAGGGTCAAACCCCCTACCAGCTGGTAAGGCGTTGATACTTTTAGCTATTCTGTTTTTAGTAATTCGTTTTAGTTGAAGGTTAGCCCTTTTGAATTGCAGCACCCACATGAACGCCCCACCGAGCAGACTTCGGCGGGGACGTCTGCGCCCGCCGAACTAGCGGACAGTGGGTGTATGGCGCACTCCGCGCCTCCCCCAGTCCCCGAAGAGGTTGAGGAGGTGCGGTCCCGAAGGACTCCTCCTCCTCCGAACACAGAGGGGGAGGCCGACACTATAATAGCTGAGGTTAACACCTCGGTCACCAAAGACTAGGAGGGAGCGTTCCTCCTGGCTGACGCGGGAAAGGAGTCCGGACCATCCGGACCCCATCCGTCGACCGCTCTCGAGCCCCCAAGGCCTTCGACGGCCCAGGCTCCTCCTAGTGGGGAGGGGGCCAGGGGGCCAACGCCAGGGCCGAACTCCTCTACACGGGTGGCGGCTGGCTGGCCAGACGTGCTGGAGGAGCTGGTGGACAACTCTGCCATCATTGACGGGCACCGCACTCTTATGAGTGCGGTTATGCATGGTGTTCGGTCCGTCCAATCCGGACTGAACGACGTTGTCCAAGGCCTTCTAACAGGCTTTGAGGTAAGTCAAGTAATGCTCTTTCCTCATAATGCGGTTCTAATTGATAGTTTGGGTAGGCCGTACATAACAGCCCTCGAGACTCTGCAAGGACTTCGAAGAAAAACTGCAGAGGATCAAATTCGGTAGGCCGATTAATGATGTCAACATTTCTTTTGCTAATGCAGGCATCTTCCGTGGCTGCGGCTGCTAATGCCGCGACACTAGAGGAGATGGATCGGAAGCTCAATCTTTCCGATAAAGAGCTCGACCTTGTCAACAAATGGCTTGACGAGGCACAAGGTAAGCCATGTGAAAAGATGTGTACTTTGCTTGACGCTGGATATTGACGATCCAGACTATATGCTAATCCTTTATCTTGACGATCCTATGAGTTTGCCGGCCTATTTGATCACCCAACAATTTCGGTTGGAGTGGTTGGCGGGCTTCTCCGATGTGCCGTGGATCTGGCAAGGCCAGTCCAGAATTGTGTCCAGTCTAGACGGGCCATCACCATTGCCTTCAAGGGCTTTCTTTCGGGTTCCAGACTTCTGGTTTTGGAATCCGTCATTTACTGCAGTATCCTCACCCTCGCCATCATTGTGGCGATGTTTATTCTTGCTGCATCGGTGCTTTCCATTTCTGTCCAGAATCTCGGAGGTACCGGGTGTGTCTGGGTTGGTGTTCTTACGAGCAAGCCAACTGTCTTCGCCCGTGCAAAAGCGGGTCATGAGGGAAGTAAGGGCTGCCATAGTTCTTGGTTTGTCCTGGCCGAGCTGTCGTACAAGCCATTCATCCTTGACACTATGCTTAATGGCAGCCAAGGCTTCGGCATCCGGATAGTCAATGATTTGATATTTCTTGGTCAGGAATCGGTTCCAAAACTATCGGGCAGATTCTCCGGGTTGTTGCGTGATGTGATTTAGGTCATCAGCATCCGGAGGCCGAACGTGGGTGCCCTAAAAGTTTGCTCGAAAAGTGTCTTCAAGCTCTTCCCAGCAACCGATAGAGTCTTCGGGAAGGCTGTTCAACCAGTGTTGAGTTGGGCCTTTAAGCTTTAGCGGCAAATATTTAATGGTGTGGAGGTCATCTCCTCGCACCATGTGGATGTGGAGGAGGAAATCCTCTATCCATACGACTGGATCTGTAGTTCCGTCGTATGATTCGATGTTCACAGGCTTGAAGACTTCGGGGAATTGATGTTGCATTACCCTCTCTGTGAAGCACAAGGGGTGTGCAGCGCTCCGAACTCGGGATACGTCGCGTCGGAGTCTTCGGCCCTCCTAAGCTGCTGCTGCTCCAGGAATCTATTGTTTCAGTTTAACCGATCATAGTATCCTTCCTGGTACACAGGCAGGTCCTCTCTGGGTCCATAGATGGACCTGGTATGGCCTCCATGAGCGTCTAGGTCATGGCAGAGGTCATACTCGTAACTGGGCCGCACTTGATCCTTGCCGTGATGGCGCGGTGGGGCGGCTGGGTGTTCGGCCTCGTTAGCTTCCCTGTCCCGCCCTCTAGGAGGGCGGTCCGGTTGTTCGGCATTTGTGTATATTGGGCGTGTGGTCTCTACGGCCTCGTCGTCGAACTGTGGCAGGAGTCTTCGCTTGGGATAACTCCTGGTTGGCTGATCGCGGCCGTACCCCTCTTCGGCAGCTAGCACTTTAGTCCATCGGTCGTTGAGGGTGTCCTGTTCGGCCTTGATTTTGCGTTTTTGCTTCTTTAGGCTTCAAGTGATGGCCAAAAGCCTTCGCTTGAACTGTTCTTGCTCCAGAGGGTCTTCGGGGACGATGAAATCCTCCTCCCCAAGACTGGCCTCCTCTTCAGAGAGTGAGAGGTAGTTGCTATCCTCGGAGCCATTGGGGTTTTCTGAGTTGAGCGGGTCCTTCTGCCCTGCGAAGTCATCCTGATGATGTTCGAAGGCTGTGTCTTCGGCAAGGTCATCCGTATTATTTACGATGCCGTTCTCCGCAGATTCCATGTTGCTTGCATGGCTTCGGCCTGGCTTTGATCAACGGCACTATTTTCGGCGTTTGGGCGGCTCATCTCTGGGCTTGCCTCTATCCTGATTGGGGGTGCCATCGCCTTCTTTGGGGTGTCCACCATGTAAATGACGTAGGTGAAAGTGGCCGACCAGCGGCCGGTAACCGGGGGGGGGGGGGAGGAGGCAACATCGGTACTGGCCGTGGCTCCGTCCCCCTCGTCCATGTATTCGGTATTCTCCAAATTGTAGTCTAGCATATCGGTTAAATCATCGATTGTTGCTACCAAGTGGGTGGTGGGTGGGACGCAAAATTCCCTTTAGTACACCTCGATGGGTTGACAATCGTGAGAGGGGGAGAGATCCTCCTGGATAGTCATTTTCTGAATTTGGTCCAATGCCTCATTTATCATAGCGAGGGTCGCTGAACTCGAGGGCTCTAGGCCGGATTCCGTTGCAACGGGGGCAGTTAATGCCATAGCCAGTCCTTGATTTCTACAGGCCGAGTTGAGCTCGTGGTTTGGGACCGGATCCTCGAAGTGATCCGGATAGTTATCGGAAGCCGAGGACGGATTTTGATCCCTGTGTGTGGATTCCACGCCGGGGCTTGAGATCGAGTTGCTTTGGGCCGGCAGTAATTTCTGGCCATTCGCCGCCACTTCGTCGTGGGAGTTCATGGTTGGGTGAGCATTGTGGAGGAATGGTTCAGCCGAGATAGATTCCTGGCTTCTGCCTCCTGATCCTGCCTCGAAGAGAACAAATCTTCCGTGGACATGATGGGTTCAGGTGAAGGTGGAGTCTGGCCGCCGCTCGAAGCAGAGCTCTCCTGGCTCGAAGCTGCTGGGGCCGATCCGTAGATCGGATTGGAGGGAGACTCAGGGGCGGGCACGGTGTGGGTGCGGGAAGGGGAAGTGAATCCGGTGAAGACTAGATCGCCCCGTGAGTTTGCTACGTATTCTAGGTTGCCGAATCGAATTCGGTGTTCGGGGGCGAAGTTGTCGATCTGATCCAGATGACCAGTCGGGTCATCGTGCAGGACAATGCTGCCGAATGTGAAGAGTTGACTAGAGACAAAGAAGTCCCCGGATTCAATGCCTTCTCCTATGATCAGGCGAGCCATCGATCCTTTGGGCGACCCCACAGCGGACCTCTCAATGAAAGCACCAATGTCGGTGTCAAAACCGGCAGACCTCGGGGTTGGGTGTCCTGAGTTGTGGATCTAGGATCGATGGATAACAAGGGATGACGAACACAGTGCCTACCCAGGTTCGGGCCCTCTCGAAGAGGTAATACCCTACGTCCTTCTTGATTATATTGGATGTATGATGTGGTTTACAGAGTAGATCTACCTCGAGATCAGCATGAGCTAAACCCTAAGGCTATGAGGTGATGAAAGTTGCTCTAGCCCTAAAGACTAAAAACCCTCGGTTTATGTAGACGGCACACCATGGCTTCATAGATCTCCTGTCATTATACGGCTCCACCAGTCCAGCCCATGTACAATGGGCCGTTGCCCCGAGGACCCCTTAGTCCATGACCCCCTCACCTATTGTCTCAGTTAAAATAGGAGATCATTGTTATCATGGTTTATGTGACTTGGGTGCTAGTGTGAGTGCTATTCCTTTTACCTTATACCAAGAAATTATGAATGATATAGCACCCACTGAAATAGAAGACATAGATGTTACTATTAAACTTGCTAATAGAGATACCATCACACTACTTGAGATTGTTAGAGATGTTGAAGTCTTGTGTGGGAAAATAAAATACCCTAGTGATTTTCTAGTTCTTGGTTACCCACAAGATGATTTTTGTCCCATAATTTTTGGTAGACCTTTCTTGAACATTGTCAATGCTAAGATAGATTGTGAGAAAGAAGCTGTCAGTGTTAGTTTTGGTGATCCGTCTCATGAGTTTAATTTCTCTAAGTTTCGTAGACAACCTCATGAAAAAGAATCACCTAGTAAATATGAAATAATTGTTCTTTCTTCTATTGCCGTACCTCCTATGGATCCATTAGAACAATACTTGCTAGACCATGAGAATGATATGCACTTGCGTGAAAGAAATGAAATAGATAAAATATTCTTTGAACAACAACCTATCCTTAAACACAATTTGCCAATTGAAACTCTAGGAGGTCCTCCTCCACCTAAAGGTGATCCTGTTTTTGAATTAAAGCAATTGCCAGACACTCTGAAGTATGCTTATCTTGATGAGAAAAAGATATATCATGTTATTATTAGTGCTAACCTTTCAGAACACGAAGAAGAGAGATTATTAAAAAATTTGAGGAAGCACCGTGCTGCTATTGGATATACTCTTGATGATCTTAAGGGCATTAGTCCAACTCTCTATTAGCACAAGATTAATATGGAAGCTGATGCTAAACCCGTTGTTGATCACCAATGATGATTGAATCCTAAGACGAAAGAAGTGGTTAGAACTAAAATACTAAAGCATCCGAAAGTAGGTATAATCTATCCCATAGCTGATAGTAGATGGGTAAGTCCTGTTCATTGTGTCCCTAAGAAAGGAGGTATTACTATTCTTCCTAATGATAAAAATGAACTTATCCCACAAAGAATTGTTACTGGCTATAGAATGGTAATCGATTTTAGGAAATTAAACAAAGCTACTAGAAAAGATCATTACCCTCTTCCTTTTATTGATAAAATGCTAGAAATACTATCTAAGAAGACACAATTTTGCTCTCTTGATGGATATTCTGGTTTCTCTCAAATACCTGTATCACAACCTGATCAAGAGAAAATCACTTTTACTTGCCCATTTGGAACTTATGCTTATAGACATATGCCTTTTGGTTTATGTAATGCACCTGCTACCTTTCAAAGATGTATGACTGCTATATTCTCTTAATTTTTGAAAAGATTGTTGAGGTTTTCATGGATGATTTTTCCGTTTACGGAACTTCATTTCATGATTGCTTAATCAACCTTGATCGAGTTTTGCAGAGATGTGAACAAACTAATCTTGTCTTGAATTGGGAGAAGTGCCACTTTATGGTTAATGAAGGCATTGTCTTGGGGCATAAAATTTATGAACGAGTTATTGAGGTGGATAAATCTAAAGTTGATGCAATTGAGAAAATGCCATGTCCTAAAGACATTAAACGTATTCGTAGTTTCCTCGGTCATGATGGTTTCTATAGGAGGTTCATTAAAGACTTCTCTAAAATTTCTAGGCCTCTTACTAATCTTTTACAAAATGATGTTCCATTTGTTTTTGATGAAGATCATGTAGAAGCCTTTGAAACAATTAAGAAAGCCTTAACTTCTGCACCTATTCTTCAACCACCTGATTGGAACTTGCCTTTTGAAATTATGTGTGATGGTAGTGATTATGCGGCTGGTGATGTTCTAGGACAAAGAGTTGATAAGAAATTAAATGTTATCCATTATGCTAGCAAAACTCTAGACAGTGCCCATAGAAATTATGCTACTACTGAGAAAGAATTTTTAGGAGTTGTGTTTGCTGGTGATAAATTCAGATCTTACATTATTGATTCCAAAGTAATATTTCACACTGATCATGCTGCTAGAAAATATCTTATGGAAAAGAAAGATGCTAAACCTAGACTAATTAGGTGGGTTCTCTTGCTACAAGAATTTGACTTATATATTACTGATAGGAAAGGAGCTGAGAACCCCGTAGCTGATAACTTGTCTAGGTTAGAAAATATTCTTGATGACCCACTGCCTATGGATGATAGCTTCCCTGATGAACCACTAGCTATCATAAATGCTTCTCATAATACTCTCTGGTATGCTAACTATGCTAATTATATTATTCCTAAATTTATACCACCTAGTTTCACTTATCAACAAAAGAAAAAATTCTTCTATGACTTAAGACATTACTTTTGGGATGACCCACATCTTTATAAAGAGGGAGTAGATGGTATTATTAGACGTTGTGTACCTGAGCATGAACAGGAATAAATCCTATGGAAGTATCACTCCGAAGCCTATGGAGGGCATCATGCAGGAGATAGAACTGCGCATAAGGTATTACTATATTACTATCTGGTTTTTATTGGCCTACTCTTTTCAAGGATGCCCGTAAGTTTGTGTTGTATTGTGATGAATGTCAAAGAATTGGTAATATTGGTAAGCATCAGGAAATGCCTATGAATTATTCACTTGTTGTTGAACCTTTTGATGTATGCAGCTTTGATTATATGGGACCTTTTCCTTCCTCTAGTGGGTATACACATATTTTAGTTGCTGTTGATTATGTCACTAAGTGGGTAGAAGCTATTCCAAGTAGTAGTACTGATCATAACACCTTCATTAAAATGCTTAAAGAAATTATCTTCCTGAGGTTTGGAGTCCCTAGATATTTAATGACTGATGGTGGTTCACACTTAATTCATGGTGCTTTCTGTAAAATGCTTGCGAAATATGATGTCAACCATAGAATTGCATCACCCTATCATCCTCAATCTAGTGGTCAAGTTGAATTAGCAATAGAGAAATAAAATTAATATTACAAAAAACTGTCAATAGGTCCCGAAAGAATTGGTCTAAGAAACTTGGTGATGCACTTTGGGCCTATAGAATAGCTTATAAAAATCCTATGGGTATGTCTCCATATAAAATGGTTTATGGAAAAGCTTGTCATTTGCCTCTTGAGTTAGAACGTAAAGCATATTGGGCAATTAAAGAACTCAATTATGATTTCAAACTTGCTGGTGAAAAGAGGTTATTTGATATTAGCTCACTAGATGAATGGAGAACCCAAGCTTATGAAAATGCCAAACTATTTAAAGAAAAAGTTAAAAGATGGCATGACAAAAGAATCCAAAAGTGGGAATTCAAAGTTGGTGAATATATTCTATTGTACAATTCTCGTTTTAGATATTTTGCAGGAAAACTTCTCTCCAAATGGGAAGGACCATATATCATCGAAGAAGTTTACCGCTCTGGAGCTATCAAGATTAATAATGCTGAAGGTACCAATCCGAAGGTGGTCAATGGGCAAAGAATTAAACACTATATTTTAGGTACGCCTATTAATGTTGAAACTAACATTATCCAAACCATGACACTGGAGGAACACATAAAAGAAACCTTCCAGAACAGTCCAGAACCCTAAAAAGGAAGAGGTATGTGATACGGTAAGTAAACAGACTCCGAAAAATCCGCAAAAATATTTTTTGTCAGTTTTGCAATATTAGAAAAAATAGAAAAATAAGAAACAACCAGGAAGGCAACCCAGGTGCCCACAAGGCACCAGGGTGCACCTGCCCCACCAGGCGAACCCTAGTGGGTAGTGGGCCCCTCGGGCACCTTCCCGACTCCATTTTCCTTCCGTATACTTGTTTCCCAAGATAAAAACATCTTTATATATACCCCCGGACAATTTGACCACCGTATCACGGAGAAATCCCCCTTTTCTTGTTTCGTGCTATTTTTCCATCAGATCTGTCAAGCCAGGCATCATGTCTTCTCCCTCCTCCAACAATGTAGAAGGCAATGCTTGGCTGTTGAAGATGGAGCTAAGGAGAGAAGGACCAAAAGAAGCTACTAATGGGGACAAGGTCAAGGAAGTTGTGGGGGACCAGGCCCAAGAAGGGGGCAAGCCATGCTTCCAGCGGAGGCCGAGAAAGAGGAGGACAACCTTCAACCTTATTAAGATCATCTCACCCCCATTGAAATTGAAGCCTTCAAGGCCTTCAAAACGGTTTGTGTTCAGAATAAATATCTCACTCTCGAAATTATTTTGTTGGAAGAGCAAAACATTGCCCTCCGGAGCATCAATCGTAGATTGGTGTACCTACTCAGGCTGAAGTATGATGTACCTACTACCTCATCAACACCACCTTCATCTTCACCACCAAAGAAGGAGACTTGAGTACACGAGTATGGGCATTCCCCTTGGCTTGTGCCAAGCTTGGGGGAGATGCCCCGCTATCGTATCACCATCACTTTTATTACCTTTACCTATCTTAGTTTGATCCTTAGCTCTTTCGTGATTTAGTTGAATAAAACTTTAGTATGATCTATTTTCGAGTGCTAGTTTCGTGATCTATCTATCTATGTAATCGAGTGAGAGTTATATAATAAAGTTTAGTTTGAGTTTATGCTTCTTTACTTTTATGCTCCAATCAAAATAAAAGAAAATAATGAAAAAGATCATAGGCTAATCTTATGGTAAGTAATGACACCACATAAGGAAAAGTATAAGTGGTAAAATTTATTGAAAGTTGACAAACATATCATTGGTCAATGATGCAACTCAGGAAAGAATTAATAAGGGAAGAGAAGATCCACATGCAAATATACTATGTTGAACATCTTTTATGATTGTGAGCCCCCATTAAATATTTTATGCCAAATTGTTGACGTTGGACAAGGAAGACAACGTAATGATTTATGTTTGTTCATATTCACATAGAAGTTATATTGTCGTAGATCCTTCAACATGTGGTGCTTGCTCAATATCTTTGCTAGCCAAAAATCTGCACTAAGTAGAGATACTACTTGTGCATCCAAAACCCTTAAACCCAAATCCATGTTTTGAGAGTACACCATACCTACCTATGGATTGAGTAAGATCCTTCAAGTAAGTTGTCATCAGTGCAAAAAGGCAATAAAATTGCTCCTAAATGTGTTTGATCTTTTAGTGTAAGGGAAAATAAGCATTGTACGAACTTGTGATGGCAAAGTAATAAAAGCGACGGACTGCATAATAAAGGTTGCTATCATAAGGGGAAATATAACGTGACGTTCTTTTGCATTAAGGGATTGTGCATACAAAACCAAAAAGCGCATGACAACCTCTGCTTCCCTCTATGAAAGGCCTATCTCTTACTTTTATGTATTTACTTTTTATGCAAGAGTCAAATTATTCTTCTCTATTCCTTTTTTATTTTCTCTTTTTGCAAGCATCATGTGGTGGGGAAAGATCTAGGCACATATATCCAGTTGGATGTGAGTGAGCATGAGTTATTATTGTTGACATCACCCTTGAGGTGAATAAGTTGGGAGGCGAAACTAAAAGCCCCTATCTTTCTATGTGTCCAGTTGAAACTTTTTGCTCATATATATGTTGTGATTGTTAGCAATCATAGAAGATTAAATGATGGTTCAGTATGTGGACTTGCCAAAAGACTCCCATATGAGACCCTTCCTGAAAATATGATGAATTGTAGTTGCAAAGTTGACTGAGAACATAGTTTGTTAGTTTTCAATAAAGTTTATGCTTTTTACTTCGATGTTGTGATGAATTGTTACTTGTTCATGAGAAGCTATATGATAAAGTTTGTTGCTGTTATAATAATAAGCATGATGCTACTATGTCCGTATTTTGTTTTTACCGACACCTCTCTCTCTAAACATGTGGACATGATTTTCGATATCGGCTTTCGCTTGAGGACAAGCGAGGTCTAAGCTTGGGGGAGTTGATACGTCCATTTTGCATCATGTTTTCCTACTGTTATTTATAGTGTTTTTATGCATTATAACACTTTGTGGAGTAATTATAATGCCTTTTCATTCAAAATATGCAAGGTTTACACAAAGAGGGAGAATACCGGGAGCTGGAATTCTGGACCTGAAAAAGCTATGTCAGAGATACCTATTCTGCACATCTCCTAATGAGCTGAAATTTTACGGAGAATTATTTTGGAATATATAACAAATACTGGAGAAAAGAACTACTGGAGGGGGACTGCCATGTGGCCACAAGGCACCAGGGCATGCCAGGTGTCGTGGGAAACCACGGCCACCTATGGGGCCAAGGGCCCCTTTTGGTTCGGCTGGGGGACTGAGCACGTTGCACAAAGAGCGGAGGAGCGCAGCATAGCGCGACAAATATCACACGGGCAATTTTACCCAGGTTCGGGCCGCTGCGAGGCATATAACCCTACTCCTGCTTTGGTGGATTGATGATGGATGGTGGTGGAAACGTAGCACTCTTGCCCGGCAGGGTTGCCTCGGGGTGAGAGCAGCTACGCGCGTATGAGAGTACAGGGGTCCGAATCCTCTCTATGGTTGCCATGGGCCTCCTTTTATAGATTAAGGGGTCACCACAGTGGCAAATCAGTCATTGTGTACTGATTAGATAGCGAACAATGCTATCATATCTACTCTGCAGACAGAGCACTACACATTAAATGGGCCGCTCAGTGTCACATCATGGCCTGCCTGGCACACCTTGCCGGGCTGTTTGGCCACCTTCTCTCGTGTCTGCATGACACGTCGCAGGACGGGTGTCATCTGGAGGTGATTCCTGTAGGAAATAGCTGCCATGTGGCAAAAGGCAGCCACTTAGTCATCTTGGGGCTTGACACCGCACCGATCGGTGACTTGCATCGCTGTGAGGTGGGGCGGCGAAGCCTTTGCGGGGTGTTTTGCCTTCGTATGCCCCGGTAGGCCTGCCGGGGCGGTCTTGAGGCTTGCTTCCGGGGCAACCTTGACCTTGCCAGGCTCTCCTGCCCGGCAAGGGAGATTTTCCCTTAGCGGTGTCTTGCTTCTTGGCTTGACTTGGTCTTCGCATCCTGCCCTTTGATTCCTCAAAAAGCCTATTTCTTCATCTTGGCTTTGTCTTGGATGTTGTAATCTTGATTTCGGGCCTGTGCATGGTATGGGCAACAGACCCAGGGTTTGTTGCACCGACAGGAGCCCCCGGGCCTGGCCCAAACACGCTGCTTGGCGTCGTCGGGGTAGGCCCTAACTTGTTCACATGCGAGGGGGAAATAGCTGCTCGCCCTTTGAGATCTTCTTTGCTTCTTCATTAATCTGAGCTCGGATCAACTTCCAGTTCTTTCGCCCGTCGTGTAACGCCAATTGTGGTGGGGCCATTCTTGTAATGGCCCGTGAATGACTTTAACGCACGGGCGAGTAACTGCCAATTCACTCTTCCCACCACGCCCTTATCCCTGGACACGTATGCTGCATGCATCAAGCAGGGTAGGTAATGGAGGCGCGTGGTGCGGGGGAGCGTTAAGGCAGGGGCCTGTTCTTCATGGATTGGTGGAGGAGGACGGTGGTTACCCATCGTTGGATCAGCCCCCAGCCCCCAGCTTGCCTATAAAAAGTAGGGGCAGGGGGAAGCGGAAGTGTTCATCCACGCTCCTCTTCTCGCCTTTTTCTTCTTTCTTCTCGCAATGTTGAGAGAAAGAGACCGGGCCGCGCCCCGGGCTCGAGCTTGAGGTTGGCGACGTCGGAAGCTTGTGAAGGGGCTCGGGGAGTGAGCCTGGTCTAGAGTAAAAAGGGGCACGACGGATATGCCACCCGCGGCGCGGGAGGCGCCGAGCCTTTCTCTCGCGGGGGCGTCTTTGTCCCCTCCTGCTAGGTGCTGAAGTTCTTGGCGGCTCCGGTGTCCGTCATGGTGAATTCAGGGTAAATGTTGAAGACGGCGGCATCTTCCTGCCTGCCAAGGTGGGGAGCAACGCCCCTCGCGCGCCTCGGACGCCACTGCTGCCCGCAGCTTCTCCGGGGGAGGCAACGGCTCACGGAGCCGGCGTCCCTCTGGAGCGGCGGTGATGGAGAAAGATTGACGAAAGACGGAGAAGGCGGGTGGCAGGGCGTCAGGTCGGAGTACAATGGCACCGATGCCTTTGTCTCGTATTGCCGACCTGCTGCCTCGTATTTCCGCTCTTCCCCTTCCACCCCGGCACCATCATCACCGGCCTCTTGGTTGCCGGGGAGAGGGCTGCTCTCTTGGTGCCTTCACCTCCTCCAACAGTCTTCCAGCTGGGCCTCGGTGGTTCTCCCCGCCGGTGCTTTTTGCTGGAGCTTCTGGTTGGCCCCGGAGATGGTGACCGAGGCACCGTCGAGCTGCTCCTTCCGTCCGCCTCCTTCGCAGCCTCACCACTCTCGATCTTGTCAGGCTGCGCCCGGCAGGTCCTGACGGGGTCGAGTGGGTCGTCTTGCTCAGGCACCCCTTTTGCCCTCCTTCTCTTCCACCGCAGTGCCTAGGAGGAGGTGGACAAGAAAGGGATTATGGGGCACTTATCTTTTTTTCAATCTAAAATATGTAGGCACTTGCCAAACTTTAGTTCAAATTATGTAATCTCTTTTATCCATGTTTGTGTTCTGTAAGGTCTGTACTTGTTGATCAGCATATTAATGAAAAAGATAAACCTTGCCGGGCACTTATGCATATAACATGTCCATGTAGAGGGAGAAAGCCTCTATACGCTCAAGTAAACAAGTTTTCCCCGATAGGCTATCCTGCTAGTACCCTCAAGTTGCTACCGCGGGGCTGGGCCTGCCGGGCACAAATCGTGAGGAGGGACCAGCCCCCCGCCAACTTTCTCGCCAAAGGCCACTACAACCTCCCTGATCGAAGCAACGTTCGAGTCAAGGGACAGGAGCACCTAAGTTTTGAAAGCGGCGAGGTTTTCCTATGCACAAGTTTTTACTTACAGAACTCGTATGGATAAGAGAGAGAACTTATCTGTTTGGGCTTGCGGGGGATCGCGATGTAGGCTTGTCTTCTTTTCTCCTTTTTCGGGACCAAATCCACGGTAGGAGCCTGCAGTATGATGCAGATGAAAATGATGCCTCATGAGATCTTAACTACATGAACATGCAGTGCTCATGATATACTTATGCATGCATGCAATTTGGTGGGGGCCCCCCAGCGCTTCATTTATTTCTCTGTTGCTCAGGGTTTGCGCCTGGCTTTGTACAAGGGGTTACATGCAACAGAGGCAAGGCTTGTACAAAAGGGTGGCTGTCGGGCAGGGCCCGACAGCCGCGCCTTACGGGTAGAACTTGCGGAGATGCTCAATGTTCCATGAGTTTTGCAACTGAATGCCATCTCCGGTCTCCAGACGGACTGCGCCAGGTCTGGTGGCTCATACTACCCGGTAAGGGCCTTCCCACTTTGACGTCAACTTGTTTGCACCCTTGGCGGACTAAACATGCCTAAGGACAAGGTCGCCTTCCTCAAAACACCGGGCATGAACCCTGCGGCTGTGATAGCGACCCAGGGCTTGCTGATAGCGTGCGGCACGCGTAGCAGCCCGGAGACAGTTCTCCTCGAGTAGCACAGCATCATCACGCCGGTGCTGATCTTGCGCTACTTCATCGTAGGCAAGCACTAGAGGTGACCCGTAAATGAGTTCCATGGGGATAACTGCTTCCGCCCCATAGACTAGGGAGAAAGGAGTCAGCCCGGTAGCTTGATTTGGTGTCGTTCTGAGGGACCAAAGAACCACCGGCAGCTCATCAATCCACCGCCTGCCGCACTTCTGCAGCCTATCAAAAGTTCTCGTCTTGAGTCCTTGCAACATTTCAGCGTTCGCCCTCTCAGCTTGCCCGTTGCTCCTTGGATGGGCCACAGAGGCGAACAAGATTTTGCTTCCGAGGGCATGAACGTATTGCATGAAGGCGCGACTCGTGAACTGGGTGCCGTTGTCAGTGATGATCAGGGCAGGAACTCCGAAGCGGCACACCAATCCTTTCAAGAACTTGATAGCTGGCTATGCAGTCACCTTTCTCACGGGCTCTACTTCCAGCCACTTTGTAAACTTGTCGATTGCAACGAACAAGAATTCAAAGCCCCCGGCAGCACGGGGGAAAAGGGTCGAGGATATCAAGCCCGTAGACCAAAAACGGCCATGACAAAGGGATTGTCTGAAGAGCTTGGGCAGGCAGGTGGATGTTCTTGGAATAGAACTGGTAGGCTTCACACTTGGTGACAAGCTCGACCGCATCTTGGAGGGTTGTGGGCCAGTAGAATCCTTGCCGGAAAGCTTTCCCAACCAACGCCCTTGATCCAATGTGGGAGCCGCACATACCCTTGTGTATCTCCGCCAGCAGTTCCTTTCCTCCTTCCCGGCAAATGCACCTCAATTTCACACCGTTGGGCCTCCTTCTGTACAACGTGTCATCAACAAACTGATACATACTGGCCCTCCGGGCTACTCTTTCGGCTTCTTCTTGCTCTTCGGGAAGTTCTCCAGTTTGGAGAAAATGGACTATGTGCCGTGCCCAAGGCGGAGCCTGTGGCTCGGCAACGAGGACTAACGGCACCTCCCCATCCGTGAGAGTGCAATCCTCGATCGCGGGGACCGGTGGCCTGGCGGGAGGATGCAGCTCAGCGATCGAAGGGGAGTTGTGCTCGACAAGCTTTCTGCCGGGATTCTCGAGAGGTTCTACCAGGAGAGGCTTGCTAGAGTCCAGTTTCCTCCTCCTTCTAGCCATTGTTGCCGGGGATACGGAGGGCTGAGTTAGATGGAGAACAAAAGTTCCTGGTTCCACAGGGAGCTTCTGCGCAGCGCACTTTGACAGATGATTAGTGATGCTATTTTCCGCACGGGGTACATGCTCTGTTTGCAATCTGTCAAAGCGCTCCTCCAACTTTCTCACTTCCTCAATGTATGCCGCCATCAATGGACTTTGGTAATCCTTGTTGATTTCTCTCACCACAAGTTGTGAATCTCCGTGGATGATCAGCTTCTTGATCCACAGTTCTATTGCAATTCTGAGCCCGGCAATGAGCCCTTCATACTCTACTGTATTGTTGGTAGCTTTCTCCCAGGGAAAATGCATCTGGACAACGTACTTCAGGTGCTCTCCGGTGGTAGGAATGAGAAGCACGCCAGCCCCTGCACCTTGTAGGGAGAAGGCACCATCGAAATACATGATCCATTCTTGGGGCGCCTCCTTGCCAGGGATAACTGTCTCCAATACCTCTTCATCAGGAGTTGGCGTCCATTCTTTAATAAAGTCTACCAATGCTCTGCTCTGAACGATTGATGTGCTCTCAAACTTCAAACCAAAGAAGGATAACTTCAACGCCCACTCCACTATCCTGCTGGTGGCCTCAGGGTTTCGGAGTATCCGTTGCAAAGGGAAATGGGTGACAACTGTGATCTCATGGGCTTGGAAGTAGTGGCGCAGTTTCCTTGAGGCCATGACAAGGCCAAAGATCAATTTTTGCACGCCAGAGTACCTGGATCTAGCCCCCTCCAACAGGGAGCTGAGGAAGTACACTGGGCGCTGCACCATTTTCTTCTTTGTCGTAACCGGAGAACTGCTTCCGCTGCTTTGGTCTTCTCCATCTTGATCTACATCTGACCTTGCTGAGGTGTGTTTGCTTTCCTCCCCGGAAGGGACACCAGCTGCGTCTGCTACTCCATCCACTTCCCTCTGCGCCACCAGTGCTGCTCTAACCACCTGATTAGTTGCCGCCAAGTATAGCAGCAACAGCTCTTGAGGTTTTGGAGCAACCAAAGTGGGCACAGAGGAAAGGTAAGCCTTCAAATCTTGTAGCGCAGCGTCTGCCTCTGGGGTCCATTCCATGGGCCCTGCCTTCTTCAAAATCTTGAAGAACGGCAAGGCACGCTTGGCAGACTTGGAAATGAACCTGCTAAGCGTGGCAGCACATCCAATCAAATGCCTCACGTCCTTGACTGTCTTGGGTGCTTGAATCTGCTCGATAGCCTTGATCATGCGGGGCTGGCCTCTATCCCCCGATGGGACACAAAGAAGCCAAGTAGCTTGCCGGAAGGAACGCCAAACACACACTTCTCTGGATTTAGCTTCAAGTTGATCTTGCGCAGATTAGCAAACGTCTCTTCCAAATCCTGAATGAGGGTTGATCTGTCCTTGGTCTTGACCACAATATCATCGATGTAAGCCTCAACGTTCCTGTGCAACTGTGACTCAAAACCAATCTGGACTGCTCTTGCGAAAGTAGACCCGGTGCTCTTCAACCCGAAAGGCATCCGCACGAAGCAGTATGTGCCACATGGGGTGATGAACACAGTCTTCTCTTCATCTTCCTTGGACTTGAAGATCTGATGATATCCAGAGTAGGCATCCAGAAGGAAAGCAGGTCACATCCGGAGGTGGAATCCGCAATCTGGTCGATACACGGCAAGGGAAATGGGTCCTTCGGGCATGCCTTGTTCAGATCCGTAAAATCTATGCGCAGCCTCCACTTCCCATTAGCTTTGCATACCACCACTGGATTTGCTAACCATGTTGGATGCAACACTCCTCTAACCAGACCAGCTGCCTCAAGTTTCTTGATCTCCTCGGCAATAAACTGCTGCCGCTCCAAAGCTTGCTTCCGGACCTTCTGCTTGATGGGTCGGGCATGTGGGCAGACAGCAAGGTGGTGCTCGATTACCTCCCTGGGAACACCGGGGATGTCAGATGGTTGCCAGGCAAACACATCGACATTCGCCCGCAGGAAGGCAATGAGCGCGCTTTCCTATTTGTCATCGAGGTGGCGCTGATAGTGGAATTACCACCAGCGCCAGCCAGCCCTGCCGGGACCTGTTTCACAGTGGGTGCAGAAACCTTGGATCTCTTGCTATTGGAACTCTCCGGCAAGTCATCAACAGGCACAGCATACCCCGAAGAGGTACGCTTCCCGGATTCCTTGCTGGCGTCCCTGTTAGCCTTCTTCTTTCCATTACTTTCCTTGGCGGGGATTGTAGCTTCAGTGGCCTCCACCGCGACTGCATCCCGGTACATCTTGTCCACGCAAATAATTGTGTCCTTCTCGTCTGATGGAATGGAAATGATGCCCACCGGCCCTGGCATCTTCAAGGAGTTGTAGGCATAGTGGGATGCCGCCATGAACTTGGCCAAAGCTGGGCGACCAAGGATTCCATTGTATGGCAGGGGGAGGTCAACCACATCAAACATGATCTTCTCAGTCCGGTAATTCAACTCTCCCCCAAATGTCACTGGTAACGTGATTTTCCCCATAGGACGACTCCTGCCGGGGTTGATCCCTTGAAACGTACCAGTAACCTTGAGCTCTTCTTAGGCTATCTGGAGTTTGCTGATGACCTTTGAAGAAATCAGATTCAACCCGGCCCCGCCGTCAACCAGCATCTTTGTGACTTTGTGGTTGCGGATTGTTGGTGATACCAACAACGGCAAGCACCCTACCACGGTGGTGCGATCAGGGTGGTCCTCTTCGTCGAAGATGATGGGCGTGCGGGACCACTTGAGCGGCCTTCAAGAGTCTGCCGCTGGCTCCACGATATTGACTTCACGCGCCCACCGTTTAAGTTGGCAGTGAGAGGAGTGCAAAGTTGCACCCCCGTCAATGCATAGGGCGTCAGTGGCTTTCTGGAATTCCTGCTCGCTGGTTTCCTCTTCATCTCCTCCATCACTCTCATCATTGCAATCCTCCTTCTCACGGCCTCTGGCGGGTTTCCCTTGATTCTGAGGAGCCTTGCTGGGGCGGCTTGCTCCACCACCCCGGCCCTTTCCGCCAGCGCCATTCTGACCTTTCTCTTTATCTCGCTTCTCATATTCAGCCCTCTGCTTCTTGACAAGCAGCTCAACCTGATGACACTCCTGGAGATCGTGGCCCTTGGTCCAATGGATCTTGCAATATGGGCCATCGCCTTTCCCAGCCTTCTCGGCAGCCGCGGCTTCCTGGCAGTCAGTGCACGCGGCAACCTCCTTGCCGGGTATCTCAGCCTTGGCTTTCTTGCCGGTACTAGGCATGCCCGATCCCTCAACGGTGATCACTGCCTTATCCTTGCGCCTTTTGTTGCGCTTCTTCTTCTTCTTCTTTTGACTGGTGGCCTCGTCATCATCCTCTGAATCGATGTCGACACCACCCTCTTCTCCGGGGAGCTTCCTCCCCTCCTCTATTCGAGCACGCTTATCCACCAAAGTGCAAAGCTCCTTCACAGTCTTGGGCAATCAAACGTTCATCTTGGAACGTATCCGACGATTGCGCACGTTGGACTGGAACGCAGCTATCAACTGCCGGGTGGATGTCTGGAATATTCCTGTGGACTCTGCTGAATCTCTGCATGTATTTCCGCAGGCTCTCGCCTTCCTTCTGCGGGAGGAGCTGCAAGTCGCTGGGCCGCCCTGGTTCTTGATGGCCACCTGTGAAGGCGCCAACGAACTCATGGCACAGGTTAGCCAGGTCGAAATGGAGTTCTCCGGCAGGTGCATCAGCCATGACCTCACATTTGGCTTGAGTGCCAAAGGGAAGTAGTTGGCGAATACCTTCTCATCTCTTCCCCCGGCAGCTTGAACAGCGATGGTGTAGATGATCAAGAACTCTGCCGGGTTCAGTCTTCCGTCATACTTCTCTGGTATCTCTGGCTTGAACGTGCGAGTGGACGGCCAATGGACTTGCCACAGCTCGCGGGTGAAGGCAGGGCACCCAGCCTCGAAAGGCAGGTACCCGCCGTCAGCGAGTGCGGGCTCATCGATGTCGGGGCCATCGCGCCTGTCGGACTGTTGGTGGGCATCGCGGTGTCGCTCGGTGTTGACACGCGCGCCTTCCCTCTGCCTGTCCTCCAGGACTCGCCGTGGGCCTTGACGTGCTCGAGGGTCGGACAAAGCCATCGAGACGTCGTCAAGTTCTTGGTTGCGCAGCTCCCGTGCCAGCTGTCGCGGAGGGGACTGCACCGTAGGAGTGGCCCCATTCGCACGGCCAACAACGTGGGCCGTTGTCGCTTCCTGGGGAGGCCGTGGCGGGCCAGCCCGCTGTGATCCTCCCGCCTCAGCGAAGCCAATCAGACTCTGAATGGTGGCTCTCCACTCATCCATCTGATCGGTTACCAGTGGAAATTTCAATAGCAGCTGAGCCCGCGCCATGGCCTCCAAAGTGGTGCTTGGCATGGATGTCGATGAAGACCATAACGTCGCCCGGCTCCTGACGGTGCCGGTGGCGGTCGCGCCGTGCTCTCGTCGTTGTGAGCCAGCCGCCTGGATGGCGTGTGGACGAGGTGGAGGCGCTTGAGGGCCAGCGGTTCCGTTTGGCATAAAGGCTGGGTCGGCTCGTTCCGGGGGTGGTGCATGCTCTACGGCCGCTCCCGTGGCGGGAGCGGTCGGGGAGTTGTGATTCCCCCCAGAGCGAGTACCCCTGCTGCGGCTGTGCCCCTCGGCCGGACGGGGAGGTGCAGATGGAATGATCTCTCCTCCCGTACCTCGTGGGGCGTGGCCGCTGGGATGTAGTTGGTGTTGTCCTTCTCCGATGCCTGCTGCTCCTCCTTCGGCCGCAGGGGAGGTGGTAACGACGCCGCCCGTGCCGACCACGTCCCCCGCAGCGTCCGCACTTCCAAGCGTCCCCGTAGCCCCCGCGGCATCGGCGGGCGCGTGTGTAGGGCCTTCGAGGTGGATGGATGATCGGCGGCGCGCAAGCGCTGCCCCCTACTTGGCGCGCCAAATATGTCGTGGGAAACCACGGCCACCTATGGGGCCAAGGGCCCCTTTTGGTTTGGCGGGGGGACTGAGCACGTTGCACAAAGAGCGGAGGAGCGCAGCGTAGCGCGGCAGAGATCACACAGGCAGTTTTACCCAGGTTCGGGCCGCCGCGAGGCGTAAAACCCTACTCCTGCTTTGGTCGATTGAAGGTGGATGGTGATGGAAACACAGCGCTCTTTCCTGGCAGGGTTGCCTCAGGGTGAGAGTAGCTACGCGCATATGAGAGTACAGGGGTCTGAATCCTCTCTATGGTTGCCATGGGCCTCCTTTTATAGACTAAGGGGTCACCACAATGGCAAATCAGTCATTGTGTACTGATTAGATAGCGAACAGTGCTATCATATCTGCTCTGCAGACAGAGCAGTACACATTAAATGCGCCGCTCAGTGTAACATCATGGCCTGCCTGGCATGCCTTGCCGGGCTGTTTGGCCACCTTCTCTCCTGTCTGCATGACACGTCGTAGGACGGGTGTCATCTGGAGGTGATTCCTGTAGGAAATGGCTGCCATGTGGCAAAAGGTAGCCACTTAGTCATCTTGGGGCTTGACACCACACCGATCGGTGACTTGCGTCGCTATGAGGTGGGGCGGTGAAGCCTTGGCGGGGTGTTTTGCCTTCGTATGCCCCCGCAGGCCTGCCGGGGCAGTCTTGAGGCTTGCTTCCGGGGCAACCTTGACCTTGCCAGGCTCTCCTGCCCGGCAAGGGAGGTTTTCCCTTACCGGTGTCTTGCTTCTTAGCTTGACTTGGTCTTCTCATCCTACCCTTTGACTCCTCAAAGAGCCTATTTCTTCACCTTGGCTTTGTCTTGGATGTTGCAATCTTGATTTTGGGCCTGTGCATGGTCTGGGCAACAGACCCAGGGTTTGTTGCACTGACACCAGGCCCCCCTGGTGCGCCCTGGTGGGTAGTGGGCTCCTCGACCCACCTCCGGTGCCCATCATCTGGTACATAAGGTCTTTTGACCTAGAAAAAATAAGGGGAGGACTTTCGGGACGGAGCGCCGCCGTCTCGAGGCGGAACCTGGGCAGGAGCACCTTTGCCTCCGGCGGAGCAATTATGTTGGGGGAACTTCCCTCCCGGAGGGGGAAATCGAAGCCAACGTCATCACCAAAAACCCTCTCATCTTTGGGAGGCCAATCTTCATCAACATCTTCAACAGCACCATATCATCTCAAAACCGTAGTTCATCTCTTGTGTTCAATCTTTGTACTGGAACCTCAGATTGGTACTTGTGGGTGACTAGTAGTGTTGATTACATCTTTTAGGTGATGCCATATGGTTTATTTGGTGGAAGATTATATATTCAGATCCATTATGCTATTTAATATCCCTCTGATCTTGAGCATGAATATTATTTATGAGTAGTTACCTTTGTTCTTGAGGCCACGGGAGAAGTCATGTTGCAAGTAATCATGTGAATTTGATATGTGTTCAATATTTTGATTATATGTATGTTGTGATTCCCTTAGTGGTGTTATGTGAACGTCGACTACATTACACTTCACCATATTTGTGCCTAAGGGAATGCATTGTGGAGTAGTTATTATATGATGGGTTGCTAGAGTGACAGAAGCTTAAACACTAGTTTATGCGATATTCCGTAAGAGGCTAATCCGGATCCATATATTTAATGCTATGGTTAGATTTTGTCTTAGTACTTCTTTTGTAGTTGTGGATGCTTGCGAGGGTGTTAATCATAAGTGGGAGGCTTGTTCAAGTAAGAACAGCACCCAAGCACCGGTCCAGCCACATATCAAATTATCAAAGTAGCGAACGCGAATCAAACCAACATGATAAAAGTGACTAGGTGAAATTCCCGTGTGCCCTCAAGAACACTTTGCTTATTATAAGAGACCGTTCCAGCCTATACTTTGCTACAAGAAGGATTAGGCTACCTTGTTGCACTTTTTTTACCATTACCATTACTTGCTCATTACAAATTATCTTGCTATCAAACTACCTATTACCGACAATTTCAGTGCTTTCAGAAATTACCTTGCTGAAACCCGCTTGTCATTTCCTTCTGCTCCTCGTTGGGTTTGACACTCTTACTTATCGAAAGGACTACGATTGATCACCTATACTTGTGGGTCATCACCCTTCTTCTTGGTCACCATGGATGGTGAAGAAGATGCTGAACTTGATGAAGTCGATGCACCACTTGCTGCCTTAGTTCACGCCAATGATACACCTACCTAGCGCGCCAAAGATGTCGGTGTGGAGCCGGCGATCTATGGGATAATGTTGTCCCTTTCTAGTTTGGCAATGTGGGTGCACTCAATGAAAAGAGGAAGAACAACAACAGGCGCTACGATTTTTACCCAGGTTCGGGCCGCTGAGAAGCGTAAAATGCTACTCATTCTTTGGTGTATTGAATGGGTGTGTGCACAAGTACTCGGAGCACTCTCCCTCGGCAGGTCGCAAGGAGAGATCAGCTACATGAATACGTATGCAAGGGGTTGCAATGGTTTTGAAACCTTGTAAAGGTTGCCTTGGCCCTCCTTTTATAGCTCAAGGGGTTACCACAGAGGCAAAAGGGTCATTACAGGATGCATTAAATGTATTGCTAGGTGCCGCGAGGAGGATGGATCCTGGCAAGGCTGCTGCACCACTTGCCCAACCGCCTCTCTATTACGCTGACATGCCATTCGGACGGGCATTAGTAAATGTAATTTTGTTCCCAGCATGCGGCCACGTACTGGCGATCTCCACCTAACCACCTGTGGGCTCGACACCTCATCGCTCAGCATCTAGCTGGCCAAAGAGGTAGAGTGCTTGGCGATTGGCGGGGGTCTGCGGGCGATGGAGCTTGCCAGGTCTTTGCCTTGCCGGTTCGTCGTTGCCGGCAGGAGTTGCTTCCATTGTAGATCTTGTAGCTCATTCCAAGCTTTGGTCTTCTTGTTGCACTCTTTGATCTCTCGAAGAGCCACTTCTCTGGTTTGGTTGCCTGTTTTGAGGCTTCATCTTGGCGGGGGAGCTGCTACTCGTCTCTGCATAAGTCATGGCAATAAAGGCCCATATTTAATGCATCGACAACAGGTTACAAAAGCAGGCTATGCATCAGAATAGGAGCTATCGAACAACACTAGAAAAATCTAATGCAAGCATGAGAGAGAAAGAATGGGCGATATAGGAATGATCAAGGGGGTTTTGCTTGCCCGGAAGCTCTGGTGAAAGGGGTTGCACGTCTGGAGCGTAGTTGTACTCGATGGCGTTAGTGTCGGTCTCGGGGTCTACCGGAGAAGAAGTGGGGGAAGGAACAATAAATACACCACAAACAAATGCATCACATTGCATGACATGACAATATGCTATGCTAGGGGCGACCTAACGTAGTGCTAGGTGTTATAGGCGGAGCAGGAAAATATCCAGGATTATTTTCCCGGCTCCAGGCATTTATCGGTCAAACGATCCGCAGGGGAAGGTTCCATGTTTGCTGTATTGGGGGCATGTGGCAGGTATGTGGATGACGCATTCGGATTCGTCTTATTTTTTTGATCATTTTTCATATATAAATTATTTTCATCCAAGTTACGGTTTATTTTATATGATTTTTTGAAGTTTAAATGAATTTCTAGATTTACTGGATTTAATTTAATTCGAAATTACACTAAATATAAATGCTATGGTACACAGAAAGTGTACCCAGTTATTTGCAATAGAGGCTGACAGTGGGGTCCAGTTGACTGGCCAGTCAGCAGTCAACTTGGATCGTTGACTGGTCAACTGGAACAGAGGGCCCCACTTGTCATTGAGTATAACTCTTTAATAGGAGTAGTTAGCAAGGGGGCCTGGTGGTCAATGGGGTTAGGGGGAACTAGCTCCCCTAATTAAGCCAGCTGGCAACACTAGCCAGGGGCATAGCTGGCCAGCCCCAGCGCTGGACACGCACGGGCACGGGGGCACCGATGGCCAAGGCACTGGTGGAGGGGCAGTGCAGCACGCGAGTGGGCGCGGGCGGCAGTGGCATACCAGGCTGCGGTGTGGGCACGCGCGGGCGGTAGCAGCATGGGGCAGGGGGTGTAGCGGGCAGCAGCAAAGCAGAGCAGCAAGCAGGGCGTAGGGGTGATCAGCGGGCGACCACAGGTGTGCGCGGGCGACTGCAGTGACAACAGGCAACAGCGCAGCGGCGAAGTAACCCACAGGGCCGCAGGGTGGCTAGCAGGGGCGCGGCCCCGGGCAGCAGCGGCAAGCAGTAGCAGCAGATCAGCACAGCAGAGGAGGCACGGGGCGGCGCGGGCTCACGCGAGGCACAAGGACGGAGACGGCTGCGGGGCGCCTGGGCGCGGCCTGGGAGCACCGGGCGTAGCCGGACGCGGCCATGGGCGGCTGGGCACGGCTGCAGGCATGGAGGTGGATGGGGTTGTCGCCTCAGAGAGGCCCCACGGCGGCCACAGCTCGGCAAGGACAAACTCGGGCTATGGAGCTCAAATCCGACAAGTTCACGGTCAGGAAGCAGCTACACGGGGCCCTAAGCACGATGGCGACCTCAGACTAGTTCAGGGCTAAGTATAACAATGACAAAGCCACGACGACGAAAAACAGAGCTTCGATCGGAGCATGGCAGTTATGCCGGCTAGCTAGAGCTAGTATTCGAGCTCGGTAGCAGAGGGGAAGAATGGGGGCTCATAGCGGAGCTTGCGGGCGACTCGGGGAGGCTGACGGAGCTCGGGGTAGCGCGGATCGAACGATGAATGGCCATGTCGGTGTTGGGGAATAAGAGGACGATGGCGAGGCTCCATGGCGATCTAGCTTGCGGCGCTCCGCGTAGACGACGAAGACGAAGGCGCGCATCTTCTGGACATCCTTTGGTGACGCGATGTGGCCTCGGTGAACGGCAACGACAGCGCTCAGAGGTGACCAAATCGAAGGGGGCAAGGCGAGGGGGAAGAATGCATGATTTAGGGTTTGTCCTGCAGCTCGGGGCAATCTTATCCATCTCAGGTTGCGAGCGGATGATCGACTGGTGGCCATCCACGAAGTGAGCAAGCGCGCGCCCTGCAGTGCGACACAGATGAACAGGAGGTTGAAGCCGACTCGACGTGGGCTGGGCTGCACTGTTCACTGGGCCGGTTAAGTGCATAGTGTGGTTTTTCTTTTATTCCCTTTTCATCTCAGTTTTCTGTTTTAGCTATTGTTTTGTATTTTTCGTTTGCACCAAATGATTTTTGTTGCTTATGAGATTTGGCATATAAATCAAAGGCAATATTCTGGAGTGGGTCACAAAGTTTGGGGACATTTGGAAAGCTTAAAACAATTTTAGAAAAAGAAAAGGTCGAGTAATTTGCTGCTGGTCCACTAAAATAATTGCCAAGGACATATTGGGCATCCAAATGGAGCTGATATTATTTTTACAAATGCTTGGGGATTTTATGACATATTGTAAACATTTTTGTTTCACTGTTTGAAGAAATAATAGTTGGACTTGTTATTTAAATTTGAATGTGAGTTGGTTTTTATCAAGGGGCAATTAAGCTTAGCAAGCCTGGTGACATGGCATCATTAGTGTGAGATTATGGTAGTGTGATTATCGGGGTGTTACATTCTAGTGGCCAAAGAACTACGCGCTCCAGTCCAGCAAAAATATGTCAACTCCTTTCTAAGAAGCGTGTGAGTATCCTCGCATCATGAAATTTTATAGCATTCAGATGATATTTTCTACATGTTTCTTACGCATCTCTCTTTTAGAAAATATGCTTAAAGGATAGAAGAATTTCTAAAATGGGAATTCTCTGTGCTCCAATGCTGATGTAAGTACATGTTGTATATCACTATATTTTTACATCAGCATGTATTTTGTTAATCGGCGTGAACCAAACCTTCAGTATGCTACACCAATTATCTAATCCAAATTTACTTGTAGCAAAATTTATAATTAAAGGCGATAATGTAGATTTTTGTAAGGAAAACGGTCTGGTAGTTTTGCGTACTGAGTTGCATGATTGTACTATCTCATATCTTGCACATTACTAAAATGTAATGGTGTGGTCTGATTGCCCAATCATTCATTGTGTCAATGTTGCTTTCCTATTACCTTACATGGTTGATGATAGCAGTGCCATATTGTGCTAATTTTGTTTAGGCTGGTGTGGTCTAGTTGCCCAAACATTCATTATGTCAACGTCGCTTTCCTATTATCTGACCTGGCCAATAATAGCAATGTTAGTGTGTTAATTTGGTGCAGGCTGCTGAAGATAAGAAGACAAACTCTGAGCAAGGCAACCCCATTGTTTCTCTCCAATAAATCCAGGGTAGGTAAAATGGCAATAACTCTTGATTAATCTATTCAGTTACCCTCCTAATTTATGTTATGATGTAGTGGTCGAGACACTCTCCACTATCAATGATACAAGCTTGCCAAAATCGTCATCTGAATCTATTCAGTTTCCTCTATCTCGAATCCAACTGAAAAAATGTATGTTCGTGAACCAATTACTGGCTGAAGCAATGATGGAAATCGTGGAGGAATCAGAGGTGCACACATTCTTGCACAACAACAACTGATTGATGTTTTTATAGACAGTATAGAAAAGAAGGAAGAACTTGCTCACATGCTTACGGGTGTCATCTGCGCCGAGATTGCAGATTGTGAGGTTGTAGATTGTTATGATCTGTTCATTTATTTGCACTGGCATGAATCTTTGATTGCCCAGTGGATGTCATTTCCTATAATATATTCTTTGATGTGCTATGTTTTTCCTTGTATGTCATACATTTGCTTAGCACGGGTCGCAATCCAGCTTTCTGGGTTGAAAGCTCAACTGGTTGCTAACAAGCCAAAAAAAGCAGTGAAATTAATAACTAGCACGAAGCGTCGTGGGCCCTTTACCAAGGTTAGCAGCCCACTGCCCATAATGGGGCCCCTAATGGGCTCGCAGGGGCCAAAATTGTCTTAGGCCTTTGATTGACTGGCTTAGGTCCTATCCATAACTGGTCCTCGTAATAGGCTCAAAGTAATAGTTTGGCTAAGATCGACGTTGGCTAATTGGGCCTACAACCATGTTTGAACTTTAGCGAGCCCAATTAGTTGATGGGCCGTTACCAGGCCGAAAGCTCTATAGGGCTGCAACAATTGAAAGGAGCCAACGGTCCTTAGCAGGACGAAATTAGACTAGAGTTAATGCTTGGCCTAGTTCCCTATCCGGTTGTTAACATGCCGAAATTGAAGTGGGCCATAAGTGGGCCAATTAACAACATGGGTCGTTAACAGGTTGATAGTAAGGTTGGGCTGGAATTGTGCCTCGGTGACATGGGCCGCTAAGAGGCCAAAAGTCAGGTTGACTTGTATATGGCCCAACTCTGTTGTGGGCCTTTAGCAGGCCGAAAGACACATTGGGCTCTTATTGGACCACCAAGAGCATTGGTCGTTAAGAGGCCAAAAATCAGATCAGACTGTAAATGGAGCAACTCCTATATTGGCCGTTAACAGGCTGACAGACACACTAGGCTGCAAATTGGTCCAACACTTGAACGGGTCGCTAAAAGGCCGAAATACCTACATCATGAAAATAGGCCCATCCCTAGAATGGGTTGTTAACAGGCCGAAATTACCTCGGGCCGCTATTGAGCACAAATATATAGCGGGCTGTTAAAGGGCTCGAACTCACGATGGGCTTCAATGGTGTCAAATAGTTAATGGGCCGTTAACAGGCCGAACTGGCACAATTCGTATGGTCCATGGCCCCAAATGGGCCAGCCACAAGTAGGCCCTAAATGGTCCCGCCTTCTAATTTTTACTGGGCCGGCCTTTTGCCCTAAATGGGCCACTGTTGGGCCGTGCCACATGTCGACGTATCATAGGCACCTCCCGTCCATTGAATGGATGACATCTATCCCAATGCTGAGCCAACACGTGGTTCCTCTGGCCAATGAGAATTTTACACGTGGAAAATCCCCATTGGTCCGAGCTGTTAGCAGGTTATCGGATCCAAATCAGAACCTGATAGCTTAACGGCAACCCATTACGGTGGATGCCACATGTTGGTTATCCTTAACGAAAACACTTCCATGACGCGCCATTTATCGTCATGGAAGTGGAACTTCCGTGATGGTAATTTGAGTATTCTCATGGAACTCTTCTACGACAGCACAGGTATGACTATCTTGATTTTGTCATAAAATCGTCATGGATGTACATACATGACAGAAATCATGACCTACTGTGACAAAGACGTATCATCACGGAAGTGTTTTTTTGTAGTGATTGCAGAAAATGGGCCTCCTCATAACAGGTCTACGACCTTCACCCACTCACTTCCTCGGCATCGTCCCCGGGAAGAAGGCCGAACCACTCGGCCAAATCACCCTAGAGGTCATCTTTGGAAAGGACGACAACTTCCGGGCTAAGAAATTGTGCTTCGAAGTAGTCCCTATTCAAAGGGGGATATCACGCCCTCCTAAGGAGGCCGGCATTCATCAAGTTCATGGGAATACCATGCTACGCCTACATGAAGCTTAAAATGCCTGGCCAAAATGGGGTCATCACGGTCTCCAGCGACACGAAAAATGCACACGAAGCAGAAGTCGCCCACCTCGAACAGGCAGAGGCCGACCTCCTAGAAGACAAGGAGGAATGCGTAGATTTCCCTCTGAGAAATTCAAGAAGAAAAGAAACGGTAGCCTAGTTGCTACTACTCAGGAGCCCCCGGCAGACCCCTCATGCTCCAACTGGCATGAAGCAGGAGCACAAAGCTAGGTGGACCGAAGCAACAACCAACGTAGGAGAATGACTCGAACATCGGCACATATGCACACTACATCAATCTTTTCCCTCTTTTACATTAAACACATTAGATTTGTTTCACGAACAAACTATCCAACAACAGAAATAAAAGCTGGTAATACCCTCTGGCTTGTTATACAAAGAATTGATGTTATGGCGTTATAATTTCACCTTAGCGCCCTAATCTACTAAAACTTTTTATCCATGCCCCATGGTACTACTAGGCACCTTGTATTGACCGCGCCATGTCGAGATCTAAGGGGAGTCAGAGAGATCCTTCCTTGTGATAGGTTTGGGGCTGCATCATTTGTCGTACCGCCCCTGCCCCCATAGGAGCTGTATCCGATGGCAACTCAAATCATGCTCAGGGGATGTATGCTACTTGTGAGCTGCGTTGGGATTTCTCCGAAGAGGAGAGGATGATGCAGTAGAGTTGAGATAAGTATTTCCCTCAGTTAAGAACCAAGGTTATCAATCCGGTAGGAGAACGACAAAAGACCTTGGGAATAGCACCTACACACAAAATAACAAATACTTTCACCCAACGCAGACAAGGGGTTGTCAATCCCTTGGTGGTTAATTGCAAGGATCAAATCTCGTAGTGATAGATAGATAAACAAAAACACAAAATAAAATAAAAGTAAATAAATTGCAGCGAGGTATTTTTGGATTTTGATATATGATAAAGACGGACCCGGAGGCGATAGTTTTCACTAGAGGCTTCTCTCTCCAACAAAAAGCATACGGTGGGTAAACAAATTATTACTCCACACATCGACCGCTATGCAGCTTGCATCTAGATTATTAAGTTCATAAAGAACGAAGTAACGCCTTAAGCAAGATGACATGATGTAGACAAAGTAAACCTAATCAATATGAATAAGCCCCATCTTTTTATCCGTACTGTCAATGACACAACGTGTCATGTCCCTTTTTGTCACTGGGATTGAGCACCGCAAGATCGAACCCATCACAAAGCACCTCTCCCATTGCAAGATAAGTCAATCTAGTCAGCCAAACTAAACAGATAGATTGGAGATAAATACAAAGCTATAATAATCATGCATAAAAGAGTTCAGAGAAGACTCAAATAATATTAATAGATAATATGATCATAAACCCACAATTCATCGGATCCCAACAAACACACCGAAAATGAAGATTAGATCGAATAGATCTCCAACAACATCAAGGAGAACATTGTATTGCAGATCAAAGAGAGATAAGAAGTCATCTAGCCACTAGCTATGGACTCGTAGGTCTATCGTAAACTACTCACACATGATCGGAAGGTCAGCAAGGTTGATGTAGAGGCCCTTCGTGATCGTTTCCCCCTCCGGCAGAGTACTGGAAAAGGCCTCGAGATGGGATCTCGCAAGAACAGAAGCTTGCAACGACGAAAAAAGTATTTCGGGTGGCTCTCTTTTGGTTTCCCGATTTTAGAAAATTCATATAGTTGGAATTAGGTCAAGCGGAGGAAGGAGGGGCCCACAAGGTACATGGGTGCGCCTGCCCCCCTGGGCGCGCCCATGTGCCTTGTGGCCTACTCCTTCGCCGTGTGGCCTCCTCCTGAAGCTTCTAGGGTCTCTTATGTCTAGAAAAAAATTGTCAAAAAGTTTCGTGGCATTTGGACTTCGTTTGTTACTGATTTCATGGAAAATAAAAAATAGGCAAAAACAACAGCAACTGGAACTTGGCATTAAGTTAATAGGTTTGTCCCAAAAGATGATATAATACTGCATATAATTGCATATAAAACATCCAAGATTGATACTATAATAGCATGGAACAATAAAAAATTATATATACATTGGAGACGTATCAAGCATCCCCAAGCTAATTCCTTCTCGTCCTCGAGTAGGTAGATGATATAAAGAGAATTTTTGGTGTGGAATTCTACCTAACATGTTCATCATGTAATTTTTCTTTTATGGCATGAATATTTAGATCCAATTGATTCAAAGCAATTGTCTATAATTTGATATAAAAACATCAATACTCAGGCATACCAACAAATAATCATGCCTTTCAAAATATCGATGCTAAAGAACTTTATCCCTACAAAATTATATAGCCTTGTCATGCTCCATCTTCTTAACACAAAGTATAAATCATGCACTACTCCGGTGTTAGCCAAGCAATTGGCTCATACTTTATAACGTGATTCAGCTTTTTCAGCCCTCACCCAATATATTAGCGCAAGCCATGGATATAGCACTATGGGTGGAATAGAGTATGGTGGTAGAGATTGCTATGGAGAAGAAAAAAAAGGAGAAAGTCTCACATCGACAAGGCTAATCAATGGGCTATGGAGATGCATCCAACTTGCTTGCTCATGAAGACCTCGGGCATTTGAGGAAGCCCGTCATTGGAATATACAATCCAAGCTCTATAATGAAAAATTCCCACTAGTTATATGAAAATGAAAGCATAGGAGACTCTCTATATGAAAAACATGGTGCTACATTGAAGCACAAGTGTGGAAAAATATAGTAACATTGCCCCTTCTCTCTTTTTCTCTCATTTTTTTTGTTGGGCTCTTTTTGGCCTCTTTTTTATGGGCTCTTTTTGGCCTCTTTTTTTAAATTATTTCCCCACTTTGGATGCTCCGGTGAAGTTTGCACCACATCTCAAGGTGAGAAAGGGCAATGCACGGCACCGAAGAGGCTAGCAATTTGCGGAAAGGTGAGAGTGCGTATAATCCATGGAATCACAATAGTCATAAAGAACTCACATACCTATTGCAAAAGTTTATTAGCCCTCGAAGCAAACTACTACTACACATGCTCCTTGGGGGAAGGTTGGTAGGAGTTAACCATCGCACGCCCCCAACCTTCACGCAAAGGAAGGTACTCAATAATAAATCATACTCCAACTTCTTAGCATAACAAGAGACTATACATGCATGCTTCGGGAATCACAAACGTTAACACCAATATTCTTACTAAACCACAATTATTCACTAGTACCTCCCACATATTACCAAATTTATATCGCAAAACTATTGCAAGGAATCAAACTTATCATATTTTGTGATCTACATGAATGTTTTTATTATCTCTCTCTTGAATACCTATCATATTAGGACCAATTTCGTAACTTGTGCATATTGCCATTACTATTATCAACTCTCAAAATGATATAACCCATGAAACTCATGAGATCCGTTAGTATAATAAGAAAATCATCACTTTAGGTATTGTTGTAAACCCATTCATATTTTATTATTGCATAATACCTATTGTATTCTAACTTCACCATGACTTATACTCCCTGATACAATCCATAGATTCATTAAAACAAGCAAACAATGTAACAAAAACATAATCTATCAAAAACAGAACAGTCTATAATGATCTAAACATTGACCATACTTTTGTAATCCAAAAATATTGAAAAATTAGGACAACTTGGGCAATTTGTATACCGATCATGTGTAAAAAATTCAGAAATTTATGATGTTCCAGTGAACCTAAACAATTCTCTTATTGGGTGCAAAAGTTTTTGTTCTCTCACAGAATCAAAGCAACTATCAGGCAAATCATCCCAAAGGCTTTACTTGGCACAAACACTAATTTAAACACAAAAACACAACCATAACAGTAGCATAATTGTGTGAACACCAAAAAATAGAAAAGAAACAAGAAAAATAAAGATAGCTATTGGGTTGCCTCCCAACAAGCGCTATTGTTTTATGCCCCTAGCTAGGCATAATGCATAGTTTCAAGTGTTGTCATCCTTCAAATTAATTCCATAGGTGGCCCTCATAATAGATTCATATGGTGGCTTAATTCTCTTTCTAGGGAAGTGCTCCATTCCTTTCTTTAATGGAAATTGAAACTTTATATTACCCTCTTTCATATCAATAATAGCACCTATGGTTCATAGGAAAGGCCTACCAAGTATTTTGGGACAAGACAGATTGCAATCAATATCAAGCACAATAAAATCAATGGGAACATAATTTCTATTTGCAAGAATAAGAACATCATTTATTCTACCCAAAGGTTTCTTCATAGTAGAATCCGCTAAGTGCAAATTAAGAGAACATTCATCCAAATCATGAAGGCCTAGCACATCACATAAAGATTTTGATATAGTGGAAACGCTAGCACCCAAATCACATAAAGTATTGCACTCATAATTTTTTATATTTATTTTAATACTAGGTTCCCATTTATCATATAATTTTCTAGGTATTGAAACCTCCAAGTCTAGCTTTTCTTCTAAAGCTTTCATCATAGTTTCTACAATATGTATAGTAAATGCCATATTTTTTTAATAAGCATTGGGTGAATTTAGCATGGATTGCAAAAAGGAAATACACTCAACTAAAGAACAACTATCATAATTGAAATCCTTGAAATCCAAAGTAGAGGGCACATCACTATTTAAAGTTTTTACCTCTCCAAACCCACTTTTATCAATTTTTTTCATTAAGATTATCACCCTTCGAACAATGGGGACACCTTCTATCTAAAGTTGACTCATCTTCGGTCCCCTTATCATCAAGATTTATATTGATAAACAAAGATTAAATGGGTGAGACACCAATCATTTTAATATCTTCATCATGATTACGATAAAAACCAGGCGAAATCGCTTTTTCTAAGAATTCTTGCTTTGCCCTCAACCTAGCAGTTCTTTCTTTACTTTCATCAACGAAGACATACAAAGCTTTAATGGACTCATTAATATCAAGCTTGGGTGGCAAAATTTAGATTTGAGATTTTTCACATCATGAACAATTCTATCCATGCTCCTAGACATATCATCAACTTTACTCAATTTTTCTTTTATCATGGTATTGAAAACCTTTTGAGAATTAATAAATTCTTTAATATTACTTTCAAGATCAGAGGGTATTATTATTATTATTATTATTATTATTATTATTATTATAAGAATTACCATAGGAATTGCCATAATTATTAGAGGAATTTCCAGGAAACGGCCTAGGATTAAAAATTACCTCTATAAGAATTACTATTGAAATTGTTTCGTCAGACAAAATTCACATCTACATGGTCATTATTTTTCTCAATAAAAGTAGACAATGGCACATCATTAGGATCAATATGAGCAATCTTACTAGCAACCATTTTCATAAGAGCATGTACTTTATCACTCAAAGTATTAATTTCTTCAACAGAATTCACTATTTTACTAGTAGGGGTTCTTCCAGTATGCCATTGGGAATAGTTTTCCATAATATTATCAAGCAATTTTGTAGCTTCTCCTAGTGTGATTTCCATAAAAGTACAACCCGCAGCGGAATCTAAAAGATTTCTAGAAACAAAGTACAATCCCGCATAAATTTTTTGTATGATCATCCATAAGCTTAAACCATGAGTAGGGCAATTTCTTGTCATTAATTTCATCCTCTTCCAAGATTGGGAAACATGTTCATGCTCAAGTTGCTTAAAATTCATTATTTGATTTCCAAAAGAAATAACTTTCGTGGGAGGAAAATACTTGGCAATAAAAGCATCCTTGCACTTATCCGAAGAATCAATACTATTTCATGGCAAGGACGAAAACCATGTTTTAGCGCGATCTCGTAGTGAGAACGAAAATAATTTTAATTAGACAATATAATTATCCACATATTTTTTCTTTTGCATATCACACAATTTAATGAAAGTGTTAAGATGGGATGCAACATGTTCATTAGGACTACCAGAAAATTGTTCTTTCATAACAAGATTTAACAAAGCAACATTAATATCACATGACTCCACACTAGTGGCAGGAGGAGAAATTGGAATACTAATAAAATCATTATTATTAGTATTGGAAAAGTCACACAACTTTGTATTTTTGAGAGACATCGCGACAAAGCAAGCAAACAAGCAAAAAGACAAACGGAAAATATTTTTGTGTTTTTGTGAAAGAGTTTGAGAAGTGGGGGAGATGAAAACAAGAGGCAAATGGCAAATGAAAGTAAATGCAAGAAGATTAAAGCTTATGCGATGGTACTTGATAGGTTTTGGTGATGTCTCCCCGCCAACGGTGCCAGAAATTCTCCTGCTACTTGTGAGCTGCGTTGGGATTTCCCCGAAGAGGAGAGGATGATGCATTACAGTAGAGATAAGTATTTCCCTCAGTTAAGAACCAAGGTTATAAATCCAGTAGGAGAACCACGCAAGACCTTGTGAATAGCACCTACACAAAAAATAAAAAATACTTGCACCCAACGCAAACACGGGGTTGTCAATCCCTTGGCGTCTAATTGCAAGGATCAAATCTCGTAGTGATAGATAGATAAACAAAAAAACAAAATAAAATACAAGTAAATAAACTGCAGCAACGTAGTTTTGGATTTTGATATATGATAAAGATAGACTCGGGTGCCATAGTTTTCACTAGAGGCTTTTCTCTCGAACAAAAAGCATATGGTGGGTAAACAAATTACTGTTGGGCAATTGATAGAAGGCAACATATTTGGTGAATCCTACCTAGTTCGTGTGTCCGTGTAGCCATTCCGTTTCAACCCCACGATCTAAATCCTGAGCATCACGTGCAGCCTAGGGACTAATTACATTTACACACCCGCTTTGTAACTTGACAACTATCTTAATTCATAGAAAACCTCCCAAAGCCTTTTTACCAGGAGCGTCCCGACTGCTTCTGTGCATCTTGCGCTGCCGCCACCACCGCTGTCGTCGTGTGCCTCCGATTTCCATCGACTCAATCATGACATCGTCCGGCACCCACGAGAGGCAGGTAGCATCCCAGTCTTATACGTGCCCGTCTGATCCCATGTTAACAATCGGCAAACGCCCTATGCATCAGTCTGCTCTGCATGTACTTCTCGATCTAGACCTATCTCTCCTATAACTGGTAATACTTTGCTGCAGCGGCAACTACCGATGAGCAAATAGTAACTACAATGATGTCATTTGCAAGCAGCGACACGGAGGGCATCAAAAGTTTCAGGTAAAACTACACACAGATTAAGTCCTTGTGCATACACGTGTGAGTGTAGGTTTAAAGGCTAATCATGTGGCGATGTGTGCAGCACTATGGATCCAATCAATAATGTTGAAATGCATATGAGCCATGGAGGATTTAGTACACCCCAAAAGAACACTGACATACCCCTCGTTGTAAGTTCAGTTTGCACTAACAACTGAAACTATGCATGAAGTGCTTATTCCGGTTTATTCTTGACATTGCAGTCTTCATCTTTTACACCTGAATGTGATGAGCACTTGAAGCCTAAAGTGGGTAAGACATTTGAAGGACTCGAGGCAGTAGAGAAGTTCTACAAGGCATATGCACATGAATCAGGTTTTGGTGTTCGAATCGGACAATAGAAAAAGATTGATAATAAGGTGGTCCGGACTAAGCGTTTCATGTGTAATAAGGAAGGATTCAAGTCAAAAGAAAGTAACGAGACAGATGACCCCTTGAAGAAAAGGCGTAAGCAAACAAATACGTGATGCAGTTGTGATGCCCATATCTTTGTTAGGCTTTGTGGGGACAACACCTACAAGATAGACTCATGGGTTGAGCAGCATGTTCATGGTCTTGTATCACCTAATAAGCGGCATTTGATCAGATCGAATCATACAGTTAGTGAGAGGGCAAAGAATACTTTATACACATGTCATATGGCAAGCACTGGAACCTCTCAGGCATATATGCTCCTGCAAGTTAGCGAGGGCGGAATTCCGAATGTTGGCTGCTCAAAGAGGGACTTGCAGAATTACTACCAAGCACTCAGGTATAAAATCAGAGATGCAGATGCTCAAATGTTTGTGGCCCAATTAGCTAGAAAGCAGGACATGAATTCAGCATTTTTCTATGATTTTGACGTGAATGATGAGGGGAAGCTAATGCGTGTGTTCTGGGCGGATGCCACAGGCAGGAAGAACTATAGTCACTTTGGTGACGTCATATCCTTTGATTCTACATACACCACTAATCAGTACAACATCATATTTGCACCATTTACCGGGGTTAATCATCACCTACAAAGTGTATTTTTTGCTACTGCATTCTTATCAAATGAGAAGGATGAGTCATACATTGCTGCTAGAGACCATTGTTGTGTTCTGAGTATTACACAAGGTGTGGGGGTAAAAAATGTGACCCTGAGAGGTCGGTCTGGTAAGATTAGGGCGGTTTGCTATGACATTGGAAGCATCACAGCAAATTGTTCGTGCAAGTTATTTGAGTCACTCGGTATTCCATGTCGCCATATTATCCAAGTATTGAGGATTGAAAACCAAAATGAGCTTCCTAGCTACTGCATTATGAAAAGATGGCAGAAAAGGTGCAAAAGGTAAAAATAATAATGCATGACAATCGATTTCTTATTGTTATTCCAAAATCATATGACTAACAACATTCTTTTGTTTTGCAGGGAGAATGTTTATGAAGAACATGGGAACCTACTAGAAGAAAAGCCCATGGATTCACTTGATGCGGCCACAAGAAAGAAGATTTCAGGTGTACGAGATAAGATGGAAGAGCTTAGTCAAAAGGCGAAACATTCAGATGAAGCATTGGACTTCTTAACATCAAGTGTGATGAACAGTGAGGCGCCTTTGGACCAAATGATCCTTGCAGCCACCCAAAGCACAAGGCAAGAGGAATATGAGGCTTTTATTGGTTGCAATATTCCCACTGAAGTTCATATACATCCGCCGACTAATGTCCATACCATGGGGAGATGCAAAAGAATAAAGCGAGGAAAGGAGATCAAGGAGGGGGGTCAAAAAAATAAGGACAAAGAAGGCAAGGCAAAGGTCGCACGCTTGTGCAAGGCATGCAAGCAAATGGTATTTCATGATAGTCGTAATTGTCCAAGCAAAAAAGGGAAAGGTAGTGTGACTATGAAGGATATGCAGCCAAATGGTGCTTCCTGATATGGTCCAGGCAAAGAATGATTTTATCTATGTTATCATGTACACTCTGATGTACTGAATTATGTAATCGATGAGAATTTTTGTCATGTCAAATTAAAGTTGACTTGATTTCTGATAGGTTTTGATGCTTGTTAAATTGCTACAGAGTATCGGACATATTTATCGATTTCAGACATTTTTACCAGCTATGCAAGCATGATCAAATTTCCTTTTAATATTAAAACTTGTACTGTGTGGCAATACTGCATGTTTATTTCCTCCTTATTTTTTGATCAGACTTGCATTGTCCAGTAGCACACAATGAAGTTTGTAGATGTTCAGAAACCGGACATAGCCATCCCAGGCCACTTCTGTAATTCAAAAGCTTTACTGAAAAGTTTATGCTTTGAGCACACACTACTGCAGGATGCTGCTAACGCGACACTACGATCAGAGACCCTTCAACGAAACTATGTGTGATGCATTAATCGCAAATTGTGATGTAAAATAACCATCAGAAAAGATGCAAAATGTTTGCGATGAAGGATACATCAAACATGGTCCAGATTTTAGTTCCGTGTGCGATGCCGGGCATACGGTTTAGTTCAATTAACTGTTTGCGATGAGGCAGAACAAAAGAAACGGGCAGGCAGATGAAGGCGTGTGCGATATACGGCATACGGTTCACTTGGATGAACTGTTTGTGATTAGGCAGAACAAAAGAAACGGTCAGCCAGATGAAGGTGTGTGCGATAGAGGGCATACAGTTCACTCGGATGAACTGTTTGCGTTAAGCCAAGATAACAGAAATGGTTCAATATAACAAGATGTGTGTGATACGCGACAAACAGGTCTGTAATCAGAAATGTGTGCGAAGACAGATAATAACACAGATGATTGCTTCTAATAAGACGTATGTGATATGCTGTCTACACAACATCTATTGGCCATTGGGAGACGGGCGGTCATCCGGATACGCCATAAGGATGCGAAGAGGCATCCTATATCAGCAAGGACGAGCTGTTCCACCAATAGCTCATCTAAGAGAACTCTCAAGTTAAGTGTGCTCAGGCTGGAGCAGCCATCAGATGGGTGACTGGATGGGAAGTTGTCTTGATGTTAAATTAACTGATGGGATGGGTCATAAGGGTCAAATTAAATGACCTCTATGATCCATCCCGTCAGTTAAATTAACCTCCAGGTCCTTGTTTTTTTTAACACATGTTAAAGAAGGTCTACCGCATTACTTTTTGACAATGTGCGATATGTGGCATACAGTTGATCCATCCGACCTGTTTGTGATGGAATAAGCCGTGTGTGTTGTGGGCAAACGCTTGCTAGTATACAACCGTTTGCGATTGATGCATTCATCACTGACGAGTTCCCTAGTGTGGTCTGTGTTCATCTGATCATCATCTACTTCTTGTGCTAGCTCGATGTTCCTTATATGCTAAGTTTCCATTAATTGATGGCGTTTTATGAACACGCCACCGTTCCCGCCATTTCCTCACCTGTTTCCTGCCACTCAGCGATATTGTGCATAAACCTAGGCGGCGCGAGACGCACGAAGGCAACAAGCGCAGCCTGTAGCACATCCAACTTTTCCAAGCATGCCAACCCACCAAAGCGCCGCCTCTGCCATCAACCTCGTCGACGAGGAAAATGAGAAGGCGCCACGGCCCGTCGAGGCCGAGGCGCTCCCCGGCAACGCGATGGACGACGCCGTGATGCGCGTCATCGCCAGGGTTGAGCAGACCCTTGGCGCATGGCGCTTTAGCGCCGCGGATCAAGATAGGCATGTCAGCGCTGAGAGGCTGCAGCTCGCCACACAACATGATCGATGGCACGCTGTAGAGCAAGCTAGGCGCGTCCGCGCCGATAGGCTGCAGCTCGCCGCACGGCGAGACCATTGGAGCGCCGCAGAGCGAGAGGCGCGGTGCGCCACACAGCAAGAGCGGATCCATCGGCGCTTGCCTGCTGTCGACAGGGCATCGCAGCTAGGTACACATCCCGTCTGTACCCCCATTCCTCGCCAGGAGTGGGCAGAGGCCCTCTGCGCCGTACTTGCACGAGAGGCCGGCCGCGCCGTACTTGCACCGGACGCCCGCTGCGCCGTTCGCATGGGTCGCACCGTTCGCCTTATCCGCGGCCGCTGGATGCCAACGCGTTGGTCGGTAGGCTCGACCGCCTCCTTGGCCCAGGTGTCCACCTGGGCGCAGTAGAGGAACATGGCCGTCGCATCCTCGAGCTGGTGATCTCCGATGAAATAGCCAACTTGGAGCTCGAGATCGCGCTCCAGATGTACCGCGAGCGTGTCGACCTCTTGGACGAACGCCTGCACGAGTTCAGGCAGAGCCAAGAGCTACCGTAGGCAAGGGCTGCTGGTCATGGTCTCATGGACGCGTTTTATTTTGTTGAGTCGTTTCGATGTGGATAGCTATGTATTCACAGCAATCATAGTATTGCTCTGTTTATTGCTCTGTTTCAATGTGTGTACTCTGTTTTCCGTTCTTATATGTTCTGTTTCAATGTGTGTATATACGCTTTCCATTCTGTATATGTGGATGATAATAACTATATTCAAATTAGTATACAAAAATAGATAGAAAATGGAATTCAGAATATATATATATATATATTGTTCATTAGTTCATCACAGAATATATATAATATCATCACATATACGTGATGATACTTAACTACTAGGTACAATGCATAAAATTGAAAACGAACAATACTAAAACTAATAATCCCTCCTGGGGGCAGTATTCCGGTAGCCCCTCGCCAGCAGCTCCCTGGTGCGCGGCGTCTTCCCAGCGCGGAGGCAGTACTCCGCCTCCTCCGCCTCACAGCGCTTGACGTACCGATTTGCCTCTTGCTGGCAGACGAGCGTGAACGAACTTGCCATTTCGTTGGGCGCCCACTGGAGCTCCTTGTCGGTGGCACGCTGGAGCTTATCGGCCCACCTCCACGCAGCGATGAGGCGCCTAGCACCTTTGACCTTCCTCGCGAAGTACCCGTCTTCGTACAGCTCCTCCGCACGATGACGCGCATGCCCCCAAAGCTCCACCGCCTCCTTTTTCCAGGCGGCATCACAGGCTTCACAGGCCGCCTGGACCTGGCTTCCTCCTCCGCCATCTCCTTCTTGAATGCCACTTGCCTGGCTTTCTCAGCCGGCGGCAGCGACTTCCACAGAAAAAGATTGTACTGGCCCCAAAACCAATCCATAGTTGGGGGGTTTGGCGCAACCTTGTCCGGCGGCGCATAGGGGTCCTTGTCGCTGCTCGTCGAGTGAGCGTCCTCAGGGGGCGGCGACTCCTCATCGGTGCGTGGGCAGACCGGCGGCGCCATGGCAGAGATTTGAGAGAGAGAGAGAGGGCGAGCGAGGGAAGGATGTAGATGAGAATGCAGGCGGGATGATGTGAGCAAGGTAGTATTTATTGGCGGCCGGAATCTAGATCGACAGGAACAGTACACACGCCGGTCGCCGGAATTTACGAGTACTGTAGTTTGAATTACACATGATTCCCGCAGCAAAATCCGTGTGTGAACATAATAGCTGACGGTTTCCAATACAGCACCATGTCTGATTAATAACCCCCGCCACTCACCTTCCAAACCTCGAGGCGCGAAATAGAGTGCCAATCGTGTGGGGGCCGGTTGTCTTGCCAGATCTTTACATTTTCTTTTTTGAACACCAGATATTTACATCGTCTGATGATTTTTTAACTCGCACACAAGTACACAAAAATATGATTTTTCAAACCATTATGATTAGCCGTTGCATGTAGATGTAGTTCAAATTTGAATTACGATCATTAATCAGCTAGAAAATCACTTAAATGTCTTTAAAAGGTTAAATGACCCCTGAAATTTTCCAAATTTTCACATGACAGTTGTATTAGTGCACATTAAATGTAGAAAAAAATTTGAAGGCCGTAAGAGGAAGCTATCTCCCGTTCGTCATCAAACATGCATTGTTCCCTCTCGGAACCACGAGCCTTCTATTGAGTTGCTCCGGTTTGTGAGGGGTGTGTGTCCAAACTTTCGTCAAACATGCCAATTTTTTACCACATCATCTTGGTTGCATGACATTACATCAAGAAAGGTTTCATGTTTTTTGATCATTTTTTAATTTTTCGGAATTAAAATGCCATGGCACTCCATGCCGTGAGACCAATATGTTTGAAAATTCCTTCTAATTTACTGCACATGGAATTAACTCGCACACAAGTACACAAATATGATTTTTCAAACCGTTATGGTTAGTCATTGCATGTAGATGTAGTTCAAATTTGAATTACGGTCATTAAATGGCTAGAAAATCACTTAAATATCTTTAAAAGGTCAAATGACCACTGAAATTTTCCAAATTTTCACATGACAGTTGTATTAGTGCATGTTAAACATAGAAAAAAAATTGAAGGCCGTAAGAGGAAGCTATCTCCCGTTCGTCATCAAACATGCATTGTTCCCTCTCGGAACCATGAGCCTTCTAGTTAGTTGCTCCGTTTGTGAGGGGTGTGTGTCCAAACTTTCGTCAAACATGCCAATTTTTTTACCACATCATCTTGGTGGCATGACATTACATCAAGCAAGGTTTCATGTTTTTCTGATCAGTTTTTAATTTTTTGGAATTAAAATGCCATGGCACTCCATGCATGTGTCCATGCCGTGAGACCAATATGTTTGAAAATTCCTTCTAATTTATTGCACATGGAATTAACTCGCACACAAGTACACAAATATGATTTTTCAAACCGTTATGGTTAGCCGTTGCATGTAGATGTAGTTCAAATTTGAATTACGGTCATTAAATGGCTAGAAAATCACTTAAATGTCTTTAAAAGGTCAAATGACCGCTGAAATTTTCCAAATTTTTACATGACAGTTGTATTAGTGCACGTTAAACGTAGAAAAAAATTTGAAGGCCGTAAGAGGAAGCTATCTCCCGTTTGTCATCAAACATGCATTGTTCCCTCTCGGAACCACAAGCCTTCTAGTGAGTTGCTCCGGTTTGTGAGGGGTGTGTGTCCAAACTTTCGTCAAATAGGCCAATTTTTTTACCACATCATCTTGGTGGCATGACATTACATCAAGCAAGGTTTCATGTTTTTCTGATCATTTTTTAATTTTTTGGAATTAAAATGACATGGCACTCAATGCACGTGTCCATGCCGTGAGACCAATATGTTTGAAAATTCCTTCTAATTTACTGCACATGGAATTAACTCGCACACATGTACACAAATATGATTTTTCAAACCGTTATGGTTAGCCATTGCATGTAGATGTAGTTCAAATTTGAATTACGGTCATTAAATGGCTAGAAAATCACTTAAATGTCTTTAAAAGGTCAAATGACCCCTGAAATTACCCAAATTTTCACATGACAGTTGTATTAGTGCAAGTTAAATGTAGAAAAAAATTTGAAGGCCGTAAGAGGAAGATATCTCCCGTTCGTCATCAAACATGCATTGTTCCCTCTCGGAGCCACGAGCCTTCTAGTGAGTTGCTCCGGTTCGTGAGGGGTGTGTGTCCAAACTTTCATCAAATAGCCAATTTTTTAACCACATCATCTTGGTGGCAAGACCTTACATCAAGCAAGGTTTCATGTTTTTCTGATCATTTTTTAATTTTTTGGAATTAAAATGGCATGGCACTCCATGCATGTGTCCATGCCGTCTGACCAATAAGTTTGAAAATTCCTTCTAATTTACTGCACATGGAATTAACTCGCACACAAGTACACAAATATGATTTTTCAAAACGTTATGGTTAGCCGTTGCATGTAGATGTAGTTCAAATTTGAATTACGATCATTAAATGGCTAGAAAATCACTTAAATGTCTTTAAAAGGTCAAATGACCCCTGAATTTTCCAAATTTTCACATGACAGTTGTATTAGTGCATGTTAAACGTAGAAAAAAAATTGAAGGCCGTAAGAGGAAGCTATCTCCCGTTCGTCATCAAACATGCATTGTTCCCTCTCGGAACCACGTGCCTTCTAGTGAGTTTCTTCGGTTTGTGAGCGGTGTGTGTCCAATTTTTCGTCAAATAGGCCAAATTTTTTACCACATCATCTTGGTGGCATGACATTACATCAACCAAGGTTTCATGTTTTTCTGATCATTTTTTAATTTTTGGAATTTAAATGCCATGGCACACCATGCATGTGTCCATGCCGTGAGACCAATATGTTTGAAAATTCCTTCTAATTTACTGCACATGGAATTAACTCGCACACAAGTACACAAATATGATTTTTTTCAAACCGTTATGGTTAGTCATTGCATGTAGATGTAGTTCAAATTTGAATTACGGTCATTAAATGGCTAGAAAATCACTTAAATGTCTTTAAAAGGTCAAATGACCGCTGAAATTTTCCAAATTTTCACATGACAGTTGTATTAGTGCACGTTAAACGTAGAAAAAAATTTGAAGGCAGTAAGAGGAAGCTATCTCCCGTTTTGTCATCAAACATGCATTGTTCCCTCTCGGAACCACTAGCCTTCTAGTGAGTTGCTCCGGTTTGTGAGGGGTGTGTGTCCAAACTTTCATCAAACAGGCCAATTTTTTTACCACATCATCTTGGTGGCATGACATTACATCAAGCAAGGTTTCATGTTTTTCTGATTATTTTTTAATTTTTTGGAATTAAAATGCCATGGCACTCCATGCATGTGTCCATGCCGTGAGACCAATATGTTTGAAAATTCCTTCTAATTTACTGCACATGGAATTAACACACACACAAGTACACAAATATGATTTTTCAAACCGTTATGGTTAGCTGTTCCATGTACATGTAGTTCAAATTTGAATTACGGTCATTAAATGGCTAGAAAATCACTTAAATGTCTTTAAAAGGTCAAATGACCCCTAAAATTTTCCAAATTTTCACATGACAGTTGTATTAGTGCATGTTAAATGTAGAAAAAATTTGAAGGCCGTAAGGGGAAGCTATCTCCCATTCGTCATCAAACATGCATTGTTCCCTCTCGGAACCACGAGCCTTCTAGTGAATTGCTTCGGTTTGTGAGGGGTGTGTGTCCAAACTTTCGTCAAACATGCCAAATTTTTTACCACATCATCTTGGTGGCATGATATTACATCAAGCAAGGTTTCATGTGTTTCTGTTCTTTTTTTCATTTTTTGGATTTTAAATGCCATGGCACTCCATGCTTAATTCTGTCATAGCTGTTAGACCAATATGTTTGAAAATTCCTTCCAATTTACTGCACATGGAATTAAATCGCACACAAGTACACAAAATATGACTTTTCAAACCGTTATGGTTAGCTGTTGCATGTACATGTAGTTCAAATTTCAATTACGGTCATTAAATGGCTAGAAAATCACTTAAATGTCTTAAAAGGTCAAATAACCCCTGAAATTTTCCAAAATTTGACATGACAGTTGTATTAGTACTACAAATTTTCTCGTACATTTAAAACACCATCCGTTGCCACTTTACTCCAAACTCGTCTTTCACAGCTAATAAAAAATATCCACAACATCACACACAGTTTTTTTGTAGGAATCGTTTGCGATGAAAATTTCTGGGTCTATTTAAGTCTTCCTCCTTAAGCTTCGCCGGCTCGTCTGCTCCAGTGCCGGCAACCCCTGAATCCACAAATCCCCATCCCCATTCCTGCACCCCCTTCTTGCAAAGATGACGCCGTGGAAACGCTTCCTGAAGGCCCGTACGATGGCCGCGTCCTCCCCAAGCGCCGCCGCCTGCGCCGAGAGCACGGCCGCCTACGCCGAGAGTGCCGCCGCATCTGCATTGAGCACCGTCGTATCCACCGAGAAGGCATCTGCGGCAGCTAACAGGGCAGCTGCAGTAGCCGAGACAGCTGCAGCTGCTGCTGCGATGGCGGCTGCAAATGCTGAGAGCGCTCGAGCTGTCGTCCGTGCCGCCGATGTCGCCCTGGCCCGGGTCAAGGCCATCCACGCCAAGATCGAGGACGCACATGCCAAGATATTCCAGGCCACCTCGGAATCCAGCATGCAACCCACGTCCGAAAAGGCGGCGGTGGCCATGGAGCACCTGCTTCCTCATGAGATTGCCGAGCGGGAGCTGGAGATGCAGGAGGCGGTGGAGATCGAGGAGCGCCGGGAGGAGGAGTTGCGCGTGGCCGAGGTCGAGGTAGAGAAGAGTCTGTCCGTCGAGGAATCGGCGGTAGAGTACCAACGCGAGCTCTGGCGCAGCCACTACTATGAGTACTACAACCTTGAGGGCGGTGCCGAGGATGAGGACGAGGACGAGGACGCGGTCGACTTCAGCAGGGGGGACGCGGAGTCCACCAACGGCGGCATGTCGCCAGGACAAGTCATCGAAGTCTCATCTCAAACCGGCGATGCATAGGCCGGTGCGGCGGCAGATTTGTTAAAATTATGCGCACTTAGGCTTTGTTTTTAATGCTGGTCTTTTGTTAGAGCAATGTTTAGGTCAACTGGCTCTGTTTAATTACTAAAATTGCTCGATTCAGTAAGTGTGGTCTGTGTGCTGTACGCTCTTTTGTGTGCCCAAATTACCAAGCGATGTTAAATTATGCAATGACGTACCCGGGGAAATTTCCACCAAAATTTGAATTATCAAACTCATCCCATGCGCGTAAAGCAGAAGAATCGTTTGCGATGCACACAATCGTTCAAAGTGAATGGTGTCCGGCGGCACCGCGCGTTTCCCTCCACATTTCAAAATTTTTGGCCTACCGCCGAAATATCTACCCCCTTCCCCACCCCCTTTTCTCCCCGACCACAAGTCACATTTCCCCAGTTTCCTCCTTCCTTCCTTCCTTCCTAAGCTATAGCCGCTTCCTCGCTTGCTTCCTCGCTCTCGCCGTCTCGCATCCTACCACCGGGGTCGCCATGGTCTTCTTCAATGACCTCTCCTGCGGTTCCTCCTCCTCCGATGACTCCTTCACCACCCGGGTATGCCTCTCTTCTCTCTCTCGGGCTATGACTTGGAATGAAGGATTTTTACCCAGCGGTCGATTTGAGTCATTTCTTCCTCTTGTAGCTCCCTAGGACCATCAGTTGCAACGAATGGAGCGGGGTGGCTAAAGATCTGTCTGCTCGTTGTCACCATCAATCTCCATGCATGAACCTAGTTGCGTTTGAATCTGTGGACAGTGGGAGGAAGTTTCTGGCATGTGCAAAGAAGGTTAGACCCTCTTTCGTTGTTACAAATCATTTGTTAGATGTGATTCAGACACTGTCACGGTCCCAACCCATTCATACCACACCTTCAACCAAACGCATCCTAAGACAGTGTCACAGTTTGTACCTAGTATCTAAAAATGTTGCCATCTCATCAGCGGTGCCATTAGAAAATTATTTGGCACCGCTTCAGCAGTTTGTGCAGCCAACTTTGGTCCACACATCCGAGCAGCCAAGCAGTAAAATACTAAATCTTTATGGCACGAAGGAACTGGGCATCGGAGCAACTAGGTGCTCCGGAGTCCGGGTCCCTGGTTTTTTTCCGCTGCATCAGCTCGCCAGTGCAGGGCACCGGTGCGAGATGTAGCAACAGTTGTCTTTACACCGGTTTTGTTATACATAGTGGACGGCCTTAGTGCTATTAGTTCTATGTTACTAAATTTGTGCATGTACACACCTTAGTATCAATTTGCTGTCATCCAAACACTGTCGCTATGCTGTTGCCGTTATATTTACCTTCCTCATAAAATGTTCAATTTGTTATTTATAGTACATGAGTAAGAACTTGTAGCGTTGTTGTAGTTAATTATAGCTTCTAATGTTTTAGAATTTGGTTGTTGTCTCAGTAGCAATTAATTCATTTGCACATTGATCTTTTTGAGAAGATATGCCATAATTAACCTGTTTCTTCAGTTTTTCAAAATAAGTATTGGTGATTTTCTATGTTGCTATAAACCCATTTCCCCTACAATTGTTACTGATCTAGTTTTAAATATTATAGGATGAATGGAAGTGTTCTTACTTGGAGTGGGTTGATCAAGAGTGGCCACAGTCTTTGAAGATGTGCCTAGCAAAGCTCTGGAGCATGTATGAGGAAGAGAACAGAGGTAGGCTTAGAGAAAGTGTTGTCAACGCTGAAGAATATTTGAAGATGTGGGATAAAAAGAGGAAGGTGGAGAATGAGCTCATATTTTTTAAATTAGACTTTGCTAAGATGGTGTTGGCGAAGGAGGAGGCACTTTCCCAGTTGGCCAGTGCAAAACAGGTTCTTACTGAACTGAAAGCAGAGGTGGATAAGACGAGCTTGGATGATCTCGATTAGGGAAATGAATATATTGTTCTAATATTGTTCTTATGAAGTTGAACTAGCTATATGCTGTACTGTGCTGTTTTCAGGTAGCTATCGTACTGTGATGTTAAAATATATTTATGTGCCTGATATGAAATTGGCAAACAGCTGTTCGATATGAAATGTGAATTTGCGTAATACTGGAATTATTAATTGTAAACTAATAAACCTGCTAAATGTATCATGGAACTTTGCAAACGGTTCTAGCAGTAAAAGCGCTTGTGATGGATAGCCCAATGCCACACAGTTTTCTTCATCAAATCGTGTGTGATGTAGTTGATAAAGCAAACGGTTAACCAAGGCAGAGCGTGTGTGATAGTTACACCTATCACACACGAGCCTATACATAAACCTGTGTGGGATGCACATATGAACGGAAACGTTTTCCCTGGATTGACTGTGTGGGATGTACATACGAACGGAAACGTTTTCCCTGGATTGACTGTGTGGGATGTACACATGAACGGAAATGTTTTCCCTGGATTGACTGTGTGGGATGTACATAAGAACGGAAACGTACTCCTTGGATTGACTGTGTGTGATATACATATGAACGGAAAAGTTTTTCTGGGATTCACCGTGTGGGATGTACATACGAACGGAAACGATTGGGTTTCGATGCCTTACCCGATCGCACACGAGCTCATTTTTCCCTAGCCTGTGTGCGAGGAGGGCCTATACCCGACGGTTTCTGGGTCGTGTGGGAAGGACCCCCCTATCACCCACACTCACTTGGCGACGTTTCAAAATGCCGTCGCGAAAAGGGGTTAAAAACTGTTTGTATAGCACCGACGCGTACCAGTGACATGACTGAGATGGTCACCTATTTTACTAATGTATAACTGATTTAGTTAGTAGCCTTCTTGGCAACAGCAAAGAGGACATTTTTTTTACAAAATGCCAAGCAAACTAACAGGGAAAAGCTCAACCAGAGCCTCTGATCTGAACCTGCCATTGCAATTCATTATGCTACAAATATTGATACAGTTTATTGATACGGTCATTTGCACTAATAATGTGCATGTCAGTCGGCCGAATACAACAGGACAGTACTTGCACAAGTACATCTATTGCAGACTACAGCCTACGTCCTGGAGACGAGACGCTACAACTTCCTATGAAGGAATCATCTCGGTCGGGGTAGACCATCCAGGGAGATAGTGCCTGATCTGAGAGGCTTCGTCACCGGAGCCGAACGATGACAGTTCATCATGGCCTGGCCGTCGAGATGACTGCATGGGCCGCTTCGTCGCCGGTGGCGAACAACGTCAGTTCATCATGGACTCGCTGTCGAGACGTCCACCTGGTTCACTTTGTCATCGGCACCAAACGACGTCGGGATCGAGTCGACGAAAATCGGAGGCACACAACGACAGCGGCAGCGGCGGCGCAAGACCACAGAAGCAGTCGAGACGCTCCTGGTAAAAAGGCTTTGGGGGGGTTTCTGTGAATTAAGATGGTTGTCAAGTTACAAAGCGGGCGTGTAAACATAATTAGTCCCTAGGCTGCACGTGATGCTCAGGATTTAGATCGTGGGGTTGAAACGGAATGGCTACACGGACACACGAACTAGGTAGGCTTCACCAAATATGTTGCCTTGATAGAAAAGCGCATACTTATGATGATATCCAAGGCAATGATCATGTATATAGGCATCACATCCGAGATAAGTAGACCGACTCCTGCCTGCATCTACTACTATTACTGCACACATCGACCGCTATCCACCATGCATCTAGGGTATTAAGTTCATAAAGAATGGAGTAACGCCTTAAGCAAGATGACATGATGTAGACAAAGTAAACCCAATCAATATGAATAAACCCCATCTTGTTATCCTTAATGGAAATGATAAAAATACGTTTCATGTCCCTTTCTGTTACTGGAATTGAGCACCGCAAGATCGAACCCATCACAAAGCACGTCTCCCATTGCAAGATAAATCAATCTAGTTGGCCAAACTAAACGGATAGATCGGAGATAAATACAAAGCTATAATAATCTTGCATAAAAGAGTCCAGAGAAGACTCAAAAATATTCATAGATAATCTGATCATAAACCCACAATTCAGCAGATCCCAACAAACACACCGCAAAAGAAGATTACATTGAATAGATCTCCAAGAACATCGAGGAGAACATTGTATTGAAGATCTAAGAGAGAGAAGAAGCCATCTAGCTACTAGCTATGGACCCGTACGTCTGTGGTAAACTACTCACACATCATCGAAAGGGCAGCAATGTTGATGTAGAAGCCCTCCGTGATCGATTCCCCCTTTGGTAGAGTACCGGAAAATGCCTCCACATGGGATCTCGCAAGAACAGAAGCTTGCAGCGACGGAAGTAGTATTTTGGGTGGCTCTCTGTTGGTTTCCTGATTTTAGAGAATTTATAGAGTTGGAATTAGGTCAAATGGAGGAACAAGGGGCCCACAAGGTACATGGGCGCGCCCATGTGCGTTTTGTCCTACTCCTTCGCCTTCTAGCTTCCTCCCGATGCTTCTAGGGTATCATATGTCCAGAAAAAATCATCAAAAAGTTTCGTGGCATTGGGACTTTGTTTGGTACTGATTTCCTGGAAAATCAAAAAAGGCAAAAAACAGCAATTGGCACTTGCCACTAAGTTAATAGATTAGTCCAAAAAATACAACTGTTTCAAGTTATAAGAGGCCTATTTGCCTCCCCCACCAACTGAACACCGCTTCAGAATCCTCTCCAACTTGCAGGCATCCGCGACGTATTCGGCCTTCGCCCCGACCTCCATCGACGAGGGCTCCAGGGGTGGAGACTTAGCAGTGTCATGGACGATAAGGCCAAGGTCAGCGTTGGGCAAATGCACCCCCACATTGGCCACCACTCGCATGGCGCCCTCGTATGCCACAGAGTACTGTGAGTCCAAGAGCTGATCCGACCCTTCTCTAGCAGCTTAACGATGCTATCCAAGGTGTCGTCAAGGTCCTCGTCGCCGTGGTACAGTGTCCCACATGCTGTGCCTAGAGCCATGTGCATCCGTTACGCGAGGTCAGCAACATACTAAAGATGCCTAACCGGATCCACATGGGCGACGTCTAGGAGTGGCACTACAAACGGAATGCTGCATCAAGCCATAGCAAAAGCAATTGGACACAACACGAAAGAGACTAAAAGCTTATGTGTAGTTGCGACCTCCGGGTCCTGAAGCCGCTTCATCAGCTGCTTCACCCAGTCATCTGCAACAGACCGGGCTTCACCCGCCCGCTGGGCGGCGGCCTCCTTTTGCTTTAGGGCAGCCGCCTACTTCAGCAGCACTGTGTCCTTGCTAGCCAGCATGCTTTCAAGGATGGCTATCTTCTGCTGGTATTCCTTGAGCTCGCCGTCTACAACGCCCACTGCAGTCTTGAGCTGGCCACGCGACCTCTTTGACTTGACCAGCTTCCACCTTTAAGTCGTAGCCTCCTCAGCAGTTGCATAACAAGGGTCAGCATCGGTCACTCAACACAAAGAATCAATGGAAAAACCTGATCAGATCAGGCACAGCCCGACGCCTTACGGATGGATCCGATAGACGTCGCAAAAAGGTGCGCAATCGCCTGCCGCTGGACCTCCCGTTGGCTCTTGAGGTCCACCACCTCGCCCTCTAGAGTCGCAACTGCTGGAAATATGACCAGAGGCAATAATAAAATGGTTATTATCATATTTCCCGTTGATGATAAATTTTTATTATTCATGCTAGATTTGTATGGACGGGAAACTTAAATACATGTGTGGATACATAGACAACGCCGTGTCCCTAGTATACCTCTACTAGACTAGCTCATTCATCAAAGATGGTTAAGGATTCTTAACCATAGAATTGAGTTGTCATTTGATAATGGGATCACATCATTAGGAGAATGATGTGATGGATAGAACCAACCGTAAGCTTAGCATCAGATCGTTTAGTTATTTGCTACAGCTTTCTTCATGTCAAGTATTAGTACCTTAGACCTTGAGATCATGCCACTCTCGGATATCGTAGGAATGCCTTGTGTCCTATCAAACATCACTTCATAACTGGGCGATCATAAAGGTGCTTTATAGGTATCTCCAAAGGTGTCTGTTGGGTGGCATGGATCGAGACTTGGATTTATCACTCCGTGTGACGGAGAGATATCTCTGGGCCCTCTCGGTAAAACAACATCACAAGAAGCTTGCAAGCATGTAACTAATGAGTTTAGTCATGGGATCTTGTCTTATGGAATGATTAAACATACTTGCCGGTAATGAGATTGAACTAGGTATGTAGATACCGACAATCGAATCTCGGGCAAGTAACATATCGCCAGACAAAGGGAATTGTATACGGTATTAACTGAATCCTTGACATCATGGTTCAACCAATAAAGATCTTCATGGAAGATGTGGGAACCAATATTGGCATCCAGGTCCCGCTATTGGTTATTGACCGGACAGGAGTCTCGGTCATGTCTACATGATTCTCGAACCCGTACGGTCGCACACTTAACATTCGGTAGCGCTAGGGTAGTATTGAGATATTAATACTGGAAAGTCTGAAGGTTGTTTGGAGTCCTAGATGGGATATGGGACATCATGAAAAACTCCGGAATGGTCCGGAGGTAAAGATTTATATATGGAAAGTTGTTGTCGGGGTTTCGGAAAAAGTGCGGTTTTTCAGTATTGTACCGGGAAATCACCGGACGGTTCCAGAGGGTTCCGGAGGGGTCCAGAAGTCCTCAGATGGATCCACCATGTCCCATACAGTAGCAGAGGCTGTGAGGGGGTGCTGTAGCATTATTGGGCAGGCGTAGTAGCCCGTACTTGGCCCATGCGCCTAGGGGAAGGGATACCCTAAGGGGGAGGGGCCTCCACTTGGCTTGGAGAGCACTCCCCCCATTGGCCGCCGCCACTGCCTTGGGAGGGGGCTAGGGCTGGCACGACCATCCCTCACCCCTATATATAGTGGGGAGGCGCAGGAGGCAGCCAGCCCTTTCACCCTTGCGTCGTCTCTCTCCCACTACACCTACATATTCTCCGGTACGCGCTTGGCGAAGCCCTACCAGAATTCCGCTGCCACCACCACCACCACGCCATCGTGTTAGTTCAGACATCATCTACCTCCTCTCCTGTAATGACCCGAGACCGACGATCCAGATGCCTTCCATGTATTCCTAGTTTCATCATGTGATTTGTTTTGTTTGTTGCATTCATCATTGCATCATGTCATCATGCAACCCTTTTTAAAACTCAGCTAAATAAATTGCATAGATCATTGATCTATTTAAATAGAGGGATATTCACAATGGTGATCTCTCTTTATAACATATACAAAGTCTCCCAATATTATTAAGGAGCTATAATAAAATATTCCATTAATTGGAATGCACCATAACACACGTACAATTTAACTCCATGCCTTTTCCTATCTCAGTTCATGACCTCCAACTTTGCCCATTTATGCTTTCATCACCTTTCCACGAAACACCTAATTTCTCAACATTTTTGGACCTACCAAATACCCACTTCCTTGTCACACTCATTTGAATTAAATTCAAATGAGTTTGAATCCAACTTCACGCCCACGCTCACTTTTATTTTCTTGGATCAAGCTCATTTTTATGAGTCCGAGAAAATTAACCCCACGCGCAAATTCTTTCCCTAACCCTCTCTTTCTTTTTCTTCTCTCTAATTCTTTTCTGCCAAAGAATAAAAGAAGAGAGGTTAAGAGAGAGATGCGGCCTGCACCGCTGGCCTCTTGGGCCTGACTAACCAGGCAGGCCCAACCATGCCTGCCCTAAGGCCCAGCCGCCACCACCTAACCTATAACCCTAGGAAGCCCCGATCCCCAGCTCTCTCCCTTCGTTCTCCTCCTGGCGCCGCCACTTGCAGGGAGAGAGAGGAGCAGATCCCTCGTGCCACGCCTCCCTATGATTCTCCTGCTGTAGAGCTCTGCCACGTCGGCGACCCCTCCGACCGCCTAGCTGCCCTTCCCCGCGCCCGTTCGCCTCCTCCCTCAATCATGCCGGCCACCGGAGCCATTGCTGGCTGCCGCCCCGTCGCCGCTCCATTCCCCGCCGTCCCCTGTGCAGCCGCCACCTGGCCAGCCGCGGGCCAGCGCTGCCGCCCGCCGACCTCCTCTGCTTCGCCCCCTCCTCTGCATCGAGGGTGAGCCAGGCGCCTTGTTTTGAATGGATCGGTTCGAGATCGACTCCGCCGCTTCGGATCTAGGCGACCCTGGTTCGCCGTCGCCACGCCAAGTCCCCTGCGCCATGGATGCGAGCTTCTCTGCATCCCCCTGCGTTCGTTCATGCTCCAACGCCGCCACCATCGTCAGAGATGGGCTCCCGCCGCCTAGATCCGTGTCTCGGCCTCGTCCTCGCCAGATCCCCGTCGCCGCTGCACCTGTACATCGCGTCGTTGCTCGTTGCATGCCAAGACCGCCCCGTGGAGTTCGCGAAGTACCGCTACCAAGGCCTCTAGGTTCACCAAGTACCCAATCGGCAAGACCGCATGGACACCAAACATCTACCGACCAAAACGCCAAGTACAACTACGACCTGCGGAGCATATGGATACGTCAAGTTCCTTTGCGTCATGTACCACTACTTCCACTACCGTCGACCCTCGAAGACCCCATGGACATCAAGCTCCTTGTCGTGACCCTGAACATCTACGGAAATGTGTACAACCACATCGCATCAAACTCGTTCTGCCCCGAAAATGCACGCTTCGAAGGTATAACCCCAAGACGACGCCCATGAACGACTGCATGTGTGTTGTATGAGATGCTCGTGTTTGCACCATCTCTGAGTTGTCATTGCACGTTCCTCCTTGTTTGCCATGCCGTCAACCCGTGGGAACCCGGTAACTGGGATCATCTCACCATCTTTTACATGTTCCGTACATCCACACTTTCTTTTGCACCGACATCTCGATGAGTTGTCGGATCATCGGAATGTTGCCGTGGCACCATTTCCGTTGTCATTGCCGTGGCACCCCTTTCGTTCCGCCATGGTGACCAAATGCTTCATAACTTGCTCATGTCAACATTTTCATAAGATTGCATAAAACTTGTATATGTCATCCGCATCGTGATAACAACATTTAAAATGTATAAAATTGTTGTTTTCATTAAATTGCTAAATGACATGTGGGGATTTTCCGGAATTGTTGTTTGTTGCTTCGGCCTCATTGAAACTTGCCTAGATAGGTAGTTTTATTATTCCTCACCTCTTGCCATGTTAACAACATTTAATATTGTTGGGTACATAAAAGGGAGCGACCTAAATGATTGAATGTGGTGTTTCATCAACATGCAACTCATTGCATATTGAGCTCCACTTAACTTGTAGTATTGTTTGTTGCACTTTGGCATGCCACGCCTCTTTAAACCGGACATGCATCATACTTGGTTGTGCATCATGTCATGTTTATGTGATGGTTGTTTACCATGTTGTTTGCTACTTTTCGGTTGTTCTTCTTCTAGATAGTTCCGGTTATGTTGCGATTGTGAGGATCCGTTCGACTACGCACGTTCATCTTCTTCATGGACTTGGTCTTCTTCCTAGCGGGATTTCAGGCAAGATGATCATTATCCTGGATACCACTACTATCTTTGCTTTGCTAGTTGTCTCGATGCTATCACTATGTCGCGCTACCTACCACTTGTTTATCAAGCCTCCTAAATTGCCATGTTAAGCCTCTAAATCACCTTCCTAGCAAACCGTTGTTTGGCTATGTTACCGCTTGCTTAGCCCCTCTTATAGCGTTGCTAGTTGCACGTGCAGTGCAGGTTGTTCCATGTTGGGACATGGATATCATGGGATATCACAATATCTCTTATTTAATTAATGCATCTATATACTTGGTAAAGGGTGGAAGGCTCGGCCTTTTGCCTGGTGTTTTGTTCCACTCTTGCCGCCCTAGTTTCCCTCATACCGGTGTTATGTTCCTTGATTTTGCGTTCCTAACACGGTCGGGGTTTATGGGCCCCCCTTGACAGTTCGCTTTGAATAAAACTCTCCCAGCAAGGCCCAACATTGGTTTTACCATTTGCCTAATAACAACTAAAACTTGCATAGGGACTTACCGGTACCCGAAGATAATTAATCAACAACCCCGGGCCAGTGCTCCTCATGAGTGTTGGTCCAACCTGGGCAATGTCCGGTGCTCCCTGGGCAACCAGGGTCTCAGCCAACCCGACGTCTGGCCCATCCGGTGTGCCCTGAGAACGAGATACGTGCGACTCCTATCAGGATTGTCGGTACATCGGGCGGTCTTGCTAGATTTGTTTTACCATTGTCGAAATGTCTTGTGAACCGGGATTTTGAGCTTGATCGGGTTGTTCCAGGAGGAGGATTTTCCTCCGTTGATCGTGAGAGTTTGTGATGGACTAAGTTGGGACACCCCTGCAGGGTTTAAACTTTCGAAAGCCATGCCTGCGGTTATGTGGCAGATGGGAATTTTTAATATCCGGTTGTAGAGAACTTGACACCAGATCCGAATTAAAATTCACCAACCACGTGCGTAACCGTGACCGTCTCTTTTTGAGTGAGTTTGAGAAGAGAACACGGTGGGGTTATGTTTGACTCGTAAGTAGTTCAGGATCACTTCTTGATCATTACTAGTTTGCGACCGTTATGCGTAGTTTCTCTTCTTACTCTTGTACTCGTAAGTTAGCCACCATACAATGCTTAGTGCTTGCTGCAACCTCACCACTTATCCATTCCATACCCATTAAGCTTTGCTAGTCTTGATACCCATGGTAATGGGATTGCTGAGTCCTCGTGGCTCACAGATTACTACAACAACAGTTGCAGGTACAGGTAATGCGATGATCTGATGCGAGAGCGATGCTTGCTTGTTTTGGAGTTCTTCTACTTCTTCTTCTTCGATCAAGGGATAGGTTCCGGGTCGGGAGCCTAGGATTAGTAGGGTGGATGTCGTTCTTCTTTTTCGTTTGTTTTCATCCATAGTCGGATCCTGCTCTTCTGTATGATGATTGCTATGTATTGATGTATTGATGTATTCATGTTGTAGCTTGTGGCGAGTGTAATCCTATATCTTGTATTCTCATCTATTCAGTACATGGTATGTTGTAATGATATCCACCTTGCTATGCGCTCGAAATGCGGTTGTGCCCCAATCATGAGTTCATCACGTGATTGGGATAGAATCACATCTTGGACGGTACAAGTTGGTATCAGAGCCTTACCGACCACAGGAGCCCCCTTGATTGATCGAACCATTGCCATTGTTGAGTCTAAAAAAAACTATTTTGAGTCTAGTTATATATCGGAGAGTAGGAATTCTTTTTACTCCTCATCCCCTTCGTCGCTCTGGTGAGGAATCGTGACATAGGTGTTTTTGTTTCCATCACTCTCCTTTTTCACTCAAATTTTTTTTAGGATCACGCGGGTATTGTTGGAATCGCTGCAATATCGATGGGATAGGAATTCTGTCTTGGTGCCTCCTGTCTGACTTGGCTTCTTCCGGGGAGTTGAGCTCCAGGGGTTCTTGTCACATTCGCGATCATTTCAGTTCTGGAATACCAGAGGACGCCGACATTGAAAACGCTTCTATACTCTTTGTGGTGAGAGTAGTTTGGTGCCACCCAGTACTGGGGAGAGCGATCAGATGTATTGCCACAGCTAGTATAGCGGATGTTTTCCGAAGGTCTGAGGTACAAGATTTCCGAGGTTTTCTTGGTTATGTCTTGACGGATGGATACAGTTGGAGTGTAGGATTTGTTAGTTGTGTGAGATATTTGTGCCTCCCTATATCCCCAACACCAGATTGCATAACCAGAAAGTTTCAGGAGTTTTTATGTGGGAATTCAAGTAGTTACCCAGGATTTCTTTTCGATAGATGTATGAGTTGAGATTGGGGTCCAACGTCTAGTGGTTCGTTTTTCACGGTCGATTTACAGTGGTCGCGAGACGTCTTAAAGAATCCTTGGCTATGCTGATTCGGGGACGTCTCGTTTGTCATTCATGATGTCTGCTGTACGTCGTGCCCATGGGGCCTCATCGCGAACACTTTGGGCGAAATCTCTATCATATGTTTGTTTCCGGCTTATTCTGCAAGCCAATCCTTTGTTTTGTTTTGAGTTGTGGTATTCGAGTTGCTTCAATGTCAAGTGTTGATTCCATACCTTCCCTAAGTGGTGTTCTCATACTTCTATGTGAATACTAATCCTTCTTGTTCATCGAGATTGTCATGTCAATCCTTTTCAAATGGTGCACTTCTCTTCAAGTTATTCCCGTCGGGCGCAATTGAGAAGCTTGAGGATTTATCCGTTTCATCTGTCCCAAGTTGCCTTTGTTTTCCCACCATCCCACCCTTTTCTTCAAGGGCTCTGATTTCTTAATCAATTATCCATTTTATGATGTGAAGTCTCTTCGTTCTTTTCCTTCAATGTTCTTATCCGGTGATTCTCATTGAAGATGCTCAGGAGCTACAAGTTCATCATTCTTTGTTATCATTTTCTTCCCCGGTGGATTCAATTCAAGCTTTCGGTTTGATCATATCCCTTTCCTCCTTTCAAATGCTTTCTCATGCTGGCGGACCTCTTAATCATTCACTTCTCGCTATTCAATGATTCCGGAGTGCTGAAGATATGTCAGAAGATTCGCGTTTCCATTCTTAATCCGTTCAAGCTATTTTGAGGTTGTTATCTCATTCATGCCATTTAATTCAACCGGTGCAATCTCTCTTCCAAGCAATCATTTCCAACAGTGTTTCTTTTGAGTGGGCCCTAACCCACAGGTCTTTTCCCAGGATCTTACCTGACTCTTCTAATTTTCCGGAGTGATTCTCTAATGCTTTTCAAAGTTTGACGTAAGAATGAATTCTCATCAGTCAATTGCCTTCTCCAAGATCGCTTTCAGATTCTTTTCATCTTTGGCTCAACATTAATATTCGTCATTGTTCCGGAGTGTCTCAACAATTTTTGGTGGTGTTCCTTGTCGTCATTCTCAACGTTGAAGACCTAAGAAGAGTTTTCCTCCCAATCTTGTCCGTTTTCTCGAAGATTCGTGGTTCTAGCTTCATGCCATCCTCATAATTGTCTTGATTGTGAGAATTATTTTCACACCCATCTGGAGCATTTTGTGAGTTCTTCCCATTTTATTCCTCCTAAGGCCATCATTTCAGAAGATTTATTCATTCTCAACGTTCAACTCTCATTCCCCAATTGTTCCGGTGCATCGTTCAAGTATTCACTAGTCAGCTTGTCATCTCTTCATTCTCCTGTATCTAAATTCACTCAAGTATCTTTGTTTGTTTTCTAATTCTTACCGGCGAGGCATTCTTTTCTTCGTTCGTTTTAAATTCTTATGGTGGTTCATTCAAAATTCTCATTCCTTTATTATCGTATCATTTCATTCGTTCTTTCCAATCCTACCGGTGATTCGTCGAAGACTTCTTCAAGTTTGCGCTATATCTCTCCTTAATCCTTTTCAACGAGTATAAGTAGTATGCCAAATCCATTGCTTGTCATCAATTCAAATTGATGAAGGATACGCGTAACATAATTCTTATTCTTGGTTCATCCAAGTGATTAATTCCTTCCTTCCGAGTTTGTTCTTGAGGTATAAATTCTTGGTTTCAATTGTTCATCTTTCTTTTCGGGAGTTCCAAGTTTTCTCGGTTATATCATCGCGAAGCTCCATCTAAATCATTGCAAGGCTCACCTTGTTCTTTCAACTTCTCTTTCTTTCTATCATTCTTTTATTACCGGAGTTCTTCATGAAGGCTCTACATGATGGTTCATCAAAGAGTGCATTCATTATCGAAGTGTTCTGTCAATATTCTTTTTGGAGGAGCTCATATATTCTTTTTCTTGCATTTCGAAGTGCGATTCTTTCTAGCTTATCATTTGAGGTGGTGTTATGTCATTCTTGACAATTTCCCTTCATGTTTCAAGGTTCACCTGTTGTCAAGAATGAGGTATTTTAAATCCATCAATCTCTTCGTTGGAGGTTATCTTGGTATAGATTTCACCTAAAGCCTTCCATTGGGAATGTTGCTAATTGTGGTGTTTATCAATGATCCAAGTTTCCTCCTATTCTCTCGGTAAAAGGAGTTTTCATCTCTTTGTTGATCTCAGTCCAATGAACTGTTTCCGTTAGTGGCCGGTTGTCACCTCATAATTTTGAGATGTTTCCCGTAAGCCCACAACAAGCTTATTCTTTTGTTATTGATTTTTTTCAACAATTCCGTTCAATCCTTCTTTGCGAGGATGCTTTCCTAGTTCATTTGTGGCAGAAGTTGGCATTTTCTTCTCCGTTCTTTTCTTTCCAATGATCTAACTTCTATTCTTTCGTTTTGAAGGCATTGTGATGTTGCTCTCTTCGTCCCATCATCTCATTTTGCCAAGATCATGTTCTTTTCCTCACTTAACCATTTAACCGGAGTGTTGTGTCATCTCTTCAAGTTCTTTTCATCAAGTTTTGCTCCTCTTTTCAATCGGAGTGCTGCCCAAATTCTTTCTTTCGCATTCCTTGCTTCTCTATTCGACCGAAGTGGTTTTAAATTCTTTCGTGACCCTTGAGCTCTAGATTCATGTCTTTGCAACCTTAAGGTTCTCGTCGTATTCCTTGTTCCTCTTGTCCAACGGACTGTTTGCAATCTCCTTCATCTCTGTTGTATTCTTTCTTTCAAGTTGTTCAGCCTCTCAAGGATGTGGTTTCACTCGTTTGTCGAAGAAGAAACTTGGTTTTACCTCTTCCTCTTGCTTTTCCTCTTCTCATTCTTAGATCTCGGAGCGAGATCTCTTGTAAGTGGAGGAGAGTTGTAACGACCCGAGACTGACGCTCCAGATGCCCTCCATGTATTCCGAGTTTCGTCGTGTGATTTGTTTTGTTTGTTGCATTCATCATTGCACCATGTCATCGTGCAACCCTTTTTAAAACTCAGCTAAATAAATTGCATAGATCGTTGATCTATTTAAATCGAGGGATATTCACAATGGTGATCTCTCTTTATAACATATACAAAGTCTCCCAATATTATTAAGGAGCTATAATAAAATATTCCATTAATTGGAATGCACCATAACACACGTACAATTTAACTCCATGCCTTTTCCTATCTCAGTTCTTGACCACCAACTTTGCCCATTTATGCTTTCATCACTTTTCCAGGAAACACCTAATTTCTCAACATTTTTGGACCTACCAAATACCCACTTCCTTGTCACACTCATTTGAATTAAATTCAAATGAGTTTGAATCCAACTTCACGCCCACGCTCACTTTTATTTTCTTGGATCAAGCTCATTTTTATGAGTCCGGGAAAATTAACCGCACGCGCAAATTCTTTCCCTAACCCTCTCTTTCTTTTTCTTCTCTCTAATTCATTTCTGCTAAAGAATAAAAGAAGAGAGGTTAAGAGAGAGAGGAGGCCTGCACCGCCGGCCTCTTGGGCCTGACTAACCAGGCAGGCCCAACCATCCCTGCCCTAAGGCCCAGCCGCCACCACCAATCCTATAACCCTAGGAAGCCCCGATCCCCTGCTCTCTCCCTTCGTTCTCCTCCTGGCGCCGCCACTCGCAGGGAGAGCGAGGAGCAAAGCCCTCGCACCGCGCCTCCTGATGCTTCTCCTGCTGCAGAGCTCCGCCACACCGGCGACCCCTCCGACCGCCTTGCTGCCCTTCCCCGTGCCCGTTCGCCTCCTCTCTCAACCACGCCGGCCACCGGAGCCGTTGCCGGCTACCGCCCCGTCGCCGCTCCATTCCTCGCCGTCCACTGCGTGTTCCGTCGCCTCGCAGCCGCCGCCTAGCCAGCCGTGGGCCAGCGCCGCCGCCCGCCGACCTTCTCTGCTCCGCCCCCTCCTCTGCATCGAGGGCGAGCCAGGCGCCTCGTTTTCACTGGATCGGGTCGAGATCGACTCCGCCGCTTCGGATCCCGGCGACCCCAGTTCGCCGTCGCCGCGCCAAGTCCCCTACGCCATGGACGCGAGCTTCTCTGCCTCCCCTGCATTCGTTCATGCTCCAGCGCCGCCACCATCGTCGGAGATGGGCTCTCGCCGCCAGATCCCCGTTGCCGCTGCACCTGTACATCGCGTTGTTGCTCGTTGCATGCTAAGACCGCCCTGTGGAGTTCGTGAAGTACCACTACCAAGGCCTCTGGGTTCGCCAAGTACCCAACCGGCAAGACCGCACGGACGCCAAACATCTACCAACCAAAACGCCAAGTACAACTACGACCTGCGGAGCATATGGATACGTCAAGTTCCTCTGCGTCATTTACCACTACTTCCACTACCGTCGTGGACGTCAAGTTCCTTGTCGTGACCCTGAACATCTATGGAAACGTGTACAACCACATCGCATCGAACTCGTTCCGCCCTGAAAATGCATGCTTTCAAGGTATAACCCCGAGACGACGACTGCATGTGTGTTGTATGAGATGCTCGTGTTTGCACCTTGTCTGAGTTGTCATTGCACGTTCCTCCTTGTTTGCCATGCCGTCAACCCGTGGGAACCCGGTAACCGGGATCATCCCACCATCTTTTACATGTTCCGTACATCCATACTTTCTTTTGCACCGACATCTCGATGAGTTGTTGGATCATCGGAATGTTGCCGTGGCACCATTTCCGTTGTCGTTGACGTGGCACCCCTTTCGTTTCGCCATGGTGACCAAATACTTCATAACTTGCTCATGTCAACATTTTCATAAGATTGCATAAAACTTATATATGTCATCCGCATCATGATAACAACATTTAAAATGTTTAAAATTGTTGTTTGCATTAAATTGCTAAATGACATGTGGGGATTTTCTGGAATTGTTGTCTGTTGCTCCGGCCTCATTGAAACTTGCCTAGATAGGTAGTTTTATTATGCCTCACTCTTGCCATGTTAGCAACATTCAATATTGTTGGGTACATAAATGGGAGCGAACTAAATGATTGAATGTGGTGTTTCGTCAATATGCAACTTGTTGCATATTGTGCTTCACTTAACTTTTAGTATTGTTTGTTGCACTTTGCCATGCCATGCCTCTTTAAACCGGACATGCATCATACTTGGTTGTGCATCATGTCATGTTTATGTGATGGTTGTTTACCATGTTGTTTGCTTCTTTCCTGTTGTTCTTCTTCTAGATAGTTCCGGTTATGTTGCGATTGTGAAGATCCGTTCGACTACGCACGTTCATCTTCTTCATGGACTTGGTCTTCTTCCTAGCGGGATTTCAGGCAAGATGATCATTATCCTGGATACCACTACTATCTTTGCTTTGCTAGTTGTCTCGATGCTATCGCAATGTTGCGCTACCTACCACTTGTTTATCAAGCCTCCTAAATTGCCATGTTAAGCCTCTAACCCACCTTCCTAGCAAACCGTTGTTTGGCTATGTTACCGCTTGCTCAGCCCCTCTTATAGCGTTGCTAGTTGCAGGTGCAGTGCAGGTTGTTCCATGTTGGGACATGGATATCATGGGATATCACAATATCTCTTATTTAATTAATGCATCTATATACTTGGTAAAGGGTGGAAGGCTCGGCCTTTTGCCTGGTGTTTTGTTCCATTCTTGCCGCCCTAGTTTCCGTCATACCGGTGTTATGTTCCTTGATTTTGCGTTCCTAACACGGTCGGGGTTTATGTGCCCCCCTTGACTGTTCGCTTTGAATAAAACCCTTCCAGCAAGGCCCAACATTGGTTTTACCATTTGCCTAATAACAACTAAAATTTGCATAGGGACTTACTAGTACCCGAGGATAATTATTCAACAACCCCGGGCCAGTGCTCCTCATGAGTGTTGGTCCAACCTGGGCGATGTCCAGCGCCCCCTGGGCAACCAGGGTCTCAGCCAACCCGACGTCTGGCCCATCCGGTGTGCACTGAGAACGAGATACGTGCGACTCCTATCAAGATTGTCGGTACATCGGGCGGTCTTGCTGGATTTGTTTTACAATTGTTGAAATATCTTGTGAACCGGGATTCCGAACTTGATCGGGTTGTTCCGGGAGGAGGAGTTTTCCTCCGTTGACCGTGAGAGTTTGTGATGAACTAAGTTGGGACACCCCTGCAGGGTTTAAACTTTCGAAAGCCGTGCCCACAGTTATGTGGCAGATGGGAATTTTTAATATCCGGTTGTAGAGAACTTGACACTAGATCCGAATTAAAATACACCAACCGCGTGCGTAACGGTGACCGTCTCTTTTCGAGTGAGTTCGAGAAGAGAACACAGTGGGGTTATGTTTGACTCGTAAGTAGTTCAGGATCACTTCTTGATCATTACTAGTTTGCGATCGTTATGCGTAGTTTCTCTTCTTGCTCTTCTACTTGTAAGTTAGGCACCATACAATGCTTAGTGCTTGCTGCAACCTCACCACTTATCCATTCCATACCCATTAAGCTTTGCTAGTCTTGATACCCATGGTAATGGGATTGCTGAGTCCTCGTGGCTCACAGATTACTACAACAATAGTTGCAGGTACAGGTAATGCAATGATCTGATGCGAGAGCGATGCTCGCTTGTTTTGGAGTTCTTCTGCTTCTTCTCCTTCAATAAAGGGATAGGTTCCGGGTCGGGAGCCTGGGATTAGCAGGGTGGATGTCGTTCTTCTTTTTCGTTTGTTTTCATCCGTAGTCGGATCTTGCTCTTCTGTATGATGATTGCTATGTATTGATGTATTCATGTATTCATGTTGTAGCTTGTGGCTAGTGTAAGCCTTTATCTTGTATTCTCATCTATTCAGTACATGGTATGTTGTAATGATATTCACCTTGCTATGCGCTCGAAATGCGGTTGTGCCCCAATCATGAGTTCATCACGTGATTGGGATAGAATCGCATCTTGGGCGCTACATCTCCCTCGCTTGTTTTATCAAGAAGGACAGGATGCCATCGAGTCGAACGTGTGCTAAAGTCGGAGGTGCCGCATGTGCGGTATTAGATCGGATTGGATCGTGAAGAGTACGACTACATCGAGCGCGTTATGATGCCACTAACGCTTTCGATCTACAAGGGTATGTAGATACACTTCCCTCTCATTGCTACACATCTCCTAGATTAGATCTTGGGTGTTCGTAGGATTTTTTTTGATTTTCATGCAACATTCCCCAACAGTGGTATCAGAGCTAGGTCTATGCGTAGATTTATACGCATGAGTAGAGCACAAAGAAGTTGTGGGTGTTAATGTTCAAATTGCTTACTTCTTTTGTCTTATTTTGATTCGGTGGTATTGTGGGATGAAGCGGCTCGGACTAACCTTACTTGTCCTCGCACAAGCGACTGGTTGCACTGACTGATATGCAACTTGTATCACATAAAAGTGGCTTTGCGGGTGTCTGTCTCTCCCACCTTAGTTGAATCTGATTTGACAACGGTGGTCCTTGTAGAAGGTTAAAAGGAAACATGTATATCACTGTTGTGGTTGTTTGTAGATAAGAATGGCTCTTATAGTTTGCCCTAGCAGCCACGTAAAAATTGCAACAACAAAGTAGAGGACGTCTAACTTGTTTTTGCAGGGCATGTTGTGATGTGGTATGGCCAAAACGTGATATGATATATGTTGATGTATGAGATGATCATGTTTTGTAATAGGTTCACGACTTGCATGTCGATGACTATGGCAACTAGCAAGAGCCACAAGATTGTCTTTAATTTATTGTATGACCTGCGTGTCAATCATTAAATGCCATGTAATTGCTTTACTTTATCGTTATGAGTCAGCAATAGTAGTAGAAGCAATAGTTGGCGGAGACAACCACATGATGGCACGATGATGGAGATCATTATGATGGATATCATGGTGTCATGCCGGTGACGATGGAGATTATGCCAGGTGCTTTGGAGATGGAGATCAAAAGCACAAGATGATAATGGCCATATCAGGTCACATATTGATTGCATGTGATCTTTTTATGCATCTTACTTTGCTTAGGATGACAGTAGCATTATAAGATGATCCCTTCACTTAATTTCAAGACAAAGGTGTTCTCCCTAAGTATGCACCATTGCGAAAGTTCATTGTTTTGAAGCACCTTGTGATGATCGGGTGTGATAGACTCTACCTTCGCATATAATGGGTGTAAGTCGGTTTTACACATGCGGAATACTTGGGTTAAACTTGACGAGCCTAGCGTGTACAGACATGGCTTCGGAACACAGTAGTCCAAAAGGTCGAACATGAGTCATATAGTAGATATGATCAACATGGAGATGTTCACCATTGATGACCACCCCATCTCACGTGATGATTAGACATGAGTTACTTGATTTGGATCATGTAACACTTAGACAAATTGAGGGATGTTGATTTAAGTGGGACTTCACTAGTAATTTGACTAACTGAACCAATTATCATCAACATAGTCTTAATGTATTTCTAAATTATGTTGTAGAACAATGGCTCACACTGTAGCTCCCCTGAATTTTAATGCGTTCCTAGAGAAAGAAAAATTGAAAGATGATGGAAGCAACTATGCGGATTGGATCTGTAATCTGAGGATTATCCTCACTGCTGCACAGAAGGCTTATGTCCTTGATGCACCGCTAGGTGAACCACCCGCTCCCAAAAATCTAGACGTTATGAACGTCTAGCAGACTAGAAGTGATGACTACATGATAGTTCAGTGTGCCATGCTTTACGGCTTAGAACCGGGGCTCCAAAGACGTTTGTAGCACCACAGAGCATATGAGATGTTCCAGGAGCCGAAATTGGTATTTCAGGCTCATGCCCGGGTTGAGAGGCATGACACCTCCAACAAGTTCTTTAGCTGCAAGATAGAGGAGAACAACTCCGTTAGCGAGCACGTATTCAAGATGTCTGGGTACTACAACTACTTGAATCAGTTGGGAGTTAATCTTCCATATGAAGTAGCGATTGATAGAGTTCTCCGGTCACTGCCACCAAGCTACAAAGGCTTTGTGATGAACTATAACATGCAAGGGATGGAGAAGACGATCCCTGAGCTCTTCGTGATGCTTAAGGCCGAGGAGGTAGAAATCAAGAAGGAACATCAAGTGTTGATGGTCAACGAGACCACTAGTTTTAAAGAAAGGCTAGGGAAAGAAAGGGAACTTCAAGAAGAATAGCAAGCAAGTTGCCACTCCCGTGAAGAAAGCCGAGGCTGGACCCAAACCTGAGACTGTGTGCTTCTATTGCAAGGGAAAGGCCACTGGAAGCAGAACTGCCCCAAGTACTTGGCAGATAAGAAGGCTAGCAACGTCAACAAAAGTATATTTGATATACATGTTATTGATGTGTGCCTTACTAGTGCTCATAGTAGCGCCTAGGTATTTGATACTGGTTAGGTTACTAATATTTGTAACTCAAAACAGGAGCTGCAGAATAAACATGAACTAGCTTAGGACGAGGTGACGATGCACGTTGGAAATGGCTCCAAGGTTGATGTGATCACCATCGGCACACTCCCTCTACGTCTACCTTCGGGATTAGTTTTAAACCTAAATAATTGTTATTTGGTGCATATGTTAAGCATGAACATTATATCTGGATCTTGTTTATTGCGAGATGGTTATTCATTTAAGTCAGAGAATAATGGTTGTTCTATTTATATGAATAATATCTTTTATGGTCATGCACCCCTTGTGATTGGTTTATTCTTGTTGAATCTCGATCGTAGTGATACACATGTTCATAATATTGATGCCAAAAGATCCAAGGTTAATGATGATAGTACCACATACTTGTGGCACTGCCGCTTAGGCCATATTGGTGTAAAGCACATGAAGAAACTCCATGCCGATGGACTTTTGGAATCACTTGATTATGAATCATTTGAAACATGTGAACCATGCCTCATGAGTAAGATGACTAAAACCCCATTTTCCGAAATAATGGAGTGGGCAAATGACTTATTGGAAATAATACATACTGATATATACGGTCCGATGAGTGTTGAAGCACAAGGTGTATATCGTTATTTCCTTACCTTCAAGGAAGATTTGAGTAGATATGGGTATATTTACTTAATGAAACATTTGATAAGTTCAAGGAATTTCAAAGTGAAGTGGAGAATCATCATAACAAGAATATAAAGTTTCTACAATCTGATCATGGAGGTGAATATTGGAGTTACGAGTTTGGCACGCATTTAAGACAATGTGGAATTCTTTCACAACTCACACCACCTAGAACACCACAGCATAATGATGTGTCCGAACGCCGTAATTGCACTTTATTGGATATGGTGCATTCTATGATGTTTCTTACCAATTTGCCACTATCGTTTTGGGGTTATGCATTAGAGATAGACGCATTCACTTTAAACAGGGCACCGTCTAAATCCTTTGATATGACACCATATGAGTTATGGTTTGGCAAGAAACCTAAGCTATCGTTTCTTAAGGTTTGGGAATGCGATGCTTATGTCAAGAGGCTTCAGCCTGATAAGCTCGAACCCAAAGCAGAGAAGTGCATCTTCATAGGATACCGTAAAGAGACAATTAGGTATACCTTCTATCACAGATCCGAGGGCAAGATCTTTGTTGCCAAGAATTGGTCCTTTCTAGAGGAGTTTCTCTCAAAAGAAGTGAGTGGGAGGAAATTAGAACTTGATGAGGTAATCGTACCTTCTCTCGAATTGGGAAGTAGCACATCACAAAAAGTAGTTCCCGTGATGCCTACACCAACCGGAGAGGAACGTAATGATGATGATAATGAAACTTTGGATCAAGTTACTACTAAACTTCGTAGGTCGACCAGGACACATTCCGCACCAGAGTGCTATGGTAATCCTGTCCAGGAAGTCATGTTGTTAGACAACAGCGAACCTACAAACTATGAAGAAGCAATGATGAGCCTGGATTCTGACAAATGGCTTGAGGCCATGAAATCTGAAATAGGATCCATGTATGAGAACCAATTGTGGACTTTGGTAGACTTACCCGATGACTGGCAGTCCATTGAGAACAAATGGATCTTCAAGAAAAAGATAGACGTTGATGGTAATATCATCGTCTATAAAGCTTGACTTGTCGCAAAGGGTTTCTGACAAGTTCAAGGGGTTTTACTACGATGAGACTTTCTCACCCGTAGCGATGCTAAAGTCTGTTAGGATTATGTTAGCAATTTTTGATAATGAAATCTGGCAGATGGATGTAGAAACCAGTTTCCCTGAGGAAGAGTTGTATATGATGCAGCCAAAAGGTTTTGTGGATCCTAAGAATGCTAAAAAGGTATGCAAGCTCCAACAATCCATCTCTGGACTGGTGCAAGCATCTCGGAGTTGGAATGTACGCTTTGATGAGGTGATCGAAGTATTTGGTTTTATACAAACTTATGGAGAAGATTGTATTTACAAGAAAGTAAGTGGGAGCTATGTAGCATTTCTAATATTATATGTGGATGACATATTATTGATTGGAAATGATATAGAATTCCTGGAAAGCATAAAGGGTTATTTGAAAGGAGTTTTTTCAATGGAAGACCTGGGTAAAGCTGCTTACATATTGGCATCAAGATCTATAGAGATAGATCAAGACGCATGATAAGACTTTCACAGAGCACTTACCTTGACAAGATTTTGAAATAGTTCAAAATGGACCAGTCAAAGAAGGGGTTCTTACCTGTGTTTAAAGGTCTGAAGTTGTAGGATTGAAAGTATGCCTAGAGGGGGGTGATTAGACTACTTGACCAAATAAAAATATTTCCTTTTCCCAATTTTAGTCGTGGGCAGATTTTAGCAATTATGACAAGTCAAGCTATCAACCTACACATGCAATTCTAAGAGTATAGCAGCGGAATGTAAAACATTGCATATGAAGGTAAAGGGAAGGGTTTAGAGAAGGCAAACTCAATGGGGACACGAATATTTTTTGCGCGGTTCCGATAGGTGGTATTATTGTACATCCACATTGCTGGAGACTTCAACCCACGAAGGGTAACGGCTGCGCTAGTCCACGTAGGGATCCACCCACAAATGGTCCACGAAGAAGCAGCCTTGTCTATCCCACCGTGGCCATCGCCCACAAAGGACTTGCCTCACTCGGGTAGATCTTCATGAAGTAGGCGATCTCCTTGCCCCTACAAACTTCTTGGTTCAACTCCACATCATGTCGGAGGCTCCCAAGCGACACCTACCCAATCTAGGAGACACCACTCTCCAAAAGGTAATAGACGGTGCGTTGATGATGAACTCCTTGATCTTCTGCTTCAAATGATAGTCTCCCCAACACTCAACTCTCTCTCACGGGTTTGGTATGGTGGAATAAGGATTTGAGTGGAAAGCAACTTGGGGAAGGCTAGAAATCAAGGTTCAAATGGTTGGATTGGAAGTGTGGCATGTTCTGATGGCTCTCCTCAATGAGGAAGAAGGGGTGGACAGGTATATATAGCCTCCACACAAAATCCAACCGTTACACACTTTTGACCCATCTCGGTAACACATATTAGAAAACTCGGTTGCATCGATCTGTGTAAAAATATGAACATTAGGAATCTCGGTGGGACCGACGGGAACAACTTCGTGGGACCGGTGTGTGAGGGCTTAGGGCAAACCTCATCTCGGTGGCACCAATCGCATCATCTCGGTGGGACCGAAGTGAACAAACAGGGCAACAGAGAATCGGTCAAGCCATCTCAGTGGGACCGATTGCAACATCTCGGTGAGACCAAAGTGGTTGCAACAAGTCACAGAGAGCTAGCAAGGCCATGTCGGTGGGATCGAGATCCATATCGGTGCAACCGAATTGTTAGGGTTTTGGCAGTGGCTAAGTCCAGATGAACTTGGTGGCTCCGGGTAGGAAATATTGGTGTGGCCGAGTTGGAATTTAGGGTTTTGACATATTTGGCCAGAGAAAGTGGTTGAGGGTTTTGGAGCAATATCACTAAGCACTTGAGCAACAAGATCATTAAGCAACACCTCATCCCCTTTTAATAGTATTGGCTTTCCTATGGACTCAATGTGATCTTTGGTCACTTAAACAAAAATGTAGAGTCTTGACCTTTTGCCAATCTTTGTCCTTATCATTTTGAGGGGTCCACATCTCTAGTCCTTGCAATGGCAATCATGGATATTAGTTCAATGAGGTATATGTTGTTATGAAGTACCAAAACCACCCGAGGATTAGTTGCACTTTCAATCTCCCCCTTTTTGGTAATTGATGACAACATATAGATCAAAGCTTCGACAAATGATTAGATGAATGAAGTACATCATTGCTTTGGGAAGTATGTGATAAGCAAAAGCTCCCCCTAAATTTCTGCATTATTAAAAATTTACTTTTGAATGCAAATGCACAATCAATTAGTATCATGGGCCACTCTTCCATGTCATATACAACTTGGTGGAGCACACAAAATGATATGAGTGGAATAGTAAGCACGCATCACCAAAAACATAAGTGAATGATCATACACAAATAATAATAGAGATAAGCATTAAGCATCACATGAAGCATAGTATGATCAATCACACATAACCAACATAGTATCTCACACACATAACAAACAAAGTATCACAAATCAAGTGGAAATAGTAGCAAGAACTCAAGAAAAACAATGAGCAAAAGTGAGACACTCTCTCTTGAAGCTTAATGATCTATACAATTCCCCCCTTTGGCAACAAGTACCAAAAAGTTTGAAAAGTTATAGAGCTATGCGTCTCTCTAGGCACAGTCCTTGGCAGCTCCGCAAGGTGACTTCTGGCTGGTGGCTCTGGTGTGCGTAGATGGCATGGAGAGAAGTGCATCCGCGAAGGCTTCATCTTACATTGGCTGGGCTGGTGGAGTAGAGACTGGAGGTGGCACAGTAGCAGTAGCAGCAGGTGAAGAGTGAGTGGTCCTCGTGTCTACAACTGGCACGGCTGAAGATGTGGGTGCCCTGGGTACTGTCTGAAACATGCCAGTCATAACTCACTCATCTCTACTCTCATAGGCTCTGACAGCATCAACTTCATCTCTGAGCTTCTCCACAATGGTCTATACCTCAGTGATCTTCACATCAAGATCATGAACCTTAGTCTCAACTATCCACTCTAGGCTCTCCTGGTTCTTGGCTAGGTTGACCAGACTTTGCTCAATCCTCAGGGTAGCTTCCAGCAAATAGATCATCTAGTCTTTCTTTGACTTGAGATTGGCAATGGGTGCATTGGGAGCAGAGGCCTTCTGTGCTTCTTTTGCTGCTGCTACTCCCTGAATCTCCTCTTGAGCCTCAACAGATGTAGGGTGTGAAGAATCCATCACCACCACATTATCCTCAAACTCAGGCTGCAATGGGAGATGCTCACAATCAAGTAGATAAGTGCTCATTCCAACCTTGGAGTTGATGAGCAACTGGATATGAGGAGCAAATCCACAAGATATCTTCTAGTCAGCTGCGGTTTTCTTGATTGTCTCTACTATCAGGCTCATAACTTTGAACTTATGTGGTGTATCAAACAAATGCAACAACTTGATAGAGTGGCCACAGATCATCTTGTCATCTCCAAACTTGGGCAGAAGAGTGTGCCTCAAGATAGTGTTGGTGGTGGCCAAACCAGCAAGCAAATGCTTCACTGAACCAAGCTTATGTGTGTCAAGATCTTTCTGGGGAATAGGCTTGTACATGTTTGCCATGGAGTTATGATCCATCCTGGGCTTCCCATAGACATCAATGTCATTTTCTTCTTCCTTAGGAGCACCAAGAAGTTCATCCCACTCAGAGATTGTTGACTGGTATTTGGATCCCTCAGTCATCCATATAATCCTGCCATCTGGATAGAAATGAGCTGTGGAATAGAATTGCATAATCATCTCATCAGTCCATTTGGTGAGCTTCTTCCCAACAAATGCATCAACTCCGGCAAGCTTGAAACTCTCATGAACGTGGGGGAAATAGTCTTCATTAGCATCAATGTATTTCCAGTCCACCCACTTCATGTCACTGACTATGGGCTTCTTGTCAAGCAGTACAGTCTCGTAGAAATCCTGTTGCTCTCTGTTATGGAAATGATAGTCACATGCAGTCCTCCTCCTGACAGAATATAGATCAGACATCCTCCACTGACGTAGACCTTTGTCCTTCCTGAGCATCATGTTTTCTGCTACTGGATGAGAGTTGTCATGGTCTGGAATCTTGGGCTTCAGCTTCCTGAGCACTAGTAGCTCATCACTAATGTCAGCCCCAGACACTGGGGCCTTGTTTTTCTCACTAGCAGAGATGTTCCTGGTTGACCTTTTAGGTGCTGGAGCTTTGGGCTTGGAGGGAGCAGCGGACATCATAGCATCTGACATAAGCTTTTAAGTCTTTGCTGGAGGTGCATCTCCAATTGGTTCCTCCTCCTCCTCCTCATCATAATCATCAGCAACCATGGAGGGTTTGCCAATGACACGAGCAGTTGTCTTCCTAGCCCTCCTTTTCTTTCCTGGAGCAGCATGTGTATCACTTGGCTCCTCAAGTGTAAACGTCATGGTCCCTCCTGGAGCTGAGGCTTTATCTAACTTTCATAGAGGAACATTCCTCACAGTTGTTTTGTCCTTGGCACTTGGCCTGGTGCTGGTTGTTGAGCCATACTCTTTTCTCAACACTTCCTTCTTCTTGGATGTGGCCTCACTAGCCACAAAATCCTCATCCTCATCATCTGAGATCTCTTCTTTCTGGTTTTGGTGGAAGCTTATGGAAGATCTGGAGAGCTTCTGATTCCTTCGTAGTAGCTTCCATCGGGACTGGATCCTTCATGGAGATCCACATGTTGCTCTGTCTCATTCTAGCTATCACTTGCGCATGACATCTTGCAAACAGACCATGTGAATAGATAGGTACGGGCCAAGTAGATGAGTCATCACAAAAAGCAGATGATTTTTTCAAAAAAATTTGATTTCAAACTTTACTGTTAGGTTTTCACATAATGCATTTCAGATCCACTTGGTTGATAATCTCAGTGATACCGAAGCGCCCAACAGAACTAAAACACACCAACTCGGTCAGACCGAGATGTGTTTCGATGTCTCCGAGTTGCTAGGGTTTCACAGAAACATTACTTTCGGTCTCACCGATTAGCACTTCTCGGTGGCACTGAGACATACTAGTGCAATGGCCAGAGCCAAATCGGTGGCACCGAAAGTTTCAATTCGGTCGGTCCGAGATGCTTTCGGTGGAAACCTAAACCTAAAATATTAACTCGCATCTAATCTATAGAATTTGATCATGGAATACGCATTATAATCTGTGGCAAGAATAATGGCAGACCATTTTTGCATTGAATCAGAAAGAGGAACAAGGAGGGGGTCGAATCTCACCCTAACTTGGCGGAGATTCTCTACGGGAGCAACGGCGGGGCAGATTGCCGTTGACGGTGATGGAGTCCTGCGGAGAGGGCGCACTGGAGACGAGGGCGATGATCCGGAGACCAGAGGGACGGCAGCAACGGGGTGTGGAGTTGTGATGTTTGAAGAATTTTTCAACATACGGTCGCGCTGGATATATATACCCGTATGTTGTCGGTGGCACCGAGTGGAACAAATCACTGGCACCTAGACATGTAAGTGCTTGCAGTTACATCAAATCGGTGACACCGAGTTGGTCTAATCGGTAGAAGTGAGATGAAAACCTAGATCAATCTAAATGATTTCGTTTGACCGAGTTTGAGTGAGGTGTCCCAACCGAAATGCATAAAGAAGGTTTTGGAGGTCAGTCTTTCTCAGATCGGTGACTCCGAGTGCTCCTCACCCGGAGGGTCCGAAAATGACTTGTTCAATTTTTATGATGTAGCATGAAGATAAATTGAGACAAGAAAGCATAGGTAGCTAGAGAAGGTTCTTAGGCATTCTTGTACATCCACTTGGTCAGAAAAACAAGACAATCAAAATAACAAATGGAAGTTCTCGAATGAAGAAAATATGCAAACCAGCATGCTCACACAATAAAATAGCAAATGAAATATGTGTCAAACATGCACAATCAATTCTAGCATCTATCAAACAATTGGCGATGACTAGGTCATCTATATATTAGTATATTGACTTAGGAGCCAAATGAGAACATTTGATCATAGGTCATACTCATCGTTTAAGCACAACTGGGGTTGCCACTTTTACATAAAGCATTAATGTGTTCACACCATTAGAGTTGCTTTAGCTCAATTTTTAGAGCAAAGGTCCCCCTAGATGTGATATCCCCCCAAAGAGGGATGAACTAACCTTGGGTTTTGTCGATGATGACTTCATGTAGATAGTGATGTGGATGCTCAATGTTGATGTAGATCATCAAGGGTTTGGAGCAATCCTTTGGAGTTTTGCACTTTCAATACATACATGGGTTAGTCCCACAAGGAACATACAAGGATATCCATAGACATAGAGTGAATTGCACATATGATGATGCCCATGAAAACATTAGGTTACCTTGTCCCTTGTCTTACCAACAAGAGGGTTTGTGACTCCATGAACTTAGTGCAAGATGTGAAAGTTGATTGCACAATTCCTTGCCAAAATGAATATGAGTGAAGTATGTTGGCAGAGTCACCCTCAAGAACACTCTAGTTCTTCTTCTTTGGGAGCCACATCAATTTGATGGGAATCCTTGGAGTTGTAGTTGAACTTGATGAAGTAGAGCTTGACGTAGTCTTGGGAACCCACTTGACCATGTGTCATGGGAGATGCACAATCACTTATGGGGCAGGTTTGCCCCTTTTTGGTTCGGCGGGGGGACTATCACATTGCACAAAGAGCAGAAACAACAGAACAGCACGGCGATGGACTACTCTCTTTTACCTAGTTTTGGGCTGCTTGGCAGCGTAAAACCCTACTCCTACTTTGGTGGATTGAATTGGAGGAACACGAAGACGCGGAGCGCTCAAGCCCGACAAGTGTGCCTCGGGGAGGGCAGCTACACGCGTACAAGTGTTGAGGGATCAAATATTCGAACCCCTTGCTAGGTTGCCTCGGGCCTTCTTTTATAGCTTAAGGGGCGACCACAGTGGCAAAACAGTCATTACGGCATGATTAGATAGCTAACAGTGTTATCATACCTAACTCTGGCAGTTAGGACAAAGTGCATTAAATGCACTACTGGGTGTCATGCTGAGGTTGAAGCCCGGCAAGACTGCTGCACCGCTTATCCATCTACTTCTTATTAGCGTAACACGCCATCAGGACGGGTGTCAATAAAGTTAATCTCTTCTCCAGCAGGTTGCCACGTACTCGACGGGATCCACCTAGCCACTTGGGAGCTCGACACCGCACTGATTAGCGACTGGCGTATGATGAGGTGGAGCGGTGGCATCTTGGCAGATACTTGCCGGCACGGAGCCTGCCGGGACTCTGTCTTGTGGTCTTGGTGGCCCCGGAAACCTTGCGGGGGCGATCCGGACATCGCCCCATGTGTAGTCTCGACCCTGCTGGGCTCGCCTGCCCGGCAAGGGAGGCCTTCTTGGGGATATTCTCTAGTCACTTTGGTCTTCTTAATGCACTCCTTGATCTTACGAAGAGTGGTTTCTCTGGCTTATCATCAGTCCCCGTCAAGGCATCCTGCCGAGAAGGCTGCAACTATCCGTGCACAAGTCAGGAGTACTTGGGACCCTGTTTCTATTGCACCGACAGGAGTCCCCGGGCATGGCCCATACGCGCACCCGAGGCGTCATTGGGTTAGGCCAAACATTGTGCACGGACACACGTGGCAGAGAGAAACTGACATGATCCTTTGTCGCGAATCGTAATCATGACGGTTCTGTCACCGCACGTCCAATCCGCGCATTAACTGCGGGGCGTGGGAGCGTGGGTGCCGTCGCAGTTACCCAACAAGGCGCGCCTGTGGCGGGCATGGCTAGGGGAGATGGCGAAGAGCCAGCCCCCTCGCGTTTTCCCCATAAAAAGGTAACCGCGAAGGGGCGTTGCTCATTCACTTCCGCTGTCCCTTGTTCCATCTTCTTCCCCTCGCCAAGAACAAACCGCCTTTGCCACCGCGGCCGCCGCCCGTATCAATCCGCTTTAACCTCAAAGCTTCTCCTTCATCCCGAGCCCTAGATGGTGCCCAAGGCAGCCGCCGCGAAGGGGAAGAAGGCAGCTAAGCCGCTCGACCCCAAGGCAGAGCAGAAGAAGGAGTTGGAAGAACTAGAGAGATGGTGGAATGAGAACATCGTCTTCTCGCCGCCCACCTTGACCGCCAACATTTTGATCAAGGGGTACGCCTACATGTGGGGGAAAGAGACTGATGGCCATGGAGCCCCCAAGGTTCTCCCTTTCGGCCCCACAATCCCGAGCAACTCTTACCCCTTCTTCTACGCATACTTTTATTGCAGATTGGCGCCGCCATATTCAGATTTCTTCCATGAGCTGATGTCAACTAATGGATTCCAGTTGCTTGACTTCACTCCAAATGCCGTGACGTGCATGTCGGTCTTTGCACACTTCTGCGAGAACTTTGTTGGAGTCATGCCCAATGTTGATCTGTTCCACCACTTCTTCGTCCCTCGGGTCGAGAATGATGCGTTGTCTAGAAGCGTAACATGGTTCCCGAGGGGAAAGAAGAACCAGAGAGACTACATTCTCGGACAGCTCCACGACAAGTGGGAGGAATGGAGGGAACATGGTGCTGGATTCAGGAGGAGAACTTCCCGGTGTTCTGCTTGCTGCAGACAAGGAAGATTGACCGGGATGATAACTGGAAGAAGCTTGGTGCTAGCGAGAAGAAGCTTCATCCAATATTGAACAGAGTTGCCCACCTGCGGGATGCTGGCCTGACCATAGAGATGATTGGGGCTGACTTCTTGAGGCCCCGCATCGCCCCGCCGTAGCAGAGGGATAGGCCAACTTGGCTGTATCAGAATGCCGGGGACATAATGCAGTTGTACCTAGGTCGTGGCTGCAACTTGATGGTGCTGGGCCACTCCTGGCTCTGCCAGCAGTTGTTCCACAAATTGGGCACTTTCCACTTGCCGGCCACGGTTGTGCTGTTGCACATAAACACAGAGAGGAGTGACATCTTGGCATGGATGCCAGACTGCTCTGCTGCCGAGGTAAAGAAAGCTGGGAATTGCCCTCTTTGTCGGATGAGAAGAGGTGGGCTTCTGAGCTAGTGGAGAAGGCCGAGCAAGAGGAGCGTGACCTGTTCAAGGAAACCATTGAAGAGGAGAAGGCGTACATCGCCAGCAGAGTTGCAGAGGCTGCAGGTTAGCGCTTGTGAAGCCCGTGGTCCTTGTCAAGGACACTAAAGATGATGCAGAGGAGGAAGAAGATGACGAAGATGAGGATGACGATGATGAGCCCGCTGAGGAGGGATGGGAAGGGCCCATCCGGGACGAGGCCGCCGGGGAGGATGCGGCAGAGAAAACGGAAGAAGAAGAATTCCAGGCCGGCGAGTAGCTTCATTGCCTCCGCAGCAGGGGAGCCAAGAGAGCGCGAGCACTCCATAGCCCCGATCCGCCTTTGCGGTAAGGAATACCACCTCCAAGACCCAGAAGCAAGAGACAATACGCCGGCAGTCCGCTCGGCTGGTCAAGCTCAAGCCTCCATCTTACTAGGAAGAACTTCCCGAGGAAGATGAGGTTCCGCCCCTGCCAAGCTCACCGCCACCAGCCATCAAGAGGGCCAGGGAGTCTCCACTGCCATCCCAGTATAAGATGGACATGCTCATCGAATCCGATGAAGAATAAGCAATCACCTACTTCATCATGTCTCAATTTATTTCACTTGTTGATTCTGATCTGGCTCGTTATTGCATCAGGGAGGAAGAGATGCTCACCCAGCGGGTGAAGCGGGCCAAGGCATCGACAACGCGTGGTTCGTCGTTAGGAGTTGGGCAGGAGGCACTGGTGGACGACCCTGTGGTCTCCAGCCCCCAAACCAGCTCGCTGCGCACAGACGTGCACCCGCCTCAGCTAGCTGATACAATTGTCAAGGACCATTCTTCCGATGAGGGCAAGGAGGCAGGAGGGGAGCACCAAGGCGTAGAGGACCGTGAAGCAGATCCGGCCTAGGGTTCCCCGTCAACCACCATTTTCGGAGCACGTCCCCAGCAAGGGCCTCCACCAACGACATTGTTCACATTAGCGCCTCTCCAACGACGAAAATCGCCAAGGGCCATGTGCCGGCAACGCAAGTTGTCGGGGGTGGGGACGCCCCCTCCCAACAAGTACAACCAGGTAATCCTCTTACCACAAAGTTGCCTCCAGAAGAATCTTTTTCCTTTGGTTTTTATCAGTAATCAAGACTTCATTCCTTTTTTTTATCTTGTCTTGGCTTTCCAGCTCCAGCCCTTCCCGCAGAGGGGGATGAGCACATCGAGGTTGTCGGGATTGCCAAAGCTGTTGCCGAAGAGGCCACCAAGATTGCTGTTATGGATAACCCCGGGCGAACTGATGGTGATATCTAGGAGGCTGAGGTGGCAATGGAGGAGCACCTTGACAACCGGACCGAGCCCACCAGGATGGATGTGGACGCGGCGCAAACCACAGACCCACAACCCGTACTTGCTGAGCCGCCAGTGTCGGTGGCTCTACGATTTTGGCTACCGGCACAGACAGGGTGACTTTCCAGGCGAATCTTGGAGCCCCCAGCTCATCCAGCACTACAGGACTTAACTTCGAGGAGGAATTTGCACGAATCCTACTCCCCTTGGCTTAGAGGTCCACTGATGCGGAAGACATCGCCAATGATCAGGAGGATTACACATTCCTGCAGACTGTGGTTGCTGGGTTGAAAGATGCCTAGGACAGGTATGGCAAGAGGTGGAAGCAGATCGAGGGAGAACGCGGGGCCCAGGACATGGCTGACCGGTAACTGAAGGAGAAGGCGAAAGAGCTGCGTACATGGTACAACATTCGATCCTGCAAACTCAGGAGCCAGGAAGAGAAAATGGCAGCCGCTGCAGAGACAGCAAGAGCTCGTGATGGCAAGCTGACGAAGCGCGAGGCGCAGCTCAACGCCAAAGCCAAAGATCTTGCCTCTCAAGAACAGGCTATGGCTACCACTCTCCCTTGCAAGGATGATGAGATTGAGGAACTTGTGAGGCAGTGAACCCAGAAGCTGGAGAACGATCACCAGAAGGCTGTGGAGGCACAAACTTTGGAGCATGCCGCCAAGCTCAAAGAAGCCGTTGACGAGGCTGTTGTCGCTTCCACCGCCAAGGCAAAAGTGGAGGCACAGGTCGGCAAGCTGAAGGAGGAGCTGGCCACTAGCGGCAAGGACATCGAGGCTCTCAAGGTTGAGGCACAAAAAACAGCCGACACCTGCAGACGCAGCTCTTGTCCAAGAGCCAGGAACTAGCCACTGTTGATGGTGTGGTCCAAGATCTGAAATCCAAACTTGCCGGGCAAGAACAGAACCTCGAATCTTACAAGGAGCGGGAGTAGACTTTGTCGGAGAAGCTCGCTGCCGTAGAGACTCTCTGGAAGGATGCTAAAGATGCGCTGGACAAGCTGCAGAAGATGTGCTCCCTTTGGACAGAGGAGTTGTTTGATACAGGCGAGCGCATTTCTTCCTAGCTTGCAGTCATGGAGATGAAGAGCTGGTGTTTCTCTACTTCAGAGCATGAGGTTGCCAGCGCCAGACTATCCAAGTTCTTCAATGGCTTGGTCAAAGCATTGAAGATGTATCACGACGACAGGGATGCATCCTTTGCCAACGAGTCCCAGAAATTCGGCCGCGACGTGATTCACACTGCGCTGGTTAGTCTAGTTTGCCGCAATCCAGGGCTCGACGTCTCCAAGTCCTTCAAGAAGTTGCCGCCGAACACAGACACCTCCTCCGCCGACAAAATCATCGCCCTTGTCTCCGACAAGTTTCTCAAGGTCCCCAAGGTCCAGGGCAACCGCACCAGTTAAGCTCATCGTCGTGCGAACTCTGCTGAACAAAAGAGCATATTCGACCTTATGTTGGGTCTTTGCTATTCTTGGGATGTAATAGTACTTTTAAGTAGGTGTATGAACCGATGCTATCCTTTTAGTTTCTTTCGCCCGTTGTTCTCGTATGAGGGAGTCCTGGACTAGGGGGTCCTCGGGGTGCCGGCTTATCTCACGTGGGCCAGCCTGTTGGGCCGCACCGTATCTGGACCGAAGACCTTTTGTGCCTTGGTGTGTACCCCATGTCAAGATGGAAGATCCGGGTTTCCTTCATGTAACCGACTATCTGTAAACCCTAGTACCCCTGGTGTCTATATAAACTAGGGGGCTTAGTCCGTAGAGGCTAGAAGAATCATCGCCATCCTACTAGTTAGGGTTTAGTTCGTCTGATCTCGTGGTAGATCTACTCTGTAACCCCCTTATACACAAGCAATATAATCAAGCAGGACATACGGCTTTACCTCTTAGAGAGGGCCCAAACCTGGGTAAACATCGTGTCCCACATCTACTATTCCCCATCGATCCAAAATCCATAGTTTGGGACCCCCTACCCGAGATCCGCAGGTTTTGACACCGACATTGGTGCTTTCATTGACAGTTCCACTGTCGGATCACCGAAGGGTTGATGTCTCGCTTGATCATCGGAGACGGCATTGGCACCGGGGACAACTTCGTCCCCGAGCAACTTTTCGTGTTCGGCAGCGTTGTTTTGCACTCCGACTCGGCTGGTTATCTCAACCCGGTCGACAGCTTCGCCCCTGAGCATGAGATCAGATTTGGTAACTTCGAATACGTCACCGACGCTCGGGGGCATCTGATCTACACCGGCTTCTCAGCCTCACCTGGAACCACCACAGCTCCCGAAGCATTAACTTTGGCACCTCTTTCTGATCTGATCTTCGGATCAACCCTTACCGCACTATCAGCTTCGAGCTTGGGTGCAGCTCTTACGTCCGAAGACCAGGAATCAATTCCGTCTGGACCGTTCCTCCTCGTCGAGGATCCGGCTCTGAGCTCTAACGGGAGTTCGGTGCCCGAAGACTGGGAGTCAGCCCCAGCCGGACTCGTTACAGATCTGGCGGTGAGCCTCGATGCAGGTACAACATCTGGAGACCAGAATTTTGCCCTGCTTGGACTCGTGCCTCTCCCCACCAAGGTAACGGAGGCCAGCTCCGAAGAAATCTCTTCCACCGATCCGGTTAGCTTCACCTTGTTAAACGAGGTGCTCGATCGGATCCAGATGATGACTATTATTGATGGCTCGTCCTCGGCTCATGCTCAACAGAGCCTTGAGGTAGGCCACAGGGAATTTTATGTCCCACCCACCACCCACTTACTAGCCACTATCGAGGATTTAACCGACATGCTAGACTACGCCTCCGAGGAGGCCGACGACATGTACGACGACAGCGAGGCCACGGCCCACACTGGAGCCACCCTTCCCTTCACCGGCCGATGGACGGCCACATCCACCTATGATGTTTACATGGTGGACACCCCCAAGGACGATGGCAATGGCGCTTGTCGGTGCAACAAACCCTGGGTCAGTTGCCCAGACCGTGCACAGGCCTAAAAGAGCACAGTTGCAACATCCAAGACCAGATCAAGCTAGGAGAGATGGCTCTTTGAGGAATCAAAGAGCAGGGCAAGAAGACCAAGACACTGCTAAGGAAAAACCTCCCTTGCCGGGCAGGTGAGCCTGGCGAGGATGAGGTGGCCCCGAAGACAAGCCTCAAGACCGTCCCGGCAGGCCTGCCGGGCACTACTAAAGCAAACTACCCCGCCAAGGCTTCACCGCTCCACCTCACAGCAACGCAAGTCATCGATCGGTGCGGTGTCAATCCCCCAAGTGACTAAGTGGTAGTTATTCGACACATGGCAGCCATTTCGAGAGGAAACCATATCCAGAAGACACCCGTCGAGAGACGTGTCAAGCAGACACGCAAAAAGGTGGCCGATCAGCCCGGCAAGGCTTGCCGGGCAGGCTACGATGTGACACTGAGCGGCGCATTTAATGCGCTCTGCTCTGCCTGCAGAGTTAGGTATGATAGCACTGTTTGCTATCTAATCAGTACACAATGACTGATTTTCCACTGTGGTAACCCCTTTGATCTATAAAAGGAGGGCCATGGCAACCAGGGAAAGGGTTCAAAACCTTGTACACTCATACACGCGTAGCTGCTCTCGCCCCGAGGCAACCCTGCCGGGCAAGAGCGCTGCATTTCCGCCCCAATCCACCATCAATCCACTAAAGCAGGATTAGGGTTTTACGCCTCACGGCGGCCCGAACCTGGGTAAAACTGCCCGTGTGATCTCTACCGTGCTGCGCGATGGTCCTCCGCTCTTTGTGCAATGTGCTCAGCCCCCCTGCCGAACCAAAAGGGGCCGATGGCCCCATAGGTGGCCATGATTTCGCACGACATCTTTGGCGCGCCAGATGGGGACAACGCTTGCATGAACCCGAGAAGCGTATGCAGCGCGTCATCTTCATCGACGGCTCCATCGTTCATGGCGCCCAAGAAGAAGCCTGGTGCTGCAGCCCACCCGTCCACTTCGAAGGCCCCGCTGCACGCGGCCACCGACACCGCGGAGGCCACGAGGACGCACAGGGACACGGACGCGGCGGGGGACGTGGCCGGCACAGGCGGCGTCGCCACCACCTCCCCTGTAGTGGAAGTAAGAGCAGAAGGCACCGGGGAAGTACAACACCAACAGTGCCCCGACGGCCACGCTCCACAAGGTACGGGTGGAGAAATCATTCTGTCCACACCTCTCCGCCCGGCCGAAAGGCACTGCTGCATCGGCGGCTCTCACTCTTGGGTGAATCGCAACCCTCCAGTCGCTCCCGCTACGGGCGTGGCCACAGGGCGTGCGCCACCCCCGGAGCGAACCGACCTAGTTGATGCGCCAAATGGAGCCGCTGGCCCTTAAGCGCCTCCACCTCGTTACCACGTCACCGTGGCAACGGGCTCACGACAGCGAGAACACGGCGCAGCTACTACTAGCACCATAAGGAGCCAGGTGATGCAAAGATCTACTTCATCATCCATGCCAAGCACCACTTCGGAGGCTATGGCGCGGGCCCAACTACTGTTGAGATTTCCGCCGGCAGCTGATCAGATGGATGAGTGGAGAGCCACCATTCAAAGCCTGATTGGTTTCGCTGAGGCGGGAGGATCACAGCGAGCTGGCCCACCACGGCCTCTCAATGTGACGACGACGGCCCGTGCAGCTGGCCATGCCGAGGGGGGCACCCCCATGGTGCAGTCCCCTCCGCGGCAGTCTGCGCAAAGGCCATGACCAGGGCCATGCGATCAAGAACCCGATGACGTCTCGATGGCTTCATCCGGTCCTCGAGCGCGTCAGAACCAGCAGCAAGCCCAGGAAGGCAGGCAAGGGGAAGGCGCGCATGTCACCATCGAGCAACGCCGCGACACCCGCTGCCAGTCTGGTCGGCGCAACGGCCCCGACATTGATGAGCCTGCGCTCGGTGTGGGTGGGTGCCTACCTTTCGAGGTTGGGTGCCCCGCCTTCACTCGCGAGCTACAGCAAGTCCGTTGGCCGTCTTCCCGCACATTCAAGCCAGAGATACCAGAGAAGTACGATGGAAGATTGAACCCGGTAGAGTTCCTGAGCATCTACACCATCGCTATTTAGGCTGCCGGGGGAGAGACGAGAAGGTGTTCGCCAACTACTTCCCTTTGGCACTCAAGCCAAACATGAGGTCTTGGCTGATGCACCTGCCGGAGAACTCCATTCCAACTTGCGCTGACCTGTGCCATGAGTTTGTTGGTGCCTTCATGGGTGGCCATCATGAACCAGGGCGGCCCAGCGATCTGCAACTCCTCCCATAGAAGGAAGGGGAGACCCTACAGAAGTACATGCAAAGATTCAGCCGATAGCACAGGAACATCACAGACATCCACCCGACAGCCGTGATAGCTGCATTCCAGTCCAACGTGCGCAACCGCCAGATACGTTCCAAAATGAATGTGCGGCTGCCCCAGACTGTGAATGAGTTATACACACTGGTGGATAAGTGTGCTCGCATAGAGCACTACTAGGAAAAGGGCTATAGATGATATGGCCACTAATGGCGCACTAGACATGTGGTGCGCCACTACTATATAGCAGTGGCGCACCATGTGTTGGTGCGCCATTAGTGTGAAAGACACTAATGGCTCACCAGACCCATGGTGCGCCACTAGTAATAAATTTTTTTTAATTTTTCCAAAAATACTAATGGCGCACCATGCCAGAGTGCGCCATTACTAGTTTTAATTAGTAATGGCGCACCAGCCACAGAGTGCGCCACTAGTAACAATTTTTTTAATATTATTTTTCCAAAAATACTAATGGCGCACCAGGGCAGAGTGCGCCATTACTAGTTTTAACTAGTAATGGCGCACCAGCCACACAGTGCGCCACTACTATTTTTTTAATTATTTTTTTGCAAAACTACTAATGGCGCACCACCAGCTGGTGCGCCATTAGTAACCAGGGTTACTAATGGCGCATTTGTAGGTGGTGCGCCATTAGTAACCTGGGACCAGCTAGATATTTTGGACAGCCACACCTACACACTCACTTTCCCCACTTCATTCTCTCCACCTCCTCCTCCAAGCTTGTGTCGGCTGCCTCCTCCTCCTCACCTCATTTGCACCATAGATTCATCAAAATTAAGTGGTTAAATTACCTTTTTTTGATAGGTAAGTAAGGGGAAAGCTATCTTTATGTTGTAGCTAGATCTACTTTTTTTCTCCCTCCAACAACGTGCACATGCACTTTTTATGGCCTAGCTAGATCTATGTATGTTTGTGGTGTTGCATATATGTTTGTGTTTGCAGGTATCGGTATTTGAAATGCGATAGTTGCCAATATTTTGCCGGAATGTTGATTCATTTCCGTTTCGGCGAGAATTTTGGCACTATGCATTCTTTTTGGTCCTATTTTTAGGGAAAGTCATGCCAATTTTTTTCTTGGTTCTAAAATATCGTTTTGCTCTACCCCGCAGGAGTCCATGGTCCGCACGATGACCGAAGGCATCGTGAATAGGTTTTTGAGCTCCGCGAAGGCCGAGATGCTTCAAAAGAACGAGACGGAGATAAGATGTCCGTGTCGAAGATGCAAGCTGAAGAGCCTTATTGCGGACCCGGATTCCGGGCAGGTGCGGGACCACCTGCTCTTGCGTGGTTTCATGGATGGCTATCGGTGGCAAGGTGATGAAGATGACTACGAAGTCGTCCATGGGGGCCGGGCAAGAAATGAGGAAGGGCAGCAAGACAACCACCGCGGCGAGGGCGGGCGAGAAGACGAAGAATCTCCAGGACATGATCACGACGGTGATGCTGTACATAGTCATCATGTACAAGATGCCGGACATGATGATGAGGAAGATCAAGACGAAGGGCATGATCATGAAGATGAAGATGCCGGAGCAGACGACGATGGAGGCTGGGTGCAGGACCCTCATATTCAAGAGCTGCTTCTCAAGCAGACGGATAACGCAAGAGCTGCCGCCCGAGAGAAAGCCAAGCTGGATCAACTGGAGATAGACGCGGTTACTCCATTGTATGAAGGATGCAGGCCCGAGGGTACCCGCTTGAAAGTAACGCTCATGGCTCTGGAGATGAAGGTAAAACACAAAATGACCGACGCATGCTTCGACGAGAACATGTCATTCTGGCACGAACGTCTTCCCAAGGGGAACAAGTGCCCGACCAATTTCGAGGAGGCGAAGAAAATCGTGTGTCCTCTGGATTTACCGCACGTGAAATACCATGTGTGCATGAACAATTGCATCATTTATCGGGACGAGCACGCGGAGTCTACCATATGTCCGGTGTGCGGCGTCACTCGATACAAGAAGAGGAAGAAAGCTCCTCGAAAAGTGGTGTGCTACTTTCCGATCACTCCTCGTCTGCAACGGTATTTCGCGGACCCTAAGGTAGCAAAGCTCCTGCGTTGGCACGCGGATAGGGAGGAGAAGAAGCGAGAAGATGACGGAAATGATCCGAAGATAAATAAAAAAGACAAGATGCAAGCGTTGAACTTCAAAGACCCAGAATTTGGGAACGATCCAAGGAACATCGTGCTGGGCGCGAGCACCGATGGAGTCAATCCGTTTGGCAGCTAGAGAAGCACACATAGCACCTGGCATGTGTTTGTGTGGATGTACAACCTTCCCCCCTGGTTGTGCATGAAGAGGAAGTACATTCACATGAGTATGCTAATTGAAGGGCCGAAACAACCAGGGAACGACATCAATCTGTATCTGGGGCTGCTGAAAGAGGAGCTAGAAACACTGTGGAAAACGCCAGCCAATATGTGGGACGCCGCAGAGAAAGAATATTTCCCTATGAGAGCCGCACTGCTCATGACGGTGCACGACTATCTCGGTTACGGATATCTCGCGGGGCAGGTGGTCCACGGATTTTCTGGATGCGTCAGGTGCATGGATGACACAACGTATCGCCAGCTAGATAGAGATCCCGGGTCTTCGAAAACCGTGTTCATGGGACATCGAAGGTGGCTTCATGACGATGACCCATGGAGAAAACGCAAGGATCTGTTCGATGGTGAAACCGAACCCCGAAGACGCCCGTATACGAGGAGCGGCGAGGAAATAGACGAGCTGTTGAAAAATTGGAAAGATTGCCCACTGCCGGGAAAGAAGCAAAAGGCGCCAGAGCCGGGAAAGAAGCGAAAGGCGCCAGAGCCGCTGCTGAAGGTATGGAAAACGAGGTCTGTTTTCTGGGACTTGCCGTACTGGAAGATCCATCGTGTGCCTCACAGCCTTGATGTCATGCATATCATGAAGAACGTGTGTGAGAGTCTGCTTGGTACCCTGCTCAACATGCCAGAGAGGACCAAAGATGGGCCGAAAGCAAGGGCAGACTTGAAATCAATGGGCATCAGGGAGGAGTTTCACGCTAATGATGATGATGATGAGGCGAAGCAGGACACAGAAAGTCGTCGCAAAGGCAAAAAGGCCAAGAAGACCGGAAATGACTACCCTCCCGCGTGCTTCACTCTAAGTCAGGAGGAGATTGAGCAGTTTTTCACCTGCCTCGTAGGAGTAAAACTTCCTTACGGTTACGCGGGGAAGATAAGCAGATACCTAGACCCAGCGAAGCAGAAGTTCAGCGGGATGAAGTCTCACGACTGTCACGTGCTGATGACGCAGATACTTCTAGTTGCAATCCTTGGGATCATGGACGCGCACGTCCGTGAAACGCTATTTGGCCTATGCAACTTTTTCGACGTCATCTCTCGGAAGTCGGTTGGCGTGAGGCAACTCAGAAGGCTACAGGAAGAGATCGTGGTGATACTATGCGAGCTTGAGATGTACTTCCCGCCCGCATTCTTCGACGTTATGGTGCATCTTCTGGTCCATATCATGGAGGATATCATCCAACTCGGGCCGACGTTCCTGCACAGCATGATGCCGTTCGAAAGGATGAATGGTGTCATCAAAGGATTCATTCGCAACATGTCACGTCCAGAGGGAAGCATAGCCAGGGGCTTTCTGACCGAAGAGTGCATCTCCTACTACATGAATTATCTAGGCATCGAGAACCCCGTTGGTCTGCCCGTCAACAGGCACCTCGGCAGGCTCGCTGGATGGGGTCACCGCGAGGGTCGCCGCGAAATGCATGTCGACTTTGAGGGTCGACTCGCCGACTTTGAAAGAGCAAACCTAGTCGCGCTACAACACATAGACGTGGTCGATCCTTGGGTGGTAGAGCACAAAACATTTATTGAGAAGACGTACAATGACCGAGGCCAACAGAGGACGGACGGAGATATAATCAAAGAGCACAACTCATGTTTCACACGTTGGTTCAAGCAGAAGCTTCTGTCGTACCCTTTACATGAGGATTCTTCTGCGGAAGAACAACTCATATTCGCCTTGTGACAGGGCGCCGAGCACAACCTGATGACCTATGAGGCGTACGATATCAACGGCTACACATTCTACACCGAGGACAAGGACATGAAGAGCGATGGTTATCAGAACTCCGGGGTAACGATGGAATCCTACACCGGTAACGACAAGGACAGATACTACGGAAGGATCGAGGAGATCTGGGAGCTGAGCTACGCTGGAGAGAAGGTCCCGATGTTCCGTGTCAGATGGGCCAAGAGCATCCTAAAAGAAGACCGGTATTTCACCACCATGGTTATACCCGAAGCCAAATCCAAGACCGCGGGCGCAAACGTCACCGCGAAAAATGAGCCATGGGTACTGGCTTCCCAAGTGGACCAATGCTTCTTCATTACCAACCCGTCAAAGCCCAGTCGTGTTGTTGTGAGGAGAGGCAAAAGGAAGATCATCGGAATGGATGGAGTCGCCAATGAGCAAGACTTCGACAAGTACGGCGACCCGAAGATGGAACATGACGATGACGATGAAGTAGCAGCATACACCACAAGAAGAAGCAGGACCACCCTACCTAAAGGACGTCCGTTCCACAGAAGAACTCCATTTGCAAAAAAGAAGGGCAAGAAGATTGTGAAAAGATAGCTAGCTAGCTAAGATCGATTGTATTTAAATTGTAGCCTTCATTTCTCGATTGTATTTCATGGGCACTTTTTGAACTCATGAATATTTTTAAATTTCATGGGCACTTTTTGAACTCATGAATATTTTTAAATTTCATGGGCACTTTTTGAATTCATGAAAAAATATTGAATATTCATGAGGACACTCGATCTCGATCCCCCTCCATCTCGATCGCTATCCCCCCTCGCCAGATCCCCCTCGCCGCCGAGCACCCCCCGCACCCTCCCCCGCTCCACCACCGCCGACGACCCCCGCACCCTCCCCCGCTCCACCGTCACAAATGAATGCAACTAAAAATTATTACTGTTTTTATAAAAATTTATTACTGTTTCATATTCATATTCATTTTCTAAAAAATTATTAGATGCAACAAAAAATAATAATAATAATAAATTACTTATGGCGCACCGCTGGCTGGTGCGCCATTGCTATCTAAAAAAAATATTACTTATGGCGCACCGTCCCGGTGGTGCGCCATTGCTATAAAAAAAACATTCTAATGGCGCACCGCCAGGGGGTGCGCCATTAGTAATCTTCCCTCCTATAGCTAGTCGCCCGATCCCTTCGTCCCTCCCTCGCCAGATCCACTCCCCACCAAGTTCGTCCGACCCACTGCGCCGCCGCCGCCGCCGCCCCGACCCACTGCGCCGCAGCCGCCCACGCGCCCCCGCCGCCTCCCTCTCCCCATCCTCCCCTTCCTCCCCCTCCGACCCCACCCCGACGCGTCTCCGTCTCCACGCTGCCCACTGCATCTTCCCCGGCACCCGCGCTGAACAGATCGGAGGAGACACAGAGACAGGCGAGAGGAGAGGAGGAGCCCGCCGCCTCCTCGACGCGTGCCGCCGGATCTTCAACGCCTAGCCGCTACCGGAGCTTCAGCGCCTCGATGCGTGCCACTCGTCGTCGACCTGCCCCGCAGCCGCCACAACCTCCACATCGTCGTCATCGAGGCCGGGACGCCAGGTGAGAGGCCCTCTCCATGTCCCCAACATCTTACTTGTCTTCGCTACTGTCTGCCCTCTACATACCTTTTTTATCAGTGACAATTTGTCTGAATATTATCTGAAAAATGCAAGTGCTTTCAGAGAACAGAGCAGAACAGAGCAGAGTAGCTTAAAACTCCATTGGTTGCTTGCACTGCACAAAGGGCAGGCTTGCCAAGCTCACCAGCTAGACGTCTGCCACAAAATTTACATCTCTAAATTGGTAAGTGTATATGTCACACTTCGCAAGAAATTAGTATGGTGTCTGAATCTTTGCAGGTAAGTATATATGGCATTATGGCTGATGCTTTCCACGTATCCTTGCATGGATTCGATCATCATGTAAACATGATATTACAATCGATCCTTGCATCATAGGGATACTCAAAACTAGTAACAGCAGACGTACATATATCCTTGCATCATAGGGTTAAAATGATAATACCCTTCCTCATTTCGCTGGAGTTTCAGCCTAGTCCTCTCCTTCCACCAATCGATCCTGGCAAGCAAAACAAAACAGTGGGAGATACATTCAGCTATCCTATATCATGTGCCATTAAGGAAGAATATTATTATTAGCTAGATTGAAAGAGAGAGAGAGAGACCAAAGTATTACCTGATGAATATTTGTCTTTATGTTGCAAGATTCAGATGTGTAGAACATGTGCCATTTCTTCTCATCTTCTCCACCCTTTGCATAAGCCTCGACGTGCTTGATATGACTGAACTTGTCCCACTCGGAGCTAGATTCACCCTCAGCCATGGAAGTGAGTACTGCTAGGTTGCAGGTCAGCAGCAAATGACTAGGCTTTACAGTCTGCAGGTAGACCGGAAGTTGATATTCCCAGCTGAAAACTCTTAGCTCGAGTCTCCGAAGTGCATCCATCTCCTTCAGTGTCTCGAGCTTTGGGCAGTACTCGATTTGAAGCTTTTGTAATTTTGGAAGATTGGAGATCATGGCCAGTTCGGGTATGTCATACAGTTCGAGCTCAACTACAGAAACAAAGTTCTCTAGAGAGTGGAGACCTTGGACCTTCCATATTATTAGCTTCTTCAAAGCCATTGCATGAGACATAAGTCCTGGAGGCATACGACCCAGTCTGCAAGAAGTGATACCAAGTTCCTCCAATAAGGGCATAGCTTTCACTTCCGTCTCCCAAACCCACTCCTCCCATTCCTCCATTCCGTGAAATTGCAACTTCTGGAGTTTGGGAAACGTAGCAGCAAACCGAGATGAAGTGCGGTGCTGCTGATTGTACTGATGCACAAATTCAGGACCCACACACTATGCCAGTACATTGAAGAACATTTAATTTATTATTATGCACTTCCTTCTTTGCCACCCCCTGATCTCCTCTCAAAGATCAACTAATCTCTATCTGCCCTACCTTCTCTTTCCAAACTTTCAACCCTCCCTGGTTATTGGATCCACAACCATTACTAGAACTGAAATTTCCAGTCGAAGAGGAATTGCCCATCCCACTCCCCCAGCACCATTGTTGTAGGTAGGGCCAGAGAAATTATTGTAAATCTATCTCCATAAGAGCTCACCCCTGGGAAGTTTCTCTTCTGCTCTAGGAATCTAGTTCTGCATATACTGCATATAACATCATATAACATCATGTTAAACTGCATATAACATCAACTCCCACATCCCCAAAACCATCATGTGAAACTGCATATACTGTGAAAAACTGCATATAACATCTCCAGAACAAACTGATGCCTAATAGTGACGAAAACTGATTTTTTGTTGCCAAAACTGCATACACAAAAGATTGGGGGACTGGGATTCAAACCAATGATCTTATGGATTTGCAGTATCATGGATTTGCAGTTCATGCCATATATGCTTATGGACTTATTGCCAAGATTATGAAATACAAGTTGCTATTCTTGTAGTGGAATAAATAATTATATTGCCCATTTGCATATTAGTAGAACTAAATCCATGTTTTAATGCTTAGTTGCATTTAAGGAGGAAATCATTATCTGCCAACTTCTTGGAGAGTGGATCAGTTATTCTGAACATCAATATGAGTAGTCATTACCTTACAGTTAGTTAGCGCGGCTGGATTTTCTTCTTCTTAAAAGCTTCAACTTCAAAGTATAGTTTTACAAGCTTCTAAAACTTTTTCTTAAAAGCTCCAGCTATACATTTTATCACTTGTTCTTTTCTCAGAATATGGAACCTATTTGTGTAATCTGACCTATCTCTCCTTCTTTTTGCCTGCATTGTTGTATGCTCCTATGAAGATCCAAATGTATCATCATAATGTAGGTGCTATGTTGTGTGATTCTTCATGCTGAGAACTTCAGCTTTTTCAACTTGCTGGATTATATGTTCATTGGTACTACTTGTGATGCTGCTGCTGTACTACTTGGGAATTTTGTCAACTTGTGATGCTGCTGCTGTACCCCGAGAGGCCCTTGAGTTTGCCGGAATGTCGATTAACTTCCGTTCCGGCAAATTCGGGTACTCCATATGTCCTATTTTCAGCAAAGGTCATGCTGAAATTTTCCGTGAATTTTAGCATGACTTTGCTAAAAATAGGACATATGGGGTACTTGCGACTAATGCATGGGCCGGGGTATCTTAGTACTTAATTAAGTAGGATCAACTGCCCCTTTATTCTTGCTGCATTAAACACATATGATGAATTCATGTGTGGACAGACAAAAAAGCAACTGCCATAGGTGGCAATAGAGCCAAGTGATTAGGCCCTAAATGATAAAACCTTGGCTTTTAGGGTGCCTCGGTGTCGATAAGAACCTAAATGATGAAAGCTTAGGCTTTTAGGGTGCCTCGGCGTTGACAAACCCTAAATGATAAAACCTTAGCTTTTAGGATACCTCGGTGTCGACAAACCCTAAATGATGAGACCATGATAATTCCTCACAAACCCTAAATGATGAGATCTTGTTCCTTGACAATAACCAACTTTTTGACCAAACTTTTTTCCTATTTAGAGGGAAACATGGCCCACAACGATGAGGCCGGTGGTTCGGGCGGCAAGGCATTCTGGGAGCTGTCCCAGGAGATGGAGGAAGAACCTCACCGCTATGAGGACCCCGTGGAAGACACCGATCCTAACTACACAACCCCTAGTGGCATCGGGGATGACACCACTGATGGTGCCGCCGAGGATGCCACCACTGATGATGGCAGCGCACACACAGATGGCAGCCAACCGAAGAGGCAACGGAAGGACCGGCGCCCGAACATGCTCCGCACCGTCAAGGAGGAATTTACTGAAGTGAACTCCGACGGGCATCCAACGGCGCCCAAACAAATAGTCAAGGGGTACTCGGTTCAGCTCGGGTGCATTCTCCGGAGCACCGTCTCGATCAACACCGAGAACCTAAGGCATAAGGACCAAGGGAATTTGCGCACCCTCCTCTTCACGAAGCTGCACGAACGATACAAGTTCCCCGCTGAATTTGAAAACACACGCCTCTCAGGGAATAAAGTGAACAGTGCCGCCCTCACGAGGATGAGCACGGCCCTGTCTACTTGGAGAAGCGCGGTGAAGAGAATGATTGACAAAGGTGATAGTTATGAGAAGATCAAGGCGAAAAATCCTTCGATCAGCGAAGATGACTACAAGGAGTTCAAGATCAAGTGCGAGAGCAGCGCAACCTCCGAATCAAGTCAGTGGGGGAAAGAAATGCGGGAGTTGAACTTAGGGGAACACAAACTCGGTCCCGGCGGTTACAGAGTGGCGGAGCCTATATGGGACAAGGAGGACGCGGAGCGTGCCGAGCAAGGCCTACCGCCCCGCTTCGAGAAATACCGTGACAAGTAGACCAGGAACTATGTCAGGGCCCAGTACAAGGAGGACCCGGCTACCACGGATCCAAAGACCAGGGCGCTTGAGCTTGTTCTGGTAAGGAATACACCCCCGCGTAATTAGCTCCATATGGTTGCATTCTAATTAATGAAGCCAAATTTCTAAATGGTTCACATTCCTTCCGCAGGAGACTGAAAGCAGTAGCGCGGGGTCGGCTCAGAGCACCCCTTGGGACAGCACTCTAAATAGGGCGTTGAACATAATGAAAAACAAGGATAAGCTCAGTAAGCCGTCGTCAGCTGGTCGTGTGGCCGCCAAAGGCTTGTCCACAAAATGGTCGTCATACTATAACGTTGGTGGGCGAAAGGAGAGAAAGACCAGCTCGGAAAGCCAGTTGTGCGAGGTTCAAGAACTCAAGGCACAAGTGGCGCGGATTCCGGAGATTGTCCAAGAGCAAGTGCAACAACAACTGGGATCGACGCTCACCGGCATTATGCCTACCTTGATTCATGGGCTGACGACGTGGATTGCGGGCGGCCAACAGGGGCCGCCCCCGATTCCCAGCTTCACGGCCAGCAACTCGCACAACACGCCGGCGGCGCCATTGGTGTCTCCGGCGGAGGCGGTATTGGTGTCTCCGACGCCGGTACGGGCATTGGAGCTTAATGCACCCGGGTGTACGGCGGCCGGCACATCGGCAGTAAGCGGCCCCTTCGTCAATTGCACGCCCGCCGTTGGCGGTGCCTCGACATTAGCCGAGCTCGACGCCATCATCACGGTAACTAATTAAGCCTCTCGGCCGAAGACTTCATCTCCTTGCCTTTGACTGGGCATCCCTGACGCCCTACATGTTTTCGCAGGGCGCCGCCGACGTTCCGTGCACTCTCCTGCACTTCATGAACGATGAGTTGGTCGATGTCGCCAAGGGCAGAATCGTTCAACCGGGCAACCCCATGTTCCACGGTAATCCGATGCCACCCACCGTGTATAGGGTTCAACTGGTTCGGGTGCTGCCAGGTTGCGACGAGTTGTTACCTCTGATTCGACCTGCCGGGGCCGACGAAGATGATGTGATGACCCTCAGCGCCTGCCTAAGCTGGCCCCTGCTTTGGCCGAAGAGCCAGATTCGTTTGGGGGCGGGGGACACCACCCCAAAGACAACACCGCCAGTCGTGCCGGCGCCAAGCCATGGCAAGACCGCCGCAACGCTACCGGACATGCCGGACATCCCTATGGCATAGGATCCGAACATGCATATGGCACAGGATCCAGACGACGACTACAACAACGACGGTACATTTACCAACGTCGATAAGTACTTTGCCGAACATGGGTACGATGACGAATTCTTGGGGCCTCCTTCTCAAGAACCCAACCCTACAAATGACGATCGCGATCTAGCTGGTACCACGGAGAAACCCAATTGCAACAGGCGTCGTCTGGCGTTCAGTTCTCAGGAGACACCTCCAGCTGCCGACTTCACCGAGCCTCAGATAGCCGAGGTGCGAAATATTATCAGCCCCAACACACTCAAGAAGGCGGTCTGTGAGCAGAACTCGGTCCCATTACAGCAGAAGAAGAAGGGACGGAAAAGAAAGAGTAACAAGGGTGCGAGCCAGCCGGCACCGAGTACGATCTGTGCTTAGGACGGGCCACCTTCACCTAAGGATATCTCGAGGAGGGTGCATGTGGCGGGTAGGCCGATGCTACCGACTAATATGCTCAATGCTGCAACCGGTGCTATGCGGAGTCTGCATGACAGTGTTCTTTCTTTGGAGAAGCGGCATCTCAGAGAGAATGATGTGGCATACCCGGTTTTCGTGGCCAAGGTGCCAGAGGGCAAGGGCTTTGTGGATAGCGCCATCGGGGGTACGATCGTCCTGCGGTTTGATGACATCTTCGCTATGTTTAACCCTCATCCGCTGCACTACACCTTCGTTCGGCTATTTTCGCTGAGTATGGAGATGCGGATCATTAGAGACAAGACCCCGGACATCATGATAGTCGACCCCTTCTACATGCGTGCCAAGATCTTGGGCAGCGCTGGGGACCGGCAAGTCGCGAGTTCTTACCTCGAAGGCGTCATTCTGGGAAACCCAGATAAGGATAACTTCCTCGTGCCTTACTTTCCCGAGTAAGTCGTCCCCTCAACCGCCCCGTAACATATGATTTCTTAGATTTCGATCGCTTTTTTTTAACATTCCATGTTTTGTGCAGTGACACACATTGCACACTCATCCTCTTAAGCCTGAAATATTCCACGGCCACGTATTTCGACTCGGACCATCAGTCGAAGAAAGACTACACAAATATCAAGAAAGTTCTTGATGATGTTCTCCCCGGCTACGCCAAATCTGGAGGCACCTTCACCAGGCCAGTTCGTAAGTACGGCAAGCACGTGTTCGCCCACAATACGATGTTCTGCTGCGTCAAGCAGCCACCTGGCGGTCAGAAGGATGCCTACTACGCCCTCCATCACATGCGGGCGATCGTACGGGACCATAATCACCTTCTGCTACCAAATAATCTCAAAGATTGGGCCGCGAGCTTGTCGGCAATCCAGGACGCGGACATCAGACAAGAATTCTTTCGCATCCAGGCGGAGTTTGCGGAAATCATCCATCAAGATGTCCTTCGTACCTCGGGGCAGTTCAACCTCAGAAATAAACCGTCCAACAGTGAGATAGACACAACGCTACAAATGCAGGCTGACAACGCCCGCGATTTCATGACCATCACGAGAGATGGCGGCTTCATCCACGCTCCGGTCCCTTGAGTCGAGTCGAAAGTAGTGATGCTATGTGTAGTTCTGAAACATCGATTGGCTCATGTTGTAATTAAACTTTAATGAACTTGTATGTCTCTTTGGTTTGGACAGTCGTTCAACTTAGATGTAATCGATGCTATTAATGTCTTGCTTTTCTCTTCCGATCCTTTTGTTGCATACTTATATATTGCTTATATATTGTCTGTGAATTGCTACTAACGTTTTGTTTGGCTAGTGCATAGAGATGCCATCGTATGTCGTGTACAAGGGTAAGGTTCCCGGAGTCTACGACGACTGGGAGGAGTGTCGGAGACAGGTTCACCGTTTCAGTGGTAACAGTTACAAAGGGTACACCACTAGGGCGGAGGCGGAATCTAGATACGCGCGCTATCTAGCGGGAGAGAGGAGGGAGCGTTGGAGGAACCGGATGAAGACCAGTTTCATCGCGATTATGCTCATCGTGATGACCGCAGCTCTCTTCTATGTGATGGTAGTTTAGATGATCGATATCGACTTGTAATGTGAAGACAAACTCGCTACTCGCGGTCTCGAGACTTGTAATGTTCTATCTTTGTTCGGTCTTTTGAATTCGGAGACTAATATGATGAATTGTATTCGGAGACTAATCTTCTATTGTATTCGATGAATCTGCTGTTGCTGTGTGGTGCTGTCTATATTCTGTCCGATAATATATTTTGTAACCTGTGAAAATATCAGAAAAGAAAAAAAAATCCCTAATATTCATACTAGTGGCGCACCACTCAGCACACTAATGGCGCACTGCAAAAATGACACTAATGGCGCACTGCAAAAATGACACTAATGGCGCATCACCCACTAGTGCGCCATTAGTATGCCAAAGCACATGGGTACATATGGCCCCCTCGGAGGCATACTAATGGCGCACGGTGGGCTATACTAATGGCGCACTGCGTGGTGCGCCATTAGTATACCAGATACTAATGGCGCACCAGGGGTGCGCCATTAGTATTTAATTCTAATGGCGTGGTGCTAGTGGTGCACCAGTAGTGCGCCATTAGTAGGCAAAACTGGTGCGCCACTAGCAGGCCTTTTCCTAGTAGTGGAGGAGGGAAGGCGACTTCCCGGCGAAGAGGACGGCATCGATATCAATTCAGACGATGGCGATGACGCCACCAGCCAGAAGAAGAACAAGAAACGCAATAAGAAGCGCAAGGAGAAAGTTGTGATGGCAGTCGAAGGGTCAAGCCCACCTAGTACCAGCAAGAAGGCCAAGGCCGAAGCACCCAGCAAGGATGTTGCCGCGTGCATTGACTGCCGGGCGACTGCGGCTGCCGAGAAGGCCGGGAAGTGTGAGAGGCAGTATTGCAAGATCCATAGGACCAAGGGCCACGACCTTCAAGAGTGCCATCAGGTTGAGGAGCTCGTCAGGAAGCAGAGGACTGAGTACGAGAAGCATGATAAGGAGAAGAATCAGGATGATGCTGGCAAGAAGGGCCATGGCGGCGGAGTAAGCCGCCCCGGCAAGGCTCCTCAGAATCAAGGGAAACCCACCAGAGGCCGTGAGAAGAAGGATTGCAGTGATGAGACCGATGAGGGAGATGAAGAGGAAACCAGCGAGCAGGAGTTCCAGAAAGCCACTGATGCCTTGTGCGTTGACGGGGGTGCATCTCTGCACTCCTCTCACCGCCAACTTAAACAGTGGGCGCGCGAAGTCAACGCTGTCGGTGTCAAAACCGGCAGATCTTGGGTAGGGGGTCCCAAGTTGTGTGTCTAAGGATCGACGGTAACAATGGACAATGGGGACATGATGTTTACCCAGGTTCGGGCCCTCTTAATGGAGGTAAAACCCTACGTCCTGCTTGATTGTATTCGATGAGTATAGCGGTTACAAGAGTTGATCTACCTCGAGATCATAATGGCTAAACCCTAGTTGTCTAGCCTATGATTATTCTGATTGCCTCTACGGACTAAACCCTCCGGTTTATATACACACCGGAGGGGCCTAGGGTTGTACAGAGTCGGTTTACAGAAGAAGAAAATAGTACATCCGGACACCAAACTTGCCGTCCATGCATATAGGAGTCCTACCCGGACACGGGGGATGGTCTTCTGCTTTATCTTCACGGCCCATCAGTCCGGCCCATATCGAATAGACCGGACACCCGACGACCCCCTAATCTAGGACTCCCTCAGTAGCCCCTGAAGCAGTCTTCGATGATGATGAGTTCGGCACAAGGATTATCTTCGGCATTGCAAGGCGGGTTCCTTCCCCCGAAAATTTTAAGTTAGCTCCATTCATAAAGAAGCTGTATTCGGCTCTGCATAATCAATACAACCCTTAGCCACGAAGGCAAGATGTCAAAATAGAAGCAGTGTCTTTTACTGACAACTTTTTTGGCGAAGCGTCACACTTGACTCTTTGAACCGTTTTTGCACCTCCCGTTTCGCGTTTCGAGGCCTAGCCCTCATTGACACGTCCTGTCAAAATAGAGATCATGCCCATCCATTACGAGATTCTCATCAATGTGGTTTGGGTAACCCAACCGCGCCTTCTGCACGATCTTGTTGGGAACAGGCGAGGTTTACGGCTTGAGAAGGGGATGTTTGGTATTTTCACTGTCTATAAGAGGATAAAGATCCCTCCTTTTTCCCCACGCCTTCTTCTAGCTCTTGTCTTCCAACTTCCCAGCTCCAGCGCCCACAACTTCGATCGTTCGCACCGCTGCCACCCTCCCCAGCAATGGCCGGGTCCGGTTCCAAGGGCAAGTGGGAAGCCTCCTCCGTCACCGAGAAGGACATCAAGGATATCCGGAGCACAGGCTATCTGTCCGCGGATATCGCGCATAGGCTCCCTGACAAAGATCAGGTTATCCCTACTCCGGAGCCTGGTGAGAGGGTCGTGTTCATCCCCCATTTCCTCCGAGGGCTAGGGTTTCCCCTCCACCCCTTTGTCCGAGGCCTCATGTTCTACTACGGGTTAGATTTCCATGATCTAGCCCCAAATTCGTTCCTCCATATATTAGCGTTCATCATCGTGTGCGAGGCTCTTCTCCGCATCCCCCCACACTTCGGCTTGTGGCTCAAGGTCTTCAATCTGAAGCCGAAGGTTGTTGACGGACAGCATGCGAACTGTGGCGAGGCCATGGTAAGAAAGCTCCCCAACGCTGTCTAACCCAAAGGGGCATTTGTAGAGACAGTCAAAGTGTGGCAACAGGAGTGGTTCTATATGACCGAACCCCGTGATGCCAAATGGGCGGCCACGCCTGACTTCAGATCCGGACCCCCTACGAGACTCACCTCATGGACCGCCAAGGGCCTTGATTGGGGGTCCAAACTGGAGGTGCAGATGCTACAAAAGCGCATCTCCAACATGTTAGGTGCAAACACCGGTCTCACAAACGTGATTCAGGTGATGCTATTCCCCCGCACTCTTCCCTGCCAACTCCGGGCCTCCCCCATGTGGGAGTTCAATCCGGAGGAGCCACAGACCCTGAAGCGCTTCTTCGGCACCGCGCACGAAGACATATGGAAGCAGCTCTTCAAGGCCCAGAAAACATGGATGAAGAAGACCGAGGACATCGGACTCGACATCGAGAACCCGACCTCAGCGGTAAGCATAACTTTTCCAAAGACTTATCCGGTCAATACTTCAGATATAATGTAGATTACCTTGCCTGCCTTTCGTACAGGGCTGGATGACAAAGGCGGAGCAGATCAATTGTCCGGCACCGCTGCCTGAGAACCCAGCCACACCGCAACTAACGGAGATGCTGGTCCCGGCGCCCTATCAGGTGCCGGAGAAGAAGGCCAAGAAGAAGAAGGGCAAGGAGGCCAAGGGCGGCCCCCGCCACAAGGGTCCTTCGGACGCAGTGTCTGGAGAGACCGAAGCCCTCTCTTCCTGCGAAGAAGATGAGGTAGAAGAGGAGGAGGAGGTGGAGGTGGAAAGCGACTCCCCTCATAAGGGGAAGAAGAAGAAGAAGAAGAAGAAGAAGAGGGCGGCCTCCGAAGACCCGGAGGATGAGGCACCCAAGAGAGGGAAGGTGACCCTCCCAGACAGTTCGCACCCAGAGTCTGAACTAGTCCCCAAGAGACCTCCCAGGGTGAAGCCCCTGGCCGAATTGTAAGTATTCAGAAACTTACTCATTTATATTCGGTCTACTTGCTGTTATTGTATAAGTTATTTTTGTTATTCGCCTTTCAACCCTTCCCGTGAGCTTCCGCAAACCCCATTATCGGAGGGGAACTCTCTGCCACCCGAAATGGCAGAGAGTGACACGCCGACGCGAGCCCCCTCGCCTATCATCATGGAGGACACCTAGGTGTCGTCCCAAAGGACCTCTCTTGGCAGAGGGAGGGCGAACGAGGCCGTCGAGAAAGCGCCCGAGGTTAATACCTCGGTCGCCGAAGACCTAGGGGAGGCGACCCCTATGAGAACTGACGGTGGGGACCCCCGACAATCCGGGCCCCAGCTGGACACCATTCCGGAGACCAACACGGCTCTGGGATTGGATAAGCAGCCTCCTTTGAAAGAGGGGGGAGGAGCATCAGCTCCATGGGCGACCTGCACTAATTCGGAGGCACCCAATGCTCTGGAGGAGGCACTGCAGCGTGCTTCCATCGTGGCGGAGCACCGCACCCTGATGGGTGCGGTGGTGGAGAAGGTTCAGTCTGCTAAGAGCGGACGGAACGAAGCCTTCACCAGCCTACTGACTGGCTTTGAGGTATGCGACGTAATGTTCTAAAAACTTTTCATATAGAGGAATATACCTGTGTACAGACAGTAGCCCCTGAGGCTCTGTTTGGTTAAAAGAAACCAGACAGAGGATCCATATAGTATTTGGGAGAGTTAACCTGTTGTGCTGTTATTGTAACAGGCTTCCCTGTTTGCGGCAACCGCCCAGGCCGCAGAAGTTTCTGAACTCAATCGGAAGCTTCAGGTGGCCAATGAGGAAATCGACCGCATTAATAAGCGGTTCATTGAGACGCAAGGTATGCGTATAATGTTAAAAGTTTATTTTGATATCAGAAGTGATATGTATATTTAGAGATTAACTCATGGAATGCCTTGATTATAATCACAGCTGGCGCAGCCGAGGTCGAGACCCTCAAAAGCGCCCTTCCCCAGGCCAAAAAAGAGGCGGAGGCGAATAAGGCAGCCGCTGACAAGGCGGCTACCAAACTGAAGACCGGGCAAGATGCCCGCTGCCAACATAAAGCTCGGGTGGCCGAAGTAGAGCAGGAGCTGAAGGATGCCATCAGCAAATGCGAAGCTTTGGAGCAGAATACTTCGGACCAGTCGACCGAGCTCGCCAAGGCTCTCCATGATGCCAAAGAGGCGCGGATCGAGTCCCGGAGTGCTCGTGAAGAGATCCATCAGGTGAGGCAGATAGCGGCTGGTAAGGCCTTTCTTTTGCAGAGTATCTTTGGAGGTCAGAGGTTTGCTTTGCTCACCCGAGTACGGAGTTCTCCAGGCGCGTTGGCGGATCTTCCGAGGAGTGCCGCCGATGCTGCACAGTTCTTCTGAGCCCAGGAGGGGAACTCGACCAAGAAGCTGTTCTGGTCACAATTTCTCACGCCGGAACACCCAACGCCTCTGAACGACCAGATGAAGCAGCTGATGGAGCTGCATAGGGTGGCCGGTTTGGCCATGAAGGACCTGATAGTCCAGCTCTGGCCGGCCGAGCCAATCCCTAGTAGCTACTTCGGTTTGGTGAAGCGGCTTATCGACGCACGGCCTCGGATTGTTGCATTGAAGCGCTCGGCCTGCATAGAAGGTGCCCGGATGGCCTTCGCCCGCGTTAAGATGCAATGGGCAAATATGAAGGCCACCGAAGTGGCAACCGCAGGCCCGCCCAAAGGCAAAGATCACCGGAAGTCGGAGAGGTACTTTGATGACGTCCTAGAAGGAGCCCGAGTGATCGAGGGTCAATGCCCTCAGGACGTAATATTTGATTGAGTGTGTTCGGGTTGTACAAACAATGCGATGAACCCATGTTGTTTATATATCTATGTTTGCGCCTTTTGTTTCAAGCGATTTTTCCTCCTATGCGGCCGTTTATTGTTTTATTTCTGAAAGTTGCCAGTCGTCGGCTTCAGGCCCCATGTAGATGCTACACGGGTGTTCGGCGTAACGCGTGACCACACTTTATGCAATGTCTTGGTCCGTAAAGGAGGTGTCAGCATGGTGAACCAGGCAATCAGACTATGCGACTTTATTACTTTCACTTAGCCATAGGAGTTTGACTGTGGAGCTAAGTACTAGCCCCTGGTGCGTGTGCGGCTATCCGGACTACGATGCCTTTTCCACGCGGCAGGACGAAGACCAGCCCCTCGTATAACACGGAGTGAATCGCTAACGATTTGTAGTATAATACTAAGTCACCGAATCACCGACGAGCTTGCGCTTATCATGACAGTCAGTTTTTGGCTTTCTCTACTGAGGTACTTGACCGGACGAACCAGAAATACAATCACAGTAGTTCTCCCTTTACTACCTTAGCCGAACGAGCGGAACGTAAGGTGGTAAGCACAGGAGCCGGGCAACCCAACTATAGACCAAAGACATGATTCGGAACCAATGCATATAATGCAATATCCGGGACGCCGAAGAGTACCCTATAGGTGTTCGGACTTAGAAATGTGCAGGACCGAATACAGCCCTCGGTGTTAAGGCCGGACTAAAGCACGTGTGGCAGTCTGAAGTAGGGAGGGCATACAGATAAAAAAAAATAAATGAGTGCCAAACAAAAGTGGTGATCAACAGCTTCCTTTATACCTTGATGAGTACGTCAAGCCGTGTTATTATAGATAATGCCATAAATATCAAGGCTATTTTACATGCCAAAAGTTTACACAAGGAAAAGGTTTACACAGGGCCTAAAAGTAGTGGTTTGAAGATCCCAATGGTGCCCTGCCGCACGTCTGCGCCATTTCTCTTTGGTGGGAAATCCTTTAAGAGGAGGAGGTGATGGTCGTCTGTAAGAAAGAGGGACCTGGAAAGAGCCTCCATAGATCAGGTAGGTTTTTTAACGAACCTATAGTGGAAACAATAGTTGAGGTCCGAATAGGGTCAAACCGTACTATGGACCTTTTCCGCATTGTGCCTTCGGCGCTGCCCAAGGTATTTTAAGTGCATAGTTATGTACGTGTGGTACGTATGCCGCAACCTTATGGGGTGGTCGGCGGAGGCTAAACTGCTATTTAAGCTCCGGCTCAACCGGGCTATCGCATTGTAGTGCGGATCGGACTCGCTTAGCAGAGTCGTGGGTCTTGATGACCGATGGGTTGTCTGGCTTGATGAGGCCGCCCTATATTTTGGCTGCTAGGGCCGCAGTATGCTCCTCAGTACGGAGGGAGCGCTCCATATTCCCATTTACTATGATGATGCCACGAGGTCCAAGCATTTTGAGCTTCAGATAAGCATAGTGTGGGACCGCATTAAAGCGGACGAAGGTCGTTCGTCCGAGCAGTGCATGATAACCACTGCGAAAGGGGACGATGTCGAAGATCAAGTCTTCGCTTCGGAAGTTATCTCGAGAGCCGAATACGACTTCCAGTACTAAGGAGCCCGTGCAGCGGGCCTCCATGCCAGGTATCTGTCCTTTAAAGGTAGTGTTGCTAGGTTTGATTCTTGACGGGTCGATACCCATCTTACGGACACTATCCTGGTAGAGCAAGTTGAGGCTGCTGCCGCCGTCCATAAGGACTCTAGTAAGATGGTATCCGTCAATGATAGGATCGAGTACCAGGGCTGCCGAACCTCCGTGACAGATACTGGTTGGGTGGTCCCTGCGATCAAAGGTGATCAGACAAGCCGACCATGGGTTGAATTTTGGGGCGACGGGCTCTACGGCGTAGACGTCCCTTAATGCGCGTTTGCGCTCCCTCTTGGGGATGTGGGTGACATAGATCATGTTCACCGTTTTCACCTCGGAGGGGGGGGGGAACTGTTTCTATCCCCCGGTGTTTGGCGGGTGAGGTTCATCATCGTCCTTGCTTTGAGGCCCTTTCCCCTTATGTTCGGCATGTAATTTACCGACCTATTTAAAAACCCAGCAGTTTCTGTTGGTGTGGTTGGCAGGCTTATCAGGGGTGCCATGAATCTGGCAAGGTCGCTCTAATATTTTGTCCAAGTTGGATGGACCATCCCTATTACCTTTGAACGGCTTCTTCCGCTGACCGGATTTAGAGCCACTGAATCCGGTGTTTACTGCCGTATCCTCTGTTTCTTTGTTGTTGTTCCGACACTCATGACCTGGCCTCAAAGGTGCCGGGGTCGCTGGTACTTTTGCTTCTACGAGCCAGCCAGCTATCTTCGCCCGCACAGAAGTGGGTCATGAGTGCAGTAAGAGCTGCCATAGTCTTTGGCTTTTCCTGACCGAGGTGTCGGGCAAGCCATTCGTCACGGACGCTGTGCTTAAATGCTGCTAGGGCTTCGGCGTCTGGACAGTCCACGATTTGGTTCTTTTTAATTAAGAAGCGATTCCAAAGTTTGCCTGCCGACTCTCCAGGTTGCTGGACTATGTGACTCAAGTCATCAGCATCCGGTGGCCGGACATAAGTGCCCTGAAAGTTGTCCCGAAAAGCATCCTCTAAGTCTTCCCAACTTCCAATGGAGTTCTCTGGGAGGCTATTCAACTAGTGCCGTGCTGGTCCTTTTAGCTTTAGAGGGAGGTATTTAATGGCGTGGAGATCATCTCCGCGAGCCATGTGAATGTGGAGAAGAAAATCTTCAATCCATACGGCGGGATCCGTCGTTCCATCGTATTGCTTGATGTTCACGGGTTTAAACCCTTCCGGAAATTGGTGCTGCCTTACCTCATCGGTAAAGCACATGGGGTGTGCGGCACCTTTGTACCGGGCGACATCGCGATGGAGTTCGGATGACATCTGTGTTCGGTGCTGACCCTGGACTTGGTTAGGTTTGTCATGCCAGGCTTGATGGCCGTCATCTCGTGTGGGGGCACGTCCTCTTGATCCATAGATGGATCTGGTCTGGCCGGCTCTATTGGTCAGGTCCTAATGTAGGTCGTACGTGTAGCCCGGAGCCGCTGTCTCCTTGCCTCTACGACGAGGGGGCGCGGGCTGATGTTCGGCATAATTGGCCGTTTTGTCCAGTCCACGTGGTGGTCGGTCCGGTTGATCGGCATGATTGTAATTTGATGGTATTGGCTCAAAGGCCTCCTCGTCAAATTGTGGCAGTAGCCTGCGCTTAGGATAGCTCTTTGTTTGGTAATCAAAGCCATATCCTTCTTCGGCGGCCAGGACCTTAGTCCATCTGTCATTGAGCGTATCCTGTTCAGCTTGAATCTGTTGTTGTTTACTTTTCAGGCTCCGTGCAGTGGCGATCAGCCATCGCTTGAAGCGTTCTTGTTCGAGGGGTTCCTCCGGGACGACGAAATCTTCGTCACCGAGGCTCATATCCTCTTCGGAGACAGATAAGTAGTGACTATCTTCCGAATCCCCGTGATCGGCAAGTTCGTCGGGGTTGACTTGACCCTCTTCCCTCTCATCCTGCTCGAACGCAGGCTTAGCGGGGTGGTTAGAGTCTTCGGTGTTGTCCGGAGTGTCATTATCTCCAGTGCCGGTATTGCTTTCCCTTGCCCGACGCGATCGTGGGCGGCGCCGCTGACGCCGGCGCTTTGGTGGTTCGTCGACGGGCTTCTCCTGATCCGGATCTTGAGTGCCATCGTCGTCCTTTTTTCAGGCGTGTCCACTGATACGTCCATTTTGCATCATGTTTTCCTACTATTATTTATGATGTTTTTATGGATAATAATGTTTTTTTGCAGTAGTTCTAATGCCTTTTCTCTCATAATATGCAAGGTACACACAAAGAGGGAGAATTCCGGCAGCTGGAAATCTGGACCTGGAAAAGCTACGTAAGGCCACCTATTGTACACAACTCCAAACAAGCTGAAACTTTACGGAGATTTTTTATGGAATATTTGAAGAATATTGGAGCAAATAAGTACCAGAGGGGGCCCACCAGGTGGGCACAACCCACGTGGGCGCGCCAGGGAACCTAGGCGCGCCCTGGTGGGTTGTGCTCACCCAGGCCCACCACTAGTGCCCATCTTCTTGTATATAAGTCATTTTGACCTAGAAAAAATAAGAGAGGACTTTTGGTACGGAGCGCCGCCGTATCAAGGCGGAACTTGGGCAGGAGCACTTTTGCCCTCCGGCGGAGCGATTCCGCCGGGGGAACTTCCCTCCCGGAGGGGAAAATCATCGTCATCATCATCACCAACAACTCTCCCATCTTGGGGAGGGCAATCTCCATCAACATCTTCAACAGCACCATCTCATCTCAAACCCTAGTTCATCTCTTGTGTTCAATCTTGTTACCAGAACTATAGATTGGTGCTTGTGGGTGACTAGTAGTGTTGATTACATCTTGTAGTTGATTACTATATGTTTTATTTGGTGGAAGATTATATGTTCAGATCCAATATGCTATTTAATACCACTCTGATCTTGAGCATGATTATCATTTGTGAGTAGTTACTTTTGTTCTTGAGGTCACGGGAGAAATAATGTTGCAAGTAATCATGTGAACTTGATATGTGTTCGATATTTTGATAGTATGTATGTTGTGATTCCCTTAGTGGTGTCATGTGAACGTCGACTACATGACACTTCACCATATTTGGGCCTAAGGGAATGCATTGTGGAGTAGTAAGTAGATGATGGGTTGCGAGAGTGACAGAAGCTTAAACCCAGTTTATGCGCTATTCCGTAAGGGACCGATTGGATCCAAAAGTTTAATGCTATGGTTAGAATTTATTCTTAATACTTTTCTCGTAGTTGCGGATGCTTGCGAGAGGGTTAATCATAAGTAGGAGGCTTGTTCAAGTAAGAACAGCACCTAAGCACCGGTCCACCCACATATCAAATTATCAAAGTAGCGAACACAAATCGAATCAACATGGTGAAAGTGACTAGATGAAATTCCCATGTACCCTCAAGAACGCTTTGCTTATTATAATAGACCGTTTTGGCCTATCCTTTTCCTCAAAAGGATTGGGCTACCTTTCTTCACTTTTGTTACTACTATCGTTACTTGCTCGTTACAAATTATCTTGCTATCAAACTACTCTGTTACTTACAATTTCAGCACTTGCAGACATTACCTTGCTGAAAACCACTTGTCATTTCCTTCTGCTCCTCGTTGGGTTCGACACTCTTACTTATCGGAAAGAGCTACAATTGATCCCCTATACTTGTGGGTCATCAAGGCTATTTTCTGGCGCCATTGCCAGGGAGTGAAGCGCCTTTGGTATGTGGAATTTGGTAAGGAAACATTTATATAGTGTGCTGAAATTTATTGTCACTTGTTACTATGGAAAACAATCCTTTGAGGGGTTTGTTCGGGGTATCTTCACCTCGACCGGAACGACAATTAGCTACCCCTCAACCTACTGCCCCTACTAAAAATATTGAATATGAAATTCCTTTGGGTATGATAGAACAACTGCTAGCTAATCCTTATGCAGGAGATGGAACCGAACATCCCGATATGCACTTGATATATGTGGAACAAATTTGTGGATTGTTTAAGCTTGCAGGTTAACCCGGAGATGAAGTTATGAAAAAGGTTTTCCCTTTATCTTTGAAGGGAAAATCATTGGCATGGTATAGGCTATGCGATGATATTGGATCTTGGAACTGGAATCGATTGAAATTGGAGTTCCACCAAAAAATTTATCCTGTGCATCTAGTTCATCGTGATCGGAATTATATATATAATTTTTGGCCTCGTTAAGGAGAAAGTATCGCTCTAGCTTGGGGGAGGCTTAAGTCAATGTTATATTCATGCCCCAACCATGAGCTCTCAAGAGAAATTACTATATCAAGAAATTATGAATGACATAGCACCCGCAGAAATGGAAGACATAGATGCAACTATTAAACTTGCTAATAGAGACACTATATCACCAATTGGGATTGTTAGAGATGTTGAAGTCTTGTGTGGGAAAATAAAATACCCTACTGATTTCCTTATTCTTGGTTCCCCACAAGATGACTTTTGTCCCATTATCTTTGGTAGACCTTTCTTGAACACCGTTAATGCTAAAATAGATTGTGAAAAACAAACTATCGGTGTTAGCTTTGGTGATGAGTCTCATGAGTTTAATTTTTCCAAGTTTAGTAGAAAGCTTCATGAAAAAGAATTGCCTAGTAAGGATGAAATAATTGGTCTTGCTTCTATTGCTGTGCCTCCTACTGATCCTTTAGAACAATATTTGCTAGACCATGAAAATGATTTACATATGCATGAGAGAAATGAAATAGATAAGATTTTCTCTGAACAACGTCCTCTGCTTAAACACAATTTTCCTATTGAAACTCTAGGAGGTCCTCCTCCACCTAAAGGTGATCCTGTGTTTGAATTAAAACAATTGCAAGACACTTTGAAATATGCTTATCTTGATGAAAAGAAGATATATCCTGTTATTATTAGTGCTAACCTTTCAGAACATGAAGAAGAAAGATTATTGAAAGTTCTAAGGAAGCACCAAGCTGCTATTGGGTATACTCTTGATGATTTAAAGGGCATTAGTCCCACTCTATGTCAGCACAAGATTAATATGGAACCTGATGCTAAACCCATTGTTGATCACCAATGTCAGTTAAATCCGAAAATGAAGGAAGTGGTAAGAACGGAAATCTTAAAACTTCTGGAAGCAGGTATAATCTATCCTATAGCTGATAGTAGATGGGTAAGTCCTGTTCATTGTGTTCCTAAGAAAGGAGGTATTACTGTTGTTCCTAATGATAAGAATGAACTTATTCCACAAAGAATTGTTACAGGCTATAGAATGGTAATTGATTTCAGAAAATTAAATAAAGCAACTAGAAAAGATCACTACCCTCTGCCTTTTATTGATCAAATGCTAGAAAGATTATCTAAGCACACACACTTTTGCTTCCTTGATGGATATTCTGGTTTTTCACAAATACCTGTTTCTCAACCTGATCAAGAAAAGACCACTTTCACTTGTCCCTTTGGAACTTATGCTTATCGACGTATGCCTTTTGGTTTATGCAATGCACCTGCTACCTTTCAAAGATGTATGACTGCTATATTCTCTGACTTTTGTGAAAATATTGTTGAGGTTTTCATGGATGACTTCTCTATTTATGGGAAGTCTTTTGATGATTGTTTAAGCAATCTTGATCGAGTTTTGCAGAGATGCGAGCAAACAAATCTTCTCTTGAATTGGGAGAAGTGGCACTTTATGGTTAATGAAGGTATTGTTTTGGGCCATAAAATTTCTGAAAGAGGTATTGAAGTGGACAAAGCTAAGGTTGATGCAATTGAGAAAATGCCATGTCCTAAAGATATCAAAGGTATTCGTAGTTTCCTAGGTCATGCTGGTTCCTATAGGAGATTTATCAAAGACTTTTCTAAAATTTCTAGTCCTCTTACAAATCTTTTGCAAAAGGATACTCCTTTTGTTTTTGATGATGATTGTTTAGAAGGCTTCGAAACACTCAAGAAAGCCTTAATTTCTGCACCTATTGTTCAACCACCTGATTGGAACTTGCCTTTTGAAATTATGTGTGATGCTAGTGATTATGCTGTTGGTGTTGTTCTAGGACAAAGAGTTGATAAGAAACCGAATGTTATTAATTATGCTAGTAAAACTCTAGACAGTGCACAACGGAATTATGCTACTACTGAAAAGGAATTTCTAGCAGTGGTGTTTGCTTGTGATAAATTTAGATCTTATATTGTTGATTCAAAAGTAATTGTTCACACCGATCATGCTACTATTAAATATCTTATGGAAAAGAAAGATGCTAAACCTAGACTTATTTGATGGGTTCTCTTGCTAAAAGAATTTGATTTACATATCACCGATAGGAAAGGAGTTGAGAACCCCACAGCTGATAACTTGTCTAGGCTTGAAAATGTGCTTGATGACCCACTACCTATTGATGATAGTTTTCCTGATGATCAGTTAGCTGCAATAAATGTTTCTAATAACACTCCTTGGTATGCTGACTATGCTAATTACATTGTTGCTAAATATTTACCACCTAGCTTTACATACCAACAAAAGAAAAAATTCTTCTATGACTTAAGACATTACTTTTGGGATGACCCACATCTTTATAAAGAAGGAGTAGATGGTATTATTAGACGTTGCTTACATGAGCATGAACAGGGACAAATCCTACGGAAATGTCATTCCGAAGCTTATGGAGGGCATCATGCTGGAGACAGAACTGCTCACAAGGTATTGCAATCTGGATTTTATTGGCCTACTCTCTTCAAAGAATAGGTAATATCGGTAAGCGTCAAGAAATGCCTATGAATTATTCACTTGCTATTGAACCATTTGATGTTTGGGGATTTGATTACATGGGACCTTTTCCTTCCTCTAATGGGTATACACATATTTTGGTTGCTGTTGATTATGTTACTAAATGGGTAGAAGCTATTCCAACTAGTAGTGCTGATCACAACACCTCTATTAAAATGCTTAAGGAAATTATTTTCCCAAGGTTTGGAGTCCCTAGATATTTAATGACTGATGGTGGTTCACACTTTATTCATGGTGCTTTCCGTAAAATGCTTGCCAAGTATGATGTTAACCATAGAATTGCATCACCCTATCATCCTCAGTCTAGTGGTCAAGTTGAACATAGCAATAGAGAAATAAAATTAATTTTGCAAAAGACTGTCAATAGGTCCCGAAAGAATTGGTCTAAGAAATTAGATGATGCACTTTGGGCTTATAGAACAGCATATAAAAATCCTATGGGTATGTCTCCTTACAAAATGGTCTATGGAAAAGCTTGTCATTTGCCTCTTGAGTTAGAACATAAAGCATATTGGGCAGTCAAAGAACTCAACTACGATTTCAAACTTGCCATTGAAAAGAGGTTATTTGATATTAGCTCAGTAGATGAATGGAGAACCCAAGCTTATGAAAATGCCAAATTATTTAAAGAAAAAGTTAAAAGATGGCATGATAAAAGAATCCAAAAGCGTGAGTTCAAAGTTGGAGAATATGTTCTTTTGTACAACTCTCGTTTCAGATTCTTTGCAGGAAAACTCCTCTCCAAATGGGAAGGACCCTATGTTATCGAGGAGGTTTATCGGTCTGGAGCTGTCAAAATAAATAATGCCGAAGGTATTAACCCGAAGGTTGTTAATGGGCAACGAATAAAACATTATATCTCAGGTACGCCCATTAATGTTGAAAGTAATATTATCCAAACTTTGACACCGGAAGAACACATAAAAGAGTCCTTCCGGAACACTCCAAAATCTTGAAAATAAGGAGGTATGTGATACGGTAAGTAAACGGACTCCGACAAATCCGCAAAAATATTTTTTGTCAGTTTTGGAATATTTAGAAAATTAGGAAAATAAGAAACTTCCAGGAAGCGTACCCTGGTGGGCATAAGACACCAGGGCGCGCCTGGCTTGCCAGGCGCGCCCAGGTGGTTTGTGCCCACCTGGGACACCTTTCGGACTCCGTTTTTCTTCTGTTTGCTTGTTTCCCAAGATAAAAAATCTTTATATAATCCCCAAACCTATTGACCACCGTATCGCGGAGAAATCTTCTGTTCTCTTTCCTTGCTGTTTTTGGTCAGATCTATCAAGCCAGGCATCATGTCTTCCCCTTCCTCCAACAACATGGAAGAAGATGCTTGGTTGATGAAGATTGAGCTGAAGAGGGAGGAGCCCACGGAAGCCGTCAAGGGAGACAGGGGCAAGGAGGCTACCGTAGATCCACCCTCGGTGGCTGAGCAAGCATTGTCGGCCGAGGAGGAAGAAGAAGATATCCTTAAGCCTTACTATGCTCATCTTACCCCTACTGACATTGCAGCCTTCCGGATCATTGAAATGGTCCGTGTGCAGAATAAATACCTCACTCGTGAAAATATTCTGCATCAAGAGCACATCATTTTCCTCCAGAGCATCATACGTAGATTGGAGAATCTCTTGATCGTGAAGGACAGGATCTCTTCATCACCAAAGGAAAATTGAGTCTCGGGTATGGGCACTCCCCTTGGCTTCCGCCAAGCTTGGGGGAGGTGCCCCGGTATCGTATCATCCCCACTATCTTTTTGCCTTTACTTATTTTAGTTCTATCTTTTGCTTTAGATGAATAAAAGTTTAGTTCGATCCTTTCTTTTCGAGAGCTTGCTTAGTGGTCTATCCTTGTAATCATGTGCAAGATATATAATAAAGTTTAGTTTGAGTTTTTGCTTTCTTTACTTTCATGTTGCAATAAAAAGAAAGGAAATAAAATAAAAAGATCATATGCTAATCTTATGGTAGGTGATGGCACCACTTAAGGAAAAGTATGGGTAGAAAATTTTATTAGAGATTGACAAACATAGCATTGGTCAATGATGCGACTCATGAAAGAATTAATAAGGGAAGAGAAGATTCACATATAAATATACTATCCTAGAAATCTTTTGTGATTGTGAGCCCCCATCAAATTATTATATGCCAAAATTGTTGACGTTGGACAAGGAAGACAACGTAATTATTTATGCTTGTTCATATTCACATAGAAGTTATATTGTCATAGATCCTTCAACATGTGGTGCTTGCCCCCTATCTTTGCTAGCCAAAAATTCCGCACTAAGTAGAGATACTACTTGTGCATCCAAAAACCCTTAAACCCAAATCTTATTTTCAAGTGTCCACCATACCTACCCAGGGATTGAGCAAGATCCCTCAAGTAAGTTGTCATCGATGCAATAAGGCAATAAAATTGCTTCTAAAAGTGTGAGATCATTTAGTGTAAAGGAAAATTGAGCGTTGTACGAACTTGTGATGGTGAAGAATAAAAGTGACAGACTACATAATAAAGGTTGCCATCACAAGGGGCAATACAACATGACGTTCTTTTGCACTAAGGGGTTGAGCATACAAACAAATAAGCACATGGCAACCTCTGCTTCCCTCTGCGAAGGGCCTATCTTTTACTTTTACGCAAAGAGTCAAAGTTCTTCCCTCTTTTCCTTTTATTTTTATCCTTTGGCAAGCATCATGTGGTGAGGAAAGATCTAGGCACATATGTCTAGTTGAATATGGGTGGCATAATTTATTATTGTTGACATCGCCTTTGAGGTGAATACGTTGGGAGGCGAAACTATAAGCCCCTATCTTTCTATGTGTCTGGCTGAAACGTTTTGCTCATGTGTATGCGGTGAGTGTTAGCAATCATAGAAGACTATATGATGGTTGAGTATGTGGACTTGCCTAAAGGCTCTGATACGTGACCCTTCCTGAAAAGATGATGAATTGTAGTTGCAAAGTTGACTGAGAACATAGTTTGTTGGTTTCTAATAGAGTTTATGCTTTATACTTCAATTGTGTGATGAACTGCCACTTATTCATGAGAAGTCTATGATAAAATTCTTATGTTTAAATTTTTTGCTGTTATAATAATCTACATGATGCTTCTATGACCGTATTTTGTTTTTATCGACACCTCTCTCTCTAAGCATGTGGACATGTTTTTCGATTTTGGTTTTCGCTTAAGGACAAGAGAGGTCTAAGCTTGGGGGAGTTGATACGTCCATTTTATATCATGTTTTCCTACTGTTATTTATGATGTTTTTATGCATAATAATGTTTTTTTGGAGTAATTCTAATGCCTTTTCTCTCATAATATGCAAGGTACACACAAAGAGGGAGAATTCCGGCAGCTGGAAATCTGGACCTGGAAAAGCTACATCAGGCCACCTATTCTGCACAACTCCAAACAAGCTGAAACTTTACGGAGATTTTTTATGGAATATTTGAAGAATATTGGAGCAAATAAGTACCAGAGGGGGCCCACCAGGTGGGCACAACCCACCTGGGCGCGCCAGGGAGCCCAGGCGTGCCCTGGTGGGTTGTGCTCACCCAGGCCCACCTCTGGTGCCATCTTCTTGTATATAAGTCATTTTGACCTAGAAAAAATAAGAGAGGACTTTCGGGAAGGAGCGCCGCCGTCTCGAGGCGGAGCTTGGGCAGGAGCACTTTTGCCCTCCGGTGGAGCGATTCCGCCGGGGGAACTTCCCTCCCGGAGGGGGAAATCATCGTCATCATCATCACCAACAACTCTCCCATCTTGGGGAGGGCAATCTCCATCAACATCTTCAACAGCACCATCTCATCTCAAACCCTAGTTCATCTCTTGTTTTCAATCTTGTTACCGGAACTATAGATTGGTGCTTGTGGGTGACTAGCAGTGTTGATTACATCTTGTAGTTGATTACTATATGGTTTAATTGGTGGAAGATTATATGTTCAGATCCAATATGCTATTTAATACCCCTCTGATCTTGAGCATGATTATCATTTGTGAGTAGTTACTTTTGTTCTTGAGGTCACGGGAGAAATCATGTTGCAAGTAATCATGTGAACTTGATATGTGTTCGATATTTTGATAGTATGTATGTTGTGATTCCCTTAGTGGTGTCATGTGAACGTCGACTACATGACACTTCACCATATTTGGGCCTAAGGGAATGCATTGTGGAGTAGTAAGTAGATGATGGGTTGTGAGAGTGACAGAAGCTTAAACCCAGTTTATGCGCTTCCGTAAGGGACCGATTGGATCCAAAAGTTTAATGCTATGGTTAGAATTTATTCTTAATACTTTTCTCGTAGTTGCGGATGCTTGCGAGAGGGTTAATCATAAGTAGGAGGCTTGTTCAAGTAAGAACAACACCTAAGCACCGGTCCACCCACATATCAAATTATCAAAGTAGCAAACACAAATCGAATCAACATGGTGAAAGTGACTAGATGAAATTCCCGTGTACCCTCAAGAACGCTTTGCTTATTATAAGAGACCATTTTGGCCTGTCCTTTGCCTCAAAAGGATTGGACTTCCTTGCTGCACTTTGTTTACTACTATTGTTACTTGCTCGTTACAAATTATCTTGCTATCAAACTACTCTATTTCTTACAATTTCAGCACTTGCAGACATTACCGTGCTGAAAACCACTTGTCATTTCCTTCTGCTCCTCATTGGGTTCGAAACTCTTACTTATCGAAAAGAGCTACAATTGATCCCCTATACTTGTGGGTCATCATACACCATTTATACATCATAAGTAGAATTGGCCGTCCAACGCCCAGTCATGGGCGGGTTTTGGCCTGGTTCAACTCCGACATCATCGTCCATGCCATCGATATCTTCGGAGGCGTAATCTAGCATGTCGGTTAAATCCTTGATAGTGGCTATTAAGTGGGTGGTGGGTGGGATGCAAAATTCCCTACTCTCAGCCCCCAGTTCAAGCTGGGCGTAGTTCGGAGGTGATACTTCCGTGATGGCGACAGATCGCATTAGGTCCAGTGTTTCGTTTAAGAGTGAAAGCTGGACAAGCGTCTGAGGATCTACGGAGCTAGGTTTGGTAATAACCACTTGACCGAGCCCGATAGACGCAGAGCTCGAGAGTTCGGAGTTGATGTCCAGAGGCGAATCCGGCTTCCCGATGACGGGGAGAGTCCCGTTTGACTCTGGGTCCGCTGACGGCATGGTTGCATCTGGGTCTCCAACTAGAAGCTCCGTAAAAGGTGAAAGTCCGGCGGGGTTTACCCCCCGGTCTTCGAACAAAGTGTTCCGCTCCAGATCTAAGGCCAGGGCGGGCATGATAGTCGATCCCTAGACGGGATCTGATAGCGGATCCGAAGGGCCTTCTTTGTATGGGTGGGGAGCGGCGGCCGAGGCCGTGAACCCCTCGAAGATTAGATCTCCTCGGATATCGGTGATGTAGTTCAAACTTCCAAACCTGATCTAGTGACCAGGGGCGTAGCTGTCGACCTGGTCAAGGTGACCGGTCGAGTTGGCACGTAGCGTGAAGCCGCCAAACACAAAGAGTTGACCAGGGAGAAAAGTCTCCCCGGAAACAGCATCGTTATCGACAACGAGGCGAGCCATCGATTCTTCTGTCGACAACACAACGGAACTCTCAATGAAAGCACCAATGTCGGTGTCAAAACCGGCAGATCTCCGGTAGGGTGTCCCAAGCTGTGTGTCTAAGGATCGATGGTAACAATGGACAATGGGGACACGATGTTTACCCAGGTTCGGGCCCTCTTAATGGAGGTAAAACCCTATGTCCTGCTTGATTGTATTCGATGAGTATAGGGGTTACAAGAGTTGATCTACCTCGAGATCGTAATGGCTAAACCCTAGCTGTCTAGCCTATGATTATTCTGATTGCCTCTATGGACTAAACCCTCCGGTTTATATACACACCGGAGGGGCCTAGGGTTGTACAGAGTTAGTTACAGAAGAAGGAAATAGTACATCCGGACACCAAACTTGCCGTCCACGCATATAGGAGTCCTACCCGGACACGGGGGATGGTCTTCTGCTTTATCTTCACGGCCCATCAGTCCCGCCAATATCGAATAGACTGGACACCCAAGGACCCCCTAATCCAGGACTCCCTCAAACGCCATGGAGCCAGCGGCAGATTCTCGGAAGCCGCTCAAATGGTCCCGCACGCCCATGATCTTTGACGAAGAGGATCACCCTGATCGCACCACTGCGGTAGGGTGCTTGCCATTGTTGGTCTCACCAACAATACGCAAGCTCAAAGTCACAAAGATGTTGGTTGACGGCGGGGTTGAGTTGAATCTGATATCTCCAAAGGTCCTCAGCAAACTTCAGATAGCGGATGAGGAGCTCAAGGTTACTGGTACGTTCCAAGGAATCAACCACGGTAGGAGTCGTCCTAAAGGAAAGATCACGCTGCCGGTGACGTTCGGGGGGGGGGGGGGGGGAGTTAAACTACCGGACTGAGAAGATCGTGTTTGATGTGGTCGACCTCCCCTTGCCGTACAATGGAATCCTTGGTCGCCCAGCTCTGGCCAAGTTCATGGCGGCATCTCACTATGCCTACAACACCTTGAAGATGCCAGGGCCGATAGGAGTCATTTCTATTCTGTCAGATCAGAAAGATGCAGTCATATGCGTGGACAAGATGTATCGGGAAGCAGTCGCGGTAGAGGCTGCAGAAACCAGTGTTCCCGCCAAGGAGAGTAAGAAGATGAAGAGAGCTAGCAAGGATGCCAGCAAGGAATCCGGGAAGCGTGCCTGTCCGGAGTGCGCTGCGCCTGTCGATGACTTGCGGGAGAGTTCCAATAGCAAGAGATCCAAGGCTACTGCGCCTGCTGTGAAGAAGGTCCTGACAAGGCTGGCTGGCACTGATGGTACCTTCCCTATTAGTGCCACCCTCGATGACAAATAGGAAAGCGCGCTCGTTGCCTTCCTGCGGGCGAATGTCGATGTGTTTGCCTGGCAACCATCTTACATCCCCGGTGTTCCGAGCGAGGTAATCGAGCACCACCTTGCTGTATGCCCACATGCCCGGCCCATCAAGCAAAAGGTTCGGAAGCAAGCTTTGGAGCGGCAACAGTTTATTGCCGATGAGATCAAGAAACTTGAAGCAGCTGGTTTGGTCAGGGGAGTGTTGCACCCCATGTGGTTGGCAAATCCAGTGGTGGTGCGCAAGGCGAATGGGAAATGGAGGCTTTGCATAAATTTTACGGATCTGAATAAGGCATGCCCGAAGGACCCGTTCCCCTTGCCGCGCATTGACTAGATTGTGGATTCCACTTCCGTGTGCGATCTACTTTCCTCTCTGGATGCCTACTCCGGATACCACCAGATCTTCGTGTCCAAGGAAGATGAGGAGAAAACCGCATTCATAACCTCGTGTGGCACGTACTGCTTTGTACGGATTCCCTTCGGGCTGAAGAGCACCGGATCCACCTTTGCAAGAGCAGTACAGATTGGCTTTGAGTCCCAGCTACACAGACACATTGAGGCTTATAAGGATGATATTGTGGTCAAGACCAAGGACAGATCAACCCTCATGCAGGATTTGGAAGAAACCTTTGATAATCTGCGTAAAATTAACTTGAAGCTGAACCCGGAGAAGTGTGTGTTTGGCGCCCCCTCCGGTAAGCTACTTGGTTTCTTTGTGTCTCATCGAGGGGTTGAAGCCAACCCCGACAAGATCAAGGCTATCGAGCAGATTCAAGCTCCCAAGACAGTCAAGGACGTGAGGCGTTTGACAGGATGCGTGGCTGCACTGAGCAGGTTCATTTCCATGTCTGCCGAGCGTGCCCTGCCATTTTTCAAAATCTTGAAGAAGGCAGGGTCCGTGGAATGGACCCCGGAGGCAGATGCTGCACTACAAGATTTGAAGACCTATCTTTCCTCTGTCCCCATCTTGGTCGCTCCCAAACCACAGGAGTCGTTGCTGCTATACTTGGCGGCAACCAATCAAGTGGTTAGCGCAGCACTGGTGGCGCAGCGGGAAGTGGATGACGCGGCAACCACAACCACTGTTACCTCTGGAGAAGAAAGTGGACCTATCCCGACAAGGCTAGAGTCAGTCCAGAGCGAAGAAAGGCAGACCAACGGAAGCAGTTCTCTGGTCACGGCAAAGAAGAAAGTGGTGCAGCGCCTAGTGTACTTCGTCAGCTCCCTGTTGCAGGGGGCTAGGTCGAGGTACACTGGCGTGCGAAAGCTGATTTTTGGCCTCATAATGGCCTCAAGGAAAGTGCGCCACTACTTCAAAGCCCATGAGATCACAGTTGTCACCTGTTTCCCCTTGCAACGCATACTCCGAAACCCTGAGGCCACCGGCATGATTGTGGAATGGGCTTTGGAGTTGTCCAGCTTTGATTTGCAGTTTGAAAGCATGTCAACCATTCAGAGCAGAGCACTAGCAGAATTCATCACAGAGTGGACACCAACTCCTGATGAAGAGTTATTGGAGACAGTTATTCCTGGCAAGGAAGCACCCCAAGATTGGATCATGTATTTCGATGGTGCCTTCTCCCTACAAGGTGGAGGGGCTGGCGTGCTTCTTGTTGCTCCCACTGGGGAGCATCTTAAGTACGTCATCCAGATGCACTTTCCCCGGGAGAAGGCTACCAATAATAATGCAGAGTATGAAGGGCTCCTTGCCGGCCTGAGAATTGCAACAGAACTGAGAATCAAGAAGCTGATCATCCGCAGAGATTCACAGCTTGTGGTGAGGCAAGTCAACAAGGATTACCAAAGTCCATTGATAGAGGCATACATTGAGGAAGTGAGAAAGTTGGAGGAGCGCTTTGACGGAATGCAAACAGAGCACGTACCCCGTGCGGAAAACAACATCGCTGATCATCTGTCAAAGTGCGCTGCCCACAAACTCCCTGTGGAACCAGGGACTTTTGTTCTCCATCTGACTCAACCCTCTGTATCCCCGGCAACAATGGCCAGAAAGAGGAGGAAACTGGACTCCGGCAAGCCTCACCCTGCAGGGCCTCCCGAGGCCCCCGGTAGAGAGCTTGGCGGGAACAACTCCCCTTCGATTAGCGAGCTACACCATCCCGCCAGACCACCGGTCCCTACGGTCGAGAAGTGCGCTCCTGCGAATGAGGAGGTGCCGTTGGTCCTTGTTGCCGAGCCTCTGGCCCCAACTTGGGCACGACACATAGTCCATTTCCTCCAAACTGGAGAACTCCCTGAAGAGCAAGAAGAAGCTGAAAGAGTAGCCCGGAGGGCCAATATGTATCAGTTTGTCGACGACACACTATACATAAGGAGGCCCAACGGTGTGAAATTGAAGTGCATTTGCCGGGAGGAAGGAAAGGAACTGTTGGCAGAGATACACAAAGCTATGTGCGTGACACCCTGATTTTGACAACCTTTTCTTTTCAAACTTTTTCTGGTTTTATTTGGAATTTGAATGGATTTTTGAATCTTTCACTTGGTCTTGGACATTTTTGAATTCTTCCCACGTGATCCAAAGCTCCATCACCTTGCCAAAACCCTGCCAAGTATCCCAAAGATCCAAATTTCCAATTTAAATTATTTCTCAAAACCCTTTTCTTTGTTTGAGGATTTAGGGCATTACTATGGGTTATGAAGCAACCTATAGTTTGGATGCTCAGAAAATTCTCAAATAATTCTTAAAAATCCTTTGGACCATATCTTGCTCCAATATCCAAAAATATTCCATAAAATATTCAATATACTTTGCAAGATAATTCCTTTTAGCTCCTGGTCAGTCTGGACCTTTGTGAAGGAAGTGCATGCCAGGAGTGTCCAATTGCTTTCAAATTTTTATAGCATGAGGACACCCCCAAACAACCTTCCTCCAGCAAGTTTCAACTCCAGGAGAACATTCTAGTGAGCAGCACTTCAACATCTTGATTCTGGACCAGAAATATGGTTTGTACATGAACTACCCTCAAACTTAAACCAAATTACCTCCAATTTGGTCAGCTCCTAGTCCTTCTGACCTAAATCACTCTGGACATCTCCATTGGCCCTACCTCCATCTCTCCAACTCTCCAGATCCCTCCCAGGTTCTCTGTCCGAAACTGTTGGTGACTCTACCTCTCTTCTCTGCTTGAATCTAGCCAAACCAACGCTGCAGGTGAAGTGAGGGTTCGACGGTCGATGAGCTGGAGAAATTTGCCAGACTAACATGGCCCTTGGACATGAGCTACCGTGGTGAGCACGACACTGGCACGCTTGTCGCCGCGCTCTGCGCCACGCTGGGCTCGGGTTGCATCGGAGATGATCGCTCGTGCAGCGTTACGTTGTCTAGGCATGCCGACTTCATTCCTCATTGACACCTAGCCCCTCAAGAACTCTCGGCTGCGCCGGAGAAGCCCTCGCCGGCCGCCACGCCATCGCCACAATGTGGCGCCCGTGCGGTCACAGTGGCGGGTGCGCTGTCGTCTTCTTCCCTGAGTCGTCTCCTCCGCATTCAATGCGCCTGCTAGCTCCCGTCCTCCCACCCGCAAGCTGCCACGCCAGTGCAGCGTACGTCGCCGGCGCCATGGCCCGCATCGACCTGCTTCGGGAGAGATTGCCGCTCCTCTCCTCCCGGCTATAAATAGCCATGCCCCACGCTGCCTAGCTCCTCACTCCACTCCTCCTCCCTCATATCGATCGCTAGCAGTGAAGAACCCGAGGAAGAGAGGCCTCTGGCCTCGAACTCCGCCGGAGTTCCGCCGCTGATCCCCTCCTATCGCCTGCCCTCTTCAAGCCACCCCAGCTCCGCCCAAGCTCTCAGTCGTGATCAGTAGAACCCCGTGGTGTGTCCCGAGCCTTCTGCTAGTCCAATTGGTGCTGGAGTGCTCGGATACGCCGACCACCGCAGCTACTGCCCGCTGAAGACAAAGGGGGCAATGCCGTCTGTCCACCTCCGGCCAAGCTGCGGGTACAGGGCGGACCACCACTCCGAGCTCTATCCATCCCAGTCCTCTCCGAGCCCCTCCGCCGTCGGGATCGCCGGCAACCATCGCCGGTGAGCCGCCTCCCCTCTGCTCTCTCTCTCCCTCTCTGTTTTAAATGAAGGAGGCCCACAGTCAGCCTCTTACCGAATCGGTAAGTGGAGGCGCGTGGGCAAAATACGTCTTCGATGTGGCCGTTTTCCTGTTTTCCTGTTTTATGATTTCTATTTATTTAAACAGAATTGACCAGGAACTTTGACTGTTAATAACTTTTAACAGAAAAGTCCAAATGACCTGATTCTTTTTGCATTGTGTTCATACTGAAGTCCTTTATTTTTCCACCAAGTTTGGTATTTTTCCAACACTCACATAATTGTTGGGGAATAAAAAGGCTTTATGTGACATTTTCTTTTGCTATTTGAAAATATTTTCAGAAGGGGATTCTTGTGGATTTGAAGACCAGGAGTTTCTGAACAACCCAACTGATCAAGGCAAGCCAGGACATCCATATTATGAAGCATTTCATAGCATTGCATAATTCATATTCATTTCGTGCATATATTCAACCCAGATAATTCATAGTAAATTATTTAATTGTTTAAGGTTGATAACTCAGAATGATATGATCAATAACTATGCTTGCTAAGTGAAACATAGTTGGTTGATCAAGAGTCACCTGTCCGGGCTTACCCGTGCAGCCACATTTGCCGGTATGGGACGGCCTTGACTTGGTCTTGCTCGGTGCTCTTTCACTGGTACCTCCAAAGAGGGAGGGTTATGCGTGCGTGCTACCCTGATCAGGTAGACGGCGATAACCCTGTGAGTCCAGTTGAGTTGTTTGCCAGCGTCCCCATTTGGGACAGTTTAGTTAGGCCACGACGGTGGCAGGTGTCACGGGGTGACACAGGGCCACCCAAGGCTTGACTCCGGGGGAGTGTGATTGCCGGTGGTACGATGAAAGAGTCATGGGTCAGACATGTTTCGTTGGAGCAATGCTGGTCCACCCGAATGGGATCACGAGGTCAGTGCTCCATAGTGTGGGTAAAGTGCGCAACCTCTGCAGAGTGTAAAATCTATTCGAATAGCCGCATCCACGGTATTGGACAGCCCGACCAGACCTCTCTAGGCAATCAACCGTAATAACTGTAGTAATGATGGAAGAACTTGTCTTTCAATCGAGTATTCCGAGGGTTGTGAGGCAACCCAGAGATGAGTAAGTTGGTAACAGTAAGTGAATCACTTGGAGTTTAACCTGTTCATTGCCATGCTATTACTTGCTGCATATTTGGTTGTCATGTGCTTGCGGGTACATTCAAAGTACTCACCTGGTGTATCATGCCAGATGCAGGAGAAGACTAAGACGGAGGTCCCGAGGTCCATGTTGCGATGCCTAGGATGTGTCCACAGCAGTGTCTCTGTGGATGGAGTTTCTATCATGTTCCGCTATGCTGTAGTCTTTCACTGTAGTGTTCCGTAGTAGTGCCGAGGCCCTGATGTGTTGGATAAATAATGTAGATATTGTCGTAGCACTAGACGTGCTTTTGGCCTCGATGATCATGTAATATATGTGAGCTTGTACCGACTATTATCAATAAAAGTTCAGCTATGTTCTGTTCCAAGTTGTTGTGTGTTTCTAGAAGACATGATCTCTGGGTTGGAAACACGGGTAAACCGGTTCTCTGAGCCGGGGTGCCACAACGCTTGGTATCAGAGCTGTGCTGACTGTAGGACACCCTAGGTAACCGCATTAGGACTGCGATTAGCATAGGACCTTGAGTGTGCATCTTGCTTGTTGCATTTGATGGTTGCATGCCATGCATCGTGCATCATAATCCATTATGTTATTAACCTTTGGCATTGTGAGTGTAGATGGCACCAGTTCCATATCACTACCATCATGAGCCAGAAGCCCACACCTTTCCAGTCTTGCTTCGTAGCGTCTGGCTTCGACTGTATCCCTACGAAGATGACCCGGTGTATCAGATGTTTCGGGAGCAGTTGGGCGAGTCGGTATATGAGTAGCATGCAGTAGCTTACCTGACCGCAACTTCGGATATTGGAAGCTCTTCTCACTCTTCCATGGGCGGAGTGGCTTCTACTCCGGAGTTGGCGATCCAGTTTGCTGCCATGGAGGCTATTACTAACTTGCGCTTCCATGAGGCCGAGATGCAGACCCATCCAGGTTTCCTTCACTATCCCACTCTGTCGCCTACGACAGGGCGAGTCCTTTTCTCACCCGTTGACCCGGCGTGTGATCATGCGGATGGCGTTTTGTCTCGCTACCTAAACGCCAGTTACTGTATGATCATCACCTTGGCTGAGGAGTTGTGTCGTGTCCAAGGGGCACTTGCAGCAGTGACTCCAGTACCTCCTCCTGTAGTTCCACCTAAGTATTCCCCACCAGTTCCACCTCCGCGTATGCTTGATATCCCTTCTGGTTCTTCTGGACTATCAGGCTTATCGTCTGGTTAGCAATTTGAGACCCTAGCTGAGTGGGCCTCACTTCTAGCCACTCCTGCTCCGCCGATGCTGAGGCTACGTGCTCTTTCTCCCGTGGAAGGAGAGCCGTCCCAGCAGCGACGTCGCGTCTCCTTTAACCCGGTGACTCATATCATCAGTTCTGATTCCGACTCAGGATCTGATGACGAGGACTCTTCAGATGGGCAGTGTTCATGTCACTGACGCTACTAGACTGGAGTTTGAGTAGCAATGCATGCATCTTTGCATATGTCAACTGCCGTATGAGCAGTTTAGCCATGATATTCCTCTACTAGCTTGCCATGTATGATGTTGGGTTATATTGTATAATTATGTTGTTCTCTTTATTTGCCTTTTTCTATGGATTTTCGTCGGTGTCATATTACTGTATTTCTCCTTATGGATGTTGCTCATCGATTCGGTCTTTGCCATGGGAACAAAATTTAGGATGAAGAGAGGAAGTAGCAGTCAAGGCGGCGATGGAAACCCCGTCCGTTGATCCGCCAGGCAGGCAGGGCAACCGCCCGAAGACTTACCACCACCACCACCTCAAGCACCAACCACAGATCAGATAATGAGAATGTTTGAGGAAAAGAGAAACCAAGACCTCATGGAAATTCTCAAGAGTATGCAGACAATAGTAGGTCAGAATAATGGCAATGGGGTACGTTCTAAACTGACTGACTTCCAGTGCACCAAACCACCCAGCTTTGGTCAGGCTGTGGATCCTATTGAGGCTGATGACTGGTTAAGAACCATGGAAAAGAAATTGGACATCGCCCATTGTGAAGAAGCAGATAAAGTTCTATTTGCCACTCATTATCTGGAAGACCCAGCAGCCATATGGTGGGATAACACCAAGTTAATATGGCCTGGTGAAGAGATTTCCTGGGAGAAATTCAAAGAGTTATTCCGCAAGTATCATATTCCTACGGGCATCATGAAAGTAAAGCAGCGAGAATTCCTGGCTCTCACACAAGGCAACATGACTATGGGAGAATACTTAAACAAATTCAACAACTTGGCCCGGTACTCTCGTTATGATGTGGCCACCGAAGAACGAAAAATAGACCGGTTCCTCGGAGGACTGAATCACGCCCTCCAATGTCAGCTATGCATGTTGGACTTCCCCGATTTCCAGACCTTGGTTGATAAGGCCTTCATCGCCGAACGAGAGCACAAGTCTGGGAATGATGATCATAAGAGGAAGTTTGAGCCCAAGAAGGACAACAAGGAACCATATGCACAAAAGCTGCGCAGTTGGCAGTCAGGGCCATCTGAGAACAAACCGGTGTGGAACAATGGTGGCAACTACAATAACAAGCCAGTCAACCAGAGCAAGACCTTCGGCAAGCAGCCAGTCATAGAAGACTGCCGTCGCAACAACACTTGCTTCAACTATGGCCAGAGTGGACACTACGCTAAACAGTGTCCTACTAATAACGGAAAGCAATCAGCTGACCACAAGCCACAAGTCAATCACCTTGGATGCCGCCCCAACCGCAACTTTAACCACGGATGCGTCCATCACATCTCTGGCAAAGAAGTCTGCGAAGCTCCAGACATTGTCCTTGGTATGTTTTTTGTTCATAACATACCTGCAGTAATTTTATTTGATTCTGGGGCTTCCCACTCGTTTATTTCGCGGAGTTTGGCCACCTTGCATAAATTCTCTCCTTCACTTTTGGACAAAATCATGGTGGTACAATCCCCTGGCTCAATGCTCAGAACAAATATAGTATACAAGGATCTGGAAATCTCAATCCACGGAGTCAAATTTCCAGCTACCCTTGTTGCTATTGACTCCCCAGGACTGGATATAATACTAGGAATGGACTGGTTGGCACCGCACAAAGTGTGTATCAATTGCACCACCAGAACGGTGACATTGGTGAACCCCGCCGGACAGACCGTCCAGTTTCTGGCCAGCAAAATGATAATAAGAAAGGGCACGGCATACCAGACTACTGTTACAGATATGAACCTGATCCCAGTAGTCTGTGAGTTTTCAGATGTGTTCCCTGAGGAATTACCAGGAATGCCGCCCGACCGAGAATTGGAGTTCGCCATTGAAGTAATTCCTGGTACAGCTCCAATATACAAGAAATATTATCGTATGCCAGGCCCAGAGCTAGCAGAGCTAAAGAAGCAGTTAGACGAATTGCTACAAAAAGGATATATTCGTCCAAGCATCTCGCCATGGGGATCACCAGTATTATTTGTCAAGAAGAAGGATGGAAGTCTACGAATGTGCGTAGACTATCGCCAGCTGAATGAGGTCACTATCAAGAACAAGTTCCCGCTCCCTCGAATTGATGACTTATTCGACCAGTTAAGTGGAGCACGGGTATTCTCCAAGATCGACCTCAGAACGGGATATCATCAATTGAAAATCCGAAAGGAGGATATCCCTAAGACAGCGTTCAGCACTCGATATGGACTATATGAATTTACAGTTATGGCGTTTGGATTGACAAATGCTCCAGCCTATTTCATGAGTATGATGAATAAAGTTTTCATGGACTTCCTGGATAAGTTCGTAGTGGTGTTCATTGATGACATACTGATATATTCCAAGGATGAAGAGGAACATAAGCAACATCTCAGAGCTGTCCTAGAAAGGTTGAGAACCGATCGCTTATATGCCAAGTTCAGTAATTGTGAATTTTGGCTGAAAGAGGTGGGATTCCTTGGACATATTCTGTCAGAAAAGGGAATAGCTGTTGATCCAAGTAAGGTTACTGCGGTCTTGAACTGGAAGACACCAGCCACGGTGACTGAAGTCCATAGTTTCCTGGGTTTGGCAGGCTACTACCGTCGCTTCATTGAGGGCTTTTCTAAGATAGCCAAGCCACTGACAGAATTGTTGAAAAAGAACCAAAGGTTTACCTGGACAGCTGAGTGCGACAGCAGTTTCCAGGAGTTAAAGACGAGGCTAACCACAACCCCTGTCTTAGTTCTTCCAGATATTCACAAGAGTTTCGACATATATTGCGATGCATCCAGGCGTGGGATCGGATGCGTGCTGATGCAAGAAGGGAAGGTTGTAGCTTATGCATCACGACAACTATGACCTCATGAGGAAAACTATCCCACACATGATTTGGAGCTAGCCGCTGTGGTTCATGCCCTGAAGATCTGGAGGCATTATCTTATCGGACAACGATGTGAGATATACACAGACCATAAGAGTCTCAGCTATATTTTCACTCAACTCGACCTGAACCTCAGGCAGCGAAGATGGCTTGAACTAGTCAAGGACTATGATACTAGGATAAACTATCATCCAGGGAAAGCGGATGTGGTCGCTGACGCCCTGAGCAGGAAACAAGCTACTGTGAATACATTAGTTGAGAGTATGCATCCGAGCTTACATTAAGAGTTTGTCAGGCTCAATATGGTGCTATGCGGCCCAATGACTCCGGACACGTTGGAAATCACTCCAACCCTCATGAAGGAAATTAAGGAAGCACAGAAGTTAGATGAAGAAATTCGGGAGATCCAGGAGTTAATTCAGCAAGGGAAGGCCAAGTCCTTCCGCATGGATGGAAAGGGTACCGTGTGGTTCGAGAAACGAATTTGTGTGCCGAGTTATAACAACTTGAGGCAACAAATACTCAAGGAAGCACATGAGTCCGCATATTCAATCCACCCAGGAGGTACCAAAATGTATCAGGACTTGAGAGAAACCTTTTGGTGGTCGGGAATGCGGAAAGATATAGCATACTATGTCGCCTGCTGTGACATTTGCAACAAGGTCAAAGCAGAGCATCAAAAATCCGCTGGGCTACTGCAACCTTTACCAGTACCCCAGTGGAAGTGGGACGACATATGTATGGATTTTATTGTGGGACTACCCAAGTCCACGAGAGGCAATGATGCTATTTGGGTCATTGTAGACATCCTTACGAAAGTGGCGCACTTTACCCCAGTAAAGACCACTTTCAACGCAAATCAGTTGGCACAACTCTACATGTCCCGGATAGTTAGTCTGCATGGGGTACCCAAGTCTATCACTTTAGATAGGGGTTCCCTATTTACTTCAGCATTCTGGCTACGGCTACATCAAGCCTTGGGAACCATGTTGAAACATAGCACAGCATATCATCCATAGACAGATGGACAAACCGAGCGAGTGAACCAAATATTAGAGGATATGCTTCGGTCATGTGCTCTCTCCCATGGACCCAAATGGGAGGATAGTCTACCATACGCGGAATTCTCCTACAACAACAGCTATCAGGCAAGTCTCAAGATGTCGCCTTTTGAGGCATTGTACAGACGGAAGTGCCGCACACCGCTGAACTGGTCCCAAACAGGAGATAGTCGCATTTTTGGCACGGACTTGATGATCGAGGCTAAGTGGTAAGTTAAGGATATCCAAGAACGACTTCGAGCAGCCAAGTCCCGATAGAAGAGCTATTACGACCCAAAACACCGGGAAGTAACTTTCAAGCCTGGAGACTATGCTTACTTGCGAGTAACTCCTATGAACGGAGTAAAGAGGTTTGGTACTCAAGGAAAATTAGCCCCAAGATACATCGGCCCCTTTCCAGTGATTGCCACGAAGGGCAGAGTCGCATATCAGTTGGAATTGCCACTAGCATTGTCAGACGTTCATGATGTCTTTCACATCTCATAGTTAAGGAAATGCATTGCACCCCCAGCCAAGCAAGCAGATATGAGTGAGCTAGAGCTGGCTAAGGATTTGACCTATGAGGAAAAACCTGTCAGGATCTTGGAAGAGATGGAAAGAACAACAAGGAGTAAAGTGATAAGATTTTACAAGGTGCTATGGGAACACCATACTGAAGAAGAGGCTACTTGGGAAAGAGAAGAGATTCTGAGATCCGCTTACCCATATTTGTTCCCTGAGCAACCGAATCTCGAGGACAAGATTCGTCCTAAGGGGGGTAGGTTTGTGACACCCTGATTTTGACAACCTTTTCTTTTCAAACTTTTTCTGGTTTTATTTGGAATTTGAATGGATTTTTGAATCTTTCACTTGGTCTTGGACATTTTTGAATTCTTCCCAAGTGATCCAAAGCTCCATCACCCTGCCAAAACCCTGCCAAGTATCCCAAGGATCCAAATTTCCAATTTAAATTATTTCTCAAAACCCTTTTCTTTGTTTGAGGATTTAGGGCATTACTATGGGTTATGAAGCAACCTATAGTTTGGATGCTCAGAAGATTCTCAACTAATTCTTAAAAATCGTTTGGACTATATCTTGCTCCAATATCCAAAAATATTACATAAAATATTCCATATACTTTGCAAGATAATTCCTTTTAGCTCCTAGTCAGTCTGGACCTTTGTGAAGGAAGTGCATGCCAGGAGTGTCCAATTGCTTTCAAATTTTTAAAGCATGAGGACATCCCCAAACAACCTTCCTCCACCAAGTTTCAACCCCAGGAGATCATTCTAGTGAGCAGCACTTCAACATCTTGATTCTGGACCAGAAATGTGGTTTGTACATGAACTACCCTCAAACTTAAACCAAATTACCTCAAATTTGGTCAGCTCCTAGTCCTTCCAACCTAAATCACTCTGGACATCTCCATTGGCCCTACCTCCATCTCTCCAACTCTCCAGATCCCTCCCAAGTTCTCTGTCCAAAACTGTTGGTGACTCTACCTCTCATCTCTGCTTGAATCTAGCCAAACCAATGCTGCAGGTGAAGTGAGGGTTCGACGGTCGACGAGCTGGACAAAGTTTGCTAGACTAACGTGGCCCTTGGACATCAGCTACCGTGGTGAGCATGGCGCTGGCACGCTTGTCGCCGTGCTCTGCGCCGCGCAGGGCTCGGGTTGCACCGGAGATGATCGCTCGTGTAGCGTTGCGTTGTCTAGGCATGCCGACTTCGTTCCTCGTTGACACCTAGCCCCTCCAGAACTCTCGCCTGCCGCCACGCCATCGCCGCACTGTGGCGCCTGTGTGGTCACAGTGGCGGGTGCGCCATCATCTTCTTCCCCGAGCCGTCTCATCCGCATTCAATGCGCCTGCTAGCTCCCGTCCTCCCACCAGCAAGCAGCCACGCCAGCGCGGCGTACGTCGCCGGCGCCATGGCCTGCATCGACCTGCTTTGGGAGAGATCGCCGCTCCCCTCCTCCCGGCTATAAATAGCCATGCCCCATGCTGCCTAGCTCCTCACTCCACTCCTCCTCCCTCATATCGATCGCTAGCAGTGAAGAACTCGAGGAAGAGAGGCCTCTGGCCTCGAACTCCGCCGGAGTTCCGCCGCCGATCCCCTTCTGTCGCCCGCCCTCTTCAAGCCACCCCACCCCAGCTCCGCCCAAGCTCTCAGTCGTGATCAGTAGAACCCTGTGGTGTGTCCCTAGCCTTCTGCCAGTCCAATTGCTCCTGGAGTGCTCGGATACGCCGACCACCGCACCTGCTGCCCGCCGGAGACAAAGGGGGCGACGCCGTCTGTCCACCTCCGGCCAAGCTGCGGGTATAGGGCGGACCACCACTCCGAGCTCTATCCATCCCAGTCCTCTCCGAGCCCCTTCGCCGTTGGGATTGCCAGCAACCGTCGCCGGTGAGCCGCCTCCCCTCTACTCTCTCTCTCCCTCTCTGTTTTAAACGAAGGAGGCCCACAGTCAGCCTCTTACCAAATCGGTAAGTGGAGGCGTGCGGGCAAAATACGTCTTCGACGTGGCCGTTTTCCTATTTTCCTGTTTTCTGATTTCTATTTATTTAAACAGAATTGACTAGGAACTTTGACTGTTAATAACTTTTAACAGAAAAGTCCAAATGACCAGATTCTTTTTGCATTTTGTTCATACTGAAGTTCTTTATTTTTCCACCAAGTTTGGTATTTTTCCAACACTCACAGAATTGTTGGGGAATAAAAAGGCTTTATGTGACATTTTCTTTTGCTATTTAAAAATATTTTCAGAAGGGGATTCTTGTGGATTTGAAGACCAGGAGTTTCTGAACAACCCAACTGATCAAGGCAAGCCAGGACATCCATATTATGAAGCATTTCATAGCATTGCATAATTCATGTTCATTTCGTGCATATATTCAACCCAGATAATTCATAGTAAATTATTTAATTGTTTAAGGTTGATAACTTAGAATGATATGATCAATAACTATGCTTGCTAAGTGAAACATAGTTGGTTGATCAAGAGTCACCTGTCCGGGCTTACCCGTGCAGCCACATTTGCCGGTATGGGACGGCCTTGACTTGGTCTGGCTCAGTGCTCTTTCACCGGTACCTCCAAAGAGGGAGGGTTATGCGTGCGTGCTGCCCTGATCAGGTAGACGGCGATAACCCTGTGAGCCCAGTTCAGTTGTTTGCCGGTGTCCCCGTTTGGGACAGTTTAGTTAGGCCACGACGGTGGCAGGTGTCACGGGGTGACACGGGGCCACCCAAGGCTTGACTCCGGGGGAGTGTGATTGCCGGTGGTACAATGAAAGAGTCACGGGTCAGACAGGTTTCGTTGGAGCAATGCTGGTCCACCCAAATGGGATCACGAGGTCAGTGCTCCATAGTGTGGGTAAAGTGCGCAACCTCTGCAGAGTGTAAAATCTATTCGAATAGCCACGTCCACAGTATTGGACAGCCCGACCAGACCTCTCTAGGTGATCAACCGTAATAACTGTAGTAATGATGGAAGAACTTGTCTTTTGAGCGGAAGTACTCGTTGGTATCGAGTATTCTGAGGGTTGTGAGGCAACCCAGAGATGAGTAAGTTGGTAACAGTAAATGAATCACTTGGAGTTTAACCTCTTCATTGCGATGCTATTACTTGCTACATATTTGGTTGTCATGTGCTTGCGGGTACATTCAAAGTACTCACCTGGCGTATCATGCCAGATGCAGGAGAAGACTAAGACGGAGGTCCCGAGGTCCATGTTGCGATGCCTAGGATGTGTCCATAGCAGTGTCCCTGTGGATGGAGTTTCTATCATGTTCCGCTACGCTGTAGTCCTTCGCTGTAGTGTTCCGTAGTAGTGCCGAGGCCCTGATGTGTTGGATTAATAATGTAGATATTGTCGTAGCACTAGATGTGCTTTTGGCCTCGATGATCATGTAATATATGTGAGCTTGTACCGACTATTATCAATAAAAGTTCAGCTATGTTCTATTCCAAGTTGTTGTGTGTTTCCAAAAGACATGATCTCTGGGTTAGAAACACGGGTAAACCGGTTCTCTGAGCCGGGGTGCCACAATGTGTGGCTCACACATTGGATCAAGGGCCCTGGTTGGAAAAGCCTTCCGGCAAGGTTTCTATTGGTCCACGGCCCTCCAAGATGCAGTTGAGCTCGTCACCAAATGTGAAGCCTGCCAGTTCCACTCCAAGAACATTCATCAGCCTACCCAAGCTCTTCAAATGATCCCTTTATCATGGCCCTTCTCGGTCTAGGGGCTCGATATCTTGGGCCCTTTCCCCCATGCTACCGGGGGCTTTGAGTTCTTGTTCGTCGCTATCGACAAGTTCACAAAGTGGCCAGAGGGGGAGCCCGTGAGAAAGGTGACCGCTTAGTCAGCTATCAAGTTCTTGAAAGGATTGGTGTGCCACTTCAGAGTTCCTGCCCGGATCATCACTGACAACGGCACCGAATTCTCGAGCCACGCCTTCATGCAATATGTTCATGCCCTCGAAAGAAAGATCTCGTTTGCCTCTATCGCCCATCCCAGAAGCAACAGACAAGCTGAGAGGGCGAGCGCTGAAGTATTGCGGGGCCTCAAGACAAGAACTTTTGATAGACTGCAGAAGTGTGGCAGGCTGGATCGACGAGCTGCCGGTGGTTCTTTGGTCCCTCAGAACGACACCAAATCGAGCTACTGGGCAGACTCCCTTCTCCCTAGTCTATGGGGCAGAAGTAGTTATCCCCACGGAACTCATATTTGGGTTTCCTCTAGTGCTTGCCTACGATGAAGTAGTGCAGGAATGGCACCGGCGTGACGATGCTGTGCTACTTGAGGAGAACCGTCTCCGGGCTGCTATGCGTGCTGCATGCTACCAGCAAGCCCTGCATCGCAATCACAGCCGCATGGTTCGTGCCCGGGGTTTTGAGGAAGGCGACCTTAACCTTAGGCGTGTTCAGTCCGCCAAGGGTACAAACAAGTTGATGCCAAAGTGGGAAGTCCCTTACCGGGTAGTACGAGTCACTAGACCTGGCGCAGTCCCTGGCATTCAATTGCAAAACTCATGGAACATTGAGCATCTCCGTAAGTTCTACCCGTAAGGTGCGACTGTCGGGCCCTGCCCGGCAGCCACCCTTTTGTATAGGCCTTGCCGCTGTTGCATGTAACACCTTGTACAAAGCCAGGCGCCGGAGATAACTTGTTTACTTGAACATATAGAGGCATTTCACCTCTGCATGAGTATGACGCATGCACAATTGCCCGGCAATGCTTGTCTTTTTCATTAATATGCGGATGAACAAGTACAGATCTTATAGAACGCCAACAAGGATAAAGAAGATTACATTATTTAGACTAAAGTTTGGCAAGTGCCTACATGTTTTAGATTAAAACAAGATATGTGCCCGTAATCCTTTTCTTGTCCCTCTCCTCCTAGGCACTGCGGTGGAAGATAAAGAGGGCAAAAGGAGTGCCTGAGCAAGATGCCCCTCTCGACCCCGTCAGGGCCTGCCAGGCGTAGCCTGACAAGATTGAGAGTGGCGAGGCTACGAAGGAGAGGGGCGGAAGGAGCACCTCGGCGGTGCCTTGGTCACCAACTCCAGGACCAACGAGAAGCTCCAGCAAAGTGCACCAGTGGGGAGAACCACTGGGGCTCAGCTGGAAGACTACTGGAGGAGGCGAAGGCACCAAGAGAGTGGCCCTCTCCCTGGCAACCAAGAGGCCGGTGATGATGGTGCCGGGGAGGGAGGGGAAGAGTGGAAAGACGAGGCAGCAGGTTGGCAATACGAGATGAAGGCGTCGGTGCCATCGTAATCCGACCTGACGCCCTGCCACCCACCTTGTCTGTCTTCCCTTGATCTTTCTCCATCACCACCGCTCCAGGGGGACGCCGGCTCCTTGAGCCGTTGCCTACCCCGGAGAAGCTGCGGGCGGTGGCGGTGTCTGAGACGCGCGAGGGGCATCGCTCCCCACCTTGGTGGGCAGGAAGATGCCACTGTCTTCAACATTTGCCCCAACTTCACCAAAGGGGGCGGTACTGGGATTACCAAGGGACCCGAGCGCTGCACCCCTGACAGATGCCGAGACCACTAAGAGCTTCGGCGCCTGGACGAAGGTGACAAACACACCCCCACAGGGGAAGGGCTTGGCACCTCCTGCGCTGCGGATGGTGTGTCCGCCGCGCCCCTTTTGGCCCCGGACCAGGCTCACTCCCCAGTCTCCTTCACAAGCTTCCGGCGTCATCGACCTCAAGCTTGAGCCCGGGGCCTAACCCCGGTCTCTCTCTCTCTCTCAACATTGCAAGAAAAGAAAAAGGAAAAGGCGAGAAGAGGAGCGTGGATGAGTTTTTCCGCTTCCCCCTGCCCCGTTTTATAGGTGGGCTGGGGGCTGATCCATCGATGGGTGATCACCGTCCCTCTCCGCCAACCCAAGAAGACCGGGCTCCCGCTTTGGCACTCTCCTGCACCACGCGCCTCCTTTACCTACCCCACTCAATGCATGCAGCATACGTGGCCAGGGATAAGGGCGTGGTGGGAAGAGTGAATTGGCGGTTACTCGCCCATGCGTTAAAGTCATTCACGGGCCATTACAAGAATGGCCCCACCACAATTGGCGTTATGCGATGGGCGGAAGAACTGGAAACTGACCTGGGCTTAGGTTAATGAAGAAGCAAAAAAGATCTCAAAGGATGAAGCAACTGCTACCCTCTTGCCTGTGCACTAGATAGGGCCTACCCCGATGATGCCCGGTGGCATGTTCGGGCCAGGCCCGGGGGCTCCTGTTGGTGCAACAAACCCTGGGTCTATTGCCCAGACCGTGCACAGGCATAAAAGAGCACAGTTGCAACATCCAAGACGAGATCAAGCTAGGAGAGATGGCTCTTTGAGGAATCAAAGAGCAGGGCAAGAAGACCAAGACACTGCTAAGGAAAAACCTCCCTTGCCGGGCAGGCGAGCCTGGCGAGGACGAGGTGACCCTGAAGACAAGCCTTAAGTCCGCCCTGGCAGGCCTGCCGGGCACTACTAAAGAAAACTACCCCGCCAAGGCTTCACCGCTCCACCTCTCAATGACGCAAGTCATCGATCGGTGCGGTGTCAAGCCCCCAAGTGACTAAGTGGCAGTTATAAGACATATGGCAGCCATTTCCAGAGGAAACCATCTCCAGATGACACCCATCCTGAGATGTGTCAAGCAGACAGGCGAAAAGGTGGCCGAGCGGCCTAGCAAGGCTTGCTGGGCAGGCTACAATGTGACACTGAGTGGCGCATTTAATGCGCTCTGCTCTGCCTGAGGAGTTAGGTATGATAGCACTGTTTGCTATCTAATCAGTACACAATGACTGATTTGCCACTATGGTAACCCCTTTGATCTATAAAAGGAGGGCCATGGCAACTAGAGAAAGGGTTCGGAACCTTGTACACTCGTACGCGCGTAGCTGCTCTCGCCTCGAGGCAACCCTGCCAGGCAAGAGCGCTGCATTTCCACCCCAATCCACCATCAATCCACTAAAGCAGGAGTAGGGTTTTACGCCTTGCGGCGGCCCAAAACTGGGTAAAACTGCCCGTGTGATCTCTGCCATGCTGCGCTATCCGATCTTTGTGTAATGTGCTCAGCCCCCCTGCCGAACCAAAAGGGGCTGATGGCCCCATAGGTGGCCGTGATTTCCCATGACAACGCTAATGGGGATGGCACACCCAGAAGGGATAATAATAAACCTGGAGAAGAGCCCCCCAAACGCTGAAGACAACACCGACAATCCAAAGGGCGACATGGCAGGGAAAGCAACACGGGCACCAGAGAAGATGATACCCCGGACAACGAGGAAGACCTTGGTGACCCCGCCCCTGAGAACCAGTTTGATGGTCTAGAGGAGGAAATAGGTCATCATAACACTGAGGACCCCAACGACTCCGAAGATAGCAATTACATGCCCCTCTCAAAGAAGAAGTCAGCCCTTAATCGGTTCAAGCAACGACTAATAGCCACCGCTCGAAGCTTAAAGAAGAAGCAGCAACAGATCAAGGCCAAGCAAGACACCCTCAATGACAGATGGACGAAAGTCCTAGCAGCCGAAGAGGGGTATGGCTATGAACAGCAAATGAAGAGCTACCCCAAGCACAGATTGTTGCTGCAATTCGATGACAAGGCTCTCAAGCCCGCACCACCCAAACTAACACGAGGCGACAAGCTCGACCGCCCCCTCGAGGAAGGGACATGCTTGCTAGGGAGGCCAAACACCTACGTGCCCCTCCCCACCATAAAGGCAAGGTGGCAGAACAGCTAGAATATCAATACGACCTTCCGCACGACCTGGCTATTAGAGCAGGGCAGTCACGGCCCATCTACGGATCAAGAGGATACCCTCCAGAAAGAAGAGACGGATACCAAGCATGGCTCGACCGAATCGATAGAGTTCGGGAACAACACCGGGCCAGGATGGAATCCGAGGTTCAACGCGATGTGGCCCGAATAAGGTGCGCCGCTCACCCAATGTGCTTCACCGATGAGGTGATGCAGCACCAATTCCCGGAAGGGTTTAAACCCGTGAATATCCAGCCGTACGATGGAATTACAGATCCAGCCGTGTGGATTGAGGATTTTCTTCTCCACATTCATATGGCACGAGGAGACAACCTCCACACCATCAAATACCTGCCTTTAAAGCTGAAAGGGCCAGCCCGACACTGGCTGAACAGCCTTCCTGAAGACTCCATAGGGAGCTGGGAAGAGCTCGAGGACGCTTTCCAAGCCAACTTTCAAGGCACCTATGTCTGGGCTCCGGATGCCGATGACCTGAGTCACCTGGTTCAGAAGTCCGGCGAGTCGGATCGGCAATTCTGGAATCGGGTTTTGACCAAAAAGAACCAGATAGTTGACTACCCGAACGCCGAAGCCATAGCTACATTCAAACACAGTATCCGGGATGAATGGCTCGCACGTCAGCTCGGCCAGGAGAAACCAAAGACAATGGCGGCTCTTACATCCCTTATGACCCATTTTTGCGCAGGCGAAGATAGTTGGTTGGCTCGTAGAAGCACCAACCCCGAAGACCCCGACACCTCGGAAGTCCAGGATGGCAACAGAAAGCCACGACGCAACAAAAATAAGCATCGACACAATGGCACCAAGGCTGACAACACGGCAGTAAATGCCGAATTCCGCAATTCCTAGTTAAGGCCGCGAAAGAAGCCCTCTAAAGGAAACCAGGACGGACCCACCAAGTTGGACATCATCCTGGATAGGCCATGCCAGATACATGGCACCATAGGAAAGCCCGCTAATCACACCAATCGTAATTGTTGGGTTATCAAGCAGGCCAGCAAAGCCACAGCCGAAGATGCAGGCAAAAGCCCCTGTAGCAAGGATGACGAGGAACCTCGCAGGCCGAATAATGGAGGCCAGAAACAATTCCCTCCTGAGGTTAAAACAGTGAACATGATATATGCCACTAATATAACCAAGATGGAGAGCAAACACACACTTCAGGATGTCTACGCCACAGAGCCCATCGCTCCGAAATTCAACACATGGTCGGCATGTTCGATCACCTTCGATTGCAAGGACCACCCGACTAGTATCCATCATGGAGGATCGGCGGCTTTGGTCCTCGACCCAATTATTGATGGCTACCACCTCACTAGAGTCCTAATGGATGGAGGCAGCAGCCTCAACCTGATCTATGAAGATACATCCCGAAAAATGGGAATTGACCCATCAAGGATCAAACCCAGCAACACAACCTTCAAGGGGGTTATCCCCAGCATCGAAGCCCGCTGTTCGGGCACTCTCACTTTGGAAGTCGTATTCGGCTCTTCGGATAACTTTCGGAGCGAAGACTTGATCTTCGATATCGCCCCTTCCACAGCGGCTATCACGCCCTCCTAGGCCGAACGACATTCGCTTGTTTCAATGCCATCCCCCACTATGGCTACCTCAAATTGAAGATGCCCGGACCAAAGGGCGCCATCACAATCAATGGCAACACAGAGCGCTCTATTCAGACGGGGGAACACACCATGGTCTTGGTGGCCGAATACGAAGTGCCAAAGTGCCTGCTCTCCACCAAGGTGCGTGAAGCGAGCAAGCGAGCACGGGCCCTATCTCCGGCCAAGGGGCCTTCCTGGGTTCGACGTACATAGGAATACGCCCCCATGGCCTGCCCACCACAGTAGCACACCACGTTCCTCGATATCACAACTTCGTGCTCAAAATACCAGGGCAGCTATGGAGTTTAACCACCAAGAGTCCGGTTTGACCACAACTTGGAATAATGCATCTTCGGACAAAGTACAGGTACCATCCAGGACCTATCTGGCTTCAAGCCCCGCCAACGCAGCGACCTCTCGAGGACTCCCTATCAAGGACACGTCATCGGACAACCATCCAACAAAGTTGTCCCTCTTAGCAGAAGCAAAGGTGCAGATGTGCAGTAGGGCACAGTTCTGGTGTTAACCCATACATCAAGGCCCTGCGTAAACCTTTAATCTGTAAATTTACCTTTTTCCTTTTTTACAACGTATCCCTATCTGAAGTCTTGCTTGGCAGTTTGAATTGTATGGCTAGACGTCATGAGCTTATTGGAAATAAAGCAAACCTTTTTACGATTCCTCTACAGTTGCTTATGCTGTACTTTTCCCTGGTTGTTCCTTTTCGCTCTTCGAATCTGCCTCAATCAAGTGTTATACACTTCAGATTTCACTTATATGCCGGTTATTAGACTGGGGGCTTAGCCTAGACGCTCGCCCTATACATTAAAGCCCCACACATTTTCTTCTCACTGTGTACGGCGTCTCGGATATTGCACTATATCCACCGGTTCCGAATTATGTCTTGGGTCAATAGTTGGGCTGCCCCGCTCCTATGCATACCTTCTTACGTTCCGCATGTTCGGCTAAGAAGGTAAAGGGAGAACCAGTGCGATTGTACTTCCACCTAGTTCAGTTAAGTACCTCAGTGGAGAAAGCTGAAAAGTGACTGTCATAATGGGCGAGAACTAGTCGGTAATTCGATGGTTGGTCTTCAAACCAAAAATCATTACCGATTGTCCCGTGTACAACGAAGGATTCGTCTTTGAACATATCAGGTGATTGATGTTCGGCCCTAGGGTTCACCTAACATCTCCCACACTGGGGGCTGGTCACCAGCCCCCACAGTCAAGCTCCTATGGCTAAGGGAAAGTAATAAAGCCGCATAGCCTGATTGCCTTGTTCCCCTCCTACACGACCACCTCGGGGCACCAAGACGTCAGCTAAGGGTTATAGTGCGGAGGATGGAACAGCCCTCGTAGCATCTACGTGGGGGCTGAAGCCGACGATTGGTAACATTTAGGATAAAATGGCCACACAGGAGTCAAAATTAAAATATACAAACACACAAGTATGATAAACCATACAAAATACCACTGCCTCTTAAGCATAAGGTTCCAACACAAGTTCATACATCACAACGTAATTACTCAAGGAGTATATCCTTGGAACACTGCGCCCCATTGCCTGAGCCCCTTCCATCACGGCGGTGAAGTATTGCTCCGGGTGCCTATGCTCCTGTCGGCGTTTTGGGAACGGGGGTACCCAGACTTGCCTGCCCGCGGCCAATGGCGTGGCTCCATCGACGGCCTGGTACGGCCCAGCATCAACGACAACAACTCAAGACCCTCGCGAGAGGCCAAGCCTCGCTAGGCGGACGACACCAAGACCTCCACGTGGAGCGTCCCCCTCAGGCTGGCTCCTAAGGAGCGGAGAGTTCTATGCAAGCCTCACCTCATGAGGTCCGAATGACGTGAGCCATGACGACCAAGGCCAGGAGGGCACCAGCGGGAGCAGTGTACCAGTTTCCTCTTTGGTGCTAAAGTGGCAAGCACAGGCGCGGAGTCCCGAGGAATCAGCCAAAGGTTTCCATTCCCGTGCAACAAGACCAAGACCGCCAGGACGGCAGGACGGAGGTCACCACCGAGCCCACCACGGCGTCACGACCAGAGGCTTTTGCAGGCGAAGACTACTTTTGTCAGGATAGCATGTACTAGTTGTCTCCCTTCAAATTTGGCCTTTGTGGGATCCCTTCCCGCCTTTCATTTGGGAAGAGGACCAAGGCCACTATAAATAGGACTTAGCCACCATCGTAGAGAGGGGTCGGACCCCCAGACAGATCATTCAGATCGCCCTCACTCCACCAGCTCATTTGAGCTCAAGAACACCTCTCCTCCTGAGGCTGTTCGCCACTGTACTAGTTCATCCCCCGCCCCTCGAGGCCAATCCACCACAAAGCAGGATTAGGGTTTTACACCGCAAGGTTGCCCGAACCTGGGTAAACTGCTGTGTCTCTTTTCCTTACAGTTCGTCGAGCTAGGCTGTGAGATTAGCGAGTAGGCAGACTGGGGAGGACGAGTTCTTCGCATAATACCCCAGAGTTGGAACCTCTCAAGGGTTTGCGGAACCCAAAATCCGGTTTGGCGTGCCAGGTAGGGGTGCGTCGGAGCCTCTCCCCCGCCGGTCGATCCACCACCGCTCCACCGCTTCCATGGCTGACGCTTGTCGAGCTCGCGCTGAGCGCCGGGCCGCCCTCGCCGCCCGCGTCGCTCAGACAGCGCCTGCGGGCGACGGCTGCCCTTGCCGTCCCCTGTCTCCAGTGGCGAACGCTGCCACCGGCCCCGCGGGGCACGAGCAGCAAGCTTCGTCGCTGCACCCTTCTCTGCGGTGGGATGGGCGCACCGCCACCCCATCACTGACTCCGGCTGGTTCGTCGTCTCATGCTCGTCGCGGGCCGGCGAACGCGCAGGCTGCGTTGCTCATGGCGCGCGAGCTCCTGCACTACCGCCCCGTCGACGACCTCTATGAAGACTGGCTGGACCGCATTGCTGAGCTTGTCAGCACCGCCGGGGACTCTCCCGCACCGTCTCGCGCGCTGCCTCACCCGCCGCCTGCTGCGGGTGACATAGCCAACGGAGCACCTCCTCCACCTCCCCGTCAAGACGTCGCCCTCGGGCCAAGGCACGAGGCCCCGCTGCGTGACCCGTCACGCAGGGCGCCGGCGCATGAAGAGGAAAGCTGCCAGGTGGTGCAGCGGCCGCAAGAAGATGCTCGTGCACTCCCAGCACCGCCACGTCAAGACCGCGCGCCGCCTGCAGCGATGGTGCGCGAGCGCCAAGACCAGGCTCCACCTCCACGACGGGCTCCCATGACCACAGCTTGTTGACGTGCATTCACTCTGGAGCTACGCAGCGTCGTCTGGCCGGGGAAGTTCTAGCCCGACCTGCCTCCGCGCTACGACGGCACCCCCGACCCTGCCGAGTTCCTGCAGCTCTACGAGCTGAGCATCGAGGCAGCCAACGGCGACGAGAAGGTTATGGCGAACTGGTTTCCCATGGCCCTCAAGGATGGTGCGCGCTCGTGGCTCCTGAACCTGCCCGCGGGATCGATCTCCTCCTGGGACAAAATGCGAGAGCGTTTCGTCGCCAACTTCCAGGGCACTCGCGACCGTCCACCGGCTGCGGGTGACCTGCGGTGCATCAAGCAGCAGCCAGGAGAGACCTTGTGGAAGTACATCCAGCGCTTCAACATCGTCCACCTCAAGATCCCCAAGGTGTCGGACAAGGCCATCATCTCGGCGTTCACTGATGGCGTCCACGACGTCAAGATGAAGGAGGAGCTCGCCATACATGCGGACCTGTGCACGGCTCTGGAGATGTTCAACATGGCAACCAAGTGTGCGAGAGCTGAGGAAGGTCGCCACTCTCTCCTGGAGCTCCCAGGGGCTGGCCCAGAAGACAAGAAGGCCAAAGCCAAGGACGTGAAGCACAAGGGACCAGTCGTGCTCGCGGCCGAACCAGAGATGAAGCGCGGCTGCGACCACCCAGAGTCATCCAAGGGCAGCCGCCCGTTCTGCGTCTTCCACAACGTGCACAGCCACAACACCAACGACTGCCAGGAGCTCAGGGCCATCCGCAACGGGCGCCTCAGTCGACGCCCCGAGCGCAGCGACCGAGGCTACGGCCGCGGAGGAGGCCGAGGTGGAGGACGCTGGGACTGCCGCGACCCCCGCCAAGAATGGCACCATTAGCCTCGTGAGGACAGCTGGTAGGGCCAGCCTCGCAAGGGCCCCTAGAGGGACCAGCCTCGTGAGGACCATCCTCAAGGCAACACTGGCCTTCCTCCGCTGCCGGCAACACCAAGAAGGAATGACGACCACCACCAGGACGAGGAGGTTGGGGGCTTCCAGGAGCCTCGTGCCATCGCCTGCATCCTGGGCGGCGCTCATGCCCCTACCTCTCATCTCATCTTCAAGCAGTTTGCCCGTGAGGTGAACGCGGCCCTCCCCAAGCTTGAGGCAACACGTCCGCTCAGGTGGTCCAAGTGCACCATCACCTTCAGCCCATCCGATCAGTTCAAGTGCGCGGCAACTGCCGGTGCTCTCCTGATGCTCTGCTCGCCCACCATCAGCAACGTGCTCGTCACCAAGACTCTCATCGATGGCGGTGCGGGGCTCAACATTCTCTCCATCGAGACATTTGACCAACTTCAGGTGCCCTATGACCAGCTGCAGCCTACCAAGCCTTTCTTAGGAGTGACCGGCAGCTCCACCACCCCGATAGGGCAGATCCGCCTCCCTGTCACCTTCGGCAAGCGCGACAAGTACCGCACTGAGCTCATCGACTTCGACGTCGCCCACACTCGCCTCCCATACAACGCCATCCTTGGGTATCCGGCCCTGGCCAAGTTCATGGCGGTGACTCATCATGGTTACAATGTCCTCAAGATGCCAGGGAGCTGCGGCGTCATCACGGTCGCCTGCGAGGAGAAGTACGCGGTGTGCTCTCTCGAGCGCGCCTACCAGGCTGCGGCGGTCGAGAATCCTGACGATGAAGGCGCCGTCTACCCTCCTGAGGCTGTCCCCAAGAAGAAGAAGCAGCTGCTCCGCCAAGGACCTCAGGAGAGCGGGGTGTCCAGCGGCACCACCTCAGGCCCTGCGCCCACTGACGGGGCGCCTCCCTCTCTCGCATAGGAAGGCGCGCCCAGTGCCCCTCTCAGGCTGGGCTCGGGGGCTCTCCTCTAGAGGGCCTCTGACCTGGCCAACGTCACGAGGGAGGCACTCGGGCACCATGTGGAGGCAAGCTTTAGCGCGCGCTTCCGCCAGGAGGGTACAAGGCGCGAGGTGCCAGGTGCTCAGGAGTTCATCACCAAGGCAATCGAGGAGCTTCAGGAGGCAAGAGCTATGCGAGCCGACCATCACCCACCACCCGGCGCGGCTCCTTGTCCCGGCGAGGACAGCGAGCTGCGCGTCTGCGTCAACATCCCTGGGCTCTACAGGGCCGCATCTCAGGAGCGCTTCTGGCCGTCCCGCACTGGCCGGTGCGAGGGTCCCCCTCACAGCTATGTTTGCATGCCTTTGGGCTTGTCGAGCGCGGCTGCCACATTCCAGCGCCACATGCGGGGCGTCCTGGCAGCTCATGAGGCCAGAAGCCAGGCGATCCTGTCAAAGGAGGAGATGGATCCTCGCGAGTCCCCCGGGCCGCCAGAGCCTCCCGAGGTTCAGGGCCTGGGCACTCATCAGGAGCGACTTCTGCGGCACGCGTCTTCAGCTACTCCAACATCTCTTCAGCAATGGTGCCAGGTGACATTTTCTGGTTTGTTCAGTTGGGGGCGCCCCTCGAGCTACATTATCCCCAAGCCGCGCGGGTCCGTCCCTGCGGCATGTATCATTTTCGATCTATCAGAACTAGCTCTACCCTATCCATGAGTTTATTTATGATTATCACTTGACTGTCCGGTGCTTCGTCACCACGAACGTCGTATGCCCTTGCAAGCCCACCCACGGCCGCCTCATGATTAAGGACTGGCACGGCGTCTGTGCATGGGTCCGTCCTTACAGCGTCGCTAAACCCAAGTGGCTGAGCTCTGGCTCGCGGGCCAGCTCCCGTGCACGTCACCTCCCATGGTCCTTGATGCCTTGTTCTCGCATGAGCTAATCAGGGGCGGGTAAGTTAGGGCGCTCGACCCGGTGCCTCGCCACCGCGGGAGCTGCGCGCCGGTTGTCTTTCTTCAGGACATTCGCATGAGAAGACTGGGCACGGTGTCTGTGCTCGGGTCCGTCCCTAGAGCGTCGACAAACCCAATAGCTGAGCACTGTCTGGCGGGCCGGATCCGTTCACGTCACCTCCTGGAGTCATTGGTGTTTGGCCTTCTCATGCGATAACCTCAGGAGATTCACTTGGCGCAGGTTGCCTAACCATCTTGCAGGACTATCGCAAGTGTTACAAATCAAATTCAGGTGCAACCTGCCTTGAGGTAGGGCCTCGTGAGTCCCGCGCTGGCTCACGAGTGCCCATACACACCTCCTCTAGCCCTGCCGTGCAGGCCACGTGTCAGGGCGGGGCCGTAAACGCCCTGGGGTCTCCCCTCAGAGGGAGCCCCCACCCACGTACCAGTGGAAGCACCATGCTGCGCGCTGGCAGTCGACACGGTCGAGGAGCGGCTATGCCCGTGCAAGAGCGGAAGCGCCATGCTCCGCGCTGGTGATAAACAATTGGGGGCAGCCTAACGGCTGCACTAACCTCAGGAGAGCCACCAGGCTCGGTGTTCAGCCTCACCGCGCAGCTTTCCCCTCGGGAGAGTAGCGCGAGGGAGCTGGGCACGGGGGCTACGCTCAGGTCATGCCTGGCATACGCCACCATGCCAAGCCCCTCGGACCTGGTCTTCGCGCATCCCTCCCGAGCGAAAGCCCGGTGAGGACATGCATGGGGGTTTTTGTTCATACGTCAAGGAGGACTCCAGAGCATCGCGACTCAGGAGCCTAACTGGCCACGTAGCCCCTCACCCCTTGGTCTCGTCCTGGCGATGCGGATGACCCAACGACGGCTGAGGTATGCGCGGGGCCGGGCCCTACCGATGTAGAACACCAAGACCCACTGTCGCGTCTCCTTCCCGAGGGCTGTTCGTACGTCAAGGGGGACTCCTGAGCATCGCGACTCCGGAGCCTAACTGGCCACGTAGCCCCTCACCCCTTGGTCTCGTACTGGTGATCCGGACGACCCAACGGTGGCTGAGGTATGCGCGGGGTCGGGCCCTGCCGACGCAAAACATCAAAGTAAATGGAAAGGAAACCGCAGAACCTTAGCAAATTATTACAAAACATACTGTCTCTTAAAGTTCCAAAGCATAAGTTCTTACGCCTCCACGAGGCATGATACATGTTGCAGGAATAGAACAAGGGGAAAGCACCGCCATCTCCTTCAGCCTTGGACGCCACCGTTGCCCGCTTGGCTAGTCCCGTCACCGACGACGTCGCCGCTGTCCTTGCCGTCAGCCGTAGGCACGGGGTCAACGGCGAGGAACTTCCGCAGCAGGGCCTCCACTTGACCCTCCACGGCCTCGGCAGCAGCATCTTGGAGCTTAGGGTCCACAGGCTCAAGCAGGGCACCAAAGTTGAAGCTGGAGTCCCGAAGATGGAGGTGGCTGAACACGCGCGTTGCAGCCGAGGCCGAAAGCACGTGGGCTTCTCCCTCCACGATGGGGCCCACTCCGATGACGATGCCCTTGAGTGCCGTGATGACCTTGGGGAGCAGCCCGGAGGGGCCTTCCTCCGGAGTCACCAGCGGATCCTTGTACCCGCTCCCGTAGAGATCCTGCAGTGCCTTGCGGGACCTTTGCTCGAGGGAGTCGAAGGAGGCACGCCTCGCGGTGGCCGCCTTCTCAGCCTTGGCAAGGAGTTTCTCCCTGGCCTCCAGCCGAGCCTTCTCGTCAGAGACAAGCTGGGCGTGGGACGCCTGGGCCGCCTCCACCTCCTCCTTCAGCTTCTCCAGGCGGGCGCGCTCCGTGGCCTGCTCCCGAGATGCCAGCTCCAGCTTGGCGTCACGACCGGCGACCGCAGACTCCCGCTCCTTGAGCTTTTCCTCCTACTCCTTGAGTTGGCAGGCGCAGGTGGCCTGCTCGTCGCGGAGGGCTTTCAGGTTGGCCTTCACCGCGCGGCAGCGCTCCTCAGCGTCCTTCGCGTCCTTCTACACCACGTCACGGGTGGCAGCGGCCACACCGGCCACCTTCTGGCACTCCTCTTCAGCAGCGTCGGCCTGGTCCCAAGCCGCCCTGACGGACGAGTCAGCCTGGAGCCACCCCGAGACCAGTTCCAGGCGCCCCGACGCTCGGCGCCTGTCGGGGCCCTGAAGATCGTTCCGGAGTTGATCCAACACGGAGAAGGCCTGCTCCAGAGCACCGGGCGTGGTAGAAGAGCCGCGGCCTGCCGGTGTGGCGGCCGGAAGAGGAGACGGCGACAGCATCAAGACTGGCGAAGCAGCAGCAGCAAGGATGGCCGGGGGCTCCGGAGCCCTCGGGTCGTCAGCAGGCGCGCTGAAAGCAAGCGTCTCTGAAGCCAGCGTGGCCGCAGGGGCATCCTTCTCCTGAGGCTGGGCCCCTGAGCCTCACGAGGGCAACCCTGCGGCAGGAGGACGTGAGCTAGCCTCGTCCGTCTGCGCCAGAACCTCCGGGGCCGAGGTGGGCTGCTTGGCTCCAGGAGCCCTTGCCTCCTCCTTCTTCCTTTTCGCCGCCGGCATTGGCCTGGCCGCAGAGAGGAAAATGTCAGAGCACTACATCAAGAGCAGGAAACAAAGACAAGATGGTGCGCTTACTAATCCGTGGTGACGTACTCCCTCGTCCTCTTCAGGAGCGCGATGCCCACAAGCTTCGTGGGCGCGAGCCCCGCCACGCTCTCGGGAGCGGATGAGCGTGTGGCGGCCGGATCTGCGGCAGCGGCGGCTGACGGTGGGGCGGAGGCGCCTCCTCGGGGAAGCAACGATGACCTGTCTTTCTTCGGGACACCCTGCTTCAGCTTCTTCGGAGGGGTGCCCCAGACCTCGTGGTGACCCCGGCGGAGCGCGGCGACTACCCGACTGGGTGCTCGTGTCGTCGTCTGAGAAGGCGCGGAGGAGCTCGCTCCGCCGTGGCGGAGAAGTCTCCCCCACCTCCTCCAAGGTCGCCTCCGAGCTCTCGTTCTCCTCCTCCCCGGAGGGATCGTCGGAGGACACCGGCATCTGGGAGCCCGTGGGCAGGGAAGGCTCCAGTGGCACGAGCCCCTAGGCACAACCGGAGGTCGTCTTCCACGCCCTTGAAGCTCCACAAGGGGCGCGAGTGCGCCTGGAGAGGAGCCAGGTGCTGCGTCAGGAACTCCTTGACGATCATGGCCCCTGTCAGCTTCTCCGCCTTCGGGTCCTCCGCCTTCAGGTCGGCCGTCATCCTCTCCAGCAACTGCTCCGCCCTGGGGTCGGTGAGCTTCTCGTGAGCCCATCGACCCAGGGGCGTCGGCAGCACGGTCCGCAGCTCCAGCCGAGCATGGGAGCGCTTGCCGTCCATGAAGATCCACTTGTTCCGGAAGTCCTCCACCTTCTTCGTGGCCCGCGAGATCGCGTTGCTGCCGTTGGCCGCGATGAAGCTGGCGCACCCAGAGCACTGGCCGGTGCTTATCCGGAGGTAGAAGAAGTGGAGGAACAGCGCTACGGAGGGCGTCACCCCCACGAACACTTCACAGTAGAAGGTGAAGATCAACAGGAGGAGGATGGAGTTGGGATGAAGATGGAGGGCGTGGAGACCATAGTGGTTGAGGACGGCGTAGAAGAAACGGGAGAAAGGGGAACCAGCCCAGCGAAGACGCTGTGCAGGAAGAAGGGGTAGAAGGTGTCACCCAAGGCTTCCGGCTGGGCGAAGCCGACCCAGAGCGCCGTCTCCCCTCCCTCATTGTCGCCGCCCACCGTCAGCGGGAGCACGGCGGTGAGGTGCTTCTCCTCGGCGATGGAGAACGCGCTCAAGGCCGGCTCAAACCAAGGAGCCGAGCGCACGGCGGAGGCCGATGACTTTGCCTTGTCGGTGGCCATCGGTGGCGAGTCCGGGGAAAGGATTCAGTAGATCTGGAGGCGCGCTAAGCAGAAGGAGAAGGGGATCTGGAGCAAGATGGAAGAAAGGCAATGAAGGCTCAGCGGCAAGCGCCAGCCTTTTTGTCAGCCAGGGATAGTTGCCGAGGCGGAGTGGGGAAGGGGAGACGCCCATGTCCCATCAATCGCCACACGTCAACCAAGGCCGCAGGCGGTTAGGGCCCGCGGCGCTCTGCACTTGCCCCTTGCCTTCGCCTCGAAGCCAAGATCGAGCACGCCTTGGGCCCGGGGGCTACTGTTGGCGTTCTGGGAACGGGGGTACCCAGACTTGCCTACCTGCGGACCACGGCGTGGCTCCATCGACAGCCTGGTATGGCCCAGCTTCAATGACAACAACTCAAGACCCTCGCGAGTGGCCAAGCCTCGCGAGGCAGACGACACCAAGACCTCCACGGGGAGCGGCCCCCTCAGGCTGGCTCCTAAGGAGCGGAGAGTTCTATGCAAGCCTCACCTCGTGAGGTCCGGATGACGTGAGCCATGACGACCAAGGCCAGGCGGGCGCCAGCGGGCGCAGTGTACCAGTTTCCTCTTTCGTGCTAAAGAGGCAAGCGCAGGCGCGGAGTCCCGAGGAATCAACCAATGGTTTTCATTCCCGTGCAAGAAGACCAAGACTACCAGGACGGCAGGATGGAGGTCACCACCGAGCCCATCATGGTGTCACGACCAGAGGCTTTTGCAGGCGAAGACTACTTTTGTCAGGATAGCATGTACTAGTTGTCTCCCTTCGAATTTGGCCGTTGTGGGATCCCTTCCCGCCTTTCATTTGGGAAGAGGACCAAGGCCACTATAAATAGGACTTAGCCACCACCATAGAGAGGGATCGGACCCCCGGACAGATCATTCAGATCGCCCTCACTCCACCAGCTCATTCAAGCTCAAGAACACCTCTCCTCCTGAGGCTGTTCGCCAGTGTACTAGTTCACCCTCAGCCCCTCGAGGCCAATCCACCACAAACCAGGAGTAGGGTTTTACATCGCAAGGTGGCCCGAACCTGCATAAACTGCTGTGTCTCTTTTTCTTACAGTTCATCGAGCTAGGCTGTGAGATTAGCGAGTAGGCAGACTGGGGAGGACGAGTTCTTCGCACGCACCCCAGAGTTCGAACCTCTCAAGGGTTTGCGGAACCCGAAATCCGATAGCTCCTTCCCAGTTGGTGGAGGACCGGTGGGCATCTCGACGGGCTTGATTTTCGGCCAATGCACCATTGTCTTCGAGAAAGCCATCTGAGCCCCCTCGATGCATACAGAGTGCTTAATGGCCCAGATACGGGTAGAAGCATCACACAGCTTGGCCACAAGACCAAACTAGCCGGTCGATATGGGCTCGGCAGGCCATAGTCAGACACAAAGATCCTTCAGGGCCGGCTCCGGCATGCGGTGCAGGTCCATCATTTGCTTCATTTGATTAACGAGGAGGGGATGGTGCTCGGGCACCTAGAACTATGCCCAGAATAGCCTCAGATCAGCGTCACCCTCTTGAGCCGCATAATGCCTCGCTGCGTCAGCCGCACTCCTCGGGAGCGCCGCAAAGGCGCCTATGGAATGCCAGACCCGGGTGAGCAATTTGAATCTTTGGCCGCCAAATACACTCTGCAGTAAGTACTGCTTACCATTGGCAATTTGCTTTACTTGCCGGAGCTCCTCCCGGGCGCTTTGTGTCTCCGACCGCGCCTCTTGGATCTCCGTCTTCATATTCGCCAACGTGGTGGTGTGCTCCTTATTCTTTTGTTCAAGGTCCTCACCTTTCGTGATGGCATCCTTAAGCTCTTGTTGCACTTCAGCCACCCTGGCCTCATGCTTCTCGCATTCGGTCTTCACCAATGGGAGATCGGTAGCCGCCTGTTCGGCTGCTGCCTTCTGGTTGGTCGCTTCCTTCTTGGCCTGCAACAGTTTGGCCTTGAGGTTTTCGACTATTGGAAATATGCCCTAGAGGCAATAATAAATTGGTAATTATCATATTCCCTGTTCATGATAATCGTTTATTATCCATGCTAGAATTGTATTGATCGGAAACTCAGATACATGTGTGGATACATAGACAACCTGTCCCTAGTGAGCCTCTACTAGACTTGCTCGTTGAGCAAAGATGGTTAAGGTTTCCTAACCATAGACATGGGTTGTCATTTGATAACGGGATCACATCATTAGGAGAATGATGTGATGGACAAGACCCAAACTATAAACGTAGCATATGATCATATAAAGTTTACTGCTATCGTTTTCTGCATGTCAAGTATATGTTCCTATGACCATGAGATCATGCAACTCACTGACACCGGAGGAGTACCTTGTGTGTATCAAACATCGCAATGTAACTGGGTGACTATAAAGGTGCTCTACAGGTATCTCTGACGGTGTCTATTGAGTTGGCATGGATCAAGACTGGGATTTGTCACTCCATATGACGGAGAGGTATCTCAGGGCCCACTCGATAGTACAACATCATAATAAGCTTGCAATCAATGTGACCAATGAGTTAGTCACGGGATCTTGTATTACAGAACGAGTAAAGAGACTTGCCGGTAACAAGATTGAACTAGGTATGGAGATACCGACGATCGAATCTCGGGCAAGTAACATACCGATAGACAAAGGGAACTGCTTATGGGATTAGCTGAATCCTTGACATCGAGATTCGACAGATAAAGATCTTCGTGGAATATGTAGGAATCAATATGGGCATCTAGGTCCCGCTATTGGTTATTGACCGGAGAGGAGTTTCGGTCATGTCTACATGATTCTCGAACCCGTAGGGTCGCACGCTTAACGCTCGGTAGTGCTAGGGTGGTATTGAGATATTAATAGTGGAAAGTCCGAAGGTTGTTCGGAGTCTCAGATGGGATCCGGGACATCACGAGGAGCTCCAGAATGGTCCGGAGGTAAAGATTCATACATGGAAAGTTGTTATCGGGGTTCCGGAAAAAGTTCGAGTTTTTTCGGTATTGTAGCAGGAAGGTTCCAGAAAGTTCCGGAGTGGGGCCCACCTGCATGCGGGACCCACATGAACGTGGTTAGTGGGGAAAGTCCCTACAACCCTGGTCTAGGCACACCAAGATCCTCCCTTAAAAGGAATAGTATCATATCCCAAAGCGATAAGATCAGGATCCCTAAAAAGGGGGAATAGCGATCGGTGGGGAAGGAAAGGAGGGATTTCCTTCCTCCCCCTTTGACCAACGCCCTAGGGCCTTGGAGGGCAAGCCACCAGCCCCCTCCACGCCAATATAAAGGTGGGGAGGCATTAGGGGCAGCCACCCTTCGCCCCTTGCCCGTTACCTCTCCCAACTCCCACGTTTCACCGGTACGCGCTTGGCGAAGCCCTGCCGGAGTTCCGCTGCCACCACCACCACCATGCCGTCGTGTTGGTTCAGATCTCATCTACCTCCTCTCCCTCCCTTGCTGGATCAAGAAGGAGAGGACTCCGCCGAGCCATACGTGTTCTAAACTCGGAGGTGCCGCACGTGCGGTACATGGATCGGATTGGATCTTGACACGGGTACGACTACGCCAACCATGATCTCTAGATCGTTAACGCTTTCGGTCTACAAGGGTATGTAGACACCACTCTTCTCTCGTAGATGTGCATCTCCTAGATTGATCTTGGTGAGCATAGGAAATTTTTTGTTTCCCATGCAACGTTCCCCAACAGTGGCATCATGAGCTAGGTCTTGCGTAGATGACATCATGAGTAGAACACAAAGGAGTTTGTGGGCGTTGATATTCAGATTGCTTCCTTCCTTGGTCTTTTCTTGATTCGGCGAAATTGTGGGATGAAGTAGCCCAGACCAACTTTACATGTCCACGTACATTAGACCGGTTCCATCGACTGACATGTGACTTTGTTGCATAAAGATGGCTGGCGGGTGACTGTCTCTCCCACCTTAGTTGAATCGGATTCGACAAAGGAGGTCCTTGTAGAAGGTTAAATAGCAACTTGCATATCACCATTGTGGCTTTGCGTAGGTAAGAATCATTCTTGCTAGATACCCATAGTAGCCACGTAAAACATGCAACAACAATTAGAGGACGTCTAACTTGTTTTTGCAGGGTATGTTGTGATATGATATGGCCAAAGACATGATGAGATATATTTGATGTATGAGATGACCATGTTTTGTAATAGTTTATCATGACTTGCATGTCGATGCATACGGCAACCGGCAGGAGCCATAGGGTTGTCTTTTATTATTGTATGACCTGCGTGTCAATCATTAAGCGCTATGTAATGCTTTACTTTATCGCTAAGCGGTAGCAATAGTAGTAGAATCATGGTTGGCGTGACAACCCCGATGGCGACATGATGATGGAGATCATGGTGTCATGCCGATGATGATGGAGATCATGCCGGTGCTTTGCAGATGGAGATCAAAAGCACGAGTTGATGGCCATATCATGTCACTTATGATTTGCATGTGATGTTAATCCTTTTATGCATCTTATTTTGCTTAGGACGATGGTAGCATTATAAGGTGATCCCTCACTAAAATTTCAAGATAAAATTGTGTTCTCCCCAAGTGTGCACCGTTGTGAAAGTTCGTCGTTTCGAAGCACAACGTAATGATCGGGTGTGATAGACTCTATGTTCGCATACAATGGGTGCAAGCCAGTTTTGCACATGCGGAACACCTGGGTTAAACTTGACGAGCCTAGCATGTATAGACATGGCCTCGGAACACAAGAGACCGAAAGGTCGAACATGAGTCATATAGTAGATATGATCAACATGGAGATGTTCACCATTGATGACCACCCCATCTCACGTGATCATTAGACATGAGTTGCTTGATTTGGATCATGTAACACTTAGACAACTTGAGGGATGTTGATTTAAGTGGGACTTCACTAGTAATTTGATCATCATCGTTACCTTCCTCTCACGTTGGTGTAGGCATCACGGGAACTGCTTTCTGTGATGTGCTACTTCCCAAATCGAGAGAAGTTATGATTACCTCATCAAGTTCTAATTTCCTCCCACTCACTTCTTTTGAGAGAAATTCCTCTAGAAAGGACCCATTCTTGGCAACAAAGATCTTGCCCTCGGATCTGTGATAGAAGGTGTACCTAATTCTCTCTTTACGGTATCCTATGAAGATGCACTTCTCTGCTTTGGGTTCGAGCTTATCAGGCTGAAGCCTCTTGACATAAGCGTTGCATTCCCAAACCTTAAGAAACGATAGCTTAGGTTTGTTGCCAAACCATAACTCATATGTTGTCATATAAAAGGATTTAGATGGTGCCCTGTTTAAAGTGAATGCGTCTATCTCTAATGCATAACCCCAAAACGATAGTGGCAAATCGGTAAGAAACATCATAGAATGCACCATATCCAATAAAGTACAATTACGACGTTCGGACACATCATTACGCTGTGGTGTTCCAGGTGGTGTGAGTTGTGAAACAATTCCACATTGTCTTAAATGCGTGCCAAACTCGTAACTCCAATATTCACCTCCATGATCAGATCGTAGAAACTTATATTCTTGTTATGATGGTTCTCCACTTCACTTTGAAATTCCTTGAACTTTTCAAATGTTTCATTAAGTAAATATACCCATATCTACTCAAATCGTCGATGTAGGTGAGAAAATAACGATATCCACCGCGTGCCTCAATGCTCATCAGACCACACACATCAGTATGTATGATTTCCAACAAGTCACTTGCCCGTTCCATTGTTCCGAAGAACGGGGTCTTAGTCATTTGCCCATGAGGCATGGTTCGCATGTGTCAAGTGATTCAAAATCAAGAGACTCCAAAAGTCCATCGGCATGGAGTTTCTTCATGCGTTTTACACCAATATGACTTAAGCGGCAGTGCCACAAGAATGTGGTACTATCATTATCAACTCTACATGTTTTGGCATCAATATTAAGAACATGTGTATCACTACGATCGAGATTCAAAAACCATTCACATAGGGTGCATGACCATAGAAGGTATTATTCATGTAAACAGAATAACAATTATTCTTTGACTTAAATGAATAATCGTGTTGCAATAAACACGATCTAATCATGTTCATGCTCAATGCAGACACCAAATAACATTTATCTAGGTTCAACACTAATCTCGAAGGTTGAGGGAGCGTGCAATGGTGATCACATCAACCATGGAAACACTTCCAACACACATCGTCACCTCGCCTTTAGCTAGTGTCCGTTTATTCCGTAGCTTTTGTTTTGAGTTACCAATATTTGCAACTGAACCAGTATCTAATACCCAGGTGCTAGTAGGAGTACTAATAAGGTACACATACATAACACGTATATCAAATATACTTATGTTGAAGTTGCCAGCCTTCTTATCTACCAAGTATTTGGGGTACTTCCGCTACCAGTGACTGTTCCCCTTATAATAGAAGCACTTAGTCTTGGGTTTAGGTTCAACCTTGGGTTTCTTCACTGGAGCGACAACTAGCTTGCCATTCATGAAGTTTCCCTTCTTTCCCTTGCCCTTCTTGAAACTAGTGGTCTTGTTAACCATCAACACTTGATGCTCCATCTTGATTTCTACCTCCGTGGCCTACCGCCAACAGCTCCGGGATCATCTCCATCCCTTGCATGTTATAGTTCATCACGAAGTTCTGGTAGCTTGGTGATAGTGTCTGGAGAACTCTGTCAATCACTATCTTATCTGGAAGATTAACTCCCACTTGATTCAAGCGATTGTAGCACCCAGACATTCTGAGCACATGCTCACTGGCTGAGCTATTCCCCTCCATCTTGTAAGCAAAGAACTTGTCAAAGGTCTCATACCTCTCAACACGGGCATGAGCCTGAAATACCAATTTCAGCTCTTGGAACATCTCATATGTTCCATGGCGTTCAAAACGCCTTTGGAGCCCCGATTCTAAGCCGTAAAGCATGGCACACCAAACTATCAAGTAGTCATCAGAACGTGTCTGCCAGATGTTCACAACATCCACAGACAACGCTAGAGGGGTTGGCACACCGAGCGGTGCATCAAGGACATAAGCCTTCTGTGCAGCAGTGAGGACAATCCTCAGACTATGGCCCTAGTCCGCATAAATGCTTACAATATCTTTCAATTTAGTCTTTCTCTAGGAACGTATTGAAAACAGGGAGCTACATCGCGAGCTATTGATCTACAACATAATTTGCAAAGACAACTTAGACTATTGTTCATGATAATGAGTTCAATTAATCTTATTACCTAAGAACTCCCACTCAAATCAACATCCCTCCGGTTGTCCGAGTGTAACACGATCCAAATTCACCAACCCAAGGCCGATCATCACGTGAGATGAGGTGGTTTCAATGCTGAACATCTCCACCTAGAGCCCTGTTCTGGCACCCTACCGGAGGGGGCAATCATCACTGGAGGCCGTCTTCATCATCCCGGTGGTCTCCATGACGAGGAGGGAGTAGTTCACCCTCGAGGCTAAGGGTATGTATTAGTAGCTACGTGTTTGATCTCTCTCTCTCTCTCGTATTCTTGATTTGGCACGATCTTCATGTATCGCAAGCTTTGTTAATATAGTTGGACCAGATGGTGTTTCTCCCTCTATATCTTGTTGTGATGAATTGAGTTTTTACCTTTGAGGTTTCACTATTATCGGATTGAATATTTTGGATTTGAGAACACCTGATGTATGTCTTGCCTATGGAAACCCATGGTGACAATGGGGTGTTCTATTGATTCACTTGATATATGTTTTGGCAATCAACTTGTAGATTCCCATGGTGACGTTAGAGTAATCTAGGCATAGAGGTTGATGCACATTTTTGTCCTTCTTACTCCGGTATAAACCTTGGGGCACTCTTTGAAGTTCTTTGTGTTGGATTGAATATTATGAATACGAAGTTGTTTGATACATATCGAATAACTAACTCACGGATACTTGTGGTGACATTGGAGTATCTAGGTGACATTAGAGATGGTTGACGTGTATCATATGGCGTTATTTTAGTACGAACTGTAGGGCTGTTTGTGACACTCATAGGGATGGCTCAATAGATTGGTCGGAAAAAATAACTTTGAGGTGGTTTCGTACCCTACAACAATTTCATCTTATATTCTTCGCTAGATTAGGACTTTGAAGTGATTCTTTGTCGCACGTTGAGGGATTTTTATATGATTCAATTATGCTTTCACTGTTGTGGGATTGCATTAGTGAAAGTATGAACCCTAGGCCTTGTTTTCAACCATTACAATACCGTTTGTGCTCACTTTTGTTACTTGTTACCTTGCTGTTTTTTTATTTTCAGATTACAAAAACCTATATCTACTATCCATACTACACTTGTATCACCATCTCTTCATTGAACTAGTGCACCTATAAAATGTACCATTGTATTTAGTGTGTTGGGGATGTGTCACCCAAACAAGAATGCCCAAACGCAGAGGGCTTCTGGAGGCAATGGGTGTATGTCGACGCAGCCCAGTAAAGCCCCCTACTCCAACTCCGTCATCCCCGGCAAAGGCGAGCTCCGGGTGGAAGCACAAAAGGCTCGCCGACCCGAGGCTCTCGCAGGTCACGACAAGGATGGCCGACCTGAGGGCGGCAGGCATGACAGTTACGATGGTGGTGAGGGAGTTTGTTCGACGGCGAATCGGCCCCCTCCAGCACCATTCCCGCTGAATGTGGGCCTTCACCGGGCGTGAGGACTCTATGAGGCTCCAGGTGGCTTCCCTACCCCCCAACTTGCTAAGCGGGATACTCCGCCTCTTGACTGGCGGGGAAGCAAGCGTGCTTCCTCAGAAAGGGCTCCCCCTGTATGACTACACAAGTGGGAGAGACTTCGTCAGGGGGATGCCGCGCTTTGATGAGTGGGGGTTGCTTCCCGAGGGCCATGAGGGGCCTCGAGACAACCCCTTCCTGGTGGCTCCATCCCCTAAGGGCTCCGAGGGTGAAGCACCCCTGGCGACAGCAGAGGGGCGTGTCGAAATGCCTGCTGTGCATCGGCCCGCCCTGCGCCTCCAAACGATGGTGGCACCGTTCTGCCTGGGGGCACGGCCACCGCCACAAGCGCGAGGAGCCGCGCACCGCGCTCCGGGGTGGCGACCCCTGAGCCTCATGCCTTCCTGAGGAGGGGGCGGCTTGAGGATGGCACCAACTCACCACCGCGGGCCCTGAAGAGAAGATAGTGGGTCGCCATGGACGAGTAAGTGCCCTGCTCCCCTTGATTTTTGCGCGACAAGTCTCCCTGAGATCTTGTTCCTCACGTCCTCTCTAGGCGAAGAGACGGGGGCGCTCCAACCGCCATCTCCTGGGGGCTCAGGGCGTGCAGCAGCAGCACGCCCTGCGGGTCTGGCGGCCAAGTCCGCACGCGCCGGGGAGATCACACTCTTCCACGGCGCCCTCCATCGGGGATGGTATCAGGCCCGTGAGGGCAATGCCACCGCTCATCCTGCCACCTCTCGCAGGCGCTCGAATCTGCCACGAGTCAATGACCGACAGGGTGTCCATCCCGCGCAGGGGAAACGGATGGGGGCCGGCGTGCCCAGGTCCCCGCCAAGCGCGGCCAGACCCTCTCGGGCCTCCACCGTGGACTTGAGCATGAAACAAAGCCTAGGCTGGGTGTTGGAGCTCGCGCGCAGCCGTGGCGCCACCCGGCAAGGCCTTCTTTAGGACGCGAGGGGCACACTGAACCGGCTCAAAGCAGACCTTTGCGACGTCGACTCACACCTCGAGGTCGAGCACCTGCGCCTGGGGCGTGGGTGGCGCTGGCTTGAATTCACCATCAAATTTAGCCGCCTATAGCATGTGGCCGCTCGCTCGAAGGACAAGTCCTCCACTACGGCGAAAGAAGCTCGTGCCCGCACTTTCGAGGAGGACGAGACCGCGGACCGACGGTGCAAGGCCAGAGAAAAACGCGAGCAGGAGCTCTTGGCCTCAGTTGCTGCCCTGGAGTGGCAAGCTCAAGCGCGCATAGCCGCCCTGACCACCTCAACGGAAGGGTCGGTGGCCCGTGAAGCGAGGCTCCGTGCTCCTGAAGAGGCGTTGGCACTGGTGGCGCTCGAACAAAGCCTGGAGCACGAGCGGCTGGAGGTGATGGAGCTCCAGGTAATAGTCGCCGAGGCTTCACTGGCCTCTCGGGAGGCGAGTGTTCAGGCGGAGATCGATGAGGGGATCGCGGGGGCCCGCCGACCCTCATCAAGGACCACCACCAGAAACTGAAGCTTCAGGAGACCCGTTTCTGCACATGGAGTGGAGAACCGAAGGATGAGATCGACGGCCTCAAGAAGACGCTGGCCAGGGCGGATAGGCGCCAAAAAACCGGCCCTCGATGCCCAAGCTGCGGCCGAAGCCAAACTGGCGTCCCTCTATCAGTAAGTGGGGGATGTGACTACCCTCGTGGAACAGGCAGCAGATGAGGCGAATCAGGCTCGGGGGCTGCAGCACACACGCTCCGTGATGTTCTAAGACATCGAATGAAGGGCTAGCCGCGCCCTAAGCTCCATCTGCAAGGAGAGCGTCTCCAGCCCGCTCATGCCTGACGACGCCGGCAACCTCGCCTTTTTCACCAGGATCATGGAGCTGCTCGAGGGGGGCGCGGAGAAGGTGGGCAAGCTTGTTAAAGAAGAAAGTCGCATCCTCCTTGCGCAGGCGTCGACGCATCTCTTCAGCCATCTCCTTCGTTTCGACCCCGACTTCAACTTCGAAGCCGTAACCGCCCTCGTTCCCAGGGTAATTTGCAATGCCCTGGGGAATGGGTGGAGGACCATGTGGATAATCTGATCACGTGGTTCGCCCCTGACAGCCACGAAGACCAGCACGAAGCCGAGGGGCATGGGGCCGCCGACTGCGACGATGATGATGCGTCTCCTTAGGTCACCTTTCTTCTGTTTACCTGCCGACATTTTAAGTATGGCCCCGCGGGGATGTAAAGTGTACTGATGGAAACTCCTTAATGATGTATCGAACCGTATTGCACCCTCCTAGGCTGCTTTTCCTTTATGTTTATTCTACGCCCATAGCCCTCAAGTGAGGGTTAATCATCACTGGTATGCCGGGTCGTGATGCTCGGTCAAGGCCAGGAGATGAACGCTCCTGAGGTCAGAGACCGAGGGCAACGCGTGCCTGTTGGCTCGCTCAAGAGCGTCATGCGAGGACTTAGATAGTAGAGTCTTGGTGAGGTGTGCACAGGGGTAGACCCACGGCTGTTGCGACCTGGGTCCTTAATGCCGCTGGGGCTGGCCCGGGCGCAAACACTGTGCCCAGCCCCCGCTCACGGGATTCTCGAGAGGGGGGCATCAGGCAGCCGTTGCTGCTCTTGGGGGGAAATTCAAGAAGGGAAACACTGCAAGGAAAAACCCCAACCCTTTTCTGAGAAAATACACAAAAACTCCAAGCTTTATTCAGAGAAATTGCAAATCCGTTTTACAAGAAATGCGGAAAGGTTGCCGCGTCCGGCACCTACACTAGTCTTCCCACCAGCGCGGAGCATGGGGCCTCCACTTGGGCATGGGCATGGTCACTGTTCGACTGTTCTGCCAGCGCGGAGCATGGGTCTTCCACTTGGGCGTGGGCGGGAGCTCCCGCTAGGCCTTGGAAAGGCTCACTGGGAGACTCCAGGGCATGTAAAGCCCCACTCATTATTATGTGAGAGTGCCACGGGTAGAATTTGCAGAGGTGTTGGATGTTCGAGGTGTTCTGCACGGGAACCCCGTCCTCCATCTCCAGGCGCGCGGCGCCTGGCCTGGAAACATGGGCGACCCGAAACGGGCCTTCCCAGCTCATGAGGTGCTTCCCTGGATGCCGGACAGGGTGGGTTACCCCCGCAGGCCACCTCCTGGCCGGCGCAGCCAACCCGCGGCTGCGGCGGTCGATAAGGCGGAAGGATCGGAGGCTGACGTTAGAATGACGGCCGCCGTGGCCCCTGCCCCGCTATCAATGGGTTCACCCCGCGGTAGAAGCGAAGATCGAGCGCGCCGTTCCCGATGGCTTGATCGTCAGGATCATCAATACTTCGCGAGGCCAGGGCCCCTCATGAGCCGACGCGGTGCCCTCGCCCGCATCGCTAGCAACAACAACCCCCATTTACAATTAGTCTCTCCAAAACATATTGCACTATCCTTGGAACGCAGGTAGATCATGCTCCGGTGGCGCGCTTGCGGAATGGGGCCAGGCTGAGCACCCCGGCGTGGATCCCTCCGGATCCCTCGGGCGCCCCAGGGCCCAAGGGCCTCGGGAGGAATCAGGGAACTCGCGACGGGGTTGGCTAGGCAAGCTGCAGCCCGTGTCAGGGCCCGCCCACGCCGGCACAACTGAGATGATCGCGATGACCCTATTCCTCCCCACCTATGAGGCCGTGGGGCCCCGCCTGCCCAGGACCAGGAGGAATCCCCTGTGAACCTTGGCAACCGGCGGGGCGTGTCGGGGTGCCGCGCCTGGGACCAGTCCTGCACCTGGCAAGAGGGCCCGTCGCCGGTCGTCCCCCGCGCCGCGAGGAGCCGCGGCGCCAGCATGACGGCAGCCCACGCCTCCAGATCCTCGGGGCTGAAGACCCTGTCCAGAAGTGGGCCCTCCCCTGAAGGGGTGCCCGCAGGCTGCCGCCCCTCCTGAGGGGTCGTTCAGGACTGCCCGCGCCCCTGGCCCAATGCCGCGTGCATGGGGGCGATGGATAGGGTCCCCTGCCTCGGAGGCGCGAGGCACCCTGCGCCTCCTGAGGATCTACCCGTGACACTCTCACGTAATAATGAGTGGGGTTGTACACGCCTCGAAGTCCCCCGACGCGCCACTCCACAGCCCCGCGGGGGCTCCCACCCACGCCCAAGTCGAAGCCCCATGCTCCGCGCTGGCGCACAACACGGTCTTACAGCAATTTGGAATTAATTTGGAGTTTTCGTATCTTTTTTCGAAAAGGGGGTGGGAATTTTTTCTCCTCGGAGCATTTCCCATGTTGAGTCTTCTTTTTAAGATGTCTGGCAGCTGCCAGCCTCTCTCTCTATCTCGAGCACCCCGCGAGCAGGGGCTGGGCACGGTATGCACGCTTGGGTCAGCCCAGCGGCAATGAAGACGCCCTGAGGGCCCAGGACAAAACCGCCGCGGGCCCGCTCGCGCGTACATCTCGCCAAGACCTTGGCGTTCGAGTCCTCACGCAGCGCTCTAGAGCAAGCCCGCGGGTACGCGCTGCCCGAGGTCTCCGGCGAGCGTCCGCCCCCTGACCCTGGCCGGGCACCGCAACCCGGCCTAACGATAGCGCTTCACCCCTGCTCAGGGGTTGCGGGCACGAGAAAAGCAAAGGGATGGCAGCATAAGGGAGTACAACGCTACTCAATACATCATAAAGGAGTCTTTCAAAAGTGCTTTCACATCCCCGCGGGGTCACATTCAAAGTCTTAACAGGAAAACAGGGGAAAGGGAGCGTAAGGAGACACACCGTCTCCATCACTCCTGCTGTCATCATCGTCGTCAACCCCCGATCATCGATCACAGGCGGGCCCTCGTCGCCGACAGGGGCAAGTTCCACAATCAGGTCATCCACGTGGTCCTCCACCCAGTCCGCCAGGGCCCATTAAATCACCTCAGGCATGGGGGCTGTCACGGCCCCGAAGTCGAAGTCAGTATCGAAGCGAAGAAGGTGGCGGAAGATGCGCGAGGCCGCACGTGCGAGGAGTTCGCGGCTCTTCTCTTCGACAAGCTGGCGCACTTTCTCAGCCCCATGTTCAAGGCATTACACGGCCCTGGTGAAGAAACCGAGATAGCCGGCGTCGTCGGCAACAAGCGGGCTGGAGACGCTCTCATCACAAATGCTACCAGGGCCCGGTTGGCCCTATGCTCAAGGGCCTGGAACATCTCAGAGCCCATGTGCTGCAGTCCCCAGGCTCGCTCTACCTCGTCCGAAGCCTTCTCTACGAGGGAAGTGACATCCTCCACCTGCTTATAGAGGAAAGACAGCTCGGCCTCACCCGTGGCCTGAGCATCCACTGCGGCCTTCTCACGTCGCTCCCCCGCGGCTAGCTCCTTCTTGAGGCAATCAGCCTCGCCCTTTAGCTCACCGCACCGTGTGCTGAAACGAGTCTCCTGAAGCTTCAGCCTTCGACGGTAGTCCTCGGCGAGGGCCCTGTGGACCCTCGCGACCCTCTCCTTAACCTCCTCCTGGATCATTGCCTCCCGGGAGGCGAGGGCGTCCTCGGCGGCGGCAACTTGGCGCTCCATTACTTCCACTCGCTCGCGGTCTAGGCTTTGCTCCAGCGCCTCCAGCGTTAGCGTGACCTCGAGCGTGCGGAGCCTCGCTTCGCCCATAGGGGACGCGCCCATCGAGGCGGCAAGCACAGCTCTGTACGCCTGGACTTGTTGCTCGAGGGCGGCATTTGAAGTTTGAAGCTCCTTCTCGCGCTTCTCAGCCTCCTTGCGCCGGCAGTCCGTGGCTCAGGCCTCCTCAAGGGCACGATCGCGAGCCTCTCTTGTCGTAGCAAGGTATTGCTCGGCCTCCGCACGAGCATGCTCGCGCTGCAGACGACCGAAGTTGATGGCGACTTTGAGCTGATGCCACTCGCGTGCCAGGCGCAAACGCTCCGCCTCCAGGCGCGTGTCAACGTCGCCGAGCTCCACCCCAAGGCGGCCTAGCATGCTAGCCGCCTTATGAAGAAGGTCGTGCCAGAGGGCGCTGCGCCTGCGCGCATACTCCAGCACCTGGCCAGGGTTTTTCTCCTCGCCCGAGTCAGCAGAGGAGGCGCGCGAGGACTCGCCCATCTCCGGCAGGGGCCAGAGACTGGGGCTCCTCTGCCTGGTCCTCTGGTCCGAGGTGAGGCCTGGCGTGAGCTCACCCCACCGCTTGAAGATGGTGCTGGCGCGCGAGCCACCCAGCTACCGGCTGGATCAGCAGGGGAGCCCTTGGCACCGCCCCCGCAACCTGGAAGGCACCCCTGAAGAAGGATGCCGAAAGTGCAGGCCGAGGCCCCCCAGGGGCGGCCTTGGCTCGGATGCGGGTGCCTCCTTACGCACGACCACGTGGCTCATGAGGCGCTAGACCACCATGGGGCCGGCACCCTCTGGAGGTGGCAGCAAAGGTGCGCTCGTTCCTTCGTCAGAGGGGGACCTCGGGAACGAGAGTCAGAAAGGCACACTGTATGAAGATCAGAGAAGGCCGGGCACTTACTCATCCGTGGCGATCCACTTCCTCTTCTTCAGGACCCTTGGAGCATAGTTGTGGCGGCCTCCGGACTACTTCCTCTTCCGGGGTGTGCGAGGGCTGAGGGACGGCGTGCTGGGGTCTGCTGCGCGGTCTCCCGTGGTAGAGGTAGTGGCCCTATCTACCGGCGGACCATCTCCTCCGCCGCCCGGAGGGGCGAAGGTGGGCGCTGGAGGGAAGCACGGCTCAGGACGGCCCCCCGCAGCTGCTTGGGGGGCACACGTCTCAGGACCTCTGGGCCCTGGAGTCACCAGGAGGGGGTTGTCATGAGGCCCCACGTGGCCCTCGGGAAGCAGCCACCACTCGTTGAAGCGCGGCATCTTCTCGGCGAAGGCTCCCCCGTGTACAAGGGGAGCCCCTCCGAAGGAAGCGCGGGGGTTTTCCACCGATCAGGAGGCGGCGCACCGCGCACAGCATGCTGGAAGCGAGAGAAGGCTCCTGAAGCCTCATGCCATCTGTGGGGCCGGTGAGGGCCCTCATTGGGCGAGAATAGCACTGGAGTGGAGAGATGCGCCGCCGAACAAACTCCTTCACCACCATCGCCATCGTCACCCCCGCCTCCCTCAAGACAGCCAGCGTGGCCATGACTCGCGCGAGCCGCTGATCGATAAGCTCTGCGTGCTCCCAACCAGAGCTCGGCACTGCGGGGGCCGCCGGAAGCAGGAGCAAGGGGCTGTACGCGGCGGCGTCGATGTACACCCATTTTTTCCGAAATCCCTCCACATTCGGCCGGAGCGTGGTGTCGATACCGGCGCCCGCGGTCACTGCCACCGCTCGACATGACACACACCCTGAGCGCTACTCGCCAGCTACCATTTGAAGGGAGAAGAAGTGGCGGACCAGGGCGATGGACGGGCCAATGCCCACGAAGGCCTCGCACAAGAACGCGAAGGCGGAGAGAAGGACAATGGACCCAGGTTCAAGATGCAATGCGTGGATTTGATAGTGCGTAAGCACGGCATTGAAGAAATCGGAAAATGGCAGCAGCAAGCCGGAGAGGAGGGCATGAAGATGAAGGGGGATGTTGGTGGCATCTAGATTGGATAACAAACGGGAGGCGGGCCAGATCTTCGTTGCCTTCCACTCATTGGAATCGGCGGTGATTGCATGTCGGACCTTGTCTAGCCCCTCGAGGTTGATCACGGTGGACCGGCCCCGTGCAGGCTCCGGCCCCGCCAGGGAGTCTGCCGCCGCCGGAGTCTTGCCCCTCTTCTTCTTGGGAGCCATGGCGGCGAGGTGCCAGCCCGAGCGCGCCTTGGGCCTGGGGGCTACTTTCGGCGTTCTGGAAACCAGGGTACCCAGACCTGCCTACATGCGGCCCATGGCGTGGCTCCCTCGTCGGCCTAGTATGGCCCAGTGGCAAGGCCTTCAAGACAAGACCCTCGCGAGGGCCACGGCCTCGCGAGGCGGACGACACCAAGACCTCCAAGGGAGCGACCTCCTCAGGCCGCCACCCGATGAGTGGAGAATTCTATGTAGGTACCCGACCTCCCGAGGTTGCAATGATGTGAGCCATGACGACCATGGCCAGGCGGGCGCCAGCGGGCGCAGAGGAGGCAGTTTCCCTTTCGGTGCTAAAGGAGCAAGGACATGCGTGGGTCCCCGAGGAGCCTCCCAAAGGTTTCCATTCCAGTCCTACAAGACTAAGACCACAGGCTCGACAGGACGGAGGTCATCACCGAGCCCACCACCGCGTCATGACCAGAAGCTTTTCAGGATTTCGTCAGGATTAGATGTACTTCTTGTCCCCTTTCAAATAGGCCGATGTGGGATCCCTTCCTGCCTAAGTTTTGAGGGAAGAGGGCCGAGGCCACTATAAATATAGGTTAGCCACCACTGAGGTGGGGGGGATCGATTCCACCCTCACCACTAAGCCCTCGCGAGGCTGTTGATCCACTCTAATTGTTCATCCTCAGCCTCCTCGTGAGGCCAATCCACCGCAAAGCAAGAGTAGGGTTTTACACCACAAGGTGGCCCGAACCAGGGTAAACTGCCGTGTTCATCTTCTTCCCCGCTCACACGAATCCAACGAGGCTAGGTTGTAGGGTGGTGAGCTTGAGACTTGAGAGGTTGACATCTTCACACACACACCAGAGTTCGAATCTTCTTGTGTCTGCGGAGCCCTGAATCCGACAGCACTCAAGCAGAACGTGAGGTCATGGCTAAGGCACTTGCCAGAAGATTCCATCTCCTCCTGGGCAGATCAGTGCAACGAGTTCGTGGCCGCCTTCACGGGTGGACACCAAGAACCAGGGCAGCCTAGTGATCTGCAGACCCTTCTATAGAAGGAGGGAGAGAGTTTGTGCAAGTATCTGCAGAGGTTCAGCCGAGTGCACCACAACATTCCAAAGATACACCCGGCAGCTGTGATTGCCGCATTTCATACGAATGTGCACAACCGCAGAATGCGGGCTAGGATGAATGTCCGGTTGCCCACGACCATCAGCAAACTCTACATGCTGGCAGATAAGTGTGCTCGTGCTAAAGAAGGGAGAAGACTTCCCGGGGAAGAGGTTGGCGTCGAAGTCGATTCAGAAGACGACACTGCCACCCCTAGAAAGAAGAACAAGAAGCGCAACAAGAAGTGAAAGGAGAAGGTAGTGATGGCCGTTGAGAGTACTGGTGATCTCAGCACCGGCAAGAAGGCAAAAATGAGACGCCCGGCAAGGAAGCTGCTGCATGCGCTGATTGCCAGGCGGCAGCAGTTGCTGTGAAAACCAGCAAGTGTGACGGGCTATACTGCAGATCCATAGGACCAAGGGTCAGGACCTCAAAGATTGCAAGCAAGTCGAGCAGTTGGTTGAGAAATGGAAAGCTGAATATGAAAGGCGCGACAAGGAGTGAAACCAGAATGGTACTGGCGGGAAGGGCCGCGGTGGTCATAACGGACACCGCGGCAAGTCTGATCAGCAGAAAGAAAAGCCCGCCAGAGGCCGTGAGAGGAAAGAAAATGAAGATGACAGCAAAGAGGAAGATGATGAAACCAGTGAACAGGAGTTCCAGAAAGCTATTGAGGCGATGTGCATTGACGGGGGTGCATCTTTGCACTCCTCTCACCGCTAGCTCAAGCAGTGGGCACATGAGGTTAATGCAGCAGAACTTGTAGCAAGCGCTCGATAACCCCTCAAGTGGTCCCGAACGCCCATCATCTTTGACATTGAGGATCATCTAGACCGCACCACTGCGGTAGGATGTCTGCCATTGTTGGTTTCACCAACAATCTGCAAACTCAAGATCACCAAGATGTTGGTTGATGGAGGGGCAGGCTTGAATTTGATTTCTCCAGGTGTGCTGAAGAAACTCCAGATTCCAGATGAGGACTTGAAGAAAACTGGCACTTTCCAAGGAATCAACCAAGGAAGGAGCTAGCCGAAGGGAAAGATTACCTTGCTGGTAACATTTGGCGGGGAAATAAACTTCAGGACAGAGAAGATTGTGTTCGATGTTGTTGAACTTCCTCTACCATTCAACGGGATTCTTGGCCGGCCAGCTCTGGCCAAGTTCATGGCGGCATCCCACTATGCCTACCACACATTGAAGATGCCTGGTCCTATGGGAGTCATCACCATCCCATCGGACAAGAGAGATGCAGTTCTCTGCATGGATAAGATGTATAGGGATGCGGTTGCAGCAGAGGCCGTCAGGGCCCCAGCTCCTGCCAAGAGGGAGAACAAAGTCAAGGAAACTGGCAAGGACTCCGATAAGGACTCCGGGAAGCGCACCTCTTCAAAGTATGCCGCACCCGGCAGCAACTTGCCGGAAAGTTCAACTAGCAAGAGATCCAAGGCTGCTCCTCCGACAACCAAGAAAGTTTCGGCGCGATAGGATGGCACTGATGGTACCTTCACCATTAGTGCTACCCTTGACGACAAATAGGAAAGCGCGCTCGTTACCTTCCTGCGGGCGAATGTTGATGTGTTTGCCTGGCAACCGTCTGACATCCCCGGTGTTCCCAAGGAGGTAATCAAGCACCACCTTGTTGCCTGTCCTCATGCCCGCCCCGTCAAACAAAAAGTGAGAAAGCAAGCCTTGGAGCAGCAATAGTTCATTGCTGAGGAAATCAAGAAACTAGAGGCAGCAGGTTTGGTCCGAGGGGTACTGCATCCAACTTGGTTGGCGAATCCAGTGGTGGTGCGCAAAGCTAATGGAAGTGGAGACTTTGTATTGACTTCACTAACTTGAACAAAGCTTGTCCAAAAGGACCCCTTCCCTTTGCCGCGAATTGAACAGATTGTTGATTCCAGCTCTGGATGTGACTTGCTATCCTTCTTGGATGCGTACTCTGGGTATCACCAGATCTTCATGGCCAAGGAAGACGAAAAAAATACCGCCTTCATCACGCCATGTGGCACGTACTGCTTTGTGCGTATGCCCTTTGGGCTGAAGAATGCTGGTTCTACATTCGCAAGGGCCGTGCAGATTGGGTTCGAGCCACAGCTGCACAGGAACATTGAAGCATACGTGGATGATATCGTGGTCAAAACAAAAAAATCTTCACTCATAGAGGATTTCGAAGAAACCTTTGCAAACTTGCGGAAGATAACTTGAAGCTTAATCCGGAGAAATGTGTGTTTGGCATTCCGTCCGGCAGACTTCTTGGGTTCTTTGTGTCCCAGCGAGGGATAGAAGCCAACCCCGACAATATCAAAGCAATAGAGTAGATCCAAGCCCCGAAGATAGTTAAGGATGTGAGACGCTTGACCGGCTGTGTGGCCGCACTGAGCAGGTTCATTCCTAAATCCGCTGAGTGCGCCTTGCCATTCTTCAAAATCTTGAAGAAGGCTGGTCCAGTAAAATGGACTCCAGAGGCCGAGGCTGCGCTACAGGATTTGAAGGCTTACCTTTCTTCTGCTCCAACCTTGGTCGCACCCAAGCCACAAGAGCCGTTGTTGTTTTATCTGGCGGCAACAAATCAACTGGTTAGTGCAGCCTTGGCACCACAGAGGGAAGTGGATAGCAGAGAAGCTAATGTGAAAGAACCCGCCAGTGCTGAGCCAACTTTATCCCTGGCAAGGTCTGCTGGCGGTGACGGGGGTGGGGGGAACCACAGATCAGCGCTGACGAACGGGAGGGGGTGGCAAGGAAGAAAATGGTGCAGCGACCAGTTTACTTTGTTCGCTCCCTCTTGCAGGGAGCGAGATCAAGGTACTCTGGTGTCCAAAAATTAATCTTCGGCCTCCTCATGGCCTCGAGGAAACTGCGCCATTAGTTTCAAGCCCATGAGGTCACTGTTCTGACTCGCCTCCCACTGCAGCGGATGCTGAGGAACCCCGAAGCCACCGGCAGGATAGTAGAATGGGATGTGGAGCTGTCAAGTTTTGCCCTAAAATTTGGGAGCACGGCAACTATCCAAAGCAGAGCACTGGCACAATTCATAGCGGAATGGATGCCGACGCCTGATGAAGAGACCGTGGAAACTGCCCTTCCCGACAAGGAGGCCCCTCAGGAATGGGTCATGTACTTTGACGATGCTTTCTCGCAACAAGCTGCTCGCGCAGGAGTATTACTCGTTGCCCCCACCGGGGGCACCTCAAGTACGTCGTCCAAATGCATTTCCCCAGGGAAGACGCCACCAACAACACGGCAGAATATGAAGGGCCCCTTGTCAGGCTCCATATTGCTGTTGAATTAGGAATCAAGAAGTTAATCATACGCGGCGACTCCCAGCTTGTTGTGAAGCAGGTGAACAAAGATTATCAGAGCCCGCTGATGGAAGCCTACGTGGAAGAGGTGAGGAAGCTGGAAGAGCATTTCGATGGGCTGCAAATAGAGCATGTACCCCGTGCGTAAAACAGCATCGCTGATCACCTGTCGAAGTGCGCTGCACATAAGCTTCCTGTGGAACCAGGCACTTTTGTGCTCCACCTCACCCAACCAAAAGTTTCTCCATCTGCCTTGGCCAGAAAAAGAAGAAAGCTCAACACCGGCAAACATTTCCCCGCAGAGCTCCCTGGAGCCGCTAGTGAAAAGGCTGTCGAAGGAGATCCTGCGCTGGATGGAGGGACGCACTCTCAAGTAGAATCCCAGGTTCTTGCCGTTGAGGAAAGTGCTCCCACAGCTGAAGAGATGCCTTTGGTCCTTGTCGACGAGCCTCAGGCTCCGGTATGGACATAGCACATAGTCCAATTCTTGCAAACTAGAGAACTTCCTGACGATCCAGAGCAATCTGAGAAAGTAGCCCAGCAATCGAGTATGTACCAGTTTGTGGACAACATTCTGTACAGAAAGAGGCCGAACAACGTGAAGTTGAAGTGCATCAGTCAACAGGATTGACTAGAGCTGTAGGCAGAGATACATGGAGGCGCGTGTGGATCACATCTGGGATCAAGAGGACTTGTCGAGAAAGCTTTCTGGCAAGGATTCTACTGACCCACCGCACTCCGGGATGCAACTGAGCTCGTCACTAAGTGTGAGGCATGCCAGTTCCACTCCAAGAATTTCCATCAGCCAGCTCAGGCCTTGCAGACCATCCCTTGTCCTGGCCTTTCGCGGTCTAGGGGCTCGACATCCTCGGCCCCGTTCCCCGTGCTACCGAGGGCTCTGAATTCTTGTATGTTGCAATCGACAAGTTTAGAAAGTGGCCCGAAGTGGAACCAGTGAGAAAGGTGATGGTGCAGTCATCTATCAAGTTCTTCAAGGGACTGGTGTGTCGTTTTGGAGTGCCCAACAGGGTAATCACCGACAATGGCACCCAGTTTACAAGTCGCGCCTTCATGCAGTACATCCAGAGCCTTGGGAGCAAGGTTCTTTCAACTCCGTTGCCCACCCAAGGAGCAACGGGCAGGCTAAGAGGATGAATGCAGAAGTACCGCGGGGGCTGAAGACAAGAACCTTTGATAGACTGCAAAAATGCGGCAAGCGCTGGATTGATGAGTTATCAGTGGTTCTTTGGTCAATCAGGATGACACCAAATTGCGCTACTGTCCAGACTCCCTTCTCCCCGGTGTACGGAGCAGAAGCAGTGCTCCTCACGGAACTCATATATGGATCGCCTCGGGTACTTGCCTACGATGAAGTAGTGCAAGAGCAGCTACGGCATGACGATCCCATGCTCCTCGAGGAGGACCATCTCCGGAGCTTGAGGAAGGTGACCTTGTCCTTAGGCGCGTTCAGTCCGCCAAGTGTTCAAAAAGGTTGACACCAAAGTGGGAAGGACCTTACCGGGTAGTACGTGTCACCAGACCTAGCGCAGTCCGTCTGGAGACCGAACATGGCATCCCGATGCAAAACTCATGGAATTTTGAGCATTTTCTTAAGTTCTACCTGTAAGGCGCAGTTGTCGGGTCTTGCCTCTGTAGCCTGATTTGTACAAGCATAGACCCCTGGACTTGTAACCCTTTGTACAAAGCCAGGTGAAGACCCTGTGCAAAGATAATAAAATGAAGCGCTGGCACAAAACTTGTATGCATGTTTACTTAAGTATGATTTTGCTATGATAACTAATCCTTTAAGGAGGATCATATGCAGCAGTTTTCTCCCCTGCACTTCTTTTTGCTCAACAGGAGGGCCCCCGTAGTGGATGAACTTCCCAAAAGGAAGAGTGAGAACGAGCCAGCATATTGGTCCCCGACAGCTCTTCTTTATCAGGAGCAATAAGAAGGTCAGCAAACCAAGATAAGTTCACCTCGCCTTCCATGATGTGTTCCTGTATAAAAAGCTTGTGCGTAAGGAAACCTTGTCGCTCCCAATATCTGTGTTCCCATCCTTTGATTCGAAGTTACTTCAGTCAGGTTGGTCGCAGTGGCATTTGGGGGGGGGGGGACTGACGAGGGGCCGATTTCCATCCACACTCCTAACCCATCAGCCAGGGTTCAGTAGCAGCTATGGAAGGGACTGGCAAGATGTCTTGCCGGGAAACTTTGTTTACTTGAAATTATTGAGGGATCATTCCTCAGCATGGATATGATACGTGCACAGGTGCCCGTCAGGCATTGTTTTTTCATTAATATGCAGTTAAACAAGTAGGAATCATACAGGATACAAGCATGGATAGAGGGTTACATAATTCGAACTAAAGTTTGGGAAATGCCTACATCTTTTGATTTAAAAAAAGTTAAGTGCCTCGTAATGCCTTTCTTGTCCCTCTCCTCCTAGGAGTTGCATCAAGAAGGAAAGAGGGCAAAAGGAGCGCCTGGGCAGAAGCCCAGCCCGACCCCATCGTGACCAGCGGGACGCAGCCTGACAAGATCGGGAGGGCGCCTCCCCGACAAGGAAGAAGAGGCCAGGGATGGAGAGAGCGGCTAGGCGATGCCCTGGTCACCACCGCCAGGACCAGAGGAACGCGGCAAGAGGGACACCGGAAGGGAAGACAAAGCCGGAGTCCGCAAAGAAGCCTCCCGGGGTCCAGCTAGTGGAAGCGGAGTCGACCAGGCCAAGCCCGCCCCGGCAAATCGCTCTGCCGGGGGCCAGCTGCAGATGGTGGTGCTGCCAGCACCCAAGTGATGGTGACGGTGTGTCCGACACTTAGCCATAGTCCGAGTCAGGATCGGCGCCGCCGTCTTCACCATCAGTGTCCTCTTCGTCGCTGTCGCTCAAGGAGGAGCTTTCGTCATCCATCGAGCTCTCCGCGCAGCACCCTATGCGAGCACCCAAATGCCCGAAGACCTTAATATATAGCAGATCAGCCTCCATTAACTTAAAATGAAGGACGTGCCCCTCTGCCAAGCTATGGGCATGTGCAAAAGTTTTCCGGCCATGCCGGAGGAGCATTACATGAGATGCGGGGAACTCAACGTCCACCCGCATGTTGCCATTACAGCAACCTATCTTGTGCAACTTCAACCCGTGCGGCTGTTCAACCTCCATCGCCCTTGCAAAAGGGCCAGGAACCCAAAGACGGCTGCGTGGGGGCTCGCGCAACCTGACGATGAACTCCAGTGTTGTATCTCTGACAAGGCAGTGCATCGGAGCAGGTGCAGCTGGGAGAGGAGCCACCGGAGTACCACCATGTCCTCCTCGGCCCCGAGCACCGCGCCGGCCATGACCACGTCCTGTGGCTCCACCTTGCAGACTGGATCCTGCCCCTGCGTCCCCAGCAGGGGCGGGGATGCGGTGCCGAGAGGAGGCCCTTGTCGCCACCGCCGGAGCTCGAGCGCGCCCCCTTCCCCTCACCATGGTGGGAGAAGGACACAAGAAGAAGAAGAAGATGCGTGGGTGAGCCCTTCCATTCACCTCCGTGCTCCCTTTTTATAGCGAAGTGTGGCAGGGGCTGGCTCCCCACCGTCCTGTGGCAACCGCCCCTCTTCGCCAATCCGGTTCATCTGCGTCACCAACGGCGTCCAAATTCGCCTACCGCCCTCCTGCGCCTATCCCTGGTGCCATGCTTTCTGCCATGGCACTCATTCTCGCGCCCTACGCATCCGCCACCAACCCTGCATAATGCATGCAGCATACACGGCGGAAACGACAAGTGTAGTGGGCTGGGTAAAATGGCAGTTACCTCCCCGAACCACGCAGACGATTCAATCAACTTCCCATGAACGTGGACAGCCCCTGGTCCGTTACATGGGTAGCCCCACGTCATTCGTCATCACACGACTCGCGGGAAACCAAGGAATTGATTCAATTTCAGGTTAAGGAAGAAGCAAAGAAGATCTCAGAAACATGGATCCCGCCGCAGCTTAGTAAGGGTGCCCGCCTGCGCATTGTTAGGGCCTACCCCAATGATGCCCGGCAGCATGTATGGGCCAGGCCCGGGGGCTCCTATCGGTGAAACAAACATTCACGTTTGTCGACCGGACTCATGCATAGCCGTGCTGACGATCATACTTCCAGCACCAATGCATGACACAAGGACAAGCCATAAAAGCCGCTCTTCGTGAGATCAAGGAAAGCATTAAGAAAAACAAGATAGCTGTGGGCCACCTTGGGAAGGCCTCCCATGCCGGGCAGGAGAGCCTGGCCAGGTTGAGGCCACCCCCAAGGACGAGCCCAGATTTGCCCTGGCAGGCTTACCAAGGCCGCCAAGATCAAACCCCGCCAAGCTCCTTCAACAAGGAACCTTCACCAAGACACCACCCCTCCACCTCACCACACCCAAGTCACTAATCAGTGCGGTGTCAAGGTGTTAAGCAACCAGGTGGATCCTATCAAGCACGTGGCAGCATGAAGGAGAAGAGATTAGCTTTATTGACACCCGTCCATGAGACGTGTCGAGCTGATAAGAAGAGGCAGATAAGCGGCGCGACAGGCTTGCCAGGATTCGCCCTCGGCACGACACCTAGCAGTACATTTAATGCACTTTGTCCTAACTGTGAGAGTTAGGTATGATATCACTGTTAGCTATCTAATCACACCCAAATGACTGTTTTTCCACTGTGGTCACCCCTTAACCTATAAAAGGAGGCCCGACGCAACCTAGCAAAGGGTTCGAATGCTTCGCCCCCCTGCTCGTGTACGTGCGTGATTGCACTCCCGAGGCACCCTTGCCGAGCTAGTGCTCTCTGTGCCTTTGTCCTCCACCCGAATCAATCCACCCAAGCAGGAGTAGGGCTTTACGCTGAAAAGCGGCCCGAACCTGGGTAAAAACAAGCTGTCCATCGCCATGCTGTCCCTCACTGTTTGTGCTCTTTGTGCTATGCGGCCGTCCCCAAGCCGAACCACAAAGGGGCACCCCTGCCCCATAGGTGATCCTGCTTCCACGCCGACAACCTTTGATAGAGCAAATTGGATGGTTGAGAACACTACGATTCGTAGCTACAGATGCGTGTGTGAGAGACTATGAGTGCATGCATGCACCTCTTCTCTTCGTGTATGATGTACTAAACCTACAGTACAAGTGTATGTGTGTAGCATCGACCTAGAGAGATAGAGATGGTGTGTGTGAGAAGTCCTGAGAGACTCGTGAGCGTAGGTGTGTGCGTGGGAAAGAGGGATATAGATGATATGTTCGACGTAATGCGTGTCAAAAAAAGACTAGTCAATAGTTCGCCACAAGGCTATTCCTGGAAAACGCCCAAATAATCGTAAGATCTGCATCCGTGGTGCCAGTTATTGGACTAAAACAATAGTAAAGAAAGAAATGACATGGCATTTTACAAAACTGTCACACCACGCCCCTCCCCTACACATGAAACTGCCACACGAGCGTTTGCAACTGCCGGGCTTTTGGCGCGCGGTAGGCGGGGGAGCTTGGCCTATTGGTTTGCTACTTCTCACATGTGGTCACACATGTCAGTGATGTAGCAAGTCGATGCGCGTCTCTTCGGTGAGTGGTGGGCCGGCCCGACCATCTGTTCATGCTACCGCTCACATGCGGCCGCACATGTCAGTGATGTACCAAGCCGAAGTGTGTCCCTTCGGTGAGCGGCGGGCTGGACCGACCGTGTGTTGGTGCGACAGGAACAAGATGGGCCATAAGTTTACCACCTAACTTACTTTGTAAAGTGTAACACTTGCCTTGGCTCCTTAACGAGATCGGTCAATAGAAATCCCCATTAGAAAGGCGATGGTGGTGTTTTTCTAGCGCGGGAAGCGAGGGAGTTTTTTTTGGAGTGGGGCGTATGCGTGGGAGTTTGGCCGACGGTTTGCATATGTTTCTCGGACGCGCACTTGGGCCCATGTTCTTGGAGGCCATCGTGGTGGAGCCAGACGCCCGAAACCTCTCAGAGCAAAAAAGGAGGAGCCCGCTGCTTGCTATACCTATTCTATAACCAGTTTTGAAATTCTCAGTCGTTCACGTGTGACGTGATATCAGTCGTTCATTTATGTTGATCCAACGGTCTAGGTATCTGGATTCGCGTCTACAGTAACCTAATTGTACTCAGCAATGTCTACGTTCTTCTGGAACCATCGGCATGTCAGTGTGATCAATCCACACAAGAAGCTAGCAAACAACACCTCCACATGTGCCACGTGGCTTCATTGATGCCCCCCACATCATTTTATTCATAAATATATTGACTGAAATAGAGAAACATCACCAGAAACATGATCTTGGTTGTATTTTTTTTCCTACGAAGCAGTGGCAAGCTATTGGAATTCCAACTTACTTGCTTTGCACGTACCGGAAGTACTAGTGCCACATCATATAAAAAGCCTTTCTACACGCATCAAATTATCACGTGGGCTACCTCTTATTTTAGAAATGTGCTCCACCATATTCCAACGTGTGTGTATGAGGGAAGGAGTGCGTGCGTGCGTGCACCTATTCTCTTCATACATGTACTCCACCTAATGGGTGTGTCAGATATATATATATATATATATATATATGGTGTGTGCGTTATGCCTCTATACATATGTTTGTATCAAGGAGAGGCATTAATACATAGTATATGTATGTGCAGGGGGCGATATACAAGAAGAGAGGGGAGGGATCATTTATGCGAGATATCAATAGAGACGCATAGAGGGGAGAAATTTACGAGCGTACAAGCACTAGGAAATATGGGGGTGCTGGAAGATGATGCGAGAGGCCAACCAGATGAAGACAAGGAAGGAATACAAGTGCGAGATCGATAATTAAAGAGAGGGGACGAGAACGTGCGTGGGCGCACGTGTCTGATCGATAGATAAAGCAGAAGGCGTGGATGATAAGATGGGGAGGTATAATTAATGTGTGTGTGGTAGGCGGTTCTATCTAGAGAGGTCGTAGTTCGGCCGATTGTACATGGGAAAAGAGGGGGAGACCTAACTAGATATATAGATTTGTCGGTTTGTGCAGGAAAATAGCGAGAGAGACCTAGCTACACATAGAGGGAAATTGGTTGGTGCACAAGCATGCATGTGTTAGAGATAAAGAACTCCCGGAGTGACAAAGAGAGGGAGAGGTGTGTGGGAGGGGAGGGGTGTAGCTAGCTAGCTACACTACAAAAAAAAGACACATCCATGACATTTTGGCCCGAATGAAAAAAATTGTCATGGTTATGACACTTCTATGACGATAATTGTGACAAAACCACGTATCATCATAGATGTGGTGGGCTCCTACTTCTATGGCAAAAAATCATGACAGAAAATGGGCTTTTCGTCCTGGGCGGGCCGGGGACGCACCTGCATGACATTCTTTGGGTCGTCCATGACGGAAAAAATCGTGGTAGAAGCGATGCACGGAGGTTTGCGCGTTTCTGTCGTACACGTACGTACGTGTGTGCGAGGCGTTGGGCTATAACTTAACCCGAGCGAGGCATTCGCTTACTGAACCCGAGCGATTGCACTAGCTACGTTACTGAACCCGAGCGATCGATCCCTTGGCTGTTAACTGAACCCGAGTGATTCCTTCGCTACTGCTGCTAACTGAAGCCGATCGAACCTGCCTCTAGATGAACAATGACCGTTGTTGGGGTTGGATGAACAATTCCCGGTGGGGGTTGGATGAACAGGACCCCGTGGTAGTAGGCCGTTGCCGCTGGATGAACAGGACCCCGAGGAGGAGGCCACACTCGAGCCGGTTGGAAGAATAGGACCCTGTGGAGGGCTGGTTGAATAGTAGTCGGTTGAGGCAGGAGGAAGACGCGGTGGATGAACAGTGGCAGGTGGAGGATGGAGGTAGTCGATGGTGGATGAACAGTGGCCCGTGGAGGCTGGAGCGAGACAGTAGACGGTGGATGAATAGTAGCTCATGGAGTCCCTTTTTGCGGTATGCCACACCCCTCCCGATGAACAGGACCCCGTTTCGAAGGAGAGGAGTACGAGGGTTATAACTGGTTCTGGTGCGGCGTGGTGCTACAGTCGTTGGAGAATAACAGGAGGTGTGGAGGGGTGGAGGGATAGCCTGGCCGGCGATGCGGTGGCGCTTCGTAGTGATGCGTGCTAAGCAGAGCCGCTAGCCGCCAAAGGCCAGAGCAGGCGGTCCCAGCGATGCTGGAGAAAGAAGACGAGAGATTGAAGGTGCATGCCGGCCATTGGACATAAATCCAATGGCTATGGATGTCAGAATCATTTGTTAACTAAGTTGACAATGCCTTGCGTAGGGTTCGACCTATTGGCCGACATGTCAGCCTGCATAAATGTGGCATATATTGTCACGCCCAATATGCGATCCTATCCGAGAGGAACACGAAGGTCCCATCAAGGATAGAGCCGCATATTGAAGACGCTTGCAAGGTGGATGTCATTACATCGTACCATTACATAATAGATGGGGATACATACAAAGGCATACAATTGCCACATGAATACATCAAACATCATACAGAAGAGCGACATCCGACTACGGATAAAAAACAAACGAAAAACAAGAACGACATCCACCCTGCTAGCCCAGGCTGCCGACCAGGAACCTATCCCCTAATCGAAGAAGAAGAAGCAGAAGAACTCCAAAACAAGCAAACGTCGCTCTCACGTCAGATCATCGCATTACCTGTACCTGCAACTGTTGTTGTAGTAATCTGTGAGCCACGAGGACTCAGCAATCCTATTACCATGGGTATAAAGACTAGCAAAGCTTAATGGGTATGTAATGGATAAGTGGTGAGGTTGCAGCAAGCGACTAAGCACTGTATCGTGGCTAACTTACAAGTTCAAGAGAAGGATGAGAAGCTACGCATAGCGGTCGCAAACTAGTAATGGTCAATAAGGGATCCTGAACTAGTTACGTTCAAACATAACCCCACCATGTTCTCTTCTCAAACTCACTCGAAAAGAGACGGTCACGGTTACATGAGAAGCACAACCGGAAAGAAGCAAACAACATGGTAAACACACAACACATAAAACATGACATGATGCTCATCCAAGTATGATGCATGACAAGGCTACATGATGCTACTCATGGCAAGAGATGATGCATAAAAGAACCTCACAATCAAAGCAAGTTTAAATGAGGCCGGAAACATCATATAACACTTCCGGAAACTCCCCATATGCAAATTTTGAAATTGGTCCAGATCTGAATAACACATTATGTTGAAGTTGTTAAACAGCAAGTTAATATGCACCATGATGATCTACACATTTTTCTAATCAAGTTACATATAAAGTTCATTTAATTCGGAGCTACGGCCTAGAAAATATGAGCAAAACAAGCTAAACATGGCATTGATGCAAAATGCATTCAAACATCAAGCACACATACTCAAATCACGGATGCAACATGACATGATGAAACTACATGCAAAACCAAGCAAGTTTCATATATGACATGATCAAAACAGAGCAACGGTTCAACACATACACTTAAAATAAGATATAACAACAATCTGCCTAACAGAAACTAGGCCCTTTGCAATCATAAAACATCACGCTACAGGAACCATATGAGCACAAATTTGAAATGCACTTCAAGTACAGAATACATACTTCAAATATCATTAAGGTTCAGGTTCATAGCAATCAATATTAAACCAATATGATCGATGCAAAAAGCAACTTTATAACACAGATTAGGACTTGGTGAAAAACTGGGCATACATGTGAGCAGAGTTAACATGATGGCATGTTGGAGGCATGAAACAAGTATGCTACAGTCATGAACATGGCATCAAAAGATATAGCATGCTAGAAAACATCATGGAGCTCAAGTAACACAACATGGCATATATATATAGGAGCAGCCTGGTCATGGGAAACATCAAGACAAGATGCAAACATGAAATAGCAGATTCTCAGATAGTGAAAATCTGGGAATGCAAAACAGTAACATTATGATGCTAAATTTGGAGGCATATAACAGCAAGCATAGCAATTTTAATAAATATGCAAAGATCATGGGCATGTAGTATACATGACATACTTCCAATTAAACCATTGGCACAATTTATAAGATCCATAGATTAATTAGAATGAGCTTTGCAAAATGGAACATGTTGTTAATAGACTGACAGTTATATTTTTAAGAAATTTGTGAGCATGAAAAGAACAAGCTACATTAGGCTATAATTACAAACAAGGGATTGGTTGGATAGAGCATAACTTGATCTTCAAAACATGATTAATGAACATCTCTAAAATATGTATACATTTGATGGTAGCATCAAGTAAATATGGCATCATAATATAACAGATTCAGACGGTAGAATTTGCTAAGTCCCTGAAAACAGCAAGCAGCAAATAGGCCACTTTGCAAGCTCATGGCACTCACATCAGGACATCTCATTGCATGACATAAATAGTAGCACCTAGAGGACATGGAAATGCACCACACACATGTTGACAAGATGCTCATATGACATATGCATTAAATCACACAAAAATAACAAAAGGGCAAGTTGTAATAGTTTTTCAGCAGTTAACATCACTTAGCACTTCTGCAACAGGGATAACAACATCAAGATGCATCTTAACGTGAATGTAACCACCACCATTATGTAGAGCACAGAGAGTAGATCAAAATGCATATATAACACATCACCATAGGAACAATATGCACAAAGTTATGGCCATCACAAGATGCATACATGTTGTTAAAAAATCCAGGACTTGGTCGTTTTTAACCGGAAAAACAGAGTGAGCGCAGAATCATTAAGCAGCGCCTAGGGTGAGGGATAGGCGAAGGATGGGCTGCTCACCTAGTGGGCCAAGGCCCAGGTCAGCAGTGGATCAGGCCGGCCGGTGTGGCTGCGGGCTGGGCCAGGCGTGGCCCATGCGAGCGAACGAACGGGCGCGCTTATCGTCATCTCCTCGTGCCCGAGGCGCACAAGCAGGAGGCGGCAGCGCGGCCTTGGGACTCTGGCGTGGGGTGAGCGGAGGAGGGCCGAGGTCGTCGGAGACGACGGATCCGGGGGCGCCAGACCCGGACCTCGCCAGAGCAGGGCCGGCGGCGACGAGGGAGCTCCGGGCGGCGGCGCTGTCCATGGAGGAGTGCAGAGAGGTTAGGGAGAGAAAGAGAGAAGAGAGAAAGGGAAAGGAGAGGGACGGGGCCCTAACCTGGCGGCGAGACAAGTGCCAGCAGCGGCGCGCAACGGCGGCAGGGCTCGGGGTCGCCGATGGGAGGTGCGACGGCGGCGCTTTCCCGATCCAGCTCGGGATCGAGCGGGGGGTAGCACGGGTCGGGGGAGATCCTCCTGGAGTGGGCACGGGCAGCGGCGCCCAGATGGGCCTGGGAGGGTCTGCTTCAGGCCCAGGCGGGCCGCGGCGGCGGGGAGGAGATAGGGGGCCGACGTGGCGGGCGCTGAGTGGCCGAGGGCGACGGTTGGCGGCGGCGCTGGCGCGCCTGGATCCGCCAAGTGGCGGCGCGCGGGTGGACGGGCGCAGAATGCGAGGAGGGGGCGGCGGCTGATCCGTGGGGGAGGCTAGAGGTAGGTGGAGGGGCTAGGGATGTCCAAAAATGGCATGGGAGGGTGTTTATATAGGGTAGGTGCTAGGGTTAGGCGGGGTTTAGTCCGTTTTCGGACCGTTTGATCTCGATTGGACGGTCCGAAACGGAGAGAGGGTCTGGGTGGGTTAGTGGGCTGGTTGTGGCTGTGTAGAAGGCCGTGGGCTGCGGGAGAGGAGAGAGAGGCCCGACGACTGTTTCTGATGACCGAAAACGTCCGACGTTTGACCGGCTATATTGCCGCTATATGTTTAACGGTTGGGCTATCAAACGTACTCCGAATGTGACGAAATTTGGCAGGTGGTCTACCTATAATAAATCAAGGCCGCACGCCAAATTTCATCTCATTCCGTGAACATTTTATGCCACTTATAAAATAATCTTTCGGAGGTGCCACGAGCTCGTGCGAGTGTGTCTGGACTCAGAACGGACAACGGAGATAACTGGGAGACCTGGACGGATGCATGTTTTAAAAAACATGCAGATGAAATACACATGATGACATGGCAAAGTGCAACACTCAAGCGAATGACATGGCAACGACGGCGAATAACTGGAAGACATCTGGCGCATCGGTCCAGGGGCGTTACATATATTTAACCCATGTTTTCTAGAATTTACAGTCTGTTTGCTGGGCTCGGTGAACAAATAATTTAGCATCAATGCGGCCCATTTTCTTTTTTCTAAGAAATCACAGCCCATTTGCACTTTCTTGAAATACACAAATTAGCTGGGCTTGTTGTATTTTTAATGTTAGGTTAGAAGGAGCAATTAATATCAAAAAATAAATAGGAGCTACACATTTTATTATATATAAAACTAGCACATATGCCCGTGCATTGCAACGGGAGATAAAATAGTATGCATTTAAAGTCTGTGATAATTATATGTGCAAGTAAAATCCTGTGTGCACACGAAAAATGAACATTTAGCTTCTAGGCTTCGCCGCGTGAGAAGGAATGAATCCGCTATTTTTCCATTCATTGGTTGAGGGCATTTAAGAGTTTTGTGACGTCATCGTACGCGAGAGAAGGCGCATGAGTTATTCAATCTACTCTTCCTTTTAATCCTTTCAATCGAGGAATTTTAAGGTATGAAGTTTCTGAATATTCCAAGAAACATGAATATTTTTTTAAATCCTGATTTTCTTTGAAAATTATGTACACTTTCGACAAAAAAACGCGAACAAAATATGAAAGGGAGCAACTTTTAAAACTCACAAAGATTTTCAGAAAAAATCAACTTTTTTATAAAAACATGAACATTATTTGAATTTGTGAACATTTTTTTAAAACGGGAACATGTGTTAAAAATTCATAAGATTTTTAGAAAATGTTTATCTTTTATACATGAACATTATTTTTAATTTTTAAAATTTCACTAAAACAAGAATATTTTTTTAATTTGGAGCTTTTTTTAAAGTTCTATTTTTCTTCTTAGAAATCTCGAACAATTTTGTAAAAAAATAAATTTTCTTCAAAAAATGGGAAACTTTTTGCAAGTTCCGAATATTTTTCAAAATAGCAACAAAATTTTGGAATTCTGAACATTTTCCAAAATTTGTTTTTTTTATTTTGAATGTTTTTTGAGATTTTTTAATTTACGAAATAAATTCTAAATCAAAAATAAACTTGGAAGTGAAAAAAGATATAGGGAAAGGAGAATAAAAATAGAAGTAAAACACAGAAGTAAAAGAAAAATGGGTCAGCTCATTACTGGTTGTCCTGTGCGAAACTTTGACCATTTGTCGCCCAGGGCAGAAAATAGAATTTTACTAGCTGCATGGGTAGAAAAGTAAGTGGGCTCGCTTCGCTGGCCACAGCGCGCGGCCCATGTACGAAAATTCCTTTTCTAGCAGACGAACGCATAAGAATTTAGTACCACCTCGAATACATTTTTTTTCCCGACGGTGAATGGATGAAAAAATTGGCGAAACGCGCCTTGCTTTATTAGTAGGTATAGATTAACAAATTAGCGAGTTATTGCTCAAAAGAAAATGAGCGCGTTATTATTACATTGGTCCTTAAAATCTTCGCAAGCTTTTGTACGCAATCACCACGATTTTCCTTGCCTGAGAGTAAAAAACAACCAGGATTTTTCTTGCCAACTTCTGTTAGGCCCATAGGCCAGTACGTACATGATGGAACTAAAAAAATAAGTTGAAACCACTGTGTCGGTATGTCGTGGGCTACGCATGTTAAAAAACAAAACCTAGGCCTAGCTGATACTTCTTCGCCCTCTGAAAAAAATGATACCAGCTATATCCCCGATATACCCCTAAAAAAAGCACCCCGATGACACTCTTCGTTGGAAATTTATTTCGTTTATATTGACTAGGTTGACAAACCCGTGGACCCCAACGTCAGTATACAATTAGGAGGAAGCTTTTTTCCCAATGAGGCACTTGCTTGCGTACGGCCTTGGACCTGGTGGGTCCCCACTGTCAGCCTCTCGACATACAGTCGTCTCCGGATTCCTCTTGTTTGTTGAGCATGTTGACAACGGCAGACGGCGGCGCCACGGCGAGCGAACATGGACTGGAAAGAATCGGAGCCGGGGAAGACGCCTTCATTCTTTCAAACATACCGCAGTAGCCCGGTGGCGGCAGCCCTCTCACCCAAAAGCTGTACTGCCCGGGTTCGATTCCAACTGGTGCAGTTGAATAATATCTAACACTTTCCAAAATTTCGTCCCTAGTTTACCCAGTTTTTCGCACACTCAACATTGTCTTGGCATTTTGAATATAGCATATCTTTTTGACTTTGCATCATATGAAGATGTGCTACACATGAATGTTGATCAGCATGATGTTAACTTGTTGTTAGTTCCATTTTTTACCATGAATTTTGTTTCCAATATTATGTTATCCATGTTTGAAAAGTGCATGTTGATTTAAATGCTCTGCCTCTGAAATATGCAGTTTCTTATCTGAAAATCACTTGGACAAGCAGCCATCGCCGGTGTTGGATTTGATGTCGCGCTTCTTCAATCCCCCGGCAGCGCGAGGGAGAAGAAGATAAACTTCAGTCGCGTGCTGGCGGTTGGGGAATGGAGTGAACTGGATTAAAGAGGGGACCGGCGGAGCGACTGAAGAAGCACATCAGACGCAATTTTTTTTAGTGGATGGCTCTCGATGGCATTTTTTTTACAAGCCTCTGCACGATACAACTTGTATTTTTAGCCTCCTAGTCCGTGGTGGACCAGCAGCCCATTTGCTCGGCGGGCCAACCTACAGAAAGCAGCACTTGATTTTTCATCAAGGCCCAAAAACGACGCAGTACCATGTTTGTTTTGAGGCCAAAAATGTTATGGCAGGGGTTGAGCGGGGAGGGGGGAAGACAGATAAAAAAGAGTTGATGCGTCGTTGCTACCCTAACAAGTAGGTGCAAATCTTCTCGGGAAGAAGGTGTGCCATCGACACTCATACGTCACAATCCCACAATAGACATTCTAACAAGTTCACACACAAGTACAACAGAAAAGGTAAACATTCATATCAAACTCAGGTTCACAGGAACGTTCATATTCATAGCCAACATTCACAATCAACAACTCAAAATATTCATATATACACAAGTTCAGCACACTACTAGCATCAGGGAATTTGCCGTCTGTCATTTCTTTGCCGTCCGCTAGCTGACGGCAAAGAAGGTCTTTGCCGTCTGCTTACATAAAACAGACGGCAAAGAAATGGCTGATGGCAAAGATAATATTTGCCATCAGCCATTTCTTTGCCGTCTGCTAGCGGACGGCAAAGAATCTTTGCCGTCCGCTAGCAGATGGCAAAGAGGTGGGGGTGGGGGTCCACTAGAGGCCAATACACTGTAACAGTCCATCCCACTTCTTTGACGTCTGCTAGCGGACGGCAAAGATTCTTTGGCGTCTGCTAGTAGACGGCAAAGAAAACGCTACCTAATGGCTATACGGCCCACCCCCACCCCACCTCCCACTCTCTCTGCCCTCTCACTCCACCGCGCCCCCCATCCCAACCTCCACACACCAACCCTCCGCTCCCCCCCCCCCCCCTCCCTTCCTCTGCCTCCTCTCCTCCCCGCGCCCCCCCACCTCCCCTTCCCCTCTCGCTGCCTCCCCCCCCCCCTCTCCTCCCCCTCTCTCTTCGTCCCTCATTCCCTCTCCACCTATTCCCCTCAATCCCCCTCTTACACTCTCTCCCCCCTCCCCATGGGCGCGCTCCCCGCTCCTCCGCGCCCCCTCCACACGCCCGCTCCCCCCCCGCGACGCTTCCCTCAGTTACTTCTGCCCCCCTTTGTCCTGCTGCCTCTCTCTTCCCTCCTTCTCCTCCCCCCCTCGGTTCTCCTCCGGTTTCCCATCCGCTGCCCCCACCCGCTCTCCGCTCCTCCGCCCCTCCTTTTATCTCCTCCCCTCTTTTTTTTTTTTCTTCTTTTTTTCACTGTTAGTTAGGTTAGTTTACTAGTGTTAGTTAGGTTAGTTACTAGTGTTAGTTGGTTAGTTACTAGTGTGTTAGTTAGTTAGTTCTAGGTTAGTAAGGTTTACGTTCTAGGTTATAATTTAGTTCTAGAAAAAATTATTGGAGAAGAAAAGAAAATAAGAAGACGAAGAGGAGAAGACGAAAAGGAGGATGAGAAGAAGAAGAAAGAAGAAGAAGAAGAAGAGAAGAAGACAAATAGGGGGAGGATGAGTAGAGGATTCGTATATTAATCAGCAGCCGAAGACATAAGACGAAGACAGCAGAATAATAAAGACGAATCCGTATACAGACCCCCTCCCTAATCCTCATACTACTCCTTCATCCTACTACTTCAACATCCTTCCTCAATACTCTTCCCCCCAAGAAGTAGAAAAAGTAGAAAGAAAAAAAGAAAAGAAGGAAAAGAAGGTCGAGGGTCGAGGTGTCGAGGGTCGAGGATCTCCGAGGGGTCGAGGGTCGAGGGTCATCGAGGGGTCGAGGATCGCCGAGGGGTCGAGGGTCGAGGATCGTCGAGGGGTCCGAACAGGTGTACTAATTTCGTTTACTCTTTTGTCATGGCAGGTGTTGAAAGATGGTGGGCGCGGCTCCAGACCGCTCCGAGGCTCCTTCTTCGTCGGCACGTGGTGGGAGGGGTACTTCCATTCCACCTAGTCTCTCTGCAGAGCGTTGGCCGACAGTATGAAGAAACCGGTGGGCGCTTCTTCATCGGCATTGTTACCCATCGGGAGAGGAGGTCGGAGAGGGAAGAAAAGAGGAGGTCGGGGAGGACGTGGCCATGGGAAAGGTAGGCAGGCTCCTACGCCTTCCTCGCCGCCACCCCCAGCTGATTCACCCGAGCACAGGACTGCTAGAGAGTCGGTGTACTAAGTATTGGGCCATTAGTACCCCGTACTTGTGCACGGGCAGTTGTAGCCATGCTCGCGGCAAGGCTTGTCGGGGAACAGTTCGAGGTTGACTCAGGCTACCAGAGAAATTATCAAGTCAAAGATCTGAGAATCAGCAGATAAGGAGAGCTAGAATCCGAAAGCCAGCTTCCCCGGCAAGATCTTGCCGAGGTGGCCTGTGAAGCCCGGCAAGATTCGGCGCCCGGCAAGGTTCGGTGTCCGGCAAGATTTGGCGCCCAGCAAGGTTCGGCGCCAGGCAAGGTTCGGCGCCCGGCAAGATTCTGTTGCTGTGCCACCGCTTTGGCACAGCAACAAGCCCGACATTCCGGATCCTTCTTTGGATGCGTGGCGACGCGCCAGTGGAGGAGAGCTTAAGCGGTGCTGATGGGATGGCCCCTTTTTCCATCCCCAAGAAAGTGAGGACACCTAAATGGACACCTCACGGTACATTAAATACGTTCGTCCTAATCCGTCAGAGGTTAGGTATGATAACCCTGTAGCCACCTTACACCTCAATGTATATACATTTTGCCACTGTGGTGACCCCTTAGAGCATATAAAAGGAGGCCCAAGGCAACTGCTACAGGGGGGTGGATCTTCTGGCCCATTCTGCATGCGTAGCTGCTCTTTGAACGTATTGTTCATTGCAAGCGCTCCTGAAGCTTGGGCTCAAGAACATTCAAGCCAGAGGTCGTTGGTTCTGCTCTTTGCGCATACCTCTCCCCCTACCGAATCGTAAAGGGATTCCTTGAGGGTCCCATAGGTGTCGCATGCCGACATCTTTGGCGCGCTAGGTAGGGGGACGCAGGTTGTATGAACCTGATCCAGTGATCGGCGCCTTAGTTTCTTCATCATCTTCATCATCATGCGACCCAAGAAGAAGAGCGCCGCAACGGCGCAACCATCCACGTCCGTTTTGCCTGTGCCCTTGCATACGGGCGATGGCGTGGGTGCAGAAGGAAGAGGATTAGAACCTCCACGGCGTTTCGGTGATCCAAGCTAGGCGAGCGGCATCGTTCGCAGCGGCAGCGGCAACCCACACGCCGCAGGATCCAGAGATGGAGCTATGTTGCCTGTGGGTGGCACAACGAATTCCAGAGATCGGAGGACGCTTTCTGGGGCTCCCGCCCCAGCGCCAGCGTCATGGCCCTCCTAGGCCGTGTACGATGAGCAACGTCATGGCGCTAGTGGTTCAGGGCGTCCCCATGAAAAGATTTCTGCGCATCGATCCCAAGGTGCGTAGGCCCAGCATGCACACCGAGCTGCCGGCGGAGGTGGCGCGCGGTCGCGTGACCGTGACGGTGCTCCTTCTAACATGGCTAGGAGTCAGAGCACCTCACGTACCTCGCACCTGTCACCACCGCCTACGCCAGCGGAAGCCTTGGCACGTGCGCAGCTGCTCCTCGATTTCCCTCCTGCTCCGGTGAAGATGGAGGAGTGGCGAGATACTATCCAGAGACTCATTGGCTTCGCCAACAAAGATGGGCCACAGGAGGCAGGGCCCTCACAGCGGCGGCCCATCGATCCCGCGCGAGCTGATGTGGAGAAAACCGGAGGTGGTGCAACCACGGTGCACTCACCTCCATGACACCAGCGGCGGTCGACAACCCAGCGGGTCGATCGCCGTGATGATGATTCCACGGCGTCATCCGTTCCACGGATGCGCCGCGACCAGCGTCAAGTTCTCCAGGAACGAGGCAAAGAGGACGCTCGAACCACCATCGAGCGGCGACGAGAAGTGCACTATCAATCTGATAAGCGCGCAGGGCCGGCTGTCGACGAGCCTGAGCCAGGGGACGCAGGTGACTTGCCTTACAAGGTAGGGACTCCAGTGTTTACCCGTGAGCTGCGGCAAGTCCAGTGGCCCAATTCCCGAACCTTCAAGCCAGAGGTCCCGGAGAAATATGACGGCAAGACTCATCCCTCGGAGTTCCTGAGCATCTACACCATTGCAATGCAGGCCGCCGGTGGCCGAGATGACAAGATACTTGCCAACTACTTCCCGTTGGTGCTCAAACCCAACGTCAGGTCGTGGTTGATGCATCTGCCGGAGAATTCTATTTATTCTTGGTCAGATCTGTGCCATCAGTTTGTTGGCGCCTTTGTTGGAGGCCACCAAGCTCCTGGCCAAGAGAGTGATTTGCATATCATCCCTCAGAAGGAGGGCAAACCCCTGCGCAAGTTTATGCAGAGATTTAGCCGGGTGCAGTACAATATTCCTGACATTCACCCTGCCGCCGTTGTTAGCGCGTTTCACCAGAACATGCGTAACCGCAGAATGCGGGAAGAGATGGCAATGAACAAAGTCAGGAGTATTGCCAAGCTTTACGCTTTGGCCGACAAGTGCACCCGAGCTGAAGAGGGAAGGAAACTCCCTGGAGAGGCTGTTGGCGCGGGGAGCGAATCAGAAGACGAAGACGCTACAACCCCGTCAAGGAAAGGCCGGCGGCGGAACAAGAAGCGCAAAGGCAAGGTCGTGCTTGCTGTCGAGGAATCCGGCAACCCCGGCACCGCCAAGAAGGCCAAGGTTGATGACCCCGGCAAGGAACTTGCCGGGTGCTCCTCATGCCAGGCCTTGGCGGCTGCCGACAAGTCGGAAAACTCCGGCAAGCACTACTGCAAGATCCATTGCACCAAGGGTCACGATCTCCAAAACTGCCGGCAAGTTGAACAGCTTGTCGAGAAGCAGAGGGCTGAGTATGTGTCGGTGTACTAAGTATTGGGCCACTAGTACCCCGTACTTGTGCACGGGCAGTTGTAGCCATCCTTGCGGCAAGGCTTGCCGGGATCAGCTCGATGTCGATTCAAGCCATCAAGGAAATCATCAAGTCAGAGATCTAAGGATCAGCAGATAAGCAAAGCTGGGATCTGAAGACCAGCTCCCCCGGCAAGATCCTTGCCGGGATGGCCTGTGGAGACCGGCAAGGCTTGGCGCCCGGCAAGGCTTGGAGCCCGGTAAGGATCGGCGCCTGGCGAGATTCTGCCACTATGCCACCGCTTCGGCACAGTAACAAAACCTGACATTCTGGGTCCTTCTTTGGATGCGTGGCAACGCGCCAGTGGAGGAGAGCTTAAGCAGTGCTGATGGGATGGCCCCTTTTTCTATCCCCAAGAAAGTGAGGACACCTAAACGGACACCTCACGGTGCATTAAATGCGCTTGTCCTAATCCATCAGGGGTTAGGTATGATACCCTGTAGCTACTTTACACCTCAATGTATGTACATGTTGCCACTGTGGAGACCCCTTTGAGCATATAAAAGGAGGCCCAAGGCAACTGCTACAGGGGAGGAGAACTTCTGGCCCATTCTGCATGCGTAGCTGCTCTTTGAACGTACTGTTCATTGTGAGCGCTCCTGAAGGCTGGGCTCAAGAACATCAATAAGAACACAAAGCAGGAGTAGGGTTTTACGCTGATCAGCGGCCCGAACCTGGGTAAAAACTTCCCGCGTCGATCATTGGTTCTGCTCTTTGCGTATACCTCTCCCCCCGCCAAATCGTAAAGGGGTCTCTCGGGATCCCATAGGTGTCGTGCCCCGACATCTTTGGCGCGCCAGGTAGGGGGTCGAAGGTTGCGTGAACCTGATCTGGTGGTCGGCGCCCTAGTTTCTTCATCATCTTCATCATCATGCCGCCCAAGAAGAAGAGCGCTGCGACAGCGCAACCGTCCGGGTCCGTTTTGCCTGCGCCTTCACGTACTGGCGATGGCGTGGGTGCAGAAGGAAGAGGACTAGAACCCCCGCGGCGTTCTGGTGATCCAAGCCAGGCGAGCGGTATCGTTCGCAGTGGTAGTGGTAACCTGCACACCGCTGGGTCTAGGGATGGTGCTGTGTTGCCTACGGGTGGCACAACTAACTCTAGGGATCGAAGGACGCCTGCTGGAGCCCCCGCGCCAGCACAAGCCTCGCGACCTACCAGGTCGTGCATGATGAGCGACGTCATGGCGCTGGTGGTTCAGGGCGCCCCCATGAAAAGGTTTCTGCGCATAGATCACAAGATGCGCGGGACCAGCATGCACACCGAGCTGCCGTTGGAGGTGGCGCACGGTCGCGTGACCGTGGTGGTGCTCCTTCTAACTTGGTTAGGAGTCAGAGCACCTCATGTACCTCGCACTTGTCGCCGCCACCTACGCCAGCGGAAGCCTTGGCACGTGCGCAGCTGCTCCTCGATTTTCCTCCTGCCCCGGAGAAATGGAGGAGTGGCGAGCTACTATCCAGAGCCTTATCGGCTTCGCCAACAAGGATGGACCGCAAGAGGCAGGGCCCTCGCAGCGGAGGCCCATCGATCCGGCACGAGCCGATGCAGAGAAAACCGGAGGTGGTGCAACTACAGTGCACTCCCCTCCGCGGCACCAGCGGCGGCAGACAACTCAGCAAGTCGACCGCCATGAAGAAGTTTCCACGGCGTCGTCCGATCCACGGATGCGCCGTGATCAGCGTCTAGTTCTCCAGGAACGAGGCAAAGAGGACGCTCGAACAACCATCGAGCAGCGACGGGAAGCGCGCTATCACTCTGATAAGCGCGTGGGGCCGGCTGTCGACGAGCCTGCGCTAGGGGACGTAGGAGACTTGCCTTATGAGGTAGGGACTCCAACGTTTACCCGTGAGCTGCGGCAAGTCCGGTGGCCCAATTCCTGAACCTTTAAGCCAGAGGTTCCGGAGAAGTATGACGGAAAGACCCATCCCTCGGAGTTCCTGAGCATCTACACCATTGCGGTGCAGGCTGCCGGGGGCCGAGATGACAAGATACTTGCCAACTACTTCCCGTTGGTGCTCAAGCCCAACGTCAGGTCATGGTTGATGCATCTGCCGGAGAATTCCATTTCTTCCAGGTCAGATCTGTGCCATCAGTTTGTTGGCGCCTTCGTTGGAGGCCATCAAGCTCCTGGCCAAGAGAGCGATTTGCACATCATCCCTCAGAAGGAGGGAGAGTCCCTGCGCAAGTTTATGCAGAGGTTCAGCCGAGTGCAGTACAACATTCCTGACGTTCATCCTGCCGCTGTCATTAGCGCGTTCCACCAGAACGTGCGTAACCGCAGAATGCGGGAAGAGCTGGCGATGAACAAAGTCAGGAGTATTGCCGAGCTTTATGCTTTGGCTGACAAGTGCGCTCGAGCTGAAGAGGGGAGGAAACTCCCTGGTGAGGCTGTTGGCGCGGTAGGCGACTCCGAAGATGAAGATGCCGCGGCACCGTCAAGGAAAGGCCGGCGGCGGAACAGGAAGCGCGGAGGCAAGGCCGTGCTTGCTGTCGAGGAATCCGACAACCCCGGCGCCGCCAAGAAGGCCAAGGTTAGCGACCCCGGCAAGGATCTTGCCGGGTGCCCTTCCTGTCAGGCCTTGGCGGCTGCCGACAAGTCGGAGAACTTCGGCAAGCAGTATTGCAAGATCCATCGCACTAAGGGCCACGATCTCCAGAACTGCCGGCAAGTTGAGCAGCTTGCCGAGAAGCAGAGGGCCGAATACGAGAGGTGAGACAAGGAGAAGGCCCAAGATGGTGCTGAGGGGTCCGGCAAGAAACGCGGTGGGCGAGGGGGTCGCTGCGGCAAGGCCAAGCAGCAGAACGATCGGCCCGCTCGGGGCCGAGATAAAGAAGGAGATGATGATGAGGAAGATGATGAATCCAGTGAGCAGGAATTCCAGAAGGCTACGGAGGCTATGTGCATTGATGGGGGTGCCTCACTGCATTCTTCCCACCGCCAACTAAAACAGTGGATGCGGGAGGTTAATGCGGCAGAGCCATCCCCCGATGCATGTAGGCCTCTGAAGTGGTCCTGCACGCCTATCATCTTTGACGCCGAGGATCACCCTGATCGCACAACTGCGGTCGGGTATTTGCCATTGTTGGTTTCCCCAACAATTCGCAACCTCAAGGTGACGAAGATATTAGTTGACGGCGGGTCCGGCCTAAACTTAATCTCACCAGATGTGCTCACAAAGCTTCAGATTCTTGACGAAGACCTCAAGGAAACGGGTACGTTTCAAGGGGTCAATCCGGGAAGAACCCAGCCTAAGGGCAAGATCACGCTGCCAGTAACATTTGGCAGCGAGTTTAACTTCAGGACCGAAAAGGTGGTGTTTGATGTCGCCAAGATCCCCATGTCATACAATGGGATCCTTGGTCGGCCAGCGCTGGCTAAGTTCATGGCGGCATCACACTACGCATACAATGTTTTGAAGATGCCCAGGCCGTTGAGCGTCATCACTATCCATTCCGATAAGAAGGATGCGCTCATCTATGCCGATCAACTTTACCGGGAAGCAGTTGCAGCACCTGCCGTCAAGGCATCTGCTCCTGCCGCTGGAACTCCCGGGGGGAAGAAGAAGACCGGCAGGAACCTTGGCGCGAACTCCGGTAAGCGCACCTCCTCGGAGTGCTGCGCTTCCGTCGAGGACATACCAGAGAGTTCCACCGGCAAGAACAAGAAGTCCAAGGCTGCTCCACCAGAAACCAAGAAGGTGCCTGCTAGGGAGGACGGAACGGGGGGAACTTTCACTATAAGTTCCGCCCTAGATGACAAATAGGAAAGCACGCTCGCTGCTTTCCTGCGGGTGAATGTCGACGTGTTTGCATGGCAACCGTCTGACATCCCCGGTGTTCCCAGGAAGGTAATTGAGCACCACCTTGCTGTATGTCCTCATGCGCGGCCCGTCAAGCAAAGGGTGAGGAAGCAGGCCATGGAGCGGCAAGAATTCATTGCCGAAGAGATCAAAAAGCTGGAGGCGGCAGGACTGGTCAAAGGAGTGCTTCACGCAACCTGGTTGGCCAATCCGGTTGTAGTGCGGAAAGCGAATGGGAAATAGAGGCTTTGTATCGATTATACAGATATCAATAAAGCTTGTCCAAAAGATCCCTTTCCCTTGCCGCGCATCGACCAGATTGTGGACGCCACCGCTGGTTGTGATCTCCTGTCCTTCCTTGACGCCTATTCAGGGTATCATCAGCTTTTTATGGCAAAGGAAGATGAAGAGAAGACCGTCTTTATCACCCCATGTGGTACGTATTGTTTTATACGAATGCCTTTCGGGTTGAAAAGTGCTGGTTCTACATTTGCCAGAGCAATCCAGATTGGTTTTGAGCCACAACTTCATAGAAATATGGAGGCATATATGGATGATATAGTGGTCAAAACCAAGGATAAAGCAACGCTCATTCAAGACTTAGAAGAAACATTTGCAAACTTGCGTAAGATCAACTTGAAGCTCAATCCTGAGAAGTGCGTGTTCGGAGTTCCTTCCGGCAAGCTCCTCGGATTCTTTGTATCTTGCCGGGGAATCGAAGCGAACCCCGACAAGATCAAAGCCATTGAGCAAATTGAAGCGCCGAGACGCGTCAAGGATGTGCGTCGTCTTGCCGGCTGTGTTGCTGCTCTAAGCAGGTTTATTTCCAAATCTGCTGAGCGCGCCCTGCCCTTTTTCAAAATTTTGAAGAAGGTAGGTCCAATGAAATGGACTCCGGAAGCGGAGGCTGCGCTGCAAGATTTGAAGAAATACCTTTCCTCTCCGCCGACGCTAGTCGCGCCTAAACCACAAGAGCCGTTGCTGTTGTATCTGGCGGCAACAAATCAAGTGGTTAGTGCTGCGCTAGTGGTGCAGAGAGAAGCTGATGAGGAAGCAACACCAGCGACAGGACCGCCAGATGACGCGGCAAGATCTTCCCCGGCAAGGGTTGATCCCGGCAAGACAGGATCTGCGCAAACAGAAGAACCTGTGCAGAAGAAGAAGGTGGTGCAGCGCCCAGTTTATTTTGTTAGCTCTCTTTCACAAGGGGCTAGGTCAAGATATTCTGGGGTGCAGAAGTTGCTTTTTGGCCTCCTTATGGCCTCAAGGAAGCTACGCCACTATTTTCAAGCACATGAGATTACCGTCGTCACTCGATTTCCGTTGCAACGGATTTTGCAAAATCCGGAGGCAACCGGCAGGATCGTGGAGTGGGCGTTGGAGTTGTCCAGCTTTGGCCTTAAGTTTGAAAGCACTTCGACAACTCAGAGTAGGGCCGTGGCGGAATTCATTGCAGAATGGACCCCGACGCCAGACGAAGAAGTTCAAGAAACAACTCTCCCCGGCAAGGAAATCGATCAGCAATGGATTATGTACTTTGACGGGGCTTTCTCGCTGCAAGGCGCCGGTGCTGGCGTGCTGCTGTCGCACCCACCGGAGAGCAACTAAAGTACGTAGTCCAAATGCACTTTCCCCGGGAGAGTTCGACCAACAACACTGCAGAATACGAGGGTTTGCTTGCCGGCCTCAGGATCGCGGCAGACCTTGGTATCAAAAAGCTCGTCATCAAAGGCGATTCACAGCTTGTCGTCAGGCAAGTTAACAAGAGCTATCAAAGTCCATTGATGCAAGCCTACATAGATGAAGTGAGGAAATTGGAAGAGCGCTTTGACGGTCTCCAAATGGAGCACGTTCCTCGTGCCGAGAACAATATTGCTGACGACCTGTCAAAGCGTGCTGCCCTCAAGTTGCCTGTGGAACCAGGAACTTTTGTGCTCCAATTGACTCAACCATCCGTGGCGCCATCGATGCGGCAAGAAAAGAGAAGGAAGTTGAACTCTGGCCAGTACTTCCCGGGAGAGCCCCCCGGAGCCGCCGGCAAGGAAGTTGCCGGGATCGACACGCCTGCCGGGGAACAACAGGCTCCGACAGGGCCTCAGGCCCTCGTTGTCGAGAGAAACATTCCCCCGGCAGAGGAGATGCCTTTAGTCCTAGTTGTCGAGCCTCAGGCTCCAGCATGGGCGCAACACATTGTCCATTTCCTTCAGACAGGTGAACTCCCTGAGGAACAAGAAGAAGCAGAGAGAGTAGCCCGTCGGTCTGTTATGTACAAGTTCGTCGATGACGTCCTGTACAGAAAGAGACCGAACGGTGTGAAATTGAAGTGCATTTCTCGGGAGGATGGACTACAGCTGTTGGCAGAGATTCGTGGGGGCATATGTGGTTCCCACATAGGGTCAAGAGCGCTTGCCGGGAAAGCATTTCGGCAAGGTTTCTTTTGGCCTACCGCCCTCCAGGATGCGACTGCACTAGTAACCAAGTGTGAAGCGTGCCAGTTTCATTCGAAGAAATTACATCAGCCAGCTCAAGCTCTTCAAACAATCCCTCTCTCCTGGCCATTTTCGGTCTGGGGGCTCGACATACTGGGCCCCTTCCCCCGTGCTACCGGGGGCTTTGAGTACTTGTACGTTGCTATCGACAAGTTCACAAAGTTGCCGGAGGTGGAAGCAGTGAGGAAGGTGACAGCACAGTCGGCTGTCAAGTTCTTCAAAGGAATTGTTTGCCGTTTCGGTGTGCCTAACAGGATCATCAACGACAACGGCACGCAGTTCACAAGTCGGACCTTCATGCGGTATGTCCAAGACCTTGGCTGCAAGATTTGTTTTGCCTCTGTTGCTCACCCGAGAAGCAACGGCCAAGCGGAGAGGGCCAATGCTGAAGTGTTGCGCGGTCTCAGGACCAGAACTTTTGACAGGCTGAAAAAGTGCGGAAGACGATGGATTGATGAGTTGCCGGCGGTTCTTTGGTCAATCAGAACGACACCAAATCGAGCCACCGGCCAGACGCCCTTCGCTCTGGTCTACGGAGCGGAAGCAGTTCTCCCCATGGAACTCATATACGGATCTCCTCGAGTGCTCGCTTATGATGAGCTCGAGCAAGAGCAACTGCGGCAAGATGACGCTGTGCTCCTTGAGGAGAATCATCTTCAGGCTGCTGTGCGAGCTGCATGCTACCAGCAAGCTTTGCGCCGCTATCATAGCCGCACAGTTCATGCCCGAAGCCTTGAGGAAGGCGACCTTGTTCTTCGACGGATTCAGTCCGCCAAGAATTCAAACAAGTTGACGCCAAAGTGGGAAGGCCCTTATCGGGTAGTACGAGTCACCAGGCCTGGCGCTGTCCGCCTGGAGACCGAAGATGGCGTTCCAGTGAGCAATTCCTGGAATATCGAACATCTTCGCAAGCTCTGTCCATAAGGCGCGGTTGCCGGGGGCTCCCGGCAACCCCCTTTTGTACAAGTCTTGCCGGCAAGGCATGTGATCCTTTGTACAAAGCCAGGCGCAGACCCTGAGCACAGATGGATAAATTTAAGTGCCGTACATTCCCTTATTGATTCCCATGTTCATGTTTATATATGCATGTTTGTCTAAGATGTTGTATGACACCTGATCCCGGTAAGTTCTAACGAACCGCCAAGGTTTCATCCCTTTATTTTCTCTTCTTTCTTTTTCTCAAAAGACAGAAGGATTCCTCACGTACACATTTACCGGGGGGGAAGGGAGATATGAATACCGGTTGGTGACGTTCGGAATCGATGCTTGCCGGAGGAAGAACAAAGCCAGAAAGCTAAGTCCTAAAAACTCAGAGCAAGTTTTTCTTTTATTACCAAGTTATTTCCTTGGACGATTCTGACTCTTGTATGGAAAATCTGCACGCGAAGGAACCCTTGTTGTAATCAGTCGCGCCCTTATTTTGTTTCGAGTCCGCTCAACAATTTAAGTGGCTGCATTGAGAACGCCAAGGAGTCTTGCCGGCCGCTGCGCCTCCGGCAGGCTGCTGAAGTTCCGCACCCAGCGCTCGCGGCAGGTTGCGTGCCGGCAAGTTTTTCAATAAGCGTAGGATGAACTCCATACATAAAGGAATCAGACAAGGAAAATAGCGAGCATGAGCCTAAACATAGTCAAATTGTATTACATCCATGAGTTGCCGCATTTCTAACTTGAGACTTAATTGTCTTTTACATGAGATGATGGCGGCAAGAATAAAAGGGAAGCACTCAATCCCTGCGCTGGCCTTCGATCCTTTTGATGGAATCTACCTTCTCAAGGATTGGCGCGATGCACTCTTCAAGTGCCTCAACATTTGCATCCTTTGGCAGATGGCCGAGCGCGTTGGAGAGATCGATGCCGGGGTTGCTGTGCACCACTTTGATGAGCACCTTGCGGAGGACGGCCCGGCAAAGCCGGCGAGTCTCGTTCGCCAGTTGGGTTGCCCGGCTGGACTGGAGCACCCTCAACGCGTTGATGATGCTTTCAAAGAACATCGTCAACCTGGCACTTGGAGATATTCTTTCCTCGGAAGAATACTTGAAGTTTGGCAAGCCCATGGTTGATAGTTCTGCGGTAAGCTTCTCCGCGGTGGCGATGAGACGGCCAGTCCAGATCTCCACTCCCTTGTCGTACTCACTTTGGGCAGCGGCGGCGCTCTTGAGTAGGTTCCTCTCTCCTTGGAGATCCTTGAGTAGAGCCTTCTCACGGCCTTGCCGGCCTCGAGAGACTTCTGCAGCGTGGTCAGCTTCAGCTCCAGAACCGCAATGTTATCAGCCGCAGAGGAGAGCTGTTTGGTCTTGTCGGACAGGGCAACTTGCATCTCCGCCAAGGAGTGGAGGGTTTTTTCCCTGTCCCCCTTGAGCGTCGAGAGCTCCTTGCCGTGCTCTTCGAGATCTGTTTCCAGCCTCTTCACTTTGTCGCTCAGCTCGTTCTTGGCGGCCTCTGCAGCTTCGGCAGCATCGACGGCCTCCTTGAGCTTGCCGGCATGACTTTCAGTCAGAGCTTCGAGCGCCTCCTTATGTTTCTGCTCCAGCTCCTGGGTCCGCCGCGCGACAAGATTTTCGATGTCTTCATCCTTGCTACGAAGCTTGGCGGCGAGCGCCTGCTCACGTGCGGTGAGATCTTCTTCGTGAGCATCAAGAGCAACACGGCGCCCCGTCAGGAGAGCATCTTTGGCAGCAATCCTTTGAACAGCTTCATCATGTGCCTTCTCCATATCTGATTGCTTCAGGAGGATCTCATTCCATTGCTATCTCACTTGTTCTTGGCCGGCAACCAGCTCTTGGAGGGCCTCGGCGTGCCAGATTTGCATTTGTGCAACGCGCCTTTGAAAATCCGCTTCGGCTGCCTGGACAACTGCCATTCTGGAGTCCGCCTTCTCTTTTCGGGCATGATGGAGAGCCTGGACTTTGCGGAAGTTCTCGCCCATTGCCTGAAGGAGCTGGTCCTCTTCAGATTTGCCACTACTAGTGCTGGGATCGTCGACAACTTCAAGCCCGGCAGCGGCGATGATTTCTTCGAAAAGTTCTCCTTCGGCTGGTGCCTCAGTGCTTGCCGTCCCCGGCAAGTTGATGAACAGATTCTCACCTACCTTGAGGTACTTGCTGGATGAGGGGCCTTCAGATGTTGATGGCTGGTCTTCAGTGGCCGCCTCACCAGTGACAGGGGGCTCTGTGGCCGGTGCACCGCCTGGCGCTCCTGTGGCAGGAATGCTGTCAGTGCGGTCCTCAGCCTCCCTGTCGCCCTCTTCAGCAGGTTCTTCGGCGATTTCCTCTTGTGCAGTCTTGGCGGCCTCCCCATCAAGAGCATCACCAGCCCCAGCAACGTCATCCTTGGTGGCTTCGCTGGCAGTGATCCTGTCCGCTTCAGCGGCGGCATCCCTGGCGGTCTCCTTGATGATGACGTCGATGTCCATATGTTCCATCACAGGGAACTCTGAAGGGCGAAGGAGGAAGACAGAATAAGATCGAGGTTAAAGTTGAAGTGACTAGAGATAAAGAGATAAGAGAAAAAGAATAACAAGCACTCTGAGGCGATCGAGTACCTGCGTCGGGCTGTCGAGAGGTGGCTTCGCCTCTCCCGGCAACTCCGGTTGCCGGGGGTGGGTTGCCGGAGTCCGTGCTTGTCGGCTCCTCCTCAATCAGGACGGGCTCGTCGGCAGGATCTCTTGCCGGGGACGTGCTTGTGGGCGGAGCGGTCGATGAAGGAGGCACAATGGGAATGTCTTCTCCCTGTTGCCGTTCTTCTCCTGCTAACCCAAAGATATCAGTAGGCAAGAATGAAAACCTCGGCACCCGCCAACGGAAGAAGGACAATGAACTTACGCCGGGGGCTGTGCTGGGGGCTGCGCTGGGGGCTGTGTTGGGGACTAGACTCCTGGCTCACAATGACAGTTTCCGGCACGCTCATGGAGCCTGCCGGGGGCTCGTCGCCCGTAGAAGTCTTTGACCTCTTCGTCATCCTCTCCAGCAAGGTTTCTGTGTCACTGCAGAAACAACACAAGCAAGTCAGTAAGATTGATGCAAATTGGAAGGTAGAAGCTGTGGCAAGTACTCACTCTTCTTCCTCTCACTCTGGACTAAAGCCGGAGATGTCGATGTCGACCTCCGTTGCGGTGTCTGAGTGGGAAGGCGGAGGAGGAGTCCTAGGCCGCTTGGCTGTGGCAGGCGCCGGGGCAGTTTTCGGTGCGGTAGTACGAGACCCTCCTGCTGCCCCAGCCGTGGTCGCTGGTGTGGGTCTCGCGCGCCGCGTGGGCTGTTGACGAGCCCCCTGCCACGGTTGTCACACCCTAGCTAGTTCATGCATTAGAGTGTTGCATCATGTTTAAACTTTTCCAGAAACTTGAAATGGGGATGATAGAACCCCCAGCACCCCCCCGGAAACAACTAGGGTTTACTAAAATCTTTTTCAATGAACCTGGAATGCCCTTCTAAAATTTCCATCATTTTTGTCTTGGGTTAGAACCTCTGACAAAAATGGTGCACAATTTTCTAGGACATCATTGGGTCACTGAATTAAATCTTATGTTACTTGCATTTGGGCACTTAAATGCTAGTAAATATTTTAAGTGTCCAAATAATCCCAAATTGAAATGTTCCATGTTGGATATACTCTATACAGTGGGCATGAGCAGTTTGGTGATTTTTGAAATTGCCTAGGTATTTTTAGAAAAGCCACAAACTTGCAGGAATAATAGAAAACAGAAACTAAAATAGGAAAAGCAGAGAGAGAGAGAGAAAATACCTACCTGGCACCCACCAAAGCCCACCTGGCCGGCCCAGCTGGCCAGCCCAGCCACCTGGCCCCTCCACTGTCATCTTCCTCCTGCCAGGAGGACGAAGGCGCGTGCCTGCCCCGCGCCGGCCACCTCCTCCCTCCCTGCCTGCCTGGCTCCTCCCCGGTGCGCCTAGACGACGCCACGGAGATGCCACGCAACCCCGTGACCCCTCTCACTCTTCCCCCGTGGCCCCTCTCCCCTCTGCCCCTCTCTCTCCCCCGCGCCGAGCGCAGTCGTCGCTGCCGACGAGCACCGCCGTGGCCACAGCCACTGTCTCGCCTCGTCGATGCGCTCAGAGGCTCCGCCTCGACCCCCTCTTCCTCTCCACCGAGCCGCGCCCCGCCGGAAGCCCTGCAGCGTCGTCCCCGACATCATCTTCAACCTCTAGCCACCGGTGAACTCTTCGGGGATTCGCGAGCTCCAGTCTCTCCCCGGCCTCGCCGTTGCCTCTGCTGGATTCGCCGTGAGCCCCTGCCTCTTTCCCCTCTCTCCCCGTGCTCGTCCGCGCCTTCTAGCCACCGTGGCCATTGGAGCCGACAGCTCCTCGCCGCCGGTCATGTCGCCACCGCGACTACGGCCGTGCAAGCACGCGTCCGAGCCCACTGCTGCATTCAGAGAACTCCCAGGAGCCGAGCACACCCACCAGATCTTCACGCCGTGCTCCGTAGCCCCGTTTTGGTGCATGCCCGAACTCCGGCAGCCGCCCAGCTCGTCGCCGGCGTCGTTTTCGGCCATCCCAGCTCCACCCACTGCCACCACGCGACGCGGCTCGCTCCCAGCTACACGTAGATGCCCTCCGCCGTCCATTTGGTCGCCGGAGGAGGAATCCCGCGCTGCTCCGCCGTGTCTGGCCTCGCCGGCGTCATGTCGCCGATGGGTTTAGCCCCGGTTGACCAGGGATTTGACCACCCTGGGTCACTGACATGTGGGCCCCGTCCCCTGGTCAAACCTAGATTAGGAGTTAATCTAATACTAATTTAGTTAATTAGCTAACTGTGACACTGACCAGTGGGACCCACTAGTCAGGTTTGACCTGGACCGTCTCCGTTGACCTGCTAATGTCACACCGACGTCATGCTGACGCAGTAAATCATTTTCTAGATTTAAAATAATCAGAAAATTCCAGAAAATGTCCAAAACTTCTAAAATTCATAGAAAATAAACTATAGCTCAGAATGAAATAATTTATATAAGAAAAATGATCAGAAAAATCCAAAGAATCTGAATATGGCATTTGCATGCATGTTTGAACAAGTTAACCTCACTGAATAGGACAATTCATGATTATGGAATAAATAGTAATTAGTTTTGGAGTTGGAATTTGCTATAGGTTTGAATTCCACTTCAATGAATATGACTAACTGTTGCACTAGGTCAATTCAGTACCTTAATATGACATATCATTCATATGAACGTGCATTGCATTGATTGTGGTTCCTCTTGTGTTTGCCGGTGGTTGGTCCCTCTCTGTAGACATGGTTCCGACGACGTGTTCGATGACACCGATGAAGAACTATATTATCTTCAGGAGTGCCAGGCAAGCAAAACCTCCTTGTTCATTCCGATACAAACCCACTCTCTCGCTTCTACTCTCTTTTACTGCATTAGGACAACAACGATTCAACTGTTACATGCTGCGGTAGTTGAACCCCTTTCCTCTGCATGACCTGTCATTGCCACAGTAAATAGATGAAACCCACTAGCATGAGTAGGAGTTGTTTGGGCCTTGATGTGCCTACTCATCTATGCTTCTTTGTCATGCCTGCTACTGCTTAGAGTTGAGTCAGGTTTGATTCATCAGGGATGATTCAGAGGCGTGTGAACATGTCCTGCTGTTGAGAGCTAAGTGTGTGAACACGATTTGGTAAAGGTATTGGTGAGAGGCCATGTAGGAGTACATGGTGGGTTTTCTCATTGAAGCCGTCCTCAGGAACTGAGTTCTGTGTTTGTGATCCATGAACAGCTACTACCACACATTGGGATCCTTAATTGACTCTCTCGACTTATTAGCCGCCCTTGTTCTTTGTCCAGGAGTTGCAACTAGTTTCTGGTGTTTGTAGGATATGTGTTGGGGGCCGTGCGTAGCGCTGACCCTAGGGGTGGGCTATGTTGCGGTAGATACACCATGGCACGGTGTACCAGGCGCCCGTTTGGTGTCTCGAGAACCCTGCACACATCGTTTGGGGCTGTGAGCGAAACTCCGGCCGGATCTCCTCGCGGATGGAACCCGAATAGGCGATAAACCTGGACTAGAGACTTGTGTGGTTAGTTAGGTCGTGGTCTACACCCACGTCGGCTTTTGCTTGAAGTCTGCCGAGCACATGTCGTGTGCAGATGCTAAGTGGTGGAAACATGTGTGAAGAAGTACACCCCTGCAGGGTTAATATGATCTATTCGAATAGCCGTGTCCGCGGTAAAGGACTTCTGGGTTGCCTGTACAGTTCATAGACAAGTGAAAGTGGATACTCTAAAACTCGCAAGATAAGCGTGAGTGCCATGGATGGCGTTCTCGTAGGGAGACGGGAGCGGATCCATAGTGGTGTATTGATATGGTGAATATGTGGACTCGTGTGCGCCACCTCAAAAGAGTTACCAGCATTCGTAGTTCAGGATAGCCACTGAGTCAAAGCTGGCTTGCTGCAGTTAAACTCCACCACCCTCTTTGTTGATACCAATGCATTTATAGATAGTTCTGATGTAAGTCTTGCTGGGTACATTTGTACTCATGTTTGCCTATTTTATGTTTTGCAGAGAGACTTCAGTCTCGCTAGTAGTTCCACGTGGACTTCGACGTTTAGCTTGTTACCTCAGCTACGATCTTGTGCCCTCGACAGGATCTGGTAGATAGTCGGGCCTCTCAGCCTTTTTCATTTGTAGATGTCTGTACTCAGACATGATAGGCTTCCGCATGTGCTTTGACTTGTATGCTCTGAATGTTGGGTCATGAGACCCATGTTTGTAATACTTGGCTCCTCGGAGCCTAATGAATAAATACTCTGAGTCGTAGAGTCTTGTTGTGATGCCATGTTGTATTTGCCCATATCCAGCATATTGTGTGTATGATTGAAATGCTTGGTATGTGTGGGATCCGACAACCTAGTTGTTTATCCTTGGTAGCCTCTCTTCTGGGGAAATGTAGTCTGGTGCTTCCACTGAGCCTTGGTAGTCCGCTACAGCCCGATTTACCGGAGTCCTGTTAGCTTGCTACTGCTCCGGAACACTTAGACTGGCCGACATGTGTCCTTCCTCGGTCTTGTGTCTGTCCCTTCGGGGAAACGTCACACGATGTCTTTCGGAGTCCTGTTAGCCTGCTACAGCCCGGATTCCCGGAGTCCTGCTAGCCCAGTTGCTACAGCCCGAATTCACTCGCTGATGACCGACACGTTCGTTGCTGGGTCATGTATGCCTGTCCCCGTAAGTTAGTGCCACTTTGGGTTCACGACTAGTCATGTCGGCCCGGGTTCTCTGTCATATGGATGCTAGCGACACTATCATATATGTGAGCCAAAAGGCGCAAACGGTCCCGGGCCATGGTAAGGCGACACCCGTGGAATACCGTGCGTGAGGCCGCAAAGTGATATGAGGTGTTACCGGCTAGATCGATGTGACTTGGAATCGGGGTCCTGACATCTTTGGTATCAGAGCATGACTGCCTGTAGGATTACCAAGCCAAACTAGTCGAAGTTGAGTCTAGAAATGCTTTAATTATATAAGGGAATTGATTGTGGAAGGGAACGTAAGGCTCTTTTTACTCCTTTACCTTATGCCTTTCTGATCTGAGTCAACCTCTTCTTTGCTACGGGGTTTAAGAACTAGGCTTGTCATCTTTCTATCAGGATCACGTGTTACTAATCCATAGTAACTTATAGGATTGTTGGTTTCAAGCCTCTGTTCTGTTCCTACTACTTTTGTGTGTTGCTAGTTGATCTCAGAACCTTGATATTGTGTTGCTAAGTGCTTATGCCACCAATTGCAGGATGTCTCAAATCTTTTGAGCATTTACAGCCGTTATGCTGTCCGAGTCATCCCAGGTTTCTAAATAGTCTGATGCATTTGCAAATCGCTTCTTTCCGTTCCCGATGTTTCTTTGGGCCAATTTAACCACACCAATCAGTGAGTTGAGGTACTCTGTTGCCTCGACATATATGTTGGAGCTATTGTTATGACCCTAGGTGTCTTAGAGAACCACTCAGTAATCTAGCAATGCTTTGTATCCTCCATGTGATGATTCTGGCCATTATTCCCGAAAGCATCCTGTGATGCCATGTAGTTAGTAGGCATTCTATTTCTGGGTTCTTGAGCCCAAGATTCACTCTACTTACTTCCTGTTGTTAGTGTTCGCTAGTTCCTTTAGGATATTAGTAACCTTGCGACAGTCCTCGAGGTCCGTGGTATTTCCTTCTTCTAAATACCATGAACCATTAAGGCAGAAGTTCTTTGAACCAAAAAAATCACAACCAGAGTGCTCTTGATGAGTTCTCCATTCTACATTGTGAATCTGCCAGTCCTACCTTTCTGCATGGATTATCTGGAAGAAATATGTTGAACTTGTTTGACATACTAAATCTATGCATCCGCAACTTAGAAAACCATATGTTCCTTTGAGTTGTCTCTCTTTAGTTGTATTCTGACCTCTGTCTATCAATTGATAGTCAGGACTAGTTGTGCATTCGTGTTATCGATGCTTATTATTCTTGTGGTCCGTCAAGCCATTCTATTACGGAATGACTAGGAGAAACAAACTCCAGTACCTCATCCATATCTAGGATTGGGTCAAAGCGGTTGTATTCCGCAGATCGAATTGCCAATCCAGCTTTTGTTTTGTTCTACCCCGGAGTATTACCATCTTTATATGAAGAATATCATGGGAATTGCACACCATCCTATGAACTCTTGGTACAGTGATACTTCTCGCCATCATTATTCATTTCTCGGTCTCCGTGTTATTGTAACCGGAATACCGACAAGTGAATCGTGATGTGTGAAAGTAATACTCCTAGCAACTGCGTTGCCTGGTAGTTAAAGGACAATATTCTCATCCTTGGTGTGTTGGTTATTGAATCACCATCCTAGGACTGATCGTGCTACCTAGTACATTTTTGTTGGTGCACTCTTTGATCGATGAGTTAGGATTCTGTCAATCCATCACTCTCTTGATCACATCGTCTTGCCCTGAAAAGCAAGATTGTTCTCGAGCTTAGTTACATATCGGTGGTTCGTGACTTTCCGAATATCTTCTCAGAAGTGCTACCAGGTTGTCACCTGATCGCTATGTTGAGCTTGTGATCAAGTTGGTTTTCTTATAAACCACCCCTTCTCCAAGAATCCATGTTGGATACCCCTGAGCTAGTTGGTTAAGCTAAACAACAACTTGGAGAGTTGGAAGATGAGAGCTTGTCTAACTCAGTTCATTCCTAAGGGATATCCTCGTGTGTGTGTGTTGAAGAAAGATGATACTTTCATTGATTGATCCTTGTGATCAATTGTTGGACCTATTATCTTATCCAAACTTTGATTTGAGTATGGGCTATCATCAAATCAAATTAGAACCAACGATGTTCGTAATGTCGTCTTATCTGTGGTTGTTTCCTCGGGCATACACCGTTATATCTTTTGGTCTGACCCATGCTATCATCTTGTTCACATAATCTTGTAACCCCATCTTATGGGAATCTTGATAAATTGTTGTTGAGCCCATCGACAACATCCTTATCTTGTCCATGATTCATGTTGAACATTTAAGTTAGTATTGGAAACTTTTGTAAGCATTTCTTCATGCTAGCTCATGGAGCATATGTTTGGATGAAAGAAGTGACTTCCTCTAATTCATGTGTATTCGATGCAAGTTGCCGCAGTGAATTCGAGAAAGTTTGTTTTGCCTCCTCTGGAATCATCCCTAGTTAGTCATGCACGTGCAAAGTGCTCTATGGTTTGATAGGTTGGCCGCCTCCACTCCATATGTGTTCCTAGCACACAAAGCCACTGATTGATTTGTTCAAAGAAAAGAAGTTCTTAAGTGCTAATCCTTAAGGACCCAAAGGTACATGCGCAGAACTTAGCTCTCCACAATGATGGTTCCCAACCAGAACTCGGTAGTGTTTCGTTGTAAGACTACTACATGGTCATGCTTGTCTTGGACAACGTGCTCACATGTATGTAGCAGAATCAGCTCATGTTTTGGAGCTTGCTATCGTAGTTCACTCCCCGAGAATCTCACAACGCCATCTCGTCGATTTGTGTTGCAAACTTTCATTTTTCTCTCTAGACTGGATGAGTCTGGAAATATTCCGTTACCAACCAGATCTGAATCTCAGGCAGATATTATGGTTGGAGCTATTCCAAGATCTATGATGTAGGTCCCGACAAGGTTGATGTTCTGGCTGACACACCTAGCCAGGAGATTTATCATTGTAGTATCTTGATTGAGCAATTTTACCATCTTCTCCATGAGGATTTCGTGCGACTTATTCTAGAAGTTGCTCCCTACGAATTCATGTGCTCCCAGTTCCTTCGATTATGCTAAAATCATTCAAATAGTGGAATCACTTTCTTCTGATGAGCTTCTCCCCAGTTACTAGAATCATTCCCAGCATTTGCATTTTGTTCCCAGCCTGCACCTGCCGTGGTGCCATCCTACCATGGGTTCCACCCATTTCCGGTGATAAGCAAAAATCATCCATTGCGTTGTCTTCAACAAGGTAGTCCACATCATTCATCCTAGTTCGACTATGTCATTCTCTGGAACTCCTTCAAATGTTCGATTGTGATTGCCTTAGGCTGGTTTAGAGAATTTTATTGATCTCTGTATCAAAAGTAATTATTTTTGCCACTTAAGGAAATAACTCTATGAGTCACCTCCTCTAAGGTGTCTCGTTATGGTACCATGGCAACTCAAATCCTCGCTACGTTGACAACCGTTCACCACCTTGTTAAGCGTGAAATTGTTGTCTACCTAGTGAACCTTCGTCATCTGCTTCACTCCATCCCTTTGGATGTGTGCTTCGTGTCTCAGCTCGAGAGATGTTGCTATGTCTCATTCCGTGAGTTGATCCTGAGTTGTTCGATCTTCGAGAAGATCGATCCTTCTAGAGTTTTCCCTTTCCTCTCGTTGTCATGTTAGTTGGAGTCCTCAGAGCAAGACATCGAGACAAAGATGGTGATCGAATCAACGTTCTTATGAGATGCAACTTGGATTGTGAAGATTGTGTTAGTTTGCGTTCCCCCTTCATCTTACACTACGCTTGAATCTCGGGACGAGATTCTTTTGAGTGGGGGTGAGTTGTCACACCCTAGCTAGTTCATGCATTAGAGTGTTGCATCATGTTTAAACTTTTCCAGAAACTTGAAATGGGGATGATAGAACCCCCAGCACCCCCCCGGAAACAACTAGGGTTTACTAAAATCTTTTTCAATGAACCTGGAATGCCCTTCTAAAATGTCCATCATTTTTGTCTTGGGTTAGAACCTCTGACAAAAATGGTGCACAATTTTCTAGGACATCATTGGGTCACTGAATTAAATCTTATGTTACTTGCATTTGGGCACTTAAATGCTAGTAAATATTTTAAGTGTCCAAATAATCCCAAACTGAAATGTTCCATGTTGGATATACTCTATACAGTGGGCATGAGCAGTTTGGTGATTTTTGAAATTGCCTAGGTATTTTTAGAAAAGCCACAAACTTGCAGGAATAATAGAAAACAGAAACTAAAATAGGAAAAGCAGAGAGAGAGAGAAACTACCTACCTGGCACCCACCAAAGCCCACCTGGCCGGCCCAGCTGGCCAGCCCAGCCACCTGGCCCCTCCCCTATCATCTTCCTCCTGCCAGGAGGACGAAGGCGCGTGCCTGCCCCGCGCTGGCCACCTCCTCCCTCCCTGCCTGCCTGGCTCCTCCCCGGTGCGCCTAGACGACGCCACGGAGATGCCACGCAACCCCCTGACCCCTCTCACTCTTCCCCCGTGGCCCCTCTCCCCTCTGCCCCTCTCTCTCACCCGCGCCGAGCGCAGCCGTCGCTACCGACGAGCACCGCCGTGGCCACAACCACTGTCTCGCCTCGTCGATGCGCTCAGAGGCTCCGCCTCGACCCCCTCTTCCTCTCCACCGAGCCGCGCCCCGCCGGAAGCCCTGCAGCGTCGTCCCCGACATCATCTTCAACCTCTAGCCACCGGTGAACTCTTCGGGGATTCGCAAGCTCCAGTCTCTCCCCGGCCTCGCCGTTGCCTCTGCTGGATTCGCCGTGAGCCCCTGCCTCTTTCCCCTCTCTCCCCGTGCTCGTCCGCGCCTTCTAGCCACCGTGGCCATTGGAGCCGACAGCTCCTCGCCGCCGGTCATGTCGCCACCGCGACTACGGCCGTGCAAGCACGCGTCCGAGCCCACTGCTGCACTCAGAGAACTCCCAGGAGCCGAGCACACCCACCAGATCTTCATGCCGTGCTCCGTAGCCCCGTTTTGGTGCATGTCCGAACTCCGGCAGCCGCCCAGCTCGTCGCCGGCGTTGTTTCCGGCCACCCCAGCTCCACCAACTGCCACCACGCGACGCGGCTCGCTCCTAGCTACACGTAGATGCCCTCCGCCGTCCATTTGGTCGCCGGAGGAGGAATCCCGCGCTGCTCCGCCATGTCTAGCCTCGCCGGCGTCATGTCGCCGATGGGTTTAGCCCCGGTTGACCAGGGATTTGACCACCCTGGGTCACTGACATGTGGGCCCCGTCCCCTGGTCAAACCTAGATTAGGAGTTAATCTAATACTAATTTAGTTAATTAGCTAGCTGTGACACTGACCAGTGGGACCCACTGGTCAGGTTTGACTTGGACCGTCTCCGTTGACCTGCTGACGTCACACCGACGTCATGCTGACGCAGTAAATCATTTTCTAGATTTAAAATAATCAGAAAATTCCAGAAAATGTCCAAAACTTCTAAAATTCATAGAAAATAAACTATAGCTCAGAATGAAATAATTTATATATGAAAAATGATCAGAAAAATCCAAAGAATCTGAATATGGCATTTTCATGCATGTTTGAACAAGTTAACCTCACTGAATAGGACAATTCATGATTATGGAATAAATAGTAATTAGTTTTGGAGTTGGAATTTGCTATAGGTTTGAATTCCACTTCAATGAATATGACTAACTGTTGCACTAGGTCAATTCAGTACCTTAATATGACATATCATTCATATGAATGTGCATTGCATTGATTGTGGTTCCTCTTGTGTTTGCCGCTGGTTGCTCCCTCTCAGTAGACATGGTTCCGACGACGTGTTCGATGACACCGATGAAGAACTATATTATCTTCAGGAGTGCTAGGCAAGCAAAACCCCCTTGTTCATTCCGATACAAACCCACTCTCTCGCTTCTACTCTCTTTTACTGCATTAGGACAACAACGATTCAACTGTTACATGCTGCGGTAGTTGAACCCCTTTCCTCTGCATGACCTGTCATTGCCACAGTAAATAGATGAAACCCACTAGCATGAGTAGGAGTTGTTTGGGCCCTGATGTGCCTACTCATCTATGTTTGTTTTTCATGCCTGCTACTGCTTAGAGTTGAGTCAGGTTTGATTCATCGGGGATGATTCAGAGGCGTGTGAACATGTCCTGCTGTTGAGAGCTAAGTGTGTGAACACGATTTGGTAAAGGTATTGGTGAGAGGCCATGTAGGAGTACATGGTGGGTTGTCTCATTGAAGCCGTCCTCAGGAACTGAGTTTTGTGTTTGTGATCCATGAACAGCTACTACCACACATTGGGATCCTTAATTGACTCTCTCGACTTATTAGCCGCCCTTGTTCTTTGTCCAGGAGTTGCAACTAGTTTCTGGTGTTTGTAGGATATGTGTTGGGGGCCGTGCGTAGCGCTGACCCTAGGGGTGGGCTATGTTGTGGTAGATACACCGTGGCACGGTGTACCGGGCGCCCGTTTGGTGTCTCGAGAACCCTGCACACATCGTTTGGGGCTGTGAGCGAAACTCCGGCCGGATCTCCTCGCGGATGGAACCCGAATAGGCGATAAACCTGGACTAGAGACTTGTGTGGTTAGTTAGGTCGTGGTCTACACCCACGTCGGCTTTCGCTTGAAGTCTGCCGAGCACATGTCGTGTGCAGACGCTAAGTGGTGGAAACATGTGTGAAGAAGTACACCCCTGCAGGGTTAATATGATCTATTCAAATAGCTGTGTCCGCGGTAAAGGACTTCTGGGTTGCCTGTACAGTTCATAGACAAGTGAAAGTGGATACTCTAAAACTCGCAAGATAAGCGTGAGTGCCATGGATGGCGTTCTCATAGGGAGATGGGAGCGGATCCATAGTGGTGTATTGATATGGTGAATATGTGGACTCGTGTGCGCCACCTCAAAAGAGTAACCAGCATTCGTAGTTCAGGATAGCCACTGAGTCAAAGCTGGCTTGCTGCAGTTAAACTCCACCACCCTCTTTGTTGATACCAATGCATTTATAGATAGTTCTGATGTAAGTCTTGCTGGGTACATTTGTACTCATGTTTGCCTATTTTATGTTTTGCAGAGAGACTTTAGTCTCGCTAGTAGTTCCACGTGGACTTCGACGTTTAGCTTGTTACCTCGCTAGATAGTCGGGCCTCTCAGCCTTTTTCATTTGTAGATGTCTGTACTCAGACATGATAGGCTTCCGCATGTGCTTTGACTTGTATGCTCTGAATGTTGGGTCATGAGACCCATGTTTGTAATACTTGGCTCCTCGGAGCCTAATGAATAAATACTCTGAGTCGTAGAGTCTTGTTGTGATGCCATGTTGTATTTGCCCATATCCAGCATATTGTGTGTATGATTGAAATGCTTGGTATGTGTGGGATTCGACAACCTAGTTGTTTATCCTTGGTAGCCTCTCTTATGGGGAAATGTAGTCTGGTGCTTCCACTGAGCCTTGGTAGTTCGCTACAGCCCGGTTTACCGGAGTCCAGTTAGCTTGCTACTGCTCCGGAACACTTAGACTGGCCGGCATGTGTCCTTCCTCGATCCGGTGTCTGTCCCTTCGGGGAAACATCACGCGGTGTCTTTCGGAGTCCTGTTAGCCTGCTACAGCCCGGATTCCCGGAGTCCTGCTAGCCCAGTTGCTACAGCCCGAATTCACTTGCTGATGACCGACACATTCGTTGCTGGGTCATGTATGCCTGTCCCCATAAGTTAGTGCCACTTTGGGTTCACGACTAGTCATGTCGGCCCGGGTTCTCTGTCATATGGATGCTAGCGACACTATCATATATGTGAGCCAAAAGGCGCAAACGGTCCCGGGCCATGGTAAGGCGACACCCGTGGAATACCGTGCGTGAGGCCGCAAAGTGATATGAGGTGTTACCGGCTAGATCGATGTGACTTGGAATCGGGGTCCTGACAGCGGTCCAGCCTTGCCGGCCACTTTCTTGCCGGGGGATTCACCGCTCGAAGTAGGCTGGCTTGCCGGGATGCCTGATGCAGCCTTCCGAAGACCACGTTTTGCCTTTTTCGGAGGTGAGGGCTCTTCTCGCGTCTCCTCTTCGGCCGTGTCTTCGTCAGACGAGCTCTCAATGGCTGCGCCGCCTTCTTCCCCGGCAACCTTGTCCTCCTCGGCAGGCTTTGCCTCCACTACCACCTCTGCATCGCTGGCTTCCCACTCTGTGAAGCCAACGTTGCCGGCCTCCACGGCAAGATTTGCCTCCTCCACTCTGGTAGCAATATAAGCTACTTCTTGGTCAGTGGTGGCTCGGATAAAATCTGACTCTTGCTGGACAGGCTTCTCCGTCAAGTTGTCAAAGAACTTCTGCGCTTCTTCCTCGCTTGGCTCGACCCAGGTCAGGTCAAGGCCGTGGGCGTTGAACATCGGCAAGAAGGCAATGATTGACCCCAAGGCAGAGCTGTTGCACAAGGGGACAATCCTTGCCGGCAGCCGGTGCTTGTCTTCACGCTGGAATAACTTTTGGCGGAGAGCGCCAAGCTGCATAGCGGTCAGATTGTTGTTCAGCCCGGGGCGCAGTCTCATGACATCTGCCGCGTTCTTGTACTCCCAGACTGGCCTTCCCCTGTTCTGCAGAGGGGCGATGCGGCGGCGGAGAAAGTCGAAGCCGATCATCTCCATTGTCAGCCCGGCAGCCTTCAAGCGAAGGATCCTAGTAGTGGCGATTGTGAGCCTCTCGTCTTCTGCGGCGAGATCGCCCCAATCCTTGCCGCGGACCACCTTCTGTTGCCGGGGATGACAAAAAGGATGAGGATCTACTTCCTGGATCCAGCACCATTCGGCCCACCACTCGTCCCACTTTTCGCGGTAAACTCCCTCTGGGTATATCTCTTTGTTCCAAGCCCTTGGAATCCAGGCAATAGATCCAGAGAGAGCCTCTCCTTTTTGGATACGAGGGTAGAAATAATGGCGGAAAAGAGCAAAATTGGGGATCACGCCAACAAAATTCTCACAGAGATGGGCAAAGATAGACATGCAAAGTATGGCATTCGGCGTGAAATCAAGAAGGCGGAAGCCGTACGTGTACATGATGTCGTTGAAGAAATCAGAAAAGGGGGGACAGAGCCCGCAATAGAAATATGCAGTGAAGAAGGGGTATCTGTCCGATCCACCTTTGGAGCAAGCACCTGGGATTACGCGTGTGGCGGGGTGAGCTTGCGTTCCCTTCGCCCACATGCATTGATATCGCCCGTTCAAAACTTCGGCGTCGAGCGTCGGAGGGAAGACGACGAGCCTCTTCCGCATCTTCACCAGTTCGCTCTCCGGAACTTCGGCTTTCGCCTCCTTGTCCTTGCCCTTGCCTTTGCTGGCCTTGGGCGGCATGGCGACTGTGAGGACGGAAGCTGGGGGCGGAGCGAGCACAGGAGCAGCGGGCGGAAGAGGAAAAAGGTTTCGCCCTGAGCTCGAGAAAAGGAAGGCGATGGCGATGGCCAGATTGAGAAGAAGAGGGGGGTAAATAGGTTTGCGCCTCTGCGACTTCTCCTTTTTATGGGGAAGGAGCGGGGCCGCCTTGTTTATTCCCCAATATGAATGTGCCTCTATAGGCGCGAGACAGTTTGCAGCCTTTTTGGCACGCTTCCCACGTTGCGCGCTCCGTGCGCGTAGTGGGGGCACAGTAAAATGAGATATTTACGAGCAGTTAATCCCCTGCCACGCGTGCCCGTGCACTGTTTGGGCCTAGCCCAACAATGCCTCGCACTCGTGTATGGCCTAGGCCCGGGGGCTCCTGTCGGTGTACTAAGTATTGGGCCACTAGTACCCCGTACTTGTGCACGGGCAGTTGTAGCCATCCTTGCGCCAAGGCTTGCCGGGATCAGCTCGAGGTTGATTCAAGCCATCAAGGAAATCATCAAGTTAGAGATCTAAGGATCAGCAGATAAGCAAAGCTGGGATCCGAAGGCCAGCTCCCCCGGCAAGATCCTTGCCGGGATGGCCTGTGGAGCCCGGCAAGGCTTGGCGCCCGGCAATTCTTGGCGCCCGGCAAGGCTTGGAGCCCGGCAAGGATCGGCGCCTGGCGAGATTCTGCCACTGTGCCACCGCTTCGGCACAGTAACAAAACCTGACATTCTGGGTCCTTCTCTGGATGCGTGGCAACGCGCCAGTGGAGGAGAGCTTAAGCGGTGCTAATGGGATGGCCCCTTTTTCTATCCCCAAGAAAGTGAGGACACCTAAACGGACACCTCACGGTGCGTTAAATGCGCTTGTCCTAATCCGTCAGGGGTTAGGTATGATACCCTGTAGCTACTTTACACCTCAATGTATGTATATGTTGCCACTGTGGAGACCCCTTTGAGCATATAAAAGGAGGCCCAAGGCAACTGCTACAGGGGAGGAGAACTTCTGGCCCATTCTGCATGCGTAGCTGCTCTTTGAACGTACTGTTCATTGTGAGCGCTCCTGAAGGTTGGGCTCAAGAACATCAATAAGAACACAAAGCAGGAGTAGGGTTTTACGCTGATCAGCGGCCCGAACCTGGGTAAAAACTTCCCGCATCGATCATTGGTTCTGCTCTTTGCGTATACCTCTCCCCCCGCCGAATCGTAAAGGGGTCTCTCGGGATCCCATAGGTGTCGTGCCCCGACAGTATGAAAGGAGAGATAAGGAGAAGGCCCATGACGGTGCTGAGGGGTTCGGCAAGAAGCGCGGTGGCCGAGGGGGTCGTCACGGCAAGGCCAAGCAACAGAGGGAGAGGCCCGCTCGAGGTCGTGACAAAGAAGAAGATGATGATGAAGAAGATGATGAGTCTAGTGAGCAAGAATTCTAGGAAGCTACAGAGGCCATGTGTATCGATGGGGGCGCCTCGTTGCATTCTTCCCACCGTCGGCTCAAACAGTGGGTGCGAGAAGTCAATGCAACAGAGCCATCACTGGATGCATGTAAGCCCCTGAAGTGGTCCAACACGCCTATCATTTTCGACGCCGAGGATCACCCTGATCACACAACCACGGTCGGGTGCTTGCCATTGTTGGTCTCACCAACAATCCGCAATCTCAAGGTGACGAAAATGCTAGTTGACGGTGGGGCCGGGCTGAACCTAATCTCACCGGATGTGCTCAAGAGGCTCCAAATTCCTGATGAAGATCTCGATGAAATGGGCACGTTTCAAGGGGTCAATCCAGGAAGAACCCAGCCAAAGGGCAAGATTACGCTACCGGTGACATTTGGTAGCGAGCTCAACTACAGGACCGAGAAGGTAGTGTTTGAAGTCGCCAAGATCCCTATGTCATACAATGGGATCCTTGGTCGGCCAGCGCTGGCTAAGTTCATGGTGGCATCACACTACGCGTATAATGTTTTGAAGATGCCCGGGCCGTTGAGTGTCATTACTATCCATTCCGATAAGAAGGATGCGCTCACTGTGCCGACCAACTCTACCGGGAAGCAGTTGCAGCACCTGCCATCAAGGCATCTGCTCCTGCTACTGGAACTCCCGGCGGGAAGAAGAAGACTTGCGAGAATCTTGGCGCGAACTCCGATAAGCGCACCTCCTCGGAGTGCTGCGCTTCCGTTGAGGATGCACCAGACAGTTCCACTGGCAAGAACAAGAGGTCCAAGGCCGCTCCACCAGAGACCAAGAAGGTGCCTGTCAAAGAGGACGGAACAGGAGGAACTTTCACCATAAGTTCCACCCTTGATGACAAATAGGAAAGTGCGCTCATTGCCTTCCTGCGGGCGAATGTCGATGTGTTTGCATGGCAACCATCTGACATCCCTGGTGTTCCCAGGGAGGTAATTGAGCACCACCTTGCTGTCTGTCCTCACGCGCGGCCCGTCAAGCAGAGGGTCAGGAAGCAAGCCTTGGAGCGGCAAGAATTCATTGCCGAAGAAATCAGGAAGCTGGAGGCGGCAGGATTGGTCAGAGGAGTACTTCACCCAACCTGGTTGGCTAATCCGGTTGTAGTGCGCAAGACGAATGGGAAATGGAGGCTGTGTATCGATTATACAGATATCAATAAAGCCTGTCCAAAAGATCCCTTTCCCTAGACGCGCATCGACCAGATTGTGGACTCCACCGCTGGTTGTGATCTACTGTCCTTCCTTGATGCCTATTCAGGGTATCATCAGATCTTCATGGCAAAAGAAGATGAAGAAAAGATCGTATTTATCACCCCATGTGGTACGTATTGTTTTATATGAATGACTTTCGGGTTGAAAAGTGCTGGTTCTACATTTGCACGAGCGGTCCAAATTGGTTTTGAGCCTCAGCTCCATAGAAATATAGAGGCATATATGGATGATATAGTGGTCAAAACCAAGGACAAAGCGACGCTCATACAAGATCTAGAAGAAACATTTGCAAATCTGCGCAAGATCAACTTAAATCTCAATCCTGAGAAGTGCGTGTTTGGTGTTCCTTCCGGCAAGCTTCTCGGATTCTTTGTATCTCAACGGGGAATCGAAGTGAACCCCGACAAGATCAAAGCTATTGAGCAGATTGAAGCACCAAGACGCGTCAAGGATGTCCGTCGTCTTGCCAGCTGTGTTGCTGCTCTAAGCAGGTTTATTTCCAAATCTGCTGAGCTCACCCTACCCTTTTTCAAAATTTTGAAGAAGGCAGGTCTGATGAAATGGACTCCAGAGGCGGAGGCTGCGCTGCAAGATTTGAAGAAATGCCTTTCTTCTCCGCCGACACTAGTCGCGCCTAAACCACGAGAGCCGTTGCTGCTATATCTGGCAGCGACAAATCAAGTGGTTAGTGCTGCATTAGTGGCACAGAGAGAAGCTGATGAGGAAGCAACACCAGCGGCAGGACCGTCAGGTGACGCGGCAGGATTTTCCCCGGCAAGGGTTGATCCCGGCAAGACAGGATCTGTGCAGTCAGAAGAACCAGTGCTGAAGAAAAAGGTGGTGCAGCGCCCAGTTTATTTTGTTAGCTCTCTTTTGCAAGGAGCTAGGTCAAGATATTCTGGCGTGTAGAAGTTGCTTTTCAGCCTCCTTATGGCCTCGAGGAAGCTGCGCCATTATTTTCAAGCACATGAAATCACTGTCATCACTCGCTTCCCGTTGCAACGGATTTTGCGAAATCCAGAAGCAACCGGCAGGATTGTGGAGTGGGCGTTGGAGTTGTTGAGCTTTGGTCTCAAGTTTGAAAGCACTTCAACAATTCAGAGCAGGGCTTTGGCAGAGTTCGTTGCGGAATGGACCCCAACGCCAGACGAAGAGGTTCAAGAAACATATCTCCAAGGAAATTGATCAGCAATGGGTTATGTACTTTGATGGGGCTTTTTCGCTACAAGGCGCCGGTGCTGGCGTGCTGCTTGTCGCACCCACCAGAGAGCACCTAAAGTACGTAGTCCAGATGCATTTTCCTCGGGAGAGTTCGACGAACAACACTGCGGAGTACGAGGGCTTGCTTACCGGTCTCAGGATCGCAGCAGACCTTGGTATCAAGAAGCTCGTCATCAGAGGCGATTCGCAGCTTGTCGTCAGGCAAGTTAACAAGAGTTATCAGAGTCCATTGATGCAAGCCTATGTGGATGAAGTGAGAAAAATGGAAGAGCACTTTGACGGTCTGCAAATGAAGCACATCCCTCGTGCCGAGAACAGTATTGCTGACGACTTGTCAAAACGCGCCGCCCTCAAGTTGCCTGTGGAACCAGGAACTTTTGTGCTCCATTTGACTCGACCATCCGTGGCGCCATCGATGCGGCAAGAAAAGAGAAGAAAGTTGAATTCTGGACAGCACTTTCCGGCAGAGCTCCCCGGAGCTGCCGGCAAGGAACCTGCCGGGATCAACGACAAACCTGCCGGGGAACGACAGGCTCCGGCGGAACCTCACGCTTTCGCTGTCGAGACAAATGTTCCCCCGGCGGAGGAGATGCCTTTAGTCCTGGCTGTCGAGCCCCAGGCTCCAGCATGGGCGCAACACATTGTCCATTTCCTTCAAACAGGAGAACTCCCGAAGGAACAGGAAGAAGCGGAAAGAGTAGCCCATCGGTCTGTTATGTACAAGTTCGTCGATGACGTCCTGTACAGAAAGAGACCAAACGGTGTGAAATTGCAGTGCATTCCTCGGGAGGATGGACTAGAGCTGTTGGCAGAAATACATGGAGGCATATGTGGCTCTCACATAGGATCAAGAGCACTTGTCGAAAAAGCATTCCGGCAAGGTTTCTTTTGGCCCACCGCTCTCCAGGATGCAACTGCACTAGTAACCAAGTGTGAAGCGTGCCAGTTTCATTCGAAGAAATCGCATCAGCCAGCTCAAGCTCTTCAGACGATCCCTCTCTCCTGGCCATTTTCGGTCTGGGGGCTCGACATACTGGGCCCTTTCCCCCGTGCTACCAGGGGCTTTGAGTACTTGTATGTTGCTATCGACAAGTTCACAAAGTGGCCGGAGATGGAAGCAGTGAGGAAGGTGACAGCACAATCAGCCGTCAAGTTCTTTAAAGGGATAGTTTGTCGTTTCGGTGTGCCCAACAGGATCATCACCGACAACGGCACGCAATTCACAAGTCGCACCTTCATGCAGTACGTCCAAGACCTTGGCGGCAAAATTTGTTTTGCCTCTATTATTCACCCGAGAAGCAACGGTCAAGCGGAGAGGGCCAATGCTGAAGTGATGCGTGGTCTCAGGACCAGAACCTTTGACAGGCTGAGAAAGTGCGGAAGACGCTGGATTGATGAATTGTCGGTGGTTCTTTGGTCAATCAGAACGACACTAAATTGAGCCACTGGCCAGACACCCTTCGCTCTGGTCTACGAAGCGGAAGCAGTTCTCCCCACGGAACTCACGTACGGATCACCTCGAGTGCTCGCTTATGATGAGCTTGAGCAAGAGCAACTGCAGCAAGATGATGCTGTGCTCCTTGAGGAGAATCGTCTTCAGGCTATTGTGCGAGCTGCATGCTACCAGCAAGCTTTGCGCCGCTACCATAGCCGTAAAGTTCATGCCCGAAGCCTTGAGGAAGGCGACCTTGTTCTTAGGCGGATTCAGTCCGCCAAGAATTCAAACAAGTTGATGCCAAAGTGGGAAGGCCCTTATCGGGTAATACGAGTCACCAGGCCCGGCGCTGTCTGCCTGGAGACCAAAGATGGCGTTCCAGTGAGCAATTCCTGGAATATCGAACATCTTCGCAAGTTCTACCCATAAGGCGCGGTTGCCGGGGGCCCCCGACAACCACCCTTTTGTACAAGTCTTGCCGGCAAGGCATATAATCCTTTGTACAAAGCCAGGCGCAGACCCTGAGCACAGATGAATAAGTTTAAGTGTTGTACATTTCCTTATTGATTTCCATGTTCATATATACATATGCATGTTTGTCTAAGATGTTGTATGACACTTGCTCCCGGTAAGTTCTAACGAACTGCCAAGGTTTCATATCTTTATTTTCTCTTCTTTCTTTTTCTCAAAAGATAGAAGGGTTCCTCGCGTGCACGTTTGCCAGGGGGGGGGGGGGGGGGGGGAAGGAGGATATGGGTACCAGTCGGCGACGTTCAGAATTGACGCTCACCGGAGGAAGGACAGCGACAGAAAGCTAAGTTCTAAAACTTAGGGCAAGTTTCCTTTATTGTAAAGTTATTTTCCTTGGACGATTTCGACTTTTGTATGGAAAACCTGCACGCAAAGGAACCCTTGTTGTAATCGGTTGCGCCCTTATTTTTTTTTGAGTCCGCTCAACGATTTAAGTGGCTGCACTGAGAACGCCAAGGAGTCTTGCCGGCCGCTGCACCTCCAGCAGGCTGCTGAAGTCCCGCACCCAGCGCTCGCGGCAGGTTGCGCGCCGGCAAGTTTTTCAGTAAGCGTAGGGTGAACTCCATACATAAAGGAATCAGACAAGGGAGATAGCATACATGTACCCAAACATAAGCAAGTTATATTACACTAATACGTCACCACAGTTCTAACTTAAGACTTAATTGTCTTTGGCATGGAATGGTGACGGCAAGAAGGGGTGGAACAGCTAATCTCTGCGCTGGCCTTCGACCCTTTTGATTGAATCCACCTTCTCAAGGATGGGCGCGACAAGCTCCTCAAGTGCCTTGAGGTCTGCGTCCTTTGGCAGACGGGCGAGCACGTTGGTAAGTTTGATGCCAGGATTATTGTGCACCACCTTGATGAGTACCTTGCGGAGGACAGCCTGGCAAAGCTGGCGGCATTCGTTGGCCAGTTGGGTCTCCCGGTTAGACTGAAGCAGCTTCAGAGCATCAATGATGCTTTCTAAGAACATCGTCAACCTGGCACTCGAAGATATCCTTTCTTCGGAGGAATACCTGAAGTTTGACAGGCCCATGGTTGACAGTTCTGCCGTGAGTTTCTCTGCAGCGTCAATGAGGCATTCAGTCTAGATTTGCACGCCCTTCTCATAGTCAACTTGGGCGGCGGCAGCGCTCTTGAGCAGGTTCCTCTCTTCCTAGAGATCTTTGCATAGGGCCTTCTCAAGGGCCCTGCCGTCCTTGAGAGACTTCTCCAATGTGGTCAGCTTCAGCCTCAGATTGGCAATGGCGTCATTTGCTGAAGAGAGTTGCTTGGTCTTGTTAGACATGGCAACTTGCATCTCCGCCAGGGTGTGGAGGGTTTTTTCCCTGTCGCTTTTGAGCGTCGAGAGCTCCTTGCCGTGTTCTTCAAGATCCACTTCCAGTTTCTTGACTTTGTCGCTCAGCTCATTCTTGGCGGCCTCTGCAGCCTCGGCAGCATCGACGGCCTCCTTGAGCTTGCTGGCGTGATCTACAGTTAGAGCTTCGAGCGCCTCCTTGTGCTTCTGCTCCAGCTCCTAGGTCCGCCGCGCGACAAACTTCTTGATATCTTCATCTTTGCTGTGAAGCTTGGCGGCGAGCGCCTGCTCACGTGCGGCAAGGTCTTCCTCGTGAGCATCAAGCATAATGCGACGCGCCGTCAGGAGAGCATCTTCAGCAGCAATTCTTTGCGTAGCTTCCTCTTGCGCCTTCTCCATGTCAGATTGTTTCAAGAGGATCTCTGTCCAGTTTTGGCTCACTTGTTCCCGGCTGGCAGTCAACTCTTGGAGGGCCTCGGCGTACCAGACTTGCATTTGTTCGACGCGCCTCTGAAAATCTGCTTCGGCCGCCTCGACAACTGCCATTCTAGAATCTGCTTTCTCTTTCCGAGCACGGTGAAGTGCCTGGAGCTTGCGGAAATTTTTGCCTATGGCCTGAAGGAGCTGATCCTCTTCAGATTTGCCACTGCTGGCGCTTGGGTCATCAACAATCTCGAGCCCAGCAGTGGCGATGATTTCTTCATCAAAGACATCCCCTTCGGCCGGTGCCCCAATGCTTGCCGTCCCCGGCAAGTTGACAAACAGGTTCTCGACAACTTTGAGATATTTCCTGGATGAGGGGACTTCGGATGTTGACGGTTGATCCTCAGCAACCGCCTCACCAGTAGCAGGGGGCTCCGTGGCCGGCGTAGCGCCTGGCGCTCCTGCGGCAGGAATGCCGTCAGTACGGTCACCAGCCTCCTTGCTGCCCTCTTCAGTAGACTCTTTGGCGGGTTCCTCCTGTGCAGTCTTGGCGACCTCATCGGCAAAAGCACCGCCGGCTTCTACAGTGGCATCCATGGCGGCCTCGCTGGCAGCGATTTTGTCGGCTTCGGCGGCAACATCCCTGGCGGTCTCCTCGATGTCCATGTGTTCCATCTCAGGGAATTCTAAAGGACAAGGGAGATAAACAGAATGAGATCAAGATTGAATTTCAAGAAGACAAAAGAAAGAGAGATAAAGGAAAGAATAGCAAGCGCACTGAGGCAATTGGTTACCTGCATCGGGCCGTCGAGAGGTGGCCTCGCCCCTCCCGGCAACCTCGGTTGCCAGGGGTAGGATGCCAGTATCCATGGTTGTCGGCTCCTCCTCAACCAAGACAAGCTCGTCGGTGTGATCTCTTGCCGGGGATGCGCTTGAGGGCAATGTGGTTGACAGAGGTGGCGCAACGAGGGTATCTCCTGATAACTCCCTTTGTTGCCGTCCTTCTCCTGCAAGCCCAAAGATATCAGCGGCAAGGATAGGAATCTCAGCATTCCCCAACGGAAAAAGAGTAATGAACTTATGCTGGGGGCTGTGCTGGGGGTTGCGTCAAGGACTAAGATCCGGGCTAATGGTAGTAGTTTCCGGCACGCTAGTGAAGCCTGCCGGGGGCTCGTCGCCCGTGGAAGTCTTTGCCCTCTTCGCCATCCTCTCCGTCAAGGTTTCTGCATCACTGCGGAGATAATACAAGAAAGTCAATAAGATTGATCCAGAATTTGGAAGATAAAAGCTGTGGCAAGATACTCACTCTTCCTCTTCTCACTCCGGACTGAAGCCGGAGATCTCGAAATCGACCTCTGTTGCAGTGTCTGTGTGGGGAGGCGGAGGAGGGGTCGTAGGTCGCTTGGCTGTAGCAGGCACGGGGGGTTGGCGTGTTTCTGCCACCTCAGCCTCCGGTGCGATAGTGCGAGACACCCCTGCCGCCTCAGCAGTTGCCGCTGGTGTGGGTCTCGCACGCCGCGTAGGTTGCTATCGAACTCCTTGCCGCGGCGCAGTCTTGCCAGCTGCTTCCTTGCCGGGAGCCTCGCTGCTCGAGGAAGGATGGCTTGCCGGGATGCCAGATGCAGCCTTTCGAAGAACACGCTTTGTCTTCTTTAGGGCTGGAAGCTCTTCTTGCGGTTCTTCTTCGGCCGCATCTTCGTCGGACGAGCACTCAGTGGCTGTGCTGCTCTGTCCCCTGGCAGCCTTGTCCTTCTCGGCAGGATTTTCTTCCACCACTACCTCTGCGTCACTGGTTTCCCATTCTGTGAAGCCGGCGCTGCCAGCCTCCGCGGCAAGATTCGCCTCCTGCACCCTTGTGGCGATATATGCCACCTCTTCGTCGGTGGTAGCTCGGATGAGGTCTGCTTCTTCCCGGACGGCCCTCTCCGTCAAGTTATAAAAGAACTTTTGTGCCTCTTCCTTGGATGGCTCAACCAGGTCGCGTCGAGACTGTGGGCGTTGAACAGTGGCATGGTGGCAATAATCGACCCCAGGGCAGAGTTGTTGCACAAAGGGACAATTCTTGCCGGCAACCGATGCTTGTTGTCGCGCTGGATTAGCCTTTGACGAAGAGCGCCAAGTTGCATGGCAGTCAAATTGTTGTTCAATCCGGGGCACAGTCTCATGACATCTGCTATGTTTCGGTATTCCCAAGCTGGTCTCCCTTTATTCTGCAAGGGGGCAATGCGGCGGCGGAGGAAATCGAAGCCAATCATCTCCATTGTTAGCCCGGCAGCTTTCAGGCGAAGGATCCTGGTGGTGGCGATTGTGAGTTTTTCATCTTCAGCAGCGAGATCGCTCCAGCCACTGTCGCGGACCGCTTTCTACTGTCGAGGCAGACAGAACGGATGGGGATCTGCTTCCTTGATCCAGCACCACTGAGCCCGCCATTCGTCCCACTTTTCACGGTAAACCCCTTCTGGGTATATTTCCTTATTCCAAGCCCTTGGAATCCAGGCGATAGAACCAGAGAGGGCCTCCCCTTTTTGGATACGAGGAAAAAAGTAGTGGTGGAAAAGGGCAGTATTGGGAACCACTCCGGCAAAATTTTCACAAAGATGAGCAAAGACGGACAAGCACAGTACTGCATTCGGCGTGAAATCAAGAAGATGGAACCCGTATGTGTACATAATGTCGTTGAAGAAGTCAGAAAATGGGCGACAGAGCCCGCAATAGAAATAAGCAGCAAAGAAGGGATATCTGTCTGACCCTCTCTTGGAGCAAGAACCTGGAATCACGCGAGTGGCGGGGTGAGCCTACGTCTCCCTCGCCCACATACACTGGTACCGCCCCTTCAAAGCTTTCGCATCAAGCGACGGGGCGAAGACGACGTGCTTCTTCCGCATCTTCGCCAGCTCGCTCTCCGGGACATCGGCTTTCGTCTCCTTGCCCTTGCCTTTGCTGGCCTTGGGCGGCATGACGGATGCAGGGGCGGAAGCCGGGGATGGAGCGGGCGTGGAGGCGACGGGCGGATGACGGAAGGCTTTGCTCTGAGCTCGGGAGAAGGAAGACAATGGCGGCGGCCAGATTGAGAAGAAGAAGAGGGAGGTAAATAGGCTGTGCCTTTGCAGTTTCCCTTTTTATGGGGAAGGTGCGAGGCCACCTCTTTTACTCCCCAATGTGAATGCGCCTCTGCAGGCGCGTTGCAGTTGCAGCCTTTGACGCACGCTTCCCACGTCGCGCGTTCAGCGCGCGTAGTGGGGGGCACAGTAAACGGGATATTTACGAGTAGTTAATTCCCTACCTCGTGTGCCCGTGCACTGTTTGTGCCTAGCCCAACAACGCCTCACACTCGTGTGTGGCCTAGGCCCGGGGGCTCCTGTCGGTGTACTAAGTATTGGGCCATTAGTACCCCGTACTTGTGCACGGGCAGTTGTAGCCATGCTCGCGGCAAGGCTTGTCGGGGAACAGTTCGAGGTTGACTCAGGCTACCACAGAAATTCTCAAGTCAAAGATCTGAGGATCAGCAGATAAGGAGAGCTAGAATCCGAAAGCCAGCTTCCCCGGCAAGATCTTGCCGGGGTGACCTGCGAAGCCCGGCAAGATTCGGCGCCCGGCAAGGTTCGGCGTCCGGCAAGATTCGGCGCCCGGCAAGGTTCGGCGCCCGGCAAGGTTCGGCACCCGGCAAGGTTCGGCGCCCGGCAAGATTCTGTTGCTGTGCCACCGCTTTGGCACAGCAACAAGCCCGACATTATGGATCCTTCTTTGGATGCGTGGCGACGCGCCAGTCGAGGAGAGCTTAAGCGGTGCTGATGTGATGGCCCCTTTTTCCATCCCCAAGAAAGTGAGGACACCTAAACGGACACCTCACGGTACATTAAATGCGTTCGTCCTAATCCGTTAGGGGTTAGGTATGATAACCCTGTAGCCACTTTACACCTCAATGTATATACATTTTGCCACTATGGTGACCCCTTAGAGCATATAGAAGGAGTCCCAAGGCAACTGCTACAGGGGGGAGGATCTTCTGGCCCATTCTGCATGCGTAGCTGCTCTCTGGACATATTGTTCATTGCAAGCGCTCCTGAAGCCTGGGCTCAAGAACATTCATAATAAAACAAGGCAGGAGTATGGTTTTACGCTGATTAGCGGCCCGAACCTGGGTAAAATCGCCCCGCATCGATCGTTGGTTCTGCTCTTTGCGCATACCTCTCCCCTGCCGAATCGTAAAGGGATTCCTTGAGGGTCCCATAGGTGTCGCACGCCGACATATAGTGGACACATTTGAGGAGGAGGCTACGCGGACTCCGGTCCATGAGCCTCGGGTCGACGGGCCTTCGGCCCACGAGACTCCGGACTAGGGTACGTCCCAGGAGACGTCCGGATGGGGTACCTCACCGGATCCACGTGAGGGGCTGAGTGGCCATGCTGATGGTGGCGGGGATCCGGCTGATAGCGAGGGTGAGGTGGTTGAGGGGGGCACCGTCTACCAGCCTGGTTGTACATGGCTCCCGCCCGTGCCGGCGACCCGCGAGCAGAGGTAGTTGATTTTCCCTGATGGGGAGAGGTAAGTGCATTTACTCTTTTTGTACCTTTTGTCTTCATGTTTCTTCAAATATATCTAATGCGTTGGCCTAGTCATACTGCAGGGGTTGGGACCATGCTCCGGAAATCCGCAGGCCCAACTCCATCCTTGGTGTGCTTTGCCGGCAAAACTTCCCGGGGTTTGTCATGTTGCCCGGTGAGGGTCAGCTTCCACAGATAGGATTGAGCTGGGAGCACTACTTGGCTGCCTCGGCCCCGCCTGAGGAGATGATCGATAGTGTCTTGTGCCACACGAGGGCAAACATGGTGATCAGAAAGTTTTGGGTAATTTCTCCTTTACACAATTAAAAATCTTCAAATAGCTAGTTATTGTACTAATCTATGTTGTCTCGTTTGATTGCAGACCTTCTACAGGTGTGAGGAGGGATACGAGGAGGTCGCGGCACAGGTTATCAATGCCGAGTGCAAGCTCCTACTACAAAACTTACGGCACGAGGCTCGGGTGCAGGCTGTTCGAGACTACTACGCCTCGCGTGGTATTAAGAAGCCCAAGCTGACGTGCCGCGAGAAGTTTCTGAAGAAGGAGCAGTACATGACGGTAATTACCTATTCTTAAGGCCTTGTACTTAGTTTCCTTGATTTGATTCATAGGCGTAGCGCTCAAGTTTCTATTTACTAACTTAGGTGCCCCCGAGATGGTGTGCGGATCAGATGGATTGTTGGGAGGTGTTGGTGGATGAGTGGTGCTCAGACCAATGGCTAGCCCTCCACAACAGTGCCAAGGACCGACGTGCCCAAATGGAAGGTGTGCCACACCATCAAGGCAGCGCCAACTTGTATCAGTTCGGGCGGAACTAGGTATGTGGTTTGCTTCATGATTCATGCAATTCATTCTTCATGCTAAGCTTGAGCCATTTAGTTACTAATTTACTCTGTTCCTCTCTTTCAGGCCCGACACAATAAGGCAGAGGTGCCATAGGTGTACGACCTCTATGCCATGGCCCATACTGCCTCGTACAAGAAGGTCAAGGCATTCACTGTGTCTGACCTCGATCATCCAGAGAACTTCACCAACATCTCATCCCACAACAAGCTCGTGAGGTACAGAGATGTGGGGAAGGCGACGAAAGGGTAGGACTTTAACCCGAGCCAGCAGTTTGATCCAGAGCTGGTGATGTTATCTGGTGGCGGGAGGTCCCATGGCTCAATAGCCATTGGAGATGGACTTATACGTTGTCCTTGCACTCTCCCGGAGATCAAGGCGTGCCAAACGAGCTCCGCCCCTGAGATAAGGCCTCGTCCATGGCCAATGGAGCTCGCCTTTGAGGTAAGTTATACGGACTCAGATTTCTTTCCTCTCCATTACATTGTGTGTGCGGCCATCGATGATTACAATGCTAACGAGGAGTGGTGTTGCAGGCTCCTCTTCAGAAAGAGAGAGAGGCAACCAAGGAGCTTCTGGCGGCGAGGGACCGGTAGGCGGCGGAGAAGGAGCGGGAGTTGGAGGAGAGGACGACTAGGATGTTGGAGGTGGAGAGGGCACGGAATGACATGCAGAACCGGGCCATGTATGAGCTCCTCATGGTAAGTTTCTTTTGCATATTAGCCAAATCATGCACATAATGTTTGTTTCATTACTAACTAGTATGACTGACTCGTCAAAACCAAATGTGCATTCTGTGTGTGATAAGGCCGGTCAGACCCCTCCGCCGATGCCAGTCATTGCTCCGGGGACCACGGTGAGTTTCATTTGAATGGTCATTAGTTACTAGTCTTAACATTTGAGTGTCATCATGCTAACGAGACATTGCAAATGATCTTTGGTGCAGCGTAACTCTAGACAAGCATCGAACAATTCTTCTCCAGCTGGTACCGGCACGAGCCAACCTTCTGCTTCACCTCCGTGATGACGGTAAGTTCTCTCTAGTGTTTTGCTTAACAAATGCATAATGACCTAGACTTAGCTTTATTTCCTCCAATATGCTTACCATAATGACCTAAGTTAGCTCTAATATGCTAAGTTAGCTCTAATATGCTATGTTACCTAGGTTAGCTCAATAATAACATATACTTAGCTTACTTATGTCAAAAATGGCAAAATATACTTAGTTAACTTAAAAATGGCATAATTACCTAAGTTAGCTCCAAAATGATTCATTTTACCTAAGTTAGCTCCAAAATGATCCATTTTACCTAAGTTAGCTCATAAATGATCCATTTTACCTAGGTTAGCTCATAAATTATCCATTTTACCTAGGTTAGCTCCAAAATGACCCATTTTACCTAAGTTAGCTCGAAAATGATCCATCTTACCTGAGTTAGCTCCAAAATGATCCATTTTACCTGAGTTAGCTCATAAATAATCCATTTACCTTAGTTAGCTCCAAAATGATCCATTTTACCTAAGTTAGCTCCAAAATGAACCATTTTACCTAGGTTAGGTCAAATATGATCCATTTTACCTAAGTTAGCTCCAAAATGATCCATTTGACCTAAGTTAGCTCATAAATGATCCATTTTACCTTAGTTAGCTCCAAAATGATCCATTTTACCTAGGTTAGCTCCAAAATGACCCATTTTACCTAGGTTAGCTCCAAAATGATCCATTTTACCTAAGTTAGCTCCAAAATTATCCATTTTACCTAAGTTAGCTCATAAATGATCCATTTTACCTAAGTTAGCTCCAAAATGACCCATTTTGCAGATTTCATTCACTTTCTTCATTTTGTTCTTCTTCTTCTTCTTCTTCTTCTTCTTCTTCTAGTCTTCTTCTTCTTCTAGTCTTATTCTTCTAACTTTCCTATTTCCCATTTTGCAAATTTCATTCACTTCACGGAAGCTTGCATTGATGGAGGACTTGTTTTCCCTTTCTGTTTTCATTTTGAAACAATGTGAAACTTGTAATATGTATGGATGAACTATGTATGTGGAACTTGCTATGTATTGCATATCTCATGTGTATGTGGAACTTCCTATCTATGTGTTCAATATCTCATATGTTTGCTGTGAAATATATATATATATATATATATATATATATATAGGATCGCGCTATTCGTCACCTTGGGTGAGGAATAGTTATTCTTCACCCCCTCTCTATTTTGAGGTCAATGCACCGTATTTTTAGGTTTCGTAAATTTTGTCTTATTTCATACGTAAAAAGAGAACGTAAGAAAATATATACTCGCCGCAAAAAATATTTTATGTTACGTAAAATTACGAACGAAAAAACTAGTGTAAAACATACATAAAATTCGATATTTCTGGTCTTATAACCTATTTTTTTGTTTTCTTATATCAAATTTTACGTAGTGAATCAATATGAATGTAACTATTTGTATTCCAAACGTAATTTATTTATGAAGCGATCATAAGATTATCTCAGGTGAAGAATAACTTATTCTGCACCCTGGGTGATGAATAGGATTACTATATATATATATATATATGTTTGCTGTGAAATATCATATATTTGCTATGAAAATGGTTGGATATAAGAAAAAATAGAACAAAAAGAGGCAATGCAACCTCTTTGCCGTCTGCCACCGGCGGCAAAGGGGTCTTTGCCGTCCGCCACAGACGGCAAAGTTGCCACGTGGCAGCAACCTGTGCAACCTAGGAGCTGACCCATTTGGTCACTTTGCCGTCTGTGGCGGACGGCAAAGAGCTGGGTGGAGTGACGCGCCTGCTAACGTCACAAGGTAGACAGCAAAGGGGAGGGCATGTTTGCCATCAGCTGGCAGAAGTCAAAGCCTCCCGTTAGCCACCTAACATGGCTAACGTCTGTTCTTTGCCATCCACGTTCTTTGCTCTCTGCCACCAACGGCAAAGGGTCTTTGCCGTCAGCTGTGAGAAAGCAGACGGCAAAGAGGCTGTTTACCATAGCTTACTATGCCGGACAGGTTTGCCGTCAGCGGCTGACGGCACAAAGGTTTGTCGTCAGCTTTTTGGTCCTTTGCAAGGAAGTTGATTCCTGTAGTGGCATGTCTATGCATCCAAATGATTGATAGATCACAAGACAATATTCATAGCTAAGATTCACAAAAATATTGAGATATACACATGTTCAGCATGTTTATGCATCCACATGATTGAGAGATCACAGCCAATATCATCCATGGACAAACTTTAATTACCTAGGGTACACACTGGTAAATGGTGTTCACTCTGTGGTACTTCTTGCTAAAATTAATGCTTGTACGAGCCAACTTTCGAGTACATAAGAGGCAGCATAGACCATCTGAACTTTGCTTGTAGGTTTATCCTCAAGAAAGTGGCCTCGATGCCGAGGGAGGTGTGAGCAACTTGGCCACTACTTTCATCCAACTAGTTTACTGGCTCATCTTGGTCTTATAGCTCGCCAAAATTCTATAGTGCAGACAAGAAAAGAGGCGGTCGATAAAATGAACCACCCAAATTTTTTGTGCAGTTCAACTGAAATGGAGCATCCCTGGCATGCAGACTGATTAAGTGCCAGATTAATACACGCGTCAACCAACTTGTCTGGAATCTTTAGACTCCATGCCATACAGTTCGCTACCAGCATAGGTGACGATAACCAAAAGGCACAAGTTGGCACCAAAGACTGGACTACGTTTTTCTGGGCTATGCGCCAAGCAATATTGTTGGCGTTCACTCTGGCACTTCTTCTTGTCAACATTGATGCTTGTCTGAGTGAACTTTGGAGTACATAGCAGCAGCATAAGTATCTATCTATCTGATCTTTTTTGTGCAGTTCTACTAAAATCGCCCAATGTAATGATTTGCCTGCAAGTTCAGGCTCCAAGTTACTCCTTTATGAAATCGGTCAACAGTAGCACAATACCAAATTACCAATATATATGACAAGCACAATAATCAGGATATAGACCGGTACCAACCTGTGTGAGGAAGCATATCAATTAGTATTTCCTTTGACTGGAAGCCGAGATAAGCGATTGATAGGAAAGGAAGGAGGCAATCGAGGCAATGAAGCACCCAAAGTTTTTGTGCAGTTCCACCAAAATCGAGCATCCCTATTGGCACATATATTGAGAAAGTGAGATTATTGTAATAGTGGGACTAGTTGATGAAACATACACTAACAAATAGAAGCACCCTCATTATCTTAATGGGTAAAGTTAGTGACATAGTTGTCTTGCTTAAAGAGAGGTATTAGTTTATTTAATCAGTGCCAATTAGGTCAACACTCAATGCATTGCCACGTATCATAGGTTGCAAAAATTTAACGTGCAAAGATAAATGAGTTTCTCATGACAGTAGCAACACAGTAGCACGATACAAATAGAGATGACAGCACACTAATATGGATGAAGGCCTTAGGCCGGTACCAACCTGAGCAAGAAGCTTATTCAAGTAGTCCCAGAAGAGATGATAAAGCACTAACTGGAATCATTCAATAGTATATATTTTTGTGCACTTCAAATGTATGGTTGACATCGCTCTTGTTTACCAGTGGTGAGACTATATCGAAAGATTATCAAAAATTTCCAGCAGAGTTAAAGCACTGGCTGGGATACAGTTCATTGTATTCTCTTGTGCAGTTCCACTAAAATGCACGATTGGCACAACATGATCCCTGTTTGCACAAGTAGGAAAAAGGTGAAACCTTCATTAGCTTAGTGAGAAAGGATAGAAAGACATTAGCATGTTACTTTAACAGTAGCATCAAATTCATGATGACAATACAGTAGCAAAACATTACCTCATTGAACCAATGGCAATAAATTGACATCCAAAACAATAGCATTATTATCTCATGACACTACCAAGATCCCCTCCCGGCTCTACCACATGGTCCACCTCCACAGACACATATACACACGTACATGATTCAGCATAGGGTGCTACTAAAGATTTGTTTAACTCCGACTGGAAAATTAGGCAACAATTAATTAGTGCTGCTTAAGTACTCCTAATTGATTAAGTGACCTTGCAGGAGAGACAGCAGAAGTGGAAGGGCTCTTGGAGGATCGTCTCACATGTAAGGGAGATGTTGCCGGAGCCCTTGAATGGCCTCGATTGAGACCTCGGCTTTAGGAAGATCACCTTGGCACTGTTGATCATGTAGAGCTAGGTCACACACGCATCCAGAATCCAGTTAATTAGTATGATGTGTCGTCAAGCCAAGTACTATTCTGCTACGTACTACAAGTGCATTTCTTCAAGTAAATTAATACTAGTAGCAACACAGCAACACAATACCACTAGCAAGATGTCAGGATAACATAGGACGGTACCATCGTGTGATCTTCTTCGTTTCCTTCTTCTTCTTCTTCTTCTTCTTCTTCTTCTTCTTCTTCGTCTTCCTCTTCTTGCTCTGTTTCTCCTCACCAATTGGTGAGACCAAGTACATGATTGACCTTCTATTTCAGATTTGGTTTTGTCAGCGAGGGAGTCCAAGTGTAGTAGTAAACAATAGCATTATTTTCTCATGGCAGTTGCAAAATAGAGGTGAACACATGCATTAAATATCATTCTTACCTAAAGGAAGGTTATGGTGCCAATATGGAGGATGAAGATTGGAACACAGATCTCCCTTTATGCAGTTCCACCGAAATGAACCAATGATTCCGGTGTGACATTCCATTTAAACTGCACAAAAATCACTTATTTTAAGAAGTGTTTTGTGCAGTGCACCAAAAGGTCGCAATAGCAACAAGGTGAAATGTATATCCCTGTTTGCACAAAAAGCTACAGAGGAAACAGTCAGAGTCTCAAACAATTACTGGCAAAAACAATTGGTTAAACTTGTCATGACTTATAACAGCAGCATGTCTTCATTTTACCAGGGGCATTAGATTGAGAATAGCTAAATATTTGCTATAAGAGCATGGGACAGTGGTGTTGACACACGAACACGTCACGTGTACCCTCGACACGGGGGGTGATGCACCGCAGCTCACGTCGAAGGAGACCCGACCGACAGCGCGATACGCAGGACAGCCGGCGGGCGCTTTTGGAGACCCGAAACCTCACACGCCCGGGAGGGACCCCGTCAGGGCGCGCGGCGGCAATGGGCTAGCCCTAGGTCGATTTGCTCGCCCCTAGAGCCTCGGGATTCGAAGCTCTCAAACTCGAGGAACAGCGAAGAACGAGGAAGAAAAACGATGGAGAGATAAAACGTAGATAAAAAGTAGTCTATTGATTTGTTCGATTTTGTGTTGTTCAATCGGCCGTCACCCCCAACATATATAAGAGGCGGCTGGACTTCCCGTACAAGCAAATGATTTATTTAGGCTTTCCTTACAAGAAAATTACATCAATTCACGTCCTAGAGTCCTAGTTCTGTTCTCACTTGGATTCAGCCCGAATCTGGTCCAATCTTCTATCTTGCTCCTTGCGCGGGCCGCGGAATCTGCATATGACTTCCGATGGAGACGGTTCAAATACCAATTTTGTGTGCTTCGATGAGGCCAACAATCCGTATGTTGATCACTTTTCCAAATAAGGCCATCTTGAATACTCCACGAGGTCATCTTCAATTTCGAGTCGGATTCGTTCATGTAGCTGACTGGACCGTCCGACTCTTGTAGCGTCTCTGCAGGTCGTATACTACGTCAGATGATGATGACTCGAAAAGAAATTTTAACCGTTTCGACGAGACAAATAACTTTGATGTTGAACACTTTTTGATCTGAAGCCATCTTGAGGGCCGAATCTCTCATGCCCGGCAAGCTTCTCACCCGGCAAGATTTCTGGCTGTACCTTGCGGGTCCTTTTTGAGGCAGTAAATGACCTTGGATGAAAATGAGCCCAAAAGAAATTTTAACCGTTCCGATGAGACAAACAACTTTGTTGTTGAACACTTTTTGATCTGAGGCCATCTAGATAAGTATTTAAGCCCATCTTCAGCATCTGGTCGGATTGGCCTTGACAGTTTCTACTGTTCCCGGCAAGATTTCTCCGGCAAGGTTTCCATCCCGGCAAGTTTTCTCACCCCGGCAAGGTTACTGTTCCCGGCAAGATTTCCCCGGCAAGGTTTTCATCCCGGCAAGTTTTCTCACCCCGGCAAGGTTACTGTTCCCGGCAAGATTTCCCCGGCATGTTTTCTCACCCCGGCAAGGTTACTGTTCACGGCAAGATTTCCTCGGCAAGGTTTCCATCCAGGCAAGTTTTCTAGCTGCACCTTACGGGTATTTTTTGAGGCAGTAAACGACCTCGGATGAAAATGTGCCCAAAAGTAAAGTTGACTGTTTCGACGAGTCGAACAACTTTCATGTTGAACGTTTTTCTATTGGAGGCCATATGGAAGGGCTAATTGCTCACGCATTGCATCAGACACCCATCAGACATGTGTCTGATGGGGCGCGCCATATTTCGCCTCTTGACAGGGCTGCATTCAGATAGCTCTAACTTTTACGTACGAACTCGGATTGAGATGATTTTTATATGAAAATCGACCGATTCGACGAGACGAAGACAATTCATGTATAGCATTCCTTCATCAGAGGTTGTCTTGGAGGCGTAATGGACCAAAAGCACTCAGAACACCTTGTCATTTGAGGCCATCTCTATTGCATTCTGCATTGTGCCAAAATCAGGTGTCAACACATGCCCCCTGTTTTTCGGCAAAGCTTGCATGCCGAAAAATAATTTGCACCATGTTTGTTCTAAGGACGATGTCAACACTCCATCGGCCATCTATATTTCTCAGGGCGATAATTATGTATCGGCCAGGTTTATGCTAAGGGCGATAATTATACATCGGCCATTGCCTAATCAGGCTTCTTGCCACACACTCGGGTGGTACTTCTTCAGATATCTGCCATTGAGAGCTCGAGGTAATAATACTCCTTGCATGGATTCCACCATATATGAATTTCCAGGAACTATCCTTGCAATCCTAAAAGGACCTTCCCAGTTTGGAGACCACTTCCCGATTTTTTTATCTCTAGAACCAATCGGCAGAATCACTTTCCACACAAGATCGCCAACCTGAAAGTTCTTCAACTTGACCTTTTTATTATAAGCCCTTGCTACCCTCAGCTTGTCCCTCTCTATGGCCTTCAAAGCAGCCAAACGTTTATCGGCAACTTCATCAATGTTGTCCATCATCAAATTGTAAAAGTCCACTGCCGATAAATCATTTTGTTTGGCTATTCTCAAAGCACTCAAATTCACTTCCACTGGTAAAACAGCCTCTTGACCGTATACTAGCTCATATGGAGTTACCTTGGTAGCACCATGCCTTGAGATTCTATGTGCCCATAAAGCTTCAGACAATAACTCATGCCATTTTCCTGGATTATCCTCAATCTTCTTTTTGATGAGCTTGATCAATATCTTATTGCTAGACTCAGCTTGTCCATTATCTTGGGCATAATACGGAGATGAATTGAGCAACTTTATGTTATATGATTCGGCAAATTCTCTAACTTGATGTGACATGAAAGACGAACCTTGATCTATAGTCAATGTCTGAGGAATACCGAATCTATGAATAATGTGCTCTGTTATGAATTGAATAACCTCCGTATGTGTCATGTTCTTGAGTGGTACTGCTTCAGACCACTTGGTGAAATAATTGGTTGCCACCAACACGAACCGATGCCCCTTCGAGGAAAATGGATGAATTTGCCCAATGAAATCTAAACCCCATCCTCTAAAAGGCCACGGCTTGATAATAGGATGTAACATAGCAGCGGGAGCCAACTGAATATCACCAAACTTTTGACAAGCTTCACATCCTTTATAATACCGGAAGCAATCATTAACCATTGTCGGCCAATAAAACCCAGCACATCGTAATAACCATTTCATCTTGGGAGCCGACTGATGAGTACCACAAATGCCTTCATGTACCTCTCCCATAGCAACTCTTGCTTGGTCCTCGTCCAAGCAGTTCAAAAGAACATCTTCAACCATTCGGCGATAAAGACCACCATCTCTCATTGTATATTTGAAAGCCATACGCCGAACAGTCCTGTCCACCCTTTCACTCGAATCGCGCAAGTAATCCATAATGGGCTTCCTCCAGTCATGATTTTCACCTGCACTAGATTTTTTGTTAGTGGCCGAATTAGTGGGTTCTGGTTCGGCCTCTCCCATATTTGCAAGACAAGACATCGGCTTCTGAGAAATATGAAACATGCCATGATCAACATGATAGCCGGATGCTTGTTGTGCCAACTCATTTGCTCTCCAATTGTCTTGTCTAGATATATGAGCAATGCTAAAATAATCCAAAGTATAAATTGTATCTAGACACTTATCAAGATAAACATTAAGTGATTCGTCTAAACATTGAAAGACTTTGGACACTTGTTGCAATACTAATAACGAATCACCAAAAGCCTCAACATGTGTAGCACCTACAACAAGTAACATCTCCAGGCCGAATAACAATGCCTCATATTCGGCTTGATTGTTTGTGCAAAAATATTCTAAGCGGCATGAGGCTTCAAAAACAGCACCATGAGGAGATATATAAACAATACCAACACCTTGGCCATTGCTACAAACCGAACCATCAAAATATAATCTCCATGGTACTAATGAGACAAGGTTTATATCAATATCATGCTTGTCATCAATCCGATGTTCAACAATAAAATCAGCAACAATTTGGCCTTTCATGGATTTTAGAGATTCATAAGCCAAATCATATTCAATTAAAGCATAAGCCCACTTGCCAATTCTACCACTAAGAATTGGCCTATGCAACATGTATTTGATGACATCGGTTTGACAAGCTATTATGCAAGTACTAGGCACTAGATAATGTCTCAATTTTGTGCAAGCATAATATAAGCATAGGCATAGTTTTTCAATAAATGTATACCTTGTCTCGGCGTCCAATAAACGCCTGCTCAAATATGTAATAGCATGCTCTTTTCCTTCGGTTTCTTGAGTCAAAACAGCACCAATAACACCTTCTTCCGCTGCAATGTAAAGCTTAAAGGGTTCCTTATGCTTGGGCGCTTTCATCACAGGAGGAGTGCACAAATAGTTCTTGATCATATCAAATGCTTCTTGCTGTTTTGCCCCCCAAGTGAAATCAACATCATTCTTTAACCGAAGGATAGGAGTAAATGCATCAACTTTCCCTGACAGATTAGCTATGAACCTTCTCAAATAATTGACCTTGCCAAGGAACTTTTGCATATCTCTCTTGCATGTTGGAGCCTCCACTTTCTGTATAGCCTCTATCTTTTTGGGATCAATCTCTATGCCATCTTCATGAATAATGAAACCAAAAACTTCCCAGCCGACACGCCAAATGCACACTTCAAAGGATTCATCTTCAGTCCATATTTTTTCATTCTTTCAAAAGCTAAGCGCAAATCGGCTAGATGAGATTCGAAAGCATCCGATTTGACAACAATATCATCAATATAAACCTCAAGTATAACACCAAGTAAATCATGAAAAATTAAATTCATAGCCCTTTGATACGTGGCACCGGCATTCTTTAATCCAAAGGTCATCACTATCCACTCAAATAAACCAAGGAAACCAGGACATCGAAAAGCTGTTTTGGACATGTCCTCTTTGGCCATAAAAATCTGGTTATACCCCGCATTACCATCAAGAAAGCTAATGACCTTATGTCCAGAAGCATCATTAATAAGCATATCAGCTATTGGCATGGGATACTCATCTTTAGGTGTAGCTCTATTCAAATCTCTGAAATCAATGCACACCCTCAACTTGTCGGAGCCTTTCTTCTCTACGGGTACAATGTTAGAAATCCACTTGGCATACCTGCAAGGTCTAATAAAATTAGCTTTAAGCAAACGACCGATCTCTTCCTTGATCCGGTCATATGTTTTTGGGTTAAACTTTCTGGCCGATTGTTTGTACGGTCTAAAACCAGCCTTTATAGGTAAACGATGCTCCACTAGCTCTCGGTTTAAACCTGGCATCTCATGATATTCCCATGCAAAGCAACAAACATATTCTTTCAATAGCTCGATCAACTTAGCTTTATGATCGGCTCTTAAATTTTTGTTCACAAATGTCGGCCTAGGAATTGAACCATCTCCTATGTCTATCTCTTCTAATGGATCGGCCGACGTAAAACCATGTCCTAATTTATTCATATCATCTAACTCCTCTATAGACTCATACATATCGTTCTCATTGGACCGATATTCAACAAGACGCTTTTGCAACCAATCTGAGTTAGAATCCATTTAAATACATCATACCTTGGAGCCGATTACCATCAACCGGCTTTAAAGAAACGGGCACGAAACCACTTTTTGTGGCGCTAAGAAAATCAAATTCTGATAAGTCGCGCCCCGTCAAGCAAGTAGCATTGGGATGTTGCCAATCCACTGATGCATCGGCCAAAGCAACACAAGCCGAATTATCCGCATGAATGACTTCTACTTCATCATCAACCCATTGAATTAAAAACTGGTGCATAGTAGATGGCACGCATTGGTTTGCATGAACCCAATCGCGGCCTAATATCACATTGTAGTTACCTTGCACCTCGGCGACAAAGAATGCGGTAGCCAAAGTTTTGCTTCCCACCGTAAGCTCCACATACATTACACCTTTGGCTTCAGTTTTCTCTTTGCCTTCAAATCCATTAAGCACCATGTTGGTCTTTATTAACTCTTCATCACGCAGCCCCAATTTTTTGAAAACCGAATATGGCATAAGATTCACCACAGCACCACCGTCGACAAGCATTCTAGCCACCGACGATCCATTAATATGACCTTTAAGGAACAATGGCTTCAAGTGCGTCACCGGTTCTTTTGGCTTTTCGAATATAGCATTTTTAGGACCAAAATCTAGCTGAGCCACTTCCCCTTCTTCATCTATAGCACGAAATTCAGCGGGTAAGTAATACACCATATTAATATCCATACCTTCATGAACCGGTGTAGACTCATAATCCAGCATTTCATCTCCTTCCGCAAGCATGTCCACTGACTCCGAAATATCTCCAAGGGAAGAGGAAGCAGCAGGCAAAGTGGACGATGTAATAGTAGCTGCATCGTCCTCCGTTGGTGGTGTAGGTGTTGCTATGACCAATGCAGAAGCTGCTATGTTTTCCTTTTGCTTTGGCCTCCACACTTGTTTTGGGGGTACCATGGGCCGAATGTCTTTGAACAATTTATCTCTTTGCTTCTCGGCCTCCTGTTCTACCATCTCTTGACTCCTCATGCGCTGCAGTCTCCTTTTTTGTGCCTTGGTCAGACCGGAAGGACACCACTTAGGCTGAGTATATTTTGGATCCCTCGACTTGGCCTTGCTTGTGCTAGCTTCATGATCATTAGCCATGGGACCCTGCTGGACAACAGCCACATCTTTACTGGAACCAGCCGGTTTTTCAACAATAATCGGCTCTTTGATTGTCAATTCTTTAGTGCCTATCATAATAGTTTCAGCACTAGTATTCTCCTCCTTTTGCTTGCTAGGCTCTGAAATTTCTGCACTTGGTGATTTAGCATGCCACACTTGCTTGCCAACCCTTTTTTGATTATCTTGCATTGGCCGATTGACACCATTGTTCAAACGGCCTTGTGTGGGATAAGAAAGTCTCTCATGAACGGGCCTCCTTGGTTCTGCCCAACCCGGATGAAAAGCATAAGGGGCCATTGGGGGCTGCCACCATCCTCCATTGAAGTCTCCCATGTAGTATGTCACATAGGGGGGTGGCGGCATCCATGGTCCCGGTGCCCACGACCCATATGGCCTTGTATGATGCTGAAATTCTTCCCGAGGAGGTGACCTTGAGCACTTCAAATTTGATGACCGGTTAGAGCTAGAACCGGCCGCTTGACTGGCATATTTGGACAACAACATATCAAAAGTTGGCTTGATCTTCTTGTGCTGCACTTTAGCTTCATTCGTCTTCCACTTGCCAACCTCTGGACTCTTGGGCTTAACAAATTTAACACGAGTATTTTCTTGCACTTGCGGTTGCCCCCCGAGTGCAGGATTCTTGATGGTGATCTTGATTATTTCCTTGCCACCGGGTTACTTGTCAAGCACGACTTGTCTCCCCAAGACCTTGTCGCTCTCCTAATCTTTCCTGGGCTGACCAACAATGACATTAGCTTTATTAGTAGATTCGGCTACCTCCGGCCGAATGAGCAGCTTCTTCCCTTCCAAATCCATGGTATTCATTGGAAAGGGCTGTTTATCAACTTGCATCTCAGAAAAGTTCAATCGTCCATCATTAATGGCCGATTGTATCTGTCGTTGAAAAACATTGCAATCGTTAGTAGCATGAGAAAAAGAATTATGATACTTGCAATAAGCGCGCCGTTTTAGCTCTTCAAACAGCGGTAAAGTATGAGATATTCTAATAATTTTGGCTTGCAGCAAAGCATCAATTATTTTATCACACTTGGCAATGTTAAAAGTAAACTTCATCTCTTCATCACGATTCTTATGAATCGGTTTCAGATCATTGCAAGTGAAGGGTTTGGCCTTAGATGGCCAAACAAATTCAGTAGCGTAAATATCACCCTCATCGTCCGAGTGATCACTATCATATTCAACCATGTTCATCTTAGGACGATCAGCTTTATATCTATGCACTTCTTTGAGCTCTTTGCTTCAGCTTTCTTGAGCCAAAGCCCTTTGTAAGACATGGTTGACATTTAAAAACTCATATCCCTCTAGCTTTTCTCTAATGGGAATTTTCAAACCACTAAGCACAAGATCAGCCAAATCTCTCTCGGTTATCACCAAACTATAGCACCGGTTTTTTGTATCTCTAAATCTTTTGACGTAATCGGAGACCGATTCATCATGCTTTTGTCTAACTGATGTAAGATGTGATAACTTAAGCTCGTTATCACCGCTATAAAAGTGATCATGAAACTTCTGCTCTAGCTGCGACCAAACTCGAATGGAACCATGTGGTAAAGAAGAAAACCATGAAAATACGGTACCAGTTAATGATAAAGGAAATAAACGCACTTTCAATTCATTTAGTGAGCCTGCTTCACCTAATTGTGCCAAGTATTGACTAACATGCTCCCATGTGGTTTTTGTACCCTCTCCATTAAACTTAACAAAATCTGGAATTTTATATCCCGGAGGGCATTGAATGGCATCAAAGTATTCTGGATATGGCTTTTGGTAAATACGGTTCCTTGGCAACTCAACTCCAAAATTCTCTCAGAGCATCTTAGCCATCTCCTCTCTAAGATTAGCTAGAGCATCGTCTGTAGTAGACAATGAAGCTTGTTGTAGTGGCATAGGGGCAGTATGACTACTAGCTGTAGGTAGGAATTGTGGCATGTACGCCGAACCATAGTTCGGTAGTGGCCGAGTGGTTGTACCTGTAGGTAGGGTTTGGTTCGGCGTTGCCACCGAACCTGGCATGTTCATGATAGGATTAATGGGTGCAGCCACAATCTGATTGGTTTGGGTAGGATAATAAGTCATCGGCACGGGAGGCGCCGATGAAATAGGTAAAGCCAGATTAGGATTTGACACACTAGCAGCTATACCACCATTACCACTAGATGATTGAGATATATTCTTCTGAGCATTAGTATTTTCTAGGAAAGTTTGATAAACCAGATTGGTACCATCAGCAATACGACTCTCAATCTCAGCCCACTGCTCAAGAGAAAAGGCAGTACTTACAGAGGATTTAACCTGCTCGGCTTGAAGAGGAGGGAACTTGATTTCTTCAATCGGAGTGATGTTGCCTTGGTGATCCTTCTTGAACTTTGCAAGGAATTCCTGCAAGTCCTTCTCCTCGCGTGCCTTCTTGTACTTCTCATAGACTTGGCGATGATCGGCCGATATCTCATCAAGACTGGGCTTAATGATGTTATCGACGTCTACCTCAGATGGCTTGGGAAGATCGGACATGGTGGATGATGATGATTGATCTTCTTCCCCAGCAGAGTCGCCAAAAAGTGTGTTGACACACGAACACGTCACGTGTACCCTCGACGCCGGGGGTGATGCACCGCAGCTCACGTCGAAGGAGACCCGACCGACAGCGCGATACGCAGGACAGCCGACGGGCGCTTTTGGAGACCCGAAACCCCACACGCCCGGGAGGGACCCCATCAGGGCGCGCGGCGGCAATGGGCTGCTCTAGGTCGATTCGCTCGCCCCTAGAGCCTCGGGATTCGCAGCTCTCAAACTCGAGGAACAGCGACGAACGAGGAAGAAAAACGATGGAGAGATAAAACGTAGATAAAAAGTAGTCTATTGATTTGTTCGATTGTGTGTTGTTCAATCGGCCGTCACCCACAACATATATAAGAGGCGGCTGGACTTCCCGTACAAGCAAAGGATTTATTTAGGCTTTCCTTACAAGAAAAGTACATCAATTCACGTCCTAGAGTCCTAGTTCTGTTCTCACTTGGATTCAGCCCGAATCTGGTCCAATCTTCTGTCTTGCTCCTTGCGTGGGCCGCGGAATCTGCATATGACTTCCGATGGAGACGGTGCACATACAAATTTTGTGTGCTTCGACGAGGCCAACAATCCGTGTGTTGATCACTTTTTCAAATAAGGCCATCTTGAATACTCCACGAGGTCATCTTCAATTTCGAGTCGGATTCGTTCATTGAGCTGACTGGACCATCCGACTCTTGTAGCGTCTCTGCAGGTCGTATACTACATCATATTATGATGGCTCCAAAAGAAATTTTAACCATTTCGACAAGAAGGACAACTTTGATGTTGAACACTTTTTGATCTGAAGCCATCCTGAGGGCCGAATCTCTCACGCCCGGCAAGCTTCTCACCCGGCAAGATTTCTGGCTGTACATTGCGGGTCCTTTTTGAGGCAGTAAACGACCTTGGATGAAAATGAGCCCAAAAGCAATTTTAACCGTTCCGGCGAGACGAACAACTTTGATGTTGAACACTTTTTGATCTGAGGCAATCTAGATAAGTATTTAAGCCCATCTTCAGCATCTGGTCGGATTGACCTTGGATGAAAATGAGCCCAAAAGCAATTTTAACCGTTCCGACGAGACGAACAACTTTGATGTTGAACACTTTTTGATCTGAGGCAATCTAGATAAGTATTTAAGCCCATCTTCAGCATCTGGTCGGATTGGCCTTGACAGTTTCTACTGTTCCCGGCAAGATTTCTCCAGCAAGTTTTCTCACCTCGGCAAGGTTACTGTTCTCGGCAAGATTTTCCCGGCAAGGTTTTCATCCCGGCAAGTTTTCTCACCCCGGCAAGGTTACTATTCCCGGCAAGATTTCCCCGGCAAGGTTTCCATCCCAGCAAGTTTTCTCACCCCGGTAAGGTTACTGTTCCCGGCAAGATTTCCCCGGCAAGGTTTCCATCCCGGCAAGTTTTCTGGCTGCACCTTGCGGGTCTTTTATGAGGCAGTAAACGACCTCGGATGAAAATGTGCCCAAAAGAAAAGTTGACCATTTCGACGAGACGAACAACTTTCATGTTGAACGTTTTTCGATTAGAGGCCATCTGGAAGGGCTAATTGCTCACGCATTGCATCAGACACCCATTAGACATGTGTCTGATGGGGCGCGCCATATTTCGCCTCTTGACAGGGCTGCATTCAGATAGCTCTAACTTTTACATACGAACTCGGATTGAGACGATTTTTATATGAAAATCGACCGATTCGACGAGACGAAGACAATTCTTGTAGAGCATTCCTTCATCAGAGGTTGTCTTGGAGGCATAATGGACCAAAAGCACTCAGAACACCTTGTCATTTGAGGCCATCTCTATTGCATTCTGCATTGTGCCAAAATCAGGTGTCAACAAGTGGGTGCACCAGCACTCCAGCGCCATGTACCTAAACCGGGGCATAAAGTGGAGATTCAGAGTTTGTTGCCCCAAGAAACAAACATCCAAGCAACATATCTGGGTTGGTATCATTTTTGTTCACTTTAGCCACCTATTCGTATGTGTGGATAGCCAATCTATTCCTGGTCATACCACTGTGTACAACGTTTCCCCCATATTTCCCTTTTCGACCAAGTGACTGGTTGGATGGCCAGTCTGTACTACTTTCACCCCCTTTCTTTCCTGTTTGTGCCAAGTCCGATGTACATACTAACTTTTCCCCCTTTATTTCCTGTTTGAACCAAGTATAAGATTCGACACAATGAAGTAGCTTTACCCCTAACAATAAAAAAAATTAGGTGGACTTGGACCATCCGATTGAGCCTAGCTACGAGGGGGGCTGAGAGGTAGAAAATGATACACATGCAGCGACGTAGCGAGCTGGGGAAGTAGAGCTAGGCCGGTTTCGAAGGAAGATATACCTGAAGGTCGTCGGGGTGTGGACAGGTGGGCGGCGGGAGACCGGATCTGCGCACACTAGGGCAGCGATGAAGGAATCGGAGGACCTCCCACGCCGGCGCTCGGCCAGAGATAATGGTGCGGCCAATAGTGGGTCTCCTCCCTCGCTGTCGACTCTGGCCTAAACATTGCCCCTCCTCCCCTTCACCGGCGGAGGGGATACATCCGGATCTGTAACCATCGGTGATGATAGAAAGACAATGTTACCACTGCTATCTTGTTTAGATCTAGAGAGGATGAGAGTGTGTGAATAGAGCAACCCTAGCAAGCAAGCGCGGAGGCTCCTGCCTATATATATACGTATAGTGTGGTAGTTTTCTTTTTTCACTCCATCAAAACAATCGTTTAAAATTGTGTACGTGCCAGTTCGCCGTTTTTTTGACTTGTTGATTATTTTTTGAGATAGCTACCAGCTTATTCCAAGTGGTGTGCAGGGGTGGATTAACAAGCTGCTCGGCTCGTTAAGCTCGTGCTCGTTAAGGCTCGGCTTGTTAAGCTCGGAAAGATTAACGAGCAAAAAACCCTGCTCGGCTCGGTTCATTTGAAGCTCGTTAAGCCCGTGAGCACTCGTTAGCAAATTTGTCACATAAGATGAAACATGTGTTGTGTTGTTACTAATGAACTTAGCGTGAAACTTGTTAGCTCATTCGTTAAGCTCGTTAAGAAACTGATGATTGGCTTTGTTCATTAAGAAGCGACCCACGAGCATAACAAGCCGAACTATCGAGGGCTCATAAAGCTCGTGAGCTACGAGCTTTTATTCCGGCCCTAACGGTGTGCCAGGTTGCACTTTGTATCATTCATGTCTGGTAATAGACCCTCCATTAAGTGAACAACCACCGGCTCGTAAAATTTGCGAACAAGCCCACGGCTCAAATTATCGGAAACGTGGGCTGCACCAACATGCATTATTATTTATATTTTCTATGTGGGAGTACATTTAATCCTCAAACAAAATTTGAGAGTACAGTTTTTTTGGAGTACTGCTATTGCAAGCTCCTCCTCTATCGTCCAAACTCTATGACTAGACGCTCTAGAGCATGGCTAATAGAAAAGCCGACTACGGGCTCTATACTGGTGCCATGTCACTTGTAGTCTTCACACAAAAATAAGGCAGGCTCTAGAGGAGCTGCTAAGATGACTATAGTAATCAATATTTACATGCATGGGGAAGGAGGGGAGCGCACCTGATTAGAGGGAGAAGGCAGCGTTTGCTTTTAAGGACTACATGCAGCTCTTTTTCTCTCGTGCTACGCGCTGCAGCCCGGCGATAAGTGAAGCGCCGGCTTCACTCTCTCTCCACCCTTCTCTCTCTTCTAGATGGGATTTTGATGACGTGGAATGGCTTATAGCCAGCTGACTAGGCTCTATTATACTAGCTCTTACATGGTTTCACGGACCTGCGGGACATCAAGCATCTGGGCCCGCATGTCATCCACCAAATCACAACGAAGTCCTGCAGTCGAGACTCACCAGTCACCCCGGTGTGGCCGTCATGACCCGTCATATCACAAAACCCACACCTTTACCAGCAGTGGTAAAGTGGCCTCGAAGTTGGACGGGACGAAGCAACCATCATTTCACTAGAATGCTCGTTGAAGCCCTTTCTCCCCTATCTTGAAGAAAACCTCATTCTAGGCTACTCACTTCTGCCATTTTTCTTCTGTACCGACAAAGGAAAGGTGGGCGAATCAGTGATGCTACTCTATTTTCATTCCAAGAATCTTCTTTTTGTGAAGCACGGACCGATTCTCACTGCCTATTCTTTTCCCATTTTCATTCGATTCTGGTTTCCTTTCGATTGCTTTTTGTTTGTCAGTTTATCGATGGATCCTAGAGCGCTAGGCAAAGAGTTGTCGGCGGACAACCCACTCAAGACACAGATCTCAAGGAAGCAAGCACCGGCCAACAAGTTGGCGATGTTGGCAGGCCAACCCATTGACACGAAGAACTCCAAGAAACAAGCACTGGCCAAAGAGTTGACGACATTGGCGAACGAACTCCTGAACAAAGAAAGCTGGAAGAACAGCAATGGACCCACTAAGTCTACCCCAGAAACTCTAATGTCCACCTATGAGAGGCTCAAGGACGGGTTTGAGAAGATAGTCGCCATTGAGAAGCAGTATTTCCCTGCCATGGCGATGGCCCCCTTCGAGGAGATGGCCCCCGGAGGGATGGGGTCCCCCAGTGAGCTGCACAATGTAAAAAAATGGCTTACCATAGTTGTGGTTTTTGATTATTTGCAATGTGCTTGCTAATATGTTAGGGTTGTGCAGGTGCCGGTGGACATCCTTGATGATTCCGATGTCACGGTCTGTCCTATGGACATCGCCCCAGAGATCGATTCCCATGCCGTTGTCCGTCCTATGGACATCGCCCCAGAGATCGATTCCCATGCCACTCTCCGTCCTGTGGACATTGCCCCAGAGATCGATGACAAGAAATAGTTGGTCGCACTAAACCTTCATGGTAGTTTGCATTGTGTTTAATTGCCAGAACAATGTGTGTTATCAAAACATCTTAGGGCTACTGCACTGTCTTGTGTTGGTGGTACTTGCTACTTTTGTTTCATAGTGAATCATGTGAACCCTCTCCGAGTTATGGAAATAGATGTATACTCACCATCTTTTGATGTAATATCTGGCATGAATGGTTAGACGTAAGTTTCAATAGTTTATCATATAAGCACGACTTGTTTGATGAAAAAATGGTTTGATGAGTCTTTGTGTCAAACCTCGATTGATTCCGCGCTGTGTTAGTAGGCTAGGTACTCTGCGAGCTATAGTACTTGTAAACACTCACCGAAGAGAAACGTTGGGGCTGATGAGCTCGTGGTATGCTTATATGTCTGGTCATCGATCAGCTAATAGCCCAAGCTCCTAAAATTCGATCAGACAATAGTGCACAATTATACATTAATTCACATGAAACTCAACGAGTTGGTGCACGCATACATTCACATTAGCCAGCATTCGGAACAAAATTGGCACGTATTTGTAACATGCGTGAATGTGTAATTTTTTTCTGGGACACGTGAATGTGTAGTGATGTCATACTTTCGGAGTGGCTACAAAGAGTGTGTACGTGTGCTAGAGAGGGGTTGTGGGATGGAGAGAGATATAGAGAGAGAGAAAGGCCCTCCATTTCTTTCTAGTCGCCAACAAAATCATAGCAGTATAGAGACATACAAATCCTAGATTATTGGCATTAGGCGGGCTAGTTTGGCCTAGTGGGTTTGAGTGATATGATGTGCTACAGTGGTGTCCAGTCTTTGCGTGTGGTAAGTTTTCTTGAAGAAGCGGTTTCAATGAAGTCATGATTGTTCCTTCGTCTGAGCAACTTACACTCGGAAAGGTTGGGCCTGCAATTTACAGCTCATTAGTCATTTATTACTGAGGCACTACGACCGGGGTGAGTGTCCCCTGCAGTACTGTGTGATGCACTCTAATTTTGGTGCATGGAAAGTGGACCAGGATGGTCGACATCCCGCATGTCGGCGACTGAAAGTATTCTTTCCGATATCGAGGACGAGCAAGGAAACCCAACAGTATAATGTTAGTGCCCTTTTATACTACTAGAACAATGCCCGTGCGTTGCAACAGGATATAAATATTCAGCTTGTGATTTACCTGTCAATAATTATGTGCTTGTGTAAATAAATGTTCATCAAATTCTGACTGTGAATTGCCTTATATTTGGATTAGAAGTTTGGTAAGTAAATTTAAGGGAATTGGTTCAGAAGGTAAGTAAATTAAGGTGATTGATTATCATATACATGAAAGGTTGAACGAAGGGGTGGTGGGGAAAAGGGGAAATGGGAACCTTATGTTCTTTTTAAGTAGTAGAGATTCATTGTTTATTTTTGATGAAAGCTATTGTCTCCACTATTAAGGAGGAGTGCGAAACACGGCAGCCCAGTGAACTTGGCATGTGCACAACTCCCTTCGTCCGTGAAAGATTGTACATATAGAGATTTACACATTGACCAAGAGGAACTGGAACTCCATGGCATAATTAACGCCAAAAAGTAGCAGACTTATGTGTGCATGCGGCCATTGAGAGAAGACGATTAAATGAAGGTTGTTGCATGCTGTAATTAAGGATAGACATGCAGCCTATAGCTACAACACAAGCTGCTGCATTAGTCAATCAATGCCGATTAGATTAAAGGCTATGTGCATTGGAAGTGTAGATGTACACTCTTTGTTGGAAAAATTTCTAATGCTAGATGTACAGTTTTTCACGGACCGAGGGAGTACACGTGCATGCACTCACATACACAGCAAGGATGGTTCGCGCGCAAGGGTTGGACTCCTGTCGCGCCTGTGTAAAGTTTTGTTTAACTGATTTCTTTGCTCTGCCAACTAACAGGTGGGACCCAGAAACCAGGTATCAATTTAACCAGTCAACAAAGTGCCACGTCGACTATGTGGCCGGTCAGTACGGTGAAATACGGTGCTCTATGGTGAGCTAGTGACCGTATAATCACCGCAAAACTATATAGTGACCATAATGAGTGTATTGTTACATACGTTGACCGCTAGTGTATTTAGTATCTCGTTTCAAATTAAGCCATATTATCCGGAAAGGACGCAGTATGGACTAGTACTACTTTGATGTGTCCCGTCAACTCGCAGAACGAGGAGAAGCTTGCTTACTACGCCCTCTCCCTCAACCACGTGTGCTGGCTCATAGAGTCACAAGACGAGGAAAGGCTTGCTTACTACGTACTCCTACACCTTCTCCCTCGCCCACGCGCGCGGTGGCTTGCAGTACGAGGAGAGGGTTTTGATTACAGTGCCCTCTCCCTCTCCCTCGCACTCGCGGTGGACGTGCAACAGTGCATGTAACACCCCCAAAATCGGGTTATCGATTTTTGTGCTGTTATTCCTTCCTAGCTTTTCTTTCCCGAATTTTTCCTCTAGAATCTGGTGAATGACCAGGTGAATTCAGACAATCCTCAGCCTCTCCATGAATTTTCCATGCTCTTGTGCCAGTCAAGTTTCCGTCAGTAAATTCCGAACCCTACTGAAACCCTAATTCCAAAATATCGGAACTGGAAATCCTGCCTTTGCGTTTACAAAGGAACTATCATTTTTCTTGCTCAGTTGATCCTCCCAAAATTTCCGGAGATCATCCTTCACTCATAAACCCTAGATGTCCTAAAATATTGCCAAGTCATATGCAATATTTCTCATCTAGAATTAATTCCTTTTTCTTCCTTTCCGAGGAATTAAATCCAGAATAATATCTATCCATCTCCAAAGTTCATGAAAACTTGTGCAGATATTCCTTATGATCATATTGAGCTCCCATAAAAATATTGGCCATAATTAAATAGGGGAAATTGCATTTTCCTATTTAAAGCCAATATATCAATTTGGGGCCTTTCCAAAGGAACTACCAATTTGGTAGTTGGGAAAAATCCCAAATAATTTGTGGAGCTTGTCCTACCCCTATATTCACCATTTCCATCAAGATCTCAAGTTCCACCCATTAAATTTTGAGCACAACACCACTTTGCAAATTCTGTCCAGATTTTCAGGTTACAAAGGAAGTACCAGCTAGCATTGTCCATTTGTGCCCAAATTTTGCCAGCATGACTACCTTAGTGGATGACTTACCCCTGCCTAAGATCATACCAATGGGTGCACTGTGGTGGCCACACCACATGACAAACACCTTGCTGCCATTTCCTATTTGACCATCGTTCGGTCACACCAGAGCTTCCTGTTCCTGTCTGAAGACTCACATCAGCTGTTTGAGGTCTGACCCACGCGGCAGACATGGTTTTATGGCGTTTTGGTGCCAAGTGCACGTGGTGCCGGTGGTGACCACGGACGTTGTCGGCAGAACCAGAGCCCTGTGCATTGGACGCTTCGGGAGGCCGTCTCTAGCGAGCTCAGGCTTGTCCGGGAGCGCCGGAGAGCTCCCCACCGCTCGTCTACGCCGTTCGGTCACATCTCCCCCTCGTCTTTTAGCTTTTGGACGGCCGTGCCGACCTCGGTGCTCCACCGGAAGGCCACCACCTCGCCGTGCGTCTCGAAGCTCCGGTCGCCGTCGCGAGACCTCCTCCCCGAGCCTATTTAAGGCGTGCCCGAGCCCTCCTCCACACCAACAACTCCCCAGCCCTCTCCCTCGAGCTCCCCTAGCTCTCCTTCTCGCCCTTGGCCACACTCTGCCGCCAACCTCCCTCGGTCGTCCCCGCGCCTTGGCCCTTCCCCCTCCTCCTCCTCTCTGCCCTCAGCCTCTACGGAGCCACCGCAAGCCGCCGCCGCTCTCCATTTCGCCGGGGAAGTGCTGCCGCCCTGGGTCCCCCTGAAGCTCTCAGGTCACCCGCCATGAGTGGTGGGGGCGGCGCTACGAGCCGCCGGGCGCGGCCCCGCGAGCATCTCCAGGCGCGGCGAGGAGCGACGGTTCCAGGAAGCTCGTCGGCTGGTCCTCCCGCGTTCCCCTGCCTTGGCTACGCCGGCAGTCGGCTCGCCTCTGCTCTGCTCGGTCGGGGGGAAAGAGAAGACCAGAGGAGGAGAGAGAGAGTAGGAGAGAAAGAGAAGGGATTAGGTGGGCCCTGCTAGAAAGTCAACCCGGGCCCGCGCGTCAGTTTAAGTGCAGGCGCATTTCACAAAAGGCGTTTTCGATTTGTCGAAGACGTATTTCCGAAAAGGCGCTTTCACTTTCTCAGCCACCGGCCGAACCTATTATATAGTGAACGTTCACTCGTTAAGCGCCAGAATGGACAGGTTTTGTCTGTTTTATCGCTTAACGAACGAACGGCCCTAACTTTGCGACCGTAACTCCGATTGAGGTAAAACCAACGCCCACGTCTTCAGTTCGTCAAGCCCGTTCCGATGGCGTCATTTTCATAATGTTTGCACACTGTGAAAATGACCATTTTGCCCTTGCCCCTAATCAGCCTCCTTCGAGAGGGAAACTATTCCGGCGAATCTTCCCGGAGTGTTATTGCACTTCCACCCGGTGTATTCCTCTACCCCAGGCAAGCCAACCTCTTCCATGACCTCCGGACTTGCGTGATGACTTTGCTTGCACCCTGTGTGTTCATCGTAGTACATCTATATCACCTGTTAGCCTACACTTGGATACACCTGTTATGTCATCTGTTTTAGATGTTAGCATTACGTTTCATCTAATATCATGTCTTGTTTCCATGCCATGCCCTGCCATGCTAGTAACAATATTTTGGATACCGTTATCATGTGAGTACCATGATCTGATATCTTGCCATGTTTGTCAACGTTGTAATGATTCTGCTATGCTGATGTTAAGTGGCTGTTCACACTTATAATTGTTAAGGTAATGGTGGGATGATGGAGATATATTGATAAACCTAGTCGGTTGATCAGAGTCACCTGTCCGGGCTTATCCGTGCAACCACATTTGCCGGTATGGGACGGCCTTGACTTGGTCTGATCGCGTGCTCTTTCACCGGTACCTCCAAAGAGGGACGGTTATGCGCGCGCGCTGCCCTGGCCCGGTAGGCGGCGATAACCCTGTGAGCCCAGTTGAGTTGTTTGGGTACCCGTCCCCGTTTGGGACAGTTTTGTTTGGCCATGACGGTGGCAGGTGTCTTGAGGACACGGGGCCACCCAGGGCTTGACTCCAAGAAGGAGTGTGATGGCCGGTGGTACGATGGAAGAGTCACGTGTCAGACAGGTTTCGTCGGAACGTCGTTGGTCCACCCGAATGGGAGTACGAGGCCATGAGTTCTGTGGTGTGGGTAAAGTGTACAACCTCTACAGAGTGTAAAATCTATTCGAATAGCCGTGTCCACGGTATTGGACAGTCCATTCAGACCTTGTTAGGCGATCAACCATAATGATGATAATGATGGTGAAAGGACCTGTCCTGCATGGACAGTAGATGTTGTCAGGAGTATGGTATGTTAGCCATAAGATGGCTATGGAAGAGATGGTCAGATGACCGAGAGACTTGGATTTGGATCAGTTTCAGATTGGATCATGAGAATATTCGGAATATGGACTATTTACTTGATGCATGCTTTACTTTACTGTACTTTACTTCAGTAGTTACTTTGCTACATAACCCCGTTATGTCGTGATGATCAATGCTGCTAGATGTTTAATCATGCCAGATAATCTTGCTACGACATGATGATAAATAATGCTAGAAGGGTATGCTATGCCATGTTGATTCACATTTTCCTGTTAATTCCATGCCATATTTAGAATAAATTCTGGCATAGCATATGGCTTGCTTTGTCATCTGCTTGTTTGGATGCTATGTATTTGGTTGTCTTGCGAGTACATTCAAAGTACTCACCTGGCCTTGCACGTGACCAGTTGCAGGAGAAGATTCGTCGTGCTAGATCGTAACCCAGCCAGTCCTGTGAGTTATGGAGCCCAGCCAGAGACGTTGATGCCGCTAATCCAAGACCTTCGCTGCCATCTTAGTTAGCCTTGGAGCTATGTAATATTGTTGTAAGCAACAGTATTGTAATACTCCATTCTATTTAATAAAGCCATTTTGTGCCTGGAATTACTGTATCATGTCTTTGACGTGCGCCAGGTCTTATCCTGGGGCTGGTGTACGTCGGCCCTCTATCGGGGTGCCACAAGACTTGGTATCAGAGCCAGGCTGGCTATAGGTTACCCTAGCACCAAACCATCCCTATCTTTTACCCGGTAGTGAGCCCCATAGATTTGACCCATCCCTGGCATCCGACATGGCCACTGTTGATCAACATGCGGTGCAGTCGGAATGGACGTGTCCCTGCTTAGCTGTCCATCCACCCAGCCGTCCATGGATTAGACCGCGACCCTACCCAGTTGTCGGCTGTGCCGGCATATCTTCTGCTCGGCACGAGAAAGATCCAGGGCATGCTGGTGTGTTCCAGCCGAAAGCCTATTAAACCCCCACTTGTGAGTCGCAACTCTCTCCATTCAGCAAGCCAGATCCCCGTAGGAGAACCCAGGCCATTATCCGCAAACCAACAGCCATGGCTAGTTCCTCCAAAATGCACAAGTTCCATAGCCAGACCGTGGCCAAAGGGTATGACGGATTTCCACCTATCCTTTCCAATATGCTCACCCAAGCCCTTGGCTGTAATACTATCCCAGTGTATTTGGTGTTCCAATCGGAACCCGTCCCTCACCTTTGCGGATATGAGGCAAAGGTGCTTCTCCGCCCAAGTCCAGCAAAGGATGGGAAGCCCTTGGTTTTTAAGGGCAAACCCATGCCCACCACTACTTTGGCCGTCCAGACAGCTGCTGCGGAAGCCATCACCCGTCTTCGCTTCCAGTTTCCGCAAGTAGCGGAGATGAGGGAGTTCCGTTATTTTCCCGCTTCATCCAATACAGGTTGCGAGTTCTTCAGCGCAGTTGGTGAAGCCGACCCGGCAGTAGCTCGTGTGGCTCAGTTCATTGATGCCCAGGGACTACTAATTGCCGGCATTATTCGAGAGTTCCAATCCATTGACCGTGACACCACCCGGGTTGTTACGGAAGCATACCGTGATGCCCGTCAAGCTGCATCCCAAACCACCCTTCCCCTGCTGCCAAACCCAGTGCCACCTTCTCAACTAGTGGCCACCCTCTCAGCCAGTGCTACCCTCGCAGCCCGTGACCCCATGGCAACCTGGCATCATCCACCCAAGTTATGTTGCCAGAGCTATTCGTCGTCTTCGTCGTCAAGATGTGTTCCGCCAAGTTCCAGCCGCAACCCAAGCAGTTGTGCCCCAACCCATTGTGGTGTCCGACGATGAAGATGGGAGTTGGCTCAGCCTTCGTCCCCCAGGAGAGCCCCAGCAAGAGTAGGCCCATTTGTGGCTCTGGCAGTGAGTGTAGCCAGTTGAGGCCGCAAGTATGTGTGTTGCGAAGACTGTTTCTTCGTCCTCGTCTAGGATTAGGATCCTGTAGTTCGGAGTGAGTTGTTGCTGTTAGCTGTCTAGTAAGGTTGTGCTTTGTTGTAATGCTTGTATTGCTGTGCCTGTGTGCTGGTGTAATATTATGTATGCTTGTTTGCTCTGTGTGTTTAGTTCATCTGTCTCTCTGTTAAGCAGAAATGTTTAACAGAGCAGGCAATGGATTTTAACAAGACTTTAGTCAGTAGAGCACTTACACCTAATAACATTGGACTCGCCCAGAGTCCCTAATAAAATGCGAGCTGGTGTAGGTGTATGTATACCAGGAGTACATACACCCACTAGCATTAAAACACCTTAGTGTAATATGCTCGACATGTTTCTTTCATCTGTCTGTATTCTGCTACTGTATGCATTCTACATTTGCTTGCATATTAGTCTGAATTGATTGCATGTATATCATATGAGCAATGTCTGCACGCCAAGTTCTTTCTCCTGAGTACAGCCGCCGTGGTACTCGGGTAGAATGCAAAGCTGCCCACCCCCACCCATCTATGCATACTCCATTTGTCAGTTTTCCTGAACTCAGTGTTCTGGAAAACCAGCTCTATCGAATATTTTTTCCCCGGTCCCAAAAACTTTTCCCCGAACCCAGCTGCAATCTCGGAGAAATTCTGAGAAATTTTATTGCAGCACAAACCATTACATCCCCTCTAGTCCAAGATCTAAATCCTGATTCTACCTCAACCCTCACTCGTTGTGGATGTCGATCAGCGAGGAGCAACCCGCAGTGTGGCTTCCACACTGGTATAGCTCCGCTAACCACACTGCACTAACCCTAGACTCAGCGACGCTTCTGGCACCGTCCTGTGTGATGCTGACCAGCCACCCCCTTCGCCCCGCCGCAGCCCGCGCTCATTCCGCCGGCCTAAGACGGCGTGGATGATCACCAGCTACCGCTCGGTTAGCAGCATCTCGACGATCATCGAGGATCATCGCACACAGCAGCAGCGAGGAGCCAACCAATGCCGCCAGCAGACCCACTAGGAGGATGAAGATCAGCTCCGAACCCATGTCCGCCATTAAAGCCTCGCCTCGCGCCCCTGCAACCCGAAGGAAAAGGAGAAGAGGAAGAAGAAGTGAGGTAAGATGCGAGGTGTAAGGAAGAGGAAGACTGCCGTCGTTTCTATAGCCCAAGCCCGGTGTACGGTGAGCGAGGTCCAGGAGAACCGCTCGTCGCTCGATCACCGGCATCCAGGAGGCGAATCCGCGAGCAGTGCCGACCGGCGCTGACCCACGATGGGAGTGCTCTCTGCATTGGCCTCGTGCATGCCGTGCACTGTTGTTGTAGGGTGCTCAGTACCCTAGGAGCCAGGCGTGCGCAGTGCCTAGCCGCACTCAGGACAGCGCGGGACCGAGAGAGAGCCGTGGGCCTGAGGAAGAAGAAGCTGCCAGTGGGCCCTAGGCCCACCTGCCAGCGAGAGAGGCCACAGTTCACTGTGGTGTCCCGAGCATTTTTTGAACAAGGAAATTCTGCTTTTTCTAAAAATGTCAGGGCAACCCAGCGGCCCCTACCCATGGAGTAAATCCCGCGATATCCGTACCTCGATCTGGGTGTACCAATTTTTGGTACTTTTAACTTGGTTGTTTGCAACCCCAGGGTTACAACTCAACCCAGAGAATTTTTTTCAGGAGGCATGATTTTTGTTCTGAGCAAACCCTAGGAATCTCGAGGACGAGATTCTCTTAAGGGGGGAAGGTTTGTAACACCCCAAAAATCGGGTTATCGATTTTTGTGCTGTTATTCCTTCCTAGCTTTTCTTTCCCGAATTTTTCCTCTGGAATCTGGTGAATGACCAGGTGAATTCAGACAATCCTCAGCCTCTCCATGAATTTTCCATGCTCTTGTGCCAGTCAAGTTTCCGTCAGTAAATTCCGAACCCTACTGAAACCCTAATTCCAAAATATCGGAACTGGAAATCCTGCCTTTGCGTTTACAAAGGAACTATCATTTTTCTTGCTCAGTTGATCCTCCCAAAATTTCCGGAGATCATCCTTCACTCATAAACCCTAGATGTGCTAAAATATTGCCAAGTCATATGCAATATTTCTCATCTAGAATTAATTCCTTTTTCTTCCTTTCCGAGGAATTAAATCCAGAATAATATCTATCCATCTCCAAAGTTCATGAAAACTTGTGGAGATATTCCTTATGATCATATTGAGCTCCCATAAAAATATTGGCCATAATTAAATAGGGGAAATTGCATTTTCCTATTTAAAGCCAATATATCAATTTGGGGCCTTTCCAAAGGAACTACCATTTTGGTAGTTGGGAAAAATCCCAAATAATTTGTGGAGCTTGTCCTACCCCTATATTCACCATTTCCATCAAGATCTCAAGTTCCACCCATTAAATTTTGAGCACAACACCACTTTGCAAATTTTGTCCAGATTTTCAGGTTACAAAGGAAGTACCAGCTAGCATTGTCCATTTGTGCCCAAATTTTGCCAGCATGACTACCTTAGTGGATGACTTACCCCTGCCTAAGATCATACCAATGGGTGCACTGTGGTGGCCACACCACATGACAAACACCTTGCTGCCATTTCCTATTTGACCATCGTTCGGTCACACCAGAGCTTCCTGTTCCTGTCTAAAGACTCACATCAGCTGTTTGAGGTCTGACCCACGCGGCAGACATGGTTTTATGGCGTTTTGGTGCCAAGTGCACCTGGTGCCGGTGGTGACCACGGACGTTGTCGGCAGAACCAGAGCCCTGTGCATTGGACGCTTCGGGAGGCCGTCTCTAGCGAGCTCCGGCTTATCCGAGAGCGCCGGAGAGCTCCCCACCGCTCGTCTACGCCATCCGGTCACATCTCTTCCTCGTCTTTTAGCTTTTGGACGGCCGTGCCGACCTCGGTGCTCCACCGGAAGGCCACCACCTCGCCGTGCGTCTCGAAGCTCCGGTCGCCGTCGCGAGACCTCCTCCCCGAGCCTATTTAAGGCGTGCCGGAGCCCTCCTCCACACCAACAACTCCCCAGCCCTCTCCCTCGAGCTCCCCTAGCTCTCCTTCTCGCCCTTGGCCACACTCTGCCGCCAACCTCCCTCGGTCGTCCCCGCGCCTTGGCCCTTCCCCCTCCTCCTCCTCTCTGCCCTCAGCCTCTACGGAGCCACCGCAAGCCGCCGCCGCTCTCCATTTCGCCGGGGAAGTGCTGCCGCCCTGGGTCCCCCTGAAGCTCTCGGGTCGCCCGCCATGAGTGGTGGGGGCAGCGCTACGAGCCGCCGGGCGCGGCCCCGCGAGCATCTCCAGGCGCGGCGAGGAGCGACGGTTCCAGGAAGCTCGTCGGCTGGTCCTCCCGCGTTCCCCTGCCGCGGCTACGCCGGCAGCCGGCCCACCTCTGCTCTGCTCGGTTGGGGGGAAAGAGAAGACCAGAGGAGGAGAGAGAGAGTAGGAGAGAAAGAGAAGGGATTAGGTGGGCCCTGCTAGAAAGTCAACCCGGGCCCGCGAGTCAGTTTAAGTGGAGGCGCATTTCACAAAAGGCGTTTTCGATTTGTCGAAGACGTATTTCCGAAAAGGCGCTTTCACTTTCTCAGCCACCGGCCGAACCTATTATATAGTGAACGTTCACTCGTTAAGCGCCAGAATGGACAGGTTTTGTCTGTTTTATCGCTTAACGAACGAACGGCCCTATCTTTGCGACCGTAACTCCGATTGAGGTAAAACCAACGCCCACGTCTTCAGTTCGTCAAGCCCATTCCGATGGCGTCATTTTCATAATGTTTTCACATTGTGAAAATGACCATTTTGCCCTTGCCCCTAATCAGCCTCCTTCGAGAGGGAAACTTTTCCGGCGAATCTTCCCGGAGTGTTATTGCACTTCCACCCGGTGTATTCCTCTACCCCAGGCAAGCCAACCTCTTCCATGAGCTCCGGACTTGCGTGATGACTTTGCTTGCACCCTGTGTGTTCATCGTAGTACATCTGTATCACCTGTTAGCGTGCACTTGCATACACCTGTTATGTCATCTGTTTTAGATGTTAGCATTACGTTTCATCTAATATCATGCCTTGTTTCCATGCCATGCCCTGCCATGCTAGTAACAATATTTTGGATACCGTTATCATGTGGGTACCATGATCTGATATCTTGCCATGTTTGTCAACGTTGTAATTATTCTGCTATGCTGATGTTAAGTGGCTGTTCACACTTATAATTGTTAAGGTAATGGTGGGATGATGGAGATATATTGATAAACCTAGTCGGTTGATCAGAGTCACCTGTCCGGGCTTATCCGTGCAACCACATTTGCCGGTATGGGACGGCCTTGACTTGGTCTGATCGCGTGCTCTTTCACCGGTACCTCCAAAGAGGGAGGGTTATGCGCACGCGCTGCCCTGGCCTGGTAGGCGGCGATAACCCTGTGAGCCCAGTTGAGTTGTTTGGGTACCCGTCCCCGTTTGGGACAATTTTATTTGGCCACGACGGTGGCAGGTGTCTTGAGGACACGGGGCCACCCATGGCTTGACTCCAAGAAGGAGTGTGATGGCCGGTGGTACGATGGAAGAGTCACGGGTCAGACAGGTTTCGTCGGAACGTCGTTGGTCCACCCGAATGGGAGTACGAGGCCATGAGTTCCGTGGTGTGGGTAAAGTGTACAACCTCTGCAGAGTGTAAAATCTATTCGAATAGCCATGTCCACGGTATTGGACAGTCCGTCCAGACCTCGTTAGGCGATCAACCGTAATGATGATAATGATGGTGAAAGGACCTGTCCTGCATGGACAGTAGATGTTGTCAGGAGTATGGTATGTTAGCCATAAGATGGCTATGGAAGAGATGGTCAGATGACCGAGAGACTTGGATTTGGATCAGTTTCAGATTGGATCATGAGAATATTCGGAATATGGACTATTTACTTGATGCATGCTTTACTTTACTGTACTTTACTTCAGTAGTTACTTTGCTAGATAACCCCGTTATGTCGTGATGATCAATGCTGCTAGATGTTTAATCTTGCCAGATAATCTTGCTACGACATGATGATAAATAATGCTAGAAGGGTATGCTATGCCATGTTGATTCACATTTTCCTGTTAATTCCATGCCATATTTAGAATAAATTCTGGCATAGCATATGGCTTGCTTTGTCATCTGCTTGTTTGGATGCTATGTATTTGGTTGTCTTGCGAGTACATTCAAAGTACTCACCTGGCCTTGCACGTGGCCAGTTGCAGGAGAAGATTCGTCGTGCTAGATCGTAACCCAGCCAGTCCTGTGAGTTATGGAGCCGAGCGAGAGACGTTGATGCCGCTAAACCAAGACCTTCGCTGCCATCTTAGTTAGCCTTGGAGCTATGTAATATTGTTGTAAGCAACAGTATTGTAATACTCCATTCTATTTAATAAAGCCATTTTATGCCTGGAATTGCTGTATCATGTCTTTGACGTGCGCCAGGTCTTATCCTGGGGCTGGTGTACGTCGGCCCTCTATCGGGGTGCCACAGTGCATTCGGTGTCAGATTGCGAGAAGCACATTGTACTATAATATCATCATTGTTGGACCTCTCGAAGAGGCGAAGAGCCAAGTGCAAGGTTCATAGGAGTACGAATTGTTGAACCTCCCCAAGAGGCAAAGAGCCAAGCGCAAGGTTTATAGGAGTACAAGTTGTCATCCTAGTACTACAACTATAGCGAACAATCACTACTGTATGATGCCGCCACGTCACCTATAGCCAAAGTTGTGCCACCTTTTTTCTCACAGAGCATGTTGGAGCCCGTGCAACAGGCACACAAGTTGCACGTACACATAACACATTTACTAGTCATAAATTCTAAAGGACAAATGCCAGCATGCCACACAAGTTCATCTCCACTTCAAGTGATAAATTTATGCAACGACTACTCTACATATATTTACAGCACTATCATTGACAATTAACCATACTCCACTTACACGTTATAGATGGGCTCCATGTCCTCCTCCAGGTTCCAGTCCCACATGTTCTTCATAGATGGCACGATCCATAGCGGTGGGCAACGGGAATCATTGTCGTAGCTTTCTAGTATGGTTCCACACGATGGAGACTCATCCAAGTTGAAGTGGCATAAATCAGGGATAGCGTGTCCTAGCATGTCGTTCATCTGGCGGAGCGCACTGAAGACACAACCATGCTTCATGAACGGTAGGCCTTCGGTGTCGTGCACGGAAGCTGGCATCTGCATCACAATGGGGCAGCTGTCCCCAATGAAAAGCGAGCACTCTCCAAGGGTGTTCCTCGGCACCCACATAGCTATGCTACTTTGTGTCATGCATGGAAATAAATAAGATCATCTATGATACTACTCTATGATACTATGCACTATGAACATAATATCATACACTAGTAGTATCATATGCGTGATACTAGTATATGATACTCCCCACTATGAGTAGCCTTAATTCTTGCATGCAACGTTTTAATCATATGCATGATACTAGTATATGATACTCCCCACTATGAGTAGCCTTAATTCTTGCATGCAACGTTTTAATGAAGCTTGAAATATGAACATGTCAATGGGAGATAGTAGATGCCTCATGCATGCATGCATGCATGCAAAACTCACACATACACATGCATGCACGCAACACTCACGCATCCATGCGGCACACAACACAAGACGCAACACACACGCTCACGCTCAAGTGCTCAACCTACTCCCTCCATCCGTGAAAGACTGTACATATAGAGATTTACACATTGACCAAGAGGAACTGGAACTTCATGGCATAATTAACACCCAAAAGTAGCAGATTTATGTGTGCATGTGACCATTGAGAGAAGAAGATTAAATGAAGGTTGTCGCATGTTGTAATTAAGGATAGACATGCTGCCTATAGCTAGAGAACAAGTTGCTTCATTAGTCAATCAATACCGATTAGATTAAAGGCTAAGTGCATTTGAAGTGTAGATGTACACTCTTGTTGGAAATTTTTCTAATGCTAGATGTACAGTTTTTCACGGACCGAGGGAGTAATTCATAGTACTGCATGCATGCATGCAAGTAGGAGTATTAAACAAGTTGCTATTATGAGGAAACATCATTAATTTTCCTTGATTACTGTTGGTGGCCTTGTATAGATGCAAAATGTATATTTCATAGTGGCCTTGTATAAGTAAATGGAGGGAGTAGTACTGCTTCGCTTAACGATCGATCAGACAATAGTCCAGAATTATACAATAATGTACAGACGCGATGCATTCCAAGTTCAACATTCACATCAAACTTAAAGAGCTGGTTAACGGATACATTCACATTAGGGCATCTCCAACGGCAACCCGCAACAAACCTCCCGCATCCATCCATATTTCTTGGAGTCCATGCACGGCAGGCGGCCGATTTCTTCTTCCTCCCTGTCTCTCTCTTCTCAGCCGACGCTCGGCGGGCGATTAGATTTCGGCTATCATTGGTTTATTCAATTGCAGTCGCACATGTCAGTGAAAATGCAAGACAGCACGTGTCCCCTTTGGTGAGCGGCATGCCAGACCGACTGTCGGGGGGTGCAACCCGAACGCGACAGGCATGCTTTAAGTGTGCCACCTTTTCCTTTTCAACTTGCAATGTGTAACATTTTCTACTCTTTTCTTTCGCTTGTTCGTGTGATCAATCGATAGAAATCCAGAACTAGATGACGAGGGCGAGGCTTTCCCGCACGTTAGGTGGGCTAGTTGGCCTAGTGGGTTTGAGTGATATGACATGCTACAGTGCCATCCTGTCTTAGCATGTGGTAGAAGTATTGCTGGTATAGTAAGTTTTCTTGAAGAAGCGGATTCAACGAATTCATGATGGTTCCTTAGTCCGCTGTCTTGAAGATTTTGTTAACTTGACATGATGACTTGAAGATTTCTGTTTCTTGACTTGATGACTTGAAGATTTTGGCACTTTTCCGGGTTCATTTAGCATATTTAGGCCATTATGTGCATTTTGTAGAAATTTACTACCATCATCCTTATTTATTGGCCTCCTTAGTATTTTGTGCCAAACTTTGACCATAGAATGAACTAAGAAAATAATAATGCATGTCACCAAAAATTATATCGTTGGATTTGTATTTAAACATAGTTTCTAGTGATATTATTTGTAGTTACATGCATCAACATTTTGTTAGATAAATCTAAAGTCAAAATTTAGCACAAAATGTGAAGGGACCAATAAACCAGGACGGACGTAGTAGCGCAAAAACATCAAATCCCAGCTACAGCTACACGGGTGTGATGATAGGGACGTGGAATGCCGTACGATCACGGTGCACGCGTGTGATATGCATGGCTGGGGTGGCGGCCAATCAGAAAGCAAACCACAATAGGGTCAGCACACACAGTTTCCAGAGGCTACAGAAATTACCCGTGTGCGATAATAAATGTCCAAGATTGAAGGGGAATCCAAATTTCCTTCGTCGTCTGTCCTTGAGCTCTTGACAAACCAATGCACTATACGGTTGTCCGGCCACTCCACCCGAGAGTTCTCTCCAAGCATCGTTCATGCCACCGTGCCAAACACTAACCGATAAGGAAGCGATGGCATCTCGCCGCGCCGAGTTCCTCACCGCCCATGACTGCACACAAAATGGTAAGGAAGCGATGGCATCCCGTCGTGCCGAGTTCATCACCGCTCGCGACCTCACACTTACGTGGGCGGACTTTGAAGCTGCCAAGGCCAAATGGGCGGTAGAGCAAGAGGCGGCCAAAGCCGCACAGAGGGAGCGAAAAAGGCAGAAAGCACTCAAGAAAAGAGAGTCCCGCCACCGGAAGAAAGAAGAGGACGCACACGCTGCTGAGGAGAGCTCGGTGGAGATCCAAGAACGGTGGGGTGTTGCCGACAATGCCAGGAAGGAGAACGATGATGTCTGGCCAGCATGCCCCGATGCCTCCACCTGCCAGGATCGCGGTGGTAGCTACCGCGACGCTGAGGAGAGCTGGGCAGGTATTCAACCACGGTGGGGTGCCGCCGGCAAGAACGACAAAGGGAACGATTATGTCTGGCCAGCACGTGAGATGTAGTAGTACTAGTAGTTACTGGAGATGTGTGTGTCTGTGTCGCCTGTATGTTTGTTTAATTAATTACGAGCATCTACCAGTACTAGTTACTGGAGTACTGTAGTTTTTAGAGAAAATTAATAGTATATAGGAATTTAAGTTGGTATTTATTATTAACGTACAGTGTCGATAAGCGGCATACTTTTAGGCCTTTGAGCGTTGCTTAACATGTGTTCACTGAAGTTTAAGAGCCGAACCCCAGCCCTAAATCCACTCGGCAATGTCCACCTGGTAAAAAACAATTGACCCAACCGGGCGCAGGGAACAATCCGGACTAGCGGACCTCGTCGCCCATTTTTTAGCATGACATCGACAACTACGTGCGTGACATGCCTGCGTGCAAATCTTGCGTGGCTAAACCATGCAAGGCGGAGCGGTAGGATGTCGAACCGTGTTATAGAGTACTTTATCCAATTCATACTCTGCTGGTGTACAGTACTGTAGCTAGCAGTATTGCTGGTACAGTAGTTTTCTTCTAGAAGCGGAATTCAACGAAGTCATGATGGTTCCTTCGTCCGAGCAACTTACAGTGGGAAAGGTTGGGCCTATGATTTGATGGCTCATTAGTCATTATTACTATAGCGCCACGACCGAGGTGACTCTCCCCTGGAGTTCTGCGTGATGCCCTCGAATTTTGGTGCATGGCAAGTGGACCAGGCTGGTCGATGTCACACATGTCGGCGAATGAAAGTATTCTTTCCGATATCGAGGAGCAAGGAAACCGCGTGGTACGTTTTCACTGCTGATTTATATTTATTTTTAATTTTTGATGAAAGCTAGCATTTCAACTCTTACGACGAAGGTGTGTGAAACACAACACGTGCTAGATGTCCCACATGTTAGCGAAAGGAGAGGGACATGAACAGCGTGGTAGAGCGTCTCCACTTCTTCCACTTCTAGGTCGGAAACCATACGTAGTACTAGTAGTATATAACAATACAAAGTGTGACCCGGAGAGACAGACCCGTCTAGTTGGGAGGTCTCGGATCATACACGTAAACGAATATAAAACCTAATATGTGCCTACAATTAATATAGTAGAGTACTTAGGCACGTACATCATAATATCACCATGCATTGCACGTACAACATTTAGTGGTAGTAAGACAAACACCTTTATGCCACGAAGGTTCATACTATTTGTGCCTGTCTACTTCACTTATTGTGCTACATTAATCAGGTTCGTACATCCCTAGGTACATGTCCATCTCGTAGTTCCAGTCCCATGTGTTCTTCATAGATGGCCCGATCCATAACGGTGGGCAACGGGAGTCCATATCATCGCAGCTTCTTAGTGTGGATCTCCACGATGGAGACTCATCCAAACTAAAGTGACATAGATCAGGGATAAGGGTGTTCAAGATATGAATCCGTCGGTACGCAATGAAAACACACCCGTTCTTCATGAACGAATGTTATCGGCATCGTGCACGGAAGGTGACATTGTTTTAACTATCGGGTAGCAGTCCCCAATGAAAACCGAGTACTCTCCAAGTGTGTTCATATGCACCTAGGTAGCATCACGGGGGTCGAACACACCGCCGTCCATCTGGTACACCTGGCATCTCAAACCTGGATACATGGTGACGTGCATGGTTATGGTCCATAAGGTGACATAAGCAAAGGATACGGATTAAAATAAACACTATATATTGCATATTTTTATGAGAGGGAAGGGAAGCAATGTATGGACAAGCTACAGCACGGGCGACGACAAACAATTTGACAGTGTTACCTGGGCCATGTACTTTAATTAAAGTAGGAGTAGTTTTGTTTGATGGGATTATGACTACCTAGCTAGTACCACACGAAATTGAATTGTTAAGTCCTATATAGTTTATTACAGCTGGCATTATAAAATTGCATAGATCACTATCCCAATCAATAAAAAAAGGAAAGAACTACTCCTGCTCCTGGATTATAAAGAGACATGTACTGGAAATCTGCAATGTTATAAGATGACATGGCGATAAGATATACGATCGCTCCTGGCTGTAATACTCTTAGATCGGAGAGAATGGATTACCTGGGTACATGATTAGGGTCCGATCGTGATAGACCGTGGCACCTTGTTGCCCTTCAATGGTACCATGGGTAACGACTGCTAAGATAGTACGTTTCAACTAGGTGTCGTCAGCTATAAGGTTCCAAGTTAGAACAAATGCCCCATGCACATCCACGATCGGCGATCTAATTTTGATCAGGGGATGACTTCGCCCTGCATAATCATGCAAACAAGGCGGAATTCATAGAAACCGAACGAAAATCATTACATTTCAAAAACTTTTCATATAAACCGGACGAAATACATTACAGTTTTCATACAAACCGGAGTAAAACCTACTCTACACATATTCTGAATGATCGTCGGCGTCCGTCCCCCATGTCCGGCCGTGAGCAGCGGTAGGTGGACGGACGGGTGATGCTGGAGTAGGTTCCTTGGCAACTACATGTCATTAACATGGGCGGCGAATGGACAAACGGCCGGCCGTGGTGTCATTTCAATGTGGAACAGTTGTGTGCACCGGGAAGCGGTGCTCTCTCGGTCGTCGCGCTGCTTCAAAGACGGCGCCAGTGAGAGGTCGCCTCCGCTCTGGCCGGGCATTAATGCATCACTGATGCTCTGGGGCGGTGCTAACCATTTCAGGAGGAAAGCACGCGCCGGCAAGGGAGGGGGTTTGGGTTGGCCAGGGCGATCAGACACGGGCGTGGTGGTGGTATTGATTTTGTACCATTTCAGGCGTAGTACTAGTACTAGTAGTTTGCAAAACTACTCAATTATTGCACTCAGCTTCCTAAAAAAATTGTGGTAAAAACGTTAATTGCAATGCATGCATGCGTTACCAATATAAATGACCAATAAAAAACTACTACATGAACGCAATGATTTAATGCACATTGTAATCTCAACATGTGATGGGGAGCTCTAAATTTGAATTTGAAACTTATAAAACAGAAAAGCAAAACAAATAAACTAGAAGAGAGGGAGTATACTCTAGGATGTGTCCCATACGAAACAAGTCCCCTGGTTTGTCACCACGAAGATGCGGTTAAAAAGGAGCATATTGTCTTCGTACTCGTACAGCAACAAATCGGCCGCAGACAACATGATCCACCTTTGACCGCCATGTGCAGGGTTCGTGAAAGCAATCGCGATGTCGAACACCACAATGAGAGTGTAATTTTGGTTGGCGCACGAACTTATCAAGGCTCTAGGATTGCTATCTTCTTCAATCTCACCGTGGTTCCATCATACCAATTTAGGCGATGGCCCATTGCATGGCCGATCCCAATGTTGGACAAAGGTTCTAAGGGAACGGTGTCACCATTGTAGATGTTTTGCAAATTGATGTTGGTACCCTCCCGTACATATGCAAGCCAATCTCCATTGGCACCAACCCTAACATGTGAAACAGTGGGCAGCGGGGGAATTATGAAATGGATACGAAAGTAGTCTTCAGAATACATTTACTACGTGATCAAACTCATCACTTACCTGCTCATCGGACAAAATCTGAGTGCCCCTCAATGTCGGCATCTCAAGGGGCATCAACTTGCAACTACAGCCATGCCGCACTGGAGAGACCCCCCGAGGAATCATCCTCGTCCTCAAGGACGCATGGCAGACCAACTAGCATGGCCTTCTCCCACACATATTTATGCACCATCTTAAAATATTTGGTGCAAGTACCGTTGAGTCTTGCGGATGTGAGGAAGTCGGAGCGACTTGAGATTTCTCCCAAAGGATCGTCGGCCAAGGTCTCCCAAGACCCCTGCACACATAGGATTTAGACCGGCATGCTGACCTCTCTAAAGAGTCTAGATGGGGCTGCGACGTGTTGATCTTCCGAGGCCAGGCATGACCCTGGAAAATGTGTCCGTCTAGAGTATTCAAGCGTGTTGGGCAATGTGGTGCACCCCTGTAGGGAAGCTTATCTATTCGAGTAGCCGTGTCCCTCGATAAAAGGACAACCCGGAGTTGTACTTCGACCTTATGACAACTAGAACCGGATACTTAATAAAACACACCCCTTACAAGTTCCAGATAGAACCCGGTGATCGCTTTCCCACAGGGCGACGAGGGGAGGATCGCCAGGTAGGATTATGCTATGTGATGTTACTTGATGCTGCACTTGCTACTCTCTTCTACATGCTTCCAGATGGAGGCTGCCAGAAGTGTAGTCTTCGATAGGCCTAGCTATCCCCCTCTTATTCTGGCATTCTGCAGTTCAGTGCACAGATACTACCCATTTCATTGATACCAATGCATATGTAGTGTAGATCCTTGCTTGCGAGTACTTTGGATGAGTACTCACGGTTGCTTTGCTCCCTCTTTTTCCACCTTTCCATTCTTCTTGGATGTTGCAACCAGTTGCTGGAGCCTAGGAGCCAAATGCCACCGTCGACGACGACTCCTACTACACCAAGGGTTCCTACTACTACGTGCAGGCCGCCGATGACCAGGAGTAGTTAGGAGGATCGCAGGCAGGAGGCAAGCGCATCTTTCGATCTGTATCTCAGTTTGTGCTAGCCATCTTATGGCACCTTGTTTAACTTTTGTCTGTACTCAGATATTGTTGCTTCCGCTGACTTGTTTATGATCAAGCTTATGTATTCGAGCCCTTGAGTCCCCTGGCTTGCAATATGAAGCTTGTATGATCTTTAATTTGTGTCTAGAGTTGTGTTGTGATATCTTCCAGTGAGTCCCTGATCTTGGTCGTACATATTTGGGTGCATGATTAGTGTACGGTCAAATCGGGGGCGTCACAAGTTGGTATCAGATCCGACTGCCTGTAGAAATCCTTCTTTCCAACTCCTTGGCTGAAGTTGAGTCTAGCCGATGAAAACTGTTTTACTAACATGGTTGTGCGGCCCATGGGCCCACGTCGCCATTGGGTGGTATTAGGATCTTTTATTCCTCATCTTTACTCTGGGACTCTGATCTCTCTTCTATTCGGGTTAAATGATTTTACTAACTCTGACTCTAGGTTCTCGTAACTACTTCCACCCAGAGAGCCCCTTATTACAGATGATCGCCTGCTGTGCCAGAAGATTCTGAAGATACTCTACGATGTTCTCTCGAGACTTTGTGCCTGTTGCTTTTGCGATTCTGTACCACTGATAAACCCTTATGGATAACTACTTACACTTGTCATTCATACCTTTGTTCCCAGTTGCCATTGTTATTACTTGATACCCTGAAAAATTCTCCGATACTCCGAGAATCCTTTGTGCCCACCGCTTTGCAGCTCTTTTCCGCCTTAATACCCCTACGGATAATTCCTCGCACATACCAAGTATCTGCTCATCACCAGTTGTTCATGTGTTTCACAAAGGTCTTCGAAATACTATTCGATCTTTCGAAAATCCTCAGCAGCTTATTGCTCTTGAAATTCTTGCTTGCTTGCATTATGGTTAATCCCATAAGTATAGTAATCTTATTGGCATCCTTTGTCACTATCATTTTGAGTCCATTGATTCAACAAGTTGCGAATGCTCGCAACCCTCAACCAGATCCTAGAATTCATCCTTCCTTAATCAGAGCCTACTCAACTTATCCATCCTTAATCAGAGCGTTTTCTTCTAATCCCTTGAATAATTCCTTCGCATCTGAGATTTGATTTAGTCAGTTGTTTCTATATTCAATGCATTTGCATTGTTTCTTCCACTGGTTGTGTGCCAATGCTCACATCAGCTCCGTTATGGACCGTCAGATCCTTTGTTGAATTTTCATCCGACAGTGTCCTTTGTATACAAAAACCTTGAGAAGTTCTTTCCCTTATACATAATGCCATTGGTAAATCCTATTCTCTAATATGGCCAACGATGCTCTGCTTTCAAGCTTGAGTTATTTACTTCTGAACTTTGTAGTATATGTTCCTAAGATACCCGATGGGTTGAACCAATGCCTTCCCTAATCTGTGCAAACTCAAAAGATTTCACGGGTCATACTTATCTGGTATTGCACCAGGTAAAACTTTCAACAACTAATGTCATTTCGAAAAGAAACGAGAAGTGAATGGAAGGTTATACATTGAAGAAGTGGGAGTCGACCTTGAACTTTGCGTTCATGCCCATGGACATGATGCAGATCTTATCATGGAAGCTTCTCGTAAAATAGTTACCCCCTTGTTATAAGTTCTTCTTGTATCTGTGGTTTGATCATTTACAAATGTGGTTCTGACCATATTGTTCCCCTTTGATTCAATTTCTCAGACAAGTTAAACCACTTGTCCTCTGCAGATCAATGCACCCGTCCAATCTCTATTATGATCTACCTTTGAGTATTACCCCGTGGTATCTTGATAATATCACAGAACCATATTACTTCTTATGAGTTCTTCAAGTATTATTTCTCACCGATTCCAATTTTCCTTGGGTTCTGAGTTGTTAGACACTCAAGGACACCGATAAGTGAATCAATTCCGCACTCCGATTCAATAACTCTAAGTAATCTTCGTTGCTTATGAGTTTATTAATCCTTCAAGTCATTCCTAGCCTGATCGGCTATATCATTATCGTGCAACTTTTTAACTGTGCTACCTAGTCCTTCTTCCCGGAGCACAATTTTCGACGATGAGCTAAGCTTGCGTCGACTTTCCTCGTCATATCATTTCGCCTTGAACAACAAGATTGATTCCGAGTTTGTGACGTACCCGTGGTTCCAATAACCTTTCGCTTCATCATTTCTTTGACTTGATGTCATCGCCGATCGATTACACCATCATGAAATCTCTTGACAATTGTGTCGTGATCATCATCAACATTTTGAGCTCTTCCAGGATATCAATCGAATTCATGATGGGAAATACCATCCTTGCCCCTCGATGATTTGTGTTATCATTGACAACATTCTTGCCTTCCCCCAACACAAACTTGTTCATGTTTTGTGTTGTCCCTTGATTTCCTTGCTATCTAGCTTAGGTTATGTTCTACCTAGTAGTATTACTGTCTTCTATATCAAGAATGTTGTGAGGATTGCTCCACCTCTTAAGAATTCTTGGTATAGTGATACTTCTCACCATCACCTTTCTTTCTTGGTCCCTGTGTAAAATCTAACCGGGATGCCAACAAGTGAACGGTCCTGCTTGGATTCTGTACTTCTAGCAACCCTATTGCTTTGAAGTTAATGGTCGACAGTTCTTTCTTAGAGTATTGGTTATCGAATCACCATTCTAACATTGATTATGCTACCTAAGCCCATATTTTGGGTGCACCTTCAACCAATGTTTAATTGTGTATGTTTTCCTCGAGCATACGCAATTATATCATTTGGTTTGACAAATGTTATCTCTTTGTTCACATGATTGTGGAAATCCATCTTTTTGGAAATCTCGAGGAATTATCGCTGAGTCCATCAGCCACATCCTCATCTTCTCCTTGGTAAATGATGAACTCTTGCTTCGAAAATTGACTCCATAGATCATTTCCCGAGAGTCCTACAATGTCATCTCGTCAATTCGTGTTGCACCTTTTCTTCCCAGACATCCTGAGTCTGAGGTATCCTAACACCAATCGGAACTGAATCTTGGTCAGATAGGATGGCTAGAACATATTTCCAAGAGTTATAACGTTGGTCTTCATATGACCCGGTAAGGTGGTGTCATACCTAGCCCACCTGGTCGGAAGCCCTATTGTTATAGTTTCCTTTTTGCAAGGTTATCCATTCTTCCATGAGGAAATGGTAAGACTTATTCTACAAGTTGTTCCTGATGAACCCTTCGTGTATCCAAGGTCCGACCTTTACTGGAAGACCATGTCAATGCTATCTCGAAGCATGTCTGTGGTACTCCGATTTTCTATAAAAACATTTGAAGCACAATGCTAAATTTTCCTTATCAATTATCCATACACCTTTGTATGGGCAATGTCATGAAATTTCTCTCCTCTTACCTAAAGGGTTTTCTATGTTATATCTTGTCATGGATATCATGCTCTGCTTGTCCTTGGGAAGTATATACCCCTGAAATATGTGATTAAACACATTTTCCTTTCGATTGTTCTGTTTATTCTGATAATCGCATTTTCCTTCCCAATGTTTTGTTTAACCTTTCTTGTAATCTGATATGGAAGCAGTCTTCAGAATACATTTAGAAATGGATACGGAAGTAGTCTACAGAATACATTTACTACGTGATCAAACTCATCACTTACCTGCTCATCGGACAAAATCCGAGTGCCCCTCAACGTCGGCATCTCAAGGGGCATCAACTTGCAACTACAGCCACGCCGCGCTGGAGAGACCCCCCGAGGAATCATCCTCGTCCTCGAGGGCGCATGGCAGACCAACTAGCATGGCCTTCTCCCACACATATTTACGCACCCTCTTAAAATATTTGGTGCAAGTACCGTTGAGTCTTGCGGATGTGAGGAAGTCGGAGCGACTTACGATTTCTCCCAAAGGATCATCATCCAAGGTCTCCCAAGACCCCTGCGCACATAGGATTTAGACCGGCATGCTGACCTCTCTAAAGAGTCTAGATGGGGCTGCGACGTGTTGATCTTCCGAGGCCAGGCATGACCCTGGAAAATGTGTCCGTCCAGAGTAATCAAGCGTGTTGGGCAATGTGGTGCACCCCTGTAGGGAAGCTTATCTATTCGAGTAGCCGTGTCCCACGGTAAAAGGACAACCCGGAGTTGTACTTCGACCTTATGACAACTAGAACCGGATACTTAATAAAACACACCCCTTACAAGTTCCAGATAGAACCCGGTGATCGCTTTCCCACAGGGCGACGAGGGGAGGATCGCCAGGTAGGATTATGCTATGCGATGTTACTTGATGCTGCACTTGCTACTCTCTTCTACATGCTTCAAGATGGAGGCTGCCAGAAGCGTAGTCTTCGATAGGCCTAGCTATCCCCCTCTTATTCTGGCATTCTGCAGTTCAGTCCACAGATACTACCCATTTCATTGATACCAATGCATATGTAGTGTAGATCCTTGCTTGCGAGTACTTTGGATGAGTACTCACGGTTGCTTTGCTCCCTCTTTTTCCACCTTTCCATTCTTCTCGGATGTCGCAACCAGTTGCTGGAGCCCAGGAGCCAGATGCCACCGTCGACGACGACTCCTACTACACCAAGGGTTCCTACTACTACGTGCAGGCCGCCGATGACCAGGAGTAGTTAGGAGGATCGCAGGCAGGAGGCATGCGCCTCTTTCGATCTGTATCCCAGTTTGTGCTAGCCATCTTATGGCACCTTGTTTAACTTATGTCTGTACTCAGATATTGTTGCTTCCGCTGACTTGTTTACGATCAAGCTTATGTATTCGAGCCCTTGAGTCCCCTGGCTTGCAATATGAAGCTTGTATGATCTTTAATTTGTGTCTAGAGTTGTGTTGTGATATCTTCCAGTGAGTCCCTGATCTTGGTCGTACATATTTGCGTGCATGATTAGTGTACGGTCAAATCGGGGGCGTCACAAGTTGGTATCAGATCCGACTGCCTGTAGGAATCCTTCTTTCCAACTCCTTGGCCGAAGTTGAGTCTAGTCGATGAAAACTGTTTTACTAACATGGCTGTGCGGCCCATGGGCCCACGTCACCATTGGGTGGTATTAGGATCTTTTATTCCTCATCTTTACTCTGGGACTCTGATCTCTCTTCTATTCGGGTTAAATAATTTTACTAACTCTGACTCTAGGTTCCCGTAACTACTTCCACCCAGAGAGCCCCTTATTACAGATGATCGCCTGCTGTGCCAGAAGATTCTGAAGATACTCTACGATGTTTTCTCGAGACTTTGTGCCTGTTGCTTTTGCGATTCTGTACCACTGATAAACCCTTATGGATAACTACTTACACTTGTCATTCATACCTTTGTTCCCAGTTGCCCTTGTTATTACTTGATACCCTGAAAAATTCTCCGATATTCCGAGAATCCTTTGTGCCCACCGCTTTGCAGCTCTTTTCCGCCTTAATACCCCTACGGATAATTCCTCGCACATACCAAGTATCTGCTCATCACCAGTTGTTCATGTGTTTCACAAAGGTCTTCGAAATACTATTTGATCTTTCGAAAATCCTCAACAGCTTATTGCTCTTGAAATTCTTGCTTGCTTGCATTATGGTTAATCCCATAAGTATAGTAATCTTATTGGCATCCTTTGTCACTATCATTTTGAGTCCATTAATTCAATAAGTTGCGAATGCTCGCAACCCTCAACCAGATCCTAGAATTCATCCTTCCTTAATCAGACCCTACTCAACTTATCCATCCTTAATCAGAGCATTTTCTTCTAATCCCTTGAATAATTCCTTCGCATCTGAGCTTTGATTTAGTCAGTTGTTTCTATATTCAATGCATTTGCATTGTTTCTTCCACTGGTTGTGTGCCAATGCTCACATCAGCTCCGTTATGGACCGTCAGATCCTTTGTTGAATTTTCATCCGACAGTGTCCTTTGTATACAAAAACCTTGAGAAGTTCTTTCCCTGATACATAATGCCATTGGTAAATCCTATTCTCTAATATGGCCAACGATGCTCTGCTTTCAAGCTTGAGTTATTTACTTCTGAACTTTGTAGTATATGTTCCTAAGATACCCGATGGGTTGAACCAATGCCTTCCCTAATCTGTGCAAACTCAAAAGATTTCACGGGTCATACTTATCTGGTATTGCACCAGGTAAAACTTTCAACAACTAATGTCATTTCGAAAAGAAACGAGAAGTGAATGGAAGGTTATACATTGAAGAAGTGGGAGTCGACCTTGAACTTTGCGTTCATGCCCATGGACACGATGCAGATCTTATCATGGAAGCTTCTCGTAAAATAGTTACCCCCTTGTTATAAGTTCTTCTTGTATCTGTGGTTTGATCATTTACAAATGTGGTTCTGACCATATTGTTCCCCTTTGATTCAATTTCTCAGACAAGTTAAACCACTTGTCCTCTGCAGATCAATGCACCCGTCCAATCTCTATTATGATCTACCTTTGAGTATTACCCCGTGGTATCTTGATAATATCACAGAACCATATTACTTCTTATGAGTTCTTCTTCAAGTATTATTTCTCACCGATTCCAATTTTCCTCGGGTTCTGAGTTGTTAGACACTCAAGGACACCGATAAGTGAATCAATTCCGCACTCCGATTCAATAACTCTAAGTAATCTTTGTTGCTTATGAGTTTATTAATCCTTCAAGTCATTCCTAGCCTGATCGGCTATATCATTATCGTGCAACTTTTTAACTGTGCTACCTAGTCCTTCTTCCTGGAGCACAATTTTCGACGATGAGCTAAGCTTGCGTCGACTTTCCTCGTCATATCATTTCGCCTTGAACAACAAGATTGATTCCGAGTTTGTGACGTACCTGTGGTTCCAATAACCTTTCGCTTCATCATTTCTTTGACTTGATGTCATCGCCGATCAATTACACCATCATGAAATCTCTTGACAATTGTGTCGTGATCATCATCAACATTTTGAGCTCTTCCAGGATATCAATCGAATTCATGATGGGAAATACCATCCTTGCCCCTCGATGATTTGTGTTATCATTGACAACATTCTTGCCTTCCCCCAACACAAACTTGTTCATGTTTTGTGTTGTCCCTTGATTTCCTTGCTATCTAGCTTAGGTTATGTTCTACCTAGTAGTATTACTGTCTTCTATATCAAGAATGTTGTGAGGATTGCTCCACCTCTTAAGAATTCTTGGTATAGTGATACTTCTCACCATCACCTTTCTTTCTTGGTCCCTGTGTAGAATCTAACCGGGATGCCAACAAGTGAACGGTCCTGCTTGGATTCTGTACTTCTAGCAACCCTATTGCTTTGAAGTTAATGGTCGACAGTTCTTTCTTAGAGTATTGGTTATCGAATCACCATTCTAACATTGATTATGCTACCTAAGCCCATATTTTGGGTGCACCTTCAACCAATGTTTAATTGTGTATGTTTTCCTCGAGCATACGCAATTATATCATTTGGTCTGACAAATGTTATCTCTTTGTTCACATGATTGTGGAAATCCATCTTTTTGGAAATCTCGAGGAATTATCTCTGAGTCCATCAGCCACATCCTCATCTTCTCCTTGGTAAATGATGAACTCTTGCTTCAAAAATTGACTCCATAGATCATTTCCCGAGAGTCTTACAATGTCATCTCGTCAATTCGTGTTGCACCTTTTCTTCGCAGACATCCTGAGTCTGAGCTATCCTAACACCAATCGGAACTGAATCTTGGTCAGATAGGATGGCTAGAACATATTTCCAAGAGTTATAACGTTGGTCTTCATATGACCCGGTAAGGTGGTGTCATACCTAGACCACCTGGTCGGAGGCCCTATTGTTATAGTTTCCTTCTCGCAAGGTTATCAATTCTTCCATGAGGAAATGGTAACACTTATTCTACAAGTTGTTCCTGATGAATCCTTCATGTATCCAATGTCCGACCTTTACTGGAAGACCATGTCAATGCTATCTCTAAGCATGTCTGTGGTACTCCGATTTTCTATAAAAACATTTGAAGCACAATGCTAAATTTTCCTTATCAATTATCCAAACACCTTTGTATGGGCAATGTCATGAAATTTCTCTCCTCTTACCTAAAGGGTTTTCTATGTTATATCTTGTCATGGATATCATGCTCTGCTTGTCCTTGGGAAGTATATACCCCTGAAATATGTGATTAAACACATTTTCCTTTCGATTGTTCTGTTTATTCTGATAATCGCATTTTCCTTCCCAATGTTTTGTTTAACCTTTCTTGTAATCTGACTTAGCTGAGCAGTGATATTCCCTGCTTAGGTAAGCACCTCGTTGTACCACTCTACCAGTAAGACCCTGTAACTAATGTTGATGACATTTTGGTAACCACCGATGGATGAGAACTTTGCCTACTGGTCAGCCTCGATCAATGAGCAGGAAAATGGTTCTCTTCGTCCCTCACCCTTAGTACCAACGTTGTTGCCAACATTACTGACAGACTGTCCTCTGATATGCCTTGCTTTCATGACCGTGCGAAATGTTAGCGCTCTACCTACTTTTAACTCACATGGTGGACCCATAACCCACAGTTCCACAGGATCAAAACCTGACTCTCCTGTACACCCATTGTTCCCAAGGTTGTTCTTCGCGCGTGGCCTCGTATGTAATTCCTGAGCCACCTTCCGAGAGATCATGAATTCTGGTATCAGACTCAATACTTATTCCCATTGCTCTGAACCCCTTTCACACTCTGTTTTAGGCAACAAACGATTGCCTATCCGCTTGAAACTTCTTATTGCACCTTCTTACCTTGCTCTCGATGATTTCTTGAATTTCAACTCCAGAGATGCCTCTATGCCTCATTCACTGAGATAGCCCCTAGGTACCTAACATGTGTTGAGCTTCGTCCTTCCCGAGTTTTCCCCTTGACCTTTTCATAAGTATGAAGAAGATTCTGAAGGAAGAATGATGACTTCATCATGATGACCTGGAGCAGAGAAATGAAGACGTCAACGGAAGGGATCGACTTCTTCAAGAAGAGCAACCCATAACGAAAGTATCCGTTAGAATTTCATAACCAGATTTTTTCCCCTTACTCTACCTCTTAAATCTCGGGATGAGATTTCTTGTAGTGGAGGAGAATTGTAACGCCCGGATAATTAAGCTATAGTGAACCTCTGCTAATGATGCCACGTCACCTCAGTTACTGTTGATAAACTCGTGTTGATTCGAAACTGATTCAAATTCAAATTTAAAATCAAGGCAAACAACAAAAGTTTTCAAATATTAAAACTAAAATGTTCGGGTTGTGCCAGATAATGCATAGGTAATTATGGTGAAGAAAACACACTTTTATAAGTGTTTAAATACTCTAAAAATGAACAAGCAGTAGCAAAAACAGTTATTTAAAAGCTTTTAAAATAATAAACAATTACAAACTATTTTATTTTAGGTGCCAAGTTAATTGTGGTAGTTGCATATTGGTTAATGCTATTTTAGGTACAACTTATGTATTTTAGAAAATAAAGGTATTTAAAAATAACGAAACAAAAAGAAAAGTAAAAGTAAAACAAGACAAAAGGAACAAAAAAGGAGAACCCCCTCGGCCCACTGGCCCAGCTGGCCGGCCAGCCCACTTGCCCAGGCCGGCCCCCACTCCCCTATAACCACCCCCGAAACCCTAGCCGCTACCCCTCTCCCCCCCACTCTTACCTCGTCTCCCCCTTTTCTCGATCAGGATCGGGGCGCTCGGGCCCTGACCCCGCGCCCGTCGCTATTCGCCGGAGCGCACCTCGCCGGACCTCCCCGCCAGACTGCCGACGCCTCCTCATCTCCTGCCCACGGGTCGCCCCCGAGCCTCGCCGCCCCCTTCTCATGCCGCCAATGAGCAACCCTCCCCCTCTGCCTCTCTGCTTCCTCCCCCTGCTCCGTGCCCGTCCGCGCCTTGCTCTCACTGCGCTCACCGCACGCACCACACGCCCGTCGCCGTGCTCTGCCGCCCGCACCGGCGCCTCGCTCGTGCCCAGCCACCGCGCCATCGGCTATGCTCGCCACGCCCAGTGCCCGCGGTGACCGTGCCCTCCTCCGCACGCGCACGTCGCCCGCCCGCTCCGGCCACTGCCCCATCGCCGCGCCCCACTGCCTTTCCTCTGCCGCTCGCGGCCTCCGCCACCCCGCGCCGTCCTGCGCCCGTCGCCGCCCACCGGCGAGCACGCGCCTTGGCTCGCCGCGGCCTGGATCGCCCGTTCGCCCACGCCTGCTATGGCCCCAGGGGCCTATGAAAGTTGGGCCCCGCCCCCTGGGCCTATGACAAGTGGGCTGCTGCCCCAGAACGTTTAAAAAAAGATAAAACAAAATATTAAAATTAATTAATTAATTATGTTAACTAATTCTGTTTAACTAAACTAATTAAAATTAGTTAACCTAATCCTATTAATTAATCTAATTAATCTGTTTAGTTAGGCTAATTAATTGTTAATTAATTAAACAGTCAGTGACGAACGGGACCCACCTGCCAGGGTTGACCTACTCAACCATTGGCCCTACTGACATCATGCTGATGTCATGCTGACATCGTAATTGCTTTTTCTAATTAAATTAATTCTGTTAATTCTAAAAATGAAATAAAACATTGATGAATAATATAAAATAAAACTGTATCTCACTACTTATGTTAGTGTTCAGAAGTGGGGGCTGAAGGGGCAGGTGGCTCCATCCAGGTTGGGTGATGGGCCTCGGTTCCCGACAGCCCCCCGCGTGATTCTTTGTGGCGGAGAGACAGGGCAGGTTGTGACCACCTAGGAGACAGGTGGGCCTGGTCCCTGGTCGGCGTCCGTGGATACTTCAAATAACAAGCTTAACGAGATATGGGTATTTGATCTGAGTCTGGCTATGAGCCTATACGCACTAACCAACTACGCGGGAACAGCTATGGGCTCTCGGCGTCGTGGTATCAACAGAAGCTCTTCAAGACGTCAGCGACTGAGTGGCGAGCACCGGATTGGATGGAATGCCTGCGCTTGTATTAAGGGGGCTAGGTCTGCTTCCGGTCGCGTTCGCAACATGCAGGTGCGCAACGGGCGATGGTCCCAAGACCCCTGCGCGCATAGGATTTAGACCGGCGTGCTGACGTCTCTAAAGAGTCTAGGTGGGGCTGTGACGTGTTGATCTTCCGAGGCTAGGCATGACCCTGGAAAGTGTGTCCGGCCAGAGTAATCAAGCATGTTGGGCAATGTGGTGCACCCCTGTAGGGAAGTTTATCTATTCGAATAGCCGTGTCCCTCGGTAAAAGGACGACCTGGAGTTGTACTTTGACCTTATGACAACTAGAACCGGATACTTAATAAAACACACCCCTTACAAGTTCCAGATACAACCCGGTGATCGCTTTCCCACAGGGCGATGAGGGGAGGATCGCCGGGTAGGATTATGCTATGCGCTGTTACTTGATGCTGCACTTGCTACTCTCTTCTGCATGCTTCAAGATGGAGGCTGCCAGAAGCATAGTCCTCGATAGGCCTAGTTATCCCCCTCTTATTCTGGCATTCTGTAGTTCAGTCCACAGATACTACCCATTTCATTGATACCAATGCATATGTAGTGTAGATCCTTTCTTGCGAGTACTTTGGATGACTACTCACGGTTGCTTTGCTCCCTCTTTTTCCACCTTTCCATTCTTCTCGGATGTTGCAACCAGTTGCAGGAGCCCAGGAGCCAGACGCCACCGTCGACGACGACTCCTACTACACCGAGGGTGCCTACTACTATGTCCAGGCCGCCGACGACCAGGAGTAGTTAGGAGGATCCAAGGCAGGAGGCATGCACCTCTTTCGATCTATATCCCAGTTTGTGCTAGCCATCTTATGGCACCTTGCTTAACTTATGTCTGTACTCAGATATTGTTGCTTCTGCTGACTTGTTTATGATCGAGCTTATGTATTCGAGCCCTTGAGTCCACTGGCTTGTAATATGAAGCTTGTATGATCTTTAATTTGTGTCTAGAGTTGTGTTGTGATATCTTCCAGTGAGTCCCTGATCTTGGTCGTACATATTTGCGTGCATGATTAGTGTATGGTCAAATCGGGGGCGTCTCAGTCCTTGTCGTCCTCCTCCAGCTCCGCTTCGCCCGTGTCGTCCTTCTCCTGTTCCGGGTCCACATCGGCCTCATCATTGTTCTCCTCCTCTGGCTCCGCGTGCTACTCCGCTTCCACTGCCACCTCCTCCGGCTCTGGCTAGTCCGGATTCCGGAGGCAGGGCGGCTGCGATCCGGGCTTTGCGCCGCCTCTAGATCTCCAGAAGCAGATTAAAGCACCGCTCCGACGGGGGCATGGCGTATGTCGTTACCTTCGGCCGGGCCATGGCTATCGGGCAACCGTGACCGGAGAAGAGGCAGCGGGAGGGGAATGAATGCGGCTACTATTTGGGTTCGCCTTCCGGTGAAAATTAATGCGCTCCATCACGTGTACCCGTGCGTGCGCAAATTGTACACATACGGGTCTGTTTAGGGGGCGTCACGTAACTGGTATGTGTGTTAGATTCTGAGAGACAGAGTGTGTGTGTGTGTGCGCCTCTAATCTTCGGACATGTACTCCACCTTTTGCATCGGGATATAAGTATAATGGTTACTACACTTTAGCTTGTGATTTACGTGGCCATATTAATATGGTTGCGTAAAAAAGTCACTTGTTGCTCGTGATTTGCGTTATATAATTATGAGAAGTTTGCTAACTACTAAAATAAAGTGGAATTTGTCCATGTTATCTAAGTAAATTAAGGTGATTGATTATCATACGGGTAAGGTTGGACGAAGGGTGGTAGGAACAAATGCTCCACCTAGAGCATGTGTGTGAAATGGAGTCTTATAGTGTGTGTGTGTGTGTGTGTGAAACTGAGTCTTTGGTAGGGAAAGTAATTAAGTGTGTGTGGCTTCATCGTAGAGAGGTGATGTGTATGGCAGAGGCCCCCAATGAGGGGGGGGGGGGTACGATAGAGTGAAGGAGTGGGAGAGGGGGGTAGCTAGAAGGAGATAGTTGAGTGTGAGTGTGTGTTTTAGAGAAGAGACCCATCCAGAAGGAAGTCATGTGCACACAAGAAGAGAAAGATTCGATGTGGGGTGAGGGTTGAGGATAATTAACTATGTATGGAGACATATGAGACCTTTGAACATGCATGTGCGAGAGGTATACATATGTGTGATGTGTGTGCATATGTGTGTGCGCGCATGATCGAGATAACAGAAAGGAGACATAAGTCATAAGATCAACGAGATGGGAGAGATTGATTGGTATGAGTATGACAGTATGCATGCATGTGAGAGAGGACGGAAGAAGGCCCGATGATTGAGCATGTTTTTTTTCTTTAAGAGAGAGTGGCGTGGGCTGGAGCATGCATCTATGGCGAGGAGAGAGAGCGAGACACAATGTGTGTGCAAAGGAGATCGACCTATAGATGCATGTATAGAGAAACACATATAGTGTGCGTGATAGGAAGCAAGAGTGCATGCGAGAAAGAACGGTTGATGGAGAAACAGATAGATAGAGAGATAGATATGCTAGCTAGAGGGACATCGACTAGTTTATGTGTTAGAGATAACAGTCGAGTGGTTCAGAGGGGTGAGTTATGTGTGTGAGAGAGAAAGATAAAAAGAGGGTGCATGAATACATGTAGAGAGAAACATATATAGTGTGCGTGATAAGAAGCAAGAGTGCGGGCGAGAAAGAAGGTTGGTGGAGAAATAGAGAAATAGAAAGATAGAGATGCTAGCTAGAGGAAGATCGGCTAGTGTGTGTGTTAGAGATAAGAGTCGAGTGGATCAGAAGGCTGAGTTATGTGTGTGGGTGGGATAGAGATAGAGAGAGGGTGCATGTGAGTGACATACAAACGAATATTAGAGAGAAGTGAGATCCCGAGAGACGGAGTTTTGTGTTTGCGAGAAAGAAAGATATTTCACAAGGAGAGTCGTAGCAAGAGATACATATCAGGGAACACGAGATATCCCTAGGGAGGGAGGGTGTGTGAGCGGCATACAAAGGGAATGGTGGAGAGATATGAGACCCTGCGAGACGTAGTTTGTGTTTGTGTGTGAGAGAGATATTTAAGAGGGAGAGTCGTAGCTACTGAGACATAGGGAGCGCGAGACATCTATGTGTGAGAGGGTGTGTGTGAGCGGCATACATGGGAATATTAGAGAGAAATGAGACCCCGGGAGACGAAGTTTGTGTTTGTGTGAGAGAAAGAGATTTCACAGGGAGAATCATAGTTAGAGACACATAGTAGTGAGCGAGATATACTTCAAGAGAGATAGAGTGAGGTCGAGGGATAGCGTACCATCAGTGTGTTACGAAGATAAAAGACTGTTGTCAACATACAAGTAGCACGAGAGATACCTGGGACATAGTGAAGATGTATAGGTCTAGAGAGATATATAAGCATGAGTGATAGATATATGAGACGAATATCTGGATTAAAGGGGATTCAAATATTTAAACTAGAGATCAGGACATCGATAATATCGTAACAAAAATTGGTCTATCAAACATACATATTCATTTGAATTTGGGGACACGTGTAATGTTATTTAGTTTATCAATATTAGTGATCCATATATTTTTCAATTAGATACAATGCATGGTTTATATGCAATTAATGTCTAAATGGGACTACACTATATGTTGCGTGTGTCAAACAAATTATACGTGTTTGAGAAGTAAAAAACCCGCATGAAACACACATTAATTAGAGACAGTTAGCGAGGAATGCATACATTGGATTTCAACATAAAGTGGTTTCAAATATTTGAAAAGTCAAATTAAGATGGATTTAGCCTTATGAATCTGAGATCATGCCATTTGTACACCATATTTATGTATAAAGGATGTTGTGCTTTTGAAAGTATATATAAAAAATGATGTATAGAGATTTGTATTCGAATACAAAATGGATCCTGCCCGAAAAAATAGAATACAAAATGGATTCGAATTGAGTTGGCACGGTAAACGTGTAATCTTTTTCTCCAAAATTTTGAACGAAGCGGAGAAATTCGCAGCTAACCGCCCGAAACAAAAATCTGGGAGATGGAAATTACTACATATCCTTGACACGCAAAGCCAATCGGCTTGATTTCTGATGACCCACAAGTATAGGGGATCAATCATAGTCCTTTCGATAAGTAAGAGTGTCAAACCCAACGAGGAGCAGAAGAAAATGATAAGTGGTTTTCAGCAAGGTATTTTCTGCAAGCACTGAAATAGTCGGTAACAAGTAGTTTGATAGCAAGATAATTTGTAACGAGCAAGTAACGGTAACGGTAAATAAAGTGCAGCAAGGTAGCCCAATCCTTTTGTGGTGAAGGACAGGCCAAAACGGTCTCTTATGATATGCAAAGCGTTCTTGAGGGTACACGGGAATTTCACCGTGTCACTTTCATCATGTTGGTTTGATTCGTGTTCGCTACTTTGATAATTTGATATGTGGGTGGACCGGTGCTTTGGTGCTGTTCTTACTTGAAAAAACCTCCTACTTATGATTAACCCCCTCGCAAGCATCCGCAATTACGAGAAAAGTATTAATATAAGATCTAACCATAGCATTAAACTTTTGGCTCCAAATCGGTCCCTTACAAAGTAGCACATAAACTAGGGTTTAAGCTTCTATCACTCTAGCAACCCATCATCTAATAACTACTCCACAATGTATTCCCTTATGCCCAAATATGGTGAACTGCCATGTAGTCGACGTTCACATGAAACCACTAAGGGAATCACAACATACATATCATCAAAATATCGAACACATATCAAGTTCACATGATTACTTGCAACATGACTTCTCCCGTGACCTCAAGAACAAAAGTAACTCCTCACAAACGATAATCAAGCTCAAGATCAGAGGGGTATTAAATAGCATAATGGATCTGAACATATAATCTTCCACCAGATAAACCATATAGTAATCAACTACAAGATGTAATCAACACTACTAGTCACCCACAGGTACCAATCTGAGGTTCCGGTACAAAGATTGAGCACAAGAGATGAACTAGGGTTTGAGAGGAGATGGTGCTATTGAAGATGTTGATGGAGATTGGCCTCCCAAAGATGAGAGGGTTGTTGGTGATGATGATTGCGATGATTTCCCCCTCCGGGAGGGAGGTTCCCCCGGCAGAATCGCTCCCCCGAGACGGCAGCGCTTCGTCCTGAAAGTCCCGTCCTGATTTTTTCTAGGATAAAATGACCTATATACCAGAAGATGGGCACTGGAGGTGGGCTGTGCTGGGCACAACCCACCAGGGCGCACGTGGGGGGCCTGGCGCGCCCTGGTGTCTTGTGCTCACCTGGTGGCCCCCCTCCGATAGTTATTTGCTCCAGTATTTTTTATATATTCCAAAATAATTCTTCGTAAATTTTCAGCTCATTTAGAGATGTGCAGAATAGGTAACTCTGACGTAGCTTTTTTAGGTCCAGAATTCCGGATACCGGCATTCTCCCTCTTTGTGTAAACCTTGCATATTATGAGAGAAAAGGCATTAGAGTTACTCCATAAAGCATTATTATGCATAAAAACATTATAAATAATAGTAGGAAAACATGATCTAAAATGGACATATCAACTCCCCCAAGCTTAGACCTCGCTTTTCCTCAAGCGAAAACCCGAAATCGAAAAACATGCCCACATGCTTAGAGAGAGAGGTGTCGATAAAAACAAAATATGGACATAGAAGCATCATGCTTATTATTATAATAGCAAAGAACTTTAACATAAACTTTATCACAAAACTTTTATCATATTACTTCTCATGAAGAAGTAACAATTCATCACAACATTGAAGTATGAAGCATAAACCTTATTGAATACCAACAAACTATGTTCTCAGTCAACTTTGCAACTACAATTCATCATATTTTCAGGAAGGATCACGTGTCGGACCCTTTAGGCAAGTCCACATACTCAACCATCATTATTGAGCCCATCGGCAACATCCTTATCTTCTCCATAATTTGTGAAGAACATTAAGCTAGTGTTGGAAACTTTTGAAATCATTTACTTCGTGCCCCTTCAGGAAGTGTATGTTGATGTAAGAAGTGAGTTCCTCTAATTAATGTGCATTCAATGCAAGTTGCCGCCATGAATTCAAGAAAGCTTGTTTTGCTTCCTCCGGAGTCATCCCAAGTCACTCATGCATATGTGTGAAGTATCCTGTGGTTTGGAGACTTGCAACCTTCATTCTATGTGTATCCCTAGCACACCAAGCCATTGATTGATTTGTTCAAGGAGAAGAAGCTCCTTCTTAAGAGCAAACCGGGCTTATAAAAGGACTTCGTTATCCTCGATGATGGATCCCCACTTGAACTCGGTAGTGTGTTGTTGTCAGACTACTATGTGATTGTCAGGGTACACAAACAGGGTTGTGTGTTTCCCCTGACTTGTGCACAGACAGCAGGCCTCCACCATGACAGCGCCAAGTCTCCAGGACGAGGCCAAGCAGAAGAGATAGCCCTTTGAGAAATCAAAGGGCGGATCAAGAAGACCAAGACCAACCAAATGAGCAAGATACCACTAAGGAAAAACCTCCCTTGCCGGGCAGGCGCGCCTGGCGTGGTCGACGTTACCCCAAAGACAAGTCTCAAGACTCCCTCGGCAGGCTTGCTAGGGACGCCGAGGGTGGACTACCCCGCCAAGGCGCCACCGCTCCACCTCACAGGGATGCAAGTCATCTATCAGTGCGGTGTCAAGCCCCCAGGTGGTTACGTGGCTGCCATTTAGCGCGTGGCAGCTGTTTGGAGAAAAGATTACCCCTGTGTGGCACCCGTCCGGACGCGTGTCGCACAGGCATACAGGAGATGACCAAGACGGCACGGCAAGGCTTGCCGGGCCGCATCTGCGACGTGACGTTAAGCGGTGCATTTATTGCACTTTGTCCTAACTTCCAGAGTTAGGTATGATAGCACTATGGCAATCTAATCACTGGATAATGACCATTTTGCCATTGTGGTAACCCCTTGGCCTATAAAAGGAGGGCCGTGGCAACCTTAGAAAGGATTCGAACCCCTGTACACTCATACGCGCGTAGCTGCTTTCGTCCCAAGGCGATCTTGCCGGGCTAGAGTGCTGCGTCTTCACCACGGTCACCGCTCCCGTGTTGCTCTACGCTCTCCGCTCATTGTGCAATGTGCTCTTCCTTGCCGAAATACAAGGGGCCGATGGACCCATAGGTGGCCGTGTTATACCACGACATCTTTGGCGTGCTAGGTAGGGGTAGGCGCTTGCGCGAACCTGAGGGTGTAAGCAGCACGTCATCTTCATCATCTTTTTCTTCATCAACGGCTTCATCATCCATGACGCCAAGGAAGAACAAGGCGCAGTGGATTGGGAAGGAAGCGATCTCGTTTCTTCCCCCGCCCCATCCAGTTCCCATCATCATTCTCCGCCGCGGCTGCAGCGGTGGTGGGGGGAAGAAATGACAGCGGCGCGACAGCCCCGAACGGCTCGGGCGGCATGGTCACCATGCGAGCCCCGTGCAGAAAAGGGGGCAAGGTGATAAGGTCCATGGTTCCTCTCTCCGCGACTTTCACTTGTCGATGATTGGGCTACACTGGGTTTAGCATCGTCAGCGTAGATGAGCCCGCGCGAAACTAGGTCTAGTATTTGCCCTGCTAAGGGAAAATCCTGAGTAGAGCGCCGGTGCGAATTCGTTGATTGATGCCCCGACAAGCATGCTCCGGCAAGGCCATCCGCGCCAGTGTGACTTTTGTGCCAGTGGCCGTAAGATCATTAAAAGTGTAAAGAGGAGGAGAGAGAAACCGGTCCAGCCTTGCATCGCGTTCTGTCGCTCACTAGATATCTATAGTTCCTTCCGGCCCTTGCCGGGAACCTGGAAGCAACATGCGAGGCACCATCCTCCCAAGATACGCGGACGCGACAAGCGGCTGCGGCTGGAAGGGGGGAGGAAGCAAGGATGAAAGATAAGTCCACATGATCATTGCTCCTTTATAGATCCAGAGTCTGCATTTGCTTATCCCCCAGATACCAATGGGTTTTGTATGAAGAAATCTTTTTCGTGTAATGGCACCTTGACGGATCGTCTGCGCCCCTGCTCTGTTCCGAGCCTGCTCACAGAGCGGGTGGCTGCATCAGAGAATCCTAAGGGAAAAACTTGCCGGGACATGTCCTTGCCAGCCGATGCTAAGGACTCGCTCCTCACAGCAATTGCGGCGGCATGTTGCTGGCAGGCAACCAAAACATGTAAAAAGAAAATAACCATACGAACATCCATGGATAAAACGCAAAGGGGATAGCATGCGTTCGGAATTAATTAAACATCAGTTCAGCACAAATAAAAGAAGTACGGTGTCTAAACATAGGGCATGCATAATGTTTTGTTACAGGGCACCACAGTGACGTGAATGGTTCAAGGCCGTGCTTGGCGGCCTTATGGAGGCCTGGGAACGGAGAGCACCTTGTCGGCATAGTGGATAGCCTTCTCCCCGGCAGTGGAAACTTTAGCACCTACCGGGAGCTTCCTGAATCTACCAGCAAGGTTGAGCTCGGGGTGGCGATATGCGAGGTTGCTCAAGACCATGAAGAGGGTGTTGCGGGCAAGCTTTCGAGACTCGCTTTCGAAAAGGGAGTCTCTTCCTTCTTCATGGGTCTTCAACCCTTCAATCAATTCATTGAAGAAGAGCCCTAACTTGACGCTCGGGATCTCATGTTTGTCCACCGAGAAGACTGGCCCCTCCATGCCCATCACTGCAATCTGGGCAGTGAGGCACTTGGTGATGTCGATTAGGCTCTTGATCCAAAGGTCGACCTGCTCGGACTAGTTTGCCCGCTTGTCCTCCTCATCCTTTCGAAGTAGTCTCGCGTTATCCAGATCCTTCATCAGCTGCTTCTCGCGGACCTCACCAGATTCGATCGAGCTCTCCAGGGTGCCAACCCTGGCCTTCATGTCTTCAATGGTGCCGTTGGCAGTCTCAAGGTCTTAACTCTTGGAGGAGAGCTGTGATTGCACCTCCTTCAGAAGGATCTCTACTTTCTGCACCTCCTCCTTGAGGGTCACGATTTCCTTGGTACTCCCGGCAAGCTCTTCTGTTAGTTTGGCCACCTGTTGGTCGAGATCAGCCTTGGCAGTAGATGCAGTGGCAAGATCATCAGCAAGCTTCTTCGGTTGGGTGGCAGAGTCAGGAGTAAGAGCATCCAGGGCTGCCTTATGCTTGTCCTCCTGCTCCTTGGTACGCTGCTGGATGAGGGCTTCCAGTTCATCGTCTTTGGCATGGAGAGTGGCCTTGAAGTTCTCCTCCCGGGAAGAGATGCTCTGCTCCTTGGCATCCAGAAGCGCTGTGTGTTCCACCAGGCGAGCTTCTCGGGCGGCGACGTCCTCTTTCGCCATGGAGATCGTCTCCTGTTACCGCAAGAGGACTCAGAACTTCTTGCCGTGCAGCTCGTTACTCTTGTCCCTCAGCCTCTGGTCGACGCTGTTGGTGGATTTATGCTGCTCCTTGAGTACCTGCCACTTCTGGCCGAACCGGTTCTGCATTTCCTTGATGCCCGCCGCCACGGACTCCAGAAAGGACAGGTCTAAGACTGCATCACAGAGCCATCGGTCCCTCCGATTTGCTGAGATAGGGGCGCCATGATACGCTAGATCTCTTTGTCTAGTTCTATACTCGCTGCTGCCGAAGAACCGGGGGCTCCGAGACCAGGTTCGGCCAGCACTAATGCCAGTTGGCTTGAGGTTGGCTGCGGGATCCCAGTCGAGGTGCCAAACGATGGAGGAGGGCTCATGGTTTGAAGGGGGATTTTCTCCTCAACCAACATCCCCGATCCTGATGCACTGCCAGGTGCCTGCCCTTCCTCCTGCGGGGGCTCCTGGGCGTCCCCGGCAGTGTGTTCTTGCCCCTCCACGGCAGCAATTTTGGCGGCTTCCTCGGCAGCTTCTTTCCCGATGCTGGCCACCTCCTCCAACAACTTGGGTTCCTCGGCCAGTGGTACTGCAAGCAAGAGCAAACGAGCAATCATGAGGGGGAAGAAACATTGGAAGACCAAGAACTTGGAACAAGATTATAAAGGAAAGACAAATAAGTTACTGGGAGTTGTCTACCGTGGAGGATCTTCATTTTCCCCGGCAACGTCAATTGCCGGGACATGGACACCACCCCCTTCCCTGATAACTATGGGGTCGACATGGGCAGAGCCTTCCATGGGAGTCTCTGTCAGGGTCCCTTCTCCTCGGCCAACAGGCGGAGTAGGCCCCTCCTGGGAGGCCCCATCCTGGGCAGACTCCCCCTCTTCTCTGATTGGAGATGGGGAGTGATCTTCTGCATCGTCTTTGCCGGGGGCAATCAATCCCGTGCCTTTGCGGTGAGGGCTGGGCTGGGGGCTTACCACTGGATCATTCGTGCTGCTCCCCGCCTGACTTGTGCGTCCTGGGGACCCCGGCGGCTCCGCATGCCTGAGCCGCTTGGCTCGGTGGATGAGGGTCTCCTCCTCCTCCTCCTCCTCTTCCCTGTGAAAGGTAGCAAGTGAGGTTGAATTAGCAAACCAACAAATATGCTAGACTCGGATTAGAACGAAGAATATTGTTCTTACTCTGAGTCCATGAGCATGGAGCCCAGCTCAAACTCCATGGGTGGTGGAGGCACTCTGCCTCTCTTTAGGACCGGGGGAACAGTACTCCCCGGTAACTTGAATCCTGCTTGGGCGGAGGGATCTCCAGCAAAGACGAGCTGCTCGAAGAGCTCGAATCTGACTAGGAGCTGGAATCGCCCCCTGTGGCTGCCGGTCGCTTGGCGGGAGGGGTCTTGGCCTCGGAAAGGCGAGAGGAATGCTGGCGCTCCACCTCCGCCCCACCACTTTTGGAGGCGATCTCTTTTACCATCTTGGCGGGCCTAGGGGCTGGGGCAGCTGCTCCTCGGCCGGGCCGCCTGTGCGGACGAGATTCTAGATCCGGTTTAGGGGCCTGGGGACCCGCGGCAAGCCACTCCTCCTAGGGCTGGGCCACCTCCATGGCGTCGTCCTCTTGCTGAGCTCCCACTGCCGCAACGTATAGAGCCTCAATCCCGGCAGGTTCATCCCCGACTGGATCATCCTCTGCAGCCCCTTCCTTGGCTCGCCCTTCGCTCTTGCCGTGGGTAACCCTTTCGCTTCCTGCTTCCTCCTTCTCTTCCTCCTCCCCTCTTCTGGGCCTTGCTTTTCCGGCAGCCTGGGGCGCTCTTTCCTCCTCAATCCGCTTCTTGATGAACGCCACCTCCGCCTTGGAGGTGCGCTTGAACATGTTGGTCTCCACCCTAGTAGCTCTTTCCTCCAGGCTGGAGAACCACTTGATCTCATCATCGAGTTCGGGCAATTGCCAATCACCCGCAACCCCATGAGCATTGCAATCTGGCATCCATTTTAGAATCTGATCTCGGGCGGAGTTGACGTTCAGCGGGATGACACCTACCGGCAACTTGAACGGCCCAAGGATGCCGAACAGTTGTTCGCACAACCAACCATGGCCGTAGACCGACAAGTTGTTGGACAGACCCAGGTACAGCCGCATCCTGTCCCCGGCCTCCCCATGCAGCCAGGCAAACCTATCCCTTTTCTGCAGAGGCGTGATGCAGCGTCGGAGGAAATTGGCCCCCTGTCGGGGACGAATCCGCGATCACCTATGGGACCCAGGGAAGGACCCCTTTACGTTCGGCAGGGAGAGACGGTCGCACGAAGAGCAAATCTAGCGAAGAACACGACAGTGCACGAGAGAGATTTACCCAGGTTCGGGCCGCACGGATGCGTAAAACCCTACTCCTGCTTTTTGGTTTATTATCTATATGATTGTTCTAGCTCCAGGAGCGCTACAGTCCCGAGTAGCTGCGTACAATACTGGAGTTCTCCATCTCCCAGTTCCTCTTCCCCCCTTTTCCATGTTGCCTATGGGCCTCCTTTTATACGCACAAAGGGGTCACCAACAGGTGGCAAACAGTAAAGGTAGAGGTGGAAAGTTGCTACAGTAAGGCCACTATTACCAGGATGACATGTCCTACCTACCACTGACGACAGGGGACAAGGGCATTAAATGCCCATGCCTTTGCTGTCCACATACATGTACCCGGACGTCTTAGACGTGGGAAAAGGCTATCCCACCTGCTCCTGCACCGCTAGCTATAGTGTACCGCCGTCTACACAGTGCCCTGCCACACACGCTTGGAAGGACCCAGAGCGCCACGCTGGTAGAGGCACCGGAGCAGCACAGTAGCACAGTGGTACAGTAACGCTTGCCGCGGCAAGACCTTGCCGCACCTGATAGCTTGCCGCAGCCCATAGTTTGCCGCGCAAGGTTACTTGCCGGGGCCGCTATCTTGCCGCAGCCAATACCTTGCCGCGGCCAATGACTTGCCGGGGCAAGTACCTTGCCGCGGCAAGTACTCTGCTACAGCAATGCCCAGGCTGGGCCTCAGCTGTCCCTCCCGGCAAGCTCCTCTTGCCGGGGCCTTAACTCTTGCTTTGTATACTTTGTTCTTGAATGGCTTAATAATCTTGAGCTTCTCTCTGGCTGTCCTCCCGCAAGCCTGGCCGCGGGATGCTACTACTGCCCGTGCACAAGTACGGGGTACTAGGGTACCCCTATTCTAGTACACCGACAGGAGCCCTCGGGCCTGGGCCACACAAGGTGCCGGGCGTTGTTGGGCCAGGCCCAAACAGTGCACGGGCATGCGTGGTTGGGATAAGCCGAAACGTCCCTATGCTGTTTAATTGCACGCTCTCCCACGCGTCGCGCGTTGAATGCGGAGCGTGGGAAGCATGCGTAGCTATCTCGACTGACGAAGGGGCGGATGGTTCCGCATCTTTCCCCATAAAAGGAGGGACCTGGAGAAGCACTCACACACCCCTCTCACCATTCTCGATCTCCAAATCTCCGCCTTCTTCTTCCTCCGCTCTAAAACAAAGCGGTTTCCCAATCCTCCGCCACCGCGCGCGTCTGCATCTCCCTCGGTTCTCAGCTCCGCCTTCGCCATGCCTCCCAAAGGAGAAAAGGGGAAGACGGGGAAGTCCTCAAGGACGGAGACCCAGGCGCAGTTGAAGAGGCAGAAGTACGCGCTCTTCGCTCCGACGCTCACGGGGGTGGATCTGAAGGCCAAGTTCCAAGGCATGTGGGCCGCGAGGACCAAGGCGCATCCGGCCACCCGCGTTCGCCCAGCCACCGACGAGAGCGAAGTGAGCAAGTACCCCTTCTTCGCTTGCTACTTTTGGTGCGGGCTCTGCCCACCGTACTCGGATTTCTTTAGCGACGTCATGTACACCTTCAACCTCCGTCTGCTGGATCTCACACCGAATGCCGTATCCACCATGGCAATATTTGCGCATCTGTGCGAGAACTTCGTCGGCGTCGCACCCAACACTGCGCTGTTCAGGCATTACTTCACTCCCCGTGCTGAAAAGGGGGAGCCTCTCACTGTTGGCGTCTCGTTCGTTTCAAGATTGGGCGCCAAGGAGCATTATCTGAAGGGGGATCTCCGCCCAAGATGGGGAGAAATCCGGTCTGAATGGTGTTGGATCATTGACGACGAGCCGCCACCATACTGTGCGCTTCGCAAGACCCCAGCAGCGCGTGGCACAGACTGGAGCGATCTGGATCCCCAGGACAAAAAGCTGGAGATTGCCGCTACCAGGATCATATGGCTCAGGGAGGCCGGGCTCACCATAGGGATGGTTGGCGCAGACTTCCTTCACCGCCGCATTGCTCCTCTGCAGCAGAGAGGAAGGCCGGCCTCTGATTGGAAGAACCCAGCCGATATCATGCGGCTGCGCCCTGGACTGATCAACAACTTCACAGTTCTGCAGCATGACTTTTTCATGCGAGAACTGTTCAAGCAAGAGACAGATCCAGAGAAGCGCGACAAGGCGTTCACGCTGCCGAAGCACATCGTGCCCCTTTGCAACAACTCCGCATTGAGTGCAATCATCGCTATGATGCCGCTCTGCAATGCGCACAGCGTTGAAGCAACTTGGGACGTGCCGCTCGAAGAAGACGTGCGGCGATTCTTTGACTCCACGGTCGAAAAGCAGGTCCGAGAGGAGGAGTGGCTCGTCCGCAACACCACTGAGCAAGAAATAGAATTCATTGCTCGAAGGGTGGAGGAGGACAGGCTCGCCAGGGAAGCTGGCGATTTTGGTTATACTTTGGCGGAGCTCGACGAGGCACAAAAGGAGATCCTTGCCGAGCAGGGGATGCTTGCCGGGAAGGGCGAGCTCGCCGCACCCGGCAAGGATGTCGGGCCAAGCCAGCCTGCCGACGAGTCAGGCAGCTCGGAGGATGAGGGCTCCTCTTCCGAGGAGGGCACCGAAAGCCCACCGCAGTCAGAGTCCCTAGCCCCTCGGAGGAGGAAACGCCTTCGCAGGCTTGGCAAAGTGGCTGAGCGGCAAGAGGTTCAACAACCGCCGGAGCGCCGTTCGACGCGCTCGACCGCGGCAAGGGCTGGTGCTGCGGGAGCGTCTCACGCGGCCCCGGCAACTGGAGCAGGGTCATCAAAGACCGCTGCTACTACCCCCGCCAAGCGGCCAAGGAGTCCAGCTCCCCCTCCTTCCCCTCCTCACACGGAGGCGGACTTTGATTTTTCCGCTCTCAGCGAAGAGGACGACGAGGAAGAGTAAGTTCCCTTGCCGCGACCCTCAATCTTTGTAAGGTTTTGTTTCTGTCCTCACTTGTCGCGCTCCGGCCTTGCTTCCGCAGGGAGGAAACCTTGGCGGAGAGGACAAGGAAGAGAGCTAAGGTCTCGACGAGCAAGACCGTGGTGGTCGTCGAAGATGAGCCCACGGCAACCACCGGGAGAGCGTCTGAGACCATGCCGACCAGCTCGGAGCCCAGCCCTCATCGCAGCCCCCAGCGCAGCCCCCAGCGTAAGTATTTCAACTACCTTTCGTTGGCGGTCGCTGAGGAACAAGCATTTTGTCATTGACATCTTTGGGCGTGTAGGAGAGGAGCAGCAAGTGGAGCCATCTGAAGGTGCTCCAGTAGTACCACCCCCCTCGACCACACCGCCAAGGAGAAGATCTCCGGTAAGGGCTCCCACTAGCGAGCCGAGCCACGAAGAGGAGCCGGCAAGCGCCGAAGTGCCAAGCACCAGCGCTGGCGACCCCACCCCAATGACAAACGTTGACGGGGGAGGGGAGCCCACCGCTCCTGAGCTCAACACGGGTAAACCCACTTGCCGCAAAACTCTTTCTGCTTTCTTTCTTTTGTCTTCTTGAATTTCTTCCTGAAGCTCTTTTTGCCTTACTTCTCGGGTTGGCAGAGCCCTCCTCGGTGGAGCCAATGAACATTGACTCTTCTGCCGAGGAGAAGACCACAGGGGCCGTCGACGACGAGGCCGCCAAGGCCGCCGCTGCCAAGGCCGACAAGCTAGCAGCCGACAAGCTTGCCGACGAAGAAACTGCCAATGCTGCCGAAGAGGCCGGCAAGGCCGCCGAGGATAATACCACCAAGGCGCCCACCGATGAAGCCGCCAAGGCTGCTGAAGCTGAGGCCGCCCAGAAGGCTGCTGAGGAGGCCGGCGAGGGAGCCGGTGGTCGTACTGACGGCCCTGAGGCCACAGGAGCGCCAGGCGCTACTCCGACCACGGGTCCCTCAACCACTGACGAGGCGGCAGCGCCCAACTCGCCTCCGCCAAGCAAATACATCCGGGTCGGCGAGAACGTCTACGTCAGCCTCCCCTGGACGGTGGGCTCTAGAGCGCCAACCGAGGAGGATGTTGTGGACGAGGAGATCCTTGCCGCTGCCAGGCTCCAGCTTGTGGATGCGCCAGGCGCCAGCAGCAGCAACACGTCTGAAGAGGAGCAACTGCTTCAAAAGCTGCTGAATCTTCATCGCACCCGACGGGAGAAGCTAGCTTCTAGGGAGGCGCTCATCGAGAAGGCCGAAGCTGACATGTTGAGGCGCGCGGAGATCTTGGCGGACATCCGCGCGCGATCCCTTAATGCGTTAGAGGCCAAGCGGGCACAGCTGGCCGAAGAACGGCAGGCCCTCCTCCTGATGAAGCAAGACATTGAACAAAAACAGGAGGAGACCGCCAAGGAGTTGTCTGCTCAGGCCGGTGATCTGAACCAGCGGAAAGTGGACCTTGATGCCCATGAAGAAGAACTTGCCGAGCGCAAGAGGAAACTTGCCGAAACCCTCCGACAGAAAGACGAGGAGGTGGCAAGACTTATCGCAGAGCGGACCCAGGGGCAGGCACAAAAACACCAGAAGGAAATCGAAGCCTTGGCCCAAGAGTACGCCAGCAAGTTGGTGGAGGCCACCAACGCTGTTGCTGCTGCAGAAGTGAACAGGAAGGAAACGGAGGAGAAAGTGGCAAGACTAGAGGCCGCCCTCAAGGCAAACGGTGACAAGCTCTCAACGCTTGAAAGTGAGAGGGCAAAGGTGACCCACACTTTGGCGGAGATGCAAGTTACCATAGCCAAGAAGAACAATCTGCTTGCCGCCGCCAACGACTCCAGAGCAGACCTGAAGCTGAAGCTGACCACACTGAAGGAGACGCTCGACACCACCAGAAAGCGCGAAGGGCTTCTAATGACAGAGCTCCAGAAGGAAAAGGGTCTGCTTCAAGACGCTATTGCAACCCACAAGAAGTTCAGGGATAACGTGGGGATCTTCACAGATAGGCTTGCCAGCACCGCCGACGACATCGACAAGGAGCTGACTGCCCTGAAGGTGCCGGACTTCGGGTACTCCACCGACAAGAACACGCAAACTAGCGTCAAGCTAGCCGAGTTCTTCGACGGAGTAGTAGAAGCACTCCAACAGCTCCAAGTCAATCACAAGGCTCAACTGGCCGACGAGTCACGCTGGCTTTGCCGGGGAGTTCTCCGGAGGTTGTTGGTGAAGATAGCATACAGAAACCCGGGCGTCGACTTCAGCAACATCTTCAAAAGCTTACCGAAGGGATACGACCCCGCGCCACTAGAGGCCCTTGTCGCGCCCATCGTGGAGAGGGTGGACCAAATCCAGAGAGTCGAAGGCGAGCACTGCAATTAGAGAGCCCATTCTTCTCCCTCCTTGTCGCCGCTAGACATGTTAAAGAACAATCTGTTTAAGCCGCGGCAACTTATCTTGTAATATAACTTGCAATATTTTGAAGTTAATGCATGTCATCTCCCTTGAGCAATTTCTTTCTTTGTGTGTACTTGCCCTACGCTTATAGGGAACTTGCCGGTGCGCGCACCATCGCCGCGAGCGCTGGGTGGGGGACTCCAGCAGCCTGCTGGCGGTGCCGCTGCCGGCAAGCAACCTTGTCGCGCTCAGTGCAGCCACTTAGGTTGTTGAGCGGACTCGAAACAAGGTAAGGGCGCGACCGATTACGCTTAGGTTCCGTCGCGCACAGGTTTTCCATACAAAGAGTAGTATCGTTCAAGGAAAATAACCTTGAAAATAAAAAAGAATTTGATTATTCAAACTTTGGCACTTAGCTTTGTCGCTGATCTCTCCACGGCAAGGTCTTGTCACTGCTTGCCGCTGCCTTCTTCCCGGCAAGGCAAAGTTTCTTTGAACGACGCCTGGTCCACGCCTGGTCGATATCATTATCCCACCCCCCCGGCAAACTTGTGCGCGAGGGAAGCTTCTGTCTCTTTGAGAAAAAGAAAGAAGAGAAAATAAAGATATAGGAGCTTGGCGGCTCGTTAATGCTTACCGGGGAGGCTGTACTGCACAGTATGTCAGATAATTATGCAAAATAAAAGTAAACATGAAATCGTCAAAAACTGCGAAATACAAAAGCTTTATTTATGCACAGGGTCTGTGCCTGGCTTTGTACAAAGGATTACATGCAACAGCGGCAATACTTGTACAAAAGGTGGTTGCCGGGGAAGGGCCCGGCAACCGCGCCTTATGGAAAAAACTTACGAAGATGCTCAATGTTCCAGGAATTGATCACTGGAATGCCATCCTCGGTCTCCAGGCGGACAGTGCCGGGCCTGGTGACTCGTTTCACCCGATAAGGGCCTTCCCACTTCGGCGTCAACTTGTTTGAATTCTTGGCCGACTGAACGCGCCGAAGAACAAGGTCGCCTTCCTCGAGACTTCTGGCATTAACTTTGCGGCTATGGTAGCGACGCAAAGCTTGCTGGTAGCGAGCAGCTCTCACAGCAGCCTGAAGACGATCCTCCTCGAGGAGCACAGCGTCATCTTGCCGCAGTTGCTCTTGCTCAAGCTCATCGTAAGCGAGCACTCGAGGTGACCCGTATACGAGTTCCGTGGGGAGAACTGCCTCTGCTCCATAAACTAGAGCAAAAGGCGTCTGGCCAGTAGCTCGATTTGGCGTCATCCTGATCGACCAAAGAACCACTGGCAGCTCCTCGATCCAGTTCTTGCCGCACTTGCGCAGCCTGTCGAAAGTTCTCGTCTTGAGCCCACGCAGCACTTCAGCATTTGCCCTTTCAGCTTGACCGTTGCTTCGGGGGTGAGCAACAGAAGCAAAATAGACCTTGGCGCCAAGGTCTTCGACATACTGCATGAAGGCGTGGCTCGTGAACTGGGTACCGTTGTCGGTGATGATCCTGTTAGGAACACCAAAGCGACAAACAATTCCCTTGAAGAACTTGATGGCTGATTGTGCTGTCACCTTCCTCACTGCTTCCACTTCTGGCCACTTCGTAAACTTGTCGATGGCCACATACAAGTACTCGAAGCCCCCGATGGCACGGGGAAAGGGGCCGAGGATGTCGAGCCCCCAGACCGAAAATGGCCAGGAGAGAGGGATTGTCTGGAGAGCTTGAGCTGGCTGATGAATCTGCTTGGAATGAAACTGGCACGCTTCACACTTGGTTACTAGTGCAGTTGCATCCTGGAGGGCGGTGGGCCAAAAGAAACCTTGCCGGAAAGCCTTTCCAGCAAGGGCTCTTGACCCTATGTGGTGACCACATATGCCTCCATGAATCTCCGCCAACAGCTCCTGTCCTTCTTCCCGGGGAATACACTTCAATTTCACACCGTTTGGTCTTTTTCTGCACAGCATGTCATCGACAAATTGATACATATTGGACCGTCGGGCTACTTTCTCCGCTTCTTCCTGCTCTTCGGGAAGTTCTCCTGTCTGAAGGAAACGGACGATCTGCTGCGCCCACGCTGGAGCCTGTGGCTCGACAACGAGGACTAAAGGCATTTCTTCTGCTGCGGGGACATCAGGCCCTACGGTGAGAGCTTGTCGCTCTACCAGAGCCGGCCGTTCCCCGACGAGCTTGGCGGGAACAGCCGCTTCAACGACAAGAGCCTGGGGCCCTGCTGGAGCGTGCTGTCCTTCAACAAGCTCGTCGGGAGCAGTTGCTTCAATGACGGAAGCCCAAGGCCTCGTCGGAGCATCTTGCTCCTCAGCGCTTCGATCAGGAGCGCCTGCTTCAACGACAAGGACCCGAAGTCTTGTCGGAGCAGGTTGCCCCTTTGCCTCTTGCCTAGGAGCACCCGCTTCAACGACAAGAGCGTGAGGCCTTGTCGGAGCAAGTTGCCCCTCTGCATCTTTGGCGCTGGCTTTGGCAGCCTTCTTGCCGGCGGCTTCGGGGAGCTCTGCCGGGAAGTAGTCGCCAGAAGCCAACTTCCTCTTCCTGCCTTGCCCTACTGATGGCGTCACGGATGGCTGAGTTAGTTGGAGCACAAAAGTGCCTGGTTCCACAGGCAATTTGAGTGCGGCGCGCTTTGACAAACCATCGGCAATGTCATTTTCAGCACGTGGGACGTGCTCCATTTGTAGGCCGTCAAAGCGTTCCTCCAACTTCCTCACCTCATCTACATAAGCTTCCATCAATGGGCATTGGTAGTTCTTGTTCACTTGCCTGACGACAAGCTGCGAATCTCCCCTGACAATAAGCTTCTTGATCCCAAGGTCTACCGCGATCCTGAGACCGGCAAGCAACCCCTCATATTCTGCAGTATTGTTCGTCGCCTGTTCCTTGGGAAAGTGCATTTGGACCACGTACTTGAGGTGCTCTCCGGTGGGTGCGACAAGCAGTACGCCAGCACCGGCGCCTTGCAGTGAAAAGGCACCATCAAAGTACATAAGCCACTCTTTGCTTGTCTCCTTGCCGGGGAGAGTCGTCTCTGGGATTTCTTCGTCTGGCGTTGGTGTCCATTCTGCGACAAATTCTGCCAAAACTCGGCTCTGTATGGTTGATGTACTCTCAAACTTGAGACCAAAGCTCGACAACTCCAACGCCCACTCGACAATCCTGCCTGTCGCTTCTGGATTTTGCAAAATCCTTTTCAGCGGGAAGTGAGTGACGACGGTAACTTCATGTGCTTGAAAGTAATGGCGCAGCTTTCTCGAGGCCATGAGAAGGCCGAAAAGCAGCTTCTGCACACCAGAATACCTTGACCTAGCTCCCTGCAGAAGAGAGCTCACAAAGTAGACCGGGCGCTGCACCATTTTCTTCTTTTGTATCACTTCGCCTGACTGCGCAGACGAATCCTTGTCGGCAGCAAAACTTGTCGGGGGAGCCCCCAGCTTGTCGCTGGTCGTGCTTGCCGCAGTTACTGCCTCCTCATCCACCTCTCTCTCCGCTACCAGCGCAGCACTAACCACTTGATTGGTTGCCGCTAGATACAGTAACAACTTCTCTTGTGGTTTAGGTGCGACAAGTATTGGAGGAGAGGAGGGGTATCTCTTCAAGTCTTGCAGCGCTGCCTCCGCCTCCGGAGTCCATTTCAATGGACCTGCCTTTTTAAGATTTTGAAAAATGGCAGGGCGCGCTCAGCTGACTTGGAGATAAACCTACTGAGGGCAGCAACACAGCCGGCAAGTCGTCGTACATCCTTGACGCGCTTCGGTGCTTCAATTTGCTCAATGGCTTTGATCTTGTCAGGATTGGCTTCAATTCCACGTTGAGACACAAAGAACCCGAGAAGCTTGCCGGAGGGAACTCCAAACACGCACTTCTCGGGGTTGAGCTTCAGGTTGATCTTGCGCAGATTTACAAAAGTTTCTTCTAGATCTTGAACCAAAGTAGCCCTGTCTTTGCTTTTGACCACTATATCATCCATATAGGCTTCCACATTTCTGTGCAGCTGAGGCTCAAAAGCAATCTGGACGGCTCTTGCAAATGTCGAACCAGCATTTTTCAAACCAAATGGCATACGTACGAAACAGTATGTGCCACAGGGTGTGATAAATGCGGTCTTTTCCTCATCTTCCTCAGCCATGAAGATTTGGTGATACCCTGAATATGCGTCAAGAAATGAAAGCAAATCACATCCTGCCGTGGAGTCAACAATCTGGTCTATGCGGGGCAAAGGAAATGGGTCTTTGGGACAAGCTTTATTGACATCAGTGAAATCAATACAAAGCCTCCATTTTCCATTCGCTTTGCGCACGACAACAGGATTGGCCAACCACGTAGGATGGAGCACTCCTCTGACGAGGCCTGCTGCTTCCAACTTCTTGATTTCTTCCGCAATAAACTCTTGCCGCTCCACAGCTTGCTTTCTGGCTTTCTGTTTGACGGGCCTCGCGTGGGGACAAACGGCAAGGTGGTGCTCAATTACTTTCCTGGGAACACCGGGGATGTCGGACGGTTGCCATGCAAATACGTCGACATTCGCCCGCAGGAAAGCAACGAGCGCGTTTTCCTATTTGTTGTCAAGTGTGGCACTGATGGTGAAGGAACCACCAGTGCCGTCCTCCTTGGCGGGCACCTTCTTTGTCGCCGGAGGAGCGGCTTTGTTCTTCTTGCACTTGCCGGTGGAGCTCTCTGGTGCGTCCTCGACGGCAGCGCAGCACTCCGAAGAGGTGCGCTTGCCGGAGTGGGCACAGGAGCTCTTGCCGGACTTCCTCTTGTTCTCCCCCCCTGTGCTTCAGCGGCAAGTGCCTTGGCGGCAGTTGCGGCAGCTGCTTCCCGGTAGATCTTGTCGGCACAAATAAGCGCATCCTTCTTGTCGCAGGGAACTGTGATAACACCTACTGGACCTGGCATCTTCAACACGTTGTAGGCATAATGAGAGGCTGCCATGAACTTGGCGAGCGCTGGACGGCCAAGTATCCCATTATAAGGCAATGGAATATCGGCAACATCAAAGGTGACCTTCTCGGTCCGGTAGTTCAGCTCGCCGCCAAATGTCACTGGCAGCGTGATCTTCCCTTTCGGCTTGCTCCTTCCTGGATTGACTCCTTGGAAAGTACCAGTTTCCTCAAGCTCGCCGTCAGAGATTTGAAGTTTCCGGAGCACAGCGGGCGAAATCAGATTCAAGCCGGCCCCACCGTCAACTAACATCTTCGTGACCTTGAGGTTGCGGATCGTTGGTGAAACCAACATCGGCAAGCACCTGACCGCCGTTGTGCGGTCAGGGTGGTCCTCAATGTCAAAGACGATAGGCGTGTCGGACCACTTCGGAAGCTTTCTGGCGTCAACAGATGGTTCCGCCGCATTGATCTCTCGCGCCCACTGTTTAAGTTGGCGGTGAGAAGAATGCAACGAAGCACCACCGTCAACACACAAGACTTCTGCGGCTTTCTGAAATTCATGCTCACTGGATTCTTCATCATCTAGATCATCATCATCATCATCTTTGTCGCGGCCACGAGGAGGCCTGTCTCTCTGCTGCTGCTTGGCCTTGCCGCGACGCCCTCCTCGGGCAGTGCGCTTCTTTCCTGACCCGCCAGCACCTTCTGGGGCCTTCTCCTTGTCGCGCCTCTCATACTCAGCTTTCTGCTGTTCGACAAGCTGCTCGACTCGTCGACAGTTCTGGAGATCGTGTCCCTTGGTGCGGTGGATCTTGCAATATTGCTTGTCGGAGCCGTCCTGCTTGTCGGCAGCCGCCAAGGCCTGACAGTTGGCGCACGCGGCAATCTCCTTGCCGGAGCCCTCAAATTTGGCCTTGTCGGCGCTGCCGTTGCCGCTGGACTGCTCGACGGCAACCACAGCTTTGCCCTTTTTCTTCCTGTTGTTCCGCCGCCGGCCCTTCTTTGCCGGGGTGGTACCTTCGCTGTCAGAGCTCCCCCCTGCGCCAACACCTTCACCGGGAAGTTTCCTTCCCTCTTCAGCGCGTGCACACTTATCGGCGAGAGCATATAGCTGGCCAATGTCTCTGACCTTGGTCATCGCCATTTCCTCCCGCATCTTACGGTTACGCACGTTCTGATGGAACGCGCTAATAACCGCAGCGGGGTGAACATCTGGGATGTTGTACTGTACGCGGCTGAACCTTTGAATGTATTTGTGCAGGGGCTCTCCTTCCTTCTGGGGGATGAGATGAAGATCACTCTCCTGGCCATGAGGTTGATGACCGCCAGTAAAGGCACCAACAAACTGATGGCACAGGTCCGCCCATGAAGAAATGGAGTTCTCCGGCAAGTGCATGAGCCATAAGATGATGTTGCGCTTTAACACGAGCGGGAAGTAGTTAGCAAGAATCTTGTCGTCTCGTCCCCCGGCAGCTTGCACCGCAATGGTGTAAATGCTGAGGAACTCCGACGGGTGTGTCTTGCCATCATACTTCTCCGGCACGTCAGGCTTGAAAGCCTTGCGATTGGGCCACTGGACCTGCCGCAGCTCACGGGTGAACGCTGGACAACTTACCGCGTACGGCAAGTCGCCAGGATCCCCTGGCGCATGCATGTCAACAGCGGGCCCTGCGCGTCTGTCGGACTGACGATGCGCTTCTCTCCTTCGCTCGATAGTGGTACGAGCGTCTTCTCCTCTGCGTTCCTGAAGAACGAGGCGCTGGTCACGACGAGCTCGCGGGTCAGACGACGCCGTGGAATCATCGCCACGGGCGTCGTTTCGACGTGTCGGCGACTGAGGCCGTTTGGGTGGGGAGTGTACGGTTGTTGCCCCCTCGCCGTTCTTGTTGGTGACAGCATTGTCACCAGTTCTCTTGTCGGCCGCGCGCACCGGGTCGGCATCAGCGAAGCTGAGAAGGCTCTGAATGGTTGCCCTCCACTCGTCAAGCTTATCTGCTGGTGGAGGGAAGTTCAGGAGCAGCTGCGCACGCGCCAACGCTTCTGCTGGTGAGGGAGGTATCGAGTGGCGTGAGGACTGTGGGATGCTCTTACTCCTAACAGTGTTAGAAGGAGCATCTCCACGCCCAGGCGACCGCACCTCGACCCCGCCAACGTGTTGTTGCGTATGGTGACCCCGCGCATCTCGAGATCGATGCGCAAGTTCATTATCCAGGGAGCGCCTGGCACCTGGGGCGTCAGGACGCTGCCTGTCACGGGCTTCTTGCGAAGGCCGCGGCGTCTGAACCGGCGCAGGCGTTCCAGAACGCGCAGCACTGTTTCTGGAGCTTGCAGGGCCAGCAGCAGCGAGCAGCGCTGCGTTCCCAGACCCAGCAGCGCCAAGATTGGCGTTGCTGGCCCGGTTTTGGACATGTGGAGGTAATAGGAGCTCTCGCTCTCTAGTCCCCCCAGCAGCCGCAATCACGTCGGCACCCACCTGCATGGGAGCAGGCGGGTTGGACGTAGACGCACCGATGGCTGAAGTCTTATTTTTTGGAGCCATAAGACGGAGGATGGCCCAAAAACTAACGCGCAAATCGCTAGATTAGGTTCACACAACCTTCTCACCCCTACCTGGCGCGCCAAAGATGTCGGGGACGAATCCGCGATCACCTATGGGACCCAGGGAAGGACCCCTTTACGTTCGGCAGGGAGAGACGGTCGCACGAAGAGCAAATCTAGCGAAGAACACGACAGTGCACGAGAGAGATTTACCCAGGTTCGGGCCGCACGGATGCGTAAAACCCTACTCCTGCTTTTTGGTTTATTATCTGTATGATTGTTCTAGCTCCAGGAGCGCTACAGTCCCGAGTAGCTGCGTACAATACTGGAGTTCTCCATCTCCCAGTTCCTCTTCCCCCCTTTTCCACGTTGCCTATGGGCCTCCTTTTATACGCACAAAGGGGTCACCAACAGGTGGCAAACAGTAAAGGTAGAGGTGGAAAGTTGCTACAGTAAGGCCACTATTACCAGGATGACATGTCCTACCTACCACTAACGACAGGGGACAAGGGCATTAAATGCCCATGCCTTTGCTGTCCACATACATGTACCCGGACGTCTTGGACGTGGGAAAAGCCTATCCCAACTGCTCCTGCACCGCTAGCTACAGTGTACCGCCGTCTGCACAGTGCCCTGCCACACACGCTTGGAAGGACCCAGAGCGCCACGCTGGTAGAGGCACCGGAGCATCACAGTAGCACAGTGGTACAGTAACGCTTGCCGCGGCAAGACCTTGCCGCACCTGACAGCTTGCCGCGCAAGGTAACTTGCCGGGGCAAGTACCTTGCCGCAGCCGCTATCTTGCCGCAGCCAATACCTTGCCGCAGCCAATGACTTGCCGGGGCAAGTACCTTGCCGCGGCAAGTACTCTGCTACAGCAATGCCCAGGCTGGGCCTCAGCTGTCCCTCCCGGCAAGCTCCTCTTACCGGGGCCTTAACTCTTGCTTTGTATACTTTGTTCTTGAATGGCTTAATAATCTTGAGCTTCTCTCTGGCTGTCCTCCCGCAAGCCTGGCCGCGGGATGCTACTACTGCCCGTGCACAAGTACGGGGTACTAGGGTACCCCTATTCTAGTACACCGACAGCCCCCACCTGCTCGACGATAAACCCGGCGGCTTTAAGGCGGATGATCCTGTTCAGTGCCGGGCGAAGCATGTCATCGGTAAGGCCGAATTCCCTCCAGTCGTTGCCGCGATCAATACACTCCGGCCGCGCCTGGCAAAATTCTGGGGCCTCCTCATCCTGGATCCAGCACCAGTCTGCCCTCCATTCTTCCCAGCTGCCGCGCTGTTGCCCCGGCAGATAATCCCAGGTTTCCTTCGCCACCCGAGGGATCCAGCTTATATTCCCGGAACGGTGGGCTTTGTTCTCCACCCGCGGGACGAAGAAGTGTCTAAACAGATCCACATTGGGGGCAACCCCGACAAAGTTCTCGCACAAGTGGGCAAAAATTTCCATGCACGCCATCGCATTTGGCGTGAAGTCCAGAAGGTGGAATCCGTACACCATCATCATCGCTTCAAAGAAATCTGAGAAAGGGGGACAAAGGCCGCAGAAGAAGTACGCACAGAAAAACCGGTATGAATTCAGCGGATCTTCTTCCCCCTCTGGCAAGACCACGGGTGCCCCATGCCCTTTTGGAACTTCCGTCCCCCACATATACCCATACCTTGCAACCAAGGTGCCCTCATCCAAGCTTGACGGGGAGAAGACCACGGCTCCCCGCCGCTTCTTGTCCCACTCCGCCACTCTCCTTTTGTTCCCCTCTGCGACTATCGTCTTCGCGGCGGCCGCTCGCTTACCCTTATCGACGGCAATCTTCCTTCCCATCCTTATGGGCAATGAGGGAATGGGGGATCAGATGAGGCAAATGAGAGAGAGTATGGGCGCGGAGCGATTGCGGGGCTAGAGGAAGAAAATGATGGCTGGAGAAGCAGGTGCGAATGAGCCGTGCCCCTTCGCGTTTTTCCTCTTTATGGGGAACGAGCATGGGGAAAGGGGCGACTCTTCGCAACTTTCCCTCAAAAAGTTACCATTTTACATTAACTGCTACAGTCCCATCACCCCACGACCTGTGGTATTTACGCGGAGTGGATGTTGGTCAGTTGGTCATCATGACAAACCGCTGCACGCACAGCGTTCCCTCGGCACGTGTCCGTGCACTGTTTGGGGCCTACCCCAACATGCCCGGTGACACGTATGGCTCAGGCCCGGGGGCTACTGTCGGGGTACACAAACAGGGGTGTGTGTTTCCCCTAACTTGTGCATGGATGGCAGGCCTCCACCACGACAGCGCCAAGTCTCTAGGACGAGGCCAAGCAGAAGAGATAGCCCTTTCAGAAATCAAAGGGTGGATCAAGAAGACCAAGACCAACCAAATGAGCAAGATACCACTAAGGAAAAACCTCCCTTGCCGGGCAGGCGCGCCTGGCGGGGTCGAGGTTACCCCAAAGACAAGTCTCAAGACTCCCCCGGCAGGATTGCCGGGAACACCGAGGGCGGACTACCCCGCCAAGGCGCCACCGCTCCACCTCACAGTGACGCAAGTCATCTATCAGTGCGGTGTCGCGCCCCCAGGTGGTTAAGTGGCTACCATTTAGTGCGTGGCAGCTATTTGGAGAAAAGATTACCCCTGTGTGACACCCGTCCAGACGCGTGTCGCACAGGCAGACAGGAAATGACCAAGACGGTATCTACGATGTGACGTTAAGCGGTGCATTTAATGCACTTTGTCCTAACTACCAGAGTTATGTATGATAGCACTGTGGCTATCTAATCACTGGATAATGACCGTTTTGCCATTGTGGTAACCCCTTGACCTATAAAAGGTGGGCCGTGGCAACCTTAGAAAGGATTCGGACCCCTGTACACTCATACACGTGTAGCTGCTCTCGTCCCAAGGCGACCTTGACGGGCTAGAGCGCTGCATCTTCACCACGGTCCTCCCATCAATCCACCAAAGGAGGAGTAGGGTTTTATGCCTCGTGACGGCCCGGACCTAGGTAAAAAGTGCTCGTTTCACCGCTGCCGTGCTGCTCTACGCTCTCCGCTCTTTGTGCAATGTGCTCTTCCCCCTTGCCGAACCACAAGGGGCCGATGGTCCCATAGGTGGCCGTGTTATACCACGACAGTGATCATGATTGTCTGGGACAATGTTTTCACATGTGTGTAGCAGAACCAGCTCATGTTTTGGAGCTTGCTATCATAGTTCCTTTCCCGAGAATCTCGCAACATCATCTCGTTGAATTGTGTTGCAAATGTTCTCTTAAGACATGCTGATTCTGAAGCATCCTATTACCAACCAGATCTGAATCTCAGGCAGATATGATGGTTGGAATTCTCCCAAGATCTATGATGTAGGTTCCGGCAAGGTTGTTGTTAGCAGACACACCTAGCCAGAAGATTTAGTATTGTAGTATCTTGATTGAGCAATTTGACCATCTTCTCCATGAGGATCTCGTGCGACTTATTCTAGAAGTTGTTCCTTATGGATTTTGTGCTCCCGAAGTCCGACCTTTACTTGATGGCCATGTTGATGCTTTTAAGCATGACCATGGTAGCTACAACATCAAGGAGAACATTAGAAGCGGAGTGCTAAATGTCTCTCGGTCGATCATCCAGGTTTTGTTCCTTGACATTCTCAAGGGGAAATCTGAGAAAGTGTTGTCTTCCTTGCATCTGCATACTCCATCATTATTCATCATGGTAGTATGAAGAGTTACCAAAATCTTTGGTACAGATGTTGGTAAAACCTTGATGAATGTGGAAATGCTCAAGTTCTTGAGAGCATGCTCAGACACTAGTTATATCCTCGGCATCACTTGGAATGTGCCTTCCGTTTGCCGACTTGTCTTATAACTCTAGCTTCCTTCCAAATGAGTATCCCATTTCTTCGAACTCCTTCAAACGATCGTTTGTGAATTGCCTTAGCCTGGTATGGAGAGTTTCAATGATCTATGTATCAAAAGTAATTCTTTTGGCCACTTAAGGGAATAATTCTATGAGTAACCTCCGCTAAGGTGCCCCGTTATGGAATCATGGCAATTACTTCCTCGCTACTTGAAACCTATGCACCATCTTACTCAAGCATGGAATTGTTGCCTACCAAAATTGAACCTTTGTCATATGTTCCTCTCAACCCCTCCCTATGTTTGTTTTGTGTCTCAACTCAAGAGGTGTTCTTACGTCTCACTCCAGGAGTTGATCTTGAGTTGCTCTATCTTCGAGAAAATCAATTCCTGTAGAGTTCTTCCTGTCGTCATCGTGTTGGACAAAGATCTCGAAGGCAAAGACGGCAAGATCAACGTGATGCAATGAATCAACATCTTCGAGAAGGCAGTTGGATCATGAAGATTGTGTTAGCTTTGTGTCCCCTCTACCTCTTACCCTACGCCTGAATCTCGGGACGAGATTCTTGTTTAGTGGGGGTGAGTTGTCACAGCCCTAGAAAGTAGTTTGAAATTAGTTATATAAGCATTCATGTCATCATATTTAAGTTCAAATGAATCTAAAATGGGGATTGATCAAACCCTAGCACCAGATCAATTCAAATAGGTTCAACCTAAAATAATCTTCAATGAGCCCAAAATGCCCTTAAGAAAAGTTCAAGATTTCTGGTTAAGGTGGAAACCTCTGCCAAAAATGATGAATGTATTTCTAGGAAATTTTTGGATTTTTGAATTAACTCATTACCTATTTGAATTGGAGCTAATAAATGCTATAAAATAAGTTATAGCTCCAATATTTCTGGATATATTTTTAGGGCGTCTGGAATAACTCAGCGAGAGCCCATGAATATTTTCAGAATCTATGAAAGTGGTTTGGTCTTTGAATCAAATCAAAACAAAGCAAAATAAATAGAAAAATAGAAATAAAAGAGAGAGAGAGAAAGTACCTGGCGCTCACCTAGCAGCCCACCTGGCCGGCCCAGCTCACCAGGGGCAGGGTGGTCTTCTTCCCCAAGCCAATCGGACACAGAGCGTGTGCCCGACGCGCGCGCGCTTGCAGCTCGCCACCTCCTACGTGGCTGCCTGTGTCCCCGACGCCCTGGACGCCTCCACGCGTGCCACACAACCTCCCTAAATGCCTCTCACTCTCTCCGTGCCCATCCCCCTCCTTTGGCTCCCTCTCCCTCTCTTCCCCGAGCGCACCAGAGGGCGCCGCCGTGCACCTCCGCGGCCACGGCCACCGCCTCGCCTTCCAAACACGTCCACGAGATCCGCCTCCGTCGCCTACACCTTCTCCGCCGAGTCAAGCAACGCCGGACACCCCGAACGCTGCGACGCCACTGTCTTCAATCTCCGGCTGATGAGATCACCGTCGTTGGTTCGCGGGCTATAGAGCATCCCCGGCCTCATCTCCGCCTCTACTGGAACCGGGGTGAGCTCCCGATCAAAACACCTCCTACCCCATTGTCGCGCACATGCTCTAGCTAGGTTCCCCGCCGCACCCGTGAGCTCCCCACCGCCGGCCATGGCGCCACCGCGGCCAGAGCTCGAACCAGCCGCTCCCGTGCGCGTCATCATTCTCCTTGCGTCGCCAGGAGCTCGTTGAGCCCCCTAGCCAGCTTAGCCGTGCCCTGCAGCCTCACCTGCACCAAACCCATTGCTCCGGCAGCCGCTGACCTTGACGCCGTCGATGTTCCCGGCCGTTCCCCTAGCACCTGAGGTCACCGTTGGATGCGCGAGTGTGAGCGCATCCTCCCGGTGCCCTTCGCTCGTCCAGCCACCCCCTATAGCACCGTTCGAAGCGAACTCTGCCGCGCGGGAAGGCCGCCATTGGCTAACTCCGGCTGTGCCGACGTGGCACCGTCATTAGCAGCTAATGGCGCCACTAATTAACCCCTAGTGACACTGACAGCCGGGCCCCGCTGCCTAATTAACCACAGGATTAACTCCTATCTAGCTTTAGTTAATCACAGCGGGCCCACGCATCAGCTTTGACCGTGCTGACATGGCCGTTGACCAGGCCCACATGTCAGCGACCCTAACCAGAAGTGTGAAACTGACCAGTGGGACCCACTGGTTAGGTTTGACCCGGCCGGCCCTGTTGACTGCCCGACATCACTATGACACAATGCTGATGCAGTAAAGGTTTTCTGGATTTTTCAAATAAATCAGAAATGATTTATTAATTCCAGAAAATAGTTAAAACTTTTAAAAATCATAGAAATACAAGCGTAGTTCAGAATGAAATAATTTATATATGAAAAATTATCAGAAAAATCCAAAGAATCTGTTTAGGGCACTTTCATGCATGTTTGAGCAAGTTAACCTCACTGAGTAGGACAATTGATGATTAGGGCAATCTTTGAAATAACATTTGGAGTTGGAATTTGATCTTGTTTGAATTCCACTTCAACTAACTTGTCTAAATATTGCATTAGGTTGTGCATTGGTTGTGCATTGCAGTGAATGTTGTTCCTTTTTGTGTTTGCCGGTGGTTGTTCCCTCTCGATAGACGTTCGTTCTGACGTTGAGATCAATGACACCGATGAAGAGCTATATCATGTTCAGAAGTGCCAGGCAAGCAAACCCCCTTTGAGCATTCCGATACAATCCCACTCTCTCACTCTTGCTATCTTTTACTACATTAGGACAACAACGATTCAACTGTTACATGTTGCGGTAGTTGAACCCATTCCTTTGCATGACCTGTCTTTGCCACAGTAATTAGTAAAAACCCACTAGCATGAGTAGGAGTTGTTTGAGCCATGGTGTGCCTACTCATTCATGCTTGCTTGTTATGCCTGCTATGCTTAGAGTTGTGCTAGGTCTTATTCATTTGGGTTGGATTGGGATGGTGGTGAACATGTCCTACTGTTGAGAGCTAAGTGTGTGAACACGATTTGGTAAAGGTAGCGATGAGAGGCCATGTAGGAGTACATGGTGGGTTGTCTCATTGCAACCGTCTTTAGGAACTGATTTCCGTGTGTGTGATCCAAGACAGCTACTACCACACATTGGAATGCTTAAGTGCCCCTCTCGACTTATTAATCGCCTTGATCTCTGTCCAGGAGTTGCAACAAGTTTCTGGTGTTCGTAGGATATGTGTTGGAGGCCGTGCGTAGTGCTGACCCTAGGGGTGGGCTATGATGCGGTAGATACACCATGGCACGCTGTACCGGGGCACCCGTTTGGTGGGCTCAGGAACCCTGCACACATCGTTTGGGGCCGTAGTGGAAACCTCGGTTGGACTTCATTGCGGATGGAACTCAAATAGGCGATAAACCAGGACTAGAGTCTCATGTGGTTAGTCAGGTCATGGCTGACACCCCCGCTAGGCTTCCGCTTGAAGGTTGCCGAGTACATGTCGTGTAAACGGCGATAAGTGGTGAGAGCATGTGTGAAGAACTACACCCCTGCAGGGTTATAAATGATCTATTCGAATAGCCGCGTCCACGGATATGGACTACTTGGAACGCTTACATTGTTCATAGATATCTGGAAGTGGATACTCTAAAATGTGTAAGATAAGCGTGTGATGTAGGGTGGATACCCTAAGGCCGATCTTTCACGAAATGGAGGGAATCCTACAAAGAACATGAGGGGAAACACGAGAAGAAACACTCAAATCAACGGGAACGATCACACATGTGCTAGATCCGTGAACATAAAGAGTGATACAAGATTCAAACGCAACAAAGGACGATACAAGAGGTAACTAGTTCCTATCCTTGAGGAGGTCTTGAGGGGTCTTCCTATTAGGGGTCATGAATCCAAGTTTGGATCTTCTCCAAAGAGGCCGCGGTCTCTCTGAGGACTACAACCAAGTGGATGAGCAAAGCTCTATCTCTATGATGAGCTATCAGAATGCTGGCCCTAATAAGAGGGAGGAGGAGGAGTATATATAGTGTAGGGTCATGAAAGGGTACATGGGCCTCGGCCCAACACGCTGTGCACAGACAGGTGTCGGACGTCCGACAGTTACCAGTCGTTCGGTGTCTCGTGGGGGCTCGGACGTCCGGTAAGTGTCGGATTTCCGACGTTTTGGCTCTGATGGCCGTTCGTCGGATTTTCGGTCGAGGTCGGACATCCGGTGTGTCGGTCGTTCGGTTGGTCTCGAACTTCTGGCATTTTCTCTCTGGAATGGTGGTCTCGGTCGTCTGGAGTAGCTCGATCATCCGGGCTCTGGGTGGTATCAGTCGTCCGGTCCGCGTCAGACGTCCGGCCGCTGTAGCGTTCACTGGCTAGAACTTGTCTGGCTGACTTATGCTCCCATGCGTCGGACGTCTGACAAGTACCAGTCGTCCGGTTGCTGTAGCTTCTTGGCAGCTCTTCCTCTTGGTCCTTGTACTCCGTGTCCTCGCCATCTTGTCCATTGGGTGTAGCTGCTCCATGGCTTTCCTCCAAGTACCTGATCACGCATAGGGTCTCCGCTTGAGGTAGTAGCCATGTCTCATATGTAGAAAGTGGTAGTTCGAAGAGGAGTGAGTTCACCTTAGTTTCGATAGCCCTAGCTCGAGCTCTTGTCATTGGTCCATGTGGTGTCGTAGGATATGAAGGTAGGTCCATGGGGATGACCGTAGGATGCTCCGCATCATCTCCCCCCCTTGGGAAAGATCCGACCACGGATCGAAAGCCTCATCACCATGGTAGGGAGAGAGATCCTTGACATTGAATATGTCGCTCACGGAGTACTTGTCACGTGGTAAGTCGATCTTGTATGCATTGTTGTTGTAGCGCTCGAGCACCTTGAAGGGTCCGTCGGTTCGTGGTCGAAGCTTGGACTTGCGTTCTTTGGGGAAGCATTCCTTGCGAAGGTGTAGCCATACAAGATCTCCAATGTTGAAACTCATGGGTTGCTTGTTGATGTTGCGCTTGGCCGCTAGTCTTTGTACTTGGTGCTCAATGGTGTGCATTGTATCTTCATCCTTCTTCTTGAGGTAGAGGTAGAATGTCCAATGGGGACAACGGGTTGAAGCCGTAGATGACCTCGAAGGGGGACTTGCCTGTAGTAGAGTGTCATGCGCGGTTGTAGGCGTACTCGGAGATGGGTAAACACTCCTCCCACTCCTTGATGTTCTTCTTGATCAACACGCGTAAGAGAGTGGAGAGCGTCCGGTTCGTGACCTCCGTTTGACCGTCGGTTTGAGGATGGTATGCCGAAGTGAACAAAAGCTTGATACCAATCTTGGCGCATAAGGTCTTCCAAAAGTAGCTTAGGAACTTGACGTCGCGGTCCGAGACAATCTTCTTTGGCACTCCATGTAGACGCAAGATTTCCCTACAAAAGAGATTTGCAACATGTGAAGCATCGTCTATCTTGTTGCATGGTATGAAATGTGCCATTTTAGAGAATCTGTCCACAACAACAAACACGGAATCTTTGCCATTTCTAGTTCTAGGCAAACCAAGCACAAAGTCCATACTAATATCTTCCCATGGGTGATACGGAATAGGAAGTGGCATATAGAGACCATGGGATTGAGCTTTAGACTTAGCTTTATGACATGTAGAGCATCAGTTGGTGAATAGTGAGACATCGCGGAACATCTTGGGCCAAAAGTAGTTTTTGGAGAGAGTAGCAAATGTCTTGTCGTGTCCAAAGTGTCCCATAAGTCCTCCTCCATGAGATTCTTGCAAAAGTAACAAACAAAGAGAAGACTCGGGAATACATAGCTTGTTAGCTCTCATAAGATAATCATCTTTGATGTAATAGCGTTCCCAAGATGTATGCGTCAAACATTTGGCATAAGGAATAGCAAAAGTAGGATCATGCGCATACAAGTCTTTTTTGTGCTCAAAGCCAATGACATTCAATTCAAGTTTGGTAAGGAGCATGCATCTACGGGAAAGCGCATCCGCCACAACATTTTCATTGCCTTTAATATGCTTGATGACATAAGGAAAAGACTCAATGAATTCACTCTAGTTAGCATGACGCTTGTTCAACTTAGTTTGACCCATAAGGTACTTAAGAGTTTCATGCTCCGTATGAAGAATGAATTCATGAGGGCGAAGATAATGTTCCCAAACATTCAAGACTCTCACTAAAGCATATATCTCTTTGTCATAGATGGGGTAGTTAAGTGGCGCTCCAGAAAGTTTTTCACTAAAGTAAGCTATGGGGCGCTTCTCTTGCATCAACACACCTCCTATACCGCAACCGCTAGCATTGCAATGTATCTCAAATGGTTTATCAAAGTTGGGTAATGCAAGCAAAGGGGCATGCGTAAGCAAATTCTTAAGCTCAATGAATGCGGTATCTTTAGATGGTCCCCAAACAAATGGTGCATTTTTCTTACTCAAAGCTTGTAAAGGTAAGGCGATGGTGCTAAAATCCTTCACGAATCTACGATAGAAGCCGGCTAAGCCAAGAAAACTTTGCACTTGTTGCAAGTTGGTTGGTTGTGGCCAAGTTTTAATAGCATTGATCTTAGATTCGTCTACATGAACACCCTTAGAAGACACAACGAAACCCAAGAAAACAAGCTTATCAACACCAAAAAGGCATTTGTCCATATTAGCATAAAGGCGCTCTTTTCTAAGAGTTTGCAAAACAGTTCTAAGATGGGTGACATGATCTTTGAGAGATTTGCTAAAAACAAGTATGTCGTCAAAATAGACTACAACAAATACACCAATTTAGGGCCTAAGAACAAAATGCATGACTCGCATGAAAGTACCGGGTGCTTCGGATAAGCCCATTGGCATCACAAGCCATTCGTATAAGGCAAATTTGGTCTTAAATGCGGTTTTCCATTCATCACCCTCTTGGATGCGAATTTGGTAATAGCCACTCTTAAGGTCAATCTTAGAGAAAATGGTGGCTCCGCTAAGCTCATCTAACATATCATCAAGGCGTGGAATGGGGTAGCAAGAACGAACGGTGATAGCATTGATAGGACGACAATCGGAACACATGCGATATGTACCATCTTTCTTGGGAACAAGGATTACCGTGACGGCACATGGGCTCAAGCTTTCTCATACATGGCCATTGTCGATGAGTTGTTGTACTTGCCATTGGATCTCCTTGGTTTCTTCGGGATTGACGCGGTATGGTGCTTTGTTAGGAAGAGGTGCTCCGGGGATGAGATCGATGCGGTGTTCGATGCCTCGAAGAGGAGGTAGACCTGGAGGTAGCTCGTCGGGGAATACATGTTGGAATTCCTGCAATAGAGAAGATGACACTAAAGGTAGATTGTGAGAGTGGTTAGTTGTTGTTGCCTCATCCTTGCACAAGAGGACAGAGTGCATAATACACGATGGGTTCTCACACACTTCTCTCATCTCACTTTTGGTAGCGAATAGCACTAAGTTTTTCTTGTCGCTCATCATGGAGGCACTCATTTTGGGCTTGTGGCTCTCACTCCCTTTTGAGTGGCTCACTCTCTCACTATTTTCTCCATGATGGGTGGCTGCTTTCTTGTCGGCGGTCACTTGACTTGGTGACATAGGTCATAGCACGTACTCCTTTCCCTTCATCTTGAAGCTATAGTGATTGGTTCGTCCGTTGTGGATGACGCCGCTGTCGAATTGCCATGGTCGTCCAAGAAGGAGATGGCAAACGGACATGGGAACGACGTCACATTCCAAAGTGTCTTCATATGCTCCGATCTTGAAGGAAACTTGAACCATGTGCTCCACTTGAATAGTGCCGGAGTCGCTAAGCCATTGGACCTTGTAGGGGCGAAGGCGCTTCATCTCGACCAATTGGAGCTTGGAGCATAGCTCTTCACTCACCAAGTTACGGCAACTTCCTCCGTCGATGATGACCTTTATGGACCTTCCATTGATGCCCGCCTTGGTGTGGAAGATATGGCATCTTTGGTCTTTTTCTTGTTGGTGTTGAAGTGTCAAGACCTTGGAGACAACGAGAGTGGGGCTCGAATCATTGTCACAAAATACTTGGTCATCTTCATCCTAATTCACTTGCTGGTGCATGGCCATGTGCTCAAGGGATTCCATTTCGTCTTCACTCATGGAGTCATAGGTGCCGTCGTCGCTGAGGATCGTGGTACGCTTGTTGGTACACTCGAAGGACTTGTGGCCTCGGCCGCCGCATGTGAAGCATTTGATGGAACTTGCCTTGATGGTCTCATCCGGTGGAGTTGTTGATGATGAAGCTCTCGGCTTGAAGTTGCTTGTAGTAGCAGGACGACTTGAGGATATCGAAGTTTCTTTGTAACTTGACTTGTCGTTGTTACTTGTAGAAGGTTTGGTTGAGGTAGAAGGCGTTGGAGTCATTGAAGCTTGGTTATTGGAGCCGTAGCTCTTGGAAGAGTACTTGGCATACTTGAAGTCATCTTGCACTTGTCGCTCCGCCTTGGTGGCTTGATGCACTAGGTCTATGAGGTTGGAGTAAGGTTGGAAGTCGGCGATCTTCTTGATAAGATGATTGAGTCCATTCAAGAAACGTGCCATAGTTTGCTCATCGTCTTCCGTGACATTGGCTCATATCATGGCGATCTCCATTTCCTTGTAGTATTCTTCAACGCTCTTTGTTCCTTGCTTGAGGAGTTGTAGTCGCTTGAAGAGGTCACGGTTATAGTATGTTGGCACAAAGCACGCTCTCATGACATCCTTCATTTGATCCCATGTTGTGATGGGTGATTCACCTCTTGCTTCTCGGCGCTCAGTGACTTGCTCCCACCAAATGAGGACATAGTCTTGGAACTCAAGGTATGTCAAGGCGATCTTCTTCTCTTCCTCATAGTTGTGCAAATGAAAGATCTTGTCAACTTTCAATGCCCATGAAAGGTACTCTTCGGGGTCGTTGCTTCCGGAGAACTTGGGCATGGTGAACTTGAGCTTGCCGTAGCGTTGCTCTTCATTGTGTTGGGGTCGGGGGTGATGACGCCCTTGACGTGGAGGATTGTCACCCTCTAGTTGCCCTTGGCGTGGAGGATTCCCATGGTCTTGTCGCTCATGGCGAGCTTGTGGTTCTTGTCGAGCTTGTGGAGATTTTCATTGCAATCATGCTTGATGTCGTCGTTCTTGGACTTCACCGTGAAGTGCTTCTTCTTATTCTCGAACATGTCGGTTACGGATGGCGACAACACGATTGGTTTCGCGGAGGGCACATTGCGCCTCAAGGGCTTGTGCTTCACGTTGTTGTTGTTTTTGACGGAGAGCTTTGGCATCTTGCTCGTCTTGGTATTGGCGTGCTCGCTCTTCCTCTTGTTGGCGTTGGCTTTGTCTTTCTTGTGCTTGCGCAAGGGTAGCTTGATTTTGACGATGTCGATGTTCTTGCTCTTCAAGTTGCTCTTCTCCTCGATCATTGCCATGTAGAGGATTGCGGTTTGCTTGACGGTCTTGGTGCGCGGCTCGACGAAGAGTGTTCGATGTCGGTGTACTTGAATCGGAGATGGTGTCATAGGAATGTCGACTCGAGTGACTCCATCTTGAATAGGATGATGAGGTAGAAGAGCAGTTGACCATCATGGCTCGTATGTCCTCCTTGAGAGATGCCATTGATGTGTCGAAGTAATCTCTTGTATGTTGTTCAGATTGTCGCAAATCGGTAGCGAGTAGGTCGATGCGGTCGCCCAATGCTTCATTCTCTTGATGTAAAGCTCTCTGCGTGCCGAAGTGGTGGTTCTTGGTGATGTAGTTGTTCGGGTCCTCATCTTGCTCTATGTAGAGTGGGTTGGTAGAAGTACTTGGCCTATCCATCATTCCAAGTAAATGTGTGAGTGGAAGAAAAAGAAGAACTATACCAAATGTATCTTGGCTAATGTTGAGAATGGATCAAAGGTCACTCAATGTTGTAACAAGGAAATATCACAATTGGTACCGGTTCCCATCAATTTCTCACACCTACACAAATAAAGCCTTTTGTGGAGCTTGGTTAGGATGGTGGACAAAATTTATGCAATTGTTAGTGAGACTCAATAATGTTGGAAAAGATTCACAAATGTGCAAATGCAACAAGTAGACCAATAGCAAATAGTGGCACACGAAAACACACACATAGAAAGATAGATGGGGTCGTGCAACCAAAAATGAGCTCAAAATGTGGAATCCACGAAAAATGCTCTTGTTGCACAACTCTAGAAAGACGCTAGCATGATTGCACAATAGGCGGATATGAGACTTGTGCACAACCTACAAAGCAAAAATGCAACGACTTCTATCCCAAGTATGCTATATGTATGGTGTTCCGGTGATATGATCCAAGATGATCGAGTATGACAATCTTAATGTAGTATGATGCTATGGTTCCTGCATAAAAGCTCTTTGCTTATCTTTCTCTTTTGCTTAAAAGCTTGTTTGGCTCTTTCTCCTTTTGAGCTCTTTCTCATGCAAAACTTGACGAACCAAGGTAGCTATTGTGTATATGCGGTGACAACCTTGTGACACAGGAGATGATACCAAGATATGTATACCAATGATGTGATATATGCAATGACCACTAATGTGCACAAGTAACATTGTCGGCAATACTCAAAGGCTAGTCTCGATAGGTAAGTGACGTGAAAATGGGCTATGGGGTTATCAATGTAATGGCAAGGAGTACACAAAGGTGTCGTCGATGTTACCATCCTTGCTTACGGTGGATGGTGTCAAAATGATGAGGTGGTCGAGGTCGATGACGAAGATGAGCGGCGGTGATGTCATTGAACCGTCCCTAAGTAGCCAAAACACGTTAGGAAATGGAAACCGCAACTCAAATTCTCACTGACCCAAATGTGGCAAAATTGTTGGAGTTGGTAGCGGGTAAACGATGGTGGTTGCGCAAAGTGGTGGTGGTTGCGGAAAGTGTAGTGGGATGGGAGTGCGTATGGGGAAGTGGAAGTGGATCGGGGATCGAACTGAAAATGTTCAATTTCATCAGGGTTCGTCGGACGTCCGTTGGTGGTCGGACGACCGGAGGTTGTCGGACGTCCGGTGCCTGGGCGATTTCGGGCACGGGATGAGCTTCTAGGGTTCATGGTGGAGGGGCAAAATTCGGGCAAAAATGGATGAATTTTGGATGGAAATGGTGGAGATGATGGGGGAAAGCTAGATCCACTCGTGGCAAAGCAAATCCATGGATTAAATCCAACAAAACTTCATCAAAACCAACAAATCACAAAAAAAAATTAGGGCTATTTTTGGTGGGGAATTTTTGAAATTGGGACAAAGTCAACAAAACAATGCTAGAAAACAAGGGTAGGGGCTCCAAATTCATGATCAACCTAGGCTCATGATACGATGATGTATGGTGGATACCCTAAGGCCGATCTTTCACAAAATGGAGAGGATCCTATGAAGAACACGAAGAACACAAGGGGAAACACGAGGGGAAACACTCAAATCAACGGGAACGATCACACATTTGCTAGATCCATGAACATAAAGAGTGATACAAGATTCAAATGCAACAAAGGACGATACAAGAGGTAACTAGTTCATCTCCATGAGGAGGTCTTGAGGGGTCTTGAATCCAAGGGTGGATCTTCTCCGAAGAGGCCGCGGTCTCTCCGAGGAGTAAAACCAAGTGGATGAGCAAAGCTCTATCTCTATGATGAGCTATCACAATGCTAACCCTAATAAGAGGGAGTTGGAGGAGTATATATAGTCTAGGGTCACGAAAGGGAACATGGGCCTCAGCCCAACACGCTGTGCACAGACAGGTGTCGGACGTCCGACGGTAACCGGTCCTCCGGTGTCTCGCGGGGGCTCGGACATTTGGTGAGTGTCGGATTTCTGACATTTTGGCTCTGATGGCCATTCATCGAATTTCCGGTCGAGGTCGGACATCTAGTGCGTTGGTTGTCCGGTTGGTCTTGGACTTCTGGAATTTTCTCTCTTGAACGGTGGTCTCGATCGTCCGGAGTGGCTCGGTCCTCCGGGCGCTGGGAGGTGTCGGTCATCCGGTCCTTGTCGGACGTCCGGCCGCTGTAGCGTTCACTGGCTGGAACTTTTTTGGCTGGCTGATACTCCCAGGCGTCGGACGTCTGACAAGTACCGGTCGTCTGGTGGCTGTAGCTTCCTGGCGGCTCTTCCTCTTGGTCCTTGTACTTCGTGTCCTCGCCGTCTTGTCCATTGGGTGTAGCTGCTCCATGGCTTTCCTCCAAGTACCTGATCACGCATAGGGTCTCCGCTTGAGGTAGTAGCCATGTCTCATATGTAGAAAGTGGTAGTTCGAAGAGGAGTGAGTTCACCTTAGTTTCGATAGCCCTAGCTCGAGCTCTTGTCATTGGTCCATGTGGTGTCGTCGGAGACGAAGGTAGGTCCATGGGGATGACCGTAGGATTCTCCGCATCAGCATGAGTGCTATGGATGGCCTTCTCGTAGGGAGACGGGAACGGATCCATAGTGGTGTATTGATATGGTGAATATGTGACTCGTGCGCTACTGGCAATCGTAGTTCAGGATAGCCACCGAGTCAAAGCTGGCTTGTTGCAGTTAAACTCCACCACCCCCTTTGTTGATACTGATGCATATGTAGGTAGTTCTGATGTAAGTCTTGCTGGGTACATTTGTACTCACGTTTGCTAAATTTATGTTTTTGTAGAGGGACTTCAGTCTCACTAGTAGTGTCACGTGGGCTTCGACGATTAGCTTGGGAATCCCAGACAGAGGTTTGGTTCCTTTGGAGGGTCTGGTAGATAGACAGGCTTACTAGCCTTCTCTCTTTTTAGATGTCTGTACTCAGACATGTTTATGCTTCCGCTTGGCTTGTATGACTTTGTGTGAAGGGTCATGAGACCCACTGCTTGTAATAAATAATATGATGGCTCTTCTGGGCCTTTATCTATATGATTTGTTGAGTTATGTTGTGATGCCATGTTGTACAACACATACTTGCATGTTATGCGTACGTGTAACATGTATTGCTATGTGTGGGATCCGACACCTAGTTGTTTATCCTTGGTTGCCTTCCTTATGGGGAAATGTCTCCTGGTGCTTCCACCGAGCCATGGTAGTTTGCTACTTCTCCGGAACACTCAGGTTGTCCGGCATGTATCCTTCTTTGTTCATGTGTGTGTCCCTTCGGGGAAATGTCATGCGCTGCTCCTTAAAGTCCTTGTAGCTTGCTACGACTTGGGTTCATACGTTGATGAACGACATGTTCATTGTTGGGTTACGTATGCCTGTCCCTGTAAGTTTGTGCCACCTTGGGTTCACGACTAGTCATGTCGGCCCGGATTCTCTATCATATGGATGCTAGCGACACAATCATATACGTGAGCCAAAAGGCGCAAATGGTCCCGGCCTAGGTAAGGCTGCAGCCGTGGGAATACTGTGCGTGAGGCCGCAAAGTGATATGATGTGTTACATGCTAGATCGGTGTGACTTAGGATCGTGGTCCTGACAGCTTTGGTATCAGAGCCTGACTGCCTGTAGGATTACCAAGCCAAGCTGGTCGAAGTCAAGTCTAGAAATGCTTTAGTTATATAAGGGAATTGATTGTGGAAGGGAAGATATTCGGAAGTATTACCAGGTCGTCCCTTGACCATTATGTTGAGTTCATGATCAAGTTGGTTATCCCTATAACCACATTTTCTCCAAGAATCTGTGTTGGATACCCTTGAGGTAGTTGGCTAAGCTTAAACAACAACTTGGAGGGTTGGAAGATAAAAGCTGGCCTGACTTAGTTCATTCCGAAGGGATATCTTTGTGTGTGTGTGTGTTGAAGAAAGATGATATCTTCATTGATTGATCCTCGTGATCAATTGTTGGGTCTATTGTCTTATCCAAACTTTGATTTGAGTATGGGCTATCATCAAATCAAATCAGTACCAACGATGTTCGTAATGTTGTCTTACTCGTGGATGTTTTCCTCGAGCATGCACCATTATATCTTTTGGTCTGACCAATGCTATCACCTTGTTTACATAATCATGGAATTCCATCTTCATTGGAATTTTGATGAATTGTTGTTGAGCCCATCGGCAACATCCTTATCTTCTCCATAATTTGTGAAGAACATTAAGCTAGTGTTGGAAACTTTTGAAAGCATTTACTTCGTGCCCGTCCTAGAAGTATATGTTGATGTGAGAAGTGACTTCCTCTAATTCATGTCCATTCGATGCAAGTTGCCACCATGAATTCAAGAAAGCTTGTTTTGCTTCCTTCGGAGTCATCCCAAGTCAGTCATGCATATGTGTGAAGTATCCTGTGGTTTGGAGACTTGCAACCTTCATTCTATATGTATCCCTAGCACACCAAGACACTGATTGATTTGTTCAAGGAGAAGAAGCTCCTTCTTAAGAGCTAACTCGGGCTTATAAAAGGACTTCGTTATCCTCGATGATGGCTCCCCACCTGAACTCGGTAGTGTTTTGTTGTAAGACTACTATGTGATGATGATTGTCTAGGACAGCGTGTTCACATGTGCATAGCAGAACCAGCTCATGTTTTGGAGCTTGCTATCATAGTTCCTTTCCAGAGAATCTCGCAACGTCATCTCGTCGAATTGTGTCGCAAATGTTCTCTTCAGACATGCTATGTCTGAAGCATCCTGTTACCATCCAGATCTGAATCTTAGGTAGATATAATGGTTGGAATTCTCCCAAGATCTATGATGTAGGTTCCGACAAGGTTGTTGTTAGCAGACACACCTAGCCGGAAGATCTAGTATTGTAGTATCTTGATTCAGCAACTTTACCTTCTTCTCCATGAGGATCTCTTGCGACTTATTCTAGAAGTTGTTCCTTATGGATTTTGTGCTCCCGAAGTGTGACCTTTACTTGATGGCCATGTTGATGCTTTTAAGCATGACCATGGTAGCTAGAACATCAAGGAGAACATTAGAAGTGGAGTGCTAAATGTCTCTCGGTAGATCATCCAGGTTTTGTTCCTTGACATTCTCAAGGTGAAATCTGAGAAAGTGTTGTCTTCCTTGCATTTGCATCCTCCATCATTATTCATCATGGTAGTATGAAGAGTTACCAAAATCTTTGGTATAGATGTTGGTACAACCTTGATGAATGTGGAAATGCTCAAGTCCTTGAGAGCACGCTCAGACACTAGGTTATATCCTCGGCATCACTTGGAATGTGCCTTCTGTTTGTAGACTTGTCTTATAACTCTAGCTTCCTTACAACTGAGTATGCCATTTCTTCGAGCTCCATCAAACGATCGTTTGTGAATAGCCTTAGCCTGGTATGGAGAGTTTCAATGATCTATGTATCAAAAGTAATTCTTTTTGCCACTTAAGGGAATAATTCTATGAGTCACCTCCGCTAAGGTGCCCCGTTATGGAATCATGGCAATTACTTCCTCGCTACTTTGAAACCTATGCACCAACTTACTCAAGCGTGGAATTGTTGCCTACCAAAATTGAACCTTTGTCATATGTTCCTCTCAAACCCTCCCTACGTGCGTTTTGTGTCTCAACTCAAGAGGTGTTCTTACGTCTCACTCCATGATTTGATTTTGAGTTGCTCGATCTTTGAGAAAATCAATTCCTGTAGAGTTCTTCCTATCATCATCGTGTTGGACAAAGATCTCGAAGGCAAAGATGACAAGATCAACGTGATGCAACGAATCAACATCTTCGAGAAGAGCAGTTGGATCATGAAGATATTGTTAGCTTTGTGTCCCCTCTTCCTCTTACCCTACGCCTGAATCTCGGGACGAGATTCTTGTTTAGTGGGGTTGAGTTGTCACAACCCTAGAAAGTTGTTTGAAATTAGTTGCATAAGCATTCATGTCATCATATTTAAGTTCAAATGAATCTGAAATGGGGATTGATCAAACCCTAGCACCAGATCAAATCAAATAGGTTCAACCTAAAATAATCTTCAATGAGCCCAAAATGCCCTTAAGAAAAGTTCATGATTTCTGGTTAATGTGGAAACCTCTGCCAAAAATGGTGAATGTATTTCTAGGACGGATTTTTGAATTAACTCATACCTATTTGAATTGGAGCTAATAAATGCTAAAAAATAAGTTATAGCTCCAATACTTCTGGATTTATTTTTAGGGCGTCTGGAATAACTCAGAGAGAACCCATGAATATTTTCAGAATCTATGAAAGTGGTTTTGTATTTGAATCAAATCAAAACAAAGCAAAATAATTAGAAAAACAGAAATAAAAGAGAGAGAGAGAAAGTACCTGGCGCTCACCTGGCAGCCCACCTGGCCGGCCCAGCCCACCAGGGGCAGGGTGGTCTTCTTCCCCGCGCCAGTCAGACATAGAGCGTGTGCCCGACATGCACGCGCTCGCAGCTCGCCACCTCCTGCATGGCTGCCTGCGTCCCCGACGCCATGGACGCCTCCACGCATGCCACGCAACCTCCTCGACCGCCTCTCACTCTCCTCGTGCCCCTCCCCCTCCTCTGGCTCCTTCTCCCTCTCTTCCCCGAGTGCACCAGAGGGCGCCGCCGTGCATCATCACGGCCACGGCCACCGCCTAGCCTCCCAAACACGTCCACGAGATCCTCCTCTGTCGCCCACACCTTCTCCGCCGAGTCAAGCAACGCCGGACGCCCCAAATGGGGCGACGCCGCTGTCTTCAATCTCCGGCAGACAAGATCGCTGCCGTTGGTTCGCAGGCTACAGAGCGTCCTCGGCCTCGTCTCCGCCTCTGCTGAAACCGGGGTGAGCTCCCGATCAAAACCCCTCCTACCCTGTTGTCGCGCACATGCTCTAGCTAGGTTCCCCGCCGCGCCCATGAGCTCCCCGCCACCGGCCATGGCGCCACCGCGGCCAGAGCCTGAACCAGCCGCTCCCGTGCACGTCATCATTCTCCTTACTTCGCCAGGAGCTCATTGGGCCCCCCTGCCAGCTTAGCCGTGCCCTGCATCCTCAGCTCCACTGAACCCGTTGCTCCGGCCACCGCTGACCTTGATGCGTCGACGTTCCCGGCCGTTCCCCTAGCACCTGAGACCACCGTTGGATGCGCGTGTGTGAGGGCCTCCTCCCGGTGCCCTTCGCTTGTCCAGCCGCCCCCAGTAGCACCGTTCAGAGCGGACTCCGCCGCGCGGGAAGGCCGCTGGCGGCTAACTCTGGCTGTGCCGACGTGGCACCGTCATTAGCGGCTAATGGCGCCGCTAATTAACCCCAAGTGACACTGACAGTCGGGCCCCGCTACCTAATTAACCACAGGATTAACTCCTGTCTAGCTTTAGTTAATCACAGCAGGCCCACGCGTCAGCTTTGACCCCGCTGACGTGGCCGTTGATCGGGCCCACATGTCAGCAACCCTAACCAGAAGTGTGAAACTGACTAGTGGGACCCACATGTGAGGTTTGACCCGGACCGGCCCTGTTGACTATCCGACATCACTATGATGCAATGCTGATGCAGTAAAGGTTTTCTGGATTTTTCAAATAAATCAGAAATGATTTATTAATTCCAGAAAATAGTTAAAACTTCTAAAATTCATAGAAATTCAACCGTAGTTCATAATTAAATAATTTATATATGAAAAATTATCAGAAAAATCCAAAGAATCTGTTTATGGCACTTTCATGCATGTTTGAGCAAGTTAACCTCACTGAAAAGGACAACTGATGATTAGGGCAATCTTTGAAATAACATTTGGAGTTGGAATTTCATCTTGTTTGAATTCCACTTCAACTAACTTGTCTAAATATTGCATTAGGTGAATTCAGTACCTTAATATGACATATCATACATTTGGCTATGCATTGCAGTGAATATTGTTCCTTTTTGTGTTTGCTGGTGTTTGTTCCCTCTCGGTAGACGTTCGTTCTGACTTTGAGATCAATGACACCGATGAAGAGCTATATCATCTTCAGAACTGCCAGGCAAGCAAACCCCCTTTGAGCATTCTGATACAATCCCACTCTCTCGCTCTTGCTCTCTTTTACTGCATTAGGACAACAACGATTCAACTGGTACATGTTGCGGTAGTTGAACCCATTCCTTTTCATGACCTGTCTTTGCCACAGTAATTAGTAAAAACCCACTAGCATGAGTAGGAGTTGTTTGAGCCATTATGTGCCTACTCATTCATGCTTGCTTGTTATGCCTGCTATGCTTAGAGTTGTGCCAGGTCTGATTCATCTGGGTTGGATTGGGATGGTGGTGAACATGTCCTACTGTTGAGAGCTAAGTGTGTGAACACGATTTGGTAAAGGTAGCGACGAGAGGCCATGTAGGAGTACATGGTGGGTTGTCTCATTGAAACCATCATTAGGAACCGAGTTCCGTGTTTGAGATCCAAGACAGCTACTACCACGCATTGGAATGCTTAAGTGCCCCTCTCGACTTATTAATCGCCTTGATCTCTGTACAGGAGTTGCAACTAGTTTCTGGTGTTTGTAGGATATGTGTTGGAGGCCACGTGTAGAGCTGACACTAGGGGTGGGCTATGATGCAGTAGATACACCGTGGCACGGTGTATCGGGGCACCTGTTTGGTGGGCTCGGGAACCCTGCACACACGTTTGGGGCCATAGTGGAAACCTCGGGTGGACTTCCTTGCGGATGGAGCTCAAATAGGTGATAAACCTGGACTAGAGTCTCGTGTGGTTAGTCAGGTCGTGGCCGACACCCTCGCTCGGCTTACGCTTGAAGGTTGCCGAGTACATGTTGTGTAAATGGCGATAAATGGTGAGAGCGTGTGTGAAGAAGTACACCCCTGTAGGGTTATGAATCATCTTTTTGAATAGCCCCGTCCGTGAATATGGACTACTTGGAACGATTACATTGTTCATAGATAACTGGAAGTGGATACTCTAAAATGCGCAAGGAAGTTGATGACCGACACGTTCATTGTTGGGTTACGTATGCCTGTCCCTGTAAGTTTGTGCCACCTTGGGTTCACGACTAGTCATGTCGGCCCGGGTTCTCTATCATATGGATGCTAGCGACACAATCATATACGTGAGCCAAAAGGCGCAAACGGTCCCGGCCTTGGTAAGGCTGCAGCCGTGGGAATACCATGCGTGAGGCCGCAAAGTGATATGATGTGTTACATGCTAGATCGGTGTGACATAGGATCGGGGTCATGACAAGGGTGATGTCAACAATAATAACTCATGCTCACTCATATCCAACTGGATATATGTGCCTAGATCTATCCTCACCACATGATGCTTGCAAAAAGAGAAAAATAAAAGGATTAGGGAACAATACTTTGAATCTTGCATAAAAGTAAATACAGAAAAGTAAAAGATAGGCCCTTCAAAGAGGGAAGCAGAGGTTGCCATGCGCTTTTTGTTTGTATACCAAATCCCTTAATGCAAAAGAACATCGCGTTGTATTGCCCCTTATGATACCAACTTTTATTATGCAGTTTCTCTCTTTTATTATTTTACCATCACAAGTTCGTACAACGCTCAATTTTCTCTTACACTAAACGATCCAACACATTTAGAAGCAATTTTTATTGCCTTATTGCACCGATGACAACTTACTTGAAGGATCTTAATCCATAGGTAGGTATGGTGGACTCTCAAAATAAGATTTTGGGTTTAAGTGTTTTTGGGTGCACAAGTAGTATCTCTACTTAGTGCGGAGTTTTTGGCTAGCAAAGATATTGAGCAAGCACCACATGTTGAAGGATCTATAACAATATAACATCTATGTGAATATGAACAAACATAAATTATTATGTTGTCTTCCTTGTCCAATGTCAACAATTTTGACATATAATAATTAATGGGGGCTCACAATCATAAAAGATGTCCAAGATAGTGTATTTGCATGTGAACTTTCTCTTCCATTATTAATTCTTTCATGAATTGCATCATTGACCAATGCTATGTTTGTCAATCTCCAACAAATTTTACCACTTATGCTTTTCCTTACGTGATGTCATTACTTACCATAAGATTAGCATATGATCTTTTTCATTTATGTTCCTTTCTTTTATTGAAACATAAGAGTAAAGAAACAAAAATCAAACTACTCTTTATTATATATCTCACACAAGATTACATAGATAGGTAGATCACTAAGCAAGCACTCAAAAATAGATCAAACTAAGCTTTTATTCAACTAAATCATAGGATAACTAAAGATCGAACTAAAATAGATAAAGGCAAAGATAGTGGTGGTGATATGATACCGGGGCACCTCCCCCAAGCTTGGCACAAGCCAAGGGGAGTGCCCATACCATGAACTCAAGTCTCCTTTGTTGGGGAAGATGAGGTGATGCAGTGGTGAGTTTGACCAGCTTGCGTCGGAGGCTAAAGTTGTTCTCCCTCAGATCTTCATTCTCCGGCTCGAGCTTTAATATCTTCTTGCCTAACGCTTCTTTGCTTTCCTGCAGGAAAAGAGGGGGGATAGGTTCAGCTTCATCTGCCTCATCTGTGAACCACACATAGGGAAAAGTATCCTTGAAGATATTTGGGTCCAGAGGCTGGTAAGAAACAGGGCACTCTTCCTCCGAATCTTGAGATGCATATTTCCAGATCTGCCAAAAAAATAGCACGAAAGAAGAACAGAATATTTCTCCGCGATATGGTGGTCAATACGTTTGGGGGGTATATAAAGATTTTTTATCTTGGGAAACAAGCAAACTAGAGGAAAACGGAGTCGGGAAGGTTCCTGAGGTGGGCACAACCCACCTGGGCGCACCACGCAAGCCAGGCGTGCCCTGGTGTCTTGTGCCCTCCTCGGTTGCCTTCCTGGTTGTTTCTTATTTTCATAATTTTTGTATTATTCCAAAAATGGCAAAAAATATTTTTGCAGATTTTTCGGAGTCCTTTTACTTATCGTATCACATACCTCCTCTTATTTTAGGATTCTGGAGTGTTCCGGAAGGTTTCTTTTATGTGTTCCTCCGGTGTCATGGTTTGAATAGTATGGCTTTCAACATTAATAGCTGTACCTAAGATATAGTGTTTAATTCTTTACCCATTGACCACCTTCGGGTTAGTACCTTCGGCATTATTAATCTTGATAGCTCCAGAGCGATAAACCTCCTCGATAATATATGGTCCTTCCCATTTAGAGAGAAGTTTTCTAGCAAAGAATCTAAAACAAGAGTTGTACAAAAGAACATATTCTCCAACTTTGAATTCCCACGTTTGGATTCTTTTGTCATGCCATCTTTAACTTTTTCTTTAAATAATTTGGCATTTTCATAAGCTTGGGTTCTCCATTCATCTAATGAGCTAATATCAAATAACATCTTTTCACCGGCAAGTTTGAAATCATAGTTGAGATCTTTAATTACCCAATAAGCTTTATGTTCTAACTCTAGAGGCAAATCACAAGCTTTTCCACAAACCATTTTATAAGGAGAGATACCCATAGGGTTTTAGAGGCTGTTCTGTAGGACCAAAGTGCATCATCCAATTTCTTAGACCAATTCTTTCGGGGCCTATTAACAGTTTTTTGAAATATTAGCTTTATTTCTCTACTGCTAAGTTCAACTTGACCACTAGATTGAGGATGATAGGGTGATGCAATTCTATGGTTAACATCATATTTAGCAAGTATTTTACGGAAAGCACCATGAATAAAGTCTGAACCACCATCAGTCATTAAATATCTAGGGATTCCAAACCTTGGGAAAATGACTTCTTTAAGCATTTTAATTGGAAGTGTTATGATCAGCACTACTAGTTGGAATAGCTTCTACCCACTTAGTAACATAATCAATAGCAACCAAAATATGTGTATACCCATTGGAGGACGGAAAAGGCCCCATATAATCAAAACCCCAAACATCAAATGGTTCAACAGTAAGGGAATAATTCATAGGCATTTATTGATGCTTACCGATAATACCAATTCTTTGACATTCATCACAAAATAGAACAAACTTATGGGCATCCTTGAAGAGAGTAGGCCAATAAAAACCAGATTGCAATACCTTGTGAGCAGTTATATCTCCCACATGATGCCCTCCATAAGCTTCAGAGTGACATTTCCGTAAGATTTGTTCCTGTTCATGCTCAGGTACACAACGTGTAATAATACCATCTACTCCTTCTTTATAAAGATGTGGGTCATCCCAAAAGTAATGTCTTAAATCATAGAAGAATTTTTTCTTTTGTTGGTATGTGAAACTAGGTGGTATGTATTTAGCAACAATATAATTAGCATAGTCAGCATACCAAGGAGTATTATGAGAAACATTTATTGCAGCTAGTTGTTCATCAGGAAAGCTATCATCAATAGGTTGTGGGTCATCAAGAATATTCTCTAACCTAGACAAGTTATCAGCTACGGGGTTCTCAACTCTTTTTCTATCAGTAATATGTAAATCAAATTCTTGTAGCAAAAGAACCCACCTAATAAGTCTAAGTTTAGCATCTTTCTTTTCCATAAGATATTTAATAGCAGCATGATCAGTGTGAACAATTACTTTGGAATCAACAATATAAGACCTGAATTTGTCACAAGCAAACACAACTGCTAAAAATTATTTTTCAGTAGTAGCATAATTTCTTTGGGTACTGTCTAGAGTTTTTCTAGCATAATGAATAACATTTAATTTCGTATCAACTCTTTGTCCTAGAATAGCACCAACAACATAATCACTAGCATCACATATAATTTCAAAGGGCAAGTTCCAATCAGGTGGTTGAATAATAGGTGCAGAAGTTAAGGCTTTCTTAAGTGTTTCAAAGGCTTCTACACAATCATCATCAAAAACAAATGGAACATCCTTTTGTAAAAGATTTGTAAGAGGCCTAGAAATTTTAGAGAAGTCTTTAATAAACCTCCTAAAGAAACTAGCATGACCAAGGAAACCATGAATACCTTTAATATCTTTAGGACATGGCATTTTCTCAATTGCATCAACTTTAGCTTTATTCAAAAAAATTATGCCCCAAGACAATACCTTCATTAACCATAAAGTGGCACTTCTCCCAATTCAAGACAAGATTAGTTTGCTTACATCTCTACAAAACTCGATCAAGGTTGCTCAAGCAATCATCAAAAAAAGTTCCATAAACAAAAAAATCATCCATGAAAACCTCAACAATCTTTTCACAAAAATCAGAGAATATAGCAGCCATACATCTTTGAAAGGTAGCAGGTGCATTGCATAAACCAAAAGGCATATGTCTATAAGCATAAGTTCCAAATGGGCAAGAAAGGTGGTTTTCTCTTGATCAGGTTGCGAAACAGGTATTTGAGAAAAACCAGAATATCCATCAAGAAAGCAAAAGTGTGTGTGCTTAGATAATATTTCCAACATTTGATCAATAAAAGGCAGAGGGTAATGATCTTTTCTAGTTGCTCTATTTAATTTTCTAAAATCAATTACCATTCTTAGGGACACAATGGATGGGACTTACCCATCTACTATTAGCTATGGGATAGATTATACCTGCTTCCAGAAGCTTTAATATTTCAGTTCTTAACACTTCTTTCATCTTAGGATTCAAACATCGTTGATGATCAACAACGGGTTTACATCAGGTTCCATATTAATCTTGTGCTGACAGAGAGTGGAACTAATGCCCTCAAGAACAAAGGATCACCTTTAGGTGGAGGAGGACCTCCTAGACTTTCAATAGGCAAATTGTGTTTGAGAAGAGGTCGTTGTTCAAAGAAAAATTTATCTTTTTCATTTCTTTCGTGCATATGCATATCATTTTCATGGTCTAGCAAATATTGTTCTAGTGGATCAGTAGGAGGCACGGCAATAGAAGCAAGACCAATTATTTCATCCTTACTAGGTAATTCTTTCTTATGTGGTTGTCTACTAAACTTGGAGAAATTAAACTCATGAGACTCATTACCAAAGCTAACACCGACAGTTTGTTTTTCACAATCTATTTTAGCATGCATGGTGTTCAAGAAAGGTCTACCAAAGATAATGGGACAAAAATAGTCTTGTGGGGAACCAAGAACTAGAAAATCAGTAGGTTACTTTATTTTCCCACACAAGTCTTCAAGATCTCTAACAATCCCAAGTGGTGTGATGGTGTCTCTATTAGAAAGTTTGATAGTAACATCTATGTCTTCTCTTTCAGCGGGTGCTATCTCATTCATAATTTCTTGGTATAAGGCTAAAGGAATAGCACTCACGCTAGCACCTAAGTCACATAAACCATGATAATAATGATCTCCTATTTTAACTGAGATAACAGGCATGCCAACAACAGGTCTATGTTTATCTTTTTCATCCGGTTTGGCAATTCTAGCAGCAGCATCGCAGAAATAAATAACATGCCCATCAATATTTTCTACCAGGAGATCTTTAACCATAGCAATACTAGGTTCTAATTTAATTTGTTTAGCAGGTTTAGGTGCTCTAATATTACTTTTGCGATCCACAGTTGAAACCTTAGCACGTTCCTTTATCCTTACAGGGAAAGGTGGTTTTTCAATATAAGCAGTAGGCACAACTGGATCAACATTGTAAATAATAGTTTCATCTTTAACTATGACTGGTTCTTTGGTTTCTTCTTTAATAGGGGGATGATATTTAAACCACTTCTCCTTACGGATGTCAACATGAGTAGCAAAAGATTCACAAAAAGAGGCTACTATCTTAGAGTCAAGTCCATATTTAGTGCTAAACTTGTGAAAAGCATCGGTATTCATAAAAGATTTAACACAATCAAATTCAAGCTTAATACATGACTCTTTACCTTCATGGAGTTCCCAATCTTTAGAGTCACATTTAATTCTTTCAAAAAGATCCCACCAGAATTCAATAGTCTTCTTCATAAAAGAGCCAGTACACGAAGTATCGAGCATGGATCGATCATCATGAGAAAGCCGAGCATAAAAATTCTGAATAATAATTTCTCTAGAGAGCTCATGATTGGGGCATGAATATAACATTGACATAAGCCTCCTCCAAGCTAGAGCGATACTTTCTCCTTCACGAGGCCAGAAATTTTATATATAATTCCGATCACGATGAACTAGATGCATAGGATAATTTTTTTGGTGAAATTCCAATTTCAATCGATTCCAGTTCCAAGATCCAATATCATCGCATAGCCTATACCATGTCAATGATTTTCCCTTCAAAGATAAAGGGAAAACCTTCTTCTTAGCTTCATCTCTGGAAAAACCTGCAAGCTTAAATAATCCACAAATTTCATCCACATATATCAAGTGCATATCAGGATGTTCAGTTCCATCTCCTGCATAAGGATTAGCTAGCAGTTGTTCTATCATACCCGAAGAAATTTCATAACCAATATTTTCAGTACGTACAGTAGGTTGAGGGGAAACTAATTGTGCTTCCGTTCGAGGTAAAGATACCCCGAACAAACCCCTCAAAGGATGGTTCTCCATAGTAAGAAGTGACAATAAATTTCAGCACGTAGTAATAATTTTTCCTTACCAATTTTCACTTACCAAGAGTGCTTCACTCCCTGGCAACGGTGCCAGAAAAGAGTCTTGATAACCCACAAGTATAGGGGATAAATCATAGTCCTTTCGATAAGTAAGAGTATCGAACCCAACAAGGAGCAGAAGGAAATGACAAGTGGTTTTCAGCAATGTATTTTCTGCAAGCACAGAAATAGTCGGTAACAAGTAGTTTGATAGCAAGATAATTTGTAACGAGTAAGTAACGGTAATGGTAAATAAAGTGCAGCAAGGTAGCCCAATCCTTTTGTGGTGAAGGACAGGCCAAAATGGTCTCTTATGATATGCAAAGCGTTCTTGAGGGTACACGGGAATTTCACCATGTCACTTTCATCATGTTGGTTTGGTTCGTGTTCGCTACTTTGATAATTTGATATGTGGGTGGAACGGTGCTTTGGTGCTGTTCTTACTTGAAAAAACCTCCTTCTTATGATTAACCCCCTCGCAAGCATTCGCAATTACGAGAAAAGTATTAATATAAAATCTAACCATAGCATTAAACTTTTGGATGCAAATCGGTCCCTTACGAAGTAGCGCATAAACTAGGGTTTAAGCTTCTATCACTCTAGCAACCCATCATCTAATAACTACTCCACAATGCATTCCCTTAAGCCCAAATATGGTAAAGTGCTATCTAGTCGACGTTCACATGACACCACTAAGGGAATCACAATATACATATCATCAAAATATCGAACACATATCATGTTCACATGATTACTTGCGACATGACTTCTCCCGTGACCTCAAGAACAAAAGTAACTACTCACAAATGATCATCAGGCTCAAGATCAGAGGGGTATTAAATAGCATAATGGATGTGAACATATAATCTTCCACCTGATAAACCATATAGTAATCAACTACAAGATGTAATCAACACTACTAGTCACCCACAGGTACCAATCTGAGGTTTCGGTACAAAGATTGAACACAAGAGATGAACTAGGGTTTGAGAGGAGATGGTGCTGTTGAAGATGTTGATGGAGATTGGCATCCCAAAGATGAGAGGGTTGTTGGTGATAATGATGGCGATGATTTCCCCCTCCGGGAGGGAAGTTCCCCCGGTGGAATTGCTCCAACAGAGGGCAAAAGTGCTCCTGCCCAAGTTCCACCTCAAGACGGCGGCGCTTCATCCCGAAAGTCCCCTCCTGATTTTTTTTCTAGGTCAAAATGACCTATATACCTGAAGATGGGCACCGGAGGTGGGTCGTGCTGGGCACAACCCACTAGGGCACGCCTGGGCGCCTGGCGCGCCCTGGTGTCTTGTGCTCACCAGGTGGCCCCCCTCTGGTAGTTATTTTCTCCAGTATTTTTTATATATTCCAAGATAATTCTCCGTAAATTTTCAGCTCATTTGGAGATGTGCAGAATAGGTAACTCTAACATATCTTTTTCAGGTCCAGAATTCCAGCTGCCGGCATTCTCCCTCTTTGTGTAAACCTTGCATATTATGAGAGAAAAGGCATTAGAATTACTTCATAAAGCATTATTATGCATAAAAACATTATAAATAACAGTAGGAAAACATGATGCAAAATGGACGTATCAATTTCTATAGGTTTCGATAGGGGTAGACTTGTAATTTCACTCAAACGTGACATAACCGCCTCTGCCTCTCACCTCCCCAGATTCATACACGGTGGGCGCCAAAACATAGTTTCTCCTCGGCCCAAATCGCCTCTCACCCCGATTCATACACGGTGGGCGCCAAAACACAGTTTCTCCTCGGTCGAAATCTCCGTCGGCAAATATTCGGTGTATGCGAGAGTACCGTCCTATCCCCAACTGACCAATATTGCTGTGATGTAGGAAATTGTAAACGAGGGCTAAGTTTGTAAATTTCCTCGCATTTGAGACAAGCGCATCCTGAAGACAAGGTTCCCCCCTACCTCTCTCCCTCCATTTCCCCATTCGTACTCCGAGGGCGCCAAAACACCCTCTCCACCCCAGTCTCTTCCGTCCGCCACACATCCTCCTCCACCATGCTGGAGCTGATACCCTGACGCCGTCGTCCATTACAAGAGATCGACCTCTCTCAACCATGGCTTCGGACCAAGATCCTTGCATCGCGTCCTCTCGCTTCATTCACGCCATCGTCTACCTTGCCGAGGCCACTCGTACCACCGTCTCATCCACCGCGTCGGGATATTTCCCTTGCCGCCACCGTCTGCCCTCCTAGATCTGCTTCCACGCTGCTAACAGCCATCGCTACCGCAGCACCCTCAACGCCTCAGTAGATGCTTACACGGCGCCACACCGGAGGCATTACTCTTTCGTATCTGCTCAAGTTATTTATCTCAGCAAGAAAATAGATCGCCGCTGCTTTACTATGATTTCTTGTCCATCACTTAGAATCTTACTTGTTTGTTGAAAGCAAACATTGGTTGCGAAGTTGCCTTTGACCGGTTTGCACCTTCAGATCTGCCATGGCACGCTCACCACTATACTTGGAATGCTTATGGTTTTCCCCTTTTATATTCCACATTACCTTAAATGACAGTCGACTGAATTTCAATTTGGGGTCAGTCCATTTTTGAGAGTTCACCGGAGTTTGCCGGAGGGAAGGAAGGGGCTCGCCGGAGGGCTGCCCCATTATCTATCTTAGGGATTCGGGGTGGGGAAAGTGGTTGTGGGGGGCTGTCGTCGGGCTATGGTGGGGCCTCGCCGGAGGCAAAACTTGACGCAGGTGGGGGGTTGGGGTGGGGTTGGCTAGAGGAATGGTTGGGGGCGGCGGAAGACCGGAGGTGCTGGGCGGTTCAGTGGAGGGTGGGGGCCGGTGGTTTGGCCGGCGGCCCGTGCGGTGGTCTGCAGGGGAAGAAAAAGAGGTGAGGAAGAAGAAGGGTTAGGAGACGTAAGATCTTCATCAAACCGTCTGAAATGATTGACTGACCCAAATGATGAAAGTTAGGCAACTTGCATGTAGACATTCCCTTTATATTCAGTGTACCATCATCCTAGGTGCTTCGAGACGCGCTAGCACTGCTCCTCAACCCATCAAGCAAAACAACATGCCACTCATAATTCCAAACTTTGTTGCTCAAATACGAATCTGATATGATGCTGATATTACTGAAACAGAGAAAGTTTAATTGGTCAACTAATGTTCCTACTTTACTTTCGAAAAGCACGTGCGCCACATATAGAGAGACAACAGGGAGCTGCATTCTTTATGCTCTCTAGTTCATCATGTGTGGACAACGAACATTTTATTATCCAAAATCTTCTTGCTCTTCTTTAGCATGTTCCTCTTCTGTTCTTCTTTAATAAGTACTCTCTCCGTTCCTAAATGTAAGTCTTTGTAGAGATTCCTCCGTGGACTACATACGGAGCAAAATGAGTGAATCTACACTCTAAAATGTATCTATATACACCCGTATGTGATCCATAGTGGAATCTCTCCAAAGACTTATATTTAGGAACAGAGGGAGTATAATAGTTGTACAGTATGCTCCTTTTAGTGAAGAGGAGTAGGGACATTTGTAGCGTACAGGTCTATTCGGTTGCCTGTCATGGACGCTTTCAACTCTTCGTGTTGGTCTGCCCTAATATCCAGGAAAGCTGAGAGCTGTGTCGCCTTTGAGAGTTAGACTGATAGTAACAGTATTGCACCTTCAGTTGTAGAGAACTGGTATCTGAAGCCTTTCTAGCTGTACCAGCAATACTAGCACATATTTTCTAGCAAGTTCACTTTCCTGATTTTACTCGTGATGCTTAGGGTTTTCCCATTATATCTACACTACGATCTGCGTAGGTGCTTTGTGTCCTACAAGCAACAGTCCACCCTTTAAAGCTAAACAACACACCAATCATAATTCCAAAGCTTAGTTGTTCCAATGCGAATGTGACATGATATTCAAATTAGTTAATAGACATACATTTAATTGGTCAGCTAATGCTCCCACTTGAGTTTCCAACTGCATGTGGCCACATAGTGAGAGACGGCATGGAATTGCATTTCTTTGGATGCTCTGATTCATCATGGGTGGGCAACCAACATTGTATAGAAAGAAACGGAATCTCCATAATATGCTTCCTCCTCTATTCTTGAAAATGTTCCTCTTCTGTTCTTCTTTAATAAGTAAAGTATGTTCCTCGTCAAGAAGGCAAGCAGGGACATCTGCAGTCGACAGGTCTATTTGGCCGCTTCTACAAGTTGCTTTTAGCAATTCAAGTTGGTCTGCCATATTATCCAAGAAATGCTGGGAGCTGCGCGGCCTTTAAGAGACTAGACAGATAGTAACAGTAGTGTGCCTTCAGGTGAATAGAGCTGGCCTGTAGGTGATCGATAGGCTTTCGATTAGTAGCGGCAATACAATCCCATATTTTCCAGCCAGTTCCACTTCCCCGATTTATTTATGATGCTTATGCTGTCCCCCTTTTATCGACACTACAATCTGCCTACTGGTTGTGCGCTCCCGTTATCATGGTTTGGCAATAAACTTTCTACACGATATATTATGATCCTATCATCTGGCAACTATCCTTACATCTAGAGCTCCCAACAGGGAGCCTATTTTTGTGTGTAGTTGTGCCAGATTATATTAATCTACGCACCATATTACAGCACACATGGGCTCTCTCATCAGAATCTAGTGATAGCACACAAGGTTTTAAAGGGAGCCCCTATTATATTAGAATATCCTCTGCATTACAAAGATAATCTCGCTGCTATTTATGTTTTCATACTTCTCAGATATTGTACGTAATCACAATGAATATAAGAACACGCACATCAGAAGAATATTGCGGAACAGTTCAATGGGTAACAAACTTGGCATCAAGGGATTGAGGTCCATTGTGTATGCAATGAAAGCCACATGCTCCCGACCTACAGATTTGTATTCAGAATATGATCCTAATGACTATTCTGAGCTCAAGGAGTCAAATCCAGATGCCCTATCCTGTTCACCCAATAAGGTGCATCCAAAAGGAAGAGGGTGATTGCAGAACCTGAAGGAGTACAAGCAAAGTCCTTGAAAAAGGTGATGGTACCGGAGAAATCAGATAGCACCCCCACTTATATTGGTGATAGAACCAGCGCCGCAAAACTTAGGATATCACATCTATGCTGGTCGCTGCTTTGCTCTTGTTAGTACCTGTTGTCCTATCACTGTACATACATTCATACCTGGTGGATTATGTGACATCATTGTGCATTATAGCTTGCTTATCCACCATTCGCTCCAAATTATCAAATCTATATTAATGCTTACATTAATGTAGAATAAACCCAATGCTTATGAAGAAGTTTAGCTCTGCATTGTTCTTGTACGTATCTGTTGTCCTTCATCACTGTGCTTATATTGTCAGCTAGTTGTTCATGTACACTTTGCAGCTTATTTTCCCCTGCCCTCCATTTTCTATGCATCAGATCTATATTTACTCTTGCCAAAATATTGAATAAAACCAATGCTACTGAAGAAATTTAGCTCTGCATTGCTCTTGTTAGTGCCTTTTGCCTGTATGCTGTACTTACATTTGTAGTCTGCATCTTAGCTTAAATAATCGCCATTTGTTCCTATATTATCACATCTATATTTACTCTTAACAAAATATAGAATAAAGGCAATGCTCTGGAAGAAGAGTCTGTGGTAAACTTCTTGAATTGCCCCCCCCCATCAATATGGACAAGGGGTTTATAGAGCCGGTCTTCACTACTAACGTAAGTTTGTCCTCTCGAGCCTTCAAACTTTGTTGTGTATGTTTGGATAGCTATGACTACAAATGCTGTTTATTTTTGTCGTCTGCATCAAATTGCATGTTCGAAGTATATTACGAAGAAGTACATAAACATAAGTTTGTACGTCTCAATTTCAATTTTATTTGCAGAATCTAGTTCCTTACTCATACCATGTAAATTAAACTAAACATAGCAAGTTATCTTCTTTAGCACTGCATGTATGCTTTGATCTGTAATCCAGTGGTGTGGTGAAACTACCAACTCCAACACAATATCATATCTGGCTATGCCTTAACTATGAACAATGCCATATTATGTTAATGTTATTTAAATCATGTCTCTTTATTTACCAATCTGAAATGGTATAAATTGACAGTACACTCACCATTCATGCTTATACGTTGTTTAGCACTACATGCATGCTTCTGTTCTTGATCTGTAATCCAGTGGTGTGGTGAAGCTGGCCGCTCCTGCACAATGCCATTTCCTACCGTCTTAGCTATGAACAATGCCTATTATGTTAATGCTATTTTAAACCATGTCTCTTTATTTCTGACTAAGAAATGAGATGAATTGACATCGCTGATGCTTATACGTGCAAAACCTGTTATCTACCTACTTGTTTCTTTTTCAGGGTGGCATCACTGATGCTAGGAAGAACTGCCACAATGATAGTGGGATGAACCCGTTGCTTGTCCCTCTTACATATATTCAAGAGAAGAAGGCGACACATCTTGAGGATAGCGATACAACCCCAAAGTCATGTCTTGATGTAGTGTCGAACTTACTTGCTAATAACAGTGACACAAGCTCGATGAAGTCGCCGCCTGAATCTGTTCGACTTCTTCAGTCTGAAATTCAAGCAGGAAGACATGCTTCCGCTCAAATCCAACTGGAACTCCAATCTCTATGCAATATTAACCATAAGTATAGGACGTCTATTGATGCTATGCAGCTTAAGTTGGTGGATATAAGCATCAAACAAGCGCAGTATCAAGTGGTTGCTAAGCTGCTTACGCTGCAGCTCCTGGGCAAGGCTAACCTTTCTTGAAGTGTGTTGAAGTGCTGTCGATTCTGCCTATTATTTTGTCGGTGTGTTTACTTCCACTGGTGGCGACCTGCCCATTGAAAGGAATCTGCTGTCTGGTTGCCCTTTAGTATCGCTGGCGGCGAACTTTGATGCCCAGGGGAATGTAATATGCTGTAATTTCTTTATTGTATAGCCTAGGTTTATTCTTCGTCACGATGTTGTAATTTATTTGTTGTATATGCTGTCGTCACTCTGAGAAAAGGTCATAATCTTCGATCGGAGCGCAATGAGCCAATATGTTAGGTTTATTATTAGGCCTATGGACTTAATCTGGCTCACTATTAGTTTGGGGCCTTTAAAAGGCCGAGTAAACCGCTTGCCTTAATTGGGCCAGAAAATAGAATGGGCTTTTAACAGGCTGAGATGTAGATTGAGCCTGAATTATGGCGAACAAAGCACGGGCCGACAGCAGGCTGGAATATACATCGGCCTATTATTGGCCCAATGATTTGATGGGTCATTAACATGCTAAAATGTTTTGGGGCCTTGGTGGACCCAATTACATGACGGGCTGGAAGTAGGCCAGATGCATAAGGGCCAAAATTAGGCCTAACACTATCAAGGGCCTTTACCGGGGCGATAGGTAGTTTGGGCTAAAATGTATCCCCAAAGACTACGGGCCGTTAAGAGGCCGAAAGTCACTACAAACCAGAATTAGGCCCAGATACAGCTCGGCCATTTAAATGGCTAAAAGTGAAACCGGGCCGAAAGAGGCTAATATGTACACAAGGCCACTGACAAGCCGAAACTAATATCGTCCCGAACTGTTAAATGGGCCATTAAGAGGCCGAAGAGCAAATCAGGCCCCCAAGGGGCCAAAAGGCATAGTAGCTATTAAAGGGCCGTATCTGTTACGGGCCGTAATTTGGCCCAAGATATGAAAGTCAGTTAACGGGCCGTATCTGTTATGGGCCATAATTTGTCCCAAACTATTGCAAGCTGTTAATGGGCTAGATCTGATATGGGCTGTAAACTGGCCCAGAATATTGCAGTCTTTTAACGGGCCGTATCTGATGTGGGCCATAATTTGGTCCAGAAAATGTTAGGCTTCTAATGGGCCGGCCCATTAGATCTGACGAAATCTTGTGGACCTTTTCCTGGGCCGGCTTTTAAATGTAAATGGGCCCCTGTTGGGCCGTGCCACATGTTCACGTATCATAGGCGGGTTCCGACCATTGTAGTGATGGCATCTGTCCCAATGCTGAGCTGACACGTGGATCCTCCGGCGCATGAAAATTTTACACGTCGAAAATCCCCATTGGTCCGGGCTGTTAACGGGTCATCAGATCCAAACCGGAACCCGATAGCTTAGATGCCACGTGTCGATTACCCTTGACAAAAACACTTCCATGACGCACCCTTTATCCTCATGGAAGTGGACACTTCCGTGATGATAATTTTGGTATTGTCATGGAACACTTCTATGACAACACAGGTATGACTATCTTGATTCTGTCATAAAATCGTCATGGATGTACATGCATGACAGAAAACGTGACCTACTGTGACAAACATGTATCCTGACGGAAGTGTTTTTGTAGTGCTAGATACCTAGGAGATGGTGCGAGGGGCCTATTAGTTAGTTAGCTTGAGATAGTGTACGAGTGTGAGATGGATAACAACAGAGGGGGCGACAGTGCGTGAGTGCCTCAGAGTTAGGGCGGGGCGCATGGATGGTGAGAGGGGGGAGGGACTATGTGTATACATGTTTGTGTGTGGTAGGCAGACCTAGCTAGAGGGGTATATCGATTGGTGTGTGGTGGAAAGAGAGAGATGGAGAGGCCTACAGAGATCGTGGGAGACCAACCTAAAGAACGAGAACGTGTATGCGCAATGTAGAGGATGCCGACTGGGGAGTGTGTGTGCATATATGAATGCACGATAGGAAATTTAGTGGTATCCACAAATAGAGGAGAAGTGCGTGTGTGGGTGTAAAAGACTCAGAGAGATGATAATGAACACAAAAGTGGATTCAAATATTTGAATAAGAGACCATGATGTTTGTAGCCCATGCATGCATGAATATAATGGAGATATGTGTGGTGTGGTTTTGAATCAAACATGTTATACTATATACACATCGAACAAGACCAAATAGATTTGAATTTGAGATACCGATAGCAGGCATCGTTTGACCACATTTTTTTTTACTAGGAACTGTAGGGCAAAACCCCCACAACATATCAAAACTTTATTATAAAAAAAGAAGGGTACATAATATAGGGATTATAAGATGTAACCAGGGAGGCTAGTCTCAAAAGAGAAAACAAAGAAAACAAAAGGAACACTAGAAAAGAGTCCTCAGTGTGGTAGATATGAAATCCATCTTAAGAGTTCATCCTTAAAGGCAGACTTAATTCTGTGCTGCATAAGGGAAATGTCATGAATGAAGGCACATCTCCATTTATTAAACTGAGCCCTTTCATTCCCAAACACTTTGCCATTCCTAACGATCCAAATGTTCCAGCAGGCAATGAATACCACCTTATTGAAGAAAGGTTTGGCAAAATCCCTTCTAGCTTGAATAACCACCTCATTCATTGAATCACCATTGGACCAATTAATCTGTAGGTAATTCCACACTCGAACACCAAAGTTACAATTGAAAAACAAGTGGTCCCTAGTCTCTCTTGTCTGCAAAGGACAAAGCACACATTGCACCCCATCCTCAAGGTGCCAATGCCTTCTTTCCACCAAATCCTTAGTATTCAATCTGTCCATAATGAGCATCCAAGCAAACACTTTAATTTTCATGGTGCAAGCAGACTTCCAGATCCAGATGAGCAAGGGACTAAAGGATAAGGATGAGTGCATGTGGGAATAAAACATCTTTGGTTTGTAATCCTTAGTAGACCCCTGCCAGTACCATGTATCCTTCAGTCCTTCATTTCTACTATGAGTCACCATCAGAGACTGTACGGTCATGAGATCAGCATAAGCCTGCTCTGACAGTGGAAGATGAAACCTTCCAATCAAATCCTGAGAGCCAAAAACCTCTTTAACTGTTATCCAGGGATCCTTAGCATAGGAAAATAACCTGGGATATCTGGTCTACAAAGTAGTAACAGTATCACCAATTTTCCAGTGATCAGACCAAAATAGTGCAGTATCACCCTCATTGATTTGAACCCAGGAAGAGTCTCTGAACTGATGTAGCACCTTGCATATTTCCCTCCACCAGAAGGAGCCATGGTCATTGGTTGCTTGTGCACCCTGCCCTAATAGTAAGAATCCCAGATTAAAGACACCCAGGGCAGATCTTTCTTGTTAAGAAAATTATTAGCATGCTTAAGCAAAAGAGAAATGTTCTGCACTCCAAGATTTAGAAGTCGAAGACCACCCTTATTCTTAGGCCTACAAATGAGATCCCAAGCAGCCAAAGATGGAGCAGGCTCATCCCTATGTTTCCTCCAGGGGCATTGTCTCTTAATCCTTTCAAGTTGTTTCAGAATACCAGCAGGAATAGCCAGGCTGCAAAGAAAAAAGATGGTCATGGAGGACAGGGCAGAGTTCAGAAATTGAAATCTTTCCCCTTGATTAAGAAAGGAAGAACTAGCAGACATTCTTCTCTCCATATAATTCACCATGGGCATGAAATCAATCACCTTTGGTCTGGTAGTTCCCACTAGCAGACCTAAGTATGTACAAGGCATTTTCCCAATCTGACACCCAAATGCTGTAGCAAGTTCAATCATAGAGGCAGAATCTACATTTATTGGGATGATGAATGATTTATGGTAATTCACATCCAAGCTAGTTGATTGGGAGAAAACCTTAAGCATGTCCTTCAGGCAATAAGCGGAGTTTTATCTGCAGGCAAAATAATTAAGGTATCATCTGCATACTGAATAATTGGATAATCCTGATCATGACAAGGTATGGGTAGCTGCAGAATGCCTCTTCTATACATATCATTGACCACTGTCTGCAATAAATCAGCAGCAATGACAAAAACCAGTGGAGAAACAAGGTCACCCTGCCTGACTCCCTTCTTACAAAGAAAGTTTCTCCCAGGCACACCATTAAGCATAACTGATGATGTGCCGGTAGAAAGTAGTTGTTTCATCCAAAGGATCCACTTCTCATTAAAACCTTTATATCTCAAGATTTGAACAATTACCTCATGTTCCAGAGAGTCAAAAGCTTTTGCAAAATCTAGCTTAAGGATGACAATAGGTCTCTTTGACTGATGGCATTGATGCAAGTACTCAAAAGTCCAACCAATACAGTCATGAATTATTTTGCTATTAATAAAGCCATATTGGTTCTTATGGATGCACTGCATGATCACTCTTTGAAATCTATTAGTAGCCATTTTGGAGAGAAACTTCAACCCCATTCCATTCGAGGATATAGGTCTGTAGTCCCCTAGTTCCTCAGGTGCCAACTTCTTAGGAATTAAAGTGATGCAAGACCCGTTAATGGACATAACTATTCGAATTTGAGACAATTTGTGACTTTCACAACTAACATCTAAATGTTGTGTGTGGGGAGCATGAATTGTGTGTGTTAAACACATTATACATATGAAAGCAGGGTTTAGATTATTTTGAACGTCTAGCTAGAGCATGAAATGTACTGTGATTTGAATTCAACAGAAAATGGTTACAAATATTTGAATTAAGATCGTATGGTACATGTAGTTCATATTTAAATAGGATTACTACTATATGCATGTCTTGTGTTATCAAGATAATATTTAAATGATGGTATAACTTGACAACAATCATATTCAAATAGGGAAAATTGATTCAAATTTAGTCCATATGGTAGATAGAAGTATATATACATTGGATGTAGTAAAATGTTCATATAAGATGGAAGATCCAAATTTAGGACTACATCCATTAGACACCGCAAAATCACCTAACAATATATTCGAATTCAACATAACATGGATCCAAAATTTGAATTTTGAGATTGTGGCATTTGTAATCATATAAATGGGACATCACTCTTTCTTGTGATGCGAATTAATTTGTTTTTGTTATTGTTGAGGGAAGTGCGAATTGATTTGGTACTGTACACACTAAGCTTGTTCTCCTGATTTTTTTAGTTTTTCGTTGTCATTTTTAATGGCTTTTGTAGTAATATAGTAAAACGGGACATGACTCTCTATTGTCTTTTTTTACATGTTAAGCTTGTTCTCCCAAAATTCAAAGTCGCGCCTTGTTATCCCAAAAATTTCAAGCTAGATTATCTCTTTGACTGTTGTGGTGTGAAACTCCTACCTCTTCAACCCACGCCTTGTTATACTAAAATGTCAACGCGTGCAAAAGCTCCCTCCTCATTCGAATTCGATCACGCTGCCCAGACACACGAAATCCCCCTACTACCCCTCAGCCGGAAATGCAGCCTCGACATCCCATGTTCAAAATGGGTGGGGGTACTTTTGTAACTTACCCCATATTTTGGACAAGCGCGTCCCTAAGCCATGGCCCCCTCCATTCCCCTATGTTCCCCCCATTCGTACACCGAGGCCACCAAAATCCGTGAAACCCCACGATCCTCCGTCTGCCACCTGACAGCCACCCAGCCGAAGCCTCTTCCCCGATGACGTCATCCACAGCAACAGCTCGACGACCCTCATCCACCACACCGGATGAGGATCCATCATCGGTCTCGCTGTCCTGCCGGTTCAGCCGCCCCGTCCTCCACCTCCAAGGAGTTGTCCCGATGGTCGCCTCGTCTATTGCGCCACCACCATTCCCACAACATCATCTTCACCTGCCCCATCGGAACCAGAACACCCTCACTGTCGGCGTACGACACCTATGGGATCGCGTGGATCCCTTTTTCGGTTCGGCAGGGAGAGAGGTATGCACAAAGAGCAGATCCAATGATCAACACAAGGGGATTTTTACCCAGGTTATGGCCGCTGAGAAGCGTAATACCCTACTCCTGCTTTAGTTTATTATGGGTGATAAAGCCCAAGCTTCAGGAGCGCTTGCAATGAACAGTATGTTCGAGCACAGCTACGCATGCAGAATGGGCTAGAGTGTCCTCCCCCCTGTAGCTATGCCTTGGGCCTCCTTTTATACGTCCAAGGGGTCACCAATAGTGGCGTAGAGTACATACAAGAGGTGTAAAGTTGCTACAGTGTTTACAAGCTTATCACTGACGATTTAGGACAAACGCATTTAATGCTCCGTTTCGGTGTCCGTTTAGGTGTCCCTTGCTTTCTTGGGGACGGAAAAAGGGGCCGTCCCATCAACACCGCTTAAGCTCTCCCACCACTAGTGCCATGACACGTATCCAGGAGGACAAAACCCAAAAGACAGGTTGGCTGCTGTGCTGGAGCGTTGGCAGGGTGGTGGAATCTTGCTGGGTGCAAGCCTTGCCGGGTCTTCGAAAGTCATCCCGGCAAGGATCTTGCCGGGGATCCGGCCTTTGGACTTCTATCTTCTGATCATTGGTTTGAATGCCTTCCTGATGGTCTTGCATTTGCTTCCAGCTTTCCCCCAGCAGGCCTTGCCTCTGGTATGGCTACAACTGTCTGTGCACAAGTATGGGGTACTAAAGGACTCAAGCTTTAGTACACCGACAGGAGCCCCCGGGCCTAGACCATACACGGGTGCGAGGCGTTGTTGGGCTAGGCCCAAACAGTGCATGGGCATGCATGGCAGGAGTTAGCTGTCATAATTATCTCGTTTACCACGCTTCCCCACGGTGCATATTGAATGAATGATGTGGGATATGTGCGCGGAACAACCGCTGTAGGAGCGCGCTCGCGAAAGCGCATTCGCATTGATTAGAAAGGAGGCCGTTCCGCGCCTTCCCCATAAAAAGGAATCCGCAGAGGCGCCATTCATTTACCTCCCATCCTTTCCAATCTGGAGACCGCCATCGCCTTCTTCCTCGAACTCAAAGCAGAGCCTCTCCCATCCATCCGTCGCCCCCACTCCCTCATCGCCCTCGGCCCCTACTTCCTTAGTCGCTATGCCACCCAAAGTGAGCAAGGGCAAAGAGGTGAAAGCCGCCGGCTCAAGAGCGCAGGCGGAGGAGAGCAAGCTGGTGAAGATGAGGAAGGAGCACATTGTCTTTGCTCCGACGCTCGACATGAGCGCCCTGAAGGATCGGTATCTGTGCATGTGGGGGAGGGAGACAAAGGCTCATCCCGTAACTCGCGTAAACCCAGCTTCCTCCGAGGGTGGCCCAGATAAATTCCCTTTCTTTGTCGCATACTTGGCTCTGCCCTCCGTTTTCTGATTTCTTCAATGACATCATGTACACATACGGCTTCTGTCTCTTGGATTTTGCGCCGAATGCCGTGACATGCATGTCAGTCTTTGCCCATCTTTGTGAAAATTTTGCCGGAGTAATCCCTAGCATAGCCCTCTTTCGCCACTATTTCATTCCCCGTATCAAAAAAAGAGATGCCCTCTCCGGTTCTATCACCTGGATTCCAAGGGCATGGAATAAAGAGATATATCCAGAGGGTCTCTACGGTACAAAGTGGGAAGAATGGCGGGGCGAATGGTGTTGGATTAAGGAGAAAGATCCCAAGCCTTTCTGTTTGCCCCGACAAACAAAAGTGGTCAGCGGCAATGACTGGAGCGCTCTCGATCCTCATGACGAGAAGCTCAGAATCGCAATTACCAGGATCCACCGTCTAAGGGCTGCCGGGCTCACAATAGAAATGATTGGCGCTGATTTCCTTCGCCGCCGCATCGCCCCTCTGCATAACAAAGGGAGGCCGGCCTGGGAGTTTCAGAATGCGGTAGATATCATGAGGCTAAGTCCTGGGTGGAACAACAACTTGACAATCATACAACACACAGCTCTCTGCCACAAACTGTTCAGGCCTGGCGGGAAATATAAGTTGCCGGCGAACATAATTCCTCTGTGCAACAACTCCGCTCTGACCTCAATCATCGCCATGATGCCGGCATGTAATGCCCATGGCCTTGACGGGACTTGGGTCGAGCCATCCGCAAAGCAAGCACAAGGGTTCTTTGACAATCTGCCGGAGAGAGCCGTCCAGGAAGAGACAAATCTCATCCGCCCCACTACTGACGAAGAAGTGGCGCATATCGCCAGTAGGGGGAAAGAGGCGAATATTGCCGCGGAGGCCGGCAGTGCTGGTTTCGTAGAAGAGAAAGCCAATGAAGAAGAAGTAATGTCAGAGGAAAATCTTGCTGGGCAGGCTGAGACTACCGGGGAGCCCTTCTGTCGCAGACACAACCGAGGAGCAGCTGCACGAGGAGCCCCTAGCTCTAGAGAAGAAGAAATGTGTTCTTCGAAAGCCGCCTTTGGCGTCCCAGCATGTCAGCCTTCCTCAAGCGGTGAGGTTCCCGGCAAGAGGGCGGCCGGTGAGGCTACGCAGTGGCAAGATGCTCAACAACAGCCCACGCGGCGTACGAGACACATGGCCGCAGCAACAACTGGAACGGTGGGAGCATCTCATACGACAGCGCCAACAGCCGGAACAACATGGTCACATCGAACCGCCACCTCTGTCACAGCCAAGCGACCTAGGACCCCTTCTCCGCCCCCTCACGCGGACACTGAAGTGGAGGTCGACTTCGACCTCTCTGCTTTTAGCCCGGAAAGAGAAGAGTAAGGGTCCTGCCGGATCTTTTAACTTCTGAGTTCCTGATTTGCTTAATTTACTTGTCTTGCTTTGGCCTGTCTCCGCAGGGATACAGAAATATTGGCGTAAAGGATGGCGAAGAGGGCAAAGACTTCAACGGGTGACAAGCCCCCGGCAAGCACCGTAGGTGCACCAGAGCTCATCGTCGTTAGCCCGGAGCCCAGTCCTCAACGCAGCCCCCAACCCAACCCCCAGCGTGAGTCCACTACTCATTTTTTGCTGACAGACGTTGAGGTGTTTTATCTGCGCTACTGACATCACCGGGCCTGCAGTAGAAGAAAGACAATAAAGAGAGCCATCGGAGGCCGTCCCTGACACGCTGCCTCCGTCAACAGCGCCGCCCAGAGATGAATCTCCGGCAAGGGCTTCCACTGGTGAGCCCATTCGTGTTGAAGAGGAGCCGGCGAGCACAGGCACTGGCAGTCCTACGTGGGCAACCAATGTTATTGGTTGCCGTGAAAGGAGAAACCACCTCTCAACAGCTCGACACAGGTAAACCACTTGCCTCTGAGTACTTGTCATTCTTTCTTTATTTTTGTCTTCTTGAGATTCAACTTTGGTCTCATCTTGTCTCCTTCCTTGGTCTTCAGATCTTCCTTCGATGGAACAAATGGATGTTGATATCGTCATCGAGGAGACCGCCAAGGATGCTTCCGCTGAGGCTGACAGGATCGCTGCTGACGAGGCCGCCAAGGATGGACAGGAAGAAACCGCCAAGAGGTCTGCCGAGAGGGCCGGCAAGGAGACCGGTGACCATACTGATGGCATTCCTGCCACAGGAGCGCATGGCGTTGCACTAGTCACTGAGCCCCCAGTTGCCGGCGAGGCAGTTGTCGAAGACCAACCGTCAACATCCGAGGTCCCCCCATCAGGCAGATACCTTAAGGTTGGCGACAACCTGTTCGTCAGCATACCTGGGATGGCAAGCACTGGGGTGCCAACCGAAGAGGAAATTCTCGATGAAGACGTCATCACTGCTGCTGGACTCGAGATCATTGACGAGCCATGTGCCAGCAGCAGCAAATCCAAGGAAGAGCAGCTCCTCCAAGCCATGAGCAGTAACTTCCAGAAGCTCCAGGCGCTTCACCGCAGCCAAAAGGAAAAGTTGGACTCCAGGGCAGCAGTTGTTGAAGCAGCAGAGGCAGATTTCTAGAAGCGCGTCGAGCAAACGCAAGTCTGGTACACTGAGGCTTTCCAGGAGCTAATGACTGGCCGAGAACAGCTGAGTCAAAGTTGGAGCGAGTTCCTTTTGAAGCAGTCTGACGCCGGGAAGGCACAGGAAGAGGCCGCGCAGCGGGCCGCTGCAGAGGAAGCTCGCTTGACGGAATGCTGCATCGGGCTTGTTGCTCACGAAGAGGACCTTGCCGCTTGCGAGGAGGTGCTTGCCTCCAAGCTCCGCAGCAAGGACGAGGAGATCGAAAGGCTTGTCGCGCAGCGAACCCAAGAGCTGGAGCAGAAATACAAGGAGACGCTTGAAGCTCTGGCCATAGATCACGCCGGCAAGTTAAAGGAGGCCATCGATGTCGCCAAAGCTGCAGAGGCCGCCAAGAACGAGCTGGGCGATAGAGTAAAGAGGCTGGAGGAGGATCTCGAGGACCATGGCAAGGAGCTCTCGGCGCTCAAAGCCGACAGAGAGAAGACTCTCTATAGCTTGGCAGAGATGCAAACCTCCATGTCCGACAAGATCAAAAAGCTCACCACAGCCAATGAATCCATCACTGATCTGAAACTGAAGCTGACCACGCTGGAGAAGTCCCTGGAGGATGACAAGGCTCGAGAGAAGGCTTTGATCAAGGACCTCCAGAACGAGAAGGACCTGCTCAAGAGCGCCGCCGCCTCTTATAATGACTTTGAGAAAGGTGTGAAGATCTGGACCGAGCGCCTTGTTGATGTCGTAGAAAGGCTTGAAGTAGAACTATCCACCATGGGCCTGTAGAACTTCAATTATTCTTCCGACGACAGGGTGTCTTCAAGCGCCAAGCTGACCATGTTCTTCAAGAGCATCGTTGATGCCCTGAAGTGGCTCCATTCAGAAGGAGCAACCCATCTGGCCAACGAATCCCGCAAACTCTGCCGGGCCGTCATCCTCAAGGTGCTCGTCAAAGTGGTGCACAAAAACCCTGGCATCAACCTCACCAACATTCTCGACAGCTTGCCGGAGGATGTCGACCTCGAGCGACTCAAAGTGCTTGTTGCGCTCATCATCGACAAGGTTAGCCAAGTCAAGAGGGTCGAAGGCCAGCGCAGGGACTAGCCACTTCGCTTCATTCTTCGCCGCCACCATTCCATGCCAAAGACAAAATCATCTTAAGTTAGAATCGCGGCAACTATCAATGTAATATAACTTGCTGTGTTTTGGATGAATGCACGCTATTTCTCTTGTTGGATTTCTTTCTATATTGTGCATGTCCTACTCTTATTGGAAAACTTGCCAGCACGGGCACCCTTGCCGCGAGCGCTTTGTGGAACAGATCCTTAGCAGCCTGCTGGAGGTGTTGCTACTGGCAAGATACCTTGACGTTTTCAGTGCAGCCACCTAAGCTGTTGAGCGGACTCAAAACAGAGTAAGGGCACAACTGATTACAACAAGGTTCCTTCGCGTGCAAATTTTCCATACAAAGGCCGAAATCGTTCAAGAAAAATAAGCTCAAAGTAAAAAATTTACTCAAAGTTCTGCAACTTAGCTTTTTGTTGATGTGCTCCTTTGTTGATACTTTGAACGTCGCCTGTCGGTATCCATACCATCATTCCCCCCAGCAAACTTGCACGTGAGGGAACCTTCCATCTTTTGAGAAAAAGAAAGAAGAGAAAACAAAGATATGGGACCTTGGCAGTTTGTTAACGCTTACCGGAAGCAAGTGTAATACAATATCTCAGACAAGCATGCATATATATTAACATGAAAATCGACAGGAATTGTAAAACACATAAGCTTATTCAACTATGCACAGGGTTTGCGCCTGGCTTTGTACAAAGGATCACATGTCTTGCTGGCAAAACTCGTACAAAAGGTGGTTGCCGGGAGACCCGGCAACCGCGCCTTATAGGTAGAACTTACGAAGATGCTCGATATTCTAGGAATTGCTCACTGGAATGCCATCCTCGATCTCCAGGCAGACAGCACCAGGCCTGGTGACTCGTACTACCCGATAAGGGCCTTCCCACTTTGGCGTCAACTTGTCTGAATTCTTGGCCGACTGAACGCGCCGAAGAACAAGGTCGCCTTCCTCAAGGCTTCGGGCATGAACCTTGCGGCTATGGTAGCGACGTAAGGCTTGCTGGTAGCGTGCAGCTCGCACAGCAGCCTGAAGACGATCTTCCTCAGGGAGCGTAGCATCATCTTGCCGCAGTTGCTCTTGCTCAATCTCATCATAAGCGAGCACTCGAGGTGACCCATATATGAGTTCCGTGGGGAGAACTGCTTCTGCCCCGTACACTAGGGAGAAGGGCGTCTGGCCAGTGGCTTGATTTGGTGTCGTTCTGATTGACCAAAGAACCGCTGGCAACTCATCAATCCAGCGTCTTCTGCATTTCTTCATCTTGTCAAAAGTCCTTGTCTTGAGACCTCGCAACACTTCAGGATTTTCCCTTTCCGCTTGGCCGTTGCTTCTCGGATGAGCAACAGAAGCAAAATAGATTTTGCTGCCAAGGTCCTGAACGTACTACATGAAGGTGTGGCTCGTGAACTGTGTTTACAAGCTTATCACTGACGATTTAGGACAAACGCATTTAATGCTTCGTTTCGGTGTCCGTTTTGGTGTCCCTGGCTTTCTTGGGGACGGAAAAAGGGGCCGTCCCATCAACACCGCTTAAGCTCGCCCCCACTAGTGCCATGACACGCATCCAGGAGGACAAAACACAAATGACAGGTTGGCTGCTACGCTGGAGCAGTGGCAGGGTGGCGGAATCTTGCTGGGTGCGAGCCTTGCCGGGTCTTCGCAAGCCATCCCGGCAAGGATCTTGCCGGGGATCCGGCCTTTGGACTTCTGTCTTCTGATCACTGGTTTGAACGCCTTCCTGATGGTCTTGCATTTGCTTCCAGCTGTCCCCTGGCAGGCCATGCCACTGGTATGGCTACAACTGTCCGTGCACAAGTATGGGGTACTAAAGGACCCAAGCTTTAGTACACCGACACTCATCAATTCCTCTGATGAAGCTGATAACCTGCAAGTGCATAGTGTTTAGTTGTAACCTTTTCGAAGTAAGAGTATCGATCCCACATGGAGCACAAGAATTAGACTTTTGCCTCTTGTAGAGAACTATGTATTTTTGTGCCTGCAAATAATTGTAGACTTAAAGCAGAGTAAGGGAAAATAAAAAGGATTGTTGAGTAGTGTTTGTAACTTGTAACTAAATGACGCAAAAAGTAAATGAAGTGCGAGGATTGTTAAGACAAGTGAAACAACAGAATAAAAAGGGCGCTCTCAGGGAGTCCGAAATCCCCGTTGGTATGTTTCTAATGCACATATGCTTAAGCATAGTATATACCAGATACTTGAGCCACTGTTGACGATTATGCTGGGCGGAGCTGATTACAGTACACGTTGTACTGGTGGTAGACATTGTGCCACGCATGCCACCATCATAGTCTCCCCCAGAGGGTTACAACTCATGATAATTAAGGGTTTCCCTATGGACGCAGCCTCTCTAAGGCTTCTCCATAATTCCCCGATCAATTGCAAAGAATAGGAGTGGTAGGCTTTTACTATCACCTTGAATTACCCCCGCGTCCTAAACATTTACAATGACAGTGATATACTTCATGGCCATAAGGCACAAATGCTGAGTGGGGCCCCTTCACAACATTAATGAAGTTATTAAACTAAGCATTCAACAGAGGATCTCATATCTACAATAAACGTTTTAGATCCTACACTTACCAAGGTTCATCCATATCCTTGAGAACTTGGGGTCTACTCACACATGAGATCAACAAACATCATGACAATGGTAATGGAATACATGGATGAGTGATTCAAGTGATACACCGATGGATCCACTAGGGTTCTTGATGTTGTAGATGATAAGGATGTGGATGATGATAATGATGATGAAGTGGATGATGATGGAGGTGGTGATGACGTTGTCCGCTTCCGCGGTGAGAAGGATCCCTTCCTTCTCCTTGCCAATCCCTACTATGGATGATCTTTGGAGGCTAGGGTTTTGTCTTCTGGGTGAGTTTCTGGTCTCTCTGGGCATCTGACGCATGATCCGATTCGACGGGGTGAAAATACTTGATCCAGCGGTGGCGGCGTGCCATACGACCGCTCATATGGGCACTTGTGGGCGTATGGAATGTCGTCTTTCGTGCTGAAAGTGCGACAACATCCATTCCTTTGGCCTTCTTGCTTGATTCTTTTATGGAAAGTGATTATCACCTTAAATATGTGATTCCACCACCATTTCTGAGGATTTTCTTCATTAAATGATAATTGATCCGAAAGACGTTACCTAAGGAATTAACAACAAAAAGAAGTGCGCGAACGCGGTAAAATTCCACAAAGCCTACCATGTAGGCACACGATACTTAGTAAAAACATCACATAAATTGGACTCATGAACCCCCCCAAGCTTAAGTCCTGCTCATCCCCAAGCAAGTACCATGGCTTGTATAAACAAGGTCATCCTTGTGTTTATGAGATACGGATATGTAGAAGCATAAGTACATCACTGTTCTAAAGGAACGATTTGAGATAAAATATTTATAACAAATGGTAGCTCATAATCACCATGATAATGATCATGCAGACATCTACACTCTGTCGCTCAATTTTATTGTGAACAACTAACAACTGCATATCCTAATTCATCACTGTTTCAACAGGGGAAGCAATTATTCTCTTCCTCTTATTCTTTTTGGGACTTTATATTCTTTATATAATTAAGTGTCATGTCATTGAGACATGCTAAAGGCTCATCTCATCTTTTTGTATGATATGCAAGCCAAACCTGAATCTTGGCAAGACTTATTTTACAAGAGCAATATTTAATTTTTAGGAGGATTAATTTCTTTGCTTGCCCTTTTGTGTGTTGAAACCTTCAATGAACAAGCATATATAGTTGTTTCATCTTCTTTAAAAAATTTAACAACTGCAATGTGGAGGACTTATAATCATCATGAAAGTAATCATGTGCTACTATTTAGATAATAACAATCATCAAGTACATTCTCCATTTACCAATAATGGTCTCACGCATCAAGATATGCGTATACTCATCAGAAAGGATCATCCCTTATTCAAGAGAAAAATGATAGTTCAACTTTATTGAAAGTAAATCCTAATCTCAACTTGCGGAAAGGAAATGCATAAAAGTAAAGATATAAAGCGCACGTGAATCTCCCCAAGCTTATAATCAAGCCAGGTAGATCTAGGCACTAAGTGTTATATGCTCACTCTTGGGAATCTTGGAAGGCAGCGCAGATGCTTTTGAGTTTCTTCTTCATCCCCTCGATCACGCCTTGTTGATCATCTACAACCTGGGTCAAAAACTCAAGTTGTGCAGTGTTGTTGTTAAGATCTTGAATCATAAGCTCGACCCTATGAAGAAGACCATCAACCCTTGCTTCTAAGTCTTTGCTCATCAACCAATAAGATTCAATCCCATTTCCGATCACATTAACACAAGCCTTTGAAACTTTCTCCAATTCCCTGATCTTTTCCTTCTTCTCCTCTAGGGTCGGTGGCTCCTTTCCCCACTCCGCTTGAGGAGGACCCGGAGGAAATAATGGAATAGATCCTTGGATATTGAATTGGTAGGGATTAGGAGGATACTCATCTGGAGTGGTGTCATCATCTCCTTTTATTGCTTGTTCTTCTTCTTTGATCACCACCACCTCGACCTTCTTGTCAAGGTCCTTTTTCTCTGAACGCGGTTCTTCCTTGAGGCTTAGCTTCCTCAAGACTTCCCATCCTCAGGGAATGACATCATCCAAGTTGGGGAAGCGGATGATGCGAGCACAGGTGGATGAGATCTTGTTGCTCATGGTGGCAGCCGGACTCGTGATCTGTAACTAAAAGCTTTTTGGTGGAGATGGGAAGCAAAAGAGATGTGATATTAGATGGTTTAGGGCTTAATGACATGCTGCTTCCCTCCTTATAAAGGCTAAGCTTACAGGTAATCACGAGATCAAAGATAAAAAGTTAGTTAGAAAGAAATCAAAACAAAATCAGGAAGGGATCTCAAAAACAGAGTAAAAGACAACCTTCCATACAGGCGCTCACGTTCGTATGGCCGGTCGTTTGGTCTGCTACCGAGATCTTCCCTTTTTTTACCTGTTGCGATGGAAAAAATGATGTGAGTGCCTATATGGGCACTAGTGGTCGTTTGATACGCTGCTGTTTGTTGTGTGGTTTTCTCCTATGCCGAGGACAACTCAAACCACCGCTGTCATCCGCATAAAACACCTTCTTTCTTGCTAAAATTGTCATCACTTTCGTCTGCCATCCATGTGACCGCCCAAACGGGTGCCTTCGGTCGTTTGGAACATCCTCTTTCTTCCTGTTGATTGTAGCATCGGCTTCTCCCTTAGAAAATTTTCCTCCTCCTGAAAGGTTAGTGAAAAAGCTCCCAATTAATGAGAAAAATTCCAACTTCTCAGACTTGAGTTTTAACAAGGCTAATAAAATCCTAATCCCTGGACTTGTATTTACATCTATCTTGTTGGGGTATTATTTCATACCTTTTGTTCCCTCCGAAGGGCTTGGACTTGCTCAAGAGTGAGAAAACTTACCTCTTTCACTTCTCGGTCCTCCTTTTGTTCATCTGCGAGGTAAAGCTTTATGTGTTGCCCATTCACAATCCAGGGTCCATCTTTTCCTCCTTTTATCCTGACAGCACCGTAATTATATACCTCTTCTATCTCATAGGGTCCTTCCCAACGGGTCCTGAGCTTCCCTGAAAACAACTTTAGACGGGAATTAAATAGGAGGACCTTGTCCCTAGTAGCAACAGTTTGTTTGAGTATCTTACGATCATGCCACATCATAACCTTCTCCTTGAACAACGTGGCACTCTCGAAAGCACTATTACGAAGCTCTCCTAAAGCATGTATATCTAGGAATCTTTTCTCTCCGGCCTTCATAAAATTGAATTAATATTCTTGATATCCCAAAAAGCCTTATGCTCTAGTTCTAAAGGTAAATGACAAGCCTTACCATACACCATCTTATATGGTGACATCCCCTTGGGATTCTTGTAGGTGGTATGGTATGCCCATAGTGTTTCATTTAATTCACCTGCCCAGTCTTTTCAGGATTTCTGCACTATCTTCTGCAATATAGTTTTTATCTCCCAGTTGAGAGAGTTCCACTTGACGACTAGTTTGTGGATGATACGGGGAAGCTACTTGGTGAGTGAGTATGGTTCTAAAAATTCCCTGTATAAAATGAGATCCACACCATCAATGATAAGACTTTTTGTTACTCCAAAACTTGGTAAGATGACATCTTTTATCATCTTCAATGAAGTGGTCACGTCTGCATGTTTAGTTGGTAAGGCTTCAACCCACTTAGGAACATAATCTACAGCCACGAGAATATTAGTGTAGCCATCTGAAACAGGAAAAGGTCCCAAATAGTCCAATCCCCAAACATCAAAGGGTTCACAGACTAGACTATAATTCATGGGCATTTCTTGCCTTCTTCCTATGTTACCTTTGCGTTGACACGCATCACAATTTTCGCCAAACCTATGGGTGTCTCTGAAAAGAGTGGGCCAATAGAATCCATATTGAAGCACCTTGGCAGCAGTCTTGTCACCAGCATGGTGTCCTGCATATGTGCTGGTGTGCCAGCTTTCAAGTATAGCATTCATTTCATGCTCTGGGACACAACGCCTTATCATGTCATCTGGTCCATGCTGATAAAGAAAAGGACCATCCTAGAAATAATGATGACTAAAGAACTTTTTCCTCTGATAATAACTCATATCAGGGGGCATGTACTTTCCTACAAGAAAGTTAGCTTAATCTGCAAACCAAGGTTCTATATTTTTAATCATAGCCAAACTCTCACATGGAAAGGATTCATTTATAGGGACTGGATCATATGTTATTCTCTCCATGTGCGACAGATGGTCTGCCGCTGGATTATCTTCTACCTTGCTATCTACTATTTGCAAGTCAAATTCTTGAAGTAGCAATATCCATCAAATCAATCAGGGCTTAGCGTCCTTCTTTGCAAAAAGGTAACGTAAGGCACGATGATCCGTATGAACTATCACTTTCGAATTAATAATGTAAGGACGCAATTTATCACAGGCAAAGACAATAGCAAGCAATTCTTTTTTGGTAGTACTAGATGTATTTGTTCTTCATCCAAACTCTGGCTAAAATAAAAGACAACATTGAGTTTTTTATCATCTCGCTGGCCAGGGACAGCTCCAACGGAATAATTGCTAGCGTCACACATAATCTCAAAGGGTTCATCCCACTTTGGAGGTTAGATGATAGGAGTTGTGATTAAAGCATCCCTCAATTTTTTATATGCCTGCACGCAAATTTTGTAAAAAGAATATGGCACATCTTTGTTCAAGAGGTCAGTCAAAGGTTTTTATATTTTGGAGAAATCTTTCATAAACCTTCTATAGAAACTAGCATGTCCCATAAAAGTTTGCATACCATTTATGTCCTAGGGGTAGGGTAAGTTCTCTATCACCTCAATTCTTTCTTGGTCAACCTTGATGCTCTTTCACAAGACTTTATGTCCTAGCACTACTCCTTTTGTGACCATGAAGTGACTCTTCTCCCATTTTAGCACAAAACCAGTTTCTTCGCACCTCTGCAAAACTTTTGTAAGATTATAAAGACAATTGTCGAAGGATGTACCATGGACAAAAAAACTGTCCATGAACACCTCAACAATTTTTTCAATAAAATCTGGGAAAATTTTAGAAATGCATTTCTAAAATGAATGTGGTCCGTTACATATACCAAATGGCATCCTGCGATATGCGTATGTACCGTATGGGCAGGTGAAGGTAGTATTTTCTTGGTCTTCAGGTCAGATAGGTATTTGTGAAAACCCAGAATATCCATCAAGATAGCAAAAATAAGAGTTATTGTCCAACCTTCCAATATTTCATTTATGAACGACAGTGGGTAGTGATCCATCTTAGTTGTCGTGGGAAACCATGGCCACCTATGGGGCCATGAGCCCATTTTGGTTCGGCGGGGAGATGGGCACGTTGCACAAAGAGTGGAGAAGCGTCACGCAGCACGGCAGAGATCACACGGGTAGTCTTTACCCATGTTTGGGCCGCCGTGAGGCGTAAAACCCTACTCCTGCTTTGGTGGATTGATGGTGGATAATGGTGGTGAACGTAGCACACTCGCCCGGCAAGGTCGGTCTGGGGGCGAGAGTGGATACGCGCGCATGGATATGCGAGGGTCCAACCATTTCTACGGTCGCCATGGGCCTCCTTTTATAGATTAAGGGGTCACCACAGAGGCAAATCTGTCTTTGCGTACTGATTAGATAGCTAACAGTGCTATCATATCTAACTCTGCAGGCTGACAGAGCGCATTAAATGCGCCGCTCAGTGTCACATCACAGCTCGCCCGGCAGGCCCTGCCAAGCTGTTTTGCCAGCTTCGCGCTTGCTCGCTTGACATGTCTCAGGACGGGTGTCATTTGGAGGTGTTTGCTATAGGAAGTGGCTGCCATGTGGCAAAAAGCAGCAGCTTAGTCTCCTTGGAGCTCGACACCGCTTTGATTAATGACTTGCGTCGCTTGTGAGGTGGAGCGGTGGAGTGGCTTGCCTCCGCTAGCCCCGGCAGGCCTGCCGGGCCAATCTGGGAGCTTGCTTCCGGGGCAAAACCCAACCCTGCCAGGCTCGCCTGCCTGGCAAGGTAGATCCTTCCCTTAGCGATGCCTTGTTCCTCTGGCTCACCTTGGCCTTCTCGAATTGCACTTGGATCCTTCAAAGGAATTGATCCTCCTTGTTTGGTCTGATCTTGGTCTTGTAATCTTGTCTCTCGCCTGTGCATAGTCTGTGCAATGGACCCAGGGTTTGTTGCACCGACTGGAGCCCCCGGGCCTAGCATGAACGCGCCGCTGGGCGTCGTCGGGGTAGGCCCTATCCAGTGCACAGGCAGAAATGTATGGACGACTATGCCCTTTGAGATCTTCTTTGCTTCTTCATTAACCTGAGCTTGGGTAAGTTTCTGGTTTTCCCGCGTGTTGTGCAACACCAATTGTGGTGGGGCCATTCTTGTAATGGCATGTTAATGACTTTAACGCACGGGCGGGTAACTGCCAATTCACTCTTTCCATCGTGCCCTTATCCTTAGCCACGTATGCCGCATGCATTGAGTGGGGTAGGTAATTGAGGCGCGTGATGCGGGAGAGCATCAAGGCAGGGGCCCGATCTTCTTGGATTGGTGGAGAAGGACGGCGGGTACTCGCCGGGGAATCAGCCACCACCCCCAGCTCACCTATAAAAGTAGGAGCGGGGGAGGAGGATCAAGGCAGGGGCCCGATCTTCTTGGATTGGTGGAGGAGGATGGCGGGTACTCGCCGGGGAATCAGCCCCCACCCCCAGCTCGCCTATAAAAGGAGGAGCGGGGGAGGAGCGGAGGCATTCATCCACATTCTTCTCCTCCTCCGCCTTCCGCTTTTTCTGGGTATGCTGAAAGGAAGAGCCCGGGGCCAGGCCCCAGGCCCTAGATTGGAGTTGTTGATGATGTCAAATGCTCGTGCTGATGCTTGGGGAGTGAGTCTGGTCTGGTGCCGCGCGTCGCCGGGGGTCGCCACGCTGTTGGCGAGGTGTCTGGGGCTCGTGATGCTTGCCCGGGATGCAGTATATGGCGTCCTTGGTAATCCCAGCACCGCTCCTTCCGGCGGATCTCTCATTCTTGCTAAGGACGGCGGCATCTTCCTGCCCGCCAAGGTGGGGAGCGGCGTGTGTCGAGCCTCCTGGCCGCTGCGGCTGCTCGCCGTCTCTTCGGGGGAGGTGCCGGGCTGGGGGCCCGGCATCTTCCTGGAGCGGTGTTGATGGAGAGAAATCGAGGGAAGGCGGGGGAGGCCGGAGGCAGGTCCGAGTACGATTGCACCGACGCCTTCGTCTCGTATTGGCGACCTGCTGCCTCGTCTTTCCGCTCTTCCCCTCCCTCTCCGGCACCATCATCACCAGCCTCTTCGGGTGATAGCCGGGGCGGGATGTTCCCTTGGTGCCTTCCCCCTCCTCCAGCAGTCTTCCAGCTGGGCGTCGGTTGTTGATCCCTCCGGTGCTCGAGCTGGGGCTTCTTGCTGGTCCTGGAGGTGGTGACCAAGGCACCGCCGAGCAGTTCTTTGTGCCCCTCCATCGTAGCCTCACCACTCCTGATCTTGTCAGGCCGCGCCCGGCAGGACATGACGGGATCGGGGGTGGGCTCCTGCTTGGGTGCTTTTTCAGCCGTCTTCTCTTCCCACCGCAATACCTGGTGGAGGGAAAACGAAAAGAGGAGATCACGGGGCACATATCTTTTTTCAATCTTAAATCTGTAGGCACTTGCCAAACTTTATTTCAAAAAATGTAATCTCTCGTATCCATGTTTATGTTCCATGAGATTTGTACTTGTCGATCAGCATATTAATGAAAAAGATAAACTTTGTCGGGCACTTGTGCATGTACAGTACCCATGCAGAGGTGAAACGCCTCCATACTTTCGTGTAAACAAGTAGATCCCGGTAAGCTACCTTGCCGGTATCCAATAGGACTACTGCCGTGAGGCTGAGCCTGCCGGGCGCAGAACCCATCGGGAGAGACCAGCCCCCCGCCAACCCCTTTCAGCCAAAGGCCACTACGACCATCCTGACCGAAGCAGCATTCGTGTCAGTAGATGGGAGCACCTTTGTTTCCGAGGCGGTGAGGTTTTCATATGCACAAGTCCTACTCACGAAACATGTATGGATAAGAGATGGAACTTATCTGTTTGGCTTGCTGGAGACCGCAGTGCTGGCTTGTCTTCGCATCCTCTTCCTAGGACTAAGTCCACGGCAAGAGCCTGCAGTTTATGCAAATGAAGATGATGCCAGATGCAATCTATCTACATGATCATGCAACCTATCTACATGAATCATGCGATGCTTATGATATGCTTATGCATGCATGCAACTTGTCGGGGGCCCCCAGCGCTTCATTTATTTCTCTGTTGCTCAGGGTCGGCGCCTGGCTTTGTACAAGGGGTTACATGCAGCTGAGGCAAGGTATGTACAAAAGGGTGGCTACCGGGCAGAGCCCGACAGCCGCGCCTTACGGGTAGAACTTGCGGAGATGCTCAATATTCCATGAGTTTTGTAATTGAATGCCATATCCGGTCTCCAGATGGACTGCGCCAGGTCTGGTGACTCGTACTACCCGGTAAGGGCCTTCCCACTTCGGTGACAGCTTCTTTGTACCCTTGGCGGACTAAATGCGCCTAAGGACATGGTTGCCTTCCTCAAAACACCGGGCATGAACCCTGTGGCTATGATAGCGATGCAGGGCTTGCTGATAGCGTGCAGCATGCGTAGCAGCCCGGAGACGGTTCTCGTCGAGAAGCACGGCGTCGTCACGCATGTGTTGTTCCTGCGCTACTTCATCGTAGGCAAGCACTCAAGGTGACCCGTAAATGAGTTCCGTGGGGATAACTGCTTCTGCCCCATAGACTAGGGAGAAGGGAGTATGCCCGGTAGCTCAGTTTGGTGTCATTTTGAGGGACCAAAGAACCACCGGCAGCTCATTGATCCATTGCCTGCCATGCTTCCGCAGGTTATCAAACGTTCTTGTCTTGAGTCCTCACAGCACTTCAGTGTTCGCCCTCTCAGCTTGTCCATTGCTTCTGGGATGTGCGACAGAGGCAAATGAGATCTTGCTTCCGAGGGCATGAATATATTGCATGAAGGCGCGGCTCATGAACTGGGTGCCATTGTCGGTGATGATCCGGGCAGGGACACCGAAGTGGCACACCAATCCTTTCAAGAACTTGATAGCTGACTGAGCAGTCACCTTTCTCACGGCATCTACTTCCAGCCACTTTGTAAACTTGTCGATTGCAATGAACAAGAATTCAAAGCCCCCGGCAGCTCGGGGGAAAGGGCCGAGGATATCGAGCCCCCAGACCAAAAACGGCCATGACAAAGGGACTGTTTGGAGTGCTTGGGTAGGCAGATGGATATTTTTGGAATGGAACTGACAAGCTTCACACTTGGTGTCGAGCTCAACTGCATCTTGGAGGGCTGTGGGCCAATAGAATCCTTGCCGGAATGCTTTCCCAACCAAAGCCCTTGATCCAATGTGGGATCCGCACGTGCCTTTGTGTATCTCTGCCAGCAGTTCCTTTCCTCCTTCCCGACAAATGCACTTCCATTTCACACCGTTGGGCCTTCTTCTGTATAGTGTGTCATCGACAAACTGATACATACTGGCCCTCTGGGCTACTCTTTCAGCTTCTTCTTGCTCTTCGGGAAGTTCTCCGGTTTGGAGGAAATGGACTACGTGCCTTGCCCAAGTTGGAGCCTGAGGCTCGGCAACAAGGACTAGCGGCACCTCCTCATTCGTGGGGGCGCATCCCTCGACCGTGGGGACCAGTGGCCCGGCAGGAGGGTGTAGCCCGGCAATCGAAGGGGAGTTGTTCCCGGCAGCGTCCCTGCCAGGAGCCCCGAAAGGCTCTACCGGTAGAGGCTTATCGAAGTCCAATTTCCTCCACTTTCGGGCCATTGTTGTTGGTGATACGGAGGGCTGAGTAAGATGGAGAACAGAAGTTCCTGGTTCCACAGGATGCTTCTGCACAGCGCACTTTGACAGGTGATCAGCTATGCTGTTTTCCGCACGGGGTACATGCTCTGTTTGAAACCCGTCAAAGCGCTCATCCAATCTCCTCACTTCCTCGACGTATGCCTCCATCAATGGGCTTTGGTAATCCTTGTTGACTTGTCTCACCACCAGTTGTGAATCTCCTCGAATGATCAGCTTCTTGATTCCCAATTCTGTGGCAATCCTGAGCCCAGCAAGAAGCCCTTCATATTCTGTTGTATTGTTGGTCGCCTCCTCCCGGGGAAAGTGCATCTGGACGACATACCTCAGGTGCTCTCCAGTGGGAGCCACGAGAAGCACGCCAGCCCTTGCACCTTGTAGGAAGAAGGCACCATCGAAATACATGATCCATTCTTGGGGTGCTTCCTTGCCGGGGATAACTGTTTCCTGTACTTCTTCATCAGGGGTTGGCGTCCATTCTACAATAAACTCTGCCAACACCCTGCTCAGGATTGTTGATGTGCTTTCCAACTTCAGGCCAAAACTGGATAACTCCAATGCCCACTCCACTATCCTGCCGGTGGCCTCTAGGTTTTGAAGTATCCTTTGCAACGGGAAGCGGGTGACAACTGTGATCTCATGGGCTTGGAAGTAGTGGTGCAGTTTCCTTGAGGCCATGATAAGGCCAAAGATCAATTTTTGCACGCCAGAATACCTGGATCTAGCCCCTGCAACAAGGAGCCGACAAAGTATACTGGGCGCTGCATGACCTTCTTCCTTGCTGTGTCCTTGGGGTTGTTTTAGCTACCGTGCTCTTCTTTGTCCTGATCCGTATCTGGCCTTGCTGGGCCGCTCTCTTCCTCTTCCCCAGGCGGGACACTTGCTGAGGTGGCTGCTTCTTCTACTTCCCGCTGCGCTACTAGGGCCGCACTAACCACTTGATTAGTTGCTGCCAGATATAGCAGCAACGGCTCTTGTGCTTTGGGTGCGACCAAAGTAGGTACAAAAGACAAGTAGGCCTTGAAATCCTACAGTGTTGCATCTGCTTCCAGGGTCCACTTCATGGGTCCTGCCCTCTTCAAAATCTTGAAGAACGGTAAGGCGCGCTCGGCAGACTTGGAGATGAATCTGCTAAGCGCGGCAACGCATCCTATCAAACGCCTCACATCCTTAACTATGTTGGGTGCCTGTATCTGCTCAATAGCCTTGATCTTATCGGGGTTGGCCTCTATCCCATGGTGAGACACAAAGAAATGAAGTAGCTTGCCGGAGGGAATGCCAAACACGCACTTCTCCGGATTCAGTTTCATGTTGATCTTGCGCAGATTAGCAAATGTCTCTTCTAAATCGTGGATGAGGGTTGATATGTCCTTGGTGTTGACCACAATATCATCCATATTGGCTTCAATGTTCCTGTGCAACTTTGGTTCAAAGCCAATCTGGACTACTCTTGCAAAAGTGGACCCGGCACTCTTCAACCCGAAAGGCATGCGCACAAAGCAGTATGTGCCGCATGGGGTGATGAATGAGGTCTTTTCTTCGTCTTCCTTGGTCATAAAAATCTGATGGTATCCAGAGTATGCATCCAGAAAAGAGAGCAACTCACATCCTGAAGTAGAATCCACGATCTGGTCGATGCACGGCAAGGGAAATGGGTCCTTTGGGCATGCCTTGTTCAGATCCGTGAAATCTATGTAGAGCCTCCATTTTCCATTAGCCTTGCGCACAACCACTGGGTTTGCTAACCATGTTGGATGCAGTACACCTCTGACCAAACCAGCTGCTTCAATTTTCTTGATTTCCTCAACAATAAACTGCTGCCGCTCCAAGGCCTCCTTCCGAACCTTCTGCTTGACGGGCCGGGCATGTGGGTAGACAGCAAGGTGGTGCTCGATTACCTCCCTGGGAACACCGGGGATATCAGATGGTTGCCAGGCAAACACATCGATATTCGCCCGTAGGAAGGCAACGAGCGCGCTTTCCTATTTGTCATCAAGGGTGGCACTAATAGTGAAAGTACCATCAGTGCCAGCCCACCCTGCCGTGACCTTTTTCACTTGGGGTGGAGCAGCCTTGGATCTCTTGCTGTTGGAACTCTTTGGCGTGTCATCAATGGGCGCGGCACATTCCATAGAGGTACGCTTCCCGGATTCCTTGCCAGTGCCTCTCCTATGCTTTTCCCTGGCGGGAGCTGTGGCTTCTGCGACCTCTGCCGCGACCACGTCCCGGTACATCTTATCCACGCAAATAATTTTGTCTTTCTTGTCCGATGGGACGGAAATGACGCCCATCGGCCCTGGCATCTTCAAGGTGTTGTAGGCATAGTGGGATGATGCCATGAATTTGGCCAAAGCCAGGCGCCTAAGGATCCCATTGTACGGCAGGGGGAAGTCAACCACATCGAACACAATTTTCTCAGTCCTGTAGTTCAACTCTCCTCCAAATGTCACTGGCAACGTATCCTTTCCCTTAGGACGGCTCCTACCGGGATTGACTCCTTGAAACGTGCCTGTGGCCTTAAGTTCTTCCTCTGCTATCTAGAGTTTGCTGATAACCTTTGGGGAAATCAGATTCAACCTGGACCCGCCATCAACCAGCATCTTTGTGACCTTGAGGTCGTGAATTGTTGGCGAGACCAACTATGGCAAGCACCCTATCACAGTAATGTGGTCGGGGTGGTCATCTTCATCAAAGATGATGGGCGTGCGTGACCACTTGAGCGGCTTCCGAGAATCTGCCGCTGGCTCCACGGCATTGACTTCACGCACCCACTGTTTAAGTTGGCGGTGAGAGGAGTGCAAAGTTGCACCCTCGTCAATGCACAGGGCGTCAGTGGATTTCTGGAACTCCTGCTTGCTGGTTTCCTCTTCATTCGCTCCGTCATTCTCATTACTGCAATCCTCCTTCTCTCGGCCCTTGGCGGGTTTCCCTTGGTTCCGAGGAGCCTTGCCGGGGGCGATTTGGTTCACCACCCCGGTCCTTCCCGCTAGTGCCATTCTGACCTTTTTCCTTATCGCACTTCTCATACTCAGCCTTCTGTCTCTTGACGAGCTGCTCAACCAGATGACACTCCTGGAGATCATGGCCCTTGGTCTGATGAATCTTACAGTACGGCCCATCACTTTTCCCAGCTTTCTCGGCAGCTGCCACCTCCTGGCAGTCAGCGCATGCGGTAGCCTCCTTGCCGAGGGCTTCAGCCTTGGCCTTCTTGCCGGTACTAGGCGTGCCTGACCCCTCAACAGCCATCACTGTCTTATCCTTGCACTTCTTGTTGTGCTTCTTGTTCTTGTTCTTCTTACTGATGGTTTCGTCGTCATCTTCTGAGTCGGTGTCGATGCAATCTTCCTCTCCAGGAAGTTTCCTCCCCTCCTCCACCCGAGCACATTTGTCCACCAAAGTGTAGAGCTCCTTCACAGTCTTGGGAAACCAAACGTTCATCTTGGAACGTATCCTGCGGTTGCGCACGTTGGATTGGAAGGCAGCTATCACGGCAGCTGGGTGGATATCTGGGATATTTCTGTGGACTCAGCGGAATCTCTACAAGTACTTCCATAGAGTTTCTCCCTCTTTCTGCTGGAGAAGCTGCAAGTCACTGGGCCGCCCTGGATCTTGATCACTACTAGAAAAAAGGCTATAGCTAATATGGACATTAATGGTAGCAGTGGCGCACCATGTATAGGTACGCCATTAGTGTCCATATCACTAATGGCGCACCACACCCACGGTGCGCCACTACTGACAATTTTTTTTTTCAAAACTAGTAATGGCGCACCAGGGGATAGTGCGCCATTACTAGTTAAAAATAGTAATGGCGCACCACACACTCCGTGCGCCACTACTAACATTTTTTTTCTTTTTTTTCAAAACTAGTAATGGCGCACCTGGGGATAGTGCACCATTACTAGTTAAAACTATTAATGGCGCACCACAACCACGGTGCGCCACTACTAACAATTTTTTTTCCAAAACTAGTAATGGCGCACCACATACCAGGTGCGCCATTAGTAACCAGGGTTACTAATGGCGCATTCTTAGGAGGTGCGCCATTGGTAACGTGAGAGCAGCTAGATATTTTGGACAGCCACCTACCACACTCACTTGCCCCACTTCACTCTCCACCTCCTCCTCCAAGCTTGTCTCGGCTGCCTCCTCCTCACCTCATTTGCACCATAAATTCACCCAAATTAAGTGGTTAAATTTCCTTTTTTTGATAGGTAAGTAAGGGGAAAGCTTTCTTTATGTTCTAGATCTACTTTTTTCTCCCTCCAACAATGTGCACATGCACTTTTTATGGCCTAGATCTATGTATGTTTGTGGTGTTGCATATGTTTGTGTTTGCAGGTACCGGTATTTGAAATGCGATAGTTGCCAATATTTTGTCGGAATGTTGATTCATTTCCGTTTCAGCGAGAATTTGGCACTATGCATTCTTTTTGGTCCTATTTTTAGGCAAAGTCATGCAAAAAAAATTTCATTCTAAAATATCGTTTTGCTCTACCCCGCAGGCGACCATGGTCCGCATGATGACCGAAGGCATCGTGAATAGGTTTTTGAGCTCCGCGAAGGCCGAGATGCTTCAAAAGAACGAGACGGAGATAAGATGTCTGTGTCGAAGATGCAAGCTGAAGAGCCTTATGGACCCGGATTCCGTATAGGTGCGGGACCACCTGCTCTTGCGTGGTTTCATGGATGGCTATCGGTGGCAAGGTGATGAAGATGATTATGAAGTCGTCCATGGGGGCCAGGCAAGAAATGAGGAAGGGCAGCAAGACAACAGCGGCGAGGGCGGGCGAGAAGATGAAGAATCTCCAGGACATGATCACGAAGTAGATGCAGTACACAGTCATCATGTAGAAGATGCCGGACATGATGATGAGGAAGATCAAGACGAAGGGCATGATCATGAAGATGAAGATGCCGGAGCAGACGACGATGGACCATTGATGGGCTGGGTGCAGGACCCTCATATTCAAGAGCTGCTTCTCAAGCTGACGGATAACGCAAGAGCTGTCGCCCGAGAGAAAGCCAAGCTGGATCAACTGGAGATAGATGCAGTTACTCCATTGTATGAAGGATGCAGGCCCGAGGATACCCGCCTGAAAGTAACGCTCATGGCTCTGGAGATGAAGGTAAAACACAAAATGACCGACACATGCTTCGACGAGAACATGTCATTCTGGCACGAACGTCTTCGCAAGGGGAACAAGTGCCCGACCAGTTTCGAGGAGGCAAAGAAAATCGTGTGTCCTCTGGCTTTACCGCACATGAAATACCATGTGTGCATGAACAATTGCATCATTTATCGGGACGAGCACGCGGAGTCTACCATATGTCCGGTGTGCGGCGTCACTCGATACAAGAAGAGGAAGAAAGCTCCTCGAAAAGTGGTGTGGTACTTTCCGATCACTCCTCGTCTACAGCGGTATTTCGCGGACCCTAAGGTAGCAAAGCTCCTATGTTGGCACGCGGATAGGGAGGAGAAGAAGCGAGAAGATGACGGAAATGATCCGGAGATAAATAAAAAGACAAGATGCTGAGTGACCCTAAGGATGCGAGCCAGTGGCAAGCGTTGAACTTCAAACACCCAGAATTTGGGAATGATCCAAGGAACATCGTGCTGGGTGCGAGCACCAATGGAGTCAATCCGTTTGGCAGCCAGAGAAGCACACATAGCACCTGGCCTGTGTTTGTGTGGATGTACAACCTTCCCCCCTGGTTGTGCATGAAGAGGAAGTACATTCACATGAGTATGCTAATTGAAGGGCCGAAACAACCAGGGAACGACATCAATCTGTATCTGGGGCTGCTAAAAGAGGAGCTAGACACGCTGTGGAAAACGCCAGCCATTACGTGGGACGCTGCAGAGAAAGAATATTTCCCTATGAGAGCCGCACTGCTCACGACAGTGCACGACTATCTCGGTTACGGATATGTCGCGGGGCAGGTGGTCCACAGATTTTCTGGATGCGTCAGGTGCATGGATGACACAACGTATCGCCAGCTAGATAGAGATCCTGGGTCTTCAAAAACCGTGTTCATGGGACATCGAAGGTGGCTTCGCGACGATGACTCATGGAGAAAACGCAAGGATCTGTTCGATGGTGAAACCGAACCCCGAAGACGCCCGCGTACGAGGAGCGGCGAGGAAATAGACGAGCTGTTGAACAATTGGAAAGAGTGCCCACCGCCGGGAAAGAAGCGAAAGGCGCAAGAGCCAGGAAAGAAGCAAAAGGCGCCAGAGCCGCTGCTGAAGGTATGGAAAACGAGGTCTGTTTTCTGGGACTTGCCGTACTGGAAGATCCTCCGTGTGCCTCACAGCCTTGATGTCATGCATATCACGAAGAAGGTGTGCGAGAGTCTGCTTGGTACCCTGCTCAACATGCCAGAGAGGACCAAAGATGGGCCAAAAGCAAGGGCAGACTTGAAATCAATGGGCATCAGGGAGGAGCTTCACGCAAATGATGATGATGATGAGGCGAAGGACACGGAAAGTCGTCGCAAAGGCAAAAAGGCCAAGAAGATCGGAAATGACTGCCCTCCCGCGTGCTTCACTCTAAGTCAGGAGGAGATCGAGCAGTTTTTCACCTGCCTCGTAGGAGTAAAACTTCCTTACGGTTACACGGGGAAGATAAGCAGATACCTAGACTCAGCGAAGCAGAAGTTCAGCGGGATGAAGTCTCACGACTGTCACGTGCTGATGATGCAGATACTTCCAGTTGCAATCCGTGGGATCATGGACGCGCACGTCCGTGAAACCCTATTTGGCCTATGCAACTTTTTCGACGTCATCTCTCGGAAGTCGGTTGGCGTGAGGCAACTCAGAAGGCTACGGGAAGAGATCATGGTGATACTATGCGAGCTTGAGATGTACTTCCCGCCCGCATTCTTCGACGTTATGGTGCATCTGCTGGTCCATATCGTGGAGGATATCATCCAACTCGGGCCGACGTTCCTGCACAGCATGATGCCGTTCGAAAGGATGAATGGTGTCATCAAAGGATACGTTCGCAACATGTCACGTCCAGAGGGAATCATAGCCAAGGGCTTTCTGACCAAAGAGTGCATCTCCTACTGCACGAATTATCTAGGCATCAAGAACCCCGTTGGTCTGCCTGTCAACAGGCACCTCGGCAGGCTCGCTGGATGGGGTCACCGCGAGGGTCGCCGCGAAATGCATGTCGACTTCAAGGGTCGACTCGCCGACTTTGAAAGAGCAAACCTAGTCGCGCTACAACACATAGACGTGGTCGATCCTTGGGTGGTAGAGCACAAAACCTTTATTGAGAAGACGTACAATGACCGAGGCCAACAGAGGACGGACGGAGATATAATCAAAGAGCACAACTCATGTTTCACGCATTGGTTAAAGGAGAAGCTTCTGTCGTACCCTTTACATGAGGATTCTTCCGCGGAAGAAAAACTCATATTCGCCTTGTCACAGGGCGCCGAGCACAACCTGATGACCTATGAGGCGTACGATATCAATGGCTACACATTCTACATCGAGGAAAAGGACATGAAGAGCGATGGTTATCAGAACTCCGGGATAACGATGGAATCCTACACCGGTAACGACAAGGACAGATACTACGGAAGGATCGAGTAGATCTGGGAGCTGAGCTACACAGGAGAGAAGGTCCCGATGTTCCGTGTCAGATGGGCCAAGAGCGTCCTAAAAGAAGACCGGTATTTCACCACCATGGTTATACCCGAAGCCAAATCCAAGACCGCGGGCGCCAACGTCACAGTGAAAAATGAGCCATGGGTACTGGCTTCCCAAGTGGACCAATGCTTCTTCATTACCGACCCGTCAAAGCCCAGTCGTGTTGTCGTGAGGAGAGGCAAAAGGAAGATCATCGAAATGGATGGAGTCGCCAATGAGCAAGACTTCGACAAGTACGGCGACCCGAAGATGGAACATGACGACGATGATGAAGTACCAGCATACACCACAAGAAGAAGCAGGACCACCCTACCTAAAGGACGTCTGTGCAAGAGAAGAACTCCATTTGCGAAAAAGAAGGGCAAGAAGATTGTGAAAAGATAGCTAAGATCGATTGTATTTAAATTGTAGCCTTCATTTCTCGATTGTATTTCGACATATGGAAATGGCATTTCTTCTGTTCTAGTCCTCTATCCAGTAACCTGTTTTGTTCAAAACAGTGGGGATTAATGTTGTCTGTACTTACCTTCCTTTAATATTTTGTAACTTCTCCATCACCAAAGTTGAAGTATCGACCACTTTCTTCTTGGATTTGGAATTTTTGTTCTTCTCCCTCTTGTTTAGTTGAAAATCATCATTTACAGGCACCTTGGGCTTCTTTGTGTTTTCTTCTGGTATTTTAATTGTTTTTATTTATGTTTATTCTGGTAAAAAAAAGTTATTAATGCCGCACCAGGAGAAGGTGCGCCATTCCTATCAAGGTATTTATGGCACACCCCTAGGAGGTGCGCCATTGATATCCAAAAAAAAAGATAGTAATGGCGCACCAGGAGAAGGTGCGCCATTGCTATCACGGTGTTTATGGCGCACCCCTAGAAGGTGCGCCATTGGTATACGTATTTTTATGGCGCACCCCTAAAAGGTGCACCATTGCTAACCCTCCCCCCACTCCCACTTGCTCCCCTCTCCCTCTGGCCTCTCTCCCTCCCTCGCCAGATCCACCGCCCTCACCCGCGCCCGCTCCACCGCCGTCCGCCCGCGCCCGCTCCACCGCCGCCGGCATTGCAAGGTGCGCGCGCCCCACCTAACCCGACGACCCCCGCGGGAGCACGCCGCCGTCCGCCCGCGCCCGCTCCACCGCCGCCGGCATTGCCAGGTGCGCGCACGAGCCGATCGTCCTCCCCTCTCCTCCTCTCCCCGGCCGCGCTCTCCCTCCCTCTCGCCCGCTGCTCACGCCCCTCCCTCGTCCCTGTAGGAGCGCGAACACGAGGAGCCGCACAGCACCGGATCCACCTCGTCTTCTTCCTCGGGTCGCCGCCATCTTCCTCAACTCCGGCCACCTCTGGTGCTACTAAGCTCTCGCAGGGCCTCCTTGCGCCTCCCAGGTGAGCTCCGCCTCCTCTCACCGGTGAGAAGGGCCTACTTAGCTTCTGATGTTGGTTCAGTTGTGGTCTTTGTGGGATAAGCTGATAGGATAAGCTAATCGATGTGGTCTTCAAAGTGTAGTCTTTTTCTTTTGATGTTGGTTCAGTTCAAGATGCTATCATGTGCTAGATATGAAGATCGAGGTGAGTTCTTCCATGGATATATGAAGGGAAGGACATGATTGCCATTATACTCCTTGCTGCTAGTTGCATTATTTCTCAGTGCTACAAATGTGTTTAACTTGTAGCTTCTAGCTTAAGTGAGTAGCCAGTACTGTAGTGAGTAGCTTAACTTGTTTAAGTACTGCCAGTTAGTAGTACTGATATTAAATGATGCCTGAAATGATGTATTATGTATCTTTAGCATGATCTGTTTCAGATAATAAATCTGAAACATTTTCCTCCAAAAACTTTGTGGGGAAAATATGAGGTGAAATAGACAATATGCCATGGAAAACTCCTTCCGAAAATCCAGTAAAAATATAAGGATAAAATGGCATATCTTAATGCTTATATTACTATTGCCTCATTAAAAATCTACTACAAAAGTCCATTCATGGAAAACTTATAAAGAAAAAGAGTGCAAAGATATGAAGATCTCGAACAAGTTATCATGAGGGAGTACACTCCCCCTGAATGTTGCAAATCATGAAGTCGTCCCATACTAATTACACTAACATATTTATGGGATAAACAACTTGGTGAAAATACTATCATGTCCCAACATCACGTGTTCACCACCCGTAGGTCATAATGGGTTTTTATCTCTGAAGAGATATGATAACCATAGCACTTTGATGGATATGACTTATCCATGTTGAACTTTTCAAAAATCTTTTGGATATATGTAGATTGATGAACAAGTATTCTCAAAGAAAGACATTCAAGTTTCAAACTAAAAGCAAAGTTTACCCTCAACCAAATCTTTCATCTCAAACTACGTCTTAAGATGATTTGCTTGTATCATGTATTTCTTGTGTAGTTCTAATAATATTCAGTATCTGACCTCCATCAGGCTGTAAAGCATGTGATGTTTATTTGTTGCTTTGTGGTGTATTTCTTGGGGATTAGTACCTTTGCAAGTCTTGTACATGGACACAATACCTTTTCATCCATCATTTACACTGTGAATCCAACACCAGTTGCCCATGCTGATTATTTCACTTCAAACAGGCCACCTAGTGGCACAAAGCTCCATCAGAAACAGAATCAAAGATGGCACCTCCCATGCTTGGCAGTAGCAGAAGTGACATGGAGCAGTGTAGTGGCATGGCCATTGACCTGTGGCTGGCATCTAGACAGCACACACATACATACAGAGGCACATTGTGGTGCTGCTTTGTTTCTGTGATCACATTGTGGTGCCTGGCACATTTGCCCCATCACTTCGTTACCCCTTTCTCCTGAAATGTTGATTAATTTCCGTTTCGGTTGAGAATGGGGCACTCCTAGGTCAAGAAAATTAGCAAAGGTCATGCCCAATTTTCTTGACCTAGAAGGTGCCCGATTCTCAACCGAAACAAAAATTAATCAGCATGTATCTTGACATCAACCAACTTTCTGGACACATCCCTCGACAACTAGGTTATCTTGAGAACTTAGAGGAGTTGTGGCTTTGCTACAACACACTAACATGTTCCATCCCAAACTGCCTAGGAAATTTGACCAAACTCACAACCTTGGATCTTGAGAGCAACCAACTTTCTGGACACATCCCTAGAGATCTTGTTCCTTGACAATAACCAACTTTTTGACCAAACTTTTTTCCTATTTAGAGCGAACATGGCCAACAACGATGAGGCCGGCGGTTCGGGCAAGCAATTCTGGGAGCTGTCCCAGGAGATGGAGGAAGAACCTCACCGCTATGAGGACGCCGCGGAAGACACCGATCCCGACTACACAACCCCTAGTGGCGTCGGGGATGACACCACTGATGGTGCCGCCAAGGATGCCACCACTGATGATGGCAGCGCACGCATAGATGGCAGCCAACCGAAGAGGCAACGGAAGGACCGGCGCCCGAACGTGCTCGGCACCGTCAAGGAGGAATTTACTGAAGTGTCATCCAGTGGGCATCCAACGGCGCCCAAAGAATTAGTCAGTGGGTACTCGGGACAACTCGGGTGCATTCTCCGGAGCACCGTCTCGATCTACACCGAGAACCTAAGGCATCGTGACCGAGGGAATTTGCGCAACCTCCTGTTCACGAAGCTGCACGAACGATACAAGTTCCCCGGTGACTTCGCAAACACACGCCTCTCAGGGAATAAAGTGAACAGTGCCGCCCTCACGAAGATGAGCACGACCCTGGCTACTTGGAGAGCCGCGGTGAAGAGAAGGATTCTAAGAGGTGATAGTTATGAGAAGATCAAGGAGACAAATCCTTCGATCAGCGAAGCTGACTACCGGGAGTTCAAGATCAAGTGCGAGAGCAACACTTCCGCGGAATCAAGTCAGTGGGGGAAAGATATGCGGGACTTGAACTTAGGGGTCCACAAACTCGGTCCCGGTGGTTACAGAGTGGTGGAACCTATATGGGACAAGGAGGACGCGGAGCGTGCCGAGCAAGGCCTACCGCCCCTCTTCGATAAATACCGTGACAAGCAGACCAGGAACTATGTCAGGGCCCGGTACAAGGTGGACTCGGTAACAAAGGAGCTTACCATGGATCCGAAGACCAAGGCGCTTGAGCTTGTTCTGGTAAGGAATACACCCCCGCGTAATTAGCTCCATATGGTTGCATTCTAATTAATGAAGCCAAATTTCTAAATGGTTCACGTTCCTTCCACAGGACACTGAAAGCAGTAGCGCGGGGTCGTCTCAGAGCTCCCCTTGGGACACCACTTTAAATAGGGCGTTGAACGTAATGAAACACAAGGATAAGTTTAGTAAGCCATCGTCAGCTGGTCGTGTCGCCGGCAAAGGCTTGTCCACGAAATGGTCGGAATACTATAACGCTGGGCAAAAGGAGAGAAAGACCAGCTGGGAAAGCCAGGAGCGAGAGGTTCAAGAACTCAAGGCACAAGTGGCACGGATTCCGGAGATAGTCGAAGAGCAAGTGCGAGACCAACTGGGAGCGACGATCACCGCCATTGTGCCTACCTTGATTGAGGGGCTGTAGGCATGGATTGCGGGCGGCCAACAGGGGCCGCCCCCGATTCCCAGCTTCACGGGCAGCAACTCGCACAATGCGCCGGCGGCGGCATTGGTGTCTCCAGCGGAGGCGGCATTGGTGTCTCCGGCGTCGGCGCCGGCATTGGAGCTTAATGCACCCGGGTGTGGGAAGAATACGCCGGCCGGCACCTCGGCAGCAAGCGGCCCCTCCGTCACTTGCACGCCCGCCGTTGGCGGTGCCTCGACATTAGCCGAGCTCGACGCCATCATGGTAACTAAGCCTCTCGGCCGATGACTTCATCTCCTTGCCTTTGACTGGGCATCCCTGACGCCCTACATGTTTTCGCAGGGCGCCGTCGATGTTCCATGCACTCTCCTGCACTTCGTGGACGGCGAGTTGATCGATGTCGCCAAGGCCAGAATCGTTCAACCGGGCAACCGCATGTTCCATGGTAATCCGATGCCACCCACCGTGTATAGGGTTCAACTGGTTCGGGTGCTGCGGGGCTGCGACGACTTGTTACCTCTGTATCGACCCCCTAGGGCCGACGAAGATGATGTGATGACCCTTAGCGCCTGCAAAAGCTGGTCCATGCTTTGGCCGAAGAGCCAGATTCGTTTGGGGGCGGGGGACACCACCCCACAGACAACACCGCCAGTCGTGCCGGCGCCAAGCCATGGCAAGACCGCCGCAACGCTACCGCCGTCAGCAGATCCGGACATGCATATGGCATAGGATCCGGACGACGACGACGGTACATTTACCAACGTCGATAAGTAATTCAACGAACATGGGTACGGTGACGAATTCTTGGTGCCTCCTTCTCAAGAACCCAACCCTGCAAAAGACGATCGCGATCTAGCTGGTACTGCGGAGAAACCCAATTGCAACAGGCATCGTCTGGCATTCAGTTCTCAGGAGACGCCTCCAGCTGCCGCCATCACCGAGCCTCAGATAGCCGAGGTGCGAAATATTATCAGCCCCAACACACTCAAGAAGGTGGTCTCTGAGCAGAACTCGATCCCATTACAGCAGAAGAAGCAGAAGGGATGGAAAAGAAAAAATAACAAGGGTGCGAGCCAGCCGGCACCGAGTACGATCCGTGCTTAGGACGGGACACCTTCACCTAAGGATATCTCAAGGAGGGTGCATGTGGCCGGTAGGCCGATGCTACTGACTAATCTGCTCAATGCTGCAACCGGTGCTATGAGGAGTCTGCATGACAGTGTTCTTTCTTTGGAGAAGCGGCGTCTCTCCGAGAATGATGTGGCATACCCAGTTTTCATGGCCAAGGTGCCAGAGGGCAAGGGCTTTGTCGATAGCACCATCGGGGGTAAGATCGTCCTGCGGTTTGATGACATCTTCGCTATGTTTAACCCTCATCCGCTGCACTACACCTTCATTCGGCTATTTTCGCTCAGTATGGAGATGCGGATCATTAGAGACAAGACCCCGGACATCGTGATAGTCGACCCCTTCTACATGCGTGCCAAGATCTTGGGCAGCGCTGGGGACCGACAAGTCACGAGTTCATACCTCGAAGGCGTCATTCTGGCGAACCCAGATAAGGATAACTTCCTCGTGCCTTACTTTCCCGAGTAAGTCATCCCCTCACCGCCCCGTAACATATGATTTCTTAGATTTTGATCGTTCTTTTTTTTTCTAACATTCCGTGTTTTGTGCAGTGACACACATTGCACACTCATCCTCTTAAGCCCGAAATATTCCATGGCCACGTATTTCGACTCGGACCATCAGTCGAAGAAAGACTACACAAATATCAAGAAAGTTCTTGATGATGCTCTCCCCGGCTACGCCAAATCTGGAGGCACCTTCAGTAGGCCAATTTGTAGGTACGTCAAGCACGTGTTCACCCACGTAACGACGTTCCCCTGCGTCAAGCAGCCGCCTGGCGGTCAGAAGGATGCCTACTACGCCCTCCATCACATGCGGGCGATCGTACGGGACCATAATCACCTTCTGCTACCAACTAATCTCAAAGATTGGGCCGCACGCTTGTCGGCAATCCAGGACGCGGACATCAGACAAGAATTCTTTCGCATCCAGTCAGAGTTTGCGGAAATCATCCATCAAGATGTCCTTCGTACCTCGGGGCAGTTCTACCTCAGATATCAACCGTCCAACAGTGAAATAGAAACAACGCTACAAATGCAGGCTGACAACGACCGCGATTTCATGGCCATCACGATAGACGGCGGCTTCATCCATGCTCCGGTCCCTGAGTCGAGTCGAAAGTAATGATGCTATGTAGTTCTGAAATATCGATTAGCTCATGTTGTAATTAAACTTTAATGAACTTGTATGTCTCTTTAGTTTGGACAGTCGTTCAACTTATATGTAATCAATGCTATTTATTAGTAGGACCATGAATCGTGCTATTAATGTGTTGCTTTTCTCTTCCGATTCTTTTGTTGCATACTTATATATTGCTTATGTATTGTCTGTGAATTGCTACTAACGTTTTGTTTGTCTAGTGCATAGAGATGCCGTCGTATGTCGTGTACAAGGGTAAGGTTCCCGGAGTCTACGACGACTGGGAGGAGTGTCAGAGACAGGTTCACCGTTTCAGCGGTAACAGTTACAAAGGGTACACCACTAGGGTGGAGGCGGAAGCTAGATACGCGCGCTATCTAGCGGGAGAGAGGAGGGAGCGGAGGAGGAACCGGATGAAGACCAGTTTCATCACGATGATGCTCATCGTGACCACAGCTCTGTTCTATGTGATGGTAGTTTAGATGATCGATATCGACTTGTAATGTGAAGACAAACTCGCTACTCACGGCCTCGAGACTTGTAATGTTCTAACTTTGTTCGGTATTTTGAATTCGGAGACTAATATGATGAATTGTATTCGGAGACTAATCTTCTATTGTATTCGATAAATCTGGTGTTTATATGTTGTGCTGTTTATATTCTGTGCAGTAATGTATTTTGTAACCTGTGCAAATATCAGAAAAGAAAAAAAAATTCCTAATATTCATAGTAGTGGCGCACCATATTGCACTTTAGTGGCGCACTGAAATAAACACACCAGTGGCGCATTATCTAAAAGTGCGCCATTAGTAACCCAGAGCACAAGGTAAATATGGCCCCCTGGGAGGCATAGTAATGGCGCACTGGTGGACATAGTAATGGCGCACTATGTGGTGCGCCACTATTATCTGGGATACTAGTGGCGCACCAGAGGTGCGCCATTACTATTTGTTACTAGTGGCGTGTTAATAGTGGCGCACCTGTAGTGCGCCATTAACAGCAAAAATAGGTGTGCCACTAACAGCCCTTTTTCTAGTAGTGTGATGGCCGCCCGTGAAGGCACCAATGAACTTGTGGCACATGTCAGCCCAGGTCGAAATGGAGTTCTTCGGCAGGTGCATCAGCCAAGACCTCACTTTTGACTTGAGGGCCAAAGGGAAGTAGTTGGTGAACACCTTCTCATCTCTTCCCCCGGTAGCTTGAACAGCGATGGTGTAGATGCTCAAGAACTCTGCCGGGTTTAGTCTCCCATCATACTTCACGGGTATCTCTGGCTTGAACGTGCGAGTGGACGGCCAACAGACTTGCCGCAGCTCACGGGTGAAGGCAAGGCACCCAACCTCGAAAGGCAGGCACCCGCTATCTCCGAGCGTGGGCTCGTCGACATCGGGGCCATCACACCCATTGGACCGGCGGGGGTTGTCGCGGCACCGCTCGTCGATGACACGCGTGCCTTCCCCTTGCCTGCCCTCCGGGGCACGCTGTCGGCCTTGACACGCTCGAGGGTCTGATGAGGCCATCGAGACGTCATCGGGTGCTTGGTTTTGCGGCTCCCGGGCGGCTTGCCGTGGTGGGGATTGCACCGTGAGGGTGGCCCCTCCCGCGCGACCAGCCACACGAGCCGCCGTTGCTGCCTGGGAAGGCCATGGCTGTCCGTCCCACTGTGATCCTTCCGCCTTGGCAAAACCAATCAAACTTTGGATGGTGGCTCGCCACTCATCCATCTGGTCTGCCACTGGAGGAAATCTCAACAGCAGTTGGGCTCGCGCCATGGCATCTGAGGCAATGCTTGGCATAGGTGATGACGATGTAGATCGTAGTGTCGCCCGGCTCCTGACGTTGCCGGTGGCGACCGCGCCGCGCCCTTGCTGCTACGAACCTGCCATTTGGATGGCATGATGACACGGCGGACGCGCCTGAGGGCCAGCGGCTCCGTTGGGCACAGTAGCTGGGTCAGCCCGCCCAGGGGGTGACACATGCCCTGCGGTTGCGCCCGCAGCGGGGGCGGCCGGAGGGTTGCGATTCGCCCTAGAACGAGCGTCATCACTGCGACTGTGCCCGTTGGCGAGGAGAAGGGGTTCAGGCAGAATGATCCCTCCGTCCGTACCTCATGGAGCATGGCCGTTGGGATGTTGCTGATGCTGTCCTTCCTCGGTACCTCCCGTTCCTGCTTCGGCCGTGGGGAAGGTGGTGATGGCGCCGCCTGCGCCGACCTCGTCACCCGCAGCATCCACACCCTCGCGAGCCCCTGCACTCCCAGCGATGTCGGCGGTCGTGGGTGGCGGAGCCTTCGAGGTGGACGGGTGATTTGCAGCTCCGGGTTTCCTCTTGGGCGCCATAGTCGATGACGCCGTCGATGACGAAAATGTCGATGAAGATGACGCGCAGCATACGCTCTCGGTTTCACGCAAGTGATCCCCCTACCTGGCGCGCCAAAGATGTCGTGGGAAACCACGGCCACCTATGGGGCCATGAGCCCCTTTTGGTTCGGCGGGGGATGGGCATGTTGCACAAAGAGTGGAGAAGCGTCGCGCAGCACGGCAGAGATCACACGGGCAGTCTTTACCCAGGTTTATGCCGCCGTGAGGCGTAAAACCCAACTCCTGCTTTGGTGGATTGATGGTGGATAATGGTGGTGAACGTAGCACACTCGCCCGGCAAGGTCGCTCTGGGGGCGAGAGTGGCTATGCGTGTATGGATATGCGAGGGTCCAACCCTTTCTACGGTCACCATGGGCCTCCTTTTATAGATTAAGGGGTCACCACAGAGGCAAATCTGTCTTTGCGTACCGATTAGATAGCTAACAGTGCTATCATATCTAACTCTGCAGGCTGACAGAGCGCATTAAATGCGCCACTCAGTGTCACATCACAGCTCGGCAGGCAGGCCCTACCGGGCTGTTTTGCCAGCTTCGTGTCTGCTCGCTTGACACGTCTCAGGACGGGTGTCATTTGGAGGTGTTTGTTGTAGGAAGTGGCTGCCATGTGGCAAAAAGCAGCCACTTAGTAACCTTGGAGCTCGACACCGCTTTAATTAATGACTTGTGTCGCTTGTGAGGTGGAGCGATGGAGTGGCTTGCCTCCGCCAGCCCCGGCAGGCCTGCCGTGCTGATCTGGGAGCTTGCTTCCAGGGCAGAACCCAACCCTGCTAGGTTCGCCTGCCCGGCAAGGTAGGTCCTTCCCTTAGCGATGCCTTGTTCCTCTGGCTCACCTTGGCCTTCTCGACTTGCACTTGGATCCTCAAAGGAATTGATCCTCCTTGTTTGGTCTGATCCTGGTCTTGTAATCTTGTCTCTGGCCAATGCATAGTCTGTGCAATGGACCCAGGGTCTGTTGCACCGACATTAGTCCACTTATTTAGTTTCCTGAAATCAACACACATTCCATATCCAATAAAACCCTTAGTAGGGACTAGGTCATTATTATCATTAGTTACTAAGGAAACTCCTCCTTTCTTAGGAATGAAATGGACTGGACTTACCCACTTAATGTCAGATATTGGGTAAATTTCCCCTGCGTCGAGGAGACGTATTACCTCTCTTCTTACCGTGTTATTGGAGGCCGGGTGAAGTCTCCATTAGCTTTCAATTACGGGTTTAGCTCCTTCAATAGGGATACCATGATAATGAATGGATGGATGCATCCCTTTCTCATCCTTCATCGAGTAGCCTAAGGCCTTATGATGCTTGCTTAGTACCGTCAATAGTTTCTCCTTTTCTTTTCCTGAAAGGTCAGCAATAATGATAACAGGAAATCTTTCTGTATTATCCATAAATTCATACCTAGGCCCTTTAGGTAAGGGTTTGAAAGTAGGAGGAGATAGTTCCTCGTCTCCTTTCCATTCAAGTACCTCATAGACTTTATTAAGATGAGGGGTAACCATTGGAGTAGCATCCATTATCAATTCAATTTCTTCTTTATCTTCATCCTCGAATAAGGATTCAGGCCTTACCAATACCCGCTCAACTTCATCTTCTAGTGTTTCAAGATGGATTTCAGCCATTTGGTTTAATTTTTTCTCTTCCTTGTCCTGAGCTTCTTCTTCATATGGCTTGCTTAATGCAGAAGAAAATGGGAATTTGATCATCTCCTCTCCCCACTTCATAGAGATAGACTTTTTCTTGATGTATGCTCCTGCAACATTCAGAAAAGAAGTTCCAAAAACAATAGGACAATATTTATCTTTTGAAATCATCAGTACATAAATATCGATAGGATAAATGAGTGAGCCTATTATAATCTTGATATCTCTAAGAATGCCACAAGGCTTCATGCCAGTAGGCTCCAAAGTACAAGGAGAAATTTCATTATAGATTTTCGCACAGAGGCTTTAAGGAATAATATTGATTGGGGAACCAGGGTCACACAATACAAAATAGGACTTGCATCCGAAAGAACATGATAAAATTTGTTTACCTGTATTCTAACCTTCGGTGCAACCATTAAGATAAGAAGTTGTGTCTTTGTCTAGGTAGACTTCTTTGTTCACAACCAATGTAGGTGTAGCAAGTTCTTTTACTATATCAACATAAGGTGGTGTCCTGCATTGCTCCAACTTCACATTCTTCTTCCCCTTAGTTGAAGGTGTTCCCTCCGGCTTCTTGTTGTTTGGCTTATGATAAGGTTATTTTTGTTGCTCGGTTGGAGTAGTTTTCTTCGTTATAGCTTCCACCATGTGAATGTCTTTAGACTTCCTGCTGTGTTTCAAGGACTTTTTCTCTGGTATACCCAAGAACTTAGAAAAATCTTTCAAAACATGCAACATGGGGTCAGTTCCAATATTTAACTCATGACGTAGGTCTTTTACTTTTGAAGTTCTAAAGAAAGACTTTATGCTATCATAAAATGGATCAACCTTATTATTTTCCTTTGAACAGAGGTATCAATTCTAGGCATTATACCTTATCATGTCAAGTAAGCTCCAAGCCTCAGATATTTCCATCCATAGAAAAGAACCTCTAGAAGCGATATCTAAAGCTTGTTTACTTTGTGAGTCAAGTCCACCATAAAAAAAGTTAAAAATTCAATAATCAGGATAATGGTGTTCAGGACATGCAAAGAGTATTTCATGATACCTTATATATGCATCGACCAATTTCTCTCCATCTCTTTGTCCAAAGCTGCTGATTTTCCTTCTCAATGTATATAACTTTCCTTGAGGGTTATAATAAGTGATCAATGCTTTCACCAATTCTGGCCAGTTCCATGAGATGTTCACTGGCTGGCGTTCTAAGCATCTGTGAGCTCCTGCATCTAATGAATAAGGAAAGATGTTTGCCTTTATTCCATTACTAGTTAAGTCCTGCAACTAAAAAGCTTCACATGCACGGTTAAAATCTTTAATATATTTATAAGGACATTCAGCTGGATAACCTCATAATATATTTTCTTTCACCATAGAAATTAACCGAGGGTTTATCTCATATATTTTGCCAAGTAGGTCAGGATCGACTGATATGAAATTCTCTCCAGAGATGGTCCACCAACATATATCACTCCCACCTGACAAATTTGCTCTTAAAGGACCATGGCTACTTTCTATCTGCAAAAATCATTAGGACAAATAATAATTAAAAAATTAAGACAAAGCCCAAAAGCGCTCAGCTCCCCGGCAATGACGCCAGAAAAGGATTGATAACCTGCAAGTGCACAGGGTTTACTTGTAGCCTTTTCTAAGTAAGAGTATTGATCCCACAGGGAGCACAGGAATCAGACTTTTGCCTCTTGTAGATAACTATGTATTTTCGTTCATCCAAATAATTGTAGACTTAAAGTAGAGTCAGGGCAAATAAAAAGGATTGTTGAGTAGTGTTTTAACTTGTAACTAAATAACGCGAAAAGTAAATGAAGTGAGAGGGTTGTTATGACTAGGGAAACAGCAGAATAAAAAGGGCGCTCTCAGGGAGTTTGGAATCCCCATTTTGGTATGTTTCTAATGCACATATGCATAAGCATAGTATATACCGAATAATTGAGCCACTGTTAACGATTATGTTTGTCGGAGTCGGGTATAGTACACGTTCTACTCATGGTAGACTTCATGCCACGCACGACACCATCATAGTCTCCCCTAGAGGATTACAACTCATGATAATTAAGGGTTTCCCCATGGACGCGGCCTCTGTAAGGGTTCTCCCTAATTCCCTGGTCAATTGCAAAGACTAGGGGCGGTAGGCTCTTACTGTCAGCTCGAATTACCCCCACGTCCTAAACCTTTACAACGACAGTGATATACTTTGTGGCCATATGGCACAAATGCTGAGTGGGGCCCCTTCACAACATTCACGAAGTTATTAAACTAAGCATTCAATAGAGGATCTCTTGTCCACAATAAATGTTTCAGATACTACACATACCAAGGTTCATCCATATCCCCGAGAACTTGGGGTCTATTCATACATGAGAGCAACAAACATCATGACAATGGTAATGGAATACATGGATGAGTGATATTTTTACACTGTTTTCACCTTTGTTTATACCGAGATATTTCAATTAAAAAGAGATACTCGCTCTGATATTGGTACTAATGACTAATGAATGCAAAGGACTCCATGAATCCTCTCTTTGATGTGTTTCCACAGGAAATGGGCTAGAAAGGGAAGAAATCACGTGTGGAAATGGAATGGAAGGAGAATCGAGGAGGAAGGAATCACCAGGAGATGTCTGCAGAAAGATGGCATAAAAGACGGTGTTCCATACGGGCGTGAGCGCCCGTATGGCATGAATTCCGAGGCAGATCATCAAACCCAACAACTTTCATTAAAGGGACCTCGTCGAAATGTCAACAGAGAGACGAGCATGGAGAACAGAAGCTAGAACCTCTTCATCATCATCCCCATCCACAAACCCTAGCCGCCACCATCTCCACCACCACTATAGTGCTCATCCATCCCATTCATAGTTGTAATCGTGCATCGCACAAGGCATCCATTGTAAAACATATTGCAATCAATCAATCTCAAGATGTGTTCTTCAATGTTTTCTTCCCGCATCTGATCTCCATGTATGAGTAGTTCGGTAAGGTATGGGTTGAGGCGTAAGCCTTGCAACCCGAGGTATTTGTTGAGGGGTCAATGGAAGACTTTGATATAACGTCCCGAATGTGTGAAATAAAATTGCTTCGTGAAGATGTCTCTTGCCTTGTTCGCGATCTTCATCCCTGAAGGTACCCAGGATCGTGGAGATCAAGCACCGGTGAGGCTAGGAGCAAGGAGACCGTGAAGTGTTATACCGAACACCGGTGACAGTAAGGTTTAGTAGGGTAACATGCATGGATCATATCCTTGGGGATAAATAGGGTGTAGTCATTAAACGCCTAAAGCTCTTGTCTAATTTCATTATCTTAATTATCGAGGTAACCCTGCGCGGATAGGGCCTGCAGTAGGACAACTGATTCTTGATGCAGGACTCGTGCTGGTCATCATGTTATTTGGACACATCCCCCACTTTGATCTGTAACAAGCACATGTCGACGGGTGACTTCTAGCGCAGAAACTAATATCTTATTTGATCCCATCACAAATACAAGGTTGTAAGCATATGACCTCATACCCATACCTCTTTTTATCATAAGTGTTTGAATCACTGTTTGCTTGTTGATCCGGTCAAAAGCTGGATTTGACACTTTGACAAAAGCTTGCTAGAGACAATCGCTTTAGGGGAATATTCCTCTCGTGGGTTCAATAACCCAGGGTCGCCTCTGGGCAAATAAGTGCGGGATACTCTTTTCTGTTCCAATACCAGATCAATGAAAAAGAGATATCAAACCCTTTTTCTGGTGCCATTGCCGGGGAGGAGTTTATTTTTCCTAGTCTCTGTGTTTAGAGTTTTTGTTAAAGTTAGTTTTAGTTTTTGTCTTTAATTTTCTATTTTTTGTTTAAGTTTTAGTTTTTAGTTGCAAGTCTTGTCAGTTGAAAAACCAAAATATTAGTATGGCTCGTAATCTCGGGAGTTTTGCTACTCCCAGCAACAACTTCATTCGTGAACCTATAGCACAACCAGAGGTAGCAGCCGCTGAGTATGAGATTAAACCGAACTTAGTTTCCATGGTTCAACAGGACCAATTTGGAGGCTCTACTTCTGAGGATGCCGGTATGCACCAACACAATTTCACCGAATTATGCAACATGACACACATAAAGGATTATGATCCTAACGCACTAAAATTGCGTCTATTTCCTTCCTCCTTCAGAGGAAAAGCCAAGGAATGGCTTCTTGCACTACCTAAGGGTAGTATTACTTCTTGGGCTGATTGTTGTAGTAAATTTTTATCTACGTTCTGTCCACATGCAAAGATTATGCAACTACGTTCTTAGATTACAGGTTTCAAGCAAGAGGAACGTGAGCCACTAGCGCTTGCGTGGGATAGGATGAAGGAAGCCATTAGAAATTGTCTCAATCATGGAATGGAGAAATGGTTAATCCTCCATATGTTTTATAATGGTTTGGATCATATGTCGAAGACTATGCCTGTTACAGGTGCAGGAGGAACGATCATGGGAAAGCCCATAGAAGATGTCAAGAAATTACTGGATGATATGAAAGAGAACCATGCCCAATGGCATGTTGAAAGAACGACCACTAAAAGGGTGAATGCCATGGAATAAAGTAGCATGGAGTTAACCGACAATCTTGATGAACTTATCTCCGCGATAAAAGGTAAAGAAGAGGTAAACATGAATGCTATCACTGGTGAAGAAACTAGTGATGCGAATTTTATAGCTCACTACAATCCTAATTGGAAAAATAACGAATATGCTCCTAGACTTCCTTATCCTAGTAATAGAGGAGCATCCAACAATTTTAATGGAGCTAATCCTAGCAGTAGAAATACTCTTGAAGAAATTCTTAAACGTTTTATTGCTAGTTAGACTGAGCAGAATGAAAACTTCAAGAATATCGTGAAGAACCATGATAACTTACTTGGTGAATTAACTAGTAAGGTTGTCGGACTAACAGATGATGTGCAAATACTTGAAGGAAGATCCAAGAATATGGAAGCACAAGTGGCTAAAATAGCAGAGAGCCAAACACCAATTTTGTCTAAGTTTGCAGCTAAACCAGAGCCTAATCCAATTGAAGAAGTTAGAATGGTAAGAAGCAACAAAGAAAAAGCTAAAGTACTTGACACAAGTCATGTACCAGAGTACAATTATACTGCTGCGGATTTTGTGAAGATGATATCCATGAAGTACCCACTACCGGAGGTAAGTAAGAATGAAGCATATAATGTTTTTGTTGAACAAGTTGCAACCAAGGTACGTGAACTTGATGATGAAAGGAGGAAGCTCTACAGTAAGTTACCAGCTAAGCAAGAGGATGCTTTTGAACCTACCATAGAAATTGAGGTAGGATTGAATAAGTTCAATGCTTTATGTAATCTTGGGGCAAGTGTTTCCACAATCCCCAAATCAGTTTATGATAGTCTTAATCTTAGTCCTTATGCTAATACCGAGATCCTTTTGAATATGGCTAATTCTACTTTTACTCACCCAGTAGGCATTAAGCATGGTGTTATAGTTCAAATTAATGATTTCCCTGTCATTATTGATTTTGTTATAGTAGACATGCCTGAAGATCCAGTTGCTCCTATAATTCTCGGTAGACCATTTCTAAGGACTATCAAAGCTGTGATAAATGTGTTTGCGGGAAATGTTAGATTTGATTTACCCGCTAAAGATCCTTTTGTGAGACATTTGCCTAGGAAAAAGAAAATGAAGACCTAATAGGGAGAAAGCATCATTGTGAATGCCAGAAGCTATGGTCTTGGTGTGTTTGCACCAGCTTGATCATCACTACGGTCGAGCTAACTGACCGAAAACAAGCGCTTCATGGGAGGCAACCACGGAAATAAAGTAGACAAGTAAGTTTTCATTTTTGTTTCGATAAAAAAGAGTAATTGAAGTTCTATATGAAGAGGTAAGTTTGGAAGAGTGGTTCTAATGAAAGCTTTGCAATGTGCAAGTTGAATTATGTGTTGAATCGATGTTTGGATGTCTGGAAATATGTCTATGTATTGTTTAGGAACTAACCACGTAGTAGAGCTGAGAAAAAGAAAAGTTTCACAAGAAACAGATGAAAAGATGGTGTTTTAGACGACCGCAAGCGGTCGCATGAGCGGTCGCATGACCTGCTGGTGCTTCCAACACAAAACAGCTACAGACAATAGAAGCAAAGACGGTGTGTCAAACGGGCAGGAGCGCCCGTTCGAGCGGTTGTTTAACTCTTTTGCAGAAAAGAAGAAAATTCCAGAGCATTTGATGATGTTCCAAATGGGAGCGTGTGCCCGTCCGAGCGGTCGTTTTGCACCTTCGATGACAAGAAGAAAACAAGAGATCAAAAGATGGCGTTTTAAATGGACGCCACCTATCGGTGCAACAAACCGTGGTGTATGTTGCCCTGACTGTACACTGGCTCAAGGACAAGGTTACAGCATCCAAGACAAGGCCAAGCAGGAGAGTTAGCTCTTTGAGAAATCAAAGGGCAGATCAAGAAGACCAAGACAAGCCAAAACTGCAAGATATCACCAAGGGAAAAAGTCCCCCTTGCCAGGAAAGCGAGCCTGGTCAGGTCGAGGCCACCCCAAGAGCAAGTCCCAAGACCTCCCCGGAAAGAATTGCCGGGGATCTGGCGGCCTGCTATCTTGCCAGGACTCCACCGCTCCACCTCACAGTGATGCAAGACACATATCAGTGCGGTGTCGAGCCCCCAAGTGAATAAGTGGCAGTCATTCAGCACATGGCAACCATTCAGGAGGAAGATCACCCCTAAAAGACACCCCTCCATGGGTGTGTCATGCAGACAGGCGAGAAGGTGGTTGAATGGCACGGCAAGGCTTGCCGGGCTGCATCCACGATGTGACAATAAGGGGTGCATTTAATGCACCTTGTCCTGTCTGCAGAGTTAGGTATGATAGCACTATGGCTATCTAATCACTGGATAATGACTGTTTTGCCATTGTGGTAACCCCTTGACCTATAAAAGGATGACCGAGGCAACCTTAGAAAGGATTCGGACCATGGTACACTAATACGCGCGTAGCTGATGTCGCCGAGGCGACCTTGCTGGGCTTGAGTACTACGCGTTCGCCATGGTCTTCCACTCAATCCACCAAAGCAGGAGTAGGGTTTTACACCTCGCGGCGGCCTGAACCTTGGTAAAAACCACCCGCGTCACCATTGTCGTGCTGTTCTACGACCTCCTCTCTTTGTGCAACGTGCCCTTTCCCCTTGCCGAACCACAAAGGGGCCGATGGCCCCATAGGTGATCGTGTCGAACCATGACATCTTTGGCACGCCAGGTAGGGGGGAGCGCTTGTGCGAATCCGAGGACGTAAACAGCGCGTCGGTCTTCATCACCATCTCCTTTGATGACGGCGTCATCACCCATGGCGCCCAAGAAAAATTTCGGTGCAGCAGCCCGTCCTTCCACCTCGAAGGCCCCCTCGCATGCAGCCACCGATCCCATGGGGGCCGCGACGGCGTCGGGGGATGCAAACGCCGTCGGGGATGCGACCGGCGCAGGCGGCACCGTCGTTGTTCCTCCCGCGACTGAGGTGGGAGCAGGAGGCGTCGGAGGGGGACAGCATCAATAACATCCTAGCGGCCATGCTCCACAAGATGCGAGAGGGGAGAACATCCAATTCCCGCCTCTCCACCTCATTGGAGAACGCAGCCACAGCAATGGCGCCCACTCCGGCGCGAATCGCGACCTCCTAGCTGCCCCTGCTATAGATGTAGCTATGAGGCACATGCCTTCCCCAGGACAAGGCAATCAAGACAAACCATCGAACGGGACCGTCAGCCCCCGAGCGCGTCCTTCTTGTTGTCACGCCACCCTCTTGACTGGCTCACGACGACGAGAGTGCGACGCTGCCACTACCGGTACCGTCAGGAGTCGGGCGACGTCATGGTCTGCGTTGTCGTCCATGCCGGGTACTGCTTCGGAGGCCATGGCTCGAGCCCTGCTCCTGTTGAGATTCCCACCAGCGGCCGACCAAACGGATGAATGGAGAGCCACCATTCAAAGTTTCATTGGTTTCGCTGAGGCAGGCGGATCGCAACGAGCGGGCTCGCCATGGCATCCGCAAGTAGCGACAATGGCCCGAGCCGCTGGCCGTTATGAAGGGGCCAACCTCACGGCGCAGTCCCCCCCCCCACGATAGCCAGCGCAAGGGCTGCGGCCAGAACTGCATAACCAAGAACACGACGAGGTGTCAATGGCTTTGTCTGATCCTCGAGCCCATCGAGATCAGCGGCAGGTCCTGGAGGACAGGCAGAGGGAAGACACGCGCGTTACCATAGAACGGCACCGCGAAACCCACCGCCAGTCTGACAGGCGCAATGGCCCCAACGTCGATGAGCCTGCGCCCGGTGGACATGGATACCTGCCCTTTGAGGTTGCGTGTCCTGCCTTCACTCGTGAGCTGCAGCAAGTCCGTTGGCCATCTGCCCGCGCGTTCAAGCCAGAGATACCAGAGAAGTACGATGGAAGATTGAACGTGGCAAAGTTCTTGAGCATTTACACCATTGTTGTTCAAGCCACCGGGGGAAGAGATGAAAAGATATTCACCAACTACTTCCCTTTGGCGCTCAAGCCAAATGTCAGGTCATGGCTGATGCACTTGCCGGAGAACTCCATCTCGACTTGGGCTGATATGTGCCATGAGTTTGTTGGTGCCTTCACGGGCGGCCATCAAGAACCAGGGCGGCCCAGCGATTTGCAGCTCCTTCCACAAAAGGAAGGAGAGAGTTTACGGAAGTACATGCAGAGGTTCAGCCAGGCGCACAGGAACATTCCAGATATCCACCCGGTAGCTGTGATTGCCGTGTTCCGGTGCAATGTGCGCAACCGCAGGATACGTTCCAAAATGATCCGGTTGCCCAAGACTGTGAACGAGCTTTACACCTTGGCGGATAAGTGTGCCCGTACGGAGGAGGGGAGGCGTCTCCTTAGAGAAGAGGATATCGTCGACGTCGACTCAGAAGATGATGACAATGCCGCCTACCAGAAGAAGAACAAGAAACGCAACAAGAAGCGCAAGGAGAAAGCAGTGCTAGTTGTCGAGGGGTCGGGTACTCCGAGTACCGGCAAGAAGGCCAAGGCCGAAGCCCCCGGCAAGGAGGTTGCCGCGTGCGCCGACTGCCGGGAGGCTGCGGCGACCGAGCAGGCTGGGAAGGCTGATGGACCTTACTGCAAGATCCATCGAACCAAAGGCCATGATCTCCAAGAATGTCACCAAGTTGAGCAACTCGTCAAGAAGTAGAAGGCTGAGTACGAGAAGCATGATAAGGAGAGAGGCCGAGATGGCATTGGTAGGAAGGGCCGAAGCGGCCGAGGAGGCCACCCCGGCAAGGTCCCCCAACATCAGGGAAAACCTGCTAAAGGCCATGAGAAGGAGTGTGGTGACGAAAGTGATGAAGGGGATGAAGAGGAAACTAGTGAGCAAGAGTTTCAGAAAAGCCACTGACGGCCTATGCATTGATGGAGGCGCATCCTTGCACTCCTCTCACCACCAATTGAAACAATGGGCACGTGAGGTCAATGCTGCAGAGCCAGCGGCGGACTCCCGGAAACCACTCAAATGGTCTTGCACGCCCATCATCTTTGACGAAGAGGATCACTCTGACCGCACCACTGTGGTAGGGTGCTTGCCGTTGTTGCTTTCACCGACAATCCGCAACCTCAACGTCACAAAGATGTTGGTTGACGGCGGGGCCGGGTTGAATCTGATTTCCCCTAAGGTGCTCAGCAAGCTACAAATAACAGATGAAGAGCTCAAGGTTACTGGCACATTTCAAGGAATCAACCCCGGCAGGGGTCATCCAAAGGGGAAGATCACGTTGCCGGTGACGTTTGGAGGGGAGTTAAACTACCGGACCGAGAAGATCGTGTTCGATGTGGTCGAACTTCCGTTGCCATATAATGGGATACTCGGGCGACCTGCCCTGGCAAAGTTCATGGCGGCATCCCACTATGCCTACAACACCCTGAAGATGCCAGGACTGATGACCGTCATTTCTATCCCATCAGGCAAGAAGGACGCGATCATATGCGTAGACAAGATGTACCGGGAGGCGGTCGCTACCGAGTCCGCGGAAGCTGCAATCCCTGCCAAGAAAAACAAACAAGAGAGAAAAGCTAGCAAGGATGCCGGCAAGGAATCCGGGAAGCGCGCCTCTCCGGAGTACGCTGCACCCGTCGATGATTTGCTAGAGTTCTACTAGCAAGAGATCCAAGGTTGCTGCACCCGCTGTGAAGAAGGTCCCGGCAGGGCTGGCTGGTGCTGATGATACATTCACTATCAACTCCACCCTTGACGACAAACAGGAAAGCGCGCTCGTTGCCTTCCTGCGGGCGAATGTCGATGTGTTTGCTTGGCAACCATCTGACATCCCCGGTGTTCCCAGGGGGTAATTGAGCACCACCTTGCTGTCTGCCCTCACGCCTGGCCCATCAAGCAAAAGGTCCGGAAGCAAGCCTTGGAGCGGCTACAGTTCATTGCCGAGGAGATCAAGAAACTTGAGGCAACTGGTTTGGTCAGAGGAGTATTGCACCCAACATGGTTGGCAAATCCAGTGGTGGTGCGCAAGGCGAATGGGAAATGGAGGCTTTGCATAGATTTCATAGATCTGAATAAAGCATGCCCGAAGGACCCGTTCCCCTTGTCGTGCATCGACCAGATTGTGGACTCCACCTCTGGGTGTGATCTGCTCTCCTTCTTGGATGCCTACTCTGGGTGCCACCAGATTTTCATGACCAAAGAAGACGAGGAGAAGACATCGTTCATAACCCCCTGTGGCACGTACTGCTTCGTACGGATGCCCTTCGGATTAAAGAGCGCTGGATCCACTTTTGCAAGAGCAGTGCAGATAGGGTTTGAGTCTCAGCTACACAGGAATATTGAAGCTTACATGGATGTCATAGTGGTCAAAACCAAGGACAAGTCAACTCTCATTCAGGACTTGGAAGAGACCTTTGCAAATCTGTGAAAAATCAACTTGAAGCTAAACCCAAAGAAGTGTGTCTTTGGCCTTCCTTCCGGCAAGCTACTTGGCTTCTTCGTGTCCCACCGGGGGATAGAGGCCAACCCCGACAAGATCAAAGCGATCGAGTAGATTCAAGCACCCAAGACAATTAATGATGTGAGGCGTTTGACTGGATGTGTTGCTGCGCTAAGCAGGTTCATTTCCAAGTCCGTCGAGCGTGGCTTGCCATTCTTCAAAATTTTGAAGAAGGCAGGGCCCGTAAAGTGGTACCCGGAGGCAGAAGCAGTGTTGCAGGACTTAAAAATCTACCTTTCCTCTGTTCCCACCCTGGTCACTCCTAAACCACAAGAGCCGTTGCTGATGTATCTGGCGGCAACAAATCAAGTGGTTAGTGCACCACTGGTGGCACACCGAGAAGTGGAAGAAAGAGCAGCTGTAGCTACTGTCCTCCCGGGAGAAGGGAGTGAACCAGTCACGGCAGGGCTGGGCGCAGAACAAGAGAAAGAAGAGCAGAGAAGCAAAGGCAATCCCAAGACTGCGGCAAGGAAGAAGGTGGTGCAGCGGCCAGTCTACTTTGCTAGCTCCCTATTGCAGGGGGCTAGGCCAAGGTACTCTGGCAAGCAAAAGTTGATTTTTGTCCTCATCATGGCCTCAAGGAAACTGTGCCACTACTTCCAAGCCCACGAGATCACAGTCGTCACCCGGTTCCCCTTACAACGCATACTGAGGAACCCTGAGGCCACTGGCAGAATAATGGAATGGGCTTCGGAATTATCAAGCTTTGGTTTGAAGTTTGAGAGCACGTCAACTATTAAGAGCAGAGCACTGGCAGAGTTTATTGTGGAGTGGACACCTACCCCAGACGAAGAGGCATTAGAAACAGTTATCCCCGGCAAGGAAGCGCCCCAAGAATGGATCATGTACTTTGATGGTGCTTTCTCACTTCAAGGTGCAGGGGCTAGCGTGCTCCTCATCGCTCCCACTGGGGAGCCCCTCAAGTATGTGATCCAGATGCATTTCCCCTGGGAGAAGGCAACTAACAACACTGCAAAGTACGAAGGACTCCTTGCCAGGCTCATAATTGCGACAGAGTTGGGAATTAAGAAGTTGATCATATGAGGGGACTCATAGCTCGTGGTGAGGCAAGTGAACAAGGATTATCAGAGTCCATTGATGGAGGCATACGTGGAGGAAGTGAGAAAGCTAGAGGAGCACTTTGATGGATTGCAGACACAGCACGTACCCCGTGCGGAAAACAACATTGCTGATCATCTGTCGAAATGCGCTGCGCAAAACTTCCTGTGGTACCAGGGAATTTTGTTCTCCACATGACTCAACCCTCCATATCCCCGGCAACAATGGCCAGAAAGAGGAGGAAACTGGACTCCGGCAAGCCTCTCCCGGCAGAGCTTCCCGAAGCCCCCGGTAGAGAGGTTGGCGGGAACAACTCCACTTCGCTTGGCGAGCAGCACCCTCCCGCCGAACTACCAATCCTCGCGGTTGAGGCATGCGCTCCTACGAACGAGGAGGTGTGGCTGATCCTTGTTGTCGAGCCTCAGGCTCCAACTTGGGCATGACACATACTCTGTTACCTCCAAATAGGAGAACTTCCCGAAGAGCAAGAAGAAGCTGAAAGAGTAGCCCGGAGGGCCAGTATGTATCAGTTCGTCGATGATGCACTATACAGAAGGAGGCCCAATGGTGTGAAATTGAAGTGCATTCGCCGGGAAGAGGGGAAGGGGCTGTTGGCAGAGATACACGGAGGCATGTGCGGCTCTCACATTGGATCAAGGGCCTTGGTTAGAAAAGCTTTCCGGCAAGGTTTCTACTGGCCCACGGCCCTCCAAGATGCAATCGAGCTAGTCACCAGATGTGAAGCCTGCCAATTCCACTCCAAGAATATCCATCAACCTGCTCAGACTCTCCAGACGATCCCTTTGTCATGGCCCTTTTTGGTCTGGGGGCTTGACATCCTGGGCCCCTTCCCCCATGCTACCGGGGGCTTTGAGTCCTTGTACGTCGCCATCGACAAGTTCTCGAAGTGGCTGGAGGTGGAGCCCATGAGGAAGGAGACCGCACAATCAGCTATCAAGTTCTTGAAAGGACTGGTGTGCCGCTTCAGAGTACCCGCCCGGGTCATCACTGACAACGGCACCCAGTTCATGAGCCGCTCCTTCATGCAATACGTTCAAGCCCTCGGAAGCAAGGTTTCATTCGCCTCTGTTGCTCATCCCAGAAGCAATGGACAAGCTGAGAGGGCGAACACTGAAGTGGTGCGAGGACTCAAGACAAGAACACTTGATTGGCTGGAGAAATGCGGCAGGCGCTGGATTGATGAGCTGCCGGTGGTTCTTTGGTCCCTCCGTACGACACAAAATCGAGTTACTGGCCAGACTCCCTTCTCCCTAGTCTATGGGGCAGAAGCAGTGATCCCCACGGAACTCATATATGGGTCACCTCGAGTACTTGCCTACGACGAAGTAGAGCAAGAGCAACACCAGCATGACGATGCCGTGCTCCTCGAGGAGAACCATCTCCGGGCTGTTACGCATGCTGCACGCTATCAGCAGGCCCTGCGCCACTATCACAGCCGCAGGGTTCAGCCCCAGAGCCTTGAGGAAGGTGACCTTGTCCTTAGGCGCGTTCAGTCCGCCAAGGGTGCAAACAAGTTGAAGCCGAAGTGGGAAGGCCCTTACCGGGTGGTACGAGTCACCAGACCTAGCGCAGTCCGTCTGGAGACTGGAGATGGCATTCAATTGCAAAACTCATGGAATATTGAGCATCTCCGTAAGTTCTACCATAAGGCGCGGTTGTCGGGCCCTGTCCGGTAGCCACCCTTTTGTACAAGCTTTGCCAATGATGCATGTAACCCTTTGTACAAAGCCAGGCATAGACCCTGAGCAGTAGATAAATAAACGAAGCGCTGGGGGCCCCAAAAACTTGCATGCATGCATACAGTAACATGAGCATGGCATGATCATGTAGATAAGGGCATATGTAGCATTGTTTTCCTCTGCACTTAACTGTAGGGATCTTGCCGCGGACTCGGTACCGGAGAGAAGAAATGGATACGAACCTACATATCGGTCCCCGACAAGCCAAACAGATAAGTTCCTTCTTGTCCATAAATGTTCTGTAAGGTGAAAAGCTGTGCATATGAAAACCTTGTCACCTTCGAAGCATAGGTGCTCCCATCCTTTATCCTGAACGTTACTTCAGTCAAGGTGGTTGTAGTGGCCTTTGATGGAGGAGGTTCGACAAGGGGCTACTCCCTTTGCATAGTTTTGAGCCCGGTAGGCTAAGCCCCGCAGCAACAAATGGAAGGAACCGGCAGGATAGCTTGCCGGAGATAACTTGTTTACTTCAATGTATAGAGGCATCTCAACTCTACATGGACATAGTACATGCACAAGTACCCGGCAAGGCTTGTCTTTTTTCATTAATATGCAGATAAACAAGTACAGATCTTACAAAACACAAACGTGGATAAAGAAGATAACATATTTGAGACTAAAATCTGGCAAATGCCTACACGTCTTAGACTGAAAAAAGATAAGTGCCCCGTAATTCCTTTCTTGTCCCTCTCCTCCTAGGAACCGCAGCGGGAGGCAAAGAGGGCAAAAGGAGTTCCTGAGCAGAAGCCAGCCTGACCTCGTCAGAACTCGCGAGACGGAGTCTGACAAGATCGAGAGGGCACGGGCAAAGGTGATGGATAAGGGGAGCGACTAGGCGACGCCCTGATCACCGCCACTAGGGCCAGCAGGACGCGGCAGGGCGAACGAAGCCGGAGCCACAAGGAAGCCTGCCGGGGTCCAGCTAGAAGACTGCTGGAGGAGGCAAGGGTGCCACCCGCACCCAACACCCCGGCAAATCGCCTTGCCGGGGAGGAGATGCAGGTGCAGATGGCGGTACCGCTGGTTGACGGTGACGGTGCGGCTGGTGTTCAGCCGGAGTCGGAGCCATCGTCCTCCCCACCGGCTCCATCGTCATCGCCATCACTGTCCTCCTCGTCGCTATCGCTCGAGGAGGAGCTTTTGTTGTCAGTCGAGCTCTCCGCGCAGCACCCTAAGCGAGCACCCGAGCGTCCGAAGACCTTGACGGAGAGTAGGGTGGCATCCATTAACTTGAAATGGAGGACGTGCCCGGCCGCCAAGCTATGGGCACGGGCAAAAGTCCTCCAGCCACGCCGGAGAAGCATGACATGAGGAGCGGGGAACTCCACGTCGGCGTGCATGCTGCCGTTACAGCAACCCCTCATGTGCAGCCTCAACCCCGGCGGCTGCTCAATCTCCGTCACCCTTGCAAATGGAGTAGGAAGCCGAAGACGGCTGCGCGGGGGCCCTCGCAGCTTGACGATGAACTCCAGTGGCTGGTTTCCAATGTGGCCTTCGTTAGGGTCCTGAGCAGCCGAAGGAGGTGCGATCAAAGCACCGCCTCATCCTCCTCGACCCCGAGCGCCACGGCGACCATGACCTCGTCCTCTCCCGCCTCCCCTCACAACGGACTCTGCTCCCGCGTCCCCAACAGGAGAAGGGAGGTGCTGTCGAGCAGAAGCCCTCGTCGTCACCACTGGAGTGCCACCACGACCTCTCCCCCTCACCATGATGGAAAAGCAATGCCATAAGAGAGGAGGAAGAGATAGGTGTGAGCCAGCACCTTGCCCATGTTCCCTCTTTATAGGCAACAGGGCCAGGGGCTGGCCCCTCACCAAGGAGCCGACCGCCCCGCTCTGCCAATCCGACTCCTCCACACCACCAACGGCTCGTGGAATCAGGGCCGACCCTGTGCGCCAATCCATGGCACCTGGCTTTCTGCCATGGCGCACATTTCCGCGCTCCCCCCGTCCGCCACCAACCCTGCGCAATGCATGCAACCTACATGGCGGAAACGCCAGAAGCGGAGAAGCTAGTGGAATGGCAGTTTCTACTCCATGAACGTGGGACGTGGGTAGCCATGAATCGTGGCTTAAACTCCCCTATAACATCTTGCACAACGCACGGGAAAACAGGAAACTGACTCAAGCATAGATTAATGAAGAGGCAAAGAAAATATCAAGGGATGGGCTACCACAAACTCTTCGCCTGTGTACTAGATAGGGCCTACCCCAACGACGCTCAGCAGCGTGTTTGGGCCAGGCCCAGGGGCTCCTGTCAGTGCAACAAACCCTATTGTATGTTGCCCTGACTGTACACAGGCTCAAGGACATGGTTACAGCATCCAAGGCAAGGCCAAGCAGGAGAGTTAGCTCTTTGAGAAATCAAAAGGCGGATCAAGAAGACCAAGACAAGCCAAAAGTGCAAGATATCACCAAGGGAAAAAGTCTCCCTTGCCGGGTAGGCGAGCCTGGTCAGGTCGAGGCCACCCCAAGAGCAAGTCCCAAGACCTCCCCGGCAAGAATTGCCAGGGCGCTGGCGGCCTGCTATCCCGCCAGGGCTCCATCGCTCCACCGCACAGTGACACAAGTTGCTTATCGGTGCGGTGTCGAGCCCCCAAGTGAATAAGTGGTAGTCATTCAGCACGTGGCAGCTATTCCTGAGGAAGATCACCCCTAAATGACACCCGTCCATGGGCGTGTCACGCAGGCAGGCTAGAAGGTGGTTGAATGGCATGGCAAGGATTGCCGGGCTGCATCCATGACGTGACACTAAGCAGTGCATTTAATGCACCTTGTCCTGTCTGCAGAGTTAGGTATGATAGCACTGTGGCTATCTAATCACTGGATAATGACTGTTTTGCCATTGTGGTAACTCCTCGACCTATAAAAGGAGGACCGAGGCAACCTTAGAAAGGATTCGGACCCTGGTACACTGATACGCATGTTGCTGCTCTCCCCGAGGCGACCTTGTCGGGCATGGGTATTGCGCGTTCGTCACGGTCTTCCACTCAATCCACCAAAGGAGGAGTAGGGTTTTACGCCTTGCGGCAGCCTGAACCTAGGAAAAAACCACTCGTGTCACCATTGCCGTGCTGTTCTACGACCTCCGCTCTTTGTGCAATGTGCTCTTCCCCTTGCCAAACCACAAAGGGGCTGATGGCCCCATAGGTGATCGTGTCGAACCACGACACCACCACCCGTATAAGCGGTCGTATGAGATGAGCACAAATGCCCACTACTGTAGGTTGGTCCAAACGCAATAGTCCAATCAGAGACCCTTCGATGAAACTGTGTGCGATGCATTAATCACAAACGGTGGTGTAATAAAACCGTCAAAAAAGATACAAAACGTTTGCGATGGCGGTGACATCAAACACGGTTCAGATTATAGTTGCATGTGCGATGCGTGGTAAACGATTAATCCAGTAGAACTGTTTGTGATGAGGCAGAACAACAGAAATGGGCAGCCAGATGAGGGTGTGTGCGATATACGGCATACAGTTCACTAGGATGAACTATGTGCGATTAGGCAACACAATAGAAACGGTCAGCCAGATCAAGGTGTGTGTGATGGAGGGCATACAGTTCACTTGGATGAACTGTTTGCGATGAGCCAAGACAACAGAAACAGTTCAACTGAACAAGATGTGTGTGATACGCCGCAAACAGGTCCGTAATCAGAAATGTGTGCGAAGACCAATAATAACACAAACGATTGCTGCTAATGAGCCGTGTGATTTGCTCTGTCTACAGAAGAATAACACATATATATATATATATATATATATATATATATATATATATATATAACTGAAATAAACATCCAATTACATATGTGACTATACAGATCATTCGCACACACCTCAATAAACAATTGCATGCATTCTAAACTATGAGAAACAATCGTCTAGTCATCTACTTCTTGTGATGCTCCCGCCACTGCTCTGTGGCTCGATCCATTGTCTGGGGTAGGAAGAAGACACTTCCTCATGTTGACGATCCGCCTGTACATCTTGTAGCTTGTGTACGCGTCCTTGGCTGCGTACTTGACATGTTGTTCATCCAGTCTCTGATGCGAGACATTGTGCCAGGAGTTCTTGTCCTTCTTGCTCTCATCCTTCATCTTCATGTAGTAGGGGTCGATGATGGCCGAGGCGAGGTCAACCAGGGAGTTATGTTTGTTGTTGTCGTTGCCCCAGACCTTGTAGTGGTCTTGGATGTTGACAAGATTCTGGCATTTCAAGCCTGAAACCTTGAGCGCTTTTAGATCGTTGGTGCTGTCCACCTTAGCGAAACTGTAGTCGGAGCTGTTGATCAACCTGGAGGAACACTCGCAAGGCCTTGTGGCCAGGTGGTAGTGGTAGACAAGGATGTCATGTCGCACGCACAACTGGGCGACGACAACCTTCTGATCGTGCCCGGCACGACAGCTGGTGTACTCGAGGTCGAAGCCGACCACTTGGTACTTGTCCTCAGCAAGCAACTGCTCCATAGTTTGGATGAAGCCCTCCACCGAGACCAGCTCATTTATGTGCACCACCGAGAGGGCCTTTCCCCTCACGTACGTGTCCACTACGTGATGCGTGGTGAACTGCCCCCCGTTGTCGTCGTCGGCCGCTGGGAGCGCCATTGGACCCACGGGGAGTGCCATTGGAACCACTGGATGTCCTCTCTGTATGTGTCGTCGTGGGAGTGCTTATTGTGTCATGTGGCGTGAGAGAAGAAGGTAAATGGCCGCAGGAATAAATGGGGGCCCCGCGGCCTGGATTCTCGGCGTGTCCGCGTGGCAGTTTTTGCAGCAGGTAAGTGCACCGTGGCGCCGCGCCCGGCACAACCGCATGCATAATGGCAGCACGAACGAACGTGATCGTGCACCGGCCCCAAACACTGGCAGCGCACATGGACGGACGAGGGAAGAGTGCCCGAAGGGATGCGAGAGCAGAGCGCGGGCAGCGGGACACGAGCAAAGCGCGCCGCGACCACGTCAACCGTGAGCAACCACACGCATAGAGCAGTTGAACACGCAGGGAATGATCATCTACAAGCCGGCCGGCAGTTGCTTTGCTGCGTAGAGAGCGGCCGTGTGCTACTACCACCGTCTTGGTCAATTAGTCCCATTTATATTCTGTGCCATATTTTGACCTTAAATTTAACCAACAAAATGTTAATGCATGTTATTAAAATTATATAATTGGAAACTATGTTCAAATACAAATCCAATGATATAATCTTTGGCGACATGCATTCATATTTTATTAGTTAAATCCTACTTATAAACCAGGACGGGGGTCGTAGGTAATTAAATCACAAACATTTTTTTTATTTACCGTATGTGTACGTGTCCTTTCATCCACCTCTCGCACGTCTTGCCACCCCGCTGCCGCAGACGGCTTCGAGCGCAAGCTGGAGCAGCGCGCGGGGGCATTCTTTTGGCCAAACGGTGGTGAGCCCGTTCCCACGCAACCGCGCAAGCTTCCCACCCGACTCGATGAAATCCCCCAAAATCCCAATGCTTACCAGCCTACTATATAAACCCTCACGGCTGGCGAGTCCGGCGTCGCATTTTCCCCTCCCTCCCTGTAGCTTATCTCATCTACTTCTCCCATAATTGCCAATGGCACCAGTCCGTCATCGTCGCTCAGCCACTCCGCCATCATCAGAGGACAGCTCCAGCTGGAAGGCTACACCACGGCGGCGGCTCAATCTCGGGCTTAGTGTAGTGTGCGTGGCATCCCTATTGGGTGTGCATGGAACACCCACCACACGCTCCGTCGCCGCTGCCCGTCGGCAGCTGTTGCCGGCCGCCGTTGCCGCCACACCACCATCGAAAGCCAGGGCCATCGCCCGCTCCGCCGCCGTGGCCCGAAGGCGGGAGGTGGCCGTCGTGGCCGCCACCCCACTACCGGCCACCATGACCATCACCCGCTCTACCACCGCGGCCCTAAGGCGGGAGGTGGTGGTCATGGCCGCCACCCCATCATCGGTCGCCGTGGCCGCCAGCCCACCGTCGACCGCTGGGGTCATCACCTGCTCCGCCACCATCGCCCGAAGGCGGGAGGTGGAGGTGGAGGCCCTCACATGCGTCAACGACCTTGCGCGCTACATCGAGTTCCTGCGGGAGGAGGAGGAGCGCCTCGTCGAGCACTCAAAGAGCCTTACCACCACTGTGGCTGCAGCACATGCCGACGCAGAGGCGAGGAATCAGGAGATCTACAAGGAGTCCTGCCGCTTCGAGAGGGGTCGTCTGGAGCGGCAGAGGGCGTTCGAGGTGAGCGTCGCTGAAGGTGCAGCAACGACAGGCACCGTATTGCAGTTGTCCAGCTCGTCGGTAGGCTCCTCCTCCTCTGCCTCTTACACAGCGTGCTCGACAAAGGAGAGGCTACCGGAAGTAGTACAAAGCCCCTCTGTAGTAGTAGTATTTAGGGGTTATTTTGTACAGTTCATCTGACTATAGATGTGGTAATTAAAGTTAGCTAATATATATAGTTGAACTAGCTATTTCAGTACGTGGTTGGCAACAATTGGGGAAAAGTTTGGTCAGTTCAGCTGTCGAGTTAAACTATTTGTATAAAGAATGACTGCTTAATCTATGAATGAAATCTATGCTTAATTACTGAAATTTAGTTGCAAAAATTAGATAGTGCTAGTGATTTTTAGCTGCATATTTTGACAAATGGGAGTGTTACAAGGTTGACAAATGGCAGTGTTACTAGCTCAACAAATGTCAATCTTTCCAGTTTGACAAATGGCATATACCCAATATGATAGATGCAAATCTTACCAAATTCTCTGTACGTGGTTGCACACGGGCCATCCGAAAAAACTGTTTGTGTTGAAGGGAGGTACAAATCCTGCTTGCCAGATTTTCTCTTGGCTTTGCACTGAAGTCTTGCTTTGCATACCATATTCCAATCTGAACCGTTTGCGTTGAAGAGCTGCACAAATCCTGCGCGGCGAATTTTCCCTTGGCATACTGGGGAAGACCATAGCTCTCACTTTGCATACGGGTGTTCTATCTAAAATGTTTGCGATCATGAGTTGCACAAATCCTGCTCGGCATATTTTTCCTTGGCTTACTAGGGAAGTTGTCGGTTTACATATGGGTGTTCTATCTAAAACATTTGTGATCAAGAGCTGCACAAATCCAGCTCAGCACATTCTCCATTGGCTTCCTGGGGAAGCTATCAGTTTGCATACGGGTGTTCTAACTAAAACGTTTGCGATGAGTGTTTTATATTTAAAAACCATTGATGTTTTTTTTAAGAAAATCATTTGATAAGTATGTACATTCAGAGAGAAAAATGCAAGTTTGTTCAAACCATATCTTTCATTCAGTCACACTGCGAATTTATATTCATCTGATCGAGATACAGTATTAAACCCAACTGGAAGACTAGTGGTAGATGATCCTTCTGCGTCATGGCGTTGGTGGAGGTCCGCAGGAGGGGAATGGGAGGCGAAAAGTAAGGCCGTCCGTATTAAACTGTGGTTTGGGCGCCATTAATGGAGAGTATGCGAGCAAGGCGAGCGGCCATGGAAGTCAAAGGGCTTTTTTCCTAGTGAGCCTGCGCGGCGTACAGCTCGCACGCTTCCCGGTGAGCCTGCGCATTGGAGTACAGCTCGCACGCCTCCTGTTCAGTCAAGCACATGTCTGCACGGCACCTCCTAGCCATTAAAAGAGTGAGGCGTGGCGTCACGTGAATGGTTAATAGAACGCACATCATTTAAATTATACAAAACATTTGAGATGTTAAAGTGGCAGCTATTTGTTTCAAAATGCCTTTGTTGGCTGTTATTCGAGTGCACCTTCTCTCAAAATGGACACGAAAAATACCACAGCATGTCGGGTGCCATTCCATGATAGCATGCCAAGTTTCATGAATTTTAGACGAGTTTTTGATTTACTAGAATTTAAAAAAAAAGTATCTCAATGTTTTGCAGGCAATCAACAGTGCCCTGGTGTTTGAAATTCATTCCCATTTCTTGCATGGCACCTAACCATGCACCCAAGGACACACATTTGATATGTCAACTCATTTTTCTGCACTGGAGCATGTGCATGTAGTTCAAATTTGAATTATGCACATAAAATGCCTAGAAAACCCAGCTAATGTATAAAAATGTCGTAGCGAACCCCGAAAAATCCCAAAAATTGACACAACACTCCTGTTATTCTATGTTGACACTAGAAAAAAATTTAAAAGCAAGAAGAGGCAACGGATATCATTTCATCCCCAAAGGTGGCAAATTCCCTACCGAAACCATCAGGCTTGTTGTGAGAAGCTCTGGTTTGCGAGAAGCTTATACCCAAACCTGCCCCAAATTGGACAAAAAATTTACCACGACATGTTGATGCCGTACCATGATACCATGTCAAGTTTCATGAATTTCAGATGAGTTTTCGATTTACTAGAATTTTAAAACCATGTATCTCAACGTTTGCGGCCGAGCGACGGTGGCAAGGTGTTTGACATTCATTCCCATTTCTTGCATGGGACCTAAGCATGCACCCAAGGACACAGATTTGATTTTTCAACCAATTTATATGCACTGGAGCATGTGCATGTAGTTCAAATTTGAATTATGCACATAAAATGCCTGGAAAACCCAGTTAATGTATAAAAATGTTCAAACGAACCCCGAAAAATTCCAAAATTTAACACAACACTCCTGTTGTTCTATGTTGACACTAGATAAATTATGAAAGCAAGAAGCGGCAACGGATATCGTTTCGTCCCCAAAGGTGGCACGTTCCCTACCGAAACCATCAGGCTTGTTGTCAGAAGCTCTGGTTTGTGAGAAGCTTATACCTAAACCTGCCCCATATGGGACCAATTTTTTACCACGGCATGTTGATGCTGCTCCATCATAGCATGCCAAGTTTCATGAATTTCAGATGAGTTCTGGATTTACTAGAATTTAAAAACCATGTATCTCGACATTTGCGGTCGAGCGACGGTGGCAAGGTTTTTGACATTCATTCCTATTTCTTGCGTGGGACCTAAGCATGCACCCAAGGACACAGATTTGATTTTTCAACCAATTTATATGCACTGGAGCATGTGCATGTAGTTCAAATTTGAATCAAGCACATAAATGCCTAGAAAACCCAGTTAATGTATAAAAATGTCCAAACAAACCCCAAAAAATACCAAAATTTAACACAACACTCCTGTTGTTCTATGTTGGCACTAGAAAAATTATGAAACCAAGAAGAGGCAACGGATATCGTTTCGTCCCCAAAGGTGGCATGTTCCTACTGAAACCATCAGGCTTGTTGTGAGAAGCTCTGGTTTGTGAGAAGCTTAAACCCAAACCTGCCCCAAATGGTACCAAACTTTTACCATGGCATGTTGATGCCGCTCCATGATAGCATGCCAAATTTCATGAATTTCAGACGAGTTTTGGATTTACTAGAATTTAAAAACCATGTATCTCAACGTTTGCGGCCGAGTCACGGTGGCAAGGTGTTTGACATTCATTCCCATTTCTTGCATGGGACCTAAGCATGCACCCAGGGACACAGATTTGATTTTTCAACCAATTTATATGCACTGGAGCATGTGCATGTAGTTCAAATTTGAATTATGCACATAAAATGCCTAGAAAACCCAGTTGATGTATAAAAATGTCCAAACAAACCCTGAAAAATTCCAAAATTTAACACAACACTTCTGTTCTTCTATGTTGACACTAGAAACATTATGAAAGAAAGAAGAGGCAACTGATATTGTTTCGTCCCCAAGGTGGGACGTTCCCTACCGAAACCATCAGGCTTGTTGTGAGAACCTCTAGTTTGTGAGAAGCTTATACCCAAACCTGCCCCAATTGGGACCAAATTTTTACCGTGACATGTTGATGCCGCTCCATGATAGCATGCCAATTTTCATGAATTTTAGACGAGTTTTGGATTTATTAGAATTTAGAAATCATGTATCTCAATGTTTGCGGTCGAGCGACGGTGGCAAGGTGTTTGACATTCATTCCTATTTCTTGCATGGGACCTAAGCATGCACCCAAGGACATAGATTTGATTTTTCAATCAATTTATATGCACTGGAGCATGTGGATGTAGTTCAAATTTGAATTATGCACATAAAATGCCTAGAAACCCCAGTTAATGTATAAAAATGTCCAAACGAACCCCAAAAAATTCCAAAATTTAACACAGCACTCCTGTTCTTCTATGTTGACACTAGAAAATTTATGAAAGCAAGAAGTGGCAACGGATATCGTTTCGTACCCAAAGGTGGCACGTTCCCTACCGAAACCATCAGGCTTGTTGTGAGACGCTCTGGTTTGTGAGAAGCTTATACCCAAACCAGCCCGAAATGGGACCAAACTTTTACCACGGCATGTTGATGCCGATGCATGATAGCATGCCAAGTTTCATGAATTTCACACGAGTTTTGGATTTACTAGAATTTAAAAACCATGTATCTCAACGTTTGCAACCGAGCAACGGTGGCAAGGTGTTTGACATTCATTCCCATTTCTTGCATGGGACCTAAGCATGCACTCAAGGACACATATTTGACTTTTCAACCAATTTATATGCACTGGAGCATGTGCATGTAGTTCAAAATTGAATTATGCACATAAAATGCCTAGAAAACCCAGTTAATGTATAAAAATGTCCAAACGAACCCCGAAAAATTCCAAAATTTAACACAACACTCCTGTTGTTCTATGTTGACACTAGATAAATTATGAAAGCAAGAAGCGGCAACGGATATCATTTCGTCCCCAAAGGTGGCACGTTCCCTACCGAAACCATCAGGCTTGTTGTCAGAAGCTCTGGTTTGTGAGAAGCTTATACCCAAACCTGCCCCAAATTGGACAAAAAATTTACCACGACATGTTGATGCCGTACCATGATACCATGTCAAGTTTCATGAATTTCAGATGAGTTTTCGATTTACTAGAATTTTAAAACCATGTATCTCAACGTTTGCGGCCGAGCGACGGTGGCAAGGTGTTTGACATTCATTCCCATTTCTTGCATGGGACCTAAGCATGCACCCAAGGACACAGATTTGATTTTTCAACCAATTTATATGCACTGGAGCATGTGCATGTAGTTCAAATTTGAATTATGCACATAAAATGCCTAGAAAACCCAGTTAATGTATAAAAATGTCCAAACGAACCCCGAAAAATTCCAAAATTTAACACAACACTCCTGTTGTTCTATGTTGACACTAGATAAATTATGAAAGCAAGAAGCGGCAACGGATATCGTTTCGTCCCCAAAGGTGGCACGTTCCCTACCGAAACCATCAGGCTTGTTGTCAGAAGCTCTGGTTTGTGAGAAGCTTATACCTAAACCTGCCCCATATGGGACCAATTTTTTACCACGGCATGTTGATGCTGCTCCATCATAGCATGCCAAGTTTCATGAATTTCAGATGAGTTCTGGATTTACTAGAATTTAAAAACCATGTATCTCGACATTTGCGGTCGAGCGACGGTGGCAAGGTTTTTGACATTCATTCCTATTTCTTGCGTGGGACCTAAGCATGCACCCAAGGACACAGATTTGATTTTTCAACCAATTTATATGCACTGGAGCATGTTCATGTAGTTCAAATTTGAATCAAGCACATAAATGCCTAGAAAACCCAGTTAATGTATAAAAATGTCCAAACAAACCCCAAAAGATACCAAAATTTAACACAACACTCCTGTTGTTCTATGTTGGCACTAGAAAAATTATGAAACCAAGAAGAGGCAACGGATATCGTTTCGTCCCCAAAGGTGGCATGTTCCTACTGAAACCATCAGGCTTGTTGTGAGAAGCTCTGGTTTGTGAGAAGCTTAAACACAAACCTGCCCCAAATGGGACCAAACTTTTACCATGGTATGTTGATGCCGCTCCATGATAGCATGCCAAATTTCATGAATTTCAGACGAGTTTTGGATTTACTAGAATTTAAAAACCATGTATCTCAACGTTTGCGGCCGAGTGACGGTGGCAAGGTGTTTGACATTCATTCCCATTTCTTGCATGGGACCTAAGCATGCACCCAGGGACACAGATTTGATTTTTCAACCAATTTATATGCACTAGAGCATGTGCATGTAGTTCAAATTTGAATTATGCACATAAAATGCCTAGAAAACCCAGTTGATGTATAAAAATGTCCAAACAAACCCTGAAAAATTCCAAAATTTAACACAACACTTCTGTTCTTCTATGTTGACACTAGAAACATTATGAAATAAAGAAGAGGCAACTGATATCGTTTCGTCCCCAAAGGTGGCACGTTCCCTACCGAAACCATCAGGCTTGTTGTCAGAAGCTCTGGTTTGTGAGAAGCTTATACCTAAACCTACCCCATATGGGACCAATTTTTTACCACGGCATGTTGATGCTGCTCCATCATAGCATGCCAAGTTTCATGAATTTCAGACGAGTTCTGGATTTACTAGAATTTAAAAACCATGTATCTCGACATTTGCGGTCGAGCGACGGTGGCAAGGTTTTTGACATTCATTCCTATTTCTTGCATGGGACCTAAGCATGCACCCAAGGACACAGATTTGATTTTTCAACCAATTTATATGCACTGGAGCATGTGCATGTAGTTCAAATTTGAATCAAGCACATAAATGCCTAGAAAACCCAGTTAATGTATAAAAATGTCCAAACAAACCCCAAAAAATACCAAAATTTAACACAACACTCTTGTTGTTCTATGTTGGCACTAGAAAAATTATGAAACTAAGAAGAGGCAACGGATATCGTTTCATCCCCAAAGGTGGCATGTTCCTACTGAAACCATCAGGCTTGTTGTGAGAAGCTCTGGTATGTGAGAAGCTTAAACCCAAACCTGCCCCAAATGGGACCAAACTTTTACCATGGCATGTTGATGCCGCTCCATGATAGCATGCCAAATTTCATGAATTTCAGACGAGTTTTGGATTTACTAGAATTGAAAAACCATGTATCTCAACGTTTGCGGCCGAGTGACGGTGGCAAGGTGTTTGACATTCATTCCCATTTCTTGCATGGGACCTAAGCATGCACCCAGGGACACAGATTTGATTTTTCAACCAATTTATATGCACTGGAGCATGTGCATGTAGTTCAAATTTGAATTATGCACATAAAATGCCTAGAAAACCCAGTTGATGTATAAAAATGTCCAAACAAACCCTGAAAAATTCCAAAATTTAACACAACACTTCTGTTCTTCTATGTTGACACTAGAAACATTATGAAAGAAAGAAGAGGCAACTGATATTGTTTCGTCCCCAAGGTGGGACGTTCCCTACCGAAACCATCAGGCTTGTTGTGAGAATCTCTAGTTTGTGAGAAGCTTATACCCAAACCTGCCCCAATTGGGACCAAATTTTTACCGCGGCATGTTGATGCCGCTCCATGATAGCATGCCAATTTTCATGAATTTTAGACGAGTTTTGGATTTATTAGAATTTAGAAATCATGTATCTCAATGTTTGCGGTCGAGCAACGGTGGCAAGGTGTTTGACATTCATTCCTATTTCTTGCATGGGACCTAAGCATGCACCCAAGGACATAGATTTGATTTTTCAACCAATTTATATGCACTGGAGCATGTGGATGTAGTTCAAATTTGAATTATGCACATAAAATGCCTAGAAAACCCAGTTAATGTATAAAAATGTCCAAACGAACCCCAAAAAATTCCAAAATTTAACACAGCACTCCTGTTCTTCTATGTTGACACTAGAAAATTTATGAAAGCAAGAAGTGGCAACGGATATCGTTTCGTACCCAAAGGTGGCACGTTCCCTACCGAAACCATCAGGCTTGTTGTGAGACGCTCTGGTTTGTGAGAAGCTTATACCAAAACCAGCCCCAAATGGGACCAAACTTTTACCACGGCATGTTGATGCCGATGCATGATAGCATGCCAAGTTTCATGAATTTCAGACGAGTTTTGGATTTACTAGAATTTAAAAACCATGTATCTCAACGTTTGCGACCGAGCAACGGTGGCAAGGTGTTTGACATTCATTCCCATTTCTTGCAAGGGACCTAAGCATGCACTCAAGGACACATATTTGATTTTTCAACCAATTTATATGCACTGGAGCATGTGCATGTAGTTCAAATTTGAATTATGCACATAAAATGCCTAGAAAAACCAGTTAATGTATAAAAAATGTCCAAACGAACCCCAAAAAATTCCAAAATTTAACACAACACTCCTGTTGTTCTATGTTGACACTAGAAAAATTATGAAAGCAAGAAGAGGCAACGGATATCATTTCGTCTAGAAAGGTGGCACGTTCCCTACCAAAACCATCAAGCTTGTTGTGAGAAGCTCTTGTTTGTGAGAATATTATACCCAAACCTGCCCCAAATGGGACCAAATTTTTACCATGGGATGTTGATGCCACTCCATGATAGCATGCCAAGTTTCATGAATTTCAGAAGAGTTTTGGATTTACTAGAATTTAAAAACTATGTATTTCAATGTTTGCGGCCGAGCAACGGTGGCAAGGTGTTTGACATTCATTCCCATTTCTTGCATTGGACCTAAGCATGCAACCAAGGACACATATTTGATTTTTCAACCAATTTATATGCACTGGAGCATGTGCCTATAGTTCAAATTTGAATTATGCACATAAATGCATAGAAAACTCAGTTAATGTATAAAAATGTCCAAACGAACCCCGAAAAATTCCAAAATTTAACATAACACTCCTGTTGTTCTATGTTGATAGTAGAAAAATTTTGAAATCAAGAAGAGGCAATGGATATCGTTTCCAAAATTTAGCATGCCAAGGTTCATGAATTTCAGACGAGTTTTGGATTTACGAGAATTACAAAAGCAAGTACCTCAACGTTTGCCGGAGAGCCACGGTGTCATGGTGTTTGAAATTCATCCCCATTTCTTGCACGGGACATAAGCATCAACCCATGGACACATATATGATTTTACAACCCATTTTGGTGCACTGGAGCATGTGCTTGTAGTTTAAGTTTGAATTGAGCACCTGAAATGCCTAGAAAACCAAGTTAATGTATAAAAATGTCCAAACGAACCCTGAATAATTCCTTTTTTTACAACACACTTATAGTTGCATGTTCACTGCAGATAAAAGTTCTAGCAATTCAACCACACTCCTTTGCCGCTGTGACCCCATTATGTAATTCAAATCAAGACGAAAAATCAAGTAGATCGCACACATTTAATTATCACCAACCGTGTGAGATGCATCACAAAATATCTTGGAGGACCATTGGAGTATAGTACGCATATGGCTTACGCGAGAAGGTGCGTCGGCTACAGTCCACAGCCGGCGTGTCAAGCACACTAGCTTGCTCCCCAAATATCATTTCACTGTTCAATCATCACCGGTGAAAGATGGGGACTTGGACCGGCTTCGTGAGGGCAACTTCAGCGGCCCACTCTGGCGAGAGTGCGGCAATCAGCTGCCAGGCGCGTGCTAACAGGCTTCGTGAGCGCGACCGCAATCTGTGACCGGGCGGCCAAGGCAGCCCAAATGGCCGCTGTTGCTTCTCAGGTGGTGGTAGCAACATCTGAATCGGGGATAGAAACTGGCAAGAGCGGCATAGCAGCTGTCCGTTCCGCAGCGGCCTTAGCCCTAATGGAGGCTGCCCGCGACCATGTCGAGGCCACCCATGCCCATCTTGTGGCGGTGACCACACAAATCAAATGAAGCTTCTCCGACAACGGTCGGCAACCCACGACTGAAGGGTTGGCAATCGCCAAGAGCGTTCGAGCAGCCGTCCGTTCCTCCGCGGCATACCTTGCCATGACGGAGCCCGTCCAAGCCCAGATCATGGCCGCCCACGCCCAGCTCATGGCGGCCTTTTCCAAAGAGATGGAGGACGCGGATGGCGAGATGCTTGCCGAGTATGGTGCGATGGATGCCATTGAGCCCCTTCCCCAGGAGATCGTCGGGCGCGAGCTGGACATGGAGGAGGCGGCGGAGATCTACAAGCACTAGCCAGAGTAGTACTCTTTGTTTTGTTTAATTAAGAGTGCCGCTCTTTAATTTGTTAGAGTAATGTTTAGGTCAGCTAGCTCTATTTAATTGCTGAACTTGCTCGATTAAGAAGTGTGGGTGTGCTGTAGTCTCCTTTGTGTACCCAAATTATGCAATGATGTGGATGACCACTGTAACCAGGGAAATTTGAACCAAAAATTTTCATGTTCAAACTCATCACACACGCGTTAAGCTATATGAATCGTTTGTGATGTTCACATATCATACACAGTGCTGAATAAGGGACCATGTCTGATGACACTTTGCGCACTAGTTTTTTCGCTGCACGGATCCAAAAAATTTGGCTTCCGCGGAAATATCTGCCTCCCTACCCCCTCCCCCTTACCAAAAGCCAAATTTCCTCTGTTTCCACCTTCCTTTCCAAGTTGAAACCTTCACTCCTTGCTTGCAGCGCTGCCTCCTCGTCGGCGACCCTCCTTCACGCTGCTCGGCCTTGTCGATCCAGGCAGGTAATCCACACCCGACCCCTATCCTCCTCCTCCTTCCACATCCCACATGCCTCGACCGCTGGCGTGACATCTTCCACCCAAATCACCGACCCTCCCCCAAATAAGCGCTACCCTAAGCCATGGTGCACGCAGTATAGCTAGGAGCTCAAGGAGCATTTGGCAGCGGAGAAGCAAATCGCGGACGCACCCGCGAATGATGTCGCGATGGCTGCCATTTGTGCCGACCCCCAGATCTTGGAGGAGACCTCGCCGTCGAGGCCACCATCGACGCCTCATGCACCGATGCCGCGACGTGGTTGGCTTCTTTAAACGACAGCTCATGGCATTTTCTCGAGGCCACCGTCGGTGCCTTCGATGAAGACTACGAGGTGTTTTCTCAGCATGCCCGTGCTTACCTCAACTCGAGAGCCAGCAGGTTGGTGCCATGAGCGGCTCAGGCAACTCACCACTACGACGAGGGCACCCATGATGTGGAGGCCTCGCCCTCTTCCAGGTCGAAGGAGCCAATCATCATCGATATCTCCGATGATGAGGAGTAGCTTGTCTTATTAGCTCACTATAAGGACCTATGTTCAGTTTGCTAGCTACGCCGGTTAAGCATGCTTGGTTTACCCGTTGCATGTGCTGCTCCTGCCTTTCCTTAACAAATTATAGTGAATTGCCCTATCTACTTTTACCATGCAATCTGTTGCTCTAGTGTATATATTCTATATGTCGTGCAATGTGGTGCTCACTTATTGACTGTTTGTTTAATTAGTTGTCGTGTTCAGTTAACTGTTTGGTTCAATTCTGCAAATGTGATGTTCAATTCTTTAGGGTGCAATTTTGTATTGTCTTCCATGTGAGAAATAAATCGAATTTATCTTTACAAAATACATGATAAACAAATACAATTGCTATATTTCCAAGTTGTCAAGAATGCTTGGTTTGGTTAGCTGTCTGATCTTCTAGTATGTTATACATTGTGCAATGTGGTGCTCAGTTAACATTTGGTTCATTTGTTGTGTTGTTTAGTTAACTGTTTGGTTCAATTCTGTAATGCGATGTTTAATTGTTGTGGGTGCATTCTGTTATTGTATACCATGTGAGAAATAAATCAAATTTGGTTGTACTAAATACATGAGAAACAAATAAAATTGCTATATTTCCAAGTTGTTAAGCATGCTTGGTTTGGTTAACTCTCTGATCTTCTATTAGGAGTATGTTATATTGTGCAATGTGGTGCCCAGTTAATGTTTGGTTCATTTGTTGTGGTGTTTATTTAACTGCTTGGTTCAATTCTACAATGCAATGTCCAATTGTCATGGGTAGAATTTTGTATTGTTGTGCATGTGAGGAATAAATCGAATATGGCTGTCCTTAATACATGAGAAACATATACAATTGCTATATTTCCTAGTTCTTAATCATGCTTGGTTTGGATAAATGGGTTTTCCATGTGGCTTGAATTAATCTGATGAATCTGCATTGTGCGTATTTTTCATCAACATATTTTATTGATAGCATGCGAACCCTCACTTAACCTGATCACTAACTACCTTATATGTGTTGCAGGGAAACAATGGGAAGCACTGAGGTTTACAATCGAGGTTTGCACATCCATGGTCATTTGTCTAATAGCACAATATTGTGCACTTGTAGGAACCATTCTAATATTTAGGTTTTTATCAATTTGGTCTTGCACATGTAGGTCCTGCTGTCAGAGGTTTTGACCCACTGTTCGACCCTATTTGCATATGGGGAAATGAGTTGTCGATGAATATCAGTCAAGTCAAGAAACTCAGAAAGAATGTTAGGATAAAGAAATTAGCAACAAAAAACAATAAGATCTTTGTCTGCATAATGAAAAAGACACCAGTTCACTACAGGATGGTACTAACTATTATACCTTGCCTTTTTTATTCCTTTGCCCCATTTCCAATATAGAGAAGTGTTGACACCAGATTTTGGCATAGTCAAAAACATAATTAAGAAGGCCTCAAATGGAAAAGTGATCAAAGTGAGAAAGTTCTGTATCGTCAAAAGGAGAAACTTTGATATTTGGGCCATAGCCATCCAATCTCATTTCTAAGTCCGAAGTTGTGTTTGAAATACTGAGATTTTGTGTCCAAAACACTGTTCGACTGATTACGCCCCCTAGACGGCCTCATATGGAAAACTGATATACACGAATTGTCTTCATCTCGTCGAAAAGATCGCTTTTCATATAAAAATTGTATCAATCCGAGATCATATGTAAAAGCTACAGCCACCTGAGTGCGCCCTGTCACGGGGCAAAAGTGGCACGCCCCATCAGACACGGTGTCTGATGGGTAGCGCGAGTAATAGTCTGTCTTGCGTGAGCGATTTGGCCCTGAAGATGGCCTCGAATTGAAAAACATCCAACATGAAAGTTGCTCGTCTCATTGAAATGGTCAAATTTACTTTTAGGCTCATCTTCATCCGAGGACGTTTGTGGCCTGTGGGACCTAAGAACCCAACTGATGTTCCAGACTTAACTAAATCCGAGTTCGTTTAATTTTGGAAAGATTTGGAGTCCTTTTATTGTACGGGAAGTCCATCCACCTCTTATATACCTAAGGGGTGACGGCCGACTAAACAACACACAATCGAACAAATCATCTACCACTTTTACCTTTATTTTTATCTCTCTCCCTTGTTTTTCTTCTTCCTCGTTCTTCGTTCGTTCTTCGTTTGCAGGGTGGCGAACCTTGAGGCCCTAGGGGAGATCAGGTCAACCTAGGGCAACCCATAGCCGCCGTGCACCCTGATGGGGTCCCTCCCGGGCGTGTGGGGTTTCGGGTCTACAAAAGAGCCCGTCGGATTGTCTTGTGTACCGTGCTTCCGGCAGGTCACCTTTGACGTGAGCTGCGGTGCATCACCCCCGGCGTCGAGGGTACACGGTGGTGTGTTCATGTGCGAACACACTTTTTGGCGACTCCGCTGGGACGAAGCTTTGAACGGTCTCCGTCCCGTTCTTGCTACGAACAGATCGTCATCTAGGGTTTGCAATCTACAAAGGTAACATGAATACCCAATTCACTTATGTAGATGCAAATAATGCATATGTTGTTGCTAGATCGTTTAATGAGCATAATGTATCGTCTAGCCCTAGCTTTATCAATCATGCATCTAATTATGTGCAAGAGCCGATGCAAAAAAATCTCCATGCTTCTACCTCATATAATTTTAGCAACATGGAACATATGTATACCAACTCCCATGCATCGGTAGCCCCACAAATCCATATGCCGATGAACAACATGATGAGTTCCATTAATCAAGTTGAAACACCTCACATAGGAACTTCCGATAGTATGCAACAAAGTGTTTCACCTTTTTATTCATCGGCAACTAGCTTGCAATATGTTAATCAAAACATGCCGGTGGATAGGGGAATTGGCCATGCTACTACTAGTTATCCGGCCAATTACCCTCAATCATCATATGCTACACCTCATGCTACTAATTTTTGGCATCATATGCAACTATAGGTATTCATAATTCGGCTTCGCACCTTCACGCTAATAGCCGAATAAATGAAAATTCTATATGATCAAATGTGTCTTCGCCTAGTATCGTAGCATACAATGTTTTGCCTGCACAATTACAGAATTTCGGTGACATCTCGTTACCGAAAGAGTCTAAAAGTGTCGGGGGCAATTCTATCCAGATTGGGTCATTAAGAAAAATATTAAGTCTTTTTGGGACGAATGCAATGTTTTTCTACATGAATTAATAAAAGAGGGAAAGCCTATTAATTCTGCTGCAATCCAAGCTAGATTAGGTCAAAAAGAGAAAGCATTGGGTGTGGATAGACTTATAAAAAAAGGTGGTGATTCGGATAACAAAGTTAATTCGGCTATAGAAAAGACCGAATCAAATATTACGTATGCCGAATCTTTTCTAGAAAAATAGGACGACAAGGTGTTGGGGAGCTATTCAAAAGAGGAACACATATCGTTCAAGTAACGCAACCATCATGCTCTCCAAATGTGTTTGAAAAGGTATGTCTAGCAAGTGACTTACCTATCTTCCGATTTGGTCGCAACTTTATTGTTGATGCTTCTATAAGAAAAATTCTCAGAAGTAATTTTGAAAGACCAATGAAGAAGGGAAATTTACTTGTTAGCAATACAACTATTATAGAACATATCGGTCAACCTATTGTGCCATTTATAAAGACCAATAGTGACCTATTATTGTAGCCAAAGTTTTCCTCATTGCTTTATCAAAATTTCATATCTAATTGGGTAGCTTTGCTTGATTCATACTCGGCTTGCACTTGGTCTCAATTGAGACATGTGTATTCTAAATATTTTCGTTTCAGAAATTTAAAGCAAAGGTCAAATTCTTTTGAGAAATCCGATCCTAATATAATAGCTTATCCAAATACATCGGAGATAGGGTGCAAAACACAATGCATAGCCAAATGGGGATATTCCAAATTTGAACCATTCGTTTGCTTAACTCCAAAGCCGTTCGCACACCAAGATCGGCTAGAAAACAACAAGTATACCTTCAATTCAAGCATGTGTGATAAAAAATTTGATTTGTTGCTGAAAAATAATTACATTAGAATTCTTGATCACTATGTCAAGCCATCAATCAAAGAACGAATGTATTGTAAGTTGCATGATTCGTCCAAGCATAATTTTGAGGATTGCAACATGTTTCGTCAAATAGTCAAATCGGCCATTGATAGAGGACGATTGAAATTTGTTGAGACACCAAGAGATCACCAGTCTATTCCGATTGGTACTGATGGCAAACGATTTTTGCATCGGCTACTTCAAGCCGATCCATTTCAACATGAGAAGGTAAAAAATGTGGATAATGGGATCAAGCTTTCAAGTAAAGAAGTTGTTCAAGAGCACAATGATAATATTCTTGAGGACGAAAATTCCATTGAGGTTGCGCAAAAGACACCAAGTATTGGGTGGCAACAAGAAAATCCAAAGATCGGTGCAAGCACAACCAAAGAAAGCAAAGGCCGAGGTAAGCACAAAGGTAAAAAGCCGAAAGTCACTTTCGCGCAACTATTGGAAAAATATAAGAAGATAAGTGAGGCGAACAGTGTTTATCGGCCAAGTAATTCAAGAGCATCAAGACCACCCCCTAGGCGCAAAACCAAGGATCCATATTGGCAAAATGAGAATTCTAATGCAGTATATTCGTATCCATATTTTGTGCCGCCAATGCCAATGCCATGGGTACCTTCCTATGATCATGTAAATACATATCCATCGTGGGATAGGTATGATACAAGGGCGCATACTTCATCTTATTTTAGACCGTCTCACAAACATTATGCAGATCCAAAAAGATCAACATTTGAACAAGCACATGTCAAAGACCGTTTCAATCATAAGGAATCGGTCCGGAGCTCAAGGAACAAGAAAGAGGTGGTCAAGCAAGTTTACCGTGTTAAAAAAGATGGTCGTAAGAATGCTACTTTAGATTCGATCTCAAATGAAAAAGAGCCAATTAAAGTGTTGACATTGGCTACTAAAGGAAATGAGACAAGTCAATCAAGTGCCAAATCTGAAGAGAACAAGTTGAGAGTGCACAAGGTAAAACAGGAATTGCCATTGCTTCAAACAAAATCGCAGCCGGGGTGCTCACTCGGCTTATCATATTGGCAATTTAAGAAATTACGAAAACTTAGTGCACAAGAACTTGAAGAAAGGAACATGACATGGGTTCCCAAAGGAAGTACTCAAAATAGGAATTATGTGCAAGCTTCCATTACAAGAAGTGCAGCAATGGTGAAGATGGAAAAGGGTGAAAACTATGTAGGACCAAGCCGAAGGTTTGAACATCTTCGGTCCACACATTACCCATATTCCTCAACTATGTCGTTGATGCCTATGCTATGGAATTCGTCATCGGGTATGATTGGTTACCCTCAATGGGCTTATTTTAATCCATGGATGCAATATAATTTCTTACATCATGAAAGGGTATTACCAAATCATTATATGTTCGATTAGCTTCACTTTTGTTGCTAATCTAAATGGCCGATATATACTTATCATCCTAAGCACGTACAAAATGGCGGATGGAGTGTTGACATCACGCTTAGAAAAAACTTCGTGCAAGTTATTTTTTCGGCACACAAGTTTTGCCGAAAAACAGGGGGGCATGTGTTGACACCAGATTTTGCCATAGTCAAAAACATAATTAAGAAGGCCTCAAATGGAAAAGTGCTCAAAGTGAGAAAGTTATGTATCGTCAAAAGGAGAAACTTTGATATTTGGGCCATAGCCATCCGATATCATTTCTAAGGCCGAAGTTGTGTTAGAAATACTGAGATTTTGTGTCCAGAACATTGTTCAGCTAATTACGTCCCCGAGACGACCTCATATGGAAAACTGACCTATACGAATTGTCTTCGTCTCGTCGAAATGATCAATTTTGATATAAATATCATATCAATCAGAGATCATATGTAAAAGTTACAGCCACCTGAGTGCAGCCCTGTCACAGGGCAAAAGTGGCGCGCCCCATCAGACACGGTGTCTGGTGGGTAGCGCGAGTAATAGTCTGTTTTGTGCAAGCGATTCGGCTGGGAAGATGGCCTCGAATCGAAAAACGTTCAACACAAAAGTTGTTCGTCTCGTCGAAACGGTCAAATTTTCTTTTTGGCTCATCTTCATCTGAGGTCGTTTGTGGCTTGTGGGACCTAAAAACTGAACTGATTTTCCAGACTTACCTAAATCCGAGTTCGGTTAATTTTGGAAAGATTTAGACGTGATTTGGAGACCTTTTCTTGTACGGGAAGTCCATACGCCTCTTATATATCTAAGGGGTGACGGCCGATTGAACAACACACAATCGAACAAATCATCTACCACTTTTACCTTTACTTATATCTCTCTCCCTTGTTTTTCTTCTTCCTCGTTCTTCGTTCATTCTTCGTTTGCAGGGCGGCGAACCTTGAGGCCCTAGGGGCGATCAGGTCAACCTAGGGCAACCCATAGCCGCTGCGCGCCCTGACGGGGTCCCTCCCGGGCGTGTGGTGTTTTGGGTCTACAAAAGCGCCTGCCGGATTGCCTTTGTACCGCGCTTCCGGACGGGTCTCCTTCGACGCGAGCTGCGGTGCATCACCCTCGGTGTTGGAGGTACACGGTGACGTGTTCATGTGCGAACGAGAATATATTTATGCACATCCTTGTTTTCAGGCGTTTCCAAAGCAGTTCACTAATGATTACCTCTCAAACCACCTGTATGGTCAGGAGGCGAGGAAGGCATTCATACAACACCCACGGTTCAATATTGAAGTGTTCCTGAAGAGGACGAAGGATGGACGGTCAATCATCCACAGGTTTAGTCGGGACCTTCAACATCAATGAAGGCTCAATATTCTCCTTCCGCTTCAGCAGTTTTCCAGATGTGATTCATCTGTCTATGTACCGTCTATGATGCTAATTTCGAAAGGTTATAGATGTTCCATGTGAAACTTGGTGCTGGTGCAGTTGTGTAATGGGGTAGCTGAGTGCTGAAGTTCTATGATGTTATACTCTGATGTATTTCAATTATGAAATCCTGCTTCCTTAATATGAAAATGAAATATATTGTGTGCTTAATATGAAATGTCAATTAGATTAATAAATGGATTATTAATAATAGGACAATTAGCCTGCTAATGGCCAATTAGCCTGCTAATTGGATTTTCTATTGCAAACGGTTATTGAGGAAACACCGTGGGCGATGACATCAGGCAACGCACACAGTTTCTAGGAATAAACCGTGTTGTATCAATGAACAATCACACACAACATCCTCTTGAAAACTGTTTGCGTTAGGCCACCTTGTGCAAACATTTACCACATAAAAAGTGTGTGTGATGGACAGCCTTTGCCACATAGTTTCTTCTATGCACTGTGTATGATGCATTCCATAACGCAAATGATAAAATTGTTAATATCGTCTGCAATGGCAACGCTATCACAAACGATTTAATGGGGAAATATGTGTGTGATGTACCTGTGAATGGAAACGTTTTCCTTGGAGTGACTGTGTGGGATGTATATACGAACAGAAACGTACTTCATGGATTAAATGTGTGGGATGTACGTACTAACAGAAACGTATTCCTTGGATTGACTGTGTGGAATGTACATACGAACGGAAACGTTTAGTCGGGACTGACTATGTGGGATATACTTACGATCGGAAACGATTTGGCCTGTATAATTGTATTTTTTTGGCACAACTGTACGTATAACCGTATTTGATCGGTCGCCCGTCGCGCACGACCTCATTTTGCCGAGCGTGTGCCAGGAGGGCCTATCCCCGATGGTTTCTAGGTCGTTTGGGAAGGACCCCCCTATTGCAGTCACTCACTCGGCGACTGTTCAGAACACCGTCGTAGAAAGGGGTTAAAAACCGTTTGTATAGCACCTCGTTGTACCAGTGGCCGGTAAGTTTTCAAGAAGAATGAAAGTGTTCCATGCAGACGCTTGCGTCCGCATGAGGGTCGTTTCGTATCCTGGCGGCCCCAATAAGCCCGAGGAAGAAGGTATTTTTCCCCATCTCTCTCTTTTCTTCTTCTTCTTCCTCCAAACCTCTCAAAACCCTAGCAAAACTTCGCCCGATATCTCTACTCGCTCGATTTCAATTCAAATCCTTCCATTAGATCGATCACGGTATGTTTCTCCTCCGATCCCCAAGTTATTTTTTGCGAATCCATGTTCTACATGCCTAGCATTGCCATGACTAGGATATGCATATTTATTATTCAAATTTGAGTTTGGCTTGGATTCATTGATGTTTTTAGAGGGGTATGACATTATGATTGCCGTAGGATCAATATTGTTTAAATGTATTGGACTGAAAAATTGTTTTATAGATGTTTACACTAAGGTCTTCTCACATACACGGTGATTCAGTTCATCCACGGCACTGCCACAACAAGTTTTTACCCAGGGGATCGTCTTTACCGATCATGAAGCAAGAAGAAAGTTTAGGCAACTAAGCACGAGGAAGATCAAACCAACAAAGTGCTCTTGTGCGATAACACTCTCCAAGCTAGGTATTACTCATGATTTCAATTTGCTTTCTCATAATGCCGAGTTGCACCATTTTGTTTATCAGGGATGTGAGAAATATGAACGCTTGATGCTTGAGTTTCTTAGTACTCTCTCGCATAATGTTGGTTCGATGCCCAATGCATATGAGGAGGAGAGGATCACTTTCTGTCTCCTGGACCAAGACTTCAACATCACTTTTCAACAGTAGTGTGATTACTTTGGCTTCACCAACAATGATGATGACATGCACCATGTTTTTATTACACTAAGCCGCACCCAAGGCAAACCTTTAATTTGATGAGCATGACATGCTCATGAGCTAGTTGCATTGAAAGTCCTGCTATACGTTATTTCTATTATGTTATCACTAACTCGTTGCAGGCACAAGGAGAAGTTTATAAGGTGAATGAGGAGAACATGCAAGTTCTCAGGAAAGCAGCAAAGATTTACGTTGGTTATTCGCCCAACCTAGGGGCAATACTTTTGCTACACCCCGTGCGTCAAGCAAATCATGCACAAGAAGATATCGTGTGTGGAGGAGTGATCACCTTGTTGGCCAACGCCCTTGGTCTCAACTATAGTCACCTTCGCCCCATTGTCGGTAACACACTTGTTGATTCGTGTTCTTACTAGTGCTGGAATGGTCGTAGTTTGTAATGGCTGTCATTGCATTAGAATTCCTGGAGTGGCACACTTGTTGCCTACTCCTATGCCTAACCGTTTCTCCGTCGAGCATGGACAACTGCATTATGTTGCACAGGAAGGAGATGCGACTTTTGACCAAGAAGGCCCAGAACCAGAACAAGTAGATGAAGCAGAACTCTCCACTGATGAAGAAGAGGAGCACCCCAACAAGACTACACCACCTATGCGGACCTCGGCAGCCTTCAGGGCTCCATTGATTATATGAGCAACCTCGCCGCATCCCTTCGAGGCACGTCCGCCTACATGAACATGAATTTCTCCAACAGGAGCCAGGAGTGGGCTCCTGACCAACCACCACAATGATCTCCTCGGTTTGGGCTTGCAAAAGCCTATGCTTGGGGGAGGTTATCTCACCACTCTACATCAAGATGTGGCAGTATTTGAATAAATTGTAATGAGGTTGTACTTAAGCTCGAGGAGCTTCAAAACACTCGTGTTGGTTTATTCCAACAATTTTCTTTTTTTTCTTTTGCAAGTTAGTTTTTTCAAAAAATAGAATAAGCTTCACTTTTCTCTTGTTTTTTTATCTTGCCCTTTGGAGTTTGTTTGCATTTTGTTTTCAGAGGGGTTGATCAACGCCGGACAACAAGGAATCACTGGTACAGCGAGCTGCTATACAAATGGTTTTTAACCCCTTTCCGCGACGACATTTTAAATCGTCACCTAGTGAGTGTGTGCGATAGGGGTTCCTTCCCATATGACCCAAAAACCGTTGGGGATAGGGGAACCATGATGCAAACGCCTTGCCAAATGTAATCGTATGTGATGCAGCACACACCAAATTCTGTCACACGTGTGGGATTGGTGATTAAATGTTTCTAATGATGCAGTGAAACCAAATGGTGTTTCGTACCGAACCATTTGGGAAACAGTATCTAAGGCACACGGGCCAACAGATGAACTATGTGCGATATGTGCCCCATTGCACACGAGTTTTCTACGGAACTCGTCTGCCATCCATGACTTCATCACACAAGTTTCTGAACAATTACCATGTGAGATAATGTTCTATCACAAATGGTTCAAGAGCCCTTTCAAACACATACAAGTGCTGCAGATCATTTGTGATTTGTTGTGTATCACCAACGGTTGCGGTTTGAGTGACGTGTGCTTTTCGTTTGGGATTCCACACGTTTCCTGTAAAATTTACGAGTGGGATTGTATTTTACATTTGGCACGGTTTACTCTGAGCTCTCGTGTGCGATAATGTGGTATCACAAACGGTTCCAGAGCCCCTATGCACACGTAGTAGTGCTACAAATCGTCTGCAATCTATTGTGTATCATCAACGGTTCTGCTATGATTGACGTATGCTTTCCGATGTGGATCGCACACACTCATTTTGTTGAACTGTGTGCGCAACAATTACCAGGTTAAAGCTAAAATATCCCATTTGAATCGGCATGTAAAAAGCAAATTTGCCACAATATGCAATTGAACAAATAGTGTCCACAGGAGGAACATTCATCAGATTTCACAACAATTGCAATTGTAAAAATGCTAGCTAAATTCCAATGATTTGTCGACATATATATGCATTACATAATTAATCATACTGTACGAAATATGAAGACCTCATCACATGGAAAACAATGGATCCATGCGTATATGTTTAGCGGCTAACTCTTACTCAATGTTTTAGGAGAAGGCATGCTGAAATCTTCATTATCACCAGTGGGATTGATGTAGTGATTGAGGAAGAGGTTGCTGATAAATCTCCGAACCATCAGCAATTCACCAGCGGGGAGCGGTTCAGCTATCCTTGATTCTAAGATGAGCTACAGTATTTTTAAGATCAGAATGTGCCATATGAGTGGAGTAGAAGATATTAATTAAGATAGACTTACTAGTACTAATTCGCAAGCATCTTCACAACTATCAGCAGATTTGCAGATGGAGATCATGTGTCTGCAAACATAGTATCCACAAAGGTTGGTCCCTGCTTGTTGCTGAAGACACTGAATTTTTTTCTACAGAATTAGTCATGCATTTGTCCTGTTAGGAACAACCTAACCTGTGTTAGATGTATTTTTTTCTTTGGACAGAAATATAAATAGGTTTATTTAGAAGCTTGAAAATTTGACTAGCGTAAGAAAAGGTATTTGCAGACTATTGAATACATTTTCCGAAAATAACGGATTTCGGTGTGTTACCAGAGAAACGATCTCGTGCTGCAGAGGTAGTTCCCTCTTGAAAAAGTTCAACATCAATTCTTGAACCAGATATGGATGCAAATTAATTTCAACATCATAAAATTCAATACCTATCCATGAATTGTTGAAGATGCGTCAGATCCTGAGCCTTTATTGACTCTCTGAGAGAATCCATGTAGTAAACTATGTTCTTGTTTGGAACAATGAATACCGAGATCTAGTGATTGCTACATATTAAGAAAACCATGAACTTACAAAATATGTCAAAATCTGAAAGACAGTTAGTGTATGTGTGGTTCTTTATTTGACTTACCGTTCATGATATGGCCAGAGAAATGATTTTGCATGGGACGTGTTTTCAAAGATATGAGGGACCGTGTTAATGGCCCACTCCCGTTTATCCTTACCATGTAATGTTGTGCCATTTGCTAATGCAAGATCTATGTAATACAAACTCTCCCTCTTTCTTCTCTGCGCGTTCAATCCCTTGAGAGGAATAAAATGTAGTTAGCTGTTTATCATTTATAGCCTTGTATGGAGATGTTGATCAGAGTTTGTAAGTACTTACAAAATCAGGCATCTAACAAGAGTGGCATCGAGCATGTTGAAGTTGAAGAAGAGATGTAAGTCCTCAAAATCCACACTGATGGAACCAGGATCGTGTCGGAAATGAACTCTGTTGTAGTAGACTAGCAGAACATGATGACCTGCTAACCTTAGATCCATGCAATAGTTATATAACTCGCGGCAACTGGAACTGCATTCATCAAAGTATTCGCCAACAAGAAATGACTGGCCATGGATGTAATTGCATGCTTCAAGTACATCTGCTTTATTTTTAGCAAGCGCCGATTCTATTTGTGCATCATTCATGCCGTCAGAAATAATATTACTCTCCGATTCGAACAACTTGCTATTAATTTGGTTCTGGGCAATGAGTACCTTAAGTAAGAGGCAATCGTTCTCATTCCTCTTTGCTCTCGGGGGGATCTTCCTCATGAGTACAGCCTTTTTGGCCGCTTCCTTCTTGGTACTTGAAGCACTTCTGGTCCATGGTCTGGATGGCTGAAAGGCAGACTGCCAAGCAGACGGTAAAGCTTCGACGGACTGCTTAGCAGACGGTTTAGCTATGCCGGATTGCTAAGCTGGAGGTGCTACTATGACGGACTGTTGGGCTGTAGCACCAGAGGCATCGGACTGCTGACCATGTGTGAAGCTATGTCGGGTTTCTGCGCAGGTGGTGCCAACTTGTCGGTGTGCCGATGAGGTCGTGCCAACGTGTTGGTTTGCTGAGCAGGCAATGCTGACGTATTGGTATGCTGATCACGCGGCTGCGGAACGATGGACTGATGAGCAGTCAATTCTGGAGCTACAGACTGCTTAGTAGGTGGTTCCGAAGCATCAGACTGCTTAGCAGTCTGTTCCACCAGGTTGGTCTGCTGAGCATGTGGTGCAGCTGAGTCTCCCCCCACTGCTTTGGCAGCGCACATCTGAACCGGTGGTGCATCTTCAGCAGTTGTAGGCCTTGCCACTGGCTGCTCTGGGGTGGACAATGACATGGCCTGTACGGCACAAAGTCGGGCGGGCTGATCACAGGTTGATGCATCAGCCAACGGATTACGAGTATTAGGTTCCTTGGGGGAAGCACGCGAGAGCTGCTGTGGCAAGGAGAGAGTCACTGGTTGAGGGGCGACATTTGTTGCTCTTGGTGGGGCTTTAGGGATCTCATCCATGAAATCTATTTCCTTTCGTGGCCACTGGATGTGATGTAACAGTGTTTCTCCTAAGGTTCTCTGCTCATCAAAGTCCCCTCGGACATTCTTCAGGGCAAATTCATTGAATCCAGGCTTTACTTCAGTCACGTATCACTTCACACAGCCCGGCTTCAATGGCACATTGTCCAACAAGAGGCCCTCTTCCAAGAAGGGTGGGCAAACCTAGGTTGTTGCACAGTTTAATGTACCTTCATACTGTGTAAGCACGCCCTCCGGTTTGTCTTTCATTCCACGTAGATCAGATATAGCATCATCATAAGCAGCTGCAGTCTCAGTGTCGTTGGGGTCAGCTGATGTACAACTACTCTTGTGCGGTCTTGTCGCACAATAACCAGCATCCTCCATACCCGCCTCCCCTCGCATTTGCTGGCTATCTGTCAGTGTTAGAGTCTTCTGCATCATCATTGACTCCTAAATTTCCTTTTGAACAGTCAGATACAATTCATTCTGCTTCATTTCACTCCTCGCTTTTTTCGTGCTGAGCCTCTCTTCTTTGCTGAGTGTGAAAGCCCTCTTGTCTGGGACATTGACACCTATACCCATTGCACGGCCAGGGGGCTCACTTGTTTCCAGAGCATCGGACAGAATGTCACATGGCCCTGAGTTCCTGTAGAACCTTCCAGGAATCTTGGAAGCCTTTAACATCACGCGATACAGTTTGTCATCATGTGAGTTTTCAAAGTAATAAGTTCCATCGTCACGCCTCCATGCATGTGCCCGCAAGTAGTCTCTTGCGCGTTCATCCCTGATTTCACTAAGGCCGGTATCCCAGCCGCAGCTACTGCTTCTTTGTCCTCCTGGTCCCATATCGGTTTCGTGCCGTAGTATCCTGCCACACCCTTACGGTGGGGGTGTGTGTTCCTCTTCTGAAGTTCCGATTGCTTGGCACTCTTCTCAGTAAACTCTGTAGTTTCCGTGACCCTTTTGAATTCTGCCCAGTCTGCCTTTGTAATTTGGGGGTATGCGGGGATTGGGTCCTTGCCTTCACTCAAGTACTTCTTGTACAACACGTGCTTCCAGTTTCTCCAAGCATCCCTAGCCTTCTTCAGTGCAGCGTGTTCCAGCTGCATTCTTCACTGCTCTGGAATGTTGAAGTGATCCATGATCTCCCGGACTATCCTTTGCCGTGTTTCTCTGTCAGCCTTTCGACCCCGGCATATTAATGTTGAGCCTTGCCCTGCCAACAAATCCACACACACTCCTGAACCTCGTGCATGCTTTATCTGGTTTAGTTGGAGCCCAAGACTTTAAATCAATGTCGGTTACTTCATATACACCTTTAGGCTAGTGTGTGGGATTCCTTGGAGTGTTCCTCCGTGTCCTAACCAGAAGGGTAATTGTTGCAGCTCTATCCCGTTCCAGATTACTTGATCCCTCACCATCTACTGGAGACCTAGGGTTGTCAGACTCAGATGAAGATACATCATCTGAAGCATGAGTGTTGTCGCTGCTACTCGGCATCTACAGAGAACACATGCAAAACTCAGGAAAGGAGGATAAGCATAAAGCTAACAACTTGGTATCAAGCTGTCTAAACATGTCATGCAATAATTTAGAAAATGTACAGCTAATTTGTTATGTTTGTGTGACTCGGGCGCCCACGATCTGTAAATCGACAATAACTAATTGGAACAAATACAGCTTATATGTACTAGTTAGGAAGGTAGATAATGAACATATATACGCTCTCCGTTATTTTATAGCCAATTTGGGAACATACCGAACGAAAATAGGAAGAGGGATTGCGAGGAAATATGCCTCGCCGTGATGGAGAGCAGTAACTAATAGGTTTCTTGTGCAAACCTGGCAGGACCACAGGAGAGGCGAGGCTTACAAGATCGATATGCTCGAGGGTGGCTGGTGAGCAAACGAAGACGGTGAGGCATGAGCAGCCGCGTGTTGGGAACGGCAGTGGAGGTAGGGTTGACGCCGAAGAGCGGGCACATGGCCGGGTTGAGCATGCCGACGTCGGGGAGGGTTCTGCTGTGGATCTGGGGGAGGGAGGAGGTGGTGATGGAGATTGGGTGGACTGTTGAGTGAAACGGGGGCGGGCGGTGGGGGTGTTGGCGGACTAGGTGAAAAGGGTGAAAAAAGATCCCCGGTCACCGCGCGGAAAGGCCTATGCAAACGGTTGCCTCTAAGCGCCCGTGTGCACAAACAACATAATTTCGTTTGAAATGAAGACGTGCTAATTTTGAAATGAAGACGTAAGTTCATCTTATCGCCTCTAATTTTTTTCCATGGTAAGCAATCACCATTATACCACAGGTTTGATTTTTCGGCGTATTTCAGGTGTTGTGTGCTATATTTAATCCATTTTTGGCATTTACCGTGCATTTTGGCATATAAATCAAATCCCAGCCGGAACTGCATGTGCGGATGAAAGGGATGAGGATTGTCGTTCGATCTGGGAGCATCAACCGGTGCAGAAGTACGATCTGTGAGGTTTGGGTTCTAGCCAATCAGAACGCACAACTCACATCGCGCGTGCAGTAGGAGGGGGGCATCGGCCACTGTCGTGGTATAACACAGCCACCTATGGGACCATCGGCCCATTGTGGTTCGGCAAGGGAGAAGAGGACATTGCACAAAGAGCGGAGAGCGTAGAGCAGCACGGCAGCGATGACACGAGCAGTTTTTACCCAGGTTCGGGCCGCTGCGAGGCGTAAAACCCTACTCCTGCTTTGGTGGATTGATGAAAGGACTGTGGTGGAGACGCAGTGCTCTAGCCCGGCAAGGTCGCCTTGGGACGAGAGCAGCTACGTGCGTATGAGTGTACGGGGGTCCAAATCCTTTCTAAGGTTGCCATGACCCTCCTTTTATAGGTCAAGGGGTCACCACAATGGCAAATCAGTCATTAAGTACTGATTCGATAACAAACAGTGCTATCATACCGAACTCTGCAGACAGGACAAGGCGCATTAAATGCACCGCTTAGTGTCACAACATGGGTGTAGCCCGGTAGCCTTGCCACGCCATTCAGCCACCTTCTCGCCTGTGTGCGTGACACGTCTCCTGGACGGGTGTCACTTAGGGGTGATCTTCCTCGGAAATGGCTGCCATATGCCAAATAACAGCCACTTAATCACTTGGGGGCTTGACACCGCACCGATAGGTGACTTGCATTGCTGTGAGGTGGAGCGGTGGCGCCTTGGCGGGATAGTCCGCCCTCGGCGTCCCCGGCAAGCTTGCCGGGGGAGTCTTGAGACTTGTCCTTTGGGTGTCCTCGACCCCGCCAGGCTCGCATGCCCGGCAAGGGAGGTTTTCCCTCAGTGATATCTTGCTCACTTGGTTGGTTTTGGTCTTCTTGATCCGCCCTTTGATTTCTCAAAGGGCTATCTCTTTGGCTTGGTCTCGTCTTCGATGTTGCAACCTTGCTCTTGAGCCTGTGTACAGTCCGGGCAACACATGCCTAGGGTTTGTTGCACCGACAGGAGCCCCCGGACTTGGCTCGAATGCACTGCTGAGCGTCGTTGGGGTAGGCCCTGTCTAGTACACAGGTGAGGGGGTTGCGGTAGCTCATCCTTTGAGGTCTTCTTTGCTTCTTCATTATGTTGACGCTCAAAAGTGGCACAATCATAGAGAATAGCTTTAAGTTATATCAAGACTAATTCAAACTTATGATTGGAGGTCACCTCCGGATGGCTCTCTTTAAGAAGATCAAGATGGATATGAACATGGTATAAAACGGAGCTCTTATGCAATAGTTATAACAAGTTCAGAGATGCTCATGTTAACACTAGATTAAAGAATGGATTGAAACCCAATTAAGATATCCTCAAATGGAAAAAGTTTCAACATGAAAGTTGTGTGTCTTGTCGAATTGGTTGATTTTGATATAAAAATCATACCAATCCGAGTTCGTATGCAAAAGTTAGAGGCAACACTTTGCGGACCGGTCCTGAGTGAAAAAGTGACGCGAGGGACCAGACACCCACCTAGGTGGTGTCTGATGGGTCGCGTGAGTTATTCGGCCTTTGCCAGATGAATGAAGCTTGCCGGCGCAAAAAGCTTGCTGGCGTGGAAGCTTGCCAGCGTGAAAGCTTGCCGGGGTGGAAATCTTGCCGGTGTGAAAGCTTGCTGGGGTGGAAATCTTGCCGGTGTGAAAGCTTGCCGGGGTGGAAACCTTGCCGGTGTGAAAGCTTGCCGGGTGGAAACCTTACCGGGGTGAAAACCTTGCCGGTGTGAAAGCTTGCTGGTTTGGAAAGCTTGCCGGTGTGGAAAGCTTGCCGTCATGGAAAGCTTGCCGGAAAAGTGGAAGCTGTCAAAGTCAATCCGACCAGAAGTTGGAGATGGGCTCGAAAGATTATTCAGATGACCTCGGATGCAAAAGTGTTCTACATGGAAGTTGTGCGTATCGTCGAAACGGTCAACTTTGCTTTTGGAGTCATCAGCATCGGAGATAGTATACGGCCTGCAAAGTTGGTACAATACTTGGACAGTTCAGAAAACTTCATAATTTAATCCGACCCACAGTTAAAGATGGGCACTAAAATTCATAAAGACAGCCTTAAAAGGAGAAGTGGCCCATGATATATTATGGAGATCATCGAGGCGGACAAGTTTGATGTTGAACTCGACTCCATCCGAGTTAGTATGCGATTTCTACAGCCCACGCAAGAAGCAGGACACAAGTATGGGACAGATTCGGGCTGAATCCAAGTTGGACTGAAACTAGAACTGTAGGACGTGAATTGATGTAATTTTCTTGTAAGGAAAGCCTAGATGAATCCTTTACTTGAAGTCCAGCCGCCTCTTATATATGTTAGGGGTGACGGCCGATTGAAACAACACACAATCGAACAAATCAATATACTACTTTTTATCTACGTTTTATCTCTCCATCGTTTTTCTCTCTCGTTCTTCGCTGTTCTTCGTGTTTGAGAGCTACGAATCCCAAGGCTCTAGGGGCGAGCGAATCGACCTAGCACAGCCCATAGCCGCCGCACTCCCTGACGGGGTCCCTCCCGGGCGTTTGGGTTTAGGGTTCTAAAAGCACCCGCCGACTGTCTTGCGTATCGCGCTGTCGGTCGGGTCTCCTTCGACGTGAGCTGCGGTGCATCACCCCCGGCGTCGAGGGTACACGTGATGTGTTCGTGTGTGCGAACACACTTTTTGGTGACTCTGCTGGGGACGAAGCTTTGAACAGTCTCCTGCCTGCTCTTGCTATGAAGAGATCGTCATCTAGGGTTTGCAATCTACAAAGGTAATATGAATACCCAATTCCCTACTGTAGATGCAAATAATTCATATGGTGTTACTAGATCGTTCAATGAGTATACTCTATCGGCCAGCCCTAGTTTTTTCAATAATGCATCTAATTACGTGCATAGGCCGATTCAAAGTAATTTACATGCTTCAACTTCTTACGATACTAGTAACATACAACATATGTATCCTAGCTCTCATGCATCGGCAACCCCACAAATCCATATGCCGATGAACAACATGATGGCTTTGGTTAATCAATTTGAAACACCTCATGTTAAAATTTCCAATAGCATACAAGAAAGTGTTTCGCCCTTTTATTCATCGGCAACTAATTTGCAATATGTGAGTCCAACCTTGCCGATGGATGGGAGAATTGGCCATACTGTTACTAGCTATTCGGCCAGTTACTCTCAGCCATCATATGCTACACCTCATGTCAGTAATTTTTCAGCACCATACACAACTATAGATGTTCATAATTCGGCTTCACACCTTCCTGGTCATAGCCGAATAAATCTAAATTTTACAGGAGCGGTTGTGCCCAATATTGTAGAAGATGAGGTAGTGGTGGCTGCATTGAAGAGTTTAGCCCAAAATAAGAGGATTAGTGCTCTTTGCATTCAACAACATGAAAACGGGCTATTTCCTGATTATGTGGCAATAAAAGCTAGAATTTTGCAAGAAGATGAATCTTTGCCAATTGATAAAATTGGCGAGCAAAAATATGGTTTTACAACAATGCATGTGCCTTCACCTAGGACTACATCTTATTATACACCCCCTAGACAATTGCAAAGTTTCGGCAACACCCATGTGCCATTGTCGAAAGAATCTAAAAGCATTGGGGGGCAATTGTATCCGGAGTGGGCTGAAATTGAGAAAAATATTAAAGCCAATTTTGCCGCTCGCCGCCAGAAACAAAAAGAAACAGAATTGGCTCAAGTAAAAGAAGCATTGCCAATTGGTAGAATCAATGTAAAGAAAGATGATTCAGAACATGAAAGTACTTCGGTTGAAAAAGCCGAATCAAGAAGTATATATTCTGAATCCATCAAATGCAAAGAGGCAAGCATTATTGAGAAAGGGCATGGCAAGCATAGCAAAGCGACCATACTTGATTTTTCAAAAGTTAATGGAACCCACTTCCTGCCCTATGAGTTTCATGCCAGAGAAATTGATGAACTTCAAGGACAAGAACAAGTAGCCGAACAAAGTTCGGCCGACAAAAATATTCAGTGTAATGATGCACAAACTCAAGAAAAAAGATGATGAAGAGGCGTTGGGGAGCTATCCAAAGGCGGAGCAAGATATTGTTCAAGTCACACCACCATCATGCTCTCCCAACATATTTGAAGAGGTGTGTTTAGCAAGTAATTTACCTATTTTCAGATTTGGTCAAAACTTTATTGTTGATGCATCTATTAGAAAAATCCTCATAAGTAATTTTGAAAGACCAATGAAGAAGGGTAATTTACTTGTTAGCAATAAAATCATTATAGAACATATCGGTCAACCCATTGCGCCATTTATAAAGACCGATAATGACTTATTGTTGCAGCCAAAGCTTTCCCCGTTGCTTTATTTAAAGTTCATATCTACATGGGTAGCTTTGCTTGTTTCATACTTGGCTTACTCTTGGTCTCATTTGAGGCATGCATGTCCTAACTATTTTTGTTTCAGAAACATAAAGCCAAGGTTAGATTCTTTTCAAAAAACCGATGCTAGTATAATATCTTATCCAATGACATCGGTAAAAGAATGCAAAATAAAAATCATAGCTGAATGGGGTGATACAAAATCTGAACCATTCGTTTGCTTAACTCCAAAGCCGTTTTCACAGCAAGATCGGCTAGAAAATAAAAAAAATACCTTCAATTCAAACATGTGTGATCAAATCTTTGATTTGTTGTTGAGAAATAATTATATTCGAATTCTTGATCACCATGTTGAGTCATCTGTCCAGGGACGAATGTATTGTAAGTTGCATGATTCGTCCAAGCATAATTTTGAGGATTGCAACATGTTTCGTCAAATAGTTAGATCGGCCATTGATAAAGGACGATTGAAATTTGTTGAGACACCAAGAGATGACCAGTCTATTCTGATTGGTTCCGATGGCAGAAAGTTCTTGCATCGGCTGCTTCAAGCCGATCCATTTAAAGAGAAGGTAAAAACTGCAGGTGATGGGATCAAGCTTTCAAGTAAAGAAGTTGTTGAAGAGCATAATGAACATAATCTTGAGGGCGAGAATTCCATCGAAGCTACAATGGAGACACCAAGGACTGGGGGGCAGCAAGCAAATCCAATGATCGATGAAAGCAAACCAAAAGAAAACAAAGGCCGAAATAAGCGCAAGTGTAAGAGATCAAAAATCACCTTCACTGAACTATTGGATAAATATCAAAAGAAGAGTGAAGAGAAGAATACTTATCGGCCAAATCATGCAAAGAAACCAAGATCATCCACATGGCGCAAATATGGGGATCGGTATTGGCAAAGTGAGAATTTTAATGCAACATATTCATATCCTTATTTTGCCGCCAATGCCAATGTCGTGGATGCCTCCCTATGCTCATATAGATCCATATCCATCATGGGACAGGTATGATACAAGGGCACATTCTCCATCTTATTCTAGACCATTTCACCAATATTATGCAGCTCCGAGAAGATCGACATTTGAACAATCACATGTTAAAGATCATTTCAATCATAAAGAATCGGTCCAGAACTCAAGAAAGAAGAAAGAGGTGGTCACGCAAGTTTACCTTGTTAAAAGAGATGGTCATAAGAGTGCAACTTCAGATTTGATCTCAAATGAAAAAGAGCCAATTAAAGTATTGCATTGGCTACTAAAGGCAATGAGACAAAGTAACCAATTATTGAGAGTCAATGTGCCAAATCTGAAGAAAAGAAGTTGAGAGTGCATAAGGCCAAAAAGGAATTGCCATTGGTCAAAACAGAATCACAGCCGAGATGCCCACTCGGCTTAACGTATTGGCAAAAGAAGGAATTACAAAATCTAAGTGCACAAGAGCTGAGACAGAAGAACATGGCATGGGTTCCCAAGAGGATCATTCATAACAAAAATGATGTGCATGCTTCTATTGCAACAAGTACAATAAAAGTGAAGAAAGAGAAGAATGGAAGCAACAAACAATTAAGCCAAAGGTGTGCATCACAACACCAAAATCTTCGGTTAGCACATCATCCATTTTCTTCAACAATGCCATTGATGCCTTTGCCATGGAATTCATCCATAGGTATGATCAGTTAACCTCCATGGACTTATTTTGATCCATGGATGCAACATAATTTTCTATATCATGACAGGGTATTACCAAATCACTATACATCTGGTTAGTTACATTTTTGTTGCTAATACAAAGGGGCCGAAATATTTTATTGCTCATGGTGGGTGAATTCTACATGGACCTTGTGGTAATGGCCGATATTTATCTATCGCCCTAAGAATATATCTAAGAATGGCCGGTGTAGTATTCTAACATCGTCCTTAGTTTGAGTAGAGATTGAGATAAGTGCCTGCAAAGAAATCTGTCAAATTGATGCCATTGAAGATATTATGCATAGACCAATTCACCAAAACTGCAAAGTGGACTTACGTTTTGATTGGGTGTGCTTTGGATGATTAGTTTTCAGAATTTACGTAAAGCCAAATCATGGTTGATTTTATTATTGAGCATCATATTGACATCATGCATAATACTGATTTTAGCTTCATCTCTCTAGTACCATGGTGATTATATAATGATGGTTAAATTTGTAGCAATGGCCAAGGTGTTGGTGTTGTTTATATATCTCCTTATCGTGCTATTCTGTGAAGCTTCATGCCGCTTAAAATATTTATGCACAAATGATCAAAGCCGAATATGCATTGTTATTCGGATTGAATCTTTTACTTGCTATAGGTGCTATACATATTGAGGCTTTCGGTGATTTCTTATGAGTAGTGCAATAAATATCCAAGGGTTATCAATGTTTTGACGAATCACTTATAGTTTATCTTGGGGTATGTTTGGATGCAAAATTTACCTTGGGTTGCTTTAAAAAATTTCATATATTTAGACATGACAATTCGAAAAAGTTGGCACAGCAAGCGTCCGGCTACTATGTTAATCATGGTCTATTGCATTTCTCTCAATAGCCGATGTTAGTCTCGTCAACATAGGTAAGGCCAAACTGAAGTCCATAGCTTCGGCCACTAATGCAATTTTTATGCAGGCGAAAGTAAGGATTGGAGAAAGTTTATTGTTGATTATCTACAAAATCCTAGCAAAAGGGTGAACTATATGGTTCAGAGGATGACCTTGAGATACATACCTATGTAACTTTATCATCGGATTGAAGTTGAGAAGGTTTCGCCCAAGTTTGCATCAAGGATTCAAAAATAAATAAATAATGGCCGATGGAGTGTTGACATCGTCCTTAGAACCAACATGGTACAAGTTATTTTTCGGCACGCTAGCTTTGCCGAAAAACAGGGGGGCATGTGTTGACGCTCAAAAGTGGCACAATCATAGAGAGTAGCTTTAAGTTATATCAAGACTAATTCAAACTTATGATTGGAGGTCACCTACGGATGGCTCTCTTTAAGAAGATTAAGATGGATATGAACATGGTATAAAACGGAGCTCTTATGCAATAGTTATGACAAGTTCAGAGATGCTCATGTTGACACCAGATTAAAGAATGGATTGAAACCCAGTTAAGATGGCCTCAAATGGAAAAAGTTTCAACATGAAAGTTGTGCGTCTCGTCGAATCGGTTGATTTTGATATAAAAATCATCTCAATCCGAGTTGGTATGCAAAAGTTAGAGGCAACACTTTGCGGACCGGTCCTGAGTGAAAAAGTGACGCGAGGGACCAGACACCCACCTAGGTGGTGTCTGATGGGTCGCGTGAGTTATTCGGCCTTTGCCGGCTGAATGAAGCTTGCCGGCCGAGTAAAAAGCTTGCCGGCACGAAAATCTTGCCGGCGTGGAAGCTTGCCGGTGTGAAAGCTTGCCGGGGTGGAAACCTTGCCGGTGTGAAAGCTTGTCGGGGTGGAAACCTTGCCGGGGTGAAAACCTTGCCGGTGTGAAAGCTTGCCGGGGTGGAAACCTTGCCAGTGTGGAAAGCTTGCCGGGGTGGAAACCTTGCCGGTGTGGAAAGCTTGCCGGGGTGGAAACATTGCCGACATGGAAAGCTTACCGGAAAAGTGGAAGCTGTCAAAGTCAATCCGACCAGAAGTTGGAGATGGGCTCGAAAGATTATTCAGATGACCTCGGATAGAAAAGTGTTCTACACGGAAGTTGTGCATATCGTCGAAACGGTCAACTTTGCTTTTGGAGTCATCATCATCGGAGATAATATACGGCCTGCAAAGTTGTTACAAGACTCGGACAGTTCAGAAAACTACATAATTGAATCCGACCCACAGTTAAAGATGGGCCCTAAAAGTCATAAAGACGGCCTTCAAAGGAGAAGTGGCCCATGTTGTATTATGCAGATCATCGAGGCAGACAAGTGTGATGTTGAACTCAACTCTATCCGAGTTAGTATGCGATTTCTACAGCCCATGCAAGAAGCAGGACAGAAGTATGGGACAGATTCGGGCTGAATCCGAGTTGGACTGAAACTAGAAATGTAGGACGTGAATTGATGTAATTTTCTTGTAAGGAAAGCCTAGATGAATCCTTTACTTGTACGGGAAGTCCAGCCGCCTCTTATATATGTTAGGGGTGACGGTCGATTGAAACAACACACAATCAAACAAATCAATATACTACTTTTTATCTATGTTTTATCTCTCCATCGTTTTTCTCTCTCGTTCTTCCCTGTGCTTCGTGTTTGAGAGCTGCGAATCCCGAGGCTCTAGGGGCGAGCGAATCGACCTAGGGCAGCCCATAGCCACCGCACTCCCTGACGGGGTCCCTCCCGGGCGTGTGGGGTTTAGGGTTCTAAAAGCACCCGCCGACTGTCTTGCGTATCGCGCTGTCGGTCAGGTCTCCTTCGACGTGAGCTGCGGTGCATCACCCCCGGCGTCGAGGGTACATGTGACGTGTTCGTATGTGCGAACACATTAACATGTGCTTTAGTCAGTTTCCGGTTTTTTCGCTCGTCGCGTGATGCCAATTGCAGTGGGGCCATATCTGTAATGGCCCGTGAATGACTTTTACACACGGGGGAGTAACTGCCAATTTACTCATCCCACCACACCCTTATCCTTTGCCACGTATGCCGCATGCATTGAGTGGGGTAGGTAACAGAGGCGCGTGGTGCAGGAGAGAGCATCATGGCAGGGGCCCGGTATTCTTGGGTTGTTGTAAGGGGACGACAATCGGATCCGGCCGTCGGTGGTAGTTTAGATGGGTCGGATCCGAAAGAACCCCTCTTGGTTGGGGGTGAGAGATCAGCCCCCAGCCTCGGTCTTCCAATAAAGAAGGGGGGTGAGGAGAAGCAGAAGTGTCCATCCACGCACCTCCCCTCTTTCATTCCTTGCTTTCTCCTTTGTTATGTTGAGGGGGAGAGACCGGGGCCATGCCCCGGGCTCTAGCTCGGGGTCGATGATGCCGAACGCTCGTGCTGAAGCTCGGGGAGTGAGTCTGGTCCGGGGCTGTAAGAGATGCGCGGTCGAAGGTGTGCGCGCCGAACCGCCCATGGTGTGGGAGGCATTACGCTTCCCCAAAATGGTGAAGCGCCCGTCTTCCCCACACGAGACGTCTGCCTGACGGGGAGTGCATGTCCTGGCCGCAGGTCACCGAGGTTCGTCATCCCGACAGCGAGGCTCCTGGGGCTTCCAGCGTCTGTCTGGGGTGCAGTGCTCGGGATCCTTGGTAATCCCAGCACTGCTCGGCTTCCAGCGTCTGTCTGGGGTGCAGTGCTCGGGATCCTTGGTAATCCCAGCACTGCTCCTTCCAGCGGAGTCGGGGTTGACATTGAAGACGGTGGCACCTTCCTGCCCGCCAAGGTGGGGAGCAGTGCTCTTCACGCGCCTCGAACATCACCGTCGTCTGCTGTTTCCCCGGGGGAGGCGACTGGCCGAGGGGCCAGCGTCCTCCTGGAGCGGTGGTGTTGAGGAAAAAACGAGGGAAGATGGAGAAGGCGGGTGGCAGGCCGTTAGGTCGGAGTACGATGGCACCGACGCCTTCGTCTCGTATTGCCGGCCCGCTACCTCGTCTTTCCACTCTTCCCCTCCCTCCCTGGTACCATCATCACCGGCCTCTTCAGGACGGTTGCCGGGGAGGGGGTCGCTCTCTTGGTGCCTTCACCTCCTCCAGCAGTCTTCCAGCTGAGCTCCGGCGGCTCTCCCCACCGGCGCTTGTGCTGGGGCTTCTTGCTAGCCCTAGGGTGGTGACTAGGGCACCGCCGAGCTGCTCCCCCCGTCCCTCTCCTTCGCAGGCTCGCCATTCCTGATCTTGTCAGGCTACCACCGGCAAGCCCTGACGGGATCGGGCTGGGCTTCTGCTCAGGCACTCCTTTTGCCCTCTTGACCTCCCACTGTAGTTCCTAGGAGGAGAGGGACAAGAAAGGGATTACGGCGCACTTATCTTTTTTCAGTCTAAAATGTGTAGGCATTTGCCAAACTTTAGTCTAAATTATGTAATCTTCTTTATCCATGGTTGTGTCCTGTAAGATCTATACTTTCTTATCACATATTAATGAAAAAGACAAGCCTTGCTAGGTACTTGTGCATGTGTCGTGTCCATGCAGAGGCGAGATGCCTCTATACGTTTAAGTAAACAAGTTTTCTCGAGCAAGCTATCTTGCCGGTGCCTTTCGTTTGTTGCCGCGGGGCTTAGCCTGCCGGGCACAAAACCATGGAAAGGGACGAGCTCCTCGTCGAACCCCCTCCGTCAAAGGCCACTACAACCACCCTGACCGAAGCAACGTTCGGGATGTAGGACGGGAGCACCCATGGTTTGAAGGTGACGAGGTTTTCATATGCACAAGTTTTCACCTTACAGAACATGCGTGGATAAGAAATAACTTATCTGCTTGGCTTGTCGGGGACTGATAATTAGGCTTGTCTTCATTTCTTCTCTTCGGGACCCGGTCCACGGCAAGAACCCTGCAGCTTAGTGCAGAGGAAAACAATGCTGCATGTGCCCTGATCTACATGATCATGCTATGCTCATGTTATGCTTATGCATGCATGCAAGTTTTAGGGGTCCCCAGCCCTTCGTTTATTCATCTGTTGCTAAGGGTCTGCGCCTGGCTTTGTACAAAGGGTTACATGCAACATCGGCAAGGCTTGTACAAAAGGGTGGCTGTCGGGCACGGCCCGACAGCCGCGCCTTATGGGTAGAACTTATGGAGATGCTCAATGTTCCATGAGTTTTGCAACTGAATGCCATCTCCAGTCTCCAGACAGACTGCGCTGGGTCTGGTGACTCATACTACCCGGTAAGGGCCTTCCCACTTCGGCGTCAACTTGTTTGCACCCTCGGCGGACTGAACACGCCTAAGGACAAGGTCGCCTTCCTCAAAGCTCCGGGCATGAACCCTGCGGCTGTGATAGCGATGCAGGGCTTGCTGGTAGCGTGCAGCACGCGTAGTAGCCCAGAGACGGTTCTCCTCAAGTAGCACAGCGTCATCACGCCGGTGCTGTTCTTGCGCTACTTCATCATAGGCAACTACTCGAGGTGATACGTATATGAGTTCCGTGGGGATCACTGCTTCTGCCCCATAGACTAGGGAGAAGGGAGTCTAGCCGGTAGCTCGATTTGGTGTCATACGGAGGGACCAAAGAACCACCGGCAGCTCATCGATCCATCGTCTGCCACACTTCTGCAGCCTATCAAATGTTCTTCTCTTGAGTCCTTGCAGCACTTCAGCGTTCGCCCTCTTAGCTTGTCCGTTGCTTATGGGATGAGCAACAGAGGCAAATGAGACCTTGCTTCCGAGGGCATGAATGTATTGCATGAAGGCGCGGCTTATGAATTGGGTGCCATTGTCAGTGATGACTCTGGCAGGTACTCCGAAACGGCACACCAATCCTTTCAAGAACTTGATAGATGACTGTGCGGTCACCTTCCTCACGGGCTCCACTTTCGGCCACTTTGTGAACTTGTTGATGGCGACGTACAAGAACTCAAAGCCCCCGGTAGCTCGGAGGAAGGGGCCCAAGATGTCGAGCCCCCAGACCGAAAAGGGCCATGACAAAGGGATCGTCTGGAGAGCTTGAGCAGGTTGATGGATATTCTTGGAGTGGAACTGACAGGCTTCACATCTGGTGAATAGCTCGATTGCATCTTGGAGGGCCGTGGGCCAGTAGAAACCTTGCCGGAAAGCCTTTCCGACCAGGGCCCTTGATCCAATATGGGAGCCGCACATGCCTTTGTGTATCTCCGCAAGCAGTTCCTTCCCTTTTTCCCGGGAAATGCACTTTAATTTCACACCGTTGGGCCTTCTTCTGTATAGTACGTCATCGACGAACTGATACATACTGGCCCTCCGGGCTACTTTTTCAGCTTCTTCTTGCTCTTCGGGAAGTTCTCCTGTTTGGAGGTAACGGACTATGTGTCGTGCCCAAGTTGGAGCCTGAGGCTCGACTACAAGGATGAGCGGCACCTCCTCATTTGTGAGAGCACACGCCTCAACCACGAGAATTGGAAATTCAGCGGGAGGGTGCTGCTTGCCAAGCGAAGTGGAGTTGTTCCCGCCAACCTCTCTGCCGGGGGCTTCAGGAAGCTCTGCCAGGAGAGGCTTGTCGGAGTCCAGTTTTCTCCTCTTTCTGGCCATTGTTGCCGGGGATACGGAGGGCTGAGTCAGGTGGAGAACAAAAGTCCCTGGTTCCACAGGAAGCTTTTGCGCAGCGCACTTTGACAGATGATCAGCAATGCTGTTTTCCGCATGGGGTACGTGCTCTGTTTGCAATCCATCAAAGCGCTCCTCCAGCTTTCTCACTTCCTCCACGTATGCCTCCATCAATGGACTTTGATAATCTTTGTTTACTTGCCTCACCACAAGTTGTGAGTCTCCATGAATGATCAACTTCTTGATTCCCAGTTCTGTTGCGATCCTGAGCCCGGCAAGGAGTCCTTCATATTCTGTGGTGTTGTTGGTAGCCTTCTCCCAGGGGAAATGCATTTGAACCACGTACTTGAGGTGCTCCCCAGTAGGTGCGACTAGAAGCACGCCAGCTCCCGCACCTTGTAGGGAGAAGGCACCATCAAAGTACATGATCCAATCTTGGGGCGCATCCCTGCCGGGAATAATTGTCTCCGGCGTCTCTTCATTTGGAGTTGGTGTCCATTCTACAATAAACTCCGCCAACGCTCTGCTCTGAATAGTTGATGTGCTCTCAAATTTCAAACCAAAGCTTGATAACTCCAAAGCCCACTCCACTATTCTGCCAGTGGCCTAAGGATTCCTCAGGATGCGTTGCAAGGGGAAGCGGGTAACAACCGTGATTTCCTGGGCTTGGAAGTGATGGCGCAGTTTCCTTGAGGCCATGATGAGGCCAAAGATCAACTTTCGCACACTAGAGTACCTTGATCTAGCCCCCTGCAGTAGGGAACTAACAAAGTACATAGGCCGCTGCACCACCTTCTTCCTTGCCGCGATTCTAGAATTGTCTCCGCTGCCCTACTCTTCTTTGTTCTGATCTGTTCCTGAACTTTCCAGGACGAGTTCACTTTTCTATCCGAAGGGGATGGTTGCCGTGGCAGCTCCTTCATATATCTCCCGCTGGGCCACCAGTGCTGCACTAACCACTTGATTGGTTGCCGCTCGGTATAGCAGCAACGGCTCTTGTGGTTTAGGAGCGACTAGGGTGGGAACATAGGAAAGGTAGGTCTTCAAATCTTGCAGCGCAGCATCCGCCTTCGGGGTCCACTCCATGGGCCCTGCCTTCGTTAAGATTTTGAAAAACGGCAAAGGGTGCTCGGCAGAATTGGAAATGAACCTGCTCAGTGCATCAATACATCCAGTCAAACGCCTCACATCTTTAACTGTCTTGGGTTCTTGAATCTGCTCGATCGCCTTGATCTTGTTGGGGTTGACCTCTATCCCCCGGTGAGACACGAAGAAGCCAAGTAGCTTGCCGGAAGGAACACCAAACACACACTTCTCCGGGTTCAGCTTCAAGTTGATGTTGCGAAGATTCGCAAAGGTCTCTTCCAGGTCCTGAATGAGGGTTGATTTGTGTTTGGTTTTGACCACTATGTCATCCATATAAGCTTCAATATTCCTATGCAGCTGTGACTCAAAGCCAATTTGCACTGCTCTTGCAAAAGTGGATCCATCGCTTTTTAACCCAAAGGGCATCCGTACAAAACAGTACGTACCACATGGGGTTATGAACGCGGTCTTCTCTTCATCTTCCTTGGTCATGAAAATCTGGTAGTACCCGGAGTAGGCATCCAAGAATGAAAGCAAGTCGCATCCAGAGGTGGAATCCACAATATGATCGATGCACGGCAAGGGGAATGGGTACTTCGGGCATGCTTTATTCAGATCTGTGAAATCTATGTAAAGCCTCCACTTCCCATTTGCCTTGCGCACCACCACTGGATTCGCCAACCAAGTTGGATGCAATACCCCTCTGACCAAACCAGCAGTTTCGAGTTTCTTGATCTCTTCGGCAATAAACTACTACCGCTCCAAAGCTTGCTTTCAGACCTTCTGTTTGACGGGCCGGGCATGTGGGCAGACAACAAGGTGGTGCTCAATTACCTCCCTGGGAACATCGGGGATGTCAGATGGTTGCCAAGAAAACACATTGACATTCACCCGCAGGAAGGCAATGAGCGCGCTTTCCTATTTGTCATCGAGGGTGGAGCTGATCGTAAATGTACCATCAGTGCCACCCAGCCCTGCCGGGACCTTCTTTACAGCGGGCGCAGCAACATTTGATTTCTTGCTATTGGAACTCTCCGGCAAGTCATCAACAGGAGCAGCGCACTCCGAAGAGGCGCTTCTCCCGGATTCTTTGCTGGCATCCTTGCTAGCTTTCTTCCCTTTCTTGCTTTCCTTGGCGGGAGCGGTAGCTTCTGCGGCCTCTGTAGCGACTGCCTCTCGGTACATCTTATCCACGCATATAATTGCGTCCTTTTTGTCTGATGGAATGGAAATGACACCCATTGGCCCTGGCATCTTCAGCGTGTTGTAGGCATAGTGGGATGCCGCCATGAATTTTGCCAGGGCTGGATGACCAAGGATTCTGTTGTATGGGAGGGGGAGGTCAACCACATCAAACACGATCTTCTCAGTCCGGTTGTTTAACTCCCCCCCCCCCAAACGTTACCGGCAGTGTGATCTTTCCCTTAGGACGACTTCTACCGGGGTTGATCCCTTGGAAAGTACCAGTAACTTTGATCTCTTCATCTACTATCTGGAGCTTGCTGATGACCTTGGGAGAAATCAGATTCAACCCGGCCCCGCCCTCAACCAACATCTTTGTGACTTTGAGGTTGCGGATTGTTAGTGAAACCAACAACGGCAAACACCCTACCGCGGTGGTGCGGTCAGGGTGATCCTCTTTATCAAAGATGATGGGCTTGCAGGACCACTTGAGTGGCTTCCGAGAATCTGCCACTAGCTCCATGGCATTGACCTCACGCGCCCACTGTTTAAGCTGGCGGTGAGAGGAATGCAAGGATGCACCTCCGTCAATGAATAGGGCGTCAGTAGCGTTTTGGAACTCTTTCTCACTGGTTTCCTCTTCATCTCCTTGATCACTCTCGTCATCGCATTCCTTCTTCTCACGGCCTCTGGCAGATTTCCCTTGATACTGAGGGGCCTTGCCGGGGCGACCTCCTCTGCCGCCTCGGCCCTTCCCGCCAACGCCATCATGATCTCTGTCTTTGTCACGCTTCTTGTACTCAGCCTTCTACTTCTTGACGAGTTGCTCAACCTGATGACACTCTTGAAGATCGTGGCCTTTGCTCTGATGGATCTTGTAGTACGGCCCATCAGCCTTCCCAGCCTTCTCGGCAGCTGTGGCTTCCCGGCAATCAGCGCATGCGGCAACTTCCTTGCCAGAGCCTCGGTCTTGGCCTTCTTGCTGGTACTAGTAGTACTCGATGCTTCGACAGCTAGCACTGCCTTATCCCTGCGATTCTTGTTGCGTTTCTTATTCTTCTTCTTCTGATTGGTGGTGTCGTCATCATCCTCTGAGTCAACGTCGATGCCATCTTCTTCACCGGGAGACGCCTCCCCTCCTCTGTTCGGGCACACTTATCCGCCAAAGTGTACAGCTCATTCACGGTCTTGGGCAGCCAGACGTTCATCTTGGAACGTATCTTGTGGTTGTGTACGTTGGACCGGAATGCAGGTATCACAGCTGCCGGGTGGATGTCCGGAATGTTCCTGTGCACCTGGCTGAACCTCCGCATGTATTTCCGCAAACTCTCTCCTTCCTTCTGTGGTAGGAGTTGCAAGTCGTTGGGCCGCCCTGGTTCTTGATGACCGCCCGAGAAGGCGCCAACAAATTCATGGCAAAGGTCGGCCCAGGTCGATATGGAGTTCTCCGGCAAGTGCATCAGCCACGACCTCACGTTTGGCTTGAGTGCCAAAGGGAAGTAGTTGGCGAATACCTTCTCATCTCTTCCTCCGGCGGCTTGAACAACAATGGTGTAGATGCTCAAGAACTCTGTCGGGTTCAATCTTCCATCATACTTTTCTGGTATCTCTGGCTTGAACGTACGGGCAGATGGCCAACGGACTTTCCGCAGCTCGCAAGTGAAGGTGGGGCACCCAACCTCAAAAGGCAGGTATCCGTCTCCACCGGGCACGGGCTCGTCGATGTCGGGGCCATTGCGCCTATCAGACTGGCGGCGGGTTTCGCGGCGTCGTTCGATGGTGACGCGCGCGTCCTCCCTCCGCCCGTCTTCCAGGACTCGTCGCTGGTCTCGATGTGCCCGGGGATCAGACGAAGCCATCGATACGTTGTTGGGTTCTTGGCCGCATGGCTCTGGCTGTGGCCCCTGCGCTGGCTACCGCGGAGGGGATTGCACCGTCGGGGTGGCCCCTTCGGTACGGCCAGTGGCTCGGGCTGTCGTCACCGCCTGTGGAGGCCGTGGCAGGCCTCCCCGCTGTGATCCTCCCGCCTCCGCGAAACCAATCAAGCTCTGAATGGTGGCTCTCCACTCATCCATCTGATCGGCTGTCGGCAGAAATCTTAACAGGAGCTGGGCCCGCACCATGGCTTCCGAAGCGGTGCTTGGCATAGACGACAACGTAGATCGTGGCGTCGCCTTGCTTCAGACAGTGCCGGTAGTGATGGCGCCGTGCTCTAGTCGCCGCGAGCCGGTTTCCAGGGTGGCGTGGCGATGAGGTGGATGCGCTTGGGGATTGGCGACCCCATTCGGTGCATTGTCTCGGCTAGCTTGTCCTGGGGGTGGCGCGTGCCCTATAGCCGCACCCATAGTGGGGGCGGCCAGAGGGTTGCGGTTCACCCCAGAGCGAGGGCCATCGCTGCGGCTGCGTTCCTCAGTGGGGCGGAGAGGCTCCACCCGCGTCCTGTGGAGCATGGCCGCTGGGATGCTGTTGACGCTGTCCTTCTCTGGCACCTCCCACTCCCGTTTTGGCCGCAGGGGGAATGGCGACGACGCCGCCTGCGCTGGGCATGTCCCCCGCAGCGCCCACGTCCCCGTGCACATCCATAGCCCCCTCGGAATCAGTGGCCGCATGCGAAGGGGCCTTCGAGGTGGACGGACGAGCTGCAGCACCGGACTTTTTCTTGGGCGCCTTGGATGATGACGCCATTGATGAAGAAAACGATGATGAAGATGATGCGCTGCTTACACCCTCGGGTTCGCGCAAGCGCTTCCCCCAACATGGCGCGCCAAAGATGTCATGGTATAACACAGCCACCTATGGGACCATCGAGCCCTTGTGGTTCGGCAAGGGGGAAGAGCACATTGCACAAAGAGCGGAGAGCGTAGAGCAGCACGGCAGCAATGACACGAGCAGTTTTTACCCAGGTTCGAGCCGCCGCGAGGCGTAAAAACCTACTCCTGCTTTGGTGATTTGATGAAAGGACCGTGGTGGAGATGCAGCGCTCTAGCCCGGCAAGGTCGCCTTGGGAGGAGAGCAGCTATGCGTGTATGAGTGTACGGGGGTCCGAATCCTTTCTAAGGTTGCCACAACCCTCCTTTTATAGGTTAAGGGGCCACCACAATGGCAAACCAGTCATTACGTACTGATTGGATAGCAAATAGTGCTATCATACCTAACTCTGCAGATAGGACAAAGTGCATTAAATGCACCGCTTAGTGTCACATAGTGGGTGTAGCCCGGCAGCCTTGCCGTGCCATTCAGCCACCTTCTCGCCTGTCTGCGTGACACGTCTCCTGGACGGGTGTCACTTAGGGGTGATCTTCCTTAGAAATGGCTACCACGTGCCAAATAACAGCCACTTAATCACTTGGGGGCTCAACACCGCACCGATAGGTGACTTGCGTTGCTGTGAGGTGGAGCGGTGGCGCCTTGGCGGGATAGTCCGCCCTCGGCGTCCCCGGCAGGCTTGCCGGGGGAGTCTTGAGACTTGTCCTTTGGGTGTCCTCGACCCCGCCAGGCTCGCCTGCCAGGCGAAGGAGGTTTTCCCTCAGTGATATCTTGCTCACTTGGTTGGTCTTGGTCTTCTTGATCCGCCCTTTGATGTCTCAAAGAGCTATCTCTTCGGCTTGGTCTCATCTTAGATGTTGCAACCTTTCTCTTGAGCCTGTGTACAGTCCGGGCAACATACACCTGGGGTTTGTTGCACCGACAGCCACGGTTTGGTAAGCACACGGCTTTCATGAATGAACCGTCTGCTATTTGAAAACATTTACATCAATCATTTGAATGAAAACATGAGTTCATCGTTTCACCTCGAATTTTTTTCCATGGTAAGCAATCACTGTTGTACCCTAAGGTTTGATTTTCTGGTGCATTTGAGATCTCGTTTGCTATATTTGAGCCATTTTTTTGCATTTAGCATATATATATATATTATATATATATAACCGTGTCGCAACTACAGGTGGGTGTTAGCAAGATCATTTGTGTGTCGCTTTGAGAGTTTTCATTCTTTTTCCGAGAAATGGGAAAAAAATCAAACATTTCGGCCGCAGGGTGCGGCAAGAGGTGTAGGCCTTGTTGGTATTTTAATTACAGGAAATGCATATAGAGTCTGGAAATAATGAAAATTGGTGTGTCACCATGGCATGCTCTCATGACCCCATGGAAAAAATTTGGTAAAGTTTGGCACAAGTTTTGATGCTCGCAACTTTGAAACCGGAACATCTCACAAGAAGGGTCATAGTTTCCATAAGGAGACGCGGCAATTAGGAATCCAATCGTCGGTGACTTCATCATTCCCCCTCGAAAAACAATTCATGGTAAACAATCACCGTTATACCCTAGGTTTGATTTTCTGGCCCATTTCAGGTCTCGTCTGCTATATTTAAGCCATTTTTTTGCATTTACCTAGCATAAACAGCATATAAAAGCAAAACCCTACTACAACTACATGTGGGTGTTAGTTAGCAAAGAAGGTGTACAAATCATTTGTGTGTCACTTTGCGAGTTTTCATCCATTGTCCGAAAGCGGGGAGAAGTTACAAACATTTTGGATGCGAGGTGCGGCCACCGGCGTAAGCCTAGTTGATATTTTAATTACAAGAAATTCAGATGGAGTCCAGACATCATGAAAATCGGTGTGTGACTGTGGCGTCCTCTCACGACCCCGTGGAATTTTTTTGGTAAAGTTTGGCACAAGTTTTGATGATTGCTCCTTGGAAACTGGAGCATCTCACAAGAAGAATCATGGTTTCCAAAAGGAGACATGTTGATTCAAACTCCAGTGGCCGGTGACTTCATCGTTTGGCCTCATAAAAATTTCCACGGTACGCAATCACCATTATACCACAGGTTTGATTTTATGGCGCATTTCATGTATCATTTGCTATATTTAAGACATTTTTTGAATTTAACGTGCATTTTGTGCATATAAATCAAATCCAACCACAACTACATGTGCTGATGAAAGGGATGAGGATTGCCGTTCGATCTGGGAGCATACAATGGTGCAGACCTATGATCCATGGCGTTTGGGTTCTGGCCAATCAGAATGCATGAATCATATCACGTGCGCGGTTTGGTCGGCACACGACTTTCATGAATGAACCGTGTGCTATTCGCAAACCAGATTGCATATTTTCTGTTGACACATACTGTAGTGAGGTGAATTGAGTGTGCTACCTCTATGGTATAATAATAATAATAAATAGTTCAAATTCATTGCCTGAGCTGACAGCATATCAAGGTCAACATATTAACGGTTCTTACATCAACAGAATGATTTTATGCTTCTCTGTTTGGACCAGGCATAAATCACAAATTCAGTACACGCGGCAGTTCTAAATTGAACGAATTAATTTGCAGGTTAGGCATAAAAACTAGTCTTATGGCTTAATTCCCATGTACATGGGGGAACTAGGATCATTACGTTGACCCCGAATGATTTTATGCTTCTCTGTTTGGATGGTGCGTGATCCCTTGGCTGGCAACTTAGCAAATTCATCATACTCGTCCTCATCAGCAACATCCTCGATGCCCAGTACCCTCCTCTTCCCATGCATCACTACATGGCGGTTCTTATGCAAGGGGTCTTTCACATAGAAAATCTGGGTAGCATCGCTGGCAAGAATGAAGGGGTTCGCATGATAAGTCATCGTTGTCTTGTTAACACACGTCTTCCCGTAATCATCAACCTTTACCTAACTAAGAGGGATCCATGCTCACCTGAATAATGCCACCTTAACTTTCACATAGTTAAGCTCCCAAATCTCTTTGATGGTTCCGTAGTATACACTTTTATCAGATTCATCTACAGTCATGCATTCTATTCGAACAAAGCTGTTCTTATATGAGGTCTTCTAATCACGTTCCTCGGTGTAGAACGTGTAGCCATTTATGGCATACGCTTGGTACATCAACACCGTAGGTGATGGATTTTGTGCCAACCACGTGTCATCCATGGATGCTTGTGCCAAATGATTTTTCAGCCATCTGGCGTACTCCTTATTGTGCTCCTTCATCTCCACATCTAATGGATACACCATTGGTAAGAAGCTTTGGCATATCTCTTCCAAGTGTTCCTCACCATAAGCGCTGAGAACTGGGATGTTAAAAAGTATCGTCAAATGGGCTTTGTCGGCCAAATCTCCGGTTGCATCCTTTTGCGTGCCACCAAGGACCGACTTACCTTTCAGCCTTCCCTCGTGGCAAGAGAGGGGCAAACCTATAGGTCTTTGTTTCATGTATTCGGTGCAACACTCAACCACCTCCTCCGCAGTATAACCTTGTAGGATGCTTGCCTCTGGATGGCTTCGGTTCCGACAATAGCACTTCAGTATTCCCATGAACCGCTCGAAGGGATACATGTTGCAAAGAAACATAGGACCACAATACGTTATCTCATCAACAAGGTGCATAGTGAGATGGACTATGACATCAAAGAATGACGGGGGAAAAAAACATCTGTAGGCTGGCAATATTCTTGCAATATCCTCTTGCATATAATCCAACTCTTCAGGATCTACAACTTTCTGCCATAGTTTGTTGAAGAAATCACAGAGATCAATGAGTGTGTTTCTTATATTTGTGTCCATCAGATTCCTGATGGCCACCGGGAGGATTTGTGTCAACATTACATGGCAATCATGTGACTTCATGTGTCCCAACTTCATTTTACCTGAACTCACATCCACGAGACTTTTGATGTTTGCGGAGTAGGAAGAGGGTGTCTTAACTGACAACAAATAGTCGAAGAACTCTGTTGCTTCTTTTGTACTGAAATTGTAACTCTGGAGATTGTGGAGGAATTTGTTATCATCTTCTGCTCCACTCTTGCGTTTTGATTGATCACCAAACATATCCTGTGGTGTACCATCACCATCCTTTGTTTTACCTTTAATCTTGAGGAGAGTACCAAAGATGCTTTCACATACGTTCTTCTCTACTTGCATGACTTCGATGCAGTGACGTACATGTACAATCTCCCAGTAAGGTAATTCCCAGAACACCAATTTCTTCTTGAACACTTGATCCATGGGTGTTTGTTTCATCGTCAAAGCGTGGTTCTTGCCAAGCACAACATTAATTTGTTTAGCCATGTTGTGGACCACCTCCCCAGCATAAGGTCTTGGGCCCAAACCTACCTCGGCCATACCATCAAATTCAGCTTTCATCTTTCGCTATGGGTGATTTTTCCGTAAGAACCTATGATGACGCAAATACACGGTTTTGTGCGAGTTGGGAAGAAATTTGCTAGCTGTCCTATCCATGCATGTGACATACCCTACATCTCCCATTGTTTTCTACCCCGATGTGTTGCCTCATGCCGGCATATCTTGAATGGTGTGCTGTAGCATCGCATGTAGATCGAAAAACTCCTTTTTGTAAGCATCATAACATTTTACAACAGGCTTTTTTACCCACAATGTCAGCAGTTCTTCTCCCAATAGCTGAAAGTAAATGTCAATGTCATTTCCAAGTTGCTTCTGGCCTTGGATAATCATTGACATCATGATGTATTTTTTCTTCATACACAACCAAGGAGCAAGGTTATATATGCACAGAAGCGCTGACCATGTGCTGTGTTTTGTGTTCATATCGCCAAAAGGATTCATCCCGTCAGTACACTCTCCTATACTTCTAGGATCCTTGGCAAAGTCTTCAAACGTGTTGTCTATTAATTCCCACTGAGCCCCATCTTTCAGGTGCCTCGTATATTTATCCGCAGTTCGCTCATCATGATGCCACCGCAACCTCTTTGCCTCTCTAGGGTTTGCAAACAAACGCCTCAACCTTGGAATTAAAGGCAAGTACCAAACAACCTTGAACGGGATTCTTGTCTTGATCTCGCCGTCCAATTTATACTTGTCCTCTGCTCTCTTGCGCTTGTATCACGCATGCTTGCATGTGGGACATGCATGCAAATCTTTGTATTCATCACGGTATAATATACAATCATTCACACAAGCGTGTATCTTCTGTACTTCAAGTTCCAATGGGCAAACAATTCTCTTTGCTTCGTTCATGCTTTTGGGGAGCACATTATCTTTTGGAAGAATTTCTTTGAAAAGACCTAACAACTCTGTGCAGCCCTTGTTTGATAGACCGTTTGCTGCTTTAAATCTGAGAAGCGCCAGTGTGGCACTCAACTTGGAATGTTTCTTTTTGCAACCTGGATACAAATCTTTGTTGGATTCTGCATCAATGGTTGGCAGATCCTTGTACCCAATCATATCTTTTTTGGGGCCCTTGAAATCTGCAATCATAGTAGCAAAATCTGGCATATCAAGGTTGTAGTCGTCGCGTGCATCGCCGTCTTGGTTTTTCCAGTGGGGTTTTTGGCTTTCCGGTGTTCCATTGGTAGCTTGACGCCTCAGCCCTGATGTTAGATTCAACATCCATGTGACTCTGACCGAGGTTTGGCATCTCGCAGCCCTGGGTAAATTCATCCATGACCTGCTCTTCTTCGTGTCTGGTCCAACGTGTATATCCATCCATGAATCCCTGAGTGAGTAAGTGGAACTCGACAGCTGTAACTTTATGTGACTCTGTATTGGCATAATGACTGCATGGACACAGGATGTAATCCTCATTACCAATTCTCTTCTTTGTACTTTCAGCCAAATTGATGAACTCCGTCACGCCACTGATAAAATCTGAGCTTCTTCGATTCTTCATCCATTCAGATCGTTCCATCTGCACCACACGGAGGGTAATTAAAAACAAAACAACAACATTAATACACGGATTAACTGATCCCAAAGATGCATGCATAAATCACAAAATTTTATTTTCCTAATTACTGAGGGCGCTCCATATTGTTGTCCCGCAGTTCGATGACAAAAATTAATGGCCAGTCAATTTACACGTAGAGTACTACTTCCTCCATCCTGGTTTATTGGTCCCCTTCGTATTTTGTGGCAAATTTCGACCATAGATTTAAACAACAAAATGTTAATGCATGTCTTTAAAAATTGTATCGTTGGATTTGTATTTGAACATAGTTTTCAATAATATTATTGTTGTTATGTACAACTAATATTTTATTACTTGAAATCATGGTCAAAATATGACACTGAATGCGAGGGGGGCTAATAAACCAGGAGAGAGGTAGTACAACACTATCCTTATGAATTGAATATCTTAATTAAGCCACTCAATGAAAAGAATACCGTAATTAATTAGCCACGCGGCGACCTCCGCCCAGCAAACAGAGATGCGTGATGTGATGGCACGCTGAGACAGCAGGGTCGCGGAGCAAAGCTTAGTGGGGCTACCGCCTGAAGTTTGACCTCCACTATCCCGCCATCGACCGCGATGGATGTGCTCCAATCACGCCGCCGCCAACCTTGATGGTTGAGCTCCTCCTATATCCCACCACAGACCAAGGATTGACCTCCTATGACGCCACCACCGCCCACCGACCGAGGATTAACCTCTTATCTGGTAGCCGTTGCCTCGGTCGCCGCTGCCGCCATCTCTATCTGCAGAGCGGCTATTTTTATTTTTTGACGGGTATCCGCAGAGCAGTTGTTTACCCTAAGTAATATTGTAACTCAATTATTGTAGCCCCATATGTATAGTGTAGTACATCACATACGGTTATGTCACGGCAACCTTGTCTCACCTACATTGTCTTCTCACATGGTTTGGTGCGAAAATCGTGTGTGAAGTTGTAATACCTAACACAAATGACATGTATAAATCGTGTGCCGTATACAACATAGTGCGATAAGTAGTTGCCCACTGTTAGCATATCCCCATAGTTTCCCCATTTCCCCCAAATTCCCTCGCATGGTGCTGACATTGGGGGAATGCGGACGAGTGGTGCTGATGGTTTTGGTGCGGCTGCTCCTACTCGTATCGCCGCTCTCGGCAGCACCGCCACGACGGTGGTCACCACCGAGCACTTGCCTAAGGTCATCAGAAGGCAGGTGTACTATGGATCCGAATCGTCCTGTCAGGTTCCAATCTATCCTGATCTTTTTTAGCATGTCCAAAGTAGCTCCCTACTGAATCCGTCCTCAATGACCCCCCCCTCCCACACAGGAAAGCGATCAGCCGCCGGATCCGGAGTATGAATCCAGACTCCCGCAACATGAGTTCGACTCCGAATTTTGCGCTACCGAGAAGTACCAAAAGTTGAGTTGTGTGCACGGGCACACTCCCGCTCGATGTGTATGCATGGAGGGATTCGACATTGGCAGACGGTTTCTCAGTTGCCCCTTAGAGGTTAGTGCTAAGTTCATCATTTTAGTTGAGTTAATGCCACCGCTCATCCTGAATACTATTTAACATTGGCAGGGATATGAGGCTTGTGCCTTTGTTACCTGGCTGGATGAAGAATGGCATGGCAGGGCTCGGAGTGTTATCACCAAGCTCGCAGAAGATAACGTAGAGCTTAAGAAGAAACTGACTGATCTAGAGTGTACAATTAGTACGATGAAGCAAGAAAGAATCAATCACAGGCAACAAATGAAAGAAAGAGACAAGAAGGAACCAGCATGTGTAGTTGTGGTTGTCGCATTAGCCATATTCTATGCGCTGTTTGCAATGATGATTAGGGGTTTTGTTTGATTATTATTAGCTTCATCAATAAGAAGAGCTCAATGTACTGCTTGCCAACTTTCCTACTTCGTTCGTACCGGTGCATAAGTCACCTTACAAAAACCAAATAATCCCAAAACTCGTTCCCTGTTTTTTGTCCTGAAAAAAGAAATCAGCCAATAGGAGTCGTGGGGCTTGTATGCATTCAATGACTTCAGACTACTTAGCATAACATGCAATGGTCAATTCTCTGCATGCAATGGTATTGATTAGCAAATAATCATCAAGTTCTCGTTTTCCCCCACCTAGGTCGCCGGTACGGAGGGAGTAGTATGAAAAATGCTTGTTTCATATTTGGACACTCCAACGTGTGCGCGTAATTATCACATTGAGAACCGAGCAACCCCGGGAATTTGGAGCGACTGGGTACAAGTAATTGCGGTTGATTATATCAGCGGTTAGATAATACGTCAATCCCCCGCTTCAATTGACATTTGTCTTCTCTACATACCCCGCTTAAGTGTCCACCATCTTCATCGTCCCCGGCCGACCACACCACACACTTGCGCACACTCTGCAATCTCACTCTCTCAAAGTTTGTATATGTACCGCAGCCATGTCGAGCGACAGCAAGGATGACAGTTCCGCCAGCAGTCTGGCGCCCGAAGATAGGTCAACATCGGAATCATCTCGCTCGTCTTCCATGAGTCCAGCGTCGAGCCCAGATCTCGATTATATTCGGATCATGGAAGGGACGCCGCCTCTAGATTTGTCAGACGACAACCAGACGGATGAGGAGCCATCGGAGGACGAAGAAGAGGACGACTATGATGATGAGGAGGAATGGTCGAACGAGGAGGAGGACGACGACGGCAGCAATGACGATGATGACAGCGGCGGTGATGAAAAGCCAATGGTCAGCGGCAAGAAGCGTCCTCGCCAAGACGATGTCAAGGGGCCATCCAACAACAACAACAACAACAAGAAGGACTAAATTAAGCAGAATGTATATATCTATGTTTCCGTTCACTCATATTAATTCGTTATCTTTGTTTCCCCTGTCAATCTCATCACAGACAGTTAGCAATACATATTCGACAGAGATCTTTTACCTTATCGCCCACAGGTTGGTTTCTTGAATTGTGTGCCCTGTCAAGCACATAGTTCAAAAAAAAAATCATATGCGCTGTCTATAATGATCGCACACAATTCTGATTACCGACCTGTTTGCCGGGTATCACACACATCTTGTTACGGTGAATCGTTTGTGTTCAACTAAATCATCACAAACGGTTCATCGGAGCGAACTTTATGCCGTATATCACACACACCTTCATCTGGCTGCCCATTTCTGTTGTTGTGGATCATCGCAAACAGTTCTTATGGATCAATTGTATGCCATGCATCGCACATGCAACTAAAATCTAGATCGTGTTTGATGTCTCCAACATCACAAATGTTTCATATCATTTTTGATGGTTTTATTACATCACTGTTTGCTAAGGATGGCAATGGGTCGGGTTTGGATCGGGTTGAACATTATCAAATCCATATCCATATCCATGAAGACATTCTTTTCCCGCCCATGAAAAAATCCATGGATGAAAAAATGTGTCAATGTCCAAACCCGATGGATATCCATATCCACTAGATATCCATTGGGTCCTCTCGAGAAATATAAATAAGACATAACACAATATTAACACAAGCTATTCCATTCTTCACCTCATGGCAGGCTAGGCTTCACTTATGGTAATTAATATCCACTAACAACCTAACAACATTTAGTATTTTTCTAATAGATGACAATGACGAGTCATTTAAGAAGGAGAGAAAAATAAGGGAAGGGGCGTTGGAGTATGTTACAAAGGGGATTGAATGTCAACTGATCAAAGTTACGACGGGGATTGTCTGATTTCTTTTACATGTTTTAGATAACAAAATGTAAAAACAGTGGGACATGTGACTGTGGGGTAGGGATAGCAGATTTTTGCCCATTAAGTCATACTATCGGGTCAGATTTGGGTATACCCACGGGTACAAGATTATATCCATGCCCTACCCACAAGAAATTGGGTCGGGTTTGGGCGCCACCCATGGACACAAAAGCATATTCAAACCCTATCCATTCGGGTCAGATATCCATGGATATCCATGTTCATGGGTAAAATTGCCATCCTTATTGTTTGCGATTAATGCATCACACACTGTTTCGTCGAAGGGTCTCTGATTGTAGTGTCGTGTTAGCAGCATCCTGCAGTAGTGAAAGCAAGAGTAAGGACGAGAAGTGTGTAAATTCACAACCGTGAAGGTATGTCCTACGACCCCTGTCTTTTGCACTTGAAATACTTAGAGTAGATGTAGTAGTACACTGGTAAAGCGAGGTGCTATACAAATGGTTTTTAACCCCTTTCCGTGACGGCGTTCTGAACCGTCACCGAGTGAGTGTGTGCGATAGGGGGGTCCTTCCCACACGACCCAGAAACCATCGGGGATAGACCCTCCTGGCACACACGCTCGACAAAATGAGGTCATGTGCGACGGGCGAGCAATCAAATACGATTATACGTACAGTTGTGCTAAAAAAATACAATTATACAGGCCAAATCGTTTCTGGTCGTAAGTACATCCCACACAGCCAGTCCCGGCTAAGTGTTTCCATTCGTATGTACATTCCACACAGTCAATCCAAGGAATACGTTTCCGTTAGTATGTACATCCCACACAGTTAATCCAACAAGTACGTTTCCGTTCGTATATACATCCCACACAGTCACTCCAAGGAAAACATTTCCGTTCGCAGGTACATCACAGACAATTTTTCCCATTAAATCATTTGTGATAGCGTTGCCATTGCAGACGATATTAACAATTTTATCATTTGTGTTATTGAATGTGTTACACACACGGTGCATAGAAGAAACTGTGTGGCACAGGCTGTCCATCACACACACTTTTTATGTGGTAAACATTTGCGCAAGGTGGCCTAACGCAAACAGTTTTCAGGAGGATGTCGTGTGTGATTGTTCATTGATCCGACACGGTTTATTCCTAGAAACTGTGTGCGTTGCCGGAGGTCATCGCCCACGGTGTTTTCTCAATAACCGTTTGTAATAGAAAAACCCAATTAGCGGGCTAATTGTTCTATTATTAATAATCCATTTATTAATCTAATTGACATTTCATATTAAGCACAAAATATATTTCATTTTCGTATTAAGGAAGAAGGATTTCATAATTGAAATACATCAGAGTACAACATCATATAGCTTCAGCACTCGACTACCCCATTACACAACTGCACCAGTACCAAGTTTCACATGCAACATCTATAACCTTTCGAAATTAGCATCATAGACGATACATAGACAGATGAATCTCATCTGGAAAACTGCTGAAGCAGAAGGCGAATATTGAGCCTTCATTGATATTGAAGGTCTTTGCAACTTTAGGCTAGTGCCTGTGGATGATTGACCGTCCATCCTTCATCCTCTTTAGGAACACTTCAATATTGAACCGTGGGTGTTGTATGAATACCTTCCTCACCTCCTGACCATACAGGTGGTTTGAGAGGTAATCATCAGTGAACTGCTTTGGAAAGGCCTGAAAATAAGGATGTGCATAAATATCTTCTCTAGATTGGAAATGGGGCAAAGGAATAAAAAAGCCAAGGTATAATAGTTAGTACCATCCTGTAGTGAACTGATGTCTTCTTCATTGTGCAGACAAAGATCTTATTGTTTTTTGTCACTAATTTCTTTATCCTAATAATCTTTCTGAGTTTCTTGACTTGACTGATATTCATGGACAACTCATTTCCCCATATGCAAAAAGGGTCGAACAGCGGGTCAAAACCTCTGACAGCAGGACCTACATGTGCAAGACCAAATTGTTAAAAAACTAAATATTAGAATGGTTCCTGTAATTGCATAATAATGTGCTATCAGACAAAGGAACATGCATGTGCAAACCTCGATTGTAAACCTTAGTGCTTCCCATTGTTTCCCTGCAACACATATAAGGTAGTTAGTGATCAGGTTAAGTGAGGGTTCGCATGCTATCAGTAAAATATGTTGATGAAAAATAAGCACATTGCAGATTCATCGGATTAATTCGAGCCACATGGAAAACCCATTTATCCAAACCAAGCATGATTAAGAACTATGAATTATAGCAATTGTGTATGTTTCTCATGTATTAAGTGCAGCCAAATTGGATTTATTCCTCACATGCACAACAATACGAAATTCTAACCATGACAATTGGACATCACATTGCAGAATTGAACCAAGCCGTTAACTAAACACCACAACAAATGAACCAGACATTAACTAAGCACCACATTGCACAATATAACATACTCCTAATAGAAGATCAGACAGTTAACCAAACCAAGCATGTTTAACAACTTGGAAATATAGCAATTGTATTTGTTTCTCATGTATTTAGTACAACCAAATTCGATTTATTTCTCACATGGTATACAATAACAGAATGCACCCACAATAATTGAACATCGCATTGCAGAATTGAACCAAACAGTTAACTAAACACCACAACAAATAAACCAAACGTTAACTGAGCACCACATTGCACAATATATAACATACTAGAAGATCAGACAGTTAACCAAACCAAGCATACTTGACAACTTGAAAATATAGCAATTATATTTATTTCTCATGTATTTTGTCAAGATAAATTCAATTTATTTCTCACATGGAAGACAATACAAAATTGCAGACTGAAGAATTGAACATCACATTTGGAGAATTGAACCAAACAGGTAACTGAACACGAAAATAAATTAACCAAACAATTAATACGTGAGCACCACATTGCACGACATATAGAACGTATACACTAGAGCAACAAATTGCATGGTAAAAGTAGATAGGACAATTCACTAGAATTTGTTAAGGAAAGGCAAGAGTAGCACATGCAACGGGTAAACTGAGCATGCTTAACCGGCATAACTAGGAAACTGAACATTAGGTCCTTATAGGGAGCTAATAAGACAAGCTACTCCTCATCATCGGAGATATCGATGATGATTGGCTCCTTGGACATGGAAGAGGGCGAGGCCTCCACATCGTGGGTGCCCTCGTCGTAGTGGTGAGTTGCCTGAGACGCTTCGGGCACCAACCTGCTGGCTCTCGAGTTGAGGTAAGCACGGGCACGCAGAGAATACACCTGGTAGTCTTCATCGAAGGCACCGATGGTGGCCTTGAGAGAATGCCACGAACTATCGTTTAAAGCAGCAAACCGCATCGTGGCATCAGCGCGCGAAGCGTCGATGGTGGCCTCGACGGCGAGGTGCTCCTCCAAGATCTGGGGTCGGCACGAATGGCAGCCATCGCGACCTCATCTGCACGTGTGGCCGCGATTTGCTTCTCCGCTGCCAAATGCTCCTTGAGCTCCTAACTATACTGCGTGCAACATGGCTTAGGGCAGCGCTTATTTGGGGGAGGGGTCGGTGATTTGGGTGGAAGGTGTCGCGCCGACGGTCAGGGCATATGGGATGTCGAAGGAGGAGGAGGATGGGGGTCGGGTGTGGATTACCTGCCTGGATCGACGAGACCGAGCAGTGTGAAGGAGGGTCGCCAGGGAGGAGGCGGCGCTGCAAGCAAGGAGTGAAGGTTTTAACTTCGAAAGGAAAGCGGAAATAGGGGAAATGTAGCTTTTGGTAAGGGGGAGGGGGCGGGGAGGTAGATATTTCCGCGGAAGCCGAAAATTTTGGATCGGTGCAGCGAAAAAACTGATCCCTTATTCAGCACTGTGTACGATATGTGAACATCACAAATGATTCATATAGCTTAACCCGTGTGTGATGAGTTTGAACGTGCAAATTTTGGTCCGAATTTCCCTGGTTACAGTGGTCATCCACGTCATTGCATAATTTGAGTACACAAAGAAGACTACAGCACACCCACACTTCTTAATCGAGCAAGTTCAGCAATTAAACAGAGCTAGCTGACCTAAACATCTATTGTATATTTAAGACAAAAGACAAACAAGCCATCACGTTAATCCACATATGCTAAAATAATATACATCGTTGATCAGTAATATTTATGGCTGAGATTTAAAGATATTACGTTACACGCCTAAAGTTATAAACATATATATGTTGAACCGACACGTACAACATACATGTATAAAAAGTTGGAACGAACCAAGTAAAAAAAGTTGAAAAGAATAGAGGAGTTTGAATTGGCATGTACACTGCACGTTGACGCGAACTAAGTTTTCCTTGAGTTAATGGACTCGCATGTACACCTCTCAGAGTCCAATACATATACGGGACAGAACCATTGCATGTCCTAATATAATACTAGGAAATAAAAGAGGGAAAAAGGTGTTGTCCCGTACTTGCAACAAAAAAGTCACCACGGATCCATGTAAGCTAAATATATATTTACAGCGCTGATTCTAATTAGAGCGGCCGAGATTTGAAATCGGAAGAATTAAGTAGAACATCCGTGGTGCATAAAACGAGGACTACTTGACACGTATATACGAGAAAAAAGGAAAGCTACCAATCCGTTTCACACAGTCAAGCAAACACGATCTGAACCAGCAAGCCCAAACAATTGGTCAAGTATTAATGAGTCGACCAACAACGTGCGCATAGCAGATCACGTTGTATACCCCTAAAAAAGCAGATCACGTGTATGTAAGGCCAGACATAATTTTTTTGCGGGCATCAGGCCAGGCATATGCACTAGCCGGATGCATATCAGCTAAAAGAATACATACGGGTTACAAAAGAGCTACAAGAATACATACAAAGTCTAGCCTACCGGACACATAGCTAGCTGTCTGATAACTTGCAATATATTGTGGTAGAGCATGCATCGTTCCTAAAATTTGTCAACCTAATATGAGTATGACAAAGATGAGCTGAGATTTGCATGAACCGCTGGCACTAGCATGGAAACAGTCTGAGCGTATATGCGTCAACAAGGTAAGAAAAATACTCTCTCCGTCCGACAATATATCAATGTTTTTCAAGCTATGTTAGCTTAAAAAATGTTTTTATATTATGGGACGAAGGGAGTATCTCATTTACATAGTAAAAGATGAAGCACCTCGCCCAACTAGCGGCACTGGCCACGTCTCCTTTTTTGCGCTATGAATAGTGCAGCGAGCGAGCGAGCGAGCGGGCAGGCAGCGCGGGCAGCGGCAGGGAAAGAAAAAGGGCGTCTTCCCCACGAACCCTACCCGCCTCCTCGCCTCCTCCTCCATCCGCGCCGCCTCCTCGCCTCCTCCTCCATTCGCGCGCCGCCCCTCGCCCCCCGCCCTCCCTAGCTCCCCTTCCCTCGATCCCCATGGTCGCTGCACTACTCCCGCATCCGTCCTCCTCCTTCCTCCCTCATCGCGCGCCCCGCCGTCGTCCTCAGCGTCTCCGCCGCGCTCAAGGCCCGCGTCCGCAATCCCAACCTCTTCGCGCTGGATTACGCCCGCCTCGACGTGGCCATCGGCTACCGCGGCGAGCCGCTCGACACCGTCACCACCGGCGGCGGCCGCGTCCGCGCGCGCGCCGTCTCCTACGTCGACGCCGACCTCCGCCTCGACGGGATACGCGCTGGATAGGGCCACGGCAGCGCACACGAGGGGCGGAGGCGAGCGACCCTCTGGAGCCGCGCACGTCGACAGGTAGGAGCCGTGCCCCTCCTCCCCCTTCGCTTCTCCTCTCCTCCCCTTCGCTTCTCACTCCTCTCCAATCTAGGCTGCCCATCTGCGTCCTCGACATCCTTTTCTCCCAGTTTGTACTGCTTGATTCTCCGGTTTTCTGATAAATTGTTGGCTGCAATTCAACTATACGTATTCTCTGTACTTGCTATGTGTTTCCTGAAGGTCTTTCAAATGCTTTATCTGTGGTCAATGCTAATCTCTAGGCATGACATCTGATGGGTGTTTTTTATGTTATTCAGGTTGAGGGCTTCAATGGTGAGTTGCAAGGGCACCTTCACATGTTAAGTGGCAGCTGATTGTGGTGTCGGGATGGTGAGGGGCCTTTTTCCCCAAAGGTGCAGTGAATTCTTTCAGGGTCTTGTCATTCGTCTGATTTCCAGCACTAGATAATGTTTAGGCTATGTATCATTTGTTGACTTGTATTTAGTGTTTGGTTTAGCACATCCTGGGGAGATTATCAACTTGACTTGTATGCCTTTACTGAGCGCCCTGTCATGTGAATTAATGGTTTTGAAACAACCAAATGAAAGTAGTAATAATTTAATAGTATAACCAGCTAATTATTTCAGATCACAGATTTAGCCACTTTGATGCGTGGTTAAGCTGTAAACATTTGTAAGTGACAGTCAAAACAATCAACAGAAAGTCTTCTTTTCAAATCAGTTAGACAATGTCAGACTTGATGGCCCAATGCACCAATTTTTTTGCTTCAGGGTACCTAATAGGTATGAATTCTGATGGACAGGTAGGTGCAGATATCCTCTTTGACTCGCATAAAAAAAACATAGCCGGACCGACTAAAATGTTGAAGTGATAGTTGCGCTTAAGATGTAGGGAGTGGTTACCCAGATTGGTGATCATTTTCTGCCCACACTCCAGCCTGTGGCAAGGCCGATGAAGGATCAATGCTTTGACCCTGATCAAATGCCTTGTATTGTCAATTACTTGTCACCTGGTTGTCTGTAAATCTAAAGATCAAACTATTAGTTACCGTCGAGTCCTCTGTTGAGGGGTGAGTAGAGTTGCTCCTGCAAACCTTTTTCTGCTGAGCATATCACAGTTTCTGTACTATATGTTGCTGCTATAAATATTTGTCTACGCAATTTGTCAACAATGAAGCTCATTCTGATGTTGCAGTGAAGAGGTTGGGATGGGAAAATTTTATTCTTGCTCGATGCTTAAACTGATGCTTTATTTTGTTACCACAATTATTAGGTACCAATTGCAATTTGCTGGACATCATGTTCTCCTCTTTTCTTGGTTGCAGGTTCTTCCTGACCGACGGTTCCCTCTATCCTCGCTTTACCTGGGTTCACCTCCCTCACATATATGTTTCTGCACTGGTGGAGATTGCACTGGCCGAGTAACCTGCTCCCTGATGGTACTGTGACTTGCGATCTTCCATGTAGGACTTGTTGGTGGCACCCCCGGCTGTCCAAAAGACGGATGCTACAGGTGACTTATTGCTGTTAGTGTCCCTTTATGCGTGCTGATGGGATAGTCAATTGGGTTCATCATGACATGGATGTTTAAGTAGTTATAAACTGTGTTCTGACATGGAAGTTGTCGTTTCCTGAATATGGGAGTATGTACATAGAACTGAACCTCTTATCGCCTCATGTTTTGCTAGAGAAAAATCAAGCACGAGACATGTGTTAGAATGATGGATTTGATTATTAAAAAGAATGATGTGATATATAGAGCACATGGAATGCAGTAGACACATGTTTACAGTACCGTAATTGTAGGATTCCTGATTTGTGGTGCATAGACCACCTGGATTAATTAGTTTTTGTAGTACCTGTATTTTATTTGTTATATACTGCATTATTCGGTGTCGTTTCAAAATTTCTGCTCTGTGCAGATCTTGAGAAGTTAGCTGCTTTGTTGGTTGTTGGCTGCTTGGTCAGTAGATGATGTGCTACCGTTCTGGTTCAGTTTGGGTATGCATGCAAGACCAAAAATGCCCCCTGATTTGTGATGCATAGACCACATGGATGAATTAGTGTTTTTAGTTCCAATGTTTTATTTTTTGCTGCATTATTCTGGGGCGTTTCAAAATTTAAGCTCTGTGCAGAACCTTAAAGAAGTTAGTTGCTTGGTCAGTACATGATGTGCTACCTTCTGGTTCAGTTTGGGTATGCCTATATATGTATTTTTGTAAACCGATCTAAGTCATTCTACTATTTGTACTACTATCTGTAATACGATCCACATTGCATTGCATTTCCAGCTACATCTCCTACTTACTCACGACTAACATCACTTCTAACTGGCTTCTTGCGCCATATTAGTGTATCTTGGTTTTGTTTAATTCCCGAGACATTCCCCATGCTGACCCATTGGCATTTTAGTTTGCATGATACAGTACTTGCCAAGTGGATTCCATGTCTAACACGCTGATTGTCAGGATATATGCTGAATGTTATGTTTAGATATGTTGTGCTCGATGGATCAGTCTTATTGCTTTGTTTATTCATGCTTTTTAGGAGAATATTTATGTAACCTGGTTGTAAGTGATATGCCTTTTTCATTCCACCATGGCATGGATGTTCTGACCATTACCTTTTGTGCTCTAGAATATCGCTACTGTTTTGCTGGCTCTTTAGCTGTATCGTTTAGAAAAACTGCAGCAGCCGAACATCATCCATTATTTTCAGATATAACTGCTATATAATTGTTATGTCGCTAAATGCTATGCTTATATGATATGTCCACAATCTGGTAATTCTTTTGTTTATTTTCCCTTTCTGTTGGAATCCCTTATTAGGTACTTGCCTCCCCTATTTTGTACTTCCATTTTAACCAGGACATCAACATGTTCACATAGTCACTCACTGGAGAGAATAAATTTGAGCTTTTGTGATATGATACGCTAATATCTTTTTTGTTTGTGCTTTGTTAAAAAACTCATGTCGTGATTTAGTTTAGATGTATGCAGTCACAACCATATCTTTGGTTTAAGTCGCTATGAAATTTAATTTCCTCGCCTAAAAAGTGTGATTAGAAATTAATTTCAGGCCAGATTAACTATACACATTGTACATTGTACTCCTTATAACCTATTTTAGTTTTATAGTAATCCCTTATTTCTTTCTTCAGTTTTTTCAGCAAACATATCGAGACATTGGAAGAAATTGATGTGGTGTACAAGAAGGAGCTGGCTTTACAGTCTGGCATTAAGCACCGGGGAGGAGTTTCTTCTTTAGGTGGTGATCTCACATTCATTTCATATCCTGTGGATGTTACTGAAATCCTGCCTTATGTTGCAGTTTCCAACCTCAGAGGCTAAGCAGGTAACAACTACACCACAGGACATGCAAATGCATTCTCCCTATTTGTGCATTCATGTTTTACATCTTACTCGATTAGGCCGGCATCCAGTATTCTTATATAGTTATATGCATGTGGTTTCCTCAACCTGGAGTTAAATAAAGGCTTGTCACTGGATGACCTTATATCACTCAGTGTCATTAAATAGGCTTGTCACTGGATGACCTTATAGCCTGGCTTTGTTTAATTAGAAGCATTAATACCAAATATTGAATTAGGGTTGGCAGAACATAACATTAAAATTGTTCAGCCGTATATAACCTACAGAAACATGCCCTGGATCGAAAATAGTGGTGTATGTAACCTTGATTATGTATGTCATAATGCATGTTTCCACTCACCATGAGAATGTTAGTATTAAATAGACAACCTGGGATCCCTGCTGATAGTCAATGATGATAGTTGGTAATGGCAGCCAATGAAGCTATACAAAATGAGCAACTCAAAATGCTGAATTCGGTTCATTGTTCAGGCCTCAGGGTCGGCGGTCGCTAAGAAATACAAAAATGGCAGCAAAATGCCAACTAACCCTGTTTCCAGCAAGCTCCGTTGTCGTCGGAATGAGGTTTGTTAATTTGCAGGGATGTGACATCTAAATATGTATTCTTGCCATGGCAGAAAAAAATTGAGATATCTTATATATTGGCAAAGCTTATGCCTGAGAGGGAGCTACCAAATAAGCATGCTTTATATTTGGGTCGTACATTCCAGGAAAGTGAAAGCTTGGGTGCCATTGAAGAAAAATGATAATATACTTCTAATGTATTTCACTTGATTGAGACGGTTTACTTATTTGTTGCATGCCACACCGGCATTTTATTCCTGTCGCTAAAAAATAGAAAATGAGTGGTGATCTGTGTCACCCCTATTAGTTTTTCCTCAAATTTCTTTGATATACTGAAAAGCTTATACATAATTGTGCAACTTTGAAGGAAGGTGTGATCTCCAGCCTGAAGGAATGGCTGATTGAATCAGCTATAGGAACCTATCCTGTTCTGTGATTTTATTCATGTCGCTAAAAATAAGAAAATGAGTGGTGATCTGTGTCACCCCAATTAGTTTTCCCCAAATTTCTTTGATATACTAAAAAGCTTATACATAATTGTGCAACTTTGAAGGAAGGTGTGATCTCCAGCGTGAAGGAATGGCTGATTGAATCAGCACACACCGGACACACACACACACCGGAGGAACTCTGGACATGTTAGTTTTCTTTTTCAATATGCCTTTAGATGGTTCAACCTTTCATTAATGAATTGATTGTTACAAAACCATACTCAAGAGTGCCTTCTAAAGATGGTGTATATATTTCAGTTTTTAGTGTCCCGCCCAATAGCTCACTCCACCATTGTTTTTACATTACTGTCTTTGTGAATTGTCCCTTTTAGCTTTCCTTGACACATCATCTTGCTCAGTAAAGAAAATTGTATCGATAATTTCCATTTCCATTTAGTAGTTCCGAACATGGAGAGACTACCTCTAATAATATTTCGTAGTAGATGTTTTTCTTCAACTAAGATAAGTTGTAGTTGGTTCAACAAAAAATAAATCTCTGGGACACGAGCCGAAAGAAAAAGAAGGAATCATAGACATGCTTTTGCCAATTGGTCATTTTCGATATTGATGGTGCATGCAGCGATGTCTCTACCTGATCTAAATACTGCATATCTTAGTTACCATAAGCTGGGTGACCAATGCTATCTATATGATACATCTCTGCCTATGTAGCATCTATTAAACTGTCATATACACAAGGTTCCAGTACTCGGCTGGCCTATGCTTTCTGCGCCATGGGCGCAGCGGGTCATCTAGTAAGAATAAATGATGGATGACTTAAATGTACCATGAGCGATCTAGCATATGGTAAATAAGATATGGGCGCGGTCTGTGAGCAAGATAAGATGTTGTAGCAATTTTAATGAATACACATTGTTATTTATATTCCCATACATATTAACGTGATGAGAGCATGCTTGGAGCATACGAATGAATGCCATTTACGTATAAGCCATCAATATTCAGACACATATCCATGCTGGAAATTCTCACCAATTATTATTGAAAGCTCTCAACAATTTTTTTGGAAGGAATTGTAGATGGAAAAGATATATATTTATATTAACGTATATGGTTTTACATGACAAGATACATACCTCAATGCCTTTCTTTGTTCATTGTTACACACCAAGATTCTTGCCAACACCCTAATATTGAATGTAATATTTATATCGAAGTATAATAATTTTCCTTGAGACGTCATTTCTTTGCCTTAGTAATTTTCTGAAATATGAGTTGTATAAACGGTAATATAGTGATGAAAAAAGGCACCAAATGTAAACATATGTAGTATCATCCACATAGGCTAACTTATCTCCATTATTGATTACAGTGGTATGGATTATTTAAGTCACTCTTAGAAACATGTCGTAGTAATACACCTTGAATACTATAGATAAGAATATAAGTACGTGTGGAAGCATCTCACTAGATGACATTGCACTGTCAAATAGCATAACCATGCTAACCCGAATGATATGGCGGGTAGAGAAAGATAACATTATAAGGGTCACATATTATCACTATTAGGTTTGGTTGTGGGAAGCAAATCCCCTGGTGTGTAACTAAAATAAAACAACTCACGGTGCACTGTAGCAAAAGAACACATGGTTTTGCATGGTTAGTTATCGACCTTTGTGTCTTTAGTTCTCACACACCAAGACCTCATGAAAAATGCAATATACTTAAGGAATACAGTGTAGTACTGTCGGCGTGCGACACCTATGGGATCCTAAGAGACCCCTTTACGATTCGGCGGGGGGAGAGGTATGCGCAAAGAGCAGAACCAACGATCGACGCGGGGCGATTTTACCCAGGTTCGGGCAGCTGATCAGCGTAAAACCCTCCTCCTGCCTTTTGTTATTATTAGTGTTCTTGAGCCCAGGTTCCAGGAGCGCTCACAGTGAACAGTACATTCAAAGAGCAGCTACGCATGTAGAATGGGCCAGAAGATCCTCCCCCTGTAGCAGTTGCCTTGGGCCTCCTTTTATACTACAAAGGGGTCACCACAGTGGCAAAATGTACATACATTGAGGTGTAAAGTAGCTACAGGGTCATCATACCTAACCCCTGACGGATTAGGACGAACGCATTTAATGCACCGTGAGGTGTCCGTTTAGGTGTCCTCACTTTCTTGGGGATGGAAAAAGGGGCCATCCCATCAGCACTGCTTAAGCCCTCCTCCACCGGCGCGTCGCCACGCGTCCAAAGAAGGACCCAGAATGTCGGGTTTGTTGCTGTGCCAGAGCAGCGGCACAGCAACAAAATCTTGCTGGGCGCCAAGCCTTGCCAGGCGCCGGACCTTGCCGGGCGCCGAACCTTGCCGGGCGTTGCAGGCCACCCCGGCAAGATCTTGCCGGGGAAGTTGGCCTTCGGATTCCAGCTCTTCTTGTCTGCTGATCCTCATATTTTTGACTTGAGAATTTCCCTGATGGCCTGAGTCAACCTTGAACTGTCCCCCAACAAGCCTTGTCGCGAGTATGGCTACAACTGCCCGTGCACAAGTACGGGGTACTAATGGCCCAATACTTAGTACACCGACAGGAGCCCCCGGGCCTACGCCATACACGAGTGCGAGGCGTTGTTGGGCTAGGCCCAAACAGTGCACGGGCACACGTGGCAGGGGATTAACTGCTCGTAAATATCCTGTTTACTGTGCCCCCCACTACGCGCGCCGAATGCGCGACGTGGGAAGCGTGCCTCAAAAGCTGCAACTGCAACGCGCCCGCAGAGGCGCATTCACATTGGGGAGTAAAAGAGGCGGCCCCGCTCCTTCCCCATAAAAAGGAGAAGCCGCAGAGGCACAGGCCTATTTACCCCCCTTTTCTTCTCAATCTGGCCGTCGCCATTGCTTTCCTTCCCTTGAGCTCAGAGCAAAGCCTTCCCTCTTCCGCTCGCCGCCTCCACCCGCTCGATCCCTGGCTTCCGCCCTTGCAGTCGCCATGCCGCCCAAGACCAGCAAAAGCAAAGGCAAGAAGGCGAAAGCCGATGTCCCGGAGAGCGAACTGGTGAAGATGCGGAAGAAGTACATCGTCTTCGCCCCGTCGCTCGATGCGGAAGCTTTGAAGAGGTGGTACTAGTGTATGTGGGCGAGGGAGACGCAAGCTCACCCCGCCACTCGCGTGATTCCAGGTTCTTGCTCCAAGAGTGGGTCGGACAGATACCCCTTTTTCGTCACATATTTCTATTGCGGGCTCTGTCCTCCCTTTTCTGACTTCTTCAACGACATCATGTACACATACGGCTTCCATCTTCTTGACTTCACGCCAAACGCCGTAATGTGTATGTCTATCTTCGCTCATCTTTGTGAAAATTTTGTCGGAGTAGTTCCCAATACCGCCCTCTTCCGCCATTATTTTATTCCTCGCATCCAATAGGGGGAGGCCCTTTCTGGTTCTATCGCCTGGATTCCACGGGCTAGGAATAAGGAGATATACCCAGAGGGTGTTTACCGGGAGAAGTGGGACGAATGGCGGTCTGAGTGGTGCTGGATCAAGGAAACAGATCCTCATCCGTTCTGTTTGCCTCGACGACAGAAGGCGGTCCGAGGCAGCGATTGGAGCGGCCTTGCCGCGGAGGACGAGAGGCTCACAATCGCCACCACCAGGATCCTTCGCCTGAAAGCCGCCGGGCTCACTATGGAGATGATCGGCTTCGATTTCCTCCGTCGCCGCATCGCCCCGCTACAGAACAAGGGAAGACCAGCTTGGGAGTACCGGAACGCAGCGGACATCATGAGGCTGCGCCCTGGATTGAACAACAATTTGACTGCCATGCAACTTGGCGCCCTCCGCCAAAAGCTGTTCCAGCGCGACGACAAGCATCGGTTGCCGGCAAGGATTGTTCCTCTGTGCAACAACTCTGCTCTGGGATCAATCATCGCCTTCATGCCGATGTTCAACGCCCACGGTCTTGACGCGACATGGGCTGAGCCATCCGAGGAAGATGCACAGAAGTTCTTTGATAACTTGACGGAGAGGGCCGTCCAGGAAGAAGCAGACTTGCTCCGAGCCACCACCGACGAAGAGGTGGCATACATCGCCACCAGGGCGGAGGAGGCAAATCTTGCCGCGGAGGCCGGCAGCGTCGGCTTCGCAGAATGGGAAACCAGTGATGCAGAGGTAGTGGTCGAGAAAGATCCTGCCGGGAAGGACAAAGCTACCGGGGAACAGGGCAGCACTGCCGCTGAGAGCTCGTCCGACGAAGACACGGCTGAAGAAGAACCGCAAGAAGAGCGCCCAGCCCCGAAGAAGACAAAACGTGTTCTTCGAAAGGCTGCGTCTGGCATGCCGGCAAGCCAACCTTCCTCGAGCAGCGAGGCTCCCGTCAAGAAAGTGGTCGGCAAGACTGCGCCGCGGCAAGGGGTTCGACAGCAACCTGCGCGGCGCGCGAGACCCACACCAGTGGCAAATGCTGGGGCGACAGGGGCGTCTCGCACTACCGCACCGGAAGCTGAGGTGACGGAAACGCGCCAACCTCGGCGCCTGCCACAGCCAAGCGAACTAGGACCCCTCCTCCGCCTCCCCACTCAGACATCGCAACGGAGGCCGATTTCGACATCTCCGGCTTTAGTCCGGAGTGAGAAGAGGAAGAGTGAGTACCTTGCCACAGCCTTTATCTTCCAATCTTGGATCAATCTTACTGACTTGGTTGTATTGCTTCTGCAGTGATGCAGAAACCTTACTGGAGAGGATGATGAAGAGGACAAAGACTTCCACGGGCGACGAGCCCCCGGCAGGCTCCACGAGCATGCCAGAAACTGTCATCATCAGCCCGGAGCTCACCCCTCAATGCAGTCCCCAGCACAGCCCCCAGCGCAGCCCCCAACGTAAGTTCGTTGCTCTTTTTTTTTCGTTGGCGGGCGCTGAGGTTTCTATTCTTGCCGCTGATATCTCTGGGCTTGCAGGAGAAGAACGGCAACAAGTTGAGTTATTGGAAGACGCTCCCGTCGTGCCACCTCCATCAACCACGCCGCCCACAAGCGCATCCCCGGCAAGGGATCCTATCGACGAGCCCATCTTGATTGAGGAGGAGCCGGCAAGCATGGGCACCGGCAACCCTCCCCCGGCAACCGAGGTTGCCGGGAGGGGCGAGGCCACCTCTCAACAGCTCGACACAGGTAACTGATTGCCTTAGTGCGCTTGCTATTCTTTCCTTTATCTCATTTTCTTTGCTCCCTTCAAACTTCAATCTTGATCTTATTATGTTTCCCTCCTTCGTCCTCCAGAGTTCCCTGTGATGGAACACATGAACGTCGATGTTGTCATTGTGGAGACCGCCAGGGACGCCGCTGCCGAGGTAGACAGGATCGCCGCCAGCGAGGCCGCCAAGGGTGCCACTGTCGAGGCCGCCGAGACTGTGCAGGAGGAACTCGCCAAAGAGCCTGCTGAAGAGTGTGGCAAGGAGACTGGTGACCGTACTGACGGCATTCCCGCCGCAAGAGCGCCAGGCGCTACGCCGGCCACGGAGCCCCCTGCTACTGGTGAGGCGGTTGTTGAGGATCAACCATCAACATCTGAAGGCCCCTCATCCAGCAAATATCTCAAAGTTGGCGAGAACCTGTTTGTCAACTTGCCGGGGACGGCAAGCATTGGGGCACCGACCGAAGGGGAAGTCTTCGACGAGGAAATCATCGCTGCTGCCGGGCTCGAGGTTGTTGATGACCCAAGTGCCAGCAGCGGCAAGTCTGAAGAGGATCAGCTCCTTCAGGCCATGGGCGAAAATTTCCGCAAGCTCCAGGCTCTCCACCACGCCCGGAAAGAGAAAACGGATTCCAGAATGGCAGTTGTCGAGGCGGCCGAAGCAGATTTCCAGAGGCGTGTCGAACAAATGCAAATCTGGTACACCGAGGCCCTCCAAGAGTTGACTGCTGGCCGAGAACAAGTGAGCCAGCAGTGGACAGAAATCCTCCTGAAACAATCTGACATGGAGAAGGCGCAAGATGAAGCTACGCAGAGAATTGCTGCTGAAGATGCTCTCCTAACGGGGCGTCGCATTGCACTTGATGCTCACGAGGAAGACCTCACCGCACGTGAGCAGGCGCTCGCCGCCAAGCTTCGCAGCAAAGATGAAGATATCGAGAAGCTTGTCGCGCGGCGGACCCAGGAGCTGGAGCAGAAGCACAAAGAGGCGCTCGAAGCTCTAACTGCAGATCATGCCGGCAAGCTCAAGGAGGCCATCGATGCTGCCGAGGCTGCAGAGGCCGCCAAGAATGAGCTGGGCGACAAAGTCAAGAAGCTAGAAGCGGATCTTGAAGAACACGGCAAGGAGCTCTCAACGCTCAAAGGCGACAGGGAAAAAACCCTCCACACCTTGGCGGAGATGCAAGTTGCCATGTCTAACAAGACCAAGCAGCTCTCCTCAGCAAATGAAGCCATTATCGTTCTGGAGCTGAAGCTGACCATGTTGCAGAAGTCCCTCGAGGCCGGCAGGGCCCGCGAGAAGGCCCTACTCAAAGATCTCCAGGGAGAGAGGAACCTGCTCAAGAGCGCTGCTGCCGCCCAAATTGATTACGAAAAGGGGGTGGAGATCTGGACTGGACGTCTCATCGATGCTGCGGAGAAGCTTACGGCAGAACTGTCAGCCATGGGCCTGTCAAACTTCAGGTATTCTTCCGTGGAAGGGATATCTTCGAGTGCCAGGTTGACGATGTTCTTCGAGAGCATCATTGATGCCCTGAAGTTGCTCCAGTCTAACCGGGCGACTCAATTGGCCAACGAGACCCGCCGGCTTTGCCGGGCCGTTCTCCGCAAAGTGCTTATCAAGGTGGTGCACCACAATCCCGGCATCGACCTCTCCACTGCGCTTGGCCATCTGCCAAAGGATGCAAATCTCGAGGCGGTCGAAGAGCTTGTCGCGCCTATCCTCGAGAAGGTGGACTCCATCAAAAGGATCGAAGGCCAGCGCAGAGATTAACTGCCCCACCTGTTCTTGCCGTCGTCATTCCATGCCAAAGACAATTAAGTCTCAAGTTAGAATTGCGGCAACTTATTAATGTAATATAACTCGCTTATGTTTGGGCACATGCTTGCTATTTTCCTTGTCTGATTCCTTTGTGTATGGAGTTCACCCTACGCTTACTGAAAAACTTGCCGGCGCGCAACCTGCCGCGAGCGCTGGGTGTGGGACTTCAGCGGCCTGCTGGAGGTGCAGCGGCCAACAAGGCTCCTTGGCGTTCTCAGTGCAGCCACTTAAATCGTTGAGCGGACTCGAAACAAAATAAGGGCGCAACCGATTACAACAAGGGTTCCTTCGCGCGCAGATTTTCCATACAAAAGTCGGAATCATCCAAGGAAATCACTTTGCAATAAAAGAAACTTGTTCTAGGTTTTTAGAACTTAGCTTTCTGTCACTGTCCTTCCTCCGGCAAGCGTCGATTCTGAACGTCGCCAACTGGTACTCATATCTCCCTTCCCCCCCCCCCCCCGGCAAATGTGCACGCGAGGAATCCTTCTGTCTTTTAATAAAAGAAAGAAGAGAAAATAAAGATATGAAACCTTGGCGGTTCATTAGAACTTACCGGGAGTAGGTGTCATACAACATCTTAGACAAACATGCATATATAAATATGATCATGGAAATCAAATAAGGGAATGCGCAACACTTAAATTTATTCATTTGTGCCCAGGGTCTGTGCCTGGCTTTGTGCAAAGGATCATATGCCTCGCCGGCAAGAATTGTACAAAGGGGTGGTTGCCGGGGGCCCCCGGCAACCGCGCCTTATGGGTAGAACTTGCGAAGATGTTCGATATTCCAGGAATTGCTCACTGGAATGCCATCTTCGGTCTCCAAGCGGACAGCGCCGGGCCTGGTGACTCGTACTACCCAATAAGGGCCTTCCCACTTTGGCGTCAACTTGTTTGAATTCTTGGCGGATTGAATCCGCCGAAGAACAAGGTCACCTTCCTCAAGGCTTCGGGCATGAACTTTGCAGCTATGGTAGCGGCGCAAAGCTTGCTGGTAGCGTGCAGCTCGCACAGCAGCCTGAAGACGATTCTCGTCAAGGGGCACAGCGTCATCTTGCCGCAGTTGCTCTTGCTCGAGCTCATCATAAGCGAGCACTCGAGGTGATCCGTACGTGAGTTCCGTGGGGAGAACTGCTTCCGCTTCGTAGACCAGAGCGAAGGGCGTCTGGCCGGTGGCTCGATTTGGTGTCGTTCTGATTGACCAAAGAACCGCCGACAACTCATCAATCCAGCGTCTTCCGCACTTTTTCAGCCTGTCAAAGGTTCTGGTCCTGAGACCGCACAGCACTTCAGCATTGGCCCTCTCCACTTGGCCGTTGCTTCTTGGATGAGCAACGAAGGCAAAACAAATTTTGCCGCCAAGGTCTTGGACGTACTGCATGAAGGTGCGACTTGTGAATTGCGTGCCGTTGTCGGTGATGATCCTGTTGGGCACACCGAAACGGCAAACTATTCCTTTAAAGAACTCCACGGCTGATTGTGTTGTCACCTTCCTCACTGCTTCCACCTCCGGCCACTTTGTGAACTTGTCGATAGCAACGTACAAGTACTCAAAGCCCCCGGTAGCACGGGGGAAAGGGCCGAGTATGTCGAGCCCCCAGACCGAAAATGGCCAGGAGAGAGGGATTGTCTGAAGAGCTTGAGCTGGTTGATGTGATTTCTTCGAATGAAACTGGCACGCTTCACACTTGGTTACTAGTGCAGTTGCATCCTGGAGAGCGGTGGGCCAAAAGAAACCTTGCCGGAATGCTTTCCCGGCAAGTGCTCTTGATCCTATGTGAGAACCAAATATGCCTCCATGTATATTTGCCAACAGCTCTAGTCCATCCTCCCGAGGAATGCACTTTAATTTCACACCGTTTGGTCTCTTTCTGTACAGGACGTCATCGACGAACTTGTACATAACAGACCGAGGGGCTACTCTTTCCGCTTCTTCCTGTTCCTCCGGGAGTTCTCCTGTTTGAAGGAAATGGACAATGTGCTGCGCCCATGCTGGTGCCTGGGGCTCGACAGCTAGGACTAAAGGCATCTCCTCCGCTGGGGGAACGTTTGTCTCGACGGCAAGGGCCTGAGCCCTTGCTGGAGCCTGTTGTTCCCCGGCAGGCATGTCGTCGATCCCGGCAACTTCCTTGCTGGCGTCTCCCGGGAGCTCTGCCAGGAAGTACTGACCGGAGTTCAACTTTCTTCTCTTTTCTTGCCGCATTTATGGCACCACGGATGGTTGAGTCAATTGGAGCACAAAATTTCCTGGTTCCACAGGCAACTTGAGGGCGGCACGCTTTGACAGGTCGTCAGCAATACTGTTCTCGGCACGAGGGACGTGCTCCATTTGCAGACCGTCAAAGTGCTCTTCCATTTTTCTCACTTCATCCACGTAGGCTTGCATCAATGGACTCTGATAACTCTTGTTAACTTGCCAGACGACAAGCTGTGAATCGCCTCTGATGACAAGCTTTTTGATACCAAGGTCTGCCGCGATCCTAAGACCGGCAAGCAAACCCTCGTATTCTGCTGTGTTGTTGGTCGAACTCTCCTGGGGAAAATGCATTTGGACTACGTACTTGAGGTGCTCTCCGGTGGGTGTGACAAGCAGCACGCCAGCACCGGCGCCTTGCAGCGAAAAAGCCCCGTCAAAGTACATAACCCATTGCTGGTCAATTTCCTTGCCGGGGAGATTTGTTTCTTGAACCTCTTCGTCCGGCGTTGGGGTCCATTCCGCAACGAACTCCGCCAAGGCCCTGCTCTGAATTGTCGAAGTGCTTTCAAACTTGAGGCCAAAGCTCGACAACTCCAACGCCCACTCCATGATCCTGCCAGTTGCTTCTGGATTTCGCAAAATCCGTTGCAACGAAAAGCGAGTGACGACGGTGATTTCATGTGCTTGAAAATAATGGCGCAGCTTCCTCGAGGCCATAAGAAGGCCGAAAAGCAACTTCTGCATGCCAGAATATCTTGACCTAGCTCCTTGTAAAAGAGAGCTAACAAAATAAACTGGGTGCTGCACCACCTTTTTCTTCTGCAATGGTTCTTCCGGCTGCACAGATCTTGTCTTGCCAGGATCAATCCTTGCCGGGGAAGATCCTGTCGCGTCACCTGACGGTCCTGCCGCTAGTGTTGCTTCCTCATCAGCTTCTCTCTACGCCACAAACGCAGCACTTACCACTTGATTTGTCGCTGCCAGATACAGCAGCAACGGCTCTTGTGGTTTAGGCGCGACTAGCGTCGGTGGAGAGGAAAGGTATTTCTTCAAATCTTGCAGCGCAGCCTCCGCCTCCGGAGTCCATTTCATTGGACCTGCCTTCTTCAAAATTTTGAAAAAGGGCAGGGCGTGCTCAGCAGATTTGGAAATAAACCTGCTTAGAGCAGCAACACAGCCGGCAAGACGGCGCACATCCTTGACGCGTCTTGGCGCTTCAATCTGCTCAATAGCTTTGATCTTGTCGGGGTTCGCTTCGATTCCCCGGCAAGATACAAAGAATCCGAGGAGCTTGCCAGAAGGAACACCGAACACGCACTTCTCAGGATTGAGCTTTAAGTTGATCTTGCGCAGATTTGCAAATGTTTCTTCTAAATCTTGTATGAGCGTCGCTTTGTCCTTGGTTTTGACCACTATATCATCCATCTACGCCTCCATATTTCTACGGAGTTGAGGCTCAAAACCGATTTGGACCGCTCTCGCAAATGTTGAACCAGCACTTTTCAACCCGAAAGGCATTCATATAAAACAATACATACCACATGGGGTGATAAATGCGGTCTTCTCTTCATCTTCTTTCACCATGAAAATCTGATGATACCCTGAATAGGCATCAAGGAAGGACAAGAGATCACAACCAGCGGTGGAGTCCACAATCTGGTCGATGCGCGGCAAGGCCTCCATTTCCCATTTGCTTTGCGCACCACAACCGGATTGGCCAACCAGGTTGGATGAAGCACTCCTCTAACCAATCCTGCCGCCTCCAGCTTTCTGATTTCCTCGGCAATGAATTCTTGCCGCTCTAAGGCTTGCTTCCTGACCCTCTGCTTGACGGGCCACGCGTGAGGACACACAGCAAGGTGGTGCTCAATTACCTCCCTGGGAACACCGGGGATGTCATACGGTTGCCATGCAAACACGTCGACATTCGCCCGCAAGAAGGCAATGAGTGCGCTTTCCTATTTGTCATCTAGGATGGAACTTATGGTGAAAGTTCCTCCCGTTCCGTCCTCCCTAACGGGCACCTTCTTGGTCTCCGGTGGAGCAGCCTTGGATCTCTTGTTCTTGCCGGTGGAACTCTCTGGTGCATCCTCGATGGAAGCGCAGCACTCCGAGGAGGCGCGCTTACCGGAGTTCGCGCCAAGATTCTCGCCGGTCTTCTTCTTCTTCCCCTCGGGAGTTCCAGTGGCAGGAGCAGATGCCTTGACGGCAGGTGCTGCAACTGCTTCCCGGTAAAGTTGGTCAGCACAGATGAGCGCATCCTTGTTATCGGAATGGATAGTGATTGCGCTCAACGGCCCGGGCATCTTCAAAACATTGTATGCGTAGTGTGATGCCGCCATAAACTTAGCCAGCGCTGGCCGACCAAGGATCCCATTGTATGACATGGGGATCTTGGCGACATCAAACACTACCTTCTCGGTCCTGTAGTTGAGCTCTCTACCAAATGTCACCGGCAGCGTAATCTTGCCCTTGGGCTGGGTTCTTCCCGGATTGACCCCTTGAAACGTACCCCTTTCTTCGAGGTCCTCATCAGGAATTTGGAGCTTCTTGAGCACATCCGGTGAGATTAGGTTTAGCCCGGCCCCATCGTCAACTAGCATTTTCGTCACCTTGAGGTTGCGAATTGTTGGTGAGACCAACAATGGCAAGCACCCGACCGCAGTTGTGCGATCAGGGTGATCCTCGGCGTCGAAAATGATAGGCGTGTTGGACCACTTCAGGGGCCTACATGCATCTGGCGATGGCTCCGCTGCATTGACTTCCCGCACCCACTGTTTGAGTCGACGGTGGGAAGAATGCAGCGAGGCATCCCCATCGATACACATGGCCTCTGTAGCTTTCTGGAATTCTTGCTCACTGGACTCATCATCTTCTTCTTTGTCTCGGCCTCGAGCGGGCCTCTCCCTCTGTTGCTTGGCCTTGCCGTGGCGCCCCCTCGGCCACCGTGCTTCTTGCCGGATCCGTCAGCACCATCATGGGCCTTCTCCTTATCTCGCCTTTCATACTCGGCCCTCTGTTTCTCGGCAAGCTGTTCAACTTGCTGGAAGTTTTGGAGATCGTGGCCCTTGGTGCGATGGATCTTGCAATACTGCTTGCCGGAGCTTTCCGACTTGTCGGCAGCCGCCAAGGCCTGACAGGAAGGGCACCCGGCAAGATCCTTGCCGGGGTCACCAACCTTGGCCTTCTTGGTGGCGCCGGGGTTGTCGGATTCCTCGACGGCAAGCACGGCCTTGCCTCCGTGTTTCCTGTTCCGCCGCCGGCCTTTCCTTGACGGGGTCGCGGCGTCTTCATCTTCGGATCCGCCCGCCGCGCCAACAGCCTCGCCGGGGAGTTTCCTCCCCTCTTCAGCTCGAGCGCATTTATCGGCCAAAGCGTAAAGCTCGGCAAAACTCCTGAATTTGTTCATCGCCAGCTCCTCCCGCATTCTACGGTTATGCATGTCCTGATGAAACACGCTAATGACAGCGGCAGGGTGAACGTCACGAATATCGTACTGCACCCGGCTGAACCTCTGCATAAACTTGCGTAGAGATTCGCCCTCCTTCTGAGGGATGATATGCAAATCACTCTCTTGGCCAGGAGCTTGGTGGCCTCCAACAAAGGCGCTAACAAACTAATGGCACAGATCTGACCAAGAAGAAATAGAATTCTCTGGCAGATGCATCAACCACGACCTGACGTTGGGCTTGAGCACCAACGGGAAGTAGTTGGCAAGTATCTTGTCATCTCGGCCCCCGGCAGCCAACACCGCAATGGTGTAGATGCTCAGGAACTCCGAGGGATGGGTCTTACCGTCATATTTCTCCGGGACCTCTGGCTTGAAGGTTCGGGAATTGGGCCACTGGACTTGCCGCAGCTCACGGGTAAACGCTGGAGTCCCTACCTCGTAAGGCAAGTCTCCTACGTCCCCTGGCGCGGGCTTGTCGACAGCCGGCCCTGCGCGCTTATCAGACTGATAGCGTGCTTCCCGTCGTCGCTCGATGGTAGTTCGAGCGTCCTCCTTGCCTCGTTCCTGGAGAACTTGACGCTGGTCGCGGCGCATCCGTGGATCGGACGACGCCGTGGAAACTTCTTCACGATGGTCGACCTGCTGGGTTGTCGGCCGCCGCTGGTGTCGCGGAGGGGAGTGCACCGTGGTTGCACCACCTCCGGTTTTCTCCACATCGGCTCGCGCCGGATCGATGGGCCTTCGCTATGAGGGCCCTGCCTCTTGCGGCCCATCTTTGTTGGCGAAGCCGATAAGGCTCTGGATAGTAGCTGGCCAATCCTCCATCTTGTCCGGGGCAGGAAGGAAATCGAGGAGCAGCTGCGCACGTGCCAAGGCTTCCGCTGGCGTAGGCGGCGGCGACAGGTGTGCGGTACGTGAGGTGCTCTGACTCCTAGCCATGTTAGAAGGAGCACCATCACGGTCACGCGACCGCGCGCCACCTCCGCCGGCAGCTCGGTGTGCGTGCTGGTCCCGTGCATCTCGGGATCGATGCGCAGAAATCTTTTCATGGGGACACCTTGAACCACCAGCGCCATGACGTCGCTCGTCGTGCACGACCTGGGTAGGCCGTGACGCTTGCGCCGGCGTGGGAGCTCTAGCAGGCGTCCTCTGATCTCTGGAATTCGTTGTGCCACCCGTAGGCAACACAGCTCTGTCTCTGGATCCAGCGGCGTGTGGGTTGCCGCTGCCACTGCGAACGACGCCGCTCGCCTGGCTTGGATCACCGGAACGCCGTGGAGGCTCTAGTCTTCTTCCTTCTGTACCCACACCATCGCCCGTACGCGAAGGCTCAGGCAAAACGGACGTGGATGGTTGTGCCGTCGCAACGCTCTTCTTCTTGGGTGGCATGATGATGAAGATGATGAAGAAACTAAGGCGCCGACCACTAGATCAGGTTCACACAACCTTCAATCCCCCTAGCTGGTGCGCCAAAGATGTCGGCGTGCAACACCTATGGGATCCTAAGAGACCCCTTTACGATTCGGCGGGGGGAGAGGTATGCGCAAAGAGCAGAACCAACGATCGACGCGGGGCGGGTTTACCCAGGTTCGGGACGCTGATCAGCGTAAAACCCTACTCCTGCCTTGTGTTATTATTAGTGTTCTTGAGCCCAGGTTCCAGGAGCGCTCACAGTGAACAGTACGTTCAAAGAGCAGCTACGCATGCAGAATGGGCCAGAAGATCCTCCCCCTATAGCAGTTGCCTTGGGCCTCCTTTTATACTACAAAGGGGTCACCATAGTGGCAAAATGTACATACATTGAGGTGTAAAGTAGCTACAGGGTCATCATACCTAGCCCTTGACGGATTAGGATGAACGCATTTAATGCACTGTGAGGTGTCCGTTTAGGTGTCCTCACTTTCTTGTGGATGGAAAAAGGGGCCATCCCATCAACACCGCTTAAGCCCTCCTCCACCGGCGCGTCGCCACGCGTCCAAAGAAGGACCCAGAATGTCGGGTTTGTTGCTGTGCCAGAGCAGCGACACGGCAACAAAATCTTGCCGGGCGCCAAGCCTTGCCGGGCACCGGACCTTGCCGGGCGCCGACCCTTGCCGGGCGTTGCAGGCCACCCCGGCAAGATCTTGCCGGGGAAGTTGGCCTTCGGATTCCAGCTCTTCTTGTCTGCTGATCTTCATATCTTTGACTTGAGAATTTCCCTGATGGCCTGAGTCAACCTTGAACTGTCCCCCGACAAGCCTTGCCGCGAGTATGGCTACAATTGCGCGTGCACAAGTACGGGGTACTAATGGCCCAATACTTAGTACACCGACAAGTACGTCTAACAAAAATATTTTTAGGAAAAATAAACCATTTTTCTTAAGACATACTTCTCTTAATACAAATAACAATTTGAGATGGGGAAATTAGTTGGTAGAGAAGAAAAATACCTCAGATTCACTGCATAAAATATACACAACATTAAACTAAATAAATAAGACAACATCATGGAGGCATGAAAGCGCTCCGTAAAATTCTACAACTTTAGATGTCTACAAATATATTAGGATTAGTTAAGTAAACAAAATTGATGCAATATTTCAGCGATTTTTTCTTGCAATTGTACCATTTATTCTTTTATACAAGTATTCCAATATGACTGTTAATGACTGAAGTTGTATACCAAAGACCTTTCAAAATTAAAACGACATGATGTAGGATGTTACAAAACTAGCCGCGCAAATGCGCGGGTCACCCCGCTAGTTACTCTAACAAATTAAAGACCGGCGCTCTTAATTAAACAAAACAAAGAGTACTACTATGAATGGTGCTCGTCGATCTCCGCCGCCTCCTCCATGTCCAACTCGCGCCGGACGATCTCCTGGGGCAGGGGCTCCATGGCATCCATCGCACCATACTCGGCAAGCATCTCGCCATCCGTGCCCGCCATCTCTTTGGAAAAGGCCACCACGAGCTGGGCATGGGCGACCACTATCTGGGCTTGGACGGGCTCTGTCATGGCAAGTTATGTCATGGAGGAACGGACGGCTGCTCGAACGCTCTCGGCGATTTCCAACTCTTCGGCTGTGGGTTGCCGAACGTTGTCGGAGAAGCTTTGTTCGATTTGTGCGGTGACTGCCACGAGCTGGGCGTGCGTGGCCTCGACATGGTCGTGGGCGGCCTCCACCAGTGCTAAGGCCGCTGTTGTGGCACGTACAGTAGATGTTCCGCTCTCGCCAGTTGATATCCCCGAGGCAAATGTTGCTGCCGCCACCTGAGAAGCAACAGCGGCTGTTTGGGCTGCCTTGGCCGCCCGGTCGCAGATTTTGGCCGCTCTTACAAAGCTTGTTAGCACGCTCATGGCGGCTGCGGCCGCGCTCTCGCCGGAGTGGGCCGCCGAACTTGCCCTCACGAAGCGGGTCCACGTCCCCATCTTTGACCGGCGACGATTGAACAGTGAAATGATATTTGGGGATCGAGCTAGTGTGCTTGACACGCCGGCTGTGGACTGTAGCCGACGCACCTTCTCGCGTAAGCCATATGCGTACTATACTCCAACGATGCTCCAAGATATTTTGTGCTGCATCTCACACGGTTGGTGATAATAAACTGTGTGTGATCTACTTGTTTTTTCGTCTTGATTTGAATTACATAATGGAGTCACAGTGGCAAAGGAGGGTGTTTGAATTGCTAGAACTTTTATCTGCAGTGAACATGCAACTATAGGTGTGTCATAAAAAAAATGGAATTATTCAGGGTTCGATTGGACATTTTTATACATTAACTTGGTTTTCTAGGCATTTCAGGTGCACAATTCAAAATTAAACTACATGCACATGCTCCGGTGCACCAAAATGGGTTGTAAAATCATATATGTGTTCATGGGTTTATGCTTATGTATCATGCAACAGGGGTGTCATGTTAAATTTTGGAATTTTTCGGGGTTCGTTTGGATATTTTTATACGTTAACTGAGTTTTCTAGGCATTTATGTGCATAATTCAAAATTGAACTACATGCACATGCTCCAATGCAAAAAAAGGGTTGAAAAATCAAATGTGTGTCCTTGGTTGCAAGCTTAGGTCACATGCAAGAAATGAGAATGAATGTCAAACACCTTGACACTGTCGCTTGGCCGCTAACATTGAGATACATGGTTTTAAAATTCTTGTAAGTGGAAAACTCGTCTGAAATTCATGAAACTTGACATGATATCATGGAACGGCATCAACATGCCGTGGTAAAAATATTGTCCCATTTAGGGCAGGTTTGGGGTATAAGCTTCTCGCAAACTAGAGCTTCTCACAATAAGCCTGATGGTTTCGGTAGGGACGTTTCACCTTTCTTGACGAAACGATATCCGTTGCCTCTTCTTGATTTCAATTTTTTTTCTAGTGTCAACATACAACAATAGGAGTGTTGTGTTAAATTTTGGAATTGTTCGTTTGGACATTTTTATACATTAACTGAGTTTTCTATGCATTTATGTGCATAATTCAAATTTGAACTACACACACATGCTCCAGTGCATACAAATGGGTTCGAAATTCAAATGTGTGTCCTTGGTTGCATGCTTCAGTCCCATGCAAGAAATGGGAATGAATGTCAAAAACCTTGCCACCGTCGCTCGGCCGCTAACATTTAGATACATGGTTTTTAAATTCTAGTAAATCGAAAACACGTCTGAAATTTATGAAACTTGACATGATATCATGGAACGACGTCAACATGCCATGGTAAAAATATTGTCCCATTTGGGTCAGGTTGGGGTATAAGCTTCTCACAAACCAGAGCTTCTCACAACAAGCCTCATGGTTACAGTAGGGAACGTTTCACCTTTCTAGACGAAAAGATATCCGTTGCCTCTTCTTGATTTCAATTTTTTTTTTCTAGTGTCAACATATAACAACAGGAGTGTTGTGTTAAATTTTGGAATTTTTCGGGGTTCGTTTGGACATTTTTATACATTAACTGAGTTTTCTATGCATTTACGTGCATAATTCAAATTTGAACTACAGGCACATGCCCAAGTGCATATAAATTGGTTGAGAAATCAAATCTGTGTCCTTGGTTGCATGCTTAGGTCCCATGCAAGAAATGGGAATGAATGTCAAACACCTTGCACCGTTGCTTGGCTGCAAACATTGAGATACATGGTTTTCAAATTCTAGTAAATCCAAAACTCATCTGAAATTCATGAAACTTGGCATGCTATCATGGAACGGCATCAACATGCTGTGGTAAAAAATTTGTCCCATTTGGGGCAGGTTTGGGTATAAGCTTCTCACATACCGGAGTTTCTGACAAGTCTCATGGTTCCGGTAGGGAATGTGCCTCCTTGGTGGATGAAACGATATTCGTTGCCTCTTCCTGCTTTCAAATTTTTTCCTAGTGGCAACATAGAGCAACAGAAGTGTCGTGTTAAAATTTGAAATTTCGGGGTTCGTTTGGACATTTTTATACATTAACTGAGTTTTCTAGTCATTTTATGTGCATAATTCAAGTTTGAACTACATGCACATGCTCCAGTGTAGAAAAATGGGTTGACATATCAAATGTGTGTCCTTGGGTGCATGCTTAGGTCCCATGCAAGAAATGGGAATGAATTTCAAACACTAGGGCACTGTTGATTGCCGGCAAAACGTTGAGATACTTTGTTATTAAATTCTAGTAAATCCAAAAACTCGTCTGAAATTCATGAAACTTGGCATGCTATCATGGAATGGCACCCGACATGCTGTGGTATTTATCGTGTCCATTTTGAGAGAAGGCGCACTCGAATAATAGCCAACAAAGGCATTTTGAAACAAATAGCTTCCACTTTAACATCTCAAACATTTTGTATAATTTAAATCATGTGCGTTCTATTAACCATTCACGTGACGCCACACGTCACTCTTTTAATGGCTAGGAGGTGCCGTGCGGACAGCTGCTTGACTAAATGGGAGGCGTGCGAGCGCAGGCTCACCGAGAGGTGTGCAAGCTAACCTCCAATGCGCAGGCTCATCGGGAAGCGTGCGAGCTGTATGCCGCGCAGGCTCACTGGGAAGCGAGCCCTTTGACTTCCATGGCCACCCTCCTTGCTCGCATCCTCTCCATTAATGGCGCCTGAGCCGCAGTTTAATACGGGCGGCCTTACTGTTCTCCTCCCATTCCCCTCCTGTAGACCTCCACCAACATCATGGCGCAGAAGGATCATCTGCCACTAGTTTTCCAGTTTGGTGAAGTCGACTCCGAGCCGGAGGAGATAGAAAATAAAGAGGAATGGGGCCTCATGGACATGGCCCTGAACGAGCTGGCCGCGGCGGTTGCTGCCCCAGCGCCCACCCTAGCTCCCATCCCCGTGCCCGCCCCAGCGACCATCCCCGTAGCATTGACGGGCTGGTCGCCGAGCACTATCGCAGAGCTGGAAGCCGCGGGCATCAGCGAGGTCTCCGTGGACCCGCGTGAGCTCGTGTACATGCTAGTGTCAGCGCCCGTGCCCGTTAACGTGCGCGCCCCTGCACCCACCGTGGCGCCGGTCCCCGTGCATTTGCCTGCACCCGCCGTGCCCGTTCGCGTGCCCCCCTCAGCAGCATGGGACGCCGCCATCGAACGCTACCTCACAGCGCCGCGAGTTGCCGTCCTCCTGCGTCCCGCCCGTCAATTGTGCGACGGCATGATGTTTGATTTCCAAGTGAAGAACATTCTGTGCTGCCTTGAAGACTTCAACAACGGTGTCCCGGAGGATGATAATGACAATGCCGGCGCGGCACGCCGCCTCCGCCATCGCCGGAATTTGTTTTTTTGGGTTTAATACTGTATCTTGATCATATGAATATAAATTCACAGTGTGACTGAATGAAAGATATGGTTTGAACGAACTTGCGTTTTTCTCTCTGAATGTACAGACTTATCAAACGATTTTCTTTAAAAAAATGTCAATTATTTTTAAATATAAAACACTCATCGCAAATGTTTTAGATAGAACACCCATATGAAAACTGACAGCTTCCCCAGGAAGCCAAGGGAAAATGTGTGGAGCAGGATTTGTGTCACTCTTGATCGCAAACATTTTAGATAGAACATCCGTATGCAAACCGGCAGCTTCCCCAGTAAGCCAAGGGAAAATGTGCTGAGCAGGATTTGTGCAGCTCTTCATCACAAACGTTTTAGATAGAACACCCGTATGCAAAGTGAGAGCTATGGGTTTCCCAAGTAAGCCAAGGGAAAATTCGCCGCGCAGGATTTGTGCATCTCTTCAACGCAAACAGTTCAGATTGAATACGGTATGCAAAGCAAGACTTCGGTGCTAACCCAAGAGAAAATCTAGCACGCATAGTTTGTACATCCCTTCAACGCAAACCGTTTTTTTGGATGACCCCTGTGCAACAACATACAGACAATTTGGTAAGATTTGCATCTGTCATATTGGGTATATTGCCATTTGTCAAACTAAAAAGATTGACATTTGTTGATCTAGTAACATTGCCCTTTGTCAACCTTGTAACACTGCCATTTGTCAAAATATGCACCTAAAAGTCACAGCACTATCTAATTTTTGCAACTAAAATTCAGCAATTAAGCATAGATTTCATTCATAGATTAAGCAGTCGTTTTTTATACAAACAGTTCAACTCGACAGCTGAACCGACCAAACTTTTCCCCAATTGTTGCCCACCACATATTGAAATAGCTAGTTCAACTATATATACTAGCTAATTTTAAGTACATTGTACAATTCCACTACATCTATAGTCAGATGAACTAAACAAAATAGCCCCTAAATACTACTACTACGGAGGGGCTGTGTACTACTTCCGGCAATCTCTCCTCTGTCGAGCGCGCTCAGTAAGAGGCGGAGGAGGAGGAGCCTACCGACGAGTTAGACAACTGCAATGCAGTGTATGCCGTTGCTGCACCTTCAGCGACGCTCACCTCGAACGCCCTCTGCCGCTCCAGACGACCCCTCTCAAAGCGGTGGGACTCCTCGTAGATCTCCTGATTGCTCGCCTCTGCGGCGGCGTGTGCTGCGGCCACGGCAGCGGTAAGGCTCTTTGCGTGCTCGACGAGGCGCTCCTCCTCCTCCCGCAGGAACTCGATGTAGCGCACAAGGTCGTTGACGCACGTGCGGTCCTCCACCTCTGCCTCCCACCTTGTGGTGGCGATGGATGAGCGGGTGATGACCCCGGCGGTCGACGATGGGCTGGCGGCCACGGCGGCCGACGATACGGTGGCGGCCACGACCACCACCTCCCGCCTTCGGGCCATGGTGGCGGAGCGGGTGATGGCCATGGTGGCCGGCAGTGGGGTGGCCGCCACGACGGCCACCTCCCACCTTCGGACCACGGCAGCAGAGCAGGCGATGGCCCTGGCTTTCGACGGTGGTGTGGCGACCACGGCGGCAGACAGTGGGGTGGTGGCAATGGCGGCCAGCAACAGCTGTCGATGGGCAGCGGCGGCGGAGCATGTGGTGGGTGTTCCACGAACATCCAACAGGGACGCCACGCGCACTACACTACGCCAGGGACTGCGCCGCCACCGCGGTGTAGCCTCCCAGCTGGAGCTGTCCTCTGATGATGGCGGAGTGGCTGAGTGATGACGACGGACCGGTGCCATTGGCGATTGTGGGAGAAGCTGACGAGATAAGCTACAGGGAGGGAGGGGAAAATGTGACGCAGGACACGCCGGCCGTGAGGGTTTATATATCAGGCCGGTAGGCATTGGGATTTTGGGGGATTTCACCGAGTCGGGCGGGAAGCTTGCGCGGGAACCTGCGCGGTTGCATGGGAACGGGCTCACCCACTTGGAGCCACCGTTGGGTCAAAAGAACGCCCCCGCGCGCTGCTCAAGCTTGCGCCATAAGCCGTCTGTGGTAACGGGGTGACAAGACGTGCGAGAGGAGGACGAAAGACACGTACACATACGGTTAATAAAAAAAACATTTGTGATTTAATTACCTACTACCCCCATCCTGGTTTATAAGTCGTCTATGTATTTTTGTGCCAAATTTTGACTAGATATTTAACTAATAAAAGACGAATGCATGTCACCAAAGATTATATCATTGGATTCGTATTTGAACATGGTTTCCAATTATATAATTTTATAACATGCATTAACATTTTGTTGGTTAAATTTAAGGTCAAAATATGGCACAGAATATAAAGGGGACTAATAGACCAAGACGGAGGTAGTAGCACATGGCTGCTCTCTACGCAGCGCCGCAACTACCGACAGGCTTGTAGATGACCATTCCCTGCGTGTTCAACTGCTCTATGCGTGTGGTTGCTCGCAGTTGAGGCGGCCACAGCATGCTCTGCTCGCATCCCGCCTCGCACGCTCTGCTCTCGCGGCCCTCCGGGCGCTTTGCCCTCGTCCCTCCATGCGTGCTGCCAGTGTTTGGGGCCGGCGCACGATCACGTACATTCGTGCTGCCATTATGCATGCGGTTGCGCTGGGTGCGGCGCCACGATGCAGTTACCCGCTGCAAAAACTGCAATGCGGACGCGCCGAGCATCCAGGCTGCCCGGTCCCCATTTATTCCTTCGGCCATTTACCTTCATATCTCGCGCCACACGACACAATAAGCACACCCACGATGACACATACAGAGAGGACATCCAGCAGTTCCAATGGCGCTCTCCAATGGCGCTCCCAGCGGCCGCCGATGACAACGGGGGGCAGTTCATCACACATCACATAGTGGACACCCACGTGAGAGGGAAGGCCCTCTCGGTGGTGTACACAAACGAGATGGTCTCGGTGGAGAGCTCCATCCAAACTATGGAGCAGTTGCTTGCTGAGGACAAGTACCAAGTGGTCGGCTTCGACCTCGAGTTCACCAGCAGTCGTGCTAGGCACGATCAGAAGGTTGCCGTCGCCCAGTTGTGCATGCGACATGATGTCCTCCACTACTAGGGAAAAGCCTAGCAGTAGCACGGGTCTAAGGGCTATTAGTAGCGCGGGGCACGGTGCTACTGATACGGCGCTACAGCTAACGTTTAGCAGTATTGTGTTTTGACACGCGCTACTGCTATACCTACTTAGCAGTAGCGCTTTTCATACCATTGCTACTGCTAAGTGCCTTAGCAGTAGCGTTTTCCTGTCCAACACTAAAGAGCGCTACTACTATATTTTCACATATTTTTTTGCTACATATTTGTGATGTTTTTGTCATGTTTTATACAGTATTCTAATCATATCATAAACATGCAATATGCTCATCATATCATACACATAATAGTCTCAACATATCATCCCACACAAATCATGTCATCACATCATAATCACGATATAGCTATACAAGTTACATGACATGTCTCATCATACATAATGTAGTACTTCTAGAGGCGCCGGTTTGTATCCATCTCTGGCTGTCGCTCGGAAACCGGTACACCTGGGCCTGACACTCCAGCCACTCGTCGTATACTCCTGGCATAGCACTTCTTCGCCATCGATGATCTATGTACCTTTATCGTCACATGAGTCGATAATATGCAACATATATAGTTGAAACAGAAAGAGACGGAGTTGGCAAAAATAGAAGCAACATATCATAAGCATAAATAACAAAGTTCATCGTACCCAAAATGCCCTAACTAGAGTGATCTTTACTAGTTGAGTAGGACGGTTTAATTACATCACAAATAAAGTTTCATCATGCATAACTCAAAGTTTCGTCATAGAGAAAGTATGGACTAAAAGGACACATTGTCATATATCGTCAATCACTCCAACATGTCGTTCCATCCATCTAGGGAGATAGTCCCCGAGCGCAGTGAAAGGCTTCAGGTCAAGACGCTGAGCGGCTACGCGTGTTTGGACGTCTTCCCGCGACATTTGCCCTTCTTCGTAGAACATCCCTGTTTTTTCGAGGACCTCCTTCATGATGATTTGGGCAAGTTCACATTGGATGTGATAGAACTCAGCTCGGAGTCGATGATCAGGGATATCTCCTAGGTTCATTGCCCATTGCAAAATATGGGCATCGCCGGATCTAGGTGACATGCGAAGGTTCTGCTGATCGCGTCTGTACTCCAGCATGTGGTGGAGGACATAGAATCCATCACTGAAAGTACCACTCGGTTGCTGGATGCAGCAGAAGTCGGTCTTATGGCCGAAGGCGGGCGCGCGGTTCCTTGTCTTCTTGAGCATTATCTCTCCACCCCGTAGGCCGTAGCTAAAGATAGCACTGTCGAGAACAGACTTGATGTGGGTGTAATCCTTTTTCTTCATGTTCTGCGACGAGTCCAGCTTTTTCAAGTGAAACATGTCGAAGATGTAATCGAATCGAAGGAAGAACTTTTCCGCGGGGAATGTGTCGACGTATAACCTTTGCTGCGCCATGTTAACCACGTAGAGCGGGTATCCTGGATTTTCCGAGGCGATCAGGTTTTTCTCTCTCCGCAGCACATCGTCATGAAGTCTCCTAAGATCGCCGTATATGGCCTCTACCGCTCCCTTAGGTAGGATCGGATCACCGGGGATATGGTATTTTGCCGCACCTATGATAGGTATACGGTCTTGAACCCGAGGCTGCAGAGACGGCTGGCTCGTAGAAGCAGCTGTGTTGCCTTTCCTCGGTCTCTTCCTATGCTTCTTTGCTACTGGAAGGTCACCTATATTACGTTCATCCTCCGGCAATTCACGCACCGACTCATCACACTCAAACCGTGAGTACTCATATTGCTTAGCCATTAATCCTCCGTCATCATAGGCGCCAATATTGAGATAGTGTAGAGGGTCATCGTCATCCTCATCGATGGCATCGATATCATGCATTGCTTCTTCGACGGCGGCGACGTCATCACCGACTAATGGAGCCTCTTCCTCACGCCATCCGCTATCACCCGGCACGACAGGCGACGCTTATTGGGTAGGTGGGGTGTTGGTGTTCATACCTTGTTGAGGCTGCGTGGTCGTGGGTGTGCTCCCGGCCGCCTACAGATGAAGCAGACTCTTTGGCCACAACAGGACCCAACTCTTGCAATTGCCAAGCCGCCGCGAAGTCTCATCGTCATCTCCCCCTAGTGCTGGAGGAGCCAAATTCTCGTGGCCCGATTTGACGCTGGCCATGGAAACCTTGAAGACGTCAGGGGGGATCGGCCGGCTGTGGAACAATTGTTCCTTCGGCTTCATTATCGTCGCCTTTCCCACGTCCACCTTCTGGCCGTCGATGGTGTACAGTATGGTGCATGGGGTTATGTTGGCCTGCAAAGACATGTCTGCGATGTGAGACATCCGAAAGGCAACGGAAATAGGAGATTATACATATATTGAAGAGGGCCGGTGTGACAGGTACCGTGAAGGCGTCGAGCTCAGCCAAAGACGAAGCCTCGCCGAGCACGCCAGAGATGGAGGACGGGCTGCTAGCGGGTGCAGGAGCAGGTGCGCTAAACGAGCTGCTCTCGAAGAAGTTCGAAAGGGGAAAATCCGCTGCCTCTTTATCTGGATTTTGCTTGGTCCAACTGACGATAGCCGGAACCAAGACACTATACAAAGCTGCCATCTCCTCTCTTGCGGTGGCTACCGCTGCTTTGACTGTCTCAGCTCATTTCTTATCAACCGCAATCTCAACCTTCTTGTCGATGTTTTCTTCATTTAACCTCCGTCTTTCCTTTCTCTCCTCCGTGGTCTCACGGTAGTACTTCTTCCACATGGCGCCGTCTCCGACGCCGTGCACGCGTGCATATGACGACCGAGTGTCCACCGGGAGTCCTTTTAATATGTTCAAGGCCCGGTTGAATGGGGTGTCCCACTTGGGCGTCGCCAATGCCTCAGACGGCGAGTCGCTTTCGGCCGCAATCCTGTGCTGCTCTTTCTGCAAAAGGAACAAGGATTGTTTACAAATGTGACTCCGTGCAGTCGAATTGATCAGAAGCTAAAATTAGGGGGTAAATTGAAAATTACCAGCAGTCTCATGAAGTCCGTCGTGACCGCGTCCATTTCGAAAACCTTGTTGACTGGGTCCCAACGGTACCGGGCCCTGATGACATCCCGCTCCTACTGGATGGTGAACTCCGCCAAGGGGTCTGGGGTCCCCAGACTTTCACGTTCCGCGTCCTCCTTGGCCCATATGGGCCTCTTCCCCGCGTAACCATGGCTTCCGAGGTGGTGGCAGCCCATGTTCCACTCTTGAAGCCCCTTCATGTACTCTGACTTTTCTTTGGCAGCTTCGGCAACGCAAGCCTTCTTGAATATTTCAAACTGCTCTTCCGTAATTGTTGGATTATCCTTTACAATCTCGGAGTAGGGTTCCTTTTTTACCATGATCCGATGTTTCACCCTTACTTTCCAGGCGGACAACGCACCGCTAAACTTGCCCATGGCACGTCTGTTTATCTTCTTCATTGCCGGGTCTTTATCTGGATGAGTATATTTGAATTCATCCCAGCCCGGGAACAAGAATACCTAGTGCAGCTTCCTTAGGAGGGAGTGCTCCATATGTGGTATCTTCTTTAGTTTCTCATCGTTGATGGTGGCGGTTGCCCGTAGGATGCAGCCTATTTGATTGCCGTAGCACGCGCGCGCTTCCGCTTGCTCTTTTGGCTCAAAATTGCCGGAGTCCACCACCGTGACCACCAGTCTAGTAGTGTTGAGCTGGTTTGGGCGTCGTATCCTCTTCGGTTTTGTTTCTATACCGGCTTCGCCAGTCTCGGTGCCGGTCTCGGTCTCAGCGCCGGTCTCGGCGCCGGTCTTAGTCTCGGATGTGACAGGTGGGCACTGCAACAACCGTTGCTCCTCGAGATGGTTCAAATAGGCGTCTGCCGCCTCGTAGACATTGTAATCACCAGAACCCTGTCCTTCATCGTCGCTAGCCATGTTTCCTACGATTAAATCTAGTCAATTAATTCTAGACCTAATAAAATGAATAATGACATAAAAAAGGCCTATGTTTTGTAGGAATGTTGATTCATTCCCGGTGCGGCAAATCCCGGGCACTCGATATGTCCTAGTTTGTAGCACAAGTCATGCCAAAATTCACGAAAAATTTCGGCATGACCTTTGCTACAAAGTGGACAAATCGAGCACCTGAAATTTGCCGGAATGGAAATGAATCAACATTTCGGCAAAACATAGGCCACTCGGCTTCATTCTCTGCAAACAACAAAAGGCCACTTGGGCACAATCGAACCACTTCAATGAAAAGATATAACATGACCACTTCAATGAAAAGATATATTCAACAATAATGGAATATGCAAATGTACATCAATGACATATATCATATAACATCAATCTTGTTTTTCGTTTATATAGCAACAATTACTTTAACCAAGTTTTTGAAAAGAAAAACAATTCTGTTTTTTGTTTATAGCTAAATGCCATAGCTACTGTTTTTTATTTATAGCTAAATGCTTTTGTTTTTTGTTTAAAGCTAAAAGTCTAGGAAGGGATCATCTTTAAAATAAAAATTGCCTAAATTTCTTTCCTTGAAAAATAGTGGTATTTTCAAAAACCAAAAACCTTTTCAAAATGACCTCACTAAACACTTCTCTGCCTAGGACAGAACCCAAATTCTGTTCTAGCTATTCCTCTCACACACACACACACATTATTTTCTTTTCATCCAAATTGATTTTAGAGCAAATATTCCAACAATACTTGACCTTATTAGAAATTGCAAAGGAACTCCATTTTCTCTAACCCTTCTGACCTCACGAAAATTTCAACATCAAGACCTTAGTACCTACACCCAATTTCTTCAAAAATATTTAGGTCCATAGTCGAAATAATTCAAATTTCATTTGAATGAAATTTGGACCAGATTCAGGTCCATAGTCCAAATAATTTTTTATAGCTAAATGCTACTATTTTTTTGTTTATAGCCTCTATTAATTTAAAGCTAAATGCTACTATTATTTATATACCCTCTGTTAATTTAAAGCTAAATGGAATTACTGTTTAGGCATTTTCATAAAAAATTGCCCTAGCTAATTTCTTAAAAAATTGCTAATTTTTTTCCAAAATGCTAAAAAAATTCCTACTGTCCTAAACAAATCTAGGGTTCATATGAACACCTAGGGTTCATATGAACATCATCACAACAGCAACATATGAAATTTGCCCTAGCAAGCAGAGAGAGAGAGAGAGAGAGAAAGGAGGGTAGGGGAGAGGAGAGGGAGAGGCTTACGGTCGGCGGCGAGGGTGGGCTCGGGCTCGGGCGGTGACGGTCCAGGGAGGGCTCGGGCGGCGGAGGCGAGGTTGAGTGCGGTGGCGATGAGGTCGAGGGCGGCCTCGGGCGGCAGCGGTGAGGTCGAGGGCAGGCTCGAGTGATGGCCGGTGTCGAGGGCGTGCTCGGGCGCAGGGCGATCGACGGTGGCGATAGATCGAGTGGGGGGGGAGGGGGGAAATGGACTTAGCAAAATTTTGAGCCCGCGCGTGGTTAAGTCAAACTAGCAGTAGCACTAGTAGGAAAAACGCGCTATAGCTAAGTTAGATATAGCACTTTCCACCAAAACGCGCTACTGCTATAGGAAGTAGCTATTTATTTTCCTTTTTCATTTCCTTTTATCTAAGGAACTTAGCTATAGCGCGGGCCTGCAAAAAGCGCTACTGCTAAGGTAGCGATAGCGCTTTGTGAGAACAAGCGCTACTGCTATGCCTTTCTCCTTTATTTTTCTTTACATTTTTTTTTCATTTCTCCTTTTTCTATTTCTTTCATTTTCATTTACTTTTCTATTTATTTTTCTATTTATTTTCTTTTTCTTAGCAGTAGCACTCTACACCAGAAACGCGCTGCTACAAGGTGCTTAGTAGTAGCGTGCTTTCCGCAGAATCGCTACTACTATTCCTAGCCTACCGGCAACAGTGTGGGAATTATAGTAGTAGCGCTTTTGCATGCAGATGCGCTATTGCTATAACCATAGTTGTAGCGCGCTTTGTTGACGCGCGCTACTCCTAAGTAGCAGTAGCGCTTTGTTCTGACCAGCGCTACTACTATGCCTCTGTGCATAAGGTTTTCCCTAGTAGTGCTCGTCTACCACTACCACCTGGCCACAAGGCCTTGCGAGCATTTCTCTAGGTTTATCAACAGCTCCAACTACAGTTTCGCTATAGTGGACAGCACCAACAATCTAAAAGCGCTCAAGGTCTCGGGCTTGAAATGCCAGAATTTTGTCAACATCAAGGACCACTACAAGGTCTGGGGCAGCGACAACAACAAACAGATCTCCCTGGTTGACCTCGCCTCGGCCATCATCGACCCCTACTACATGAATATGAAGGATTAGAGCAAGAAGGACAAGAACGCCTAGTACAGTGTCTGGCATCCGAGACTGGATGAACAACACGTCAAGTACGCGGCCAAGGACGCATACACTAGCTATGAGATGTACAGGCGGCTCGTTGACATGAGGAAGTGTCTTCTTCCTGCCCCAGACAAGGGATCAAGCCATAGAGCAGTGTCGGGAGCATCACAAGAAGTAGATGACTAGATGATCATTTCTCCTCGTTTAGAATGCATGCAATTGTTTATTGAGGTGTGTGCGAATGATTTGTATAGTCGCTTATGTAATTGGATGTTTATTTTAGTTATATATATATATATACGTTATTCTTCTGTAGACAGAGCAAATCACATGGCTTATTAGCAGCAATCATCTGTGTTATTATTGGTCTTCGCACACATTTCTGATTACGGACCTGTTTGCCGCGTATCACATACATCTTGTTCAGGTGAACTGTTTCTGTTGTCTTGTCTCATCGTAAACAGTTCATCCAAGTGAATTTTATGCCCTCCATTGCACACACCTTGATCTGGCTGATCGTTTCTATTGTGTTGTCTAATCACACACAGTTCATCCTAGTGAACTGTATGCCATATATTGCACACACCCTCATCTGGCTGCCGTTTCTGTCTCATTGCAAACAGTTCTGCTGGATTAACCGTTTGCCACACATCGCACATGCAACTCTAATCTGAATTGTGTTTGATGTCACCGCCATCACAAACGTTTTGTATCTTTTTTGAAAGTCTTATTACATCACCATTTGTGATTAATGCATCGCACACAGTTTCGTCGAAGGGTCTCTGATTGGACTGTCGCGTTTGGACCAAACTGCAGTAGTGGTAGTATGTGTGATATGTGTAAATGGAGTAAGCCTTGATAGTTAAGACAAAGGTTTTGTTCTAGTAGCTGAAATAATTTTGTAGCCTTTGCTCATTTTAGTTTAGACAACCAAGACTTGCCATGGGACTATTTTTAAATGAAATGATATTAACCAAGAATAACTATGCAAAAGAGAAAGTCTTTCAAGACTTGGGAGTTGAGAAAATTTAGTGGAAGTGATGTTTGAATTGCTCAACCCCATGTTGTTAATTTTAATAGACTTAATTGCACTTGTGGATTAAATTGTCTAGAGGAACTTGGTTGAAGGGTGAATGAGATTATGCCAAAAATTTGTGTTGTATCTCTTACATGGTGCTGCAACTCCTTACTGGTGCTATAGCCAAATGAACGATCCACCAAGAGCGATATCTTAGATTTCGGCTATGAGTTTGTTACCGTACATAGTGGTAAAATTTCAAATGCATATTATTCGGCTTTCTCTTGAAATGGTATGTATGTGGTAAATAAAAAGGAACCAATCAAAAGAACTCACAAGAGACATATATCAGAGGTCCATAGTTCCTAAACATTAAGCCACTGTGAAAACCTATGCATGATCACTTAGTTCGGATAATCCCTTCACATGACAATCAAAGTTCCAGCACACAATGATTGAAGTAAAGTGCTTAAGATCCTTGAGGAGGAAATGATTGTGGGTGTGCTTAAGAGCATTAGAGCATCATATTTTACTACATGCTTTCACTCCCTAACTTATGTTTTATTGGCTCTATCTAAAGAAAAACTCTTCTGTGCATTCCTGGCAAGCAAGTGTTGTCTAGAATAAATAGAATAGAGCGTTGCAAAGTTGTTTTATATAGTAGATCAAGAACTTTGTATTGATTATATTTGCTACACTAACACTTGCACTATAACCAAGCCACTGCTACAACTATTCTATGTTTTCATGTCAAGAAGCGGAGGGCTATCTAGGCTTACCGGTCGTAAGTGAACCAAAACCTTCTTATTATTTCGCTTTAAACAACTGAGTTCCTTATGATTCGGATTTATCTTTATGTTGCTCGAGGACGATCAAGTTTAAGCTTGGGGGAGTTGATGAGTGATATTTTTACATTCATTTCACCTTTGTTTAAACTGAGATATTTCAATTAAAAAGAGATACTCGCTCTGATGTTGGTACTAGTGACTAATGAATGCAAAGGATTCCATGAATCCTCTCTTTAATGTGTTTCCACAGGAAATGGGCTAAAAGGGAAGAAATCACGTGTGGAAATGGAATGGAAGGAGAATGCAGGAGGAAGGAATCACCAGGAGACATCTGCGCGAAGACATCACAAAAGACGGCATTCGATACAGGCGCGAGCGCCCATATGAGCACCTGTGTGGCATGAATTCTGATGCAGGACTCGTGCTGGTCAAGATGTTATTTGGACACACCCCCCACTTCGATCCGTAACAAGCACATCTCGACAGGTGACTTCTAGCGCAGAAACTAATATCTTATTTAATCCCATCGCAAATACAAGGTCGTAAGCATAAGACCTCATACTTGTACCTCTTTTATTATAAGTGTTTGAATCACTATTTGCTTGTTGATCCGGTCAAAACCTAGATTAGACACTTTGACAAAAGCTTGCTTCAGACCATCCCTTCGAGGGAATCTTCCTCTCATAGGTTCGATAATCCATGGTCATCTCTGGGGAAATAGGTGCGGGACTCTTTTTTGTTCCAATACCGGATCAATAAAAAGGAGATATCAGTGATTCCAATGATACACCGAAGGATCCACTAGGGTTCTTGATGTTGCAAATGATGATGATGATGATGATGATCAAGTGGATGATAATGACGGTGGTGATGATGTCGTCCTCTTCCGTGGTGAGAAGGGTCCCCTCCTTCTCCTTGCCAATCCATCCTCCGGATGAACTCCGAGGCTAGGGTTCTGTCTTCTGGAAGAATTTCTGGTGTCTCTGGGTGTCTCATCCATGATTCGATTCGATGGGGTGAAAATACTTGATCCGGCGGCGGCGCCTGCCATATGACCGCTCATATGGGTGCTTGCAGTCGTATGGAACACTGTCTTTCAGGCTGAAAGCACGACGACGTCCATTCCTGTTGGAATCGGGGCTCCAGGTACCCAAGAGGTTCGAACTCTGGGGTGCACTTGTTCCTACCGCCCTACTCTACCTTCAGCTAACCACGACAAGGCTATGGCGCGAGCGAGCTAGCGGGAGCAAGCTGGAGACAGTGCAGTTACCTAGGTTCGGGCCACCTTGCGGTGTAAAACCCTACTCCTGCTTTGTGGTTGGGATTGCTAGAGAGAAGAGTACAATGGTGTTGCTCTTGCTCCTCCTTCCTTCTCCATCCCCACTGGCACCCTGCCCTCCTTTTATATCCTGCCTCTGGTCCTCTTTCCCCGAAAACACTTGGCGGGAAGTGTGGCCACAACGGCCAGTTTGAAGGGGGACAGGGGCGTTGTCTATCCCGACTAAAGGTTGTCTTCACCTGCAAAGCTTCCATCCATGACATGCCGGTGTGCTCGTTGATGACTTCTGCCCTGGCGCGCCCGTCGTCTTGGTCTCCTTGCACCATTCAGGCAACCTTTGGGGGCTGCTTTGGGAACCAGCGCGTTGGCCTTGCTCCCTTAGCACAAAAAAGGAAAGCCTCCACATCCACGCCTGCTGACATGGCCTCTGGCGCCGTTCGTTATCACGTGACATGAAGGCGCAGGACCGCGTGACCCCGCTGAACCGCTGTTGACTTGTTCACCTCCACGAGGGGATGGGAGGTAGCCTCGGGGGACCGCCTCGTGAGAGGGCCTCGCGAGGCTCCTGGTGGTGCTTGCTGACTTGTGACTTGCGAGGAGAGGAACTCGTGAGTGTCTTGCTCGTGAAGTCCAGTAGTGGGCCATCCGCTGGGCCCAAGATATGCGTTGCGCACTGGGCCGCAGACAGACAGGCCTGGGTACCCCAAGTCCCACAGACCCAACAGTAGCCCCCGGTCCCGCGGCACGCATAACTCTGCCTGGGGGATGAAACGGCGTGGGCCCCAACCGCCTGCGGGCCAGGTTCAACGCGTGGCGCACCATGGAACGTGGGGCGCCCACTTCCCATGAAGCCTCAGCAACCACCCAGGCTGACATAAAGCCTGCCCACACATAGCACAAGGCCATCATTGCCACCTCATCTTGCATCTACCTTCATGCGCTTAATCGCCACGCACGACCCCTCGTGATCCAATCTCAGGCATGGCCTCTCCCCCACCTTCGCTCACAACTCAACGACGCTCGAATGGCACCCACCGGCAAGAAGGTGAAGCCGATTGCTCCGGCCACGAGCCCGTCCGCCGCTGGGTGGCGCTCCTATGCTCCTCCGTCACCAGCACGGATGACCTAGACCCGGTGCTCCCGATGGTGGCTGGTCACTGGTACAGAGAGGTGCTATACAAACAGTTTTTAACCCCTTTCTGCGACAACATTTTAAACCGTCGCCTAGTGAGTGTGGGCGATAGGGGGGTCCTTCCCACACGACCCAGAAACTGTCGGGGATAGGGAGTAGGAATGCATACATTTTCCAAAACAAAGCGTATGCGATGCCCGCACCTATCCCAGACGCGATTCTTCACACAACTGTTTGGGATGTATCTAATATCCCAAACGCTCCATCCTTGCTACTCGTGTGTGCTGGCATTACCATCGCAGTCGGTATTTTGTGGTGCTACGTTTATGATGCGCGGCCCATCACAAACAGTTCACGATAATAGAACGTGTATGATAAGCAGACAATCACACACATTCACTTTTGCCGAACCGTATGCGATAACTAATTAAGAAGATTAGCTAATCATCGTACGAGTGTCAGATAGGATTACAAAACATCGGACCATCGTAACAGTGTCATACATGATAACTATCGCACACGCTATTCAATGGTGCAACGTTTACGATGCGTCCCACATCAGAAACAATTCAGGAATGTAAATCGTGTACGATAAGGCAACGATCACAAACAGTTAGTTTGCTCGCACTGTTTGTGATATTGTCTGACATCACACACGATTTGCAAACGGCAACTGTGTGCATGCTCGCACATGTTTTCTCTCTATGTACATCGTGTCGAATTATGGTGTATATCACACATGTTTGTGTTTTACCAACCGTGTACACCGTAACGACCTGCAGAGCGTAACTTCATCCTAATTTAATTGCTGCTATTTAAAATTGTACCAATTTGAATTTGAAAGTATGCTATAGCTTTATTCATATCCATCAGGTTCAAACAACCAATGCACTATTCAATTCACAGGTACATATGTTTAAGAATTACATAAGCACCAAATAAAGAATGATGAACCACAGTTGAAAGGTGAAGCGGAATGCCCATATTGTGCCCTCCTCGATGCCGATATTCACTTGTACTATTAAAGGCGGTAAAGAAAGAGGCAAAATACATTTTGGTTGCTGAACAAGGTGAAGCGGAATGCCCATATTGTGCCCTCCTCCATGTAGAAGGCACGCACGACTCTAGTCCAACTCCTTGTGATGGCCGACCGCCCATCCTTCACCGTCTTCATGAACACATCTAGATAGTCATCGTGTTCAGGTAGAAATACTTTAACCTTTGCATGCCCACCAATCATGTAGTTTGAGAGGTAATCTTGAGTAAACTGCTTAGGGAACCACTACAAAGGGAAAAGATTCAGACATTGTCATCTAACACAACTCATTATGGGCAGTAAAAAGAAGGCTGCAGAGTTCTTACTTACCATCCTGCTATTCGCTGTTGTCTTGGATAAAGTGTAAACAAATAGTTTAATTGCCATCTTTTGACCCATTTTAATAACAATCTTTATCAGCTTCCTCACTTGATGCTGGTTCATCAATATCTCATTGTCCCATACGAAGAAAGGTCGAAGCACGGATCTTTACCAATGACATGTGTACCTAAAAGCACCAAGTTAATATTAGAAGATAAACAACAATTACACAATGATGTAGTACAATTGCACATGTGTACCTAAAAGCACCAAGTCGATGTCGGGGCCATTGCGCCTATCAGACTGGCGGCGGGTTTCGCGGCGTCGTTCGATGGTGACGCGCGCGTCCTCCCTCCACCCGTCTTCCCGGACTCGTCTCTGATCTCGATTTACCCGGGGATCAGATGAAGACATCGATACGTTGTCGGGTTCTTGGCCGCGTGGCTCTGGCTGTGGCCCCTGCGCTGGCTGCCGCGGAGGGGATTGCACCGTCAGGGTGGCCCCTTCGATACGACCAGTGGCTCGGGCTGTCGTCACTGCCTGTGGAGGCCGTGGTGGGCCTCCCTGCTGTGATCCTCCCGCCTCCACGAAACCAATCAAGGTCTGAATGGTGGCTCTCCACTCATCCATCTGATCGGCTGTCGGCAGAAATCTTAACAGGAGCTGGGCCCGCACCATGGCTTCCGAAGCGGTGCTCGGCATAGACGACAACGTAGATCATGATGTCGCCTGGCTTCTGACGGTGCCGGTAGTGACGGCGCCGTGCTCTAGTCGCCGCGAGCCGGTCGCTAGGGTGGCATGGCGACGAGGAGGATGCGCTTGGGGATTGGTGACCCGATTCGGTGCATCGTCTCGGCTAGCTTGTCCTGGGGGTGGCGCGTGCCCTGTAACCGCACCCATAGCGGGGGCGGCCAGAGGGTTGCGGTTCACCCCAGAGCGAGCGCCATCACTGCGGCTGCGTTCCTCAGTGGGGCAGAGAGGTGGAGATGGAATAATCTCTCCACCCGCGTCCTGTGGAGCATGGCCCCTGGGATGCTGTTGACGTTGTCCTTCTCTGGCGCCTCCCACTCCCGTTTTAGCCGCAGAGGGAATGGCGACGATGCCGCCTGCGCCGGGCACATCCCCCGCAGTGCCCATGTCCCCGTGCACCTCCGTAGCCCCCATGGCATTAGTGGCTGCATGCGAAGGGGCCTTCGAGGTGGATGGACGAGCTCCAGCACCGGACTTTTTCTTGGGCGCCATGGATGATGAAGCCGTTGATGAAGAAAACGATGATGAAAATGATGTGCTGCTTACACCCTCGGGTTCGCGCAAGTGCTTCCCCCAACCTGGCGCGCCAAAGATGTCGTGGTATAACATGGCCACTTATGGGACCATCGGCCCCTTGTGGTTCGTCAAGGGGGAAGAGCACATTGCACAAAGAGCGGAGAGCATAGAGCAGCACGACAGCAATGACACGAGCAGTTTTTACCCAGGTTCGGGCCGCCACGAGGTGTAAAAACCTACTCCTGCTTTGGTGATTTGATGAAAGGACCGTGGTGGAGACACAGCGCTCTAGCCCGGCAAGGTCGCCTTGGGACGAGAGAAGCTACGCGCGTATGAGTGTACGGGGGTCCGAATCCTTTCTAAGGTTGCCACGGCCCTCCTTTTATAGATCAAGGGGTCACCACAATGGCAAATCAGTCATTACATACTGATTGGATAGCAAACAGTGCTATCATACCTAACTCTGCAGACAGGACAAGGTGCATTAAATGCACCGCTTAATGTCACATAGTAGGTGTAGCCCAGCAGCCTTGCCGCGCCATTCAGCCACCTTCTCGCCTCTCTGCGTGACACATCTCCTGGACGGGTGTCACTTAGGGGTGATCTTCCTCAGAAATGGCTGCCACGTGCCAAATAACAGCCACTTAATCACTTGTGGGCTCAACACCGCACCGATAGGTAATTTGCGTTCCTGTGAGGTGGAGCGGTGGCACCTTGGCGGGATAGTGCGCCCTCGGCGTCCCCGGCAGGCTTGCCGGGGGAGTCTTGAGACTTGTCCTTTGGGTGTCCTCGACCCCGCCAGGATCGCCTGCCCGGCAAGGGAGGTTTTCCCTCAGTGATATCTTGCTCGCTTGGTTGGTCTTGGTCTTCTTGATCCACCCTTTGATTTCTCAAAGCGCTATCTCTTCTGCTTGGTCTCGTCTTGGATGTTGCAACCTTGCTCTTGAGCCTGTGTACAGTCCGGGCAACACACGCCTGGGGTTTGTTGCACCGACAGCCACAGTTTGGTAGGCACACGACTTTCGTGAATGAACCGTCTGCTATTTGAAAACATTTACATCAATCGTTTGAATGAAAACATGAGTTCATCGTTTCGCCTCGATTTTTTTTCCACGGTAAGCAATCACTGTTGTACCCTAAGGTTCGATTTTCTGGTGCATTTGAGATCTCATTTGCTATATTTGAGCCATTTTTTTGCATTTAGCACATATATATATTATATATATAACTGTGTCACAACTACAGGTGGGTGTTATCAAGATCATTTGTGTGTCGCTTTGCGAGTTTTCATTCATTGTCCGAGAAACGGGAAAAATATTCAAACATTTCGGCCGCAGGGTGCGGCAAGAGGCGTAGGCCTTGTTGGTATTTTAATTACAGGAAATGCATATAGAGTCTGGAAATAACGAAAATCGGTGTGTCACCATGGCGTGCTCTCACGACCCCATGGGAAAAATTTGGTAAAGTTTGGCACAAGTTTTGATGCTCGCAACTTTGAAACCAGAGCATCTCACAAGAAGGGTCATAGTTTCCATAAGGAGACGCGGCACTTAGGAATCCAATCGTCGGTGACTTCATCATTCCCCCTCGAAAAACAATTCACGGTAAACAATCACCGTTATACCCTAGGTTTGATTTTCTGGCCCATTTCTGGTCTCGTCTGCTATATTTAAGCCATTTTTTTGTATTTACCTAGCATTTACTGCATATAAAATCAAAACCCTACTACAACTACATGTGAGTGTTAGTTAGCAAAGAAGGTGTACAAATCATTTGTGTGTCGCTTTGCGGGTTTTCATCCATTGTCCGAAAGCGGGGAGAAGTTTCAAACATTTCAGATGCGAGGTGCGGCCACCGACATAGGCCTAGTTGGTATTTTAATTACAAGAAATTCAGATGGAGTCCAGACATCATGAAAATCGGTTTGTGACTGTGGCGTCCTCTCGCGACCCCGTGGAAATTTTTTGGTAAAGTTTGGCACAAGTTTTGATGATTTCTCCTTGGAAACTGGAGCATCTCACAAGAAGGATCATGGTTTCCAAAAGGAGACATGTTGATTCAAACTCCAGTGGCCGGTGACTTCATCGTTTGGCCTCATAAAAATTTCCACGCTACACAATCACCATTATACCACAGGTTTGATTTTATGGCGCATTTCATGTATCATTTGCTATATTTAAGACATTTTTTGAATTTAACGTGCATTTTGTGCATATAAATCAAATCCAACCGCAACTGCATGTGCTGATGAAAGGGATGAGGATTGCCGTTCGATCTGGGAGCATCCAATGGTGCAGACCTATGATCCGTGGCATTTGGGTTGTGGCCAATCAGAATGCATGACTCATATCACGCGCGCGGTTTGGTCAGCACACGACTTTCATGAATGAACCGTGTGCTATTCGCAAACCAGATTGCATATCTTCTGTTGACACATACTGTAGTGAGATGAATTGAGTGTGCTACCTCTAGGGTATAATAATAATAAACAGTTCAAATTCATTGCCTGAGCTGACAGCATATCAAGGTCAACATATTAACGGTTCTTACATCAACAGAATGATTTTATGCTTCTCTGTTTGGACCGGGCATAACTCACAAATTCAGTACACGCGGCAGTTCTAAATTGAATGAATTAAGTTGCATGTTAGGCATAAAAACTAGTCTTATGGCTTAATTCCCATGTACATGGGGGAACTAGGATCATTACGTTGACCCCAAATGATTTTATGCTTCTCTGTTTGGATGGTGCGTGATCCCTTGGCTGGCAACTCAGCAAATTCATCATACTCGTCCTCATCAGCAACATCCTCGACGCCCAGTACCTTCCTCTTCCCATGCATCACTACATGGTGGTTCTTATGCAAGGGGTCTTTCACATAGAAAATCTGGGTAGCGTCGCTGGCAAGAATGAATGGGTTCGCGTGATAAGTCATCGCTGTCTTGTTAACACACGTCTTCCCGTAATCATCAACGTTTACATGACTAAGAGGGATCCATGCGCACCTGAATAATGCCACCTTAACTTTCACATAGTTAAGCTCCCAAATCTCTTTGATGGTTCCATAGTATACCCTTTTATCAGCTTCATCTATAGTCATGCATTCTATTTGAACAAAGCTGTTCTGATATGAGGTCTTCTCATCACGTTCCTCGGTGTAAAACGTGTAGCCATTTATGTCATACGCTTGGTACATCAACACCGTAGGTGATGGATTTTGTGCCAACCACGTGTCATCCATGGATGCTTATGCCAAATGATTTTTCAGCTATCTGGCGTAGTCCTTATTGTGCTCCTTCATCTCCACATCTAATGGATACACCATTGCTAAGAAGCTTTGGCATATCTCTGCCAAGTGTTCCTCAGCATAAGCGCTAAGAACTGGGATGTTAAAAGTATTGTCAAATGGGCTTTGTCGGCCAAATCTCCGGGTGTAGCATTTTGCGTGCCAGCAAGGACCGACTTACCTTTCAGCCTTCCCTCGTGGCAAGAGAGGGGCAAACCTATAGGTCTTTGTTTCATGTATTCGGTGCAACACTCAACCACCTCCTCCGCAGTATAACCTTGTAGGATGCTTGCCTCTGGATGGCTTCGGTTCCGACAATAGCGCTTTAGTATTCCCATGAACCGCTCGAAGGGATACATGTTGCGAAGAAACACATGACCACAATGCTTTATCTCGTCAACAAGGTGCATAGTGAGATGGACTATGACATCAAAGAATGATGGGGAAAAAACATCTCTAGGCTGGACAATATTCTTGCAATATCCTCTTGCATATAATCCAACTCTTCAGATCTACAACTTTCTGCCATAGTTTGTTGAAGAAATCTAAAAGTGCAACTAATCCCTGGGTGGTTTTGGTAATTCATAACAACATATAGCTCATTGAACTAATAACTTTTCAAGTTGATTATTTCAGATAGTTCAATGATTGGCATGGCATGGACTAGAGATGTGGACCCCTCAAAATGCTAAGGACAAATATTGGCAAAAGCTCAAGACTCTACATTTCTATTTTAGTGATCCAAGATCACATTGAGTCCATAGGAAAAGCCAATACTATTAAAAGGGGATGAGGTGTTACTTAATGGTCTACTTGCTCAAAATGCTTAGTGATATGCTCCACAGCCCTCAACCATCTTATCATATCCAAATATGTCCTAAACCTAAAGTAAAACTCGGCCCCACCGATTTGATCTATCCGGCGCCACCGAGTTCAGTTGACATAGCCATAGCCAGAAACCCTAATCAGTTCGGTCTAACCGATAGGGATCTCGGTCTCACTAAGATAGGACTGCAAACTCTCTGTTTCCCTTCGTAACGTTTCGGTCTCACCGAGATGAGCGATCGGTCCCACCGAGTTCGCAATGCAAACTCTCTTCTTCCCTTTCGTAACGTTTTGGTCTCACCGAAAGGAGCGATCGGTCCCACCGAGTTTACCTGACCAACTCTTTGATTGCTTATTACTGAAATCGGTCTCACCGAGTTGAAGTAATCGGTCAAACCGAGATCAAGTTTTGCCCTAACCCTAGCTCATCGGTCCCAATGAGTTGATCATATCGGTCCCACCGAAAAGCCTAACGTTCACATTTTTGACTGGATCGGTCTCACCGAGTTTACCTATTCGGTCTGACCGAGTTGTCTCATTTGTGTGTAACGGTTAGATTTTGTGTGGAGGCTATATATACCCCTCCACCCTCCTCTCCATCAGAGAGGGAGCCATCAGAACGTGCCTACACTTCCACTACTCATTTTTTGAGAGAGAACCACCTACTCATGTGTTGAGACCAAGACATTCCAATCCAACCACAAGAATCTAAATCTCTAGCCTTCCCCACGTTGCTTTCCACTCAAATCATCTTTCCACCATAGCCAAATCTGTGAGAGAGAGTTGAGTGTTGGGGAGACTATCGCTTGAAGCACAAGAGCAAGGAGTTCATCATCAACACACCATCTATTACCTTTTGGAGAGTGGTGTCTCCTAGATTGGTTAGGTGTCACTTGGGAGCCTCCGTCAAGATTGTGGAGTTGAACCAAGGAGTTTGTAAGGGCAAGGAGATCGCCTACTTCGTGAAGATCTACCCGAGTGAGGCAAGTCCTTCGTGGGCGATGGCCATGGTGGGATAGACAAAGTTGCTTCTTCGTGGACCCTTCCTGGGTGGAGCCCTCCGTGGACTCGTGCAACCGTTACCCTTCGTTGGTTGAAGTCTCCATCAACGTGGATGTACGATAGCACCACCTATCGGAACCACGCCAAAAATCTCTGTGTCTACATTGTGTTTACCTCTCCAAACCCCTCCCTTTACCGTCATATGCAATGATTTACATTCCGCTGCTATACTCTTAGAATTGCATGTGTAGGTTGATTGCTTGACTTGTGCTAAGTTGTTAAAATCTGCCAAGACTTAAAATTGGGAAAAGGCTAGATTTTTATTTGGTCAAGTAGTCTAATCACCCCTCCTCTAGACCTACTTTTGATCCTACAAGTGGTATCAGAGCTTTGGTCTCCATTTGCCTTGATTTCCATAGCTTTGGTGATCATAGCCTTGGTTTCACAACCTAGGAGAGTATGGCGTCTAGCGAGGGAAATTACCACCGTAGAGGTCCTTACTTTGATGGTACTAATTTTGCTAGTTGGAAGTATAAGATGAAAATGCATATTCTTGGACATAACCCCGCCGTTTGGGCTATTGTGTGTATTGGCTTGCAAGGTGAATTCTTTGATGGAAGAGAACCGAATCATGAAGCAACCGCGGAAGAATTGAAGATGTTGCAATGCAATGCTCAAGCTTGCGATATCCTCTTCAACGGATTGTGCCCGGAAGAATTCAACAAAATCAGCCGCCTTGAGAATGCAAAGGAAATTTGGGATACTTTGATTGATATGCATGAAGGCACCGAGTCCGTCAAGTAATCCAAATTGGATGTGCTTCAAAGTCAACTTGACAAGTTCAAAATGAAGGATGGCGACGGTGTCGCTGAAATGTACTCTAGGCTTGCTCTCATCACAAATGAGATTGCCGGCTTAGGAAGTGAAGAGATGACCGACAAATTTATCATCAAGAAGATCCTAAGAGCCTTGGATGGAAAGTATGATACCGTGTGCACATTGATCCAAATGATGCCCAATTACAAAGATCTCAAGCCAACGGAAGTCATTGGTAGAATTGTTGCTCATGAGATGTCACTCAAGGATAAAGAAGAGCTTCACAACAAGTCTAGTGGTGCTTACAAAGCTTCATGTGATGCTCCTACATCATCAAGTGAGAAACAAGTCTTCAATGAAGAATTGAGCCTAATGGTGAAGAACTTCAACAAGTTCAATAAGAGTAGAAGCAAAGAAAGAAGTCACAAGTCAAGGTCCTAAAATGACAAAAGATCTTCTAGTCGTGATCGCAATTGCTACAATTGTAGAGGACCCGGACATTACTCTAGTGAATGTACGGCTCCCTACAAGAGAAGAGAAGACTCACCTAAAAGGAGAAGCAAAAGAGAAGAATCACCTCCGAGAGAGAGAAGGAGTAGAGATGATCGTTATGAACGAAGACCCTCTCGTAGAAGCAAGGATTCGGAAAGGAAGGACAAGTCATCAAAGAGCTACACAATACGAAGACATCAAGCCCATGTTGGTGAATGGGTATCCGGTTCCGACTCCGACAACTACTCCGAGAGAAGTTATCACTCCGACTCCGAATATACTCAAGATGAAGGTGTTGCCGGTCTTGCACTTGTGTCATCCAACTCCTACGACATATTTGATTCACCAAATGAAGGGATTGGAAGATGCTTCATGGCTAAAGGCCCCAAGGTATCACACCCCGAGTATGTTGATTTCAATAGTGATGAGGATGACTTGCTAGGTGATGATGGTTTACTTGTTGACAATTCTAGTGATGAAAACTATGATGAAATTGCTCTTAATCATGCTAATCAAGATGAAACGAATGACAATGTTAAGAAGGAGATTGAGCGTCTAACTAAAGAACTAAACACTCTTAAGTTAGCTCATGAAACTACCTTAGAAGATCATCGAGAGATTTTAAAGACTCATGAGAAGCTACGCTTTGAAAAGCTCAATCTAGAGCAAGAGCATGAGTTCTTAAAAGCAATCAATGATGATCTTCGTAAGAAAAGTTCTTCTGACATTGCCAAGCGTTTACTCTTGTCTACTTATGTCGGTGTACTAAATATTGGGCCTTTAGTACCCCATACTTGTGCACGGGCAGTTGTAGCCATACCTGCGGCAAGGCTTGTCGGGGGAACAACTGAAGATCGATCCAAGGTTATCAAGAGACATCCACGCCAAGGATCAGAAGATAAGGAGGACTGAAGACCAAGGGCTCGGCTCCCGACAAGATCTTGCCAGGGTAGCCCGGCAAGATTCGCACCCGACAAGGTTCCGCCACTATGCCACCGCTCCAGTACAGCGACCGGCCTGGCATTCTAGCCCCACCTCTGGATGCGTGGCAAGGCGCTAGTGGAGGCGAGCTTAAGCGGTGCTGATGGGATGGCCCCATTTTCCATCCCCAAGAAAATAGGGACACCTAAACGGACACCTCACAGTGCATTAAACGCATTTGTCCTAAACCGTCAGTGGTTAGGTATGATAACCATGTAGCTACTTTACACCTCGCAGATGAGCAGTTTGCCACGGTGGTGACCCCTTTGATCATATAAAAGGAGGCCCAAGGCAACTGCTACAGAGGAGGACGACTCTCAGCCCATCCTGCATGCGTAGCTGCTGCTTGAATGTACTGTTCATTGCAAGCGCTCCAAGAACTGGGACGAATCACTGATAATAAACTAAAGCAGGAGTAGGGTTTTACGCTGATCAGCGGCCCGAACCTGGGTAAAAATCCCCTCACGTTGATCATCGGTTCTGCTCTTTGTGTGTACCCCTCTCCCTGCCGAACCGTAAAGGGGTCGCTCGGATCCCATAGGTGTCGTACGCCGACATCTTTGGCGCGCCAGGATAGGGGATCGAGGTTGCGCGAACCTGATCTGGTGATCAGCGCGTCAGTTTCTTCACCATCTTTGTCACCATGCCGCCCAAGAAAAAGGGTGCAGCAGCGGTTGTTCCGTCTACGTCCGTCTTGCCCGTGCCTACTAGGACGGGTGACGGCGTGGATGCAAGAGGTGGAGGTTTAGAGCCTCCACGACGTTCTGGTGATCCGAGCCAGGCGAGCGGCGTCGCTCGCAGCGGCGACGGCAACCTGCACGCCGCTAGATCCAGAGATGGAGCCGTGCTGCCTACAGGCGGCGCAGTGAACTCCAGAGATTGGGGGACGCCATCCAGGGCTCCCGCGCCAGCGCAGGCGTCGCGGCCTTCCCAGGTCGCACGCGATGAGCAGCACCGTGGCATCGGTGGTTCTGAATGTCCCCATGGAGAGACTTCTACGCACTGATCCCAAGGTGTGCAGGCCCAGCATGCACGCCAAACTACCGGTGGAGGTGGCGCGCGGTCGCGTGGTCGTGACGATGCTCCTTCTAACACTGTTAGGAGTCAGAGCACCTCACGTACGTCGCACCTATCGCCGCCGCCTACGCCAGCAGAAGCTTTGGCACGTGCGCAGCTGCTCCTCGATTTTCCTCCTGCTCCGGAGAAGATGGAGGAGTGGCGATCTACTATCCAGAGCCTCGTCGGCTTCGCCAACAAGGATAGGCCGCAGCAAGCGGGGCCCTCGCGGCAGCGGTCTATCATTCCGGCGCGAGCCGGTGGTGAGAAGACCGGAGGCGGTGCTACTACGGTGCATTCCCCTCCACGAGAAAAACGGCGATCATCAGCCCGATGGACCGAAGGCTGTGATGACAATTCCACGGTGTCGTCCGATCCACGGATGCGCCGCGATCAGCGTCAAGTTCTTCGGGAAAGGAGCAAAGAGGATGCTTGAACTAGCATCGAGCGCCGACGGGAGGTGCGTCATCAGTCTGATAAACATGCATGGCCTACTGTCGACAAGCCTGCGCCAGGGGACGCAGGCGACTTGCCTTATGAGGTAGGTTGTCCAGCGTTTACCCGTGAGCTGCGGCGAGTCCAGTGGCCCAACTCCCGAACATTCAAACCAGAGGTTCTGGAGAAATATGATGGCAAGACTCACCCCTCGGAGTTCCTGAGCATCTACACCATTGCGGTGCAGGCTGCCGGAGGCCGAGAAGACAAGATACTTGCCAACTACTTCCCGTTGGTGCTCAAACCCAACGTCATGTCGTGATTGATGCATCTGCCGGAGAATTCCATTTCTTCCTGGTCAGATCTGTGCCATCAGTTTGTTGGCTCCTTTTTTGGAGGCCACCAAGCTCCTGGCCAAGAAAGTGATTTACATCTCCTCCCTCAAAAGGAGGGCGAGCCCCTGTGCAAGTTTATCCAAAGATTTAGCCGGGTGCAATACAATATTCCAGACGTTCATCCTGCCGCTGTTGTTAGCACGTTCCATCAGAACGTGCGTAACCGCAAGATGCGCAAAGAGCTGGCGATGAACAAGGTCAGGAGTATTGCCGAGCTCTATGCTTTGGCAGATAAATGCGCTCGAGCTGAAGAAGGGAGGAAACTCACCGGCGAGGGAGTTGGCGCCGGGGGCGAGTCTGAAGATGAAGATGCTGCCACTCCATCGAAGAAAGGCCGGCGGCGGAACAAGAAGCGCAAAGGCAAGGCCGTGCTTGTTGTTGAGGGATCCGGCAACCCCGGCACCGCCAAGAAGGCCAAGGTTGACGACCCCGGCAAGGAATTTGCCAGGTGCGCTTCCTGTCAGGCCTTGGCGGCTGCCGACAAGCCGGAAGGCTCCGGCAACCAGTATTGCAAGATCCATCGCACCAAGGGCCACGACCTCCAAAACTGTCGGCAAGTTGAGCAGCTTGTCGAGAAGCAGAGAGCTGAGTACAAAAGACGAGATAAGGAGAAGGCCCAGGACGGTGCTGAGGGATTCGGCAAGAAGCATGGTGGCCGAGGAGGCCGCCGCGGTAAGGCTAAGCAACAGAAGGAGAGGCCCGCCCGAGGCCGCGACAAGGACGAGGGAGGCAATGATGACGAGGAAGACGACGAATCCAGTGAGCACGAGTTTCAGAAAGCCACAGAGGCCATGTGTATTGACGGGGGCGCCTCGTTGCATTCTTCTCACCACCGACTTAAACAGTGGGTGCGTGAGGTTAATGCAACGGAGCCATCGCCTAAGGCACGGAAACCTTTGAAATGGTCCCACACGCCTATCATTTTTGACGCCGAGGATCACCCTGATCGCACAATTGCGGTCGGGTGCTTGCCTTTGTTGGTCTCACCAACAATCCGCAACCTCAAGGTGACAAAAATGCTAGTTGACGGTGGGGCCGGGCTGAACTTAATCTCGCCGGACGTGCTCAAGAAGCTGCAAATTCCTGATGAAGATCTCAAGGAAACGGGCACATTCCAAGGGATCAATCCAGGAAAGACCCAGCAAAAAGGCAACATTACGCTACCGGTGACATTTGGTAGCGAGCTCAATTTCAGGACATAGAAGGTAGTGTTCGATGTCGCCAAGATCCCCATGACATACGACGGGATCCTTGGCTGCCCAGCGCTCGCCAAGTTCATGGCGGCATCACATTATGCGTACAATGTGTTGAAGATGCCCGGACCGATTGGTGTCATCACTGTTCACTCTGACAAGAAGGATGCACTGACCTGCACCGACCAACTCTACCGGGAGGCAGCCTCAGCACCTGCCGTTAAGGCATCTGCTCTTGCCGCTAGAACTCCCGGAGGGAAGGAGAAGAAGACCGGCAAGATCTCTGGCGCAAACTCCGGCAAGCGCACCTCTCCGGAGTGCTGCGCTTCCGTTGAGGACGCGCCAGAGAGTTCCACCAGCAAGAACAAGAAGTCCAAGGCTGCTCCACCAGAGACCAAGAAGGTGCCCGTTAGGGAGGATGGAACGGGAGGAACTTTCTCCATAAGTTCCACCCTAGATGACAAATAGGAAAGCGCGCTTGTTGCCTTCCTGCGGGCGAATGTCGATGTGTTTGCATGGCAACCATCTGACATCCCCGGTGTTCCCAGGGAGGTAATTGAGCACCACCTTGTTGTCTGTCCTCACACGCGGCCCGTCAAGCAGAGGGTGAGAAAGCAGGCCTTGGAACGTCAAGAATTTATTGCCGAAGAAATCAGGAAGTTGGAAGCGGTAGGTTTGGTCAGAGGGGTGCTTCACCCAACCTGGTTGGCCAATCCGGTCGTAGTGCGCAAGGCGAAGGGAAATGGAGGCTGTGTATTGATTATACAGACATCAATAAAGCCTGTCCAAAAGATCATTTCCCCTTGCCGCGCATCGACCAGATTGTGGACTCCACTGCCGGTTGTGACCTACTGTCGTTCCTTGATGCCTATTCGGGGTATCACCAGATCTTCATGGCAAAAGAAGATGAAGAAAAGACCACATTTATCACCCCATGTGGTACGTATTGTTTTATACAAATGCCTTTCGGGTTGAAAAGTGCTGGTTCTACATTTGCGAGAGCGGTCCAAATCGGTTTTGAACCTCAGCTACATAGAAATATGGAACCGTACATGGATGACATAGTGGTCAAAACCAAGGATAAAGCAACGCTCATACAAGATCTAGAAGAAACATTCGCAAATTTACGCAAGATCAATTTAAAGCTCAATCCTGAGAAGTGTGTGTTTGGCGTCCCTTCCGGCAAGCTTCTCGGGTTCTTTGTATCTCAGCGTGGGATCGAAGCGAACCCCGACAAGATCAAAGCCATTGAGCAGATCCAAGCGCCAAGACACGTCAAGGATGTACGTCGTATTACCGGCTGAGTTGCTACCTTGAGCAGGTTTATCTCCAAATCTGCTGAGCGCGCCCTGCCCCTTTTCAAAATTTTGAAAAAGGCAAGTCCAATAAGATGGACTCCGGAAGCGGAGGCAGCGCTACAAGATTTGAAGAGGTACCTCTCCTCTATGCCGACGCTAGTCGCACCTAAACCACAAGAGCCGTTGCTGCTGTATCTAGCGGCAACAAATCAAGTGGTTAGTGCTGCGTTAGTGGCACAGAGAGAAGTTGACGAGGGGGCAACGGCAGCGGCAGGACCGTCAAGTGACGCATCGGGATCTTCCCCGGCAAGGTCTGGTGCCGACAAGACAGGATCTGCGTAGTCAGAGGAATCAGTGCAAAAGAGGAAGATGGTGCAGCGTCCAGTTTATTTTGTCAGTTCCATTTTACAGGGAGCTAGGTCAAGATATTCTGGTGTGCAAAAATTGCTCTTCGGCCTTCTCATGGCCTCGAGGAAGCTGCGCCATTATTTCCAAGCGCATGAGATTACCGTCGTCACTCGCTTCCCGTTGCAGCAGATTTTGCAAAATCCAGAGGTAACCAGCAGGTTTGTAGAGTGGGCTTTGGAACTGTCGAGCTTTGGCCTCAAGTTTGAAATTACTTCAACAATTCAGAGCAGAGCCTTGGCAGAGTTCATTGCGGAATGGACCCCAACGCCAGACAAGGAAATTCAAGAGACGACTCTCCCCGGGAAGGAAACAGATCGAGAATGGGTTATGTACTTTGACGGTGCTTTTACGCTGCAAGGCGCCGGTGCTGGCGTGTTGCTTGTCGCACCCACCGGAGAGCACCTCATGTATGTAATTCAAATGCATTTTCCCCAGGAAAGCTCGACAAACAACACTGCGGAGTACGAGGGCCTGCTTGCCGGTCTCAGGATCGCGGCGGACCTCGGTATCAAGAAACTCATCATCAGAGGCGATTCGCAGCTTGTTGTCAGGCAAATCAACAAAGATTATCAGAGTCCATTGATGCAAGCTTATGTGGATGAAGTGAGAAAAATGGAAGAGCGCTTTGACGGTCTGCATACAAAGCACATTCCTCGTGCTGAAAACAGTATTGCCGATGACCTGTCAAAGCGCGCTGCCCTTAAGTTGCCTGTGGAACCAGGAACTTTTGTGCTCCATTTGACTCAGCCATCTGTAGTCCCATCAATAGGGCAAGCAAAGAGAAGGAAGTTGAATTCTGGCCAGTACTTTCCGGCAGAGCCCCCGGAAGCCGCCGGCAAGGAAGTTGCCGGAATCAGCGGCAAGCCTGCCGGGGAACAACAGGCTTCAGCAGGGGCTCAGGCCCTTGCCGTCGAGACAAATGTTCCCCCGGTAGAAGAGATGCCTTTAGTCCTAGTTGTCGTGCCCCAGGCTCCAGCTTGGGCATAGCCCATTGTCCATTTTCTTCAGACAGGGGAACTCCCTGAGGAGCAGGAAGAAGCGGAAAAAGTAGCCTTTCTGTCTAGCATGTAGAAGTTCGTCGATGGCGTTCTGTACAGAAAGAGATTGAACGGTGTGAAATTGAAGTGTATTCCTCGGGAGGATGGACTGGAGCTATTGGCAGAGATACATGGAGGCATATGTGGCTCTCACATAGGATCAAGAGCGCTTGTCGGAAAGGTATTCCGGCAAGGTTTCTTTTGGCCCACTGCTCTCCAGGATGCAACTGCACTGGTAACCAAGTGTGAAGCGTGCCAGTTTCATTCGAAGAAGTCACATCAGCCAGCTGAAGCTCTTTAGACAATCCCTCTCTCCTGGCCATTTTCAGTCTGGGGGCTCAACATACTGGGCCCTTTTCCCCGTGCTACCGGGGGCTTTGAGTACTTGTACATTGCAATCGACAAGTTCACGAAGTGGCCGGAGGTGGAAGTGGTGAGGAAGGTGACAACACAATCAGCCATCAAGTTCTTTAAAGGGATAGTTTGCCGTTTCGGTGTGCCCAATAGGATCATCACCGACAACGGCACACACTTCACAAGTCGCACCTTCATGCAATACGTCCGAGACCTTGGCGGCAAAGTTTGTTTTGCCTCTGTTGCTCACCCGAGAAGCAACGGCCAAGCGGAGAGGGCTAATGCTAAAGTGCTGCGCGGTCTCAGGACCAGAACTTTCGACAAGCTGAGAAAGTGCGGAAGGCGCTGGATTGATGAGTTGCCGATGGTTCTTTGGTCAATCAGAATGACACCAAATCGAGCCACTAGCCAGACACCCTTCGCTCTGGTTTACGGAGCGGAAGCAGTTCTCCCCACGGAACTCATATAAGGGTCACCTCGAGTGCTCGCTTATGATGAGCTTGAGCAAGAGCAACTGCGACAAGATGACGATGTGCTCCTTGAGGAGGATCGTCTTCAGGCAGCTGTGCGAGCTGCATGCTACCAGCAAGCTTTGCGCCACTACCATAGCCGCATAGTTCATGCCCGAAGCCTTGAGGAAGGCGACCTTGTTCTTCGGCGGATTCAGTCCGCCAAGAATTCAAACAAGTTGACGCCGAAGTGGGAAGGCCCTTATCGGGTAGTACGAGTCACCAGGCCCGGCGCTATCCACCTGGAGACCAAGGATGGCATTCCAGTGAGCAACTCCTGGAATATTGAACATCTTGCCAAGTTTTACCCATAAGGCGTGGTTGCCGGGGGCCCCCGGCAACCTCCTTTTGTTCAAGTCTTGCCGACAAGGCATGTAATCCTTTGTACAAAGCCAGGCGCAGACCCTGTGCGCAGTTGAATAAGCTTAAGTGTTGTGCATTTCTTGTTGATTTCCATGTTTATATATATGCATGTTTATCTGAGATATTGTAAGACACTTGATCCTCGGTAAGACTAACGAACCGCCAAGGTTCCATATCTTTATTTTCTCTTCTTTCTTTTTCTCAAAGGATAGAAGGTTCCCTCGTGTGCAAGTTTGCCAAGGGGGGGGGGGAGGAAGGTATGGATACCAATGGGCGATGTTCAGAATTGATTTCTTGCGAGAAGGAATACAGCGACAGAAAGCTAAGTTCGAAACTTTGAACAAGTTTTTTGATTTTTACTGTCAGGCTGTTTCCTTTGGACGATTTCGGCCCTTGTATGGAAAACCTGCACGCAAAGGAACCCTTGTCGTAATTGGTTGCGCCCTTGTTCTGTTTCGAGTCCGCTCAACAGTATAAGCGGCTGCGCCAAGAGCGCCAAGGTGTCTTGCCGGCCGCTGCACCTCCAGCAGGCTCCTGAAGTCCCGCACCCAGCGCTCGCGGCAGGTTGCGCGCTGACAAGTTTCCAGTAAGCGTAGGGCGTAATCATACGGAAAGAAATCGAACAAGGGGAATGGCATGCATATACTCAGTCATAGCAACTTATATTACATCAATAGTTGCCGCAGTTCTAACCTAAGACTAATTTGTCTTTGACATGGAATGGTGGCGGCAAGAAAAAGCGAGACAGCTAGTCCCTGCGCTGGCCTTTGACCCTCTTGATAGAATCCACCTTCTAAAGGATGGGCGCGACAAGCTTCTCAAGTGCCTGGAGATCTGCATCCTTCGGCAAGCGGTCGAGCACGTTGGTGAGTTCGATGCCAGGGTTCTTGTGCACCACCTTGACGAGCACCTTGTGGAGGACGGCCCAGCAAAGTTTCCGGGACTCGTTGGCCAGTTGGGTCGCTTGGTTGGACTGGAGCAGCTTTAGAGCATCAATGATGCTTTCGAAGAACATGGTCAACCTGGCGCTCGGGGATATTCTTTCTTCAGAAGAATACCGAAAGTTTTGTAGGCCCTCCGAGCCCATGGTTGACAATTGTGCTGTGAGCTTCTCCGCAGTGTCAACAAGGCAATCTGTCCAGATTTGCACGCCTTTCTCATAGTCAACTTGGGCGGCGGCAGCACTCTTGAGCAAGTTCCTCTCTTCCTAGAGATCTTTGCTCAGGGCCTTCTCGCGGGCCCTGTCGTCCTTGAGAGACTTCTCCAGCGTGGTTAGCTTTATCCTCAGATCGGCAATGGCGTCGTTGGCTGAAGAGAGCTGCTTGATCTTGTCGGACATAGCAACTTGCATCTCCGCCAGGCTGTGGAGAGTTTTCTCCCTCTCACTTTTGAGCGTCGAGAGCTCCTTGTTGTGTTCCTCAAGATCCACTTCCAGCTTCTTCACCTTGTCACTCAGCTCGTTCTTGGCGGCTTCTGCGGCCTCGGTGGCATCGATGGCTTCCTTGAGCTTGCTGGCGTGATCTACACTTGCAGCTTCGAGCGCCTCTTTGTGCTTCTGCTCCAGCTCCTGTGTCCGCTGCGTGACAAGTTTTTCAATCTCTTCGTCCTTGTCGCGAAGTTTGGCGGCAAGTGCCTGCTCGCGCGCGGCAAGATCTTCTTCATGAGCATCAAGCCCAATGCAGCGCTATGTCAAGAGAGCTTCTTCAGCGGCAACCTTTTGCACAGCTTCCTCTTGCACCCTTTCCATATCAGACTGCTTCAAGTGGAGCTCCGTCCAGCTTTGGCTCACTTGTTCCCGGCCGGCAGTCAACTCCTGGAAGGCCTCGGCGTACCAGATCTGCATTTGCTCAACGCATTTCTGGAAATCCGCCTCGGCTGCTTCGACAACTGCAGCTCTGGCGTCTACCTTCTCTTTTCGAGCACGGTGGAGCGCTTGGAGCTTGTGGAAGTTATTGCCCATGGCCTGGAGGAGCCGATCTTCTTCATATTTGCCGCTGCTGGTGCTTGGTTCATCGACAATCTTGAGCCCAGCAGTGGTGATGACTTCTTCATCAAAAGTTTCCCCTTCGATCGGCGCTCCAATGCTTGCCGTCCCCGGTAAGTTGATGAACAGGTCATCGCCAACCTTGAGATACTTGCTCAATGAGGGAGCCTCGGATGTCGATGGTTGATCTTCGGCAAGCGTCTCACCGGTGGCTGGGGGCTCTGTGGCTGGTGTAGCACCGGGCGCTCCTGCGGTAGGAATGCCGTCAGTACGGTCATCGACCTCCTCGCCGGCCCTCTCGGCAGGTTTCTTGGCGGCCTCCTCGGCAGCAGCCTCGCTGACCTCGACGGTGGCATCTTTGGCGGCCTCGCTAGCAGCAATCCTGTCAGCTTCGGCGGCAGCATCTCTGGCGGTCTCCTCGATGACGACGTTGATGTCCATGTGTTCCATCACAGGGAATTCTGAAGGATGAAGGAGGGAAGCAAAATCAAATCAAGATCAAAGTTCAGAAAGGTAAAGGAAAGAATCACAAGTGCTCTGAGGCAAGCAGTCACCTGTGTCGAGCTGATGAGGAGTAGCTTCACCCCTCCCGACAACATTGCTTGCCGGGGGAAGGTTGCTGGTGCCCATGTTTGCCGGCTCCTCCTCCTCCAAGGTAGGCTCGTCGGTGGGAACTCTTGCCGGAGATGCGCTTGCGGGCTGCGCGGTTGACGGGGGTGGCACGACGGGGGCGTTTTGCAACGACTCTCCTTGTTGCCATTCTTCTCCTGCAAGCCCAAAAGATGTAAGCAGCAAAGGTAGAAACCTTAGCACCAGCCAACGGAAAACGAGTAGTGGACTCACGCTGGGGGCTGTGCTGGGGGCTGCGTCGAGGGCTAAGCTCCGAGTTGATGGTGATAGTCTCTGGCACGCTCGTAGAGCTTGTCGGTGGCTCGTCGCCCGTGGAGGTTTTCGCCCTCTTCGCCATCCTTTCCGGCAAAGTTTCTGCCTCCTTGCAGAGACAAGACAAAGCAAGGCGATGAGATCAATTGAATTTGGAATTCGGGAGATAAAGACTGTGACAGGATACTTACTCTTCCTCTTCTCGTTCCGGGCTGAAGCCGTAGATGTCGAAGTCGACCTCCGTTGCAATGTCAGTATGGGGAGTCGGAGGAGGGGTCTTGGGTCGCTTGGCTGTGGTGGGTGCAGGGGGTTGTGTGGCTCTGCCGCTTCAGCTTCCGGTGCTGCTATGTGAGACGCCCCTGCCGCCCCAGTGGTTGCCGCAGGTGTGTGTCTCGTGCGCCGCGCGGGTTGCTGTCGAACCCCTTGCCGTGATGCGGCCTCGCCGGCCACCCCCTTGCCGGGAACCTTGCTGCTCGAAGAGGTTTGGCTTGCTGGGACGCCAGAGGCAGCTTTCTGAAAGACGCGCTTTGCCTTCTTTGGAGCTGGGGGCTCCTCCTGCGGCTGCTCTTCGGCTACGTCCTTGCCTGATGAGCTCTCAGCGGCTGCGCCGCTCTGTTCCCTGGTAACCTCATCCTCCCCGGCGGGTTTCTCCTCCAGTACGACCTCTGCGTCGCTGGTTTCCCATTCTGTGAAGCCGACGTTGCCGGCCTCCGCGGCAAGATTCGCCTCTTCCACTCTAGTGGCAATATACGCCACTTCTTCGTCAGTGGTGGCACGGATGAGGTTTGTCTCTTCCCGGACGGCCCTCTCCGACAAGTTGTCGAAGAACTTTTGTGCCTCCTCCGCAGATGGCTCAGCCCAGGTCGCGTCAAGGCCATGGGCGTTGAACATTTGCATTGTGGCAATGATCGACCCCAGGGCGGAGTTGTTGCACAAGGGAACAATTCTTGCCGGCAATTTATGCTTGTCCTCACGCTAAAATAGCCGGTGGCGGAGAGCGCCAAGCTGCATAATCATCAGGTTGTTGTTCAGTCTGAGGCATAGCCTCATGATATCTGCCACGTTTCGGAACACCCAGGCTGGCCTCCCCTTATTCTGCAGAGGGGTGATGCGCCGGCAAAGAAAATCAGAGCCTATCATCTCCATTGTGAGCCCGGCGGCTTTCAAACGAAGGATCCTGGTTGTGGTGATTGTGAGCCTGTCATCTTGAGCATCAAGATCGCTCCAATCCTCACCGCGGACCGCCTTCTGCAATCGGGGCGAACAGAAGGGATGAGGGTCTGCTTCCTTAGTCTAGCAGCACTCGGACAGCCATTCTTCCCACTTCTCGCGGTAAAGCCCGTCCGGATATATCTCCTTGTTCCATGCCCTTGGGATCCAGGCGATAGAACCGGCAAGGGCTTCCCCTTTTTGGACGTGAGGAATGAAGTAATGGTGGAAGAGGGCGGTGTTGGGAACTACCCCGGCAAAGTTTTCGCAAAGATGGGCGAAGATAGCCATGCAAGTTATGGCATTCGGCGTGAAATCCAAGAGATGGAAGCCGTATGTGTACATGATATCGTTGAAGAAATCAGAGAATGGAGGGCAGAGCCCACAGTAAAAATAAGTGGCAAAGAAGGCATATCTATCAGAGCCGCTTTTGGAAGAAGAACCTGGGGCCACGCGAGTCGCGGGGTGAGCCTTCGTCTCCCTCGCCCACATGCACTGGTACCGGTTCCTCAAGGCTTCCACGTCGAGCGTCGGAGCGAAGACGATGTACTTCTTCCGCATCTTCACTAACTCGCTCTCCGGGACATCGGCCTTCGTCTCCTTGCCCTTGCTCTTGCTAGCCTTGGGCGGCATGGTGGTTGCGAAGGCGGAAGCCGAGGATGGAGCAGGTGCGGAGGTGATGAGCGGATGAGGGGAAGTTCTGCTCTGGGCTCGGGAGAGAGAAGGTAATGGTGGATTTCAGATTGGAAAGAAGAAGGGGTAAAAGAGCAGCGCCTTTGCGGATTCCTTTTTATGGGGAAGGAGCGAGGCCGCCTCTTTTACTGCCCAATGTGAACACGCCTATACGAGCGCGCTGCGGCCATGACCGTTCAGTGCACGCTTCCCACGTCGCGCACTCAACGCGCGTAGTGGGGAAGCGCAGTAAGCGGAATGATTACAAGTAGTTAATCCCTGCCACGCGTGCCCGTGCACTGTTTGGGCCTAGCCCAACAATGCCTCGCACCCGTATGTGGCCTAGGCCCGGGGGCTCGTGTCGGTGTACTAAATATTGGGCCTTTAGTACCCCATACTTGTGCACGGGCAGTTGTAGCCATACCTGCGGCAAGGCTTGTCGGGGGAACAGCTGAAGATCGATCCAAGGTTATCAAGAGACATCCACGCCAAGGATCAGAAGATAAGGAGGACTGAAGACCAAGGGCTCGGCTCCCGGCAAGATCTTGCCGGGGTAGCCCGCCAAGCCCGGCAAGATTCGCACCCGACAAGGTTCCGCCACTGTGCCACTGCTCCAGTACAGCGACCGGCCTGGCATTCTGGCCCCACCTCTGGATGCGTGGCAAGGCGCTAGTGGAGGCGAGCTTAAGCGGTGCTGATGGGATGGCCCCTTTTTCCATCCCCAAGAAAGTAGGGACACCTAAACGGACACCTCACGATGCATTAAATGCATTTGTCCTAAACCGTCAGTGGTTAGGTATGATAACCATGTAGCTACTTTACACCTCGCAGATGAGCAGTTTGCCACGGTGGTGACCCCTTTGATCATATAAAAGGAGGCCCAAGGCAACGGCTACAGAGGAGGACGACTCTCATCCCATTCTGCATGCGTAGCTGCTGCTTGAACGTACTGTTCATTGCAAGCGCTCCAAGAACTGGAACGAATCACTGATAATAAACTAAAGCAGGAGTAGGGTTTTACGCTGATCAGCGGCCCGAACCTGGGTAAAAATCCCCTCGCGTTGATCATCGGTTCTGCTCTTTGTGTGTACCCCTCTCCCTGCCGAACCGTAAAGGGGTCCCTCGGATCCCATAGGTGTCGTACGCCGAGAACTTACATGCCTCAAGTAAAATTTAGCAACAAGAGTAAGAAAGATTCTTCGTCTAGTAGTAACAATAATCATGTTAAATCCAACATTGTTGCTTCTAGTAGTTCTCTTGATTCCACTAATGATTCGCTTAGCCAAGTTACACTTGAGCAAGAAAATAGCTTATTGAAGGGAATTATAGAGAAAGGTGTTTACAAGAGCCTTGCCGGAAGTAAGCAATTTGAGGAAATTGTATGCAAGCAAGGAAGGCACCGGAAGAATCAAGGTGTTGGTTTTGAACGCAAGTTCAATGCCAATGGAGTTGAGTGGGAAGAAGATCAATACCCCAAGACAAAGTTTGTTCCTCAACAAGAGAATTATGACCCCACTTCTTTCGAGGGAACACAAGCTCAAGAAGATCTTCCACCACAAGACCACAAGCTAAAAGGCAAGGACAAGCTTCAAGAGGAGATTGATGCATTTGAAGAAGCTCCTAAGGCCTTGGTCAAGTGGGTTCCCAAGACTACATTAAGTTCTACTTCATCAAGTACGACTACAACTCCAAGGATTCCCATCAAGATGATGTGGATCCCGAAGAAGAAGAACTAGAGAGTTCTTGAGGGTGACTCCGCCAACATACTTCACTCATATTCATTTTGGCAAGAACAAGTGCAAACAACTTCCACATCTTGCACTAGTTCAAGGAGTCACAAACCCTCTTGTTGGTAAGACAAGGGACAAGGTAACCCAATGCTTTCATGGACATCATCATATGTGTGAGCTTCACTCTATGTCTATGGATATTCTTGCATGTTCCTTGTGGGACTAACCCATGTAGGTATTGAAAGTGCAACTCATTCCAAAGGATTGCTCCAAATGATCTACATCGACACTGAGCATCCACATCTTCAACGCCTACATGAAGTCATCATCGACAAAACCCAAGGTTAGTTCATCCCTCATAGGGGGGATATCACATCTAGGGGGAGCTTTACTCTAAGAATTGAGCTAAAGCAACTCTAATGGTGTGAACACAACAATGCTTTATGTAAAAGTGGTAACCCCACTTGTGCTTAAACGATGAGTATGACCTATGATCAAATGTTCTCATTTGACTCCTAAGTCAATATACTCATATATAGATGACCTAGTCATCGCAAAATTGCTTGATGGATGCTAGAGTGTTTGTGCATGCTTTGCCACATATTTCATTTGCTATCTTATTGTGTGAGCATGTTGGTTGCATATTTTTCTCATTCAAGGACATCCATTTGTTGCTTTGATTGATTGGCTTTTCTTTTGCCCAATGGATGGACAAGAATGCCTAAGTACTCCCTCTAGCTATCTATTCTTTTCTCGTCTCGAACTCTATTCATGCTACATCACAAAGTTTGATCAAGTCATATTCGGACCCTCCGGGTGAGGAGCACTCGGAGCCACCGATTCATCATAGACTTAAACTTCCAAAACCTCTTAGTCTATTTCGGTCTGACCGATCCATCCCTTTCGGTCATACCAAGTTCATTAAGTTGATCTAGGTTTTAATCTCGGTGCAACCGATTTGAACCATTCGGTCACACCGAGTTGCAGCAACCGATTGCGATTCTGCATCTCGGTGCCACCAAGTTGTTCCACTCGGTCACACCGACAAGGTCTGGATATATATACCCAGGTTGAAAATTTGGAAATTCCTCCAAACCTCTTCGCCCGAGGCTGTCCAGCTCTACCGACTCGTGGTCTCCGGATCGTCTCCTCATCGCCCGCGACCTCCTGCCGCTGGTCTTCGCCGCCGTCGACGGGAATCCTCACCGCCGTCGTCGCCATAGCAGGTTCATCACCAAGTTAGGGTATGAACTCGACCCTTTGTGCTTTCCTCACTCCGATTCTTAGCACAAAGTTCAATGCCATGATTCTTGCCACGATTGAAATAGTTCTATCCAGTCAAAACTTCCTGTAGATTAGTTTTGATCCAAAAACCTAGGGTTAGGTTTCCGCCGAACTCATCTCGGACAGACCGATTTGAAAGATTCGGTCTCACCGATTTGGCATAGGCCATTGCACATGTACTACTCGGTCTGACCGAAGTGTACAAATCGGTGTGACCGAGTTTACTTTCTCAGTGAAACCCTAGCATCTCGGAGTCACCGAACTGTGTCTCGGTCTGACCGATTTCACATGTTTAGACTCTAACGTTGCTTCGGTGTCACCGAGTTTGTCATATTGGTAGCTCCGAAATGCTTTCTGCAGAAAACTAAAATTAAGTTTTTGAGTCATTCCTTTTGCCAAAATAGCTGCACTTTGTGATGCTCATCTACTCTATCTCAATCCATCTGTTCACAGGGTCAGTTTCAGCTATGTCAGACTAGAGTGACAGCCAGAACAAGTCAGAAGAGCACCAGAATCTCAGTGAGGGCACTGTCGGGGTACGACACCTATGGGATCCCGAGGGACCCCTTTACGATTCGGCGGGGGGGGGGAGGTATATGCAAAGAGCAGAACCAATGATCGACGCGGGAAGTTTTTACCCAGGTTCGGGCCGCTGATCAGCGTAAAACCCTACTCCTACTTTGTGTTCTTATTGATGTTCTTGAGCCCAGCCTTCAGGAGCGTTCGCAATGAATAGTACGTTCAAAGAGCAGCTACGCATGCAGAATGGGCCAGAAGTTCTCCTCCTTTGTAGCAGTTGCCTTGGGCCTCCTTTTATATGCTCAAAGGGGTCACCACAGTGGCAAAATGTACATACATCGCGGTGTAAAGTAGCTACAGGGTATCATACCTAACCCCTGACGGATTAGGACAAGCACATTTAATGCACCGTGAGGTGTCCATTTAGGTGTCCTCACTTTCTTGGGGATGGAAAAAGGGGCCATCCCATCAGCACCGCTTAAGCTCTCCTCCACTGGTGCATCGCCACGCATCCAGAGAAGGACCCAGAATGTCAGACTTGTTATTGTGCCGAAGCGGTGGCACAGTGGCAGAATCTCGCCAGGCGCCGAATCTTGCCGGGCGCCAAGCCTTGCCGGACGCCAAGGCTTGCCGGACGCCAAGCCTTGCCGGGCGCCAAGCCTTGCTGGGCGCCAAGCCTTGCCGGGCTCCACAGGCCATCCCGGCAAGGATCTTGCCGGGGAAGCTGGCCTTCGGATTCCAGCTTTGCTTGTCCGTTGATCCTCAGATCTGTGACTTGATGATTTCCTTGGTGGCCCAAATCGACCTCGAGCTGTTCCCGGCAAGCCTTGCTGCGAGGATGGCTACAACTGCCCGTGCACAAGTACGGGGTTCTAGTGGCCCAATACTTAGTACAGCGACAGGAGCCCCCGGGCCTAGGCCATACACGAGTGCGAGGCGTTGTTGGGCTAGGCCCAAACAATGCACAGGCACGCATGGCAGGGAATTAACCGCTCGTAAATATCTCGTTTTACTGTGCCCCCCACTACGCGCACGGAGCACGCGACATGGGAAGCGTGCCAAAAAGGCTGCAACTGCCTCGCGCCTATAGAGGCGCATTCACATTGGGGAATAAAAGAGGCGGCCCCGCTCCTTCCCCATAAAAAGGAGAAGTCGCAGAGGCACAAACCTATTTACCCCCCTCTTCTTCTCAATCTGGCCATCGCCATCACCCTCCTTCTCTTGAGCTTAGAGTGAAGCCTTCTCTTCTTCCGCCCGCTGCTTCCGCGTTCGCTCCATCCCCAGCTTTCGTTCTCACCGTCGCCATGGCGCCCAAGGCTAGCAAAGGCAAGGGCAAGGAGGCGAAAGCCGACGTTCCGGAGAGCGAACTGGTGAAGATGCGGAAGAGGCTCGTCGTCTTCCCTCCAACGCTCGATGCCAAAGCTCTGAAGGGGCGATGCTAATGCATGTGGGCGAAGGGGACGCAAGCCCATCCCGCCACACGCGTAATCCCAGGTGCTTGTTCTGAAGGCGGATCGGACAGATACCCTTTCTTAACTGCATATTTCTATTGCGGGCTCTGTCCCCCCTTTTCCGACTTCTTCAATGATATCATGTACACATACGGCTTTCGCCTTCTCGATTTCACGTCGAATGCAGTACTTTGCATGTCTATCTTTGCCCATCTCTGCGAAAACTTTGTTGGCGTGATCCCCAATTCTGCTCTTTTTCGCCATTATTTCTTCCCTCGCATCCAAAAAGGAGAGGCCCTCTCTGGTTCTATTGCCTGGATACCAAGGGCATGGAATAAGGAAATATACCCAGAGGGAGTTTACCGCCAAAAGTGGGATGAGTGGCGGGCTGAATGGTGCTGGATCCAGGAAGCAGATCCCCATCCATTTTGTCATCCCCGGCAACAGAAGGTGGTCCGCGGCAAGGATTGGAGCGACCCCACAGCGGAGGACGAGAAGCTCACAATCGCCACTACCAGAATCCTTCGCCTAAAGGCTGCCGGACTGACGATGGAGATGATCGGCTTCGACTTTCTCTGCCGCCGCATCGCCCCTCGGCAGAATAGGGGAAGGCCAGCTTGGGAATACAAGAACGCGGCAGATGTCATGAGATTGCGCCCCGGGCTGAACAACAACCTGACTGCTATGCAGCTTGGCGCTCTCCATCAAAAATTATTCCAGCGCGAAGACAAGCACCGGCTGCCGGCAAGGATTGTCCCCTTGTGCAACAATTCTGCCTTGGGGTCAATCATTGCCTTCATGCCGATGTTCAATGCCCACGGCCTTGACCCGACCTGGGCCGAGCCAAGCGAGGAGGAAGCGCAGAAGTTTTTTGACAACTTGACGGAGAAGCCTGTCCGAAAAGAGTCAGATTTCATCTGAGCCACCACTGATCAAGAAGTAGCTTATATTGCTACTAGAGTGGAGGAGGCAAATCTTACCGCGGAGGCCGGCAGCGTCGGCTTGACAGAGTGGGAAGCCAGCGACGCAGAGGTGGTAGTGGAGGCAAAGCCTGCCGAGGAGGACAAAGTTGCCGGGGAAGAAGACAGCGCAGCCGCTGAGAGCTCGTCTGGCGAAGACACGGCCGAAGAAGAGACGCGAGAAGAGCCCTCACCCCCGAAGAAGACGAAGCGTGTTTTTCGGAAGGCTGCATCAGGCATCCCGGCAAGCCAGCCTTCTTCGAGCGGCGAAGCCCCCTGCAAGAAAGTGGCCGGCAAGACTGGACCGCGACAGGGGGCTTGTCAATAGCCTGCGAGGCGCGCGAGACCCACACCAGCGGCCACTGCTGGGGCGGCAGGAGGGTCTCGTACTACCGCATCGGAAGCTGCCCCGGCACCTGCCACAGCCAAGCGGCCTAGGACTCCTCCTCTGCCTCCCCACTCAGACATTGCAACGGAGGTCGACTTCGACATCTCCGGCTTTAGTCCGGAGCGAGAAGAAGAAGAGTGAGTACTTTGCCACAGCTTTTACCTTCCAATCCTGGATCAATCTTACTAACTTGTTTGTATTGTTTCTGCAGTGACACAGAAACCTTGCTGGAGAGGATGGCGAAGAGGTCAAGGACTTCTACGGGTGACGAGCCCCCGGCAAGCTCCCTGAGCGTGCCAGAAACTGTCATTGTCAGCCCGGAGTCCAGTCCTCAACGCAGCCCCCAGCGCAGCCCCCAGCACAGCCCCCAGCGTAAGTTCATTGTCCTTTTTCCGCTGACTAGTGCCGAGGCTTTCATTCTTGTCGCTGATATCTTTGGGTTCGCAGGAGAAGAACGGCAACAAGGAGAAGACATTCCCATTGTGCCTCCTTCATCGACCGCTCCGCCCACAAGCACATCCCTGGCAAGAGATCCTGCCGACGAGCCCATCCTGATTGAGGAGGAGCCGGCAAGCACGGACTCCGGCAACCCACCCCCGGCAACCGGAGTTGCCGGGAGAGGCGAAGCCACCTCCTGACAGCTCGACGTAGGTACTCGATCACCTCAGAGTGCTTGTTATTCTTTTTCTCTTATCTCTCTGTCTTTAGTCACTTCAAACTTCAACCTCGATCTTATTCTATCTTCCTCCTTCGCCCTTCAGAGTTCCCTGTGATGGAACACATGGACGTCGACATTGTCATCGAGGAGACCGCTAGGGATGCCGCCGCCGAAGCAGACAGGATCGCTGCTAGCGAGGCCACCAAGGATAACGTTGCCGAGGCTGGTGGTACTCTTGACGGGGAGGCCGCCAAGACAACACAAGAGGAATTCGCCGAAGAACCTGCTGAAGAGGGCGACAAGGAGGCTGAGGACCGCACTGACAGCATTCCTGCCGCAGGAGCGCCAGGCGCTGCACCGGCCACAGAGCCCCCTGTCACTGGTGAGGCGGCCACTGAAGACCAGCCGTCAACATCTGAAGGCCCCTCATCCAGCAAGTACCTCAAGGTTGGCGAGAACCTGTTCGTCAACTTGCCGGGGACGACAAGCACTGAGGTACCAGCCGAAGGAGAAATTTTTGAGGAAATCATTGCTGCTGCCGGGCTTGAAGTTGTTGACGACCCCAGCACTAGCAGCGGCAAATCTGAAGAGGATCAGCTCCTTCAGGCCATGGGCGAGAATTTCCGCAAACTCCAGGCTCTCCATCGCACCCGAAAAGAGAAGGCGGACTCCAGAATGGCAGTTGTCGAGGCGGCCGAAGTGGATTTTCAAAGGCGCGTTGCACAAATGCAGATCTGGCACGCCGAGGCCCTCCAAGAGTTGGTTGCCGGCCGGGAACAAGTGAGCCAGCAGTGGAATGAGATCCTCCTGAAGCAATCCAATATGGAGAAGGCACATGATGAAGTTGTTCAAAGGATTGCTGCCGAAGATGCTCTCCTGACTGGGCGCCGCGTTGCTCTTGATGCTCACGAAGAAGATCTCACCGCACGTGAGCAGGCGCTCGCCGCCAAGCTTCGTAGCAAGGATGAGGATATCGAGAATCTTGTCGCGTGGTGGACCCAGGAGCTGGAGCAAAAACATAAGGAGGCGCTCGAAGCTCTGACTGCAAGTCACGCCGGCAAGCTCAAGGAGGCCGTCGATGCTGCTGAAGCTGCAGAGGCCACCAAGAACGAGCTGAGCGACAAAGTGAAGAGGCTGGAAACAGATCTCGAAGAGCACGGCAAGGAGCTCTCGACGCTCAAGGGGGACAGGAAAAAAACCCTCCACTCCTTGGCGGAGATGCAAGTTGCCCTGTCCGACAAGACCAAGCAGCTCTCCTCTGCGGCTGATAATATTGCGGTTCTGGAGCTGAAGCTGACCACGCTGCAGAAGTCTCTCGAGACCGGCAAGGCTCATGAGAAGGCTCTACTCAAGGATCTCCAAGGAGAGAGGAACCTGCTCAAGAGTGCCGCCGCCGCCCAAACCGAGTACAAGAAGGGAGTGGAGATCTGGACTGGACGCCTCATCGCCACCACGGAGAACCTTACCGCAGAACTGTCAACCATGGGCCTGTCGAACTTCAAGTATTCTTCCGAGGAGAGAATATCTCCAAGTGCCAGGTTGACGATGTTCTTTGAAAGCATCATCAACGCGTTCAGGGCGCTCCAGTCTAGCCGGGCGACCCAACTGGCCAACGAGACCCGCCGGCTTTGCCGGGCCGTCCTCCGCAAGGTGCTCATCAAGGTGGTGCACAGCAATCCCGGCATCGACCTCTCCAACGTGCTCGGCCATCTGCCAAAGGATACAAATGTTGAGGCGCTTGAAGAGTGCATCGTGCCTATCCTTGAGAAGGTGGACTCCATCAAAAGGATCGAAGGCCAGCGCAGGGATTGACTGCTTCCCTTTTATTCTTGCCGTCGTCATCTCATGTAAAAGACAATTAAGTCTCAAGTTAGAATTGCGGCAACTTATGGATGTAATACAATTTGCCTATGTTTAGGTTCATGCTTGTTATTTTCCTTGTCTGATTCCTTTATGTATGGAGTTCATCCTACGCTTATTGAAAAACTTGCCAGCGCGCAACCTGCCGCGAGCGCTGGGTGCGGGACTTCAACAGCCTGCTGGAGGCGCAGCGGCCGGCAAGACTCCTTGGTGTTCTCAGTGCAGCCACTTAAATCGCTGAGCGGGCTCGAAACAAAATAAGGGCACGACTGATTACAACAAGGGTTCCTTCGCGTGCAGATTTTCCATACAAGAGTCGGAATCGTCCAAGGAAATAACCTTGTAATAAAAGAAAAACTTGCTCTGAGTTTTTAGGACTTAGCTTTCTATCACTGTCCTTCCTCCGGCAAGCATCGATTCCGAACGTCGCCAACTGGTATTCATATCTTCTCCCCCCCGGCAAATGTGCACGTGAGGAATCCTTCTGTCTTTTGGGAAAAAGAAAGAAGAGAAAATAAAGATATGAAACCTTGGCGGTTCATTAGAACTTACCGGGATTAGGTGTCATACAACATCTTAGACAAACATGCATATATATAAATATGAACATGGGAATCCATAAGGGAATGTACAACACTTAAATTTATTCATTTGTGCTCAGGGTCTGTGCCTGGCTTTGTACAAAGGATCACATGCCTTGCCGGCAAGACTTGTACAAAAGGGTGGTTGCCGGGAGCCCCCGGCAACCGCGCCTTATGGATAGAACTTGCAAAGATGTTCGATATTCCAGGAATTGCTCACAGGAACGCCATCTTCGGTCTCCAGGCGGACAGCGCCGGGCCTGGTGACTCGTACTACCCGATAAGGGCCTTCCCACTTTGGCGTCAACTTGTTTGAATTCTTGGCGGACTGAATCCGTCGAAGAACAAGGTCGCCTTCCTCAAGGCTTCGGGCATGAACTTTGCGGCTATGGTAGCGGCTCAAAGCTTGCTGGTAGCATGCAGCTCGCACAGCAGCCTGAAGACGATTCTCCTCAAGGAGCACAGCGTCATCTTGCCGCAGTTGCTCTTGCTCGAGCTCATCATAAGCGAGCACTCGAGGAGATCCGTATATGAGCTCCGTGGGGAGAACTGCTTCCGCTCCGTAGACTAGAGCGAAAGGCGTCTGGCCGGTGGCTCGATTTGGTGTCGTTCTGATTGACCAAAGAACCGCCGGCAACTCATCAATCCAGCGTCTTCTGCACTTTTTCAACCTATCAAAAGTTCTGGTCCTGAGACCGCGCAGCACTTCAGCATTGGCCCTCTCCGCTTGGTCGTTGCTTCTCGGGTGAGCAACAGAGGCAAAACAAATCTTGCCGCCAAGGTCTTGGACGTACTGCATGAAGGTGTGACTTGTGAACTGCGTGCCGTTGTCGGTAATGATCCTATTGGGCACACCGAAACGGCAAACAATTCCCTTGAAGAACTTGACAGCTGATTGCGCTATCACCTTCCTCACTGCTTCCACCTCCGGCCACTTTGTGAACTTGTCGATAGCAACGTACAAGTACTCAAAGCCCCCGGTAGCACGGGGGAAAGGGCCCAGTATGTCGAGCCCCCAGACCGAAAATGGCCAGGAGAGAGGGATTGTCTGAAGAGCTTGAGCTGGCTGATGTAATTTCTTCGAATGAAACTGGCACGCTTCACACTTGGTTACTAGTGCAGTCGCATCCTGGAGAGCGGTAGGCCAAAAGAAACCTTGCCGGAATGCTTTCCCGGCAAGCGCTCTTGACCCTATGTGAGAACCACATATGTCCCCATGTATCTCCGCCAACAGCTCTAGCCCATCCTCCCAAGGAATGCACTTATATTTCACACCGTTCGGTCTCTTTCTGTACAGGACGTCGTCGACGAACTTGTACATAACAGACCGACGGGCTACTCTCTCTGCTTCTTCCTGCTCCTCAGGGAGTTCACCTGTCCGAAGGAAATGGACAATGTGCTGCGCCCATGCTAGAGCCTGAGGCTCGACAGCTAGGACTAAAGGCATCTCCTCTGCCGGGGAAACATTCGTCTTGACAGCAAGGGCCTGAGGCCCTGCCGGAGCCTGTTGTTCCCCGGCAGGCATGTCGATCCCGGCAACTTCCTTGCCGGCGACTCCGGGGAGCTCTGCCGGGAAGTACTGGCCATAGTTCAACTTTCTTCTCTTTTCTTGCCGCATCGATGGTGCCACGGATGGCTGAGTTAATTGGAGCACAAAAGTTCCTGGTTCCACAGGCAACTTGAGGGCAGCACGCTTTGACAGGTCATCAGCAATATTGTTCTCGGCACAAGGAACCTGCTCCATTTGGAGACCGTCAAAGCGCTCTTCCAATTTCCTTACTTCATCTACGTAGGCTTGCATCAATGGACTTTGATAACTCTTGTTAACTTGCCTGACGACAAGTTGTCAATCGCCTTTGATGACGAGCTTTTTGATACCAAGGTTCGCCGCGATCCTGAGACCGGCAAGCAAACCCTCGTATTCTGCAGTGTTGTTGGTCGAACTTTCCCGGGGAAAGTGCATTTGGACTACGTACTTGAGGTGCTCTCCGGTGGGTGCGACAAGCAGCACGCCAGCACCGGAACCTTGCAGCGAGAAAGCCCCGTCAAAGTACATAACCCATTGCTGATCGATTTCCTTGCCGGGGAGAGTTGTTTCTTGAACTTCTTCGTATGGCGTTGGGGTCCATTCTGCAATGAACTCCGCCAAGGCCCTGCTCTGGATCGTCGAAGTGCTTTCAAACTTAAGGCCAAAGCTGGACAACTCCAATGCCCAATCCACGATCCTGCCGGTTGCCTCCGGATTTTGCAAAATCTGTTGCAACAGAAAGCGAGTGACGACGGTGATCTCATGTGCTTGAAAAAAATGGCGCAGCTTCCTCGAGGCCATAAGGAGGCCGAAAAGCAACTTCTACACACCAGAATATCTTGACCTAGCTCCCTGTAAAAGAGGGCTAACAAAATAAACTGGGCGCTGCACCATCTTCTTCTTCTGCACAGGTTCTTCTGTTTGCGCTGATCCTGTCTTGCCGGGATCAACCCTTGCCGGGGAAGATCTTGCCGCGTCATCCGGCGGTCCTGCCGCTGGTGTTGCTTCCTCATCAGCTTCTCTCTGCGCCACTAGCGCAGCACTAACCACTTGATTTGTTGCTGCCAGATACAGCAGCACCAGCTCTTGTGGTTTAGGCGCGACTAGCGTCGGCGGAGAGGAAATGTATTTCTTCAAATCTTGTAGCGCAGCCTCCGCCTCCGGAGTCCATTTCATTGGACCTGCCTTCTTTCAAAATTTTGAAAAAGGGCAGGGAGCGTTCAGCAGATTTGGAAATAAACCTGCTTAGAGCAACAACACAACCGGCAAGACGACGCACATCCTTGAAGTGTCTCGGTGCTTCAATTTGCTCAATAGCTTTGATCTTGTCGGGGTTCGCTTTGATTCCCTGGCAAGATACAAAGAATCCGACGAGCTTGCCGGAAGGAACACCGAACACGCACTTCTCAGGATTGAGCTTCAAGTTGATCTTGCGCAAGTTTGCAAATGTTTCTTCTAAGTCTTGAATGAGCGTTGCTTTATCTTTCGTTTTGACCACTATATCATCCATATACGCCTCCATATTTCTATGGAGTTGTGGCTCAAAACCAATCTGGATTGCTCTGGCAAATGTTGAACCAGCACTTTCAACCCGAAAGGCATTCATATAAAACAATACGTACCACATGGGGTGATAAAGGCGGTCTTCTCTTCATCTTCTTTTGCCATAAAAATCTGATGATACCCTGAATAGGCATCAAGGAAGGACAGGAGATCACAACCAGCGGTGGCATCCACAATCTGGTCGATGCGCGGCAAGGGAAAGGGATCTTTTGGACAAGCTTTATTGATATCTGTATAATCGATACAAAGCCTCCATTTCCCATTCGCTTTCCGCACTACGACCGGATTGGCCAACCAGGTTGGATGAAGCACCCCTTTGACCAGTCCTGCCGCCTCCAGCTTTTTAATCTCTTCGGCAATGAATTCTTGCCGCTCCAAGGCCTGCTTCCTGACCCTTTGCTTGACGGGCTGCGCATGAGGACAGACAGCAAGGTGGTGCTCAATTACCTTCCTGGGAACACCGGGGATGTCAGACGGTTGCCATGCAAACACGTCGACATTCGCCCGCAGGAAAGCAACGAGCGCGCTTTCCTATTTTTCATCTAGGGTGGAACTTATGGTGAAAGTTTCCCCAGTTCTGTCCTCTCTGACAGGCACCTTCTTAGTCTCCGGCGGAGCAGCCTTGGACTTCTTGTTCTTGCCGGTGGAACTCTCTGGTACGTCCTCGACGGAAGCGCAGCACTCCGAGGAGGTGCGCTTGCCAGAGTTCGCGCCAAGGTTCCTGCCGGTCTTCTTCTTCCCTCCAGGAGTTCCAGCGGCAGGAGCAGATGCCCTGACGGCAGGTGCTGCAACTGCTTCCCGGTAAAGTTGGTCGGCACAGATGAGCGCATCCCTCTTATCAGAATGGATAGTGATGACGCCCAACGGTCCAGGCATCTTCAAGACATTGTACGCATAGTGTGATGCCGCCATAAACTTAGCCAGCGCTGGCCGACCAAGGATCCCATTGTATGACATGGGGATCTTGGCGACATCAAACACCACCTTCTCGGTCCTGAAGTTAAGCTTGCTGCCAAATGTTACTGGCAGCGTGATCTTGCCCTTAGGCTGGGTTCTTCCCGGATTGACCCCTTGAAACGTACCCGTTTCCTCGAGGTCCTCGTCGGGAATCTGAAGCTTTCTGAGCACATCCGGTGAGATTAAGTTTAGGCCGGCCCTGCCGTCAACTAACATTTTCGTCACCTTGAGGTTGCGAATCGTAGATTAAGTTTAGGCCGGCCCCGCCGTCAACTAACATTTTCGTCACCTTGAGGTTGCGAATCGTTGGGGAGACCAACAATGGCAAGCACCCGACCGCAGTTGTGCGATCAGGGTGATCCTCGGCGTCGAAAATGATAGGCGTGCTGGACCACTTCAGGGGCCTACATGCATCTGGGGATGGCTCCGCCGCATTGACCTCCCGCACCCACTGTTTGAGTTGGCGGTGGGAGGAATGTAGCGAGGCACTCCCATCAATGCACATGGCCTCCGTAGCCTTCTGGAATTCTTGCTCACTGGATTCATCATCATCTCCTTCTTTGTCTCGGCCCCGAGCGGGCCGATCCTTTTGTTGCTTGGCCTTGCCGCGGCGACCTCCTCGGCCACCGCGCTTCTTGCCGGACCCCTCAGCACCATCTTGGGCCTTCTCCTTATCTCGCCTCTCGTATTCGGCCCTCTGCTTCTCGGCAAGCTGCTCGACTTGCCGGCAGTTTTGGAGATCGTGGCCCTTGGTGCGATGGATCTTGCAATACTGCTTGCCGGAGTTCTCCGACTTGTCGGCAGCCGCCAAGGCCTGACAGGAAGGGCACCTGGCAAGATCCTTGCCGGGGTCGCTAACCTTGGCCTTCTTGGCGGCGCCGAGGTTGTCGGATTCCTCGACAGCAAGCACGGCCTTGCCTCCGCGCTTCCTGTTCCGCCGCCGGCCTTTCCTTGACGGGGCCGCGGCGTCTTCATCTTCGGACTCGCCCGCCGCGCCAACAGCCTCACCAGGGAGTTTCCTCCCCTCTTCAGCTCGAGCGCACTTGTCGGCCAGAGCGTAAAGCTCGGCAATACTCCTGACTTTGTTCATTGCCAGCTCTTCCCGCATTCTGCGGTTACGCACATTCTGGTGGAACGCGCTAATGACAGCGGCAGGATGAACGTCGGGAATATTGTACTGCACTCGGCTGAACCTCTGCATAAACTTGCGCAGGGACTCGCCCTCCTTCTGAGGGATGATGTGCAAATCGCTCTCTTGGCCAGAAGCTTGGTGGCCTCCAACAAAGGCGCCAACAAACTGATGGCACAGATCTGACCAGGAAGAAATGGAATTCTCCGGCAGATGCATCAACCACGACCTGACGTTGGGTTTAAGCACCAACGGGAAGTAGTTGGCAAGTATTTTGTCATCTCGGCCCCCGGCAGCCTGCACCGCAATGGTGTAGATGCTCAGGAACTCCGAGGGATGGGTCTTACCGTCATATTTCTCCGGGACCTTCGGCTTGAAGGTTCGGGAATTGGGCCACCGGACTTGCCGCAGCTCACGGGTAAACGCTGGAGTCCCTACCTCATAGGGTAAGTCTCCTACGTCCCCTGGTGCAGGCTCGTCGACAGCCAGCCCTGCGTGCTTATCAGACTGATAGCGCGCTTCCCGTCGCCGCTCGATGGTTGTTCGAGCGTCCTCCTTGCCTCATTCCTGGAGAACTTGACGCTGATCACGGCGCATCCGTGGATCGGACGACGCTGTGGAAACTTCTTCAGGGTGGTCGACTTGCTGAGTTGTCGGCCGCCGCTGGTGCCGCGGGGGAGAGTGCACTGTGGTAGCACCACCTCCGGTTTTCTCTACATCGGCTCACGCCGGATCGATGGGCCTCTACTGCGAGGGCCCTGCCTCTTGCGGTCCATCCTTGTTGGCGAAGCCGATAATGCTCTAGATAGTAGCTCGCCACTCCTCCATCTTCTCCGGGGCGGGAGGAAAATCGAGGAGCAGCTGCGCACGTGCCAAGGCTTCCGCTGGCGTAGGTGGCGGCGACAAGTGCGAGGTACGTGAGGTGCTCTGACTCCTAACAATGTTAGAAGGAGCACCACCATGGTCACGCGACCGTGCGCCACCTCCGTCGGCAGCTTGGTGTGCATGCTGGCCCCGCGCATCTTGGGATCGATGCGCAGAAACCTTTTCATGGGGACGCCCTGAACCACCAGCGCCATGACGTCGCTCATCATGCACGACCTGGGTAGGTCGTGAGGCTTGCGCCGGCGCGGGAGTTTCAATAGGCGCTCTCCGGTCTCTCGAGTTCGTCGTGCCACCCGTAGGCAACACAGCGCCATCTCTAGATCCAGCGGCGTGCAGATTACCACTGCCACTGTGAACGATACCTCTCGCTTGGCTTGGATCACTAGAACGCCGCGGGGGTTCTAGTCCTCTTCCTTCCGCACCACGCCGTAGCCTGTACGCGAAGGTGTAGGCAAAACGGACGTGGAAGGCTGCGCTGACGCAGCGCTCTTCTTCTTGGGCGGCATGATGATGAAGAAACTAAGGCGCCAAGCACTAGATCAGGTTCACGCAACCTTCAATCCCCCTACCTGGCGCGCCAAAGATGTTGGGCTACGACACCTATGAGATCCCGAGGGACCCCTTTACGATTCGGCGGGGGGAGAAGTATACGCAAAGAGCAGAACCAATGATCGACGCGGGAAGTTTTTACCCAGGTTCGGGCCGCTGATCAGCGTAAAACCCTACTCCTGCTTTGTGTTCTTATTGATGTTCTTGAGCCCAGCCTTCAGGAGCGCTCGCAATGAACAGTAAGTTCAAAGAGCAGCTACGCATGCAGAATGGGCCAGAAGTTCTCCTCCTCTGTAGCAATTGCCTTGGGCCTCCTTTTATATGCTCAAAGGGGTCACCATAGTGGCAAAATGTACATACATCGCGGTGTAAAGTAGCTACAGGGTATCATACCTAACCCCTGACGGATTAGGACAAGCACATTTAATGCACCGTGAGGTGTCCGTTTAGGTGTCCTCACTTTCTTGGGGATGGAAAAAGGGGCCATCCCATCAGCACCGCTTAAGCTCTCCTCCACTGGTGCATCGCCACGCATCCAGAGAAGGACCCAGAATGTCAGACTTGTTACTGTACCGAAGCGGTGGCACAGTGGCAGAATCTCGCCAGGCGTCGAAGCTTGCCGGGCGCCAAGCCTTGCCGGACACCAAGCCTTGCCGGACGCCAAGCCTTGCCAGACGCCAAGCCTTGCCGGGCGCCAAGCCTTGCTGGACGCCAAGCCTTGCCGGGCACCAAGCCTTGCTGGACGCCAAGCCTTGCCGGGCGCCAAGCCTTGCCGGGCTCCACAGGCCATCCCGGCAAGGATCTTGCCGGGGAAGCTGGCCTTCGGATTCCAGCTTTGCTTGTCCATTGATCCTCAGATCTCTGACTTGATGATTTCCTTGGTGGCCCGAATCGACCTCGAGCTGTTCCCGGCAAGCCTTGCCGCGAGGATGGCTACAACTGCCCGTGCACAAGTACGGGGTACTAGTGGCCCAATACTTAGTACATCGACAGGCACTAGTCCCTCAAGCAGCTATGATGATGGAAGCAGGAGCACACCCAGCAATCTGCCTAAGGCTGCTACTAGGCAGAGGAAGAAGAAAACCTCAGACTCTGAAGATGAGGACTACATTGCTGATGAGGAGGTCACTTCCAAGAAGAAGTTGATCAAGAAAGAGCAAGTTGCTGCTGTTGCTGCTGGCATCAAGCCTGGTGTGCAAGTAAAGGCTCCAGCCAGAAGAGTTCCAATGTCCAAAGTCAGAGCCTCAACTCAAGCTGCTGCCACTTCAGCAAGAGGTGCTGGAAAGGAAGAAGAGGCTGCTGGAGGCAAGAAGAGAAAGGAAAGGGTCAAGAAGACCATGGCTAGAGTTAAGCTCCCAAATCTCTTTGATGGTTCCATAGTATACCCTTTTATCAGCTTCATCTACAGTCATGCATTCTATTCGAACAAAGCTGTTCTGATATGAGGTCTTCTCATCATGTTCCTCGGTGTAGAACGTGTAGCCATTTATGTCATACGCTTGGTACATAAACAACGTAGGTGATGGATTTTGTGCCAACCACGTGTCATCCATGGATGCTTGTGCCAAATGATTTTTCAGCCATCTGGTGTAGTCCTTATTGTGCTCCTTCATCTCCACATCTAATGGATAAACCATTGGTAAGAAGCTTTGGCATATCTCTGCCAAGTGTTCCTCAGCATAAGCGCTGAGAACTGGGATGTTAAAGAGTATCGTCAAATGGGCTTTGTCTGCCAAATCTCTGGGTGCAGCCTTTTGCGTGCCAGCAAGGACTGACTTACCTTTCAGCCTTCCCTCGTGGCAAGAGAGGGGCAAACCTAAAGGTCTTTGTTTCATGTATTCGGTGCAACACTCAACCACCTCCTCCACAGTATAACCTTGTAGGATGCTTGCCTCTGGATGGCTTCGGTTCCGACAATAGCACTTCAGTATTCCCATGAACCGCTCGAAGGGATACATGTTGCAAAGAAACACAGGACCACAATACTTTATCTCGTCAACAAGGTGCATAGTGAGATGGACTATGACATCAAAGAATGACGTGGAAAAAACATCTCTAGGCTGGACAATATTCTTGCAATATCCTCTAGCATATAATCCAACTCTTCAGGATCTAAAACTTTTTGCCATAGTTTGTTCAAGAAATCTGAAAGTGCAACTAATGGCTGGGTGGTTTTGGTAATTCATAACAACATATAGCTCGTTGAACTAATAACTTTTCAAGGTGATTATTTCAGATAGTTCAATGATTGGCATGGCATGGACTAGAGATGTGGACCCCTCAAAATGCTAAGGACAAATATTGGCAAAAGCTCAAGACTCTACATTTCTATTTTAGTGATCCAAGATCACATTGAGTCCATAGGAAAAGCCAATACTATTAAAAGGGGATGAGGTGTTGCTTAATGGTCTACTTGCTCAAAATGCTTAGTGATATGCTCCACAGCTCGCAACCATCTTCTCATATCCAAATATGTCCTAAACCTAAAGTCAAACTCAGCCCCACCAATTTGATCTATCTAGCACCACCGAGTTCACTTGACATAGCCATAGCCAGAAACCCTAATCAGTTCGGTCTAACCAATAGGGATCTCGGTCTAACCGAGATAGGACTGCAAACTCTCTGTTTCCCTTCGTAACGTTTCGGTCTCACCGAGATGAGCGATCAGTCCCACCGAGTTCGCAATGCAAACTCTCTGTTTCCCTTTCGTAACGTTTCGGTCTCACCGAAAGGAGCAATCGATCCCACCGAGTTTGCCTGACCAACTCTCTGTTTGCTTATTACTGAAATCGGTCTCACCGAGTTTAAGTAATCGGTCAAACCGAGATCAAGTTTTGCCCTAACCCTAACTCATCGGTCCCACCGAGTTGATCATATCGGTCCCACCGAAAAGCCTAACGTTCACATTTTGACTGGATCGGTCTCACCGAGTTTACCTATTCGGTCTTACCGAGTTGGCTCATTTGTGTGTAATGGTTAGATTTTGTGTGGAGGCTATATATACCCCTCCACCCTCCTCTCCATCAGAGAGAGAGCCATCAGAACGTGCCTACACTTCCACTGCTCATTTTCTGAGAGAGAACCACCTACTCATGTGTTGAGACCAAGACATTCCAATCCAACCACACGAATCTTGATCTCTAGCCTTTCGCAAGTTGCTTTCAACTCAAATCATCTTTCCACCCTAGCCAAATCTGTGAGAGAGAGTTGAGTGTTGGGGAGACTATCATTTGAAGCACAAGAGCAAGGAGTTCATCATCAACACACCATCTATTACCTTTTGGAGAGTGGTGTCTCCTAGATTGGTTAGGTGTAACTTGGGAGCCTCCGTTAAGATTGTGGAGTTGAACTAAGGAGTTTGTAAGGGCAAGGAGATCGCCTACTTCGTGAAGATCTACCTGAGTGAGGCATGTCCTTCGTGGGCGATGGCCATGGTGGGATAGACAAGGTTGCTTCTTCGTGGACCCTTCGTGGGTGGAGCCCTCCGTGGACTCGTGCAACTGTTACCCTTTGTGGGTTGAAGTCTCCATCAACGTGGATGTACGATAGCACCACCTATCGGAACCACGCCAAAAATCTCCGTGTCTACATTGCATTTGCCTCTCCAAACCCCTCCCTTTACCTTCATATGCAATGATTTTCATTCCGCTGCTATACTCTTAGAATTGCATGTGTAGGTTGATTGCTTGACTTGTGCTAAGTTGTTAAAATCTGCCATGACTTAAAATTGGGAAAAGGCTAGATTTTTATTTGGTCAAGTAGTCTAATCACCCCCCCCCCTCTAGACCTACTTTTGATCCTACAAAATCACAGAGCTCAATGAGTGTGTTTCTTATATTTGTGTCCATCAGATTCCTGATGGCCACCGGGAGGATTTGTGTCAACATTACATGGCAATCATGTGACTTCATGTGTCCCAACATCATTTTACCTGAGCTCACATCCACGAGACTTTTGATGTTTGCGCAGTAGGAAGAGGGTGTCTTAACTGACAACAAATAGTCGAAGAACTCTGTTGCTTCTTTTGTACTGAAATTGTAACTCTGGAGAGTGTGGAGGAATTTGTTATCATCTTCTGCTCCACTCTTGCATTTTGATTTATCACCAAACATATCGAGTGGCGCACCATCACCATCCTTTGTTTTACCTTTAATCTTGAGGAGAGTACCAAAGATGCTTTCACATACGTTCTTCTCTACGTGCATGACATCAATGCAGTGACGTACACGTAGAATCTCCCAGTAAGGTAATTCCCACAACACCAATTTCTTCTTGAACACTTGATCCATGGTTGTTTGTTTCATCGTCAAAGTGTGGTTCTTGCCAAGCACAACATTAATTTGTTTAGCCATGTTGTGGACCACCTCCCCAGCATAAGGTCTTGGGCCAAAACCTACCTCTGTCGTACCATCAAATTCAGCTTTCATCTTTCGCTATGGGTGATTTTTCCGTAAGAACCTACGATGACGCAAATACACGGTTTTGTGCGAGTTGGGAAGAAATCTGCTAGCTGTCCTATCCATGCATGTGACACACCCTACATCTCCCTTTGTTTTCTGCCCCGATGTGTTGCCTCATGCCGGCATATCTTGAATGGTGTGCAGTAGCATCGCATGTAGATCGAAAAACTTCTTTTTGTAAGCATCTTAACATTTTACAACAGGCTTTTTTACCCACAATGTCAGCAGTTCTTCTACCAGTAGCTGAAAGTAAATGTCGATGTCATTCCCAAGTTGCTTCTGGCCTTGGATAATCATTGACATCATGATGTATTTTTTCTTCATACACAACCAAGGAGCAAGGTTATATATGCACAGAAGCGCCGACCATGTGCTGTGTTTTGTGCTCATATCGCCAAAAGGATTCATCCCGTCAGTACACTCTCCTATACTTCTAGGATCCTTGGCAAAGTCTTCAAACGTGTTGTCTATTAATTCCCACTGAGCCCCATCTTTCGGGTGCCTCATATATTTATACACAGTTCGCTCATCATGATGCCACCGCAACCTCTTTGCCTCTCTAGGGTTTGCAAACAAACAACTCAACCTTGGAATTAAAGGAAAGTACCAAACAACCTTGAATGGGATTCCTGTCTTGATCTCGCCGTCCAATTTATACTTGTCCTTTGCTCTCTTGCGCTTGTATCACGCATGCTTGCATGTGGGACATGCACGCAAATCTTTGTATTCATCACGGTATAATATACAATCATTCACACAAGCGTGTATCTTCTGTACTTCAAGTTCCAATGGGCAAACAATTCTCTTTGCTTCGTTTGTGCTTTTGGGGAGCACATTATCTTCCGGAAGAATTTCTTTGAAAAGACCTAACAACTCTGTGAAGCCCTTGTTTGATAGACCGTTTGCTGCTATAAATCTGAGAAGCGCCAGTGTGGCACTCAACTTGTAATGTTTCTTTTTGCAACCTGGATACAAATCTTTCTTGGAGTCTGCATCAATGGTTGGCAGATCCTTGTACCCAATCATATCTTTTTTTGGGCCCTTGAAATCTGCAATCATAGCAGCAAAATCTGGCATATCAAGGTCGTAGTCGTCACCTGCATCGCCGTCTTGGTTTTCCAGTGGGGTTTTGGCTTTCTGATGTTCCATTGGTAGCTTGACACCTCAGCCCTGATGTTAGATTCAACATCCATGTGACTCTGACCGGGGTTTGGCATCTCGCAGCCCTGGGTAAATTCATCCATGACCTGCTCTTCAACGTGTCTGGTCCAACGTGTATATCCATCCATGAATCCCTAAGTGAGTAAGTGGAACTCGACAGCTGTAACTTTATGTGACTCTGTATTGGCATAACGACTGCATGGACACAGGATGTAATCCTCATTACCAATTCTCTTATTTGTACTTTCAGCCAAATTAATGAACTCTGTCATGCCACTGATAAAATCCGAGCTTCTCCGATTCTTCATCCATTCAGATCGTTCCATCTGCACCACATGGAGGGTAATTAAAAACAAAACAACAACATTAATACATGGATTAACTGATCCCAAAGATGCGTGCATAAATCACAAAAATTTATTTTCCTAATTACTGAGGGCGCTCCATATTGTTGTCCCATCGTTCGATGACAAAAATTAATGGCCAGTCAATTTACACGCAGAGTACTACTACCTCCATCCTAGTTTATTGGTCCCCTTCGTATTTTGTGGCAAATTTTTACCATACATTTAACCAACAAAATGTTAATGCATGTCTTTAAAAATTGTATCATTGGATTTGTATTTGAACATAGTTTTCGATAATATTATTTTTGTTATGTACAACTTATATTTTATTACTTGAAATCATGGTCAAAATATGACACTGAATGCGAGGGGGACTAATAAACCAGGAGAGAGGTAGTACAACACTACCCTTATGAATTGAATATCTTAATTAAGCCACTTAATGAAAAGAATACCGTAATTAATTAGCCACGCGGCGACCTCCGCCCAGCAAACAGAGATGCGTGATGTGGTGGCACGCTGAGACAGCAGGGTCGCGGAGCAAAGCTTAGTGGGGCCACCGCCTGAAGTTCAACCTCCACTATCCCGCCATCGACCACGATAGATGTGCTCCAATCACGCCGCCGCCAACCTTGATGGTTGAGCTCCTCCTATATCCCACTGCAGACCGAGGATTGACCTCCTATGACGCCACCACCGCACATCGACCGAGGATTAACCTCTTATCTGGTAGCCGCTGCCTCGGTCGCCGCTGCCGCCATCTCTATCTGCAAAGCGGCTGTTTTTATTTTTTGACGGGTATCCGCAGAGCGGCTGTTTACCCTAAGTAATATTGTAACTCAATTATTGCAGCCCCATATGTATAGTGTAGTACATCACATACGGTTATGTCACGGCAACCCTGTCTCACCTACGTTGGCTTCTCACACGGTTTGGTGCAAAAATCGTGTGTGAAGTTGTAATACCTAACACAAACGACATGTATAAACCGTGTGCCGTATACAACATAGTGCGATAAGTAGTTCCCGACCGTTAGCATATCCCTATAGTTTCCCCATTTCCCCCAAATTCCCTCGCATGGCACTGACATTGGGGGAATGCGGACGAGTGGTGCTGATGGTTTCGGTGCGGCTGCTCCTACTCATATTGCCACTCTCGGCAGCGCCGCCACGACCGTGGTCACCACCAAGCACTTGCCTAAGGTCATCAGAAGGCAGGTGTACTATGGATCCGAATCATCCTGTCAGGTTCCAATCTATCCTGATATTTTTTAGCATGTCCAAAGTAGCTCCCTACTGAATCCGTCCTCAATGACCCCCCCCCCCCCTACAGGAAAGCGATCAGCCGCCGGATCCGAAGTATGAATCCAGACTCCCGCAACATGAGTTCGACTCCGAGTTTTGCGCTACCGAGAAGTACCAAAAGTTGAGTTGTGTGCATGGGTACACTCCCGCTCGACGTGTATGCACGGAGGGATTCGACATTGGCAGACGGTTTCTCAGTTGCCCCTTAGAGGTTAGTGCTAAGTTCATCATTTTAGTTGAGTTAATGCCACCGCTCATCCTGAATACTATTTAACATTGGCAGGGATATGAGGCTTGTGCCTTTGTTACCTAGCTGGATGAAGAATGGCATGGCAGGGCTCAGAGTGTTATCACCAAGCTCGCAAAAGATACTGTAGAGCTTAAGAAGAAACTGACTGATCTGGAGTGTACAATCAGTACAATGAAGCAAGAAAGAGTCAATCACAGGCAACAAATGAAAGAAGGAGAAAAGAAGGAACCAGCATGTGTAGTTGTGGTTGTCGCATTAGCCATATTCTATGCACTGTTTGCAATGATGATTAGGGGTTTTGTTTGATTATTATTGGCTTCATCAATAAGAAGAGCTCAATGTACTGCTTGCCAACTTTCCTACTCCGTTCGTACCGGTGCATAAGTCACCTTACAAAAACCAAATAATCCCAAAACTCATTCCCTATTTTTTGACCTGAAAAAAGAAATCAGCCAATAGGAGTCGTGGGGCTTGTATGCATTCAATGACTTCAGACTACTTAGCATAACATGCAATGGTCAATTCACTGCGTGCAATGGTATTGATTAGCAAATAATCATCAAGTTCTTGTTTTTCCCCCACCTAGGTCGCCGGTACGGAGGGAGTAGTATGAAAACTGCTTATTTCATATTTGGACACTCCAACGTGTGTGCGTAATTATCACATTGAGAACCGAGCAACCCCGGGAATTTGGAGCGACTGGGTACAAGTAAATGCGGTTGATTATATCAGCGGTTAGATAATACGTCAATCCCCCGCTTCAATTGACATTCCTCTTCTCAACATACCACGCTTAAGTGTCCACCATCTTCATCGTCCCCGGCCGACCGCGCCACACACTTGCGCACACTCTGCAATCTTGCTCTCTCACAGTTTGTATACGTACCGCAGCCATGTCGAGCGACAGCAAGGACGACAGTTCCGCCAGCAGTCTGGCGCCCAATGATAGGTTAACATCGGAATCATCCCGCTCGTCTTCCATGAGTCCAGCGTCGAGCCCAGATCTCGATTATATTCGGATCATGGAAGGTACGCTGCCTCTAGAGTTGTCAGACGACAACCAGACAGACGAGGATCCATCGAAGGACGAAGAAGAGGACGACGATGATGAGGAGGAGGAATGGTCAAACGAGGAGGAGGACGACGATGGCAGCAACGACGATGATGACAGCGGCGGCGATGAAAAGCCAATGGTCAGTGGCAAGAAGCATCCTCACCAAGACGATGTCACGGGGCCATCCAACAACAACAACAACAAGAAGGACTAAATTAAGCAAAATGTATATATCTCTATTTCCGTTCACTCATATTAATTCGTTATCTTTGTTTCCCCTATCAATCTCATCACAGACGGTTAGCAATACGTATTCGACAGAGATCTTTTACATTATCGCCCATAGGTTGGTTTCTTGAATTGTGTGCCCTGTCGAGCACACAGTTCACAAAAAAAATCATATGCGCTATCTATAATGATCGCACACAATTCTGATTACCGACATGTTTGCCGGGTATCACACGCATCTTGTTACGCTGAATCGTTTGTGTTCAGCTCAATCATCACAAACGGTTCATCGGAGCGAACTTTATGTCATATATCGCACACACCTTCATTTCGCTGCCCATTTCTATTGTTGTGGATCATTGCAAATAGTTCGTATGGATCAATCATATGCCATGCATCGCACATGCAACTAAAATCTAGATCGTGTTTGATGTCTCCAACATCGCAAATGTTTTGTATCATTTTTTATGGTTTTATTACATCACTGTTTGCTAAGGATGGCAATGGTTCGGGTTTGGATCGGGTTGAACATTATAAAATCCATATCCATATCCATGAAGACATTCTTTGCCCGCCCATGAAAAAATCCATGGATGAAAAAATGTGTCCATGTCCAAACCCGATGTATATCCATATCCACTGGATATCCATTGGGTCCTCTCGAGAAATATAAATAAGACAGAACACAATATTAACAGAAGCTCTTCCATTCTTCACCTCATGGCAGGCTAGGCTTCACTTATGGTAAATTAATGTCCACTAACAACCTAACAACATTTTGTATTTTTCTAATAGATGACAATGATGAGTCATTTAAGAAGGAGATAAAAATAAGGGAAGGGGCGTTGGAGTATGTTACTAAGGGGATTGAATGTCAACTGATCAAAGTAACGACGGGGATTGTTTGATTTCTTTTACATGTTTTAGATAACAAAGTGTAAAATTAAAGTGGGACATGTGACTGTGGGGTAGGGATAGCAGATTTTTGCCCATTAAGTCATACTATCAGGTCGGGTTTGGGTATACCCACGGGTACAAGATTATATCCATGCCCTACCCACGAGAAATAGGGTCGGGTTTGGGCGCCACCCATGGACACAAAAGCATATTCAAACCCTATCCATTCGAATCAGATATCCATGGATATCCATGTTCATGGGTAAAATTCCCATCCTTACTGTTTGCGATTAATGCATCACACACAGTTTCGTCGAAGGTTCTCTGATTGTAGTGTCATGTTAGCAGCATCCTGCAGTAGTGAATGCAAGAGTAAGGACGAGAAGTGTGTAAATTCACAATCATGAAGGTATGTCCTACGACCCCTGTCTTTTGCACTTGAAATGCTTAGAGTAGATGTAGTAGTACACTGGTACAGCGAGGTGCTATAGAAATGGTTTTTAACCCCTTTCTGCGACGGCGTTCTGAACCGTCACCGAGTGAGTGTGTGCGATAGGGGGGTCCTTTCCACACGACCCAGAAACCGTCGGTGATAGGCCTTCCTGGCACACACGCTCGGCAAAATGAGGTCATGTGCGACGGGCGAGCGATCAAATACGATTATACATACAATTGTGATAAAAAATACAATTATACAGGCCAAATCATTTCCGGTCGTAAGTACATCCCACATAGTCAGTCCCGGCTAAACGTTTCCGTTCGTATGTACATTCCACATAGTCAATCCAAGGAATATGTTTCCGTTAGTATGTACATCCCACAAAATTAATCCAAGTACGTTTCCGTTTGTATATACATCCCACACAGTCACTCCAAGGAAAACATTTCCGTTCGCAGGTACGTCATAGACAATTTTCCCCATTAAATCATTCTTGATAGCGTTGCCATTGCAGACGCTATTAACAATTTTATCGTTTGCGTTATTGAATGCGTCACACATGGTGCATAGAAGAAACTGTGTGGCATAGGCTATCCATCACACACACTTTTTATGTGGTAAACGTTTGCGCAAGGTGGCTTAATGCAAACAGTTTTCAAGAGGATGTCGTGTGTGATTGTTCATTGATCCAACACAGTTTATTCCTAGAAACTGTGTGCGTTGCCTGAGGTCATCGCCCACGGTGTTTTTTCAATAACCGTTTGCAATAGAAAAACCCAATTAGCGGGCTAATTGGCCATTAGCAGGCTAATTGTCCTATTATTAATAATCCATTTATTAATCTAATTGACATTTCATATTAAGCACAAAATATATTTCATTTTCGTATTAAGGAAGCAGGATTTCATAATTGAAATACATCAGAGTACAACATCATATAGTTTCAGCACTCAACTACCCCATTACACAACTGCACCAGCACCTGGTTTCACATGCAACATCTATAACCTTTTGAAATTAGCATCATAGACGGTACATAGACAGATGAATCTCATCTGGAAAATTGCTGAAGGAGAAGGCGAATATTGAGCCTTCATTGATGTTGAAGGTCTTTGCAACTTTAGGCCAGTGCCTGTGGATGATTGACCATCCATCCTTCATCCTCTTTAGGAACACTTCAATATTGAACCGTGGGTGTTGTATCAATACCTTCCTCACCTCCTGACCATACAGGTGGTTTGAGAGGTAATCATCAGTGAACTGCTTTGGAAAGGCCTGAAAACAAGGATGTGCATAAATATCTTCTCTAGATTGGAAATGGGGCAAAGGAATAAAAAAGCCAAGGTTTAATAGTTAGTACCATCCTGTAGTGAACTGATGTCTTCTTCATTGTGCAGACAAAGATCTTGTTGTTTTTTGTCACTAATTTCTTTATCCTAACAATCTTTCTGAGTATCTTGACTTGACTGATATTCATGGACAACTCATTTCCCCATATGCAAAAATGGTCGAACAGTGGGTCAAAACCTCTGACAACAGGACCTACATGTGCAAGACCAAATTGTTAAAAAACTAAATATTAGAATGGTTCCTGCAATTGCATAATAATGTGATATCAGACAAAGGAACATGCATGTGCAAACCTCGATTGTAAACCTCAGTGCTTCCCATTGTTTCCCTGCAACACATATAAGGTAGTTAGTGATCAGGTTAAGTGAGAGTTCGCATGCTATCAGTAAAATATGTTGATGAAAAATAAGCACATTGCAGATTCATTGGATTAATTTGAGCCACATGGAAAACCCATTTATCCAAACCAAGCATGATTAAGAACTAGGAATTATAGCAATTGTATATGTTTCTCATGTATTAAGTGTAGCCAAATTTGATTTATTCCTCACATGCACAACAATACAAAATTCTACCCATGACAATTGGACATCACATTGCAGAATTGAACCAAGCAGTTAACTAAACACCACAACAAATGAACCAGACATTAACTAAGCACCACATTGCACAATATAACATACTCCTAATAGAAGATCAGACAGTTAACCAAACCAAGCATGTTTAACAACTTGGAAATATAGCAATTGTATTTGTTTCTCATGTATTTAGTACAGCCAAATTCGATTTATTTCTCACATGGTATACAATAACAGAATGCACCCACAATAATTGAACATCGCATTGCAGAATTGAACCAAACAGTTAACTAAACACCACAACAAATGAACCAAACGTTAACTGAGCACCACATTGCACAATATATAGCATACTAGAAGATCAGACAGTTAACCAAACCAAGCAAGCTTGACAACTTGGAAATATAGCAATTGTATTTGTTTCTCATGTATTTTGTCAAGATAAATTCAATCTATTTCTCACATGGAAGACAATACAAAATTGCACGCTGAAGAATTGAACATCACATTTGCAGAATTGAACCAAACAGGTAACTGAACACGACAACAAATTAACCAAACAGTTAATAAGTGAGCACCACATTGCACGACATATAGAACGTATACACTAGAGCAACAAATTGCATGGTAAAAGTAGATAGGACAATTCACTAGAATTTGTTAAGGAAAGGCAGGAGCAGCACATGCAACAGGTAAACTGAGCATGCTTAACCCATCTTTGACCGGCGACGATTGAACAGTGAAATGATATTTGGGAATCGAGCTAGTGTGCTTGACACGCCGGCTGTGGACTGTAGCCGACACACCTTCTCACGTAAGCCATACTCTTACTATACTCCGACGATGCTCCAAGATATTTTGTGCTGCATCTCACACGGTTGGTGATAATAAACTGTGTGAGATCTATTTGATTTTTCATATTGATTTGAATTACATAATGGAGTCACAGCGGCAAAGGAGGGTGTTTGAGTAGCTAGAACTTTTATCTGCAGTGAACATGCAACTATAGGTGTGTCGTCAAAAAAATGGAATTATTCAGGGTTCGTTTGGACATTTTTATACATTAACTTGGTTTTCTAGGCATTTCAGGTGCACAATTCAAAACTAAACTACATGCACATGCTCCGGTGCACCAAAATGGGTTGTAAAATCATATATGTGTCCATGGGTTGATGCTTATGTCTCATGCAACAGGGGTGTCGTGTTAAATTCTGGAATTTTTCATGGTTCCTTTGGACAATTTTATACGTTAACTGGGTTTTCTAGGCATTTATGTGCATAATTCAAAATTGAACTACATGCACATGCTCCAATGCAAAAAAACGGGTTGAAAAATCAAATGTGTGTCCTTGGTTGCAAGCTTAGGTCACATGCAAGAAATGAGAATGAATGTCAAACACCTTGACACTGTCGCTTGGCCGCTAACATTGAGATACATGGTTTTAAAATTCTAGTAAATCAAAATCTCGTCTGAAATTCATGAAACTTGACATGATATCATGGAACGGCATCAACATGTCGTGGTAAAAATATTGTCCCATTTGGGGCAGGTTTGGGTATAAGCTTCTCGCAAACCAGAGCTTCTCACAACAAGCCTGATGGTTTCGGTAGGGAACGTGCCACCTTTGTGGATGAAACGATATCCGTTGCCTCTTCTTTCTTTCAAAAATTTTCTAGTGTCAACATAGAACAACAGGAGTGTTGTGTCAATTTTTGGGATTTTTCGGGGTTCGCTTGGACATTTTTATACATTAACTGAGTTTTCTATGCATTTATGTGCATAAATCAAATTTGAACTACATGCACATGCTCCAGTGCATATAAATTGGTTCAAAATTCAAATGTGTGTCCTTGGTTGCAAGCTTAGGTCACATGCAAGAAATGAGAATGAATGTCAAACACCTTGACACTATCGCTTGGGCACTAACATTGAGATACATGGTTTTACAATTCTAGTAAATGGAAAACTCGTCTGAAATTCATGAAACTTGACATGATATCATGGAACGGCATCAACATGCTGTGGTAAAAATATTGTCCCATTTGGGGCAGGTTTGGGGTATAAGCTTCTCGGAAACCAGAGCTTCTCACAACAAGCCTGATGGTTTCGGTAGGGACGTTTCTCCTTTCTGGACGAAACGATATCCGATTGGACATTTTTATACATTAACTGAGTTTTCTAGTCATTTTATGTGCATAATTCAAATTTGAACTACATGCACATGCTCCAGTGCAGAAAAATGGGTTGACATATCAAATGTGTGTCCTTGGGTGCACGCTTAGGTCCCATGCAAAAAATGGGAATGAATTTCAAACACCAGGGCACTGTTGATTGCCGGCAAAACATTGAGATACTTTGTTTTTAAATTCTAGTAAATCCAAAAACTCGTCTGAAATTCATGAAACTTGGCATGCTATCATGGAATGGCACCCGACATGCTGTGGTATTTATCGTGTCCATTTTGAGAGAAGGCGCACTCGAATAATAGCCAACAAAGGCATTTTGAAACAAATAGTTGCCACTTTAACATCTCAAACATTATGTATAATTTAAATCATGTGCATTCTGTTAACCATTCACGTGACGCCACGCGTCACTCTTTTAATGGCTAGGAGGTGCCATGCGGACAGCTGCTTGACTAAATGGGAGGCGTGCGAGCGCAGGCTCACCGAGAGGCATGCAAGCTAACCTCCAATGTGTAGGCTCACCGAGAAGCGTGTGAGCTGCATGCCGCGCAGGCTCACTGGGAAGCGAGCCCTTTGACTTCCATGGCCACCCGCCTTGCTCGCATCCTCTCCATTAATGGCGCCCGAGCCGCAGTTTAATACGGGCGGCCTTACTGTTCTCCTCCCATTCCCCTCCTGCAGACCTCCACCAACGTCATGGCACAGAAGGATCATCTGCCACTAGTTTTCCAGTTTGGTGAAGTCGACTCCGAGCCGGAGGAGATAGAAAATAAGGAGGAATGGGGCCTCATGGACATGGCCCTGAATGAGCTGGCCGCGGCGGTTGTTACCCCCTCGCCCGCCCCAGCTCCCATCCCCATGCCCGTGCCAGCGACCATCCCCATATCATTGATGGGCTAGTCGCCGAGCACTATCGCAGAGCTGGAAGCCATGGGCGTCAGCGATGTCTCCGCGGACCCGTGAGAGCTTGTGTACATGCCAGCGTCAGTGCCCGTGCCGTTCCTGTGCACGCCCCTGCACCCACCGCGGCACCGGTCCCCATGCGTTTGCCTGCACCCGCCATGCCCGCGCCCGTGCGCGCGCCCCCCTCAGCGGCATGGGACGCCGCCATCGAACGCTACCTCGCAACGCTGCGAGTTGCCGTCCTCCCGCGCCCCGCCCGTCGATCGTGCGACGACATGATGTTTGATTTCCAAGTGAAGAACATACTGTGCTTCCTTGAAGACTTCAACAATGGCGTCCCGGAGGATGATAATGACAACGCCGGCGCGGCACGCCGCCTCCGCCACCGCCGGAATTAGTTTTTTGGGTTTAATACTGTATCTTGATCATATGAATATAAATTCGTAGTGTGACTGAATGAAAGATATGGTTTGAACGAACTTGCGTTTTTCTCTCTGAATGTACAGACTTATCAAATGATTTTCTTTAAAAAAATGTTAATGGTTTTTAAATATAAAACAGTCATTGCAAATGTTTTAGATAGAACACCCGTATGCAAACTGACAGCTTCCCTAGGAATCCAAGGGAAAATGTGTCGAGCAGGATTTGTGCAGCTCTTGATCACAAACATTTTAGATAGAACACCTGTATGCAAACCGACAGCTTCCCCAGTAAGCCAAGGGAAAATGTGCCGAGCAGGATTTGTGCAGCTCTTCATCGCAAACATTTTAGATAGAACACCCGTATGCAAAGTGAGAGCTATGGGTTTCCCAAGTAAGCCAAGGGAAAATTCGCCGCGCAGGATTTGTGCATCTCTTCAACGCAAACAGTTCAGATTGAATACGGTATGCAAAGCAAGACTTCGGCGCTAAGCAAAGAGAAAATCTGGCACGCATGGTTTGTACATCCCTTCAACGCAAACCGTTTTTTTGGATGACCCCTGTGCAACAATGTACAGACAATTTGGTAAGATTTGCATCTCTCATATTGGGTATATTGCCATTTGTCAAACTGGAAAGATTGACATTTGTTGATCTAGTAACATTGCCCTTTGTCAATCTTGTAACACTGCCATTTGTCCAAATATGCACCTAAAAGTCACTAGCACTATCTAATTTTTGCAACTAAAATTCAGTAATTAAGCATAGATTTCATTCATAGATTAAGCAGTCGTTCTTTATACAAACAGTTCAACTCGACAGCTGAACCAACCAAACTTTTCCTCAATTGTTGCCAACCACGTATTGAAATAGCTAGTTCAACTATATATACTAGCTAATATTAAGTACATTGTACAGTTCCACCACATCTATAGTCAGATGAACTGAACAAAATAGCCCCTAAATACTACTACTACGCAGGGGTTGTGTACTACTTCCGGCAATCTCTCCTCTGTTGAGCGTGCTCAGTAAGAGGCGGAGGAGGAGGAGCCAACCGACGAGCTGGACAACTGCAATACGGTGTATGCCATTGCTGCACCTTCAGCGATGCTCACCTCGAATGCCCTCTGCCGCTCCAGACGACCCCTCTCGAAGTGGTGGGACTCCTCGTAGATCTCCTGATTGCTCGCCTCTGCGGTGGCGTGTGCTGCGGCCATAGCGGCGGTAAGGCTCTTTGTGTGCTCGACGAGGCGCTCCTCCTCCTCCCGCAGGAACTCGATGTAGCGCGCAAGGTCATTGACGCACGTGCGGTCCTCCACCTCTGCCTCCCGGCTTCTGGCAGTGATGGCTGAGCGGGTGATGACCCCGGTGGTCGACGGTGGGCTGGCGGCCACGACGGCCGACGATGGGGTGGTGGCCATGACCACCACCTCCCGCCTTCGAGCCGTGGTGGCGGAGTGGGTGATGGCCATGGTGGCCGGCAGTGGGGTGGCCGCCACGACGGCCACCTCCCACCTTCGGGCCACGGCAGCGGAGGAGGCGATGGCCCTGGCTTTCGACGGTGGTGTGGCGGCCACGGCGGCAGACAGTGGGGTGGTGGCAACGGCGGCCGGCAACAACTATCGACGGGCAGCGGCGGCAGAGCATGTGGTGGGTGTTCCACGAACACCCAACAGGGACGCCACCCGCACTACACTATGCCAAGGACTTCACCGCCGCTGCAGTGTAGCCTCCCAGCTGGAGCTGTCCTCCGATGATGGCGGAGTGGCTGAGTGACGACGATGGACCGGTGCCATTGGCGATTGTGGGAGAAGCTGACAAGATAAGCTACAGGGAGGGAGGGGAAAATGCGACGCAGGACACGCCGGCCGTGAGGGTTTATATATTAGGCCGGTAAGCAATGGGATTTTGGGGGATTTCACCGAGTCGGGCGGGAAGCTTGCGCGGGAACCTGCGCGGTTGCACGGGAACGGGCTCACCCACTTGGAGCCACCGTTAGGCCAAAAGAACGCCCTCGCGCGCTGCTCAAGCTTGCGCCGTAAGCCGTCTGTGGCAACGGGGTGATAAGACGTGCGAGAGGAGGACGAAAGGACACGTACACATACGGTTAATGAAAAAAATGTTTGTGATTTAATTACCTACTACCCCCGTCCTGCTTTATAAGTCGTCTATGTATTTTTGTGCCAAATTTTGACTAGATATTTAACTAATAAAAGACGAATGCATGTCGCCAAAGATTATATCATTGGATTCGTATTTGAACATAGTTTCAAATTATAAAAAATTTATAACATGCATTAACATTTTGTTGGTTAAATTTAAGGTCAAAATATGGCACAGAATATAAAGGGGACTAATAGACCAAGACGGAGGTAGTAGCACACGGCTGCTCTCTATGCAGCGTCGCAACTGTCGGCAGGCTTGTAGACGACCATTCCCTGCGTGTTCAACTGCTCTATGCGTGTGGTTGCTCGCGGTTGAGGTAGCCGCAGCGTGCTCTGCTCACATCCCGCCGCGCGCATTCTGCTCTCGCGTCCCTCCGAGCGCTCTGCCCTTGTCCCTCCATGCGCGCTGCCAGTGTTTGGGGCCGGCGCACGATCACATACGTTCGTGCTGCCATTATGTATGCGGTTGCGCTGGGCGCAGCGCCACGATGCAGTTACCCGCTGCAAAAACTGCCATGCGGACGCGCTGAGCATCCAGGCCGCCCGGCCCCATTTATTCCTGCATCCATTTACCTTCATCTCTCGCGCCACACGACACAATAAGCACACCCACGACGACACATACAGAGAGGACATCCAACGGTGCCAATGGCGCTCCCAGCGGCCGACGATGACAACGGGGGGCAGTTCATCACACATAACGTAGTGGACACCCACATGAGGGGGAAGGCCCTCTCGGTGGTGTACATGAACGAGACGGTCTCGGTGGAGAGCTCCATCCAAACTATGGAGCAGTTGCTTGCTGAGGACAAGTACCAAGTGGTCGGCTTCGACCTCGAGTTCTGCAACGGTCGTGCCGGGCACGATCAAAAGGTTGCCATCGCCCAGTTGTGCATGCGACATGACGTCCTCCACTACTAGGGAAAAGCCTAGCAGTAGCGCGGGTCTAAGGGCTAGCTGTAGCGCGGGGCACGGCGCTACAGCTAATGTTTAGCAGTAGTGCGTTTTGATACGCGCTACTGCTATACCTACTTAGCAGTAGCGCTTTCCATACCAGCGCTACTGCTAAGTGCCTTAGTAGTAGCGTTTTCTTGTCCAGCACTAAATAGCGCTACTACTATATTTTCACATATTTTTTTGCTACGTATTTGCGATGTTTTTGTATATGTTTTATACAGTATTCTAATCATATCATAAACATGCAATATGCTCATCATATCATACACATATTAGTCTCATCATATCATCCAACACAAATCATGTCGTCACATCATAATCACGATATAGCTATACAAGTTACATGACATGTCTCATCATACATAATGTAGTACTTCTTGAGGCGCCAGTTTGTATCCATCTCTGGCTGTCGCTCAGAAACCCTATTTTTTCGTAGAACATCCCTGTTTTTTCGAGGACCTCCTTCATGATGATTTGGGCAAGTTCACGTTGGATGTGATAGAACTCAGCTCGGAGTCGATGATCAGGGATATCTCCTAGGTTCTTTGCCCATTGCAGAATATGGGCATCGCCGGATCTAGGTGACATGCGAAGGTTCTACTGATCCCGTCTGTACTCCAGCATGTGGTGGAGGACATAGAATCCATCATTGACAGTGCCACTCGGTTGCTGGATGCAGCAGAAGTCAGTCTTATGGACGAAGGTGGGCGCGCGGTTCCTTGTCTTCTTGAGCGTGATCTCTCCACCCCGTAGGCCGTAGCTAAAGATAGCACTGTCGAGAACAGACTTGATGTGGGTGTAATCCTTTTTCTTCATGTTCTTCGACGAGTCCAAGTAAAGAGCGTGGGAGAATTGGGGGTAAAGGATGATGAGGACGGCGCGCCCGTCGCTGCGGAAAATAAGTACACCTCAAATTAGCCTCCACGCGTGCAAATGAATGATTAAAATCGACGGAAGGATATCCGCGGATGACTTACACGAGATGATAAGGCACGAGAATCGTCTCCTTGTCCTTATTGCCGACCATGAAATCGGTGATGTAGTTACTCGCGTATTCATGGTGCTTAGGGCAGACTGCTAAGAAGCCCTCGTGCATGAAGTACGGGTTAGCGACACAGATATAAGGTATCTGCTCAATCCTGATGATGTAGTTCATGTACAAGGCAAAAAGGCGGACAAACGTAAAATCCAGCTTTTTCAAGTGAAACATGTCGAAGATGTAATCGAATCGAAGGAAGAACTTTTCTGCGGGGAATGTGTCGATGTACAACCTTTGCTGCGCCATGTTAACCACGTAGAGTGGGTATCCTGGATTTTCCGAGGCGATCAGGTTTATCTCTCTCCGCAGCACATCGTCATGAAGTCTCCTAAGATCGCCGTATATGGCCTCTACCGCTGCCTTAGGTAGGATCGGATAACAGGGGATATGGTATTTTGCCGCACCTATAACAGGTATACGGTCTTGAACCCGAGGCTGCGGAGGCGGCTGGCTCATAGAAGCAGCTTTGTTGCCTTTCCTCGGTCTCTTCCTATGCTTCTTTGCTACTAGAAGGTCGCCTATAATATGTTCATCCTCCGGCAATTCAGGCACCAACTCATCACGCTCAAACCCTGAGTACTCATACTACTGAGCCATCAATCTTCCATCATCATAGGCGCCAGTATTGAGATAGTGTAGAGGGTCATCCTCATCCTCATCGATGGCATCGATATCATGCATTGCTTCTTCGACGGCGGCGACGTCATCATCGACTAATGGATCCTCTTCCTCACGCCGTCCGCTATCACCCGGCATGACAGGCGACGCTAATTGGGTAGGTGGGGTGTTGGTGTTCATACTTTGCTGAGGCTGCGTGGTCGTGGGTGTGCTCCCGGCCGCCTACAGATGAAGCAGACTCTTTGGCCACAACAGGACCCAACTCTTGCAATTGCCAAGCGGCCACGGAGTCTCGTCGTCATCTCCCCCTAGTGCCGGAGGAGCCAAATTCTCGTGGCTCGGTTTGACACTGGCCACGGAAACCTTGAAGACGTCAGGGGGGATCGGCCGGCTGTGGAACAATTGTTCCTTCGGCTTCATTATCATCGCCTTTCCCACGTCCACCTTTTGGCCGTCGATGGTTTATAGTATGGTGCATGGGATTACGTCAGCCTGCAAAGACATGTCTGCGACGTGAGACATCCGAAAGGCAACGGAAATGGGAGATTATACATATATTGAAGAGGGCTGGTGTGACAGGTACCGTGAGGGCGTCGAGCTGAGCCAAAGACAAAGCCCCGCCAAGCACGCCAGAGATGGAGGACGGGCTGCTAGCGGGTGCGGGAGCAGGTGCAAGAGCAGGTGCGGGAGCAGGTGCGCTAAACGAGCTACTCCCGAAGAAGTTGGAAAGGGGAAAGTCCGCTGCCTCTTTATCTAGATTTTGCTTGGTCCAACTGACGATAGCCGGAACCAAGACACTATACAAAGTTGCCATCTCCTCTCTCGCGGTAGCTACCGCTGCTTTGACTGTCTCAGCTCATTTCTTATCAACCGTAATCTCAACCTTCTTGTCGATGTTTCCTTCATTTAACCTCCGTCTTTCCTTTCTCTCCTCCGTGGTCTCATGGTAGTACTTCTTCCATGTGGCGCCGTCTCCGAGGCCGTGCACGCGTGCATACGACGGCTGAGTGTCCACCGGGAGTCCTTTCAATATGTTCAAGGCCTGGTTGAATGGGGTGTCCCACTTGGGCGTCACCAACGCCTCAGACGGCGAGTCGCTTTCGACCGCAATCCTGTACTGCTCTTTCTGCAAAAGGAACAAGGATCGTTTACAAATGTGAATCCGTGCAGTCGAATTGATCAGAAGCTAAAATTAGGGGGTAAATTGAAAATTACCAGTAGTCTCATGAACTCCATCGTGACCGCGTCCATTTTGAAAACCTTGTTGACTGGGTCCCAACGGTACCGGGCCCTGATGACATCCCGCTCCTGCGGGAAGGTGAACTCCGCCAAGGGCTCTGGGATCCCTAGACTTTCGCGTCCTGCGTCCTCCTTGGCCCATATGGGCCTCTTCCCCGCGTAACCACGGCTTCCGAGGTGGTGGCACCCCATGTTCCTCTCTTGAAGCCCCTTCATGTACTCTGACTTTTCTTTGGCAGCTTCGGCAACGCAAGCCTTCTTGAATATTTCAAACTGCTCTTCCGTAATTGTCGGATTATCCTTTACAATCTTGGAGTAGGGTTCCTTTTTTACCATGATCCGATGTTTCACCCTTACTTTCCAGGCGGACAACGCACTGCTAAACTTTCCCATGGCACGTCTGTTTATCTTCTTCATTGCCGGGTCTTTATCTGGATGAGTATATTTGATTTCATCCCGGCCGGGGAACAAGAATACCTGGTGCAGCTTCCTTAGGAGGGAGTGCTCCATATTTGGAATCTTCTTTAGTTTCTCATCATTGATGGTGGCGGTTGCCCGTAGGATGCAGCCTATTTGATTGCTGTAGCACGCGTGCGCTTTCGCGTGCTCTTTTGGCTCAAAATTGCAGGAGTCCACCTCCGTGACCACCAGTCTAGTAGTGTTGAGCTGGTTTGGGCGCCGTATCCTCTTCGGTTTCGGTTCTATACCGGCTTCACCAGTCTTGGTGCCAGTCTCGGCGCCAGTTGTCGGTGTACTAAGTATTGGGCCACTAGTACCCCTTACTTGTGCACGGGTAGTTGTAGCCGTCCTCACGGCAAGGCTTGCCGGGATCAGCTCGAGGTCGATTTAAGTCATCAAGGAAATCATCAAGTCAGAGATGTAAGAATCAACAAATAAGCAAAGCTGGTAATCGAAGGCCAGCCTCCCCGGCAAGATCCTTGCCGGGGAGGCCCGTGGAGCCCGGCAAGCCTCGGCGCCCGACAAGGCTTGGTTCCCAGCAAAGCTCGGCGCCCGGCAAGCCCTGGCGCCCGGCAAGGATTGGTGCCCGACAAGGATCGGCGCCTGGCGAGATTCTGCCACTATACCACCGATCCGGCACAGCGACAAAAGCCTGACATTCTGGGTCCTTCTCTGGATGCGTGGCAACGCGCCAGTGGAGGAGAGCTTAAGTGGTGCTGATGGGATGGCCCCTTTTTCCATCCCCAAGAAAGTAAGGACACCTAAACGGACACCTCACGGTGCATTAAATGCGTTTGTCCTAATTCGTCAGGGGTTAAGTATGATACCCTGTAGCTACTTTACTCCTCAATGTATGTACATTTTGCCACTGTGGAGACCCCTTTGAGCATATAAAAGGAGGCCCAAGGCAACTGCTACAGAGGAGGAGAACTTCTGGCCCATTCTGCATGCGTAGCTGCTCTTTGAACGTACTGTTCATTGCGAGCGCTCCTGAAGGCTGGGCTCAAGAACATCAATAAGAACACCAAGCAGGAGTAGGGTTTTACGCTGATCAGCGGCCCGAACCTGGGTAAAAACTTCCCACGTCGATCACTGGTTCTGCTCTTTGCGTATACCTCTCCCCCCGCCGAATCGTAAAGGGATCTCTCGGGATCCCATAGGTGTCGTACGCCGACATCTTTGGCGCGCCAGGTAGGGGGATTGAAGGTTGCGTGAACCTGATTTGGTGGTAGACGTCCAAGTTCCTTCATCATCTTCATCGTCATGCCGCCCAAGAAGAAGAACGCTGCGACAGCACAACCGTCCGGATCTGCTTTGCCTGCACCTTCGCAGACAGGCGATGGTGTGGGTGCAGAAGGAAGAGGACTGGAACCCCCGCGGCGTTCTGGTGACCCAAGCCAAGCGAGCGGTATCGTTCGCAGTGGCAGTGGTAACTTGCGCGCCGCTGGATCTAGAGATGGCGTTGTGTTGCCTACGGGTGGCACAACAAACTCTAGAGATCGAAGAGCGCCCGCTGGAGCTCCCGTGCCGGCGCGAGCCTCGCAACCTGTCCAGGTCGTGCGAGATGAGCGACATCATGGCGCTGGTGGTTTGGGGCGTCCTCACGAAAAGGTTTCTGCGCATAGATCCCAAGATGCGCGGGACCAACATGCACAACGAGCTGCCGGCGAAGGTGGCGCGCGGTCGCGTGACCGTGGCGGTGCTCCTTCTAACTTGGTTAGGAGTCAGAGCACCTCACGCACCTCGCACCTGTCGCCGCCACCTACGGCAGCGGAAGCCTTGGCACGTGCACAGCTGCTCCTCGATTTTCCTCCTGCCCCGGAGAAGATGGAGGAGTGGCGAGCTACTATCCATAGCCTTATCGGCTTCGCTAACAAGGATGGACCGCAAGAGGCAGGGCCCTCTCAGCGGAGGCCCATCGATCCGACGCGAGCCGGTGCAGAGAAAACCGGAGGTGGTGCAACTACGGTGCACTCTCCTCCGCGGCGTCAGCAGCGGCCGACGACTCAGCAAGTCGACTGCCATGAAGAAGTTTCCACGGCGTCGTCCGATCCACGGATGCGCCATGATCAGCGTCTGGTTCTCCAGGAACGAGGCAAGATGGACGCTCGAACAACCATCGAGCGGCGACGGGAAGCGCGCTATCAGTCCGATAAGCGCGCGGGGCCGGTTGTCGTCGAGCCCGTGCCAGGGAACGTAGGAGACTTGCCTTACGAGGTAGGACCTCCAGCGTTTACCCATGAGCTGCGGCAATTCCAGTGGCCCAATCTCCGAACCTTCAAGCCAGAGGTCCCGGAGAAATATGACGGCAAGACCCATCCCTCGGAGTTCCTGAGCATCTACACCATTGCGGTGCAAGCTGCCGGGGGCCGGGATGACAAGATACTTGCCAACTACTTCCCGTTGGTGCTCAAACCCAACGTCAGGTCGTGGTTGATGCATCTGCCGGAGGATTCTATTTTTTCCTGGTCGGATCTGTGCCATCAGTTTGTTGGCGCCTTTGTTGGAGGCCACCAAGCTCCTGGCCAAGAAAGTGACTTGCACATCATCCCTCAGAAGGAGGGCGAGTCCCTGCGCAAGTTTATGCAGAGATTCAGCCGGGTGCAATACAATATTCCTGACGTTCATCCTGCCGCTGTCATTAGCACGTTCCATCAGAACGTGCGTAACCGCAGGATGCGGGAAGAGCTGGCAATGAACAAAGTCAGGAGTATCGCCGAGCTTTACACTTTGGCCGACAAGTGCGCTCGAGCTGAGGAGGGGAGGAAACTCCCCGGTGAGGCTGTTGGTGCGACAGGCGACTCAGAAGAAGAAGATGCCGCGGGTCCGTCAAGGAAAGGCCGGCGGCGGAATAGGAAGCGTGGAGGCAAGGCCGTGCTTGCTGTCGAGGAATCCGGCAACCCTGGCACCGCCAAGAAGGCCAAGGTTGGCGACCCCGGCAAGGATCTTGCCGGGTGCCCTTCCTGTCAGGCCTTGGCGGCTGCCGACAAGTCAGAGAACTCCGGCAAGCAGTACTGCAAGATCCATCGCACTAAGGGCCATGATCTCCAGAACTGCCGGCAAGTTGAGCAGCTTGCCGAGAAGCAGAAGGCTGAATACGAGAGGCGAGACAAGGAGAAGGCCCAAGATGGTGCTGAGGGGTCCGGCAAGAAACACGGTGGCCGAGGGGGTCGCCGCGGCAAGGCCAAACAACAGAAGGATCGGCCCGCTCGGGGCCGAGATAAAGAAGGAGATGATGAAGAAGATGACGAATCCAGTGAGCAGGAATTCCAGAAGGCTACGGAGGCTATGTGCATTGATGGGGGTGCCTCGCTGCATTCTTCCCACCACCAACTTAAACAGTGGATGCGGGAGGTTAATGCGACAGAGCCATCCCCCGATGCATGTAGGCCTCTGAAGTGGTCCAGCACGCATATCATCTTCGACGCCGAGGATCACCCTGATCGCACAACTGCGGTCGGGTGTTTGCCATTGTTGGTTTCCTCGACAATTCGCAACCTCAAGGTGACGAAGATGTGAGTTGATGGCGGGGCCGGCCTAAACTTAATCTCACCAGATGTGCTCACAAAGCTTCAGATTCCCGACGAAGACCTTGAGGAAACGGGTACGTTTCAAGGGGTCAATCCGGGAAGAACTCAGCCTAAGGGCAAGATCACGCTGCCGGTAACATTTGGCAGCGAGCTTAACTTCAGGACCGAAAAGGTGGTGTTTGATGTCGCCAAGATCCCCATGTCATACAATGGGATCCTTGGTCGGCCAGCGCTGGCTAAGTTTATGGCAGCATCACACTACGCATACATCATCTTGAAGATGCCTGGGCCGTTGAGCGTCATCACTATTCATTCCGATAAGAAGGAAGCGCTCATCTGTGCCGACCAACTTTACCGGGAAGCAGTTGCAGCACCTGCCATCAAGGCATCTGCCCCTGCCGCTGGAACTCCCGGGGGGAAGAAGAAGACCGGCAGGAACCTTGGCGCGAACTCCGGCAAGCGCACCTCCTCGGAGTGCTGCGCTTCCGTCGAGGACGCACCAGAGAGTTTCACCGGCAAGAACAAGAAGTCCAAGGCTGCCCCGCTGGAAACCAAGAAGGTGCCTGCCAAGGAGGACGGAACGGGGGGAACTTTCACCATAAGTTCCACCCTAGATGACAAATAGGAAAGCGCGCTCGTTGCTTTCCTGCGGGCGAATGTCGACGTGTTTGCATGGCAACCATCTGACATCCCCGGCATTCCCAGGAAAGTAATTGAGCACCACCTTGCTATCTGTCCTCATGCGCGGCCCGTCAAGCAAAGGGTGAGGAAACAGGCTTTGGAGCGGCAAGAGTTCATTGCCGAAGAAATCAAGAAGCTGGAGGCGGCAGGACTGGTCAAAGGAGTGCTTCATCCAACCTGGTTGGCCAATCCGGTTGTAGTGCGGAAAGCGAACGGGAAATGGAGGCTTTGTATCGATTATACAGATATCAATAAAGCTTGTCCAAAAGATCCTTTTCCCTTGCCGCGCATCGACCAGATTGTGGATGCCACCACTGGTTGTGATCTCCTGTCCTTCCTTGATGCCTATTCAGGGTATCATCAGATTTTTATGGCAAAGGAAGATGAAGAGAAGACCGCCTTTATCACCCCATGTGGTACGTATTGTTTTATATGAATGCCTTTCGGGTTGAAAAGTGCTGGTTCAACATTTGCCAGAGCAATTCAGATTGGTTTTGAGCCACAACTCCATAGAAATATGGAGGCGTATATGGATGATATAGTGGTCAAAACTAAGGATAAAGCAACGCTCATTCAAGACTTAGAAGAAACATTTGCGAACTTGCGCAAGATCAACTTGAAGCTCAATCCTGAGAAGTGTGTGTTCGGTGTTTCTTCCGGCAAGCTCCTCGGATTCTTTGTATCTTGCCGGGGAATCGAAGCGAACCCCGACAAGATCAAAGCCAATGAGCAAATTGAAGCGCCGAGACGCGTCAAGAATGTGCGTCGTCTTGCCGGCTGTGTCGCTGCTCTAAGCAGGTTTATTTCCAAATCTACTGAGCGCACCCTGCCCTTCTTCAAAATTTTGAAGAAGGCAGGTCCAATGAAATGGACTCCGGAAGCGGAGGCTACGCTGCAAGATTTGAAGAAATACCTTTCTTCTCCACCGACGCTAGTCGCACCTAAACCACAAGAGCCGTTGCTGCTGTATCTGGCGGCGACAAATCAAGTGGTCAGTGCTGCGCTGGTGGCGCAGAGGGAAGCTGATGAGGAGGCAACATCAGCGACAGGACCGCCAGATGACGTGGCAAGATCTTCCCCGGCAAGGGTTGATCCCGGCAAGACAGGATCTGCGCAAACAGAAGAGCCCGTGCAGAAGAAAAAGGTGGTGCAGCGCCCAGTTTATTTTGTTAGCTCCCTCTTACAAGGGGCTAGGTCAAGATATTCTGGTGTGCAGAAATTGCTTTTCGGCCTCCTTATGGCCTCAAGAAAGCTGCGCCATTATTTTCAAGCACATGAGATCACCGTCGTCAATCGCTTTTCGTTGCAACGGATTTTGCAAAATCCGGAGGCAACCGGCAGGATCGTGGAATGGGCGTTGGAGCTGTCCAGCTTTGGTCTTAAGTTTGAAAGTACTTCCACAATTCAGAGCAGGGCCTTGGCAGAGTTCATTGCAGAATGGACCCCGACGCCAGACGAAGAAGTTCAAGAAACAAGTCTCCCCGGCAAAGAAATCGATCAGCAATGGGTTATGTACTTTGACGGGGCTTTTTCGCTGCAAGGCGCTGGTGCTGGTGTGCTGCTTGTCGCACCCACTGGAGAGCACCTCAAGTACGTAGTTCAAATGCACTTTACCCAGGAGAGCTCAACCAACAACACTGCAGAGTACGAAGGTTTGCTTGCCGGTCTTAGGATCGCGGCAGACCTTGGTATCAAAAAGCTCATTATCAAAGGTGATTCACAGCTTGTCGTCGGGCAGGTTAACAAGAGCTATCAAAGTCCATTGATGCAAGCCTACGTAGATGAAGTGAGGAAATTGGAAGAGCGCTTTGACGGTCTCCAAAAGGAGCATGTCCCTCGTGCCGAGAACAGCGTTGCTGACGACCTGTCAAAGCGTGCTGCCCTCAAGTTGCCTGTGGAACCAGGAACTTTTGTGCTCCAATTGACTCAACCATCCGTGGCGCCATTGATGCGGCAACAAAAGAGAAGAAAGTTGAACTCTGGCCAGTAGTTCCCGGCAGAGCTTCCCCAAGCCGCCGACAAGGAAGTTGCCGGGATTGACACGCCTGCCGGGGAACAACAGGCTCCGGCAGGGCCTCAGGCCCTTGCTGTCGAGACAAATGTTCCCCCGGCGGACGAGATGCCTTTAGTCCTAGTTGTCGAGCCTCAGGCTCCAGCGTGGGCGCAGCACATTGTCCAATTCCTTCAGATGGGTGAACTCCCTAAGGAACAAGAAGAAGCAGAGAGAGTAGCCCGTCGGTCTGTTATGTACAAGTTCGTCGATGACGTCCTGTACAGAATGAGACCAAACGGTGTGAAATTGAAGTGCATTCCTCGGGAGGATGGACTAGAGCTGTTGGCAGAGATACATGGGGGCATGTGTGGTTCTCACATAGGGTCAAGAGCGCTTGCCGGGAAAGCATTCCGGCAAGGTTTCTTTTGGCCCACCGCCCTCCAGGATGCGACTGCACTAGTAACCAGGTGTGAAGCGTGCCAGCTTCATTCGAAGATATTATATCAGCCAGCTCAAGCTCTTCAAACAATCCCTCTCTCCTGGCCATTTTCGGTCTGGGGGCTCGACATACTGGGCCCCTTCCCCCGTGCTGCCGGGGGCTTTGAGTACTTGTACATTGCTATCGACAAGTTCACAAAGTGGCCGGAGGTGGAAGCAGTGAGGAAGGTGACAGCGCAGTCGGTTGTCAAGTTCTTCAAAGGAATTGTTTGCCGTTTTGGTGTGCCTAACAGGATCATCACCGACAACGGCACGCAGTTCACAAGTCGCACCTTCATGCAGTACGTCCAAGACCTTGGCGGCAAGATTTGTTTTGCCTCTGTTGCTCACCCGAGAAGCAACGGCCAAGCGGAGAGGGCCAATGCTGAAGTGCTGCGCGGTCTCAGGACCAGAACTTTTGACAAGCTGAAAAAGTGCGGAAGACGCTGGATTGATGAGTTGCCGGCGGTTCTTTGGTCAATCAGAACGACACCAAATCGAGCCACCGGCCAGACGCCCTTCGCTCTGGTCTACGGAGCGGAAGCAGTTCTCCCCACGGAACTCATATACAGATCTCCTCGAGTGCTCGCTTATGATGAGCTCAAGCAAGAGCAACTGCGGCAAGATAACGCTGTGTTCCTTGAGGAGAATCGTCTTCAGGCTGCTGTGCGAGCTACACGCTACCAGCAAGCTTTGCGCCTCTATCATAGCCGCAAAGTTCATGCCCGAAGCCTTGAGGATGGCGACCTTGTTCTTCGATGGATTCAGTCCGCCAAGAATTCAAACAAGTTGACGCCAAAGTGGGAAGGCCCTTATCGGGTAGTACGAGTCACCAGGCCTGGCACTGTCCGCCTGGAGACCGAGGATGGCGTTCCACTGAGTAATTCCTGGAATATCGAAGATCTTCGCAAGTTCTATCCATAAGGCACGGTTGCCGGGGGCTCTCGGCAACCACCTTTTTGTACAAGTCTTGCCGGCAAGGCATGTGATCCTTTGTACAAAGCCAGGCGCAGACCCTGAGCACAGATGAATAAAATTAAGTGTTATACATTTCCTTATTGATTCTCATGTTCACATTCATATATGCATGTTTGTCTAAGATGATGTATAACACCTGATCCCGGTAAGTTTAACGAACCGCCAAGGTTTCTCTCTTTATTTCTCTTTCTTCTTTTCTTAAAGACAGAAGGATTCCTGCGGTGCACATTTGCCGGGGGGGGGGGGGGAGGGAGACATGAATACCAGTTGGTGACGTTCGGAATCGTATGCTTACCGGAGGAAGGACAAAGACAGAAAGCTAAGTCCTAAAAACTCAGAGCAAGTTTTTCTTTCATTACCAAGTTGCTTCCTTAGACGATTCCGATTCTTGTATGGAAAATATGCACGCGAAGGAACCCTTGTTGTAATCAGTTGCGCCCTTATTTTGTTTCGAGTCCGCTCAACGATTTAAGTGGCTGCACTGAGAACGCCAAGGAGTCTTGCCGGCTGCTGCGCCTCCGGCAGGCTGCTGAAGTCCCGCACCCAGCGCTCGCGGCAGGTTGCGTGCCGGCAAGTTTTTCAGTAAGCGTAGGATGAACTCCATACATAAAGGAATCAGACAAGGAAAGTAGCTAGCATGAGCCTAAACATAGTTAAATTATATTACATCCTTGAGTTGCCGCAGTCCTAACTCGAGACTTAACTGTCTTTTACATGAGATGATGGCGGCAAGAATAAAAGGGAAGCACTCAATCCCTGCGCTGGCCTTCGATCCTTTTGATGGAGTCCACCTTCTCAAGGATCGGCGCGATGCACTTCTCAAGCGCGTCAACATTGGCATCCTTTGGCAGGTGGCCGAGTGCGCTGGAGAGGTCGATGCCGGGATTGCTGTGCACCACCTTGAGGAGCACCTTGCGAAGGACGGCCCGGCAAAGCCGGCGAGTCTCGTTCGCCAGTTGGGTCTCCCGGCTGGACTGGAGCGTCCTCAACGCGTTGATGATGCTTTCAAAGAACATCGTCAATCTCGCGCTTGGGGATATTCTTTCCTCGGAAGAATATCTGAAGTTCGACAAGCCCATGGTTGACAGTTCTGCGGTAAGCTTCTCCGCGGCAGCGATGAGACGACCAGTCCAGATCTCCACTCCCTTCTCGTACTCGTTCTGGGCAACGGCGGCGCTCTTGAGCAGGTTCCTCTCTCCTTGGAGATCTTTGAGTAGAGCCTTCTCACGGGCCCTGCCGGCCTCGAGAGATTTCTGCAGCGTGGTCAGCTTCAGCTCCAGAACCGCAATATCATCAGCCGCGGAGGAGAGCTGCTTGGTCTTGTCGGACAGGGCGACTTGCATCTCCGCCAAGGAGTGGGGGGTTTTTTCCCTGTCCCCCTTGAGAGTCGAGAGCTCCTTGCCGTGCTCATCAAGATCTGTCTCCAGCCTCTTTACTTTGTCGCTCAACTCGTTCTTGGCGGCCTCTGCAGCTTCGGCAGCATCGACGGCCTCCTTGAGCTTGCCGGCGTGACTTGCGGTTAGAGCTTCGACCGCCTCCTTGTGCTTCTGCTCCAGCTCCTGGGTCCGCCGCGCGACAAGATTTTCAATGTCTTCATCCTTGCTGCGAAGCTTGGCGGAGAGCGCCTGCTCACGAGCAGTGAGATCTTCCTCATGAGCATCAAGAGCAACGCGGCGCCCCGTCAGGAGGGCATCTTCGGCAGCAATCCTTTGAACAGCTTCATCATGCGCCTTCTCCATGTCTGATTGCTTCAGGAGGATCTCATTCCACTGCTGGCTCACTTGTTCCCGGCCGGCAACCAACTCTTGGAGGGCCTCGGTGTGCCAGATCTGCATTTGTGCGACGCGCCTTTGGAAATCTGCTTCGGCCGCCTCAACAACTGCCATTCTGGAGTCCACTTTGTCTTTCCGGGTGCGATGGAGAGCCTGGAGTTTGCGGAAGTTCTCGCCCATGGCCTGAAGGAGCTGATGCTCTTCAGATTTGCCGCTGCTAGTGCAGGGATTGTCGACAACTTCAAGCCCGGCAGCAGCGATGATTTCTTCGAAAACTTCTCCTTCGGCTGGTGCCCCAGCGCTTGCCGTCCCCGGCAAGTTGATGAACAGGTTCTCGCCAACCTTGAGGTACTTGCTGGATGAGGGGCCTTCAGATGCTGATGGCTGGTCTTCAGTGACTGCCTCACCAGTAACAGGGGGCTCTGTGGCCGGTGTAGCGCCTGGCGCTCCTGTGGCAGGAATGCTATCAGTGCGGTCCTCAGCCTCCCTGTCGCCCCCTTCAGCAGGTTCTTCGGCGGTTTCCTCTTGTGCTGTCTTGGCGGCCTCCCCGTCAAGAGCACCACCAGCCTCGACAACGTCATCCTTGGTGGCCTCGCTGGCAGCGATCCTGTCCGCTTCGGCGGCAGCATCCCTGGCGGTCTCCTCGATCACAGCGTCGATGTCCATGTGTTCCATCACAGGGAACTCTGAAGGGCGAAGGAGGAAAACAGAATAAGATCAAGGTTGAAGTTTGAAGTGATCAAAGATAAAGAAGTAAGGGGAAAAGAATAACTAGCACTCTGAGGCGATCGAGTACCTGCGTCGGGCTGTCAAGAGGTAGCTTCGCCTCTCCCGGCAACTCCGGTTGCCGGGGATGGGTTGCCGGAGTCCGTGCTTGTCGGCTCCTCCTCAATCCGGACAGGCTCATCGGCAGGATCTCTTGCCGGAGATGTGCTTGTGGGCGTAGCAGTCGATGAAGGAGGCACAATGGGGCAATCTTCTCCTTGTTGCCGTTCTTCTCCTGTGAACCCGAAGATATCAGCGACAAGAATGGAAACCTCGGCACCCGCCAGCGGAAGAAGAACAATGAACTTACGCTGGGGGCTATGCTGGGGGCTGCGCTGGGGGCTGCGTTGAGGACTAGACTCCGGGTTCACAATGACGGTCTCTGGCACGCTAGTGGAGTCTGCCGGGGGCTCGTCGCCCGTAGAAGTCCTTGACCTCTTCGCCATCCTCTCCAGCAAGGTTTCTGTGTCACTGCAGAAACAATACAAGTAAGTCAGTAAGACTAAGGTAGATTGCAAGGTGGAAGTTGTGACAGGTACTCACTCTTCTTCCTCTCGCTCCGGACTGAAGCCGGAGATGTCGAAGTCGACCTCCGTTGCGGCGTCTGAGTGGGGAGGCGGAGGAGGGGTCCTGGGCCGCTTGGCTGTGGCAGGCGCCGGGGCAGCTTCTGGCACGGTTGTACGAGACCCTCCTGCTGCTCCGGCGGTGGCCGCTGGTGTGGGTCTCGCGCGCCGCGCGGGCTGTTGACGGGCCCCCTGCCGCGGTCCGGTCTTGCCAGCCACTTTCTTGCCGAGGGATTCGCCGCTCGATGTAGGCTGGCTTGCCGGGACGCCCGATGCGGCTTTCCGAAGGACACGCTTTGTCTTCCTTGGGGGCGAGGGCTCTTCTCGCGTCTCCTCTTCGGCTGTGTCGTCGCCGGATGAGCTTTCAGCGACTGCGCTGCCTTCTTCCCCGGCAACCTTGCTCTCCTCGGCAGGTTTTGCCTCCACCACCACCTCTGCATCACTGGCTGCCCACTCTGTGAAGCCAACGCTGCCGGCCTCGGTGGCAAGATTCGCTTCCTCCACTCTGGTAGCAATGTATGCTACCTCCTGATCTGTGGTGGCGCGAATAAGATCTGACTCTTGCCGGACAGGCTTCTCCGTCAGATTGTCGAAGAATTTCTGCGCTTCGTCCTTGCTTGGCTCGACCCAGGTCGGGTCAAGGCCGTGGGCGTTGAACATCGGCAAGAAGGCAATGATCGACCCCAGTGCAGAGTTGTTGCACAAGGGGACAATCCTTGCCGGTAGCCGGTGCTTGTCTTCGCGCTGGAATAACTTTTGGCGGAGAGCGCCAAGCTGCATAACAGTCAAGTTGTTGTTCAGCCCAGGGCGCAGCCTCATGACATCCGCTGCGTTCTTATACTCCCAGGCTGGCCTCCCCCTATTCTGCAGAGGGGCGATGCGGCGGCGGAGGAAGTCGAAGCCGATCATCTCCATTGTCAGCCCGGCAGCCTTCAAGCGGAGGATCCTGGTAGTGGCGATTGTGAGCTTCTCGTCTTCTGCGGCGAGATCGCCCCAATCCTTGCCGCGGACCACCTTCTGTCGCCGGGGATGGCAAAAAGGATGAGGATCTGCTTCCTGGATCCAGCACCATTCGGCCCGCCACTCGTCCCACTTTTCGCGGTAAACTCCATCTGGGTATATCTCTTTGTTCCAGGCCCTTGGAATCCAAGCGATAGATCCAGAGAGAGCCTCTCCTTTTTGGATTCGAGGATAGAAATAGTGGCGGAAAAGAGCAGAATTGGGGATCACACCGGCAAAATTTTCACAAAGATGGGCAAAGATCGACATGCAAAATACGGCATTCGGCGTGAAATCAAGAAGGCGGAAGCCGTATGTATACATGATGTCGTTGAAGAAATCGGAAAAAGGTGGACAGAGCCCGCAATAAAAGTACGCAGTGAAGAAGGGGTATCTGTCCGATCCGCCTTTGGAATTAGCACCTGGGATTACGCGTGTGGCGGGGTGAGCTTGTGTTCCCTTCGCCCACATGCATTGGTATCGCCCCTTCAAGGTTTCGGCGTCGAGCGTCAGAGGGAAGACGACGAGCCTCTTCCGCATCTTCACCAGCTCGCTTTCCGGGACTTCAGCCTTCGGCTCCTTGTCCGTGCCCTTGCCTTTGCTAGCCTTGGGCGGCATGGCGACCGTGGAGATGGAAGCCGGAGGACGGAACGAGCGCGGGAGCGGCGAGCAGAAGGGAAGGAAGGTTTCGCTCTGAGCTCGAGCAGAGGAAGGCGATGGCGATGGCCAGATTGGGAAGAAGAGGGGGGTGAATGGGTTTGCGCCTCCATGACTTCTCCTTTTTTATGGGAAAGGAGCGGGGCCACCTTATTTATCCCCCAATATGAATGCGCCTCTGTGGGCGCGAAACAGTTTGCAGCCTTTTTGGCACACTTCCCACATCGCGCGCTCCGTGCGCGTAGTGGGGGCACAGTAAGACAAGATCTTTACGAGCAGTTAATTCCCTGCCACGCGTGCCCGTGCACTGTTTGGGCCTAGCCCAACAACGCCTCGCACTCGTGTATGGCCCAGGCCCGGGGGCTCCTGTCGGTGTACTAAGTATTGGGCCACTAGTACCCCTTACTTGTGCATGGGCAGTTGTAGCCGTCCTCGCGGCAAGGCTTGCCGGGATCAGCTCGAGGTCGATTTAAGTCATCAAGGAAATCATCAAGTCAGAGATCTAAGAATCAACAAATAAGCAAAGCTGGTAATCGAAGGCCAGCCTCCCCTGCAAGATCCTTGCCGGGGAGGCCCGTGGAGCCCGGCAAGCCTCGGCGCCTGACAAGGCTTGGTTCCCAGCAAAGCTCGGCGCCCGACAAGGCTTGGTTCCTAGCAAAGCTCGGCGCCCGGCAAGCCCTGGCGCCCGGCAAGGATTGGTGTCCGGCAAGGATCGGCGCCTGGCGAGATTCTGCCACTATGCCACCGCTCCAGCACAGCGACAAAGCCTGACATTCTGGGTCCTTCTCTGGATGCGTGGCAACGCGCCAGTGGAGGAGAGCTTAAGCGGTGCTGATGGGATGGCCCCTTTTTTCATCCCCAAGAAAGTAAGGACACCTAAACGGACACCTCACGGTGCATTAAATGCGTTTGTCCTAATTCGTCAGGGGTTAGGTATGATACCCTGTAGCTACTTTACACCTCAATGTATGTACATTTTGCCACTGTGGAGACCCCTTTGAGCATATAAAAGGAGGCCCAAGGCAACTGCTACAGAGAGGAGAACTTCTGGCCCATTCTGCATGCGTAGCTGCTCTTTGAACGTACTGTTCATTGCGAGCGCTCCTGAAGGCTGGGCTCAAGAACATCAATAAGAACACAAAGCAGGAGTAGGGTTTTACGCTGATCAGCAGCCCGAACCTAGGTAAAAACTTCCCGCGTCGATCACTGGTTCTGCTCTTTGCGTATACCTCTCCCCCCGCCGAATCGTAAAGGGATCTCTCGGGATCCCATAGGTGTCGTACGCCGACACCGGTCTCGACGCCGGTCTTAGTCTTGGATGTGACAGGTGGGCACTGCAACAACCCTTGCTCCTCGAGAAGGTTCAAATAGGCGTCTGCCGCCTCGTAGACATTGCAATCACCAGAACCTTGTCCTTCATCGTCGCTAGGCATGTTTCCTATGATTAAATCTAGTCAATTAATTCTAGACCTAATAAAATGAATAATGACATAAAAAGGACTATGTTTTCTAGGAATGTTGATTCATTCCCGGTGCGGCAAATGCCGGGCACTCGATATGTCCTAGTTTGTAGCACAAGTCATGCCGAAATTCATGGAAAATTTCGGCATGACCTTTGCTACAAAGTGGACAAACCAAGCACCTAAAATTTGCCGGAACGGAAATGAATCAACATTTCGGCAAAACATAGGCCACTCGACTTCATTCTCTGCAAACAACAAAAGGCCACTTGGGCACAATCGAACCACTTCAATGAAAAGATATAACATGACCACTTCAATGAAAAGATATAATCAACAATAATGGAATATGCAAATGAACATTAATGACATATATCATATAACATCAATCTTGTTTTTCATTTATATAGCAACAATTACTTTAACCAAGTTTTTGAAAAGAAAAAAAATTATGTTTTTTGTTTATAGCTAAATGCCATAGCTACTGTTTTTTATTTATAGCTAAATGCTTTTGTTTTTTGTTTACAGCTAAAAGTCTAGGAAGCGATCATCTTTAAAATAAAAATTGCCTAAATTCGTTTCCTTGAAAAATAGTGGTCTTTTCAAAAACCAAAAACCTTTGCAAAATGACCTCACTAAACACTTCTCTGCCTAGGACAGAACCCAAATTATGTTCTAGCTATTCCTCTCTCACACACACACATTATTTTCTTTTCATCCAAATTGTTTTTAGAGCAAATATTCCAACAATACTTGACCTTATTAGAAATTGCAAAGGAACTCCATTTTCTCTAACCCTTCTGACCTCACCAAAATTTCCACATCAAGACCTTAGTACCTACACCTAATAATTTTTATAGCTAAATGCTACTATTTTTGTTTATAGCCTCTATTAATTTAAAGCTAAATTCTACTATAATTTATATACCCTCTGTTAATTTAAAGCTAAATGGAATTACTGTTTAGGCATTTTCATAAAAATTTGCCCTAGCTAATTTCCTAAAAAAATTGCTAATTTTTTTCCTAAATGCTAAAAAAAATCCTACTGTCCTAATCAAATCTAGGGTTCATATGAACACCTAGGGTTCATATGAACATCATCACAACAGCAACATATGAAAATTGCCCTAGCTAGCAGAGAGAGAGAGGAGGGCAGGGGAGAGGAGAGGGAGAGGCTTACGGTCGGCAGCGAGGGCGGGCTCGGGCTCGGGCGGCGACGGTCCAGGGAGGGCTCGGGCGGCGGTGGCGAGGTTGAGTGCGACGGCGATGAGGTCGAGGACGGCCTCGGGCGGCGGCGGTGAGGTCAAGGGCGGGCTCGGGTGATGGCCGGTGTCGAGGGCGTGCTCGGGCGCAGGGCGATCGACGACGGCGACAGATCAAGTGGGGGAGAGGGGGGAGAGGGGGGAAATGGACTAAGCAAAATTTTGAGCCCGCGCGTGGTTAAGTCAAACTAGCAATAGCGCTGGTAGGAAAAACGCGCTATAGCTAAGTTAGCTATAGCGCTTTCCACCAAATTGCGCTACTGCTATATTAAGTAGCTATTTATTTTCCTTTTTATTTTCCTTTTATTTAAGGAACTTAGCTATAGCGCGGAGCTGCAAAAAGCGCTACTGCTAAGGTAGCTATAGCGCTTTGTGAGAACAAGCGCTACTGCTATGCCTTTCTCCTTTATTTTTCTTTTTCTTTTCTTTTTCTTTACATTTTCTTTTTTTCATTTCTCCTTTTTCTATTTCTTTCATTTTCATTTACTTTTCTATTTATTTTCTTTTTCATAGCAGTAGCGCTCTACACCAGAAACGCGCTGCTACAAGGCACTTAGTAGTAGTGTGCTTTCTGCAGAATCGCTACTACTATTCCTAGCCTACCGGCAACAGTGTGGGAATTATAGTTGTAGCGCTTTTGCATGTAGACGCGCTACTGCTATAACCATAGCTGTAGCGCGCTTTGTTGGCGCGCGCTACTACTAAGTAGCAGTAGCGCTTTGTTCTGACCAGCGCTACTACTATGCCTCTATGCATAAGGTTTTCCCTAGTAGTGCTCGTCTACCACTACCACCTGGCCACAAGGCCTTGCGAGCGTTTCTCTAGGTTTATCAACAGCTCCGACTACAGTTTCGCTACGGTGGACAACACCAACAATCTAAAAGAGCTCAAGGTCTCGGGCTTGAAATGCCAGAATTTTGTCAACATCCAGGACCACTACAAGGTCTGGGGCAACGACAACAACAAACAGAACTCCCTGGTTGACCTCGCCTCGGCCATCATCGACCCCTACTACATGAATATGAAGGATGAGAGCAAGAAGGACAAGAACGCCTGGCACAGTGTCTGGCATCAGAGACTGGATGAACAACACATCAAGTACGTGGCCAAGGACGCATACACTAGCAATGAGATGTAGAGGCGGCTCGTTGACATGAGGAAGTGTCTTCTTCCTACCCCAGACAAGGGATCGAGCCACAGAGCAGTGGCGGGAGCATCACAAGAAGTAGATGACTAGACGATCATTTCTCCTAGTTTAGAATGCATGCAATTGTTTATTGAGGTGTGTGTGAATGATCTGTATAGTCACTTATGTAATTGGAAGTTTATTTTAGTTATATATATATACATTATTCTTCTGTAGACAGAGCAAATCACATGGCTTACTAGCAGCAATCGTCTGTGTTATTATTGGTCTTCGCACACATTTCTGATTACGGACCTGTTTGCCACGTATCACACACATCTTGTTCAGGCGAACTGTTTCTGTTGTCTTGTCTCATCGCAAACAGTTCATCCAAGTGAATTGTATGCCCTCCATCTCACACACCTTGATCTGGCTGACCGTTTCTATTATGTTGCCTAATCACACACAGTTCATCCTAGTGAACTATATGCCATATATTGCACACACCCTCATCTGGCTGCCCGTTTATGTTGTTCTGTATAATCGCAAACAGTTCTGCTAGATTAACCATTTGCCACACATCGCACACGCAACTCTAATCTGAATCGTGTTTGATTTCACCGCCAACATTTTGTATCTTTTTTGATGGTTTTATTACATCACTGTTTGTGATTAATGCATCGCACACAGTTTCATCGAAGGGTCTCTGATTGGGCTGTCGCGTTTGGACCAACCTGTAGTAGTGGTAGTATGTGTGATATGTGCAGATGGAGTAAGTCTTGATAGTTAAGACAAAGGTTTTGTTCTAGTAGCTGAAATAATTTTGTAGCCTTTGCTCATTTTAGTTTAGACAACCAAGACTTGCCATGGGACTGTTTTTAAATGAAATGATATTAACCAAGAATAACTATGCAAAAGAGAAAGTCTTTCAAGACTTGGGAGTTGAGAAAATTTAGTGGAAGTGATGTTTGAATTGCTCAACCCCATGTTGTTAATTTTAATAGACTTAATTGCACTTGTGGATTAAATTGTCTAGAGGAACTTGGTTGAAGGGTGAATGAGATTATGCCAAAAATTTGTGTTGTATCTCTTACATGGTGCTGCAGCTCCTTACTGGTGCTATAGCCAAATGAACGATCCACCAAGAGCGATATCTTGGATTTCGGCTATGAGTTAGTTACCGTACGTAGTGGTAACACTACAAATGCATATTATTCGGCTTTCTCTTGAAATGGTATGTATGTGGTAAATAAAAAGGAACCAATCAAAAGAGCTCACAAGAGACATATATCAGAGGTCCATAGTTCCTAAACATTAAGCCACTGTGAAAACCTATGCATGATCACTTAGTTGGGATAATCCCTTCATGTGACAATCAAAGTTCCGGCACACAATGATTGAAATAAAGTGCTTAAGATCCTTGAGGAGGAAATGATTGTGGGTGTGCTTAAGAGCATTAGAGCATCATATTTTACTACATGCTTTCACTCCCTAACCTATGTTTTATTGGCTCTATCTAAAGAAAAACTCTTCTGTGCATTCCTGGCAAGCAAGTGTTGTCTAGAATAAATAGAATAGAGCGTTGCAAAGTTGTTTTATCTAGTAGATCAAGAATTTGTATTGATTATATTTGCTACACTAACACTTGCACTATAACCAAGCCACTGCTACAACTATTCTATGTTTTCATGTCAAGAAGCGGAGGGATATCTAGGCTTACCGGTCGTAAGTGAACCAAAACCTTCTTATTATTTCGCTTTAAACAACTGAGTTCCTTATGATTTGGATTTATCTTTATGTTGCTCGAGGACGATCAAGTTTAAGCTTGGGGGAGTTGATGAGTGATATTTTTACATTCATTTCACCTTTGTTTAAACCGAGATATTCAATTAAAAAGAGATACTCGCTCTGATGTTGGTACTAGTGACTAATGAATGCAAAGGATTCCACGAATCCTCTCTTTGACGTGTTTCCTTAGGAAATGGGCTAAAAAGGAAGAAATCACGTGTGGAAATGGAATGGAAGGAGAATGCGGGAGGAAGGAATCACCAGGAGACATCTGCGCGAAGACATCACAAAAGACGGCATTCGATACGGGCGCGAGCACCCATATGAGCACCTGTATGGCATGAATTTTTATGCAGGACTCCTGCTGGTCAAGATGTTATTTGGACACACCCCCCACTTCGATCCGTAACAAGCACATCTCGACAGGTGACTTCTAGCGCAGAAACTAATATCTTATTTGATCCCATCGCAAATACAAGGTCGTAAGCATAAGACCTCATACTTGTACCTCTTTTATTATAAGTGTTTGAATCACTATTTGCTTGCTGATCCGGTCAAAACCTGGATTAGACACTTTGACAAAAGCTTGCTTGAGACCATCCCTTCAAGGGAATCTTCCTCTCGTAGGTTCGATAACCCATGGTCATCTCTGGGGAAATAGGTGCGGGACTCTTTTCTTTTCCAATACCGGATCAATAAAAAGGAGATATCGGTGATTCCAATGATACACCGAAGGATCCACTAGGGTTCTTGATGTTGCAAATGATGATGATGATGATGATCAAGTGGATGATGATGACGATGGTGATGACGTCGTCCTCTTCCATGCTGAGAAGGGTCCCCTCCTTCTCCTTGCCAATCCATCCTCCGGATGAACTCCGAGGCTAGGGTTCTGTCTTCTGGAAGAATTTCTGGTGTCTCTGGGCATCTCATCCATGATCCGATTCGACGGGGTGAAAATACTTGATCCGGTGGCGGCGCCTACCATATGACCGCTCATATGGGTGCTTGCACTCATATGGAACACTGTCTTTCAGGCTGAAAGCACGACGACGTCCATTCCTGTTAGAATCGGGGCTCCAGGTACCCAAGAGGTTCGAACTCTGGGGTGCACCTGTTCCTACCGCCCTACTCTACCTTCAGCTAACCACGATGAGGCTATGACGTGAGCGAGCTAGCGGGAGCAAGCTAGAGATAGTGCAGTTACCCAGGTTCGGGCCACCTTGCGGTGTAAAACCCTACTCCTGCTTTGTGGTTGGGATTGCTAGAGAGAAGAGTACAATGGTGTTGCTCTTGCTCCTCCTTCCTTCTCCATCCCCAGCGGCACCCTGCCCTCCTTTTATATCCTGCCTCTGGTCCTCTTTCCCCGAAAATACTTGGCGGGAAGTGTGGCCACAACGGCCAGTTTGAAGGGGGACAGGGGCGTAGTGTATGCCAACTAAAGGTTGTCTTCACCTGCAAAGCTACCATCCATGACGTGCCGGTGGGCTCAGTGATGACCTCTGCCCTGGCGCGCCCGTCGTCTTGGTCTCCTTGCACCGTTTAGGCAACCTTTGGGGGCTGCTTTGGGAGCCAGTGCGTTGGCCTTCCTCCCTTAGCACGAAAAAGGAAAGCCTCCACATCCACGCCTGCTGGCACGGCCTCTGGCGCCGTTCGTTATCGCGTGCGTCACTGACCTGAAGGCGCAGGACCGCGCGACCCCGCTGAACCACTCTTGACTTGTTCACCTCCACCATGGGATGGGAGGCAGCCTCGGGGGACCGCCTCGTGAGAGGGCCTTGCGAGGCTCCTGGTGGCGCTTGCTGACTTGTGACCTGCGAGGAGAGGAACTCATGAGGGTCTTGCTTATGAAGTCTAATAGTGGGCCATCTGCTGGGCCCAAGATATGCGCTGCGCACTGGGCCGCAGACAGACGGGCCTGGGTACCCCAAGTCCCACGGACCCAACAGTAGCCCACGGGCCTACGACACGCATAACTCTGCCTGTGGGTGAAACGGCGCGGGCCCCAACCGCCTGCGGGCCAGGTTCAACGCGTGGCGCATGATGGAACGTGGGGCGCCCACTTCCCATGACGCCTCGGCAACCGCCCAGGCTGACATAAAGCCTACCCACGCACAGCACGAGGCCATCATTACCACCTCATCTTGCATCTACCTTCATGCGCTTGCGCTTAATCGCCATGCACGACCCCTCGTGATCCAATCTCAGGCGCGGCCTCTCCCCCACCTTCACTCAAAACTCAACGATGCTCGAATGGTGCCCACCGGCAAGAAGGTGAAGCCGATTACTCCGGCCACGAGCCCGTCCGCCGCTGGGGTGGCGCTCCTGTGCTCCTCTGTCACCAGCGCGGATGACCTGGACCCGGTGCTCCCGATGGTGGCTGGTCACTGGTACAGCGAGGTGCTATACAAACAGTTTTTAACCCCTTTCCGCGACAACATTTTAAACCATCGCCTAGTGAGTGTGGGCGATAGGGGGGTCCTTCCCACACGACCCAGAAACCGTCGGGGATAGGGAGTAGGAATGCATACATTTTCTAGAACAAAGCGTATGCGATGCCCGCTCCTATCCCAGACGCTATTTTTCACACAACTGTTTGGGATGTATCTAATATCCCAAATGCTCCATCCTTGCTACTCATGTGTGCTGGCATTACCATCGCAGTCGGTATTTTGTGGTGCTACGTTTACGATGCGCGGCCCATCACAAACAGTTCACGATTATAGAACGTGTATGATAATCAGACAATCACACACATTCACTTTTGCCGAACTGTATGCGATAACTAATTAAGAAGATTAGCTAATCATCGTACGAGTGTCAGATAGGATTACGAAACATCAGACCATCGTAACAGTGTCGTACATGATAACTATCGCACACGCTATTCTATGGTGCAACGTTTACGATGCGTCCCACATCAGAAATAGTTCAGGATTCTAAATCATGTACGATAAGGCAACGATCACAAACAGTTAGTTTGCTTGCACCGTTTGTGATATTGTCTGACATCACACATGATTTGCAAACGGCAACTGTGTGCATGCTCGCACACGTTTTCTCTCTATGTACATCGTGTCGAATTATGGTGTATATCACACACGTTTGTGTTTTACCGACCGTGTGCGCCGTAACGACCTGCAGAGCATAATTTCATCCTAATTTAATTGCTGCTATTCAAAATTGTACCAATTTGAATTTGAAAGTATGCTATAGATTTATTCATATCCATCAGGTTCAAACAACCAATGCATTATTCGATTCCCAGGTACATATGTTCAAGAATAACATAAGCACCAAATAAAGAATGATGAACCAAAGTTGAAAGGTGAAGCGGAATGCCCATATTGTGCCCTCCTCGATGCCTATATTCACTTGTACTATTAAAGGCGGTAAAGAAAGAGGCGAAATACATTTTGGTTGCTGAAAAAGGTGAAGCGGAATGGCCATATTGTGGCCTCCTCCATGTAGAAGGCACGCACGACTCCAGTCCAACCCCTTGTGATGGCCGACCTCCCATCCTTCACTGTCTTCATGAACACATCTAGATAGTCATCGTGTTCTGGTAGAAATACTTTAACCTTTGCATGCCCACCAATCATGTAGTTTGAGAGGTAATCTTGAGTAAACTGCTTAGGGAACCACTGCAAAGGAAAAAGATTCAGACATTGTCATCTAACACAACTCATTATGGGCAGTAAAAAGAAGGCTGCAGAGTTCTTACTTACCATCCTGCAGCTTGCTGTTGTCTTGGATAAAGTGTAAACAAATAGTTTAATTGCCATCTTTTGACCCATTTTAGTAACAATCTTTATCAGCTTCCTCACTTGATGCTGGTTCATCAATATCTCATTGCCCCATACGAAGAAAGGGTCGAAGCACGGATCTTTACCAATGACATGTGTACCTAAAAGCACCAAGTTAATATTAGAAGATAAACAACAATTGCACAATGATGTAGTACAATTGCACATGTGTACCTAAGAGCACCAAGTCGATGTCGGGGCCATTGCGCCTATCAGACTGGCGGCAGGTTTCGCGGCGTTATTCGATGGTGACGTGCGCGTCCTCCCTCCGCCCGTCTTCTAGGACTCGTCGCTGGTCTCGATGTGCCTAGAGATCAGACGAAGCCATCGATACGTTGTCAGGTTCTTGGCCGCGTGGCTCTGGTTGTGGTCCCTGCGATGGCTGCCGCGGAGAGGATTGCACCGTCGGGGTGGCCCCTTCGGTACGGCCAGTGGCTCGGGCTATTGTCACCGCCTGTGGAGGCCATGGCGGGCCTCCCCGCTGTGATCCTCCCGCCTCCGTGAAACCAATCAAGGTCTAAATGGTGGCTCTCCACTCATCCATTTGATCGGCTATCGGCAGAAATCTTAACAGGAGCTGGGCCCGCACCATGGCTTCCGAAGCGGTGCTCGGCATAGACGACAACGTAGATCGTGACGTCGCCTGGCATCTGACGGTGCCGGTAGTGACGGCGTCGTGCTCTAGTCGTCGTGAGCCGGTCGCCAGGGTGGCCTGGCAATGAGGTGGATGCGCTTGGGGATTGGCGACCCCATTCGGTGCATCGTCTCGGCTAGCTTGTCCTGGGGGTGGCGCGTGCCCGGTAGTCGCACCCATAGCGGGGGTGGCCAGAGGGTTGCGGGTCACCCCAGAGCGAGCGCCATCGCTGCGGCTGCGTTCCTCAGTGGGGCAGAGAGGTGGAGATGGAATAATCTCTCCACCCGCGTCCTATGGAGCATGGCCGCTGGGATGCTGTTGACGCTGTCTTTCTCTGGCGCCTCCCGCTCCTGTTTTGGCCGCAGGGGGAATGGCGACGACGCCGCCTGCGCCGGACATGTCCCCCGCAGTGCCACGTCCCCGTGCACCTCCGTAGCCCCCACGACATCAGTGGCTGCATGCGAAGGGGCCTTCGAGGTGGACGGACGAGCTACAGCACAGGTCTTTTTCTTGGGCGCCATGGATGATGAAGCCGTTGATGAAGAAAACGATGATGAAGATGATGCGCTGCTTACACCCTCGGGTTCGCACAAGCGCTTCCCCCAACCTGGCGCGCCAAAGATGTCGTGGTATAACACGGCCACCTATGGGACCATCGGCCCCTTGTGGTTCGGCAAGGGGGAAGAGCACATTGCACAAAGGGCGGAGAGCGGAGAGCAGCACGGCAGCGATGACACGAGCAATTTTTACCCAGGTTCGGGCCACCGCGAGGCGTAAAAACCTACTCCTGCTTTGGTGATTTGATGAAAGGACCGTGGTGGAGACGCAGTGCTCTAGCGCGGCAAGGTTGCCTTGGGACGAGAGCAGCTACGAGCGTATGAGTGTACGGGGGTTCGAATCCTTTCTAAGGTTGCCACGGCCCTCCTTTTATAGGTCAAGGGGTCAAAACAATGGCAAATCAGTCATTACGTACTGATTGGATAGCAAACAGTGCTATCATACCTAACTTTGTAGACAGGACAAGGCACATTAAATGCACTGCTTAGTGTCACATAGTGGGTGTAGCCCGGCAGCCTTGCCGCGCCATTCAGCCACCTTCTCGCCTCTCTGCGTGACACATCTCCTTAACGGGTGTCACTTAGGGGTGATCTTCCTCAGAAATGGCTGCCACCTGCCAAATAACAGCCACTTAATCACTTGGGGGCTCAACACCGCACCGATAGGTGACTTGCATTGCTGTCAGGTGGAGCGGTGGCGCCTTGGCGGGATAGTCCACCCTCGGCATCCCCGGCAGGCTTGTCGGGCGAGTCTTGAGACTTGTCCTTTGGGTGTCCTCGACCCCGCCAGGCTCGCCTGCCCGGCAAGGGAGGTTTTCCCTCAGTGATATCTTGCTCACTTGGTTGTTCTTGGTCTTCTTGATCCACCCTATGATTTCTCAAAGAGCTATCTCTTCGGCTTGGTCTCGTCTTGGATGTTGCAACCTTGCTCTTGAGCCTGTGTACAGTCCGGGCAGCACACGCCTGGGGTTTGTTGCACCGACAACCACGGTTTGGTAGGCACACGGCTTTCGTGAATGAACCGTCTGCTATTTGAAAACATTTACATCAATCGTTTGAATGAAAACATGAGTTCATCGTTTCGCCTCGAATTTTTTTCCACGGTAAGCAATCACTGTTGTACCCTAAGGTTCGATTTTCTGGTGCATTTGAGATCTCGTTTGCTATATTTGAGCCATTTTTTTCATTTAGTATATACATATATATATTATATATATATAACCATGTCGCAACTACAGGTGGGTGTTAGCAAGATCATTTGTGTGTCGCTTTGCAAGTTTTCATTCATTGTCCGAGAAACGGGAAAAAATCAAACATTTCGGCCGCAGGGTGAGGCAAGAGGCGTAGGCCTTGTTGGTATTTTAATTACAGGAAATGCATATAGAGTCTGGAAATAACATGGATCTTTACCCCATACGAAGAAAGGGTCGAAGCACAGATCTTTACCAATGACATGTTTACCTAAAAGCACCAAGTTAATATTAGAAGATAAGCAACAATTGCACAATGATGTAGTACAACACTCCCTCCGTCCCATTATATAATATCTTATAACATCCAATATACTCACATATTGGATGAATTAACATCTTATATTATGGGCCAGAGGGAGTTTATTGCATTTTTACAAATTATCGGCTGATTAATTGTTGCTGTGTTTTTGTTGCTGCTGCTCTTCTACGTATATCTAGACATCATTAGAACATTAATGTAACACTCTTCCTTGTTGCTATGTAGCCTAGGATTGCATATTTAGATATTTAGTACAGTGCATGTTGCTATGTAGCTTCAGATATATTAGGTATGGTCCTAGTTAACCTACCGATAAATAGGTTATAGATATTCTCAGTTCAAAGCCTGATTCACTGATTAGTCCCTTATCAGCCCCCGGCCTATATGGTACCAGCTACCGATATCCTGAATAGTGAGTATATATAAGCCATGGGATGAAACTAACCTCGATGGAAAACAGCAGTCGTTCCCAAAATTATCCTGTGTAAGTACATTGGGAGGCATGTTAAGCACAACAGGCTAAACATCAACCAAATATATCCATGGCAGACAAAATAAGCTCCAAACGATAGCTTCAGTGTGTAGGTTTAAGCACGCTAGTTAAGCAAAACAAGAAGTGGAAAGGTGTGCTAACTTCAACAGGCCTAACATTTAACAACAAGCAAATATAGTCATTCAAACTGGTACTGTGCCGGTCTAAGTACACTTGTTATTGTTAAATAAAATGGAAAGTCATGTTAACTACAACATGCTTAATAGCAACCAAATGTAGTCATTCATAGTGGTATTATTGAAACTGGTATTGATGAAATTGAACTGCACAGTTCATACTTGCACATATAGAACATCATGTTGTGAATAACTGGAATAAACAAGGCATACTACAAACAACCATAGATAGCATTTGAAACTAGGCATATGCTAACTACAAACAACCGAACAACCAAAAAACTTTAAAAGAGGCATATGCTAGCTATAACAGCCTTAACAGCAAGCAAATATATGCATTGCTATCGGTATGTTTAAAACTGGTATTGATGAAAATGTAGTGCACAGTAAATAGTTGCACATATAGAGCATCACATTGTGAACAACTGAAATAAACAAGGCATGATGCAAACAACCAAATATAGCAATTAAAACTGGACATATTCTCACTACACTACAAAAGGGACTCGACAAAACAAATCATGGGTTCCCCCCTGTGAAGAGGCACGGCAAAACAAATCATGGGTTTCCTCACTTGTCATAGATGGGCTCGTTCCCATGGGAAGAGCACGGAACCTGGGTGTGCTCCATGTTGTCGCAGATGGCTCGTTCCCTTAGGAAGAGCATGGCTGTAGGGTGCCCTCCCTGATGTCGTAGATGGGCTCTTTCCCCTTGGAAGAGCCGGAGAGGGTGCCCTCCTCGTGGTCGCCATCGATGAGGTCTGATTTGGCAGCTATGGATCCCAAGCCAGTGTCGCAGAATGTGTCCTTCAGAAATAACAAAAGGGGCTCGATGGCGATGTAGGATGGCAAATTCTTGACAGCGAGCCACAGGAGATCAGCGGCGGGACCGTGGATGAGATCGATGGCGGTTGAACCCGAGGGGTTGGGGATGGGCCACTTAACCTATGACATAGCCCGCATCAGGCCATCGTTGTTGATGACCTCGATGTCGTAGCCGACGTCCGCGACATACCCGCATACTTTAGCCCACTGATTGAGAGCCTGCGGCCAGTAATGGTCATCAGCTTCCTCGGCGGCTACCTCGGCGACGTCGGGCGAAGAGGCCGCGATACACCTCTTTTGGGCCAGTCGCTTCTCGAGCTCTATGGGAAGCGTAGTCGGGCTTAGGCTGCAACGCTCTGGAGTGGGGGATGGGGATGGGGATCTGTGGGAAAGGGGGCGTTCGGCAGGCGTCATCTAAGAAACTCAAGGCGGCTAGGGTATGGAGATTGATGGGTAAGCTGCACGGGCAAAGCGGCTGATGTCGACAATGGAGGCCATACGGCGGCGGTGACCTTGCCAGGGTTTCGAGCGAGGGGGGGTTGTGGTGTGTGGTGTGTGTGTGTGTGTGTGTGTGTGTGTGTGTGTGTGTGTGTGCGCGCGTGGAGTTTTTGGGGTGTGTGTGTGTGGAAGGGGGGTGTTTGAGGAAATGACACGGCTACTGAAAATTTTATTACATGGGAGTAAAATGCCGGGGCTATTGAAAATTTGGATGATGCATCGTACACGGTCCCGAGATAACAACCGTGTGTTATCAAACAGAAAAATCCTCCTGTCGGGTAGATATTTTTGAGGGATGCAGGCGGGAGCGGGAACAACAAACATCACACACGGTCGAAACATAATACCCATGTGTTATCAAACAAAAAAAACCCTGCAGGCGGGTAGATATTTTTGAGATTGCGAGGGAAGCCTCATGGAGCCCAATGTACTATGCTGATGTGAGTGACAGTGGCACCGGTGTGGCACACGGGTAGTGTGAGTGAACCGTGTCTCTTGTGTCATCCGACTTGTCTAATGTTTATAAATTTGGCGAAAACAATGCGGGAAAGGGTCAGAACACGAACACACTTGCATGTGGACCAAAAATATGAATGAAAATGATGGTTTGATGTTCAAATACCAAATGCACAACTTCGATGTGGCACCTTTCTCGGAAAGCGCACGGTATTGCTTGCCCCCCCCCCCCTCGTGTCGGCAGGAGTGGAATCCTAGCTATGAACGCATGCCCCCAAATCGCTAGGTCTAACATATCACCCTACCGTAACACTAAACCTATGGGAGTCCATCATGGTCAAACCATGCCCCCCTTTCATTTCCAGTGAAAGGTGAGAAATGTGTGCTTCTGGCGCGAGATGGGGTGAGACCACATATGAACCACCTGCGGGTAGCTCGACTATATGTATGAAAAAGGTGGTGTCATATTTAAATACCCAATTCACAACTTTAATGCGGCACATGCCTCTCAAATTAATAGGACATCCCCGACCCCACGGAGGTTCACCTATCAAAGTGCGAAGTAGCAGTCCCCCCCCCCCTTTAAACACAGACACACACACACACACACACTTTCAGTCGGCATGAGAGGGCATCTCACCAAGATGTAAAACAGACCAAGAAGAACCCATCTTGGCCGTACAACCTCTTTCTTGTTGTTGGTCAAAGTGATGGACGTCCACACGACCCCAGAGATGGGATAGCTCGCCAATAATCACGCAAGTAGCTAGTGCCCCAAGACAACCACAGCCTGCATGTGGCCCAAACATATGTCTGGATCAGTGTTGATGTTTGAATACTCAATGGAACAAAACTTTGATGTGGCACCATGCTTTGGAACCAGAAATCCCACACGGAGCGAGGGTTAGTTGATGATGCGTTGTATATATGTATGTCACACCACGCTTCGAGCCGATGATGGGGATTCATATGCATGCATATGTACATATGCGCTCAAACTTAGGTCTGGAATCTCACCATGACCTACTACAATAACACGAACCAAAGAAGAAGAATCCACCATACATGGTAACCTATCTCATTGTCGGTCAAAGTGATCATGGATGTCCACATGGGCCCACGAATATATAGGCTTGCCACCGATAACCACATGAGGGACAGTACCGTTCGAAGACAGCCACTGCATGCATATGTATGTATGGAGCTGATGCATGCATGTTGTTTGAATACCATGCACAACATTGATGTGGCGCGTTGCATCGAATATCGTACAGTCCCCACACAGAGCGAGATCGGATCATGACATGTCGTGGTACGCTGCCCCTCCCCCCACTGCCCACTTTGACTCGGTGGGAGGGATTCATGTGTACACATGCATATGTGCTCAAACTATATCATGTCATCCCAGAGCATGACCTATATACCGTATTATAAACAAAAAAAATAATCCCCTCCTAAGTCAAATTAAACTCTCTCGATGTGGATCAAAGTAGTGATGGACCAAGCGGGCCCACAGATGGAAAGCATTGATATCGCTGGTAACCACGTGAATGGGTGCCAAAGGACAACCGCCATCGCTTTGCATGTGGGCCAAACATATGTATGGAGGTGTGTGTGTGGTTGTCATGTTTGAATACCCAAAATGCACAACTTTGATGTGGCACATGCCTCGAAAACCGTAAAGTCCCCACACAGAGCGAGGTTCATGAAGCGTAGTATATATGCTGGTCCCCTCCCCCCTCTTCGACGCATACTATATGCTCCTACCGTAATACGAACAAAAAAGAACCCTCCTTGATGGTGAAATTAATTAACCTCTCCCAATTGATGTAGGTCAAAGTGATGCATGCATATGGACGACGACCTTGCAGGCCCACAGATGGAAGCGTCACACGTGATTGTCCTAGGATAACCAACACCTGCACATGCATGTGGCCCAAAGAGGTGTTGTGTGATGTTTGAATAGCCAATGTACAACTTTGATGTGTCACGTGCCTCGGAAACCGAAAAGTCCCCACACTAAGTGAGGTGTGATCATGGACGCGTACGTAGTATATATATGCTGGTCCCCTCCCACCTCTTCGATGTGTACTATATACTCCCACCGTAACACAAACAAAAAAGAATCAACCTTGCTGGTCAAATTAACCTCTCTGCCGGCTGTAGGTTGAAGTGATGGACGACGACCTCGTGGGCCCACAGAAAGCGTCACACCCGAGTGAGTGTCGTGTAGGACAACCACCGACTGCATGTGGCCCAAACATGTATGTATGAAAGGGTTGTGTAATGTTTTAAATAACGAATTCATGACTTTGATGTAGCACTTGCCTCACAAAACGGCCACACGGTGGCTCACGACTCTTAGTGTACTGCCAGACCCCCCCCCCCCCAAGACGCACACACACAACTACAATGCATGTTAAAATTTTCCGCAGTGAACATATGTTACCAAAGGAGGGACGTTTTAATTTTGAAAAAAAAACAAAGATCATTAAGACGTTTTGGTACATTGATTGATTTTATAGGGGTATAATGTGCAAGAATCAAATTTGAGCTACATGCACACGTGACAGTGCACCTAAATGGATTGGAAAAACAAATGTGTGTCACTAGGTGCATGTTTACTCCCCGTGCAACAAATTTCAAACATTGAGAATCTTGATTTTCAAAATCTAGTAGTACATCCAAAACTTAGTTGAAATTCTTGAAACTTATCGTGTTGTCATATCGACACCAATACACAGTGGTATTATACTTTTTTGTCAAATTTGAGACAAGTTATGATGTAATTTTTATCTTCTTACAAACGGGAGATTATTAATAATTGGAAACCAATATCACAAACGGATAATTTATTTGAACTGTGGGTGTTAGACCAACAATGGATATGTGACATGCTTCGGTTAAGCAATAAAGCTGCAACATTAATCATCAAAATAGAAAAACAATATACTTGCCACCACGTGTCCCGTGTGCCATGCAAGCAGGCGTGAGTTGATGGGACGCATGTGAGAAGTCCGCCACGCAGGCAGACCGGGAGGCATGCGTGCAGGTGTGTGAATTGACGGGAGGCATGCTTGCTATGCAGTGTCATCAGGAGGAGTGCGAGTAGCTGTGTGAAATGATGGTAGGCATGCCAGCAGTCCACTATGCAGGCTCACCGGGAGGCGAGCCAGCAGTTTGACCGCCACCCGCCTCTCTCCCACTACTCCATATTAATGACGCGCCCGAGCCGCCGCACCACCCATCCTCGCCACACACACAATCCTCTCTCTCCGCTTGCATCCTCGACGCCGCTCTCAGTCCTCAAAGCCGTCAGTGTATGAGGATGCCGCCGAAGCGCCCCATCGGAAGGAGTGGTGACACTGGGGCTGCTAAAGCACCGGAGCACGGTGTGAAGATGGAGAGAGAGGTTTCCGTCGCTGCCGATGAGGTATCGCTGTACCTTGACATCATCGATGGTGTTGTGCTTCCATAGCTGGAGCTGGAGGTCCACACCGACTCTAGCGACAACTCTCGTGACGACTCGGGAGATGACTCCGATGACGAGGGACAACCATTTAGTCATCTATACCCATTTATGTGTCAAATACATCCTAGGGTTTCTCTGGTTACTCCTACCTCCCCCTTTTTGGAATAGAAATCCAATGGTTATGTTCTCTCAATCCATGAAATCTACGAAAGTTTCGTTAGATCTGTATAGTGTATTGATTGTTTGAATGGTACAAATGATAAGTGATTAGTTGTTTCATCTGTGCAAATGATTTCTATTAATAATCCGACTAGGGTTAGTGTTCATGCTAATAATTCCTAGCCAGGTCTTGACAATTGATTTTGAATTACCTACATATATGTTTATGCCTTTTTTTTCAAGTTTGGTTTGTACATAGACGATTGTGCTTAAAAATCGAACCATAATCTTTGGATATGTCTAAAAAATAGCCATAAATTCCTAATCCTACTTTACGACATGTAAAAATTGATTTGATGCCAAATTTTGGCAACTGCCAAATGTTCACTAGAGATTAGTTTGTATTCCAAATTTGACACCACATTTTTTTACTATACATGTAGGTGCTATCTGACGATGTCGACAGCGAGGATAAGATGGCCAGAGGAGGTACAAGAGGCAAATCATCAGGGAGCTTTATGTGGGAATGCATAACAAATGTATTAGGGCCTAGAACTGGGGCTTTCGATGCCCATTTTGCAACCAAAAGCTTCATGATGCATATGAAAGAGTTCTGGCGCATGCAAGAGGATGAGCTGTTGGCTCATTCTGGCAAAAGTATTCTCGCAGGGTGGCGCCCACCATGTACGCTGAGTACCTGGAGAAGCTTGAAGATCGTGCCGGGAGATGAGATGAGATGTGGGATTGAAATATGTATGGCTATGTAGTGTCTTAATTATATGTGTGCTTGGGTATGCATAATGACGGTTGAGCTATATATGGTTGAACTATGCTTGTGTACGACTTATTATCTATGCCCGAGTATGTTTAATCTATGTTTATTACTTATGTCTAAATGTGGGATATGGATGCACTCAGTTCGGTTGACGGAATATTATGCATATTAGGGTGAATATTTAGCGTGGGTAAATATTTCAGATTCAACCGACGAAGGAAAACTGGAACCACCCTGAAACATGGTTATTTTCCCAAATTGAAACTGTGTGCAATGACTTTCATTTTCCCATTACATCAATCACCCATAGTTGGCTCTAGCAAACCGTTGCCTCCCAAACTCTTTGTGGCACAGAAAAACCTCACCACCCAATTCAAAAAGGAAAAAAGAAAACCCTCACCACCCAATTCAAAAAGCAAAAAATAAAACCCTCACCATCCCCACGTCACAAAAACCCTCACCCCACCTGCCACCCCCTCCGGTCCCCATTCACACCTGCCCAAGCTCCTCCACGACTCTGCATGGCACCGCCTATCGCCGCGGCAACCACTTAGCTCGACACCTGTCGCTGCTGCCAGGCTGCCGGCAAACCCCATCGCATTTCGCCACTTCTGCTTGCCGCCGCCTATCGCCATCGACTTTCATGACGCCGCTCGCCGTCGACCCAGCTCCACCCGACTGGGGAATCCGTGGTATTGAGGGTTTTTTCTCATGGACAACAAGGTAACTAATTTACTGAGATATTCTCTCATCTCTTATCCCAGTTCCTCTGCCTCCTTTAATCGCCGGGCCGAAATCACCGTGAATTCATTTTTATTCGAGCTGATTTGAGGGTTTTCTTTCATTCATAGAGTGTACAGTGCGCGGACACATCAGGACTTTGCGGCCTCGGCCAGACATCCATGGAGTTCCATCTCACCGTACCAGATGACTTCAGGATGCACACGGTATGTTCGATCTCACCCTACATCGGTTGGCATGGCCTACTTTCCTGAACATATACTATATATTGCTACATTTGGATAAAAGGTGCCACATGCAGCATATACATCAAAGGGGATTTTTTTTCCTCTTCTTTCTATATTAGGCAAATTAATAATGTATTGTTCTTTTGATTACTCTCATATTTCCATGACATCATGGTTACACTATCTGTTTAATTATAGATTTTTGTCCTGTGATTTCAATTTTTGTACTGTTCTCAATTTTGCCCATATTTGCATGTTACCATATTCTTTAACAATCCTACCATTTTCTGCAGCACATCCCTTGCTTTGCAACAGCATCTGTAGTACACAATCTTGCCCTTTACATAACTCAAGACTGCAGGGATGTCATACTGAACACAAACCATGGATTAACAATCGTTGCTTCTGTAAGACTTGATGAACATGGTCACTTCTATTTTGGCATAGGCCTTTGGACAGAAATTTCTAAGTTCTATGTACTGAAAGCTGGCACTAAAATTGCACTACACATAAAAGAGCCTGGTCATGAGATATATGCTAACTTCCCCGACGATATCATCCGTCCATAGTTTGTTCGAAGTAAGTGTTCTTTTCAAGAATCTGCATGTTGACTTACCTAGCAATATCAAAGGAATTGTGTAGTATTTAAGCAACCAATTTTTATTCCATTTTCTTACTCTATTCCTACCTACTAACTTCTAGTTACCAATACACTTTTCTTTTGCCCTATTTTAACTAAATATTCCCTGTACTCCCACTTCTATCAGAAAGCGCCGCTGACGAGGAGACTCCGGAGGTGGAGAACGAGGCTGCAAACAAGCAGAGGCGGGTCGAGCAAGAACCAGAAGCGACCACAGCAGGCCTAGACTTCATCAGCAGCCTCCCCGATGATATGTTGATAGTCATCATCTCCCTCCACCCTATCAAATATGGGGCGCGGACAACCGTCCTTACCCAGCAGTGGCGCCCCCTATGGCACTCCACCCCTCTCGACCTCATCGACGCCCACGAGATCTGCCATGGCTATCGCAAAAGCTTTGATGCGTTCTCCTAGTTCCTCCGCAGTCACCATGGCCCAACCAGAGGCCTTAGGATGGGCAAGTTCCGTTCCAACAGCAAGGACCGAGCCAAGCTTTACGAGTGGTTCTGATCCCCCGCCCTAGATCAGCTCGAGGAGCTTAGTTTTAGTGATGGGCATACGCGCTCGCTGGCAACGTCTGCGCTCCGCCTCGCGCCCACGCTGCACATCGCCAAGTTCATGAACTGCCATTCCCCCCCTAATGACTCGCCCGCTCTTATTCTACCATGACTGAAGCACCTCGAGCTCGTCACCGTCTGTCTCCCAAAGGATGACATGGAGGGCCTGCTCCACGGCTGTACAGCACTGGAGTACCTTCGTCTTCAGGCGATCAATGGGTTGAGTAGCTTCCACATCAGCTCCATGACTCTTCGGACTATTTATGTGTGTTGCTGGTGCTGCAACAAGACATCACAAAAGGTGTACCACAGTATGGTCATTGAGGACACACCTTCACTTGAGATATTACTTGTAGTTGATCAAGAAGGTCCAACAAGAATCAATGTCATTTCTGCGCCGAAATTGACAGTGGTGGGCTACTCATGTGACAAATACTCTGAACTTGTTATTGGATCCACACCCGCCTAGGTACAACAGTCGCCTTCTACCTCTCCTTTTTGAAATTAACATTATTTCTAATTTTGAACATGTATGTTCGTCTGTCATCCAGAAAATGATTCTGACAAGCTTGATCCCGAATCTGCACACAGTGAAGGTCTTGGCACTAGAATCTATCGGCCCCAACCTGGACCAAGTTGTCATTTTCCTAAGATGCTTTCTGTCCCTAGAGAAGCTATATATCGAGGTGATGTTCCTTTCCTGTTAAATGTTAACCATAAGGGAGTTCAATTTTTGACACCTTTTCCCAAGTTTACAATGACAATGTACTACGATTTCTGAAGGAATTTTGGAGGATTTCAGTACATACATGTTTTCCCCCCATATTGGTTGCTTGATTCATATGGTTACAATCCATAAGCATTTCTCCTTTGGATTCATCTGTACTAGTTTCCTTAGGGAATTTTTCATCCACTCCAACCTCTTGTGAAGAAGGCTACATTTTTCTAGATTGTAATCAAATGCCCATGTTAATCATGTCGGATCGAAGATGGCACGTTAGTGCATTTTACAAATCCTGCAAACCAAATAGGCATGTGGTAGTGTTCAAAACTGCATGTAGGCACTAACACGTTTTCTTCTTTTGCAGATAAGATTAGGCCCGGTGGTGGATAATGTTATACAATATAATAATCACACCGAATGCCTAGATATGCATCTCTCAGAAATTACTTTGAACTCCTATCGAGGGACATTACCAGAGATTATATTCGCCAGGTTCTTTGTTGTCAGAGCAAGGCTGCTGAAGGTAATGAGGTTTGCCCTACATTTATTTTGCAAAAATGAATGGTTCGTTGATCAGCGCCGGCGGCTGTGGCAGAATGGAAAAGGCTCCGAAAAAGCTGAATTTCATTTTGGAACTTCAGCTGACAAAGTAATCGGAAGTCATTGTGTCAACCCCATACATGACTTCTCAGTGGCTGGTCCCTTTTAAAAAATGATGAGGTTTTGAAACCAGCCTTACAAGTGGTAATATTAGTTTGAACCTCTCTTATATCCATGTTCAGCTGATCAGTGCGGGCGTTTGCAGCTGAATGAGCTGAATTTCATTTCTAATATCAGTTTGAACCTTGTAATCTTGGAATTTGAGCCATATAACTCTGGAATTTGAACCTTCTAATATTTCGAGCTTTTGTGGTACAATTGTTGAAATGGCATCATATTAGACTCGTATATTGGTAGTACTATTTTGACCTTAATATGCAATGGACTTAGATTTTATTAACCATTCTTGAATGTGTTTCCGTTGTCAATCTCATCGCAAACGATCTGTATAGCTAACTCGACTGCGATCTTTGACATTATTGCACATAGTTGGTTTCTTCAAACGTGTGCCCTGTAGAGCACAGAATTAATTATCGCACTCGTGTGTCCATCATCACCCTTCTGTGTAACTTTGACCTCATCACCCACGGGTAACCTTATGATCAAAGTCATTCCACACACATAGTTTTGACAAAGTTTTTTGCCAATAAACACCCACGATTTGCCCCTCTTCTAGCCAACGTGTGGCCAAACAAGCCAGGCGGGAAGCTTGCATGGTAAACTGCGCGGTTGCATGGGAACAGGCTCACCAACGATACATTTGGTGCCTCTTCGAGCCACGCATGGTCAAACAAAATGCATGTGGGGTGCTCAAGTGTGCACTGGAATCCTCCGATATGAACGTGGTGACAAGACGTGACGATTACAGGCCGACCAGCCCCCATTTATTACAGCGGCCATTTAACCCTTGTGTCTCTTCAACCTTTTGATCGCGCCCCAGTGTTGCGAGAAGCACACCCACCACGACATATTCTTAGAGGGTACCCTGCGCGGATCCAATGGCTCCCTGAGCGGCTGCCAACGACGAGCAGCAGTTCACCATGCATGCCATGGTGAACACCCACAGAAGGTTCACGAAGCTCTCGTGGTGTACACCAATAACACGGTCTGGGTGGAGCACTCCATCCACACCATGGAGCTGTTGCTTGCTGAGGAGAAGTACAAGGTGGTCGGGTTCGACCTCGAATACACCCACGCTTGTGCTGGGTCTAGTCCCAACGTCGCCGTCGCCTCGATGTGCATGCGCAATCATGTCCTCGTCTACCACTACTGCCTGGCCACAAGTCCTTGCAGCGTTTCGCCAGGTTTGTCAACAGCCCCCACTACATGTTCGCTACGGTGGACATCACCAACGATGTAAAGGTGCTCAAGAATTCAGGCATCGCCTCCCAGAATCTTGTCAACATCTAGGGCCAATAGAAGATCTGGGGCAGCAAGAAGCATGAGAAGGACTCACTGGTTCACCTCGCTGAGGTCATCATCGACCCCTGCTACAAAGACATGAAGGATTCCTGCAACAAGGACAAGCGTGCCTGGCACTCGGCCAGGATGGAGAAACTCGGCAAAGTTCACATCGTGTACGTGGCCAAGGAGGCGTACACGAGCTACGAGATGTACAGGAGGATCGTTGACATGAGGAAGTGCCTACTTCCCCAAAACAGTCAGGATCCAGCCGAAAGCAGAGCAATTGCAACCGTCGTCACAACAACATGTAAATGATTAGATGCTTGTTTCTCCAAGTTTAGTATGCATGTAATTGCTTACTTTGGTGTGTGGAAATGTTATGTGTGTAGTCACTTATGTAATTGTATGCTTAATTTGGTTATGCAATGCTGTTTTCTAAGTATATATGTTGATGCTCCGTAGACAGAGCGTAGATGTTGTGCGGACAGAGCAAATCACATCGCACACGGACTAAACAAAGGAACCCGTCGGTGATGATTTCATCGATCACTCACAATTGTATACCAGCAATCGGTTGCTCACAACACACACGGCTTGTTAACAAGAATCGTCTGTGTTGTTATCGGTCTTCCCACACATTTCTAATTACTGACCTGTTTCTCGTGTATCACACACATCTTGTTAAGTTGAACCATTTCTCTTGTGTTGGCTAATCGCAAACAGTTCAACTGAGTGAACTGCATCCCGTATATCGCACACACCTTGATCTGGCTGACTGTTTCTGCTGTGTTGCCTAATCACAAACAGTTCATTTGAGTGAACTGTATGCTGTATATCGCACACACCTTAACCTGTCTGACCGTTTTTGCTGTTGTGCTCATCACAAATAGTTCATTCGAGTGAACTGTATGCCACGCATCAACCGTGTTTGATGTCTCCGCCATCGCAAATGTTTTGTATCATTTTTGATGGTTTTATTACATCTTCATTCGCGATTAATGCTTCGCACATAGTTTCGTTGAAGGGTCTCTGATTGTAGTGTCGTGTTAGCAGCATCCTGCAGTAGTGGGTGACCAAAACGAAGGGCAGGCGACCAAGATCTGGTCGGGCTCACGAGCGCGGATCGGCCTGGGAGAGTCCGCCTACCACTTCTTCCTCCATAGTGTTTTTGCCGGGTTAGTTCCGCCGTTCCCGGAATTCTTCCAGGTCATCCTCTCTCATTACCGGATCCCTGCCCTCCACCTTCAACCAAATTCCATCCTACTATAGGCCGTATTCGACTTCTACTGCGAGGCCTTTATGGGCGTGAGGCCCTCGGTGGTGCTCTTCCACCACCTCTTCAGCCTGCGGTTCGCCGCTGCAAACCAGTGCTCCGTGTGTGTCTCTTTCGTTGTTGTCAAGGCGATGGAAGATGAGGCCATCCGCCCGAAGGCTGGGAAGAAGGTGGAAGGCTACCGGTAGCACTGGGTCTTCATGGACGTGTGCCGGACTAGCCCGCTCCTGATGCTTCCGGTGGACCGGCCTGAGCAGAACCCTGGATGGGGGCACGAGAAGCTCGCCGACCCGAGGGTGGAATAGGTCCTGGAGCAGATGGCTGCGCATTGGGCCATCGGATTGTCAGGGCCGATGATCGTCATGGAGTACTTGCAGCGGCGCTTTGCCCCTCCAGGCACACTCACGGCCCATATGGGGGTACACCAGAGCAAGGGATATGATGAGGTTGCACGTCGGTGACCTGACACCCGAGGAGCTGGACGGGGCATTGGGCGCTCTGCTAGGCAACACCCCCGACGAACCTCCCGAAGATGCGTCTCCACTTTACTGCTATTACGAGAGGCAGGAGCTGGTCACAGTGATGCCCATCTTCGACCAATGGGGGCTCATGCCGGACAACCACGACGGGCCCCATGGAAAACCCCACACGGTGGTGCTAGACCCTAACGATAGCGGCAGCGATGAAGGCTCGGAGGAGACGGTGGGGGAGGTTGATCTTGGCCGTGCGCTGCTGCGCTCCCATCGTAAGCTCCTTTGCGACTTCGAGGACGACGATGCCGCCGACGAGCAGCCCCCGGCGGTGCCCCCTCGACCTGCCGATGCGGCTAGAGGGGCGGGGTCCAACACCGCGGCTGCTCAGCCACCCGCGGCACCCTGGCGAGTCGGCAACCGAGCCCTTGGCGGTCGAGTCCCTCCAGGGGGCTCCCCCGGACCTCAAGGTGGGCGGCAGCATGGCCAGACTCGTTGGGACCGTACCGAGCGTCCTGAGGACGGTGCTGGGGCGACGTACAAGGGCAGCGGCGATGCATTGTCCGTCGTAGAGAAGAAGAGGAAATGGGCCGCCAGAGACGAGTAACTATTCGGGTGTACTCTTGCGCCTCGTGCCTGTAATCCCATACGGCCCGGGCTGACCTCTTGCGTTTGTAGGCATCAGGGCGATGACTAGAAGAAGAAGACAGCCAGGACGAAGGTGACCCCAGGCCCGAAAACGGCGCCGGCGTTTGACCGGAGCCCTGGGGGCGCGGGAAAGCCTCGCGCCATTCTGGCGCCACAACGGGGCGCTCGAGTGCTGAGGAGGTGCCCAGTACCCCTACAGAGCCGCGACAAGGTTCGACCGCCCAGACCGCTGCGGACCGGCCCTAGGTGCTACTCCCCGGGAGCAGGGGCGCGCCCCTCACGGGGCCTGACCTGGAGGAGGGCGCGGCGACGGGGAAGGATGAGGCACCCAAGCCCCCGCCAGCCACTCTCATCACCTTCGCGGAGATCGATTCCGAGCGTGCCATGGAAGACCCTCCGGCCGTGGCTATCCGCGAAGCTCCCGAAGTCGATGCCGCGAGTCCCCTAGGCGTGCCGTGGTGGCTGGAGGGGGGGAACCTCGGAGTCTCCTGCGCCCCAAGCGGACATCGCCGGGGTCTCTCTGACCATGATGACCGCGGCCATCGAGCTGCCAAACCCAGACCGGACCCTCATGCTTCTGAGCTGCAGCGCCTTGCTCAGGCGCGGGGCCTTGTCCGATGCCCAAGCCACGCTTGATCGGGTTGGGGCAGACCTCCAGGACACCGAGGCACGCCTCGCCATGTAGCACCTGAGGCTCGTGGCCTAGTGGCTCCAGCATGACGCTGCCGCGAAGGTGGCCAGGTGCCAGACAAAGGCTGCCATTGTGAGAAGTGAGAAGGAAGCCGCCGAGGCAAAGGCGACTCGTGAGAGCGCACTAGCTGATGCTGAGGCGGCCGCCAAGCGCCGTGAGGAGGCGGAAGCCGGCCTAAAAGCGCTCCAGGACGAGCGGGCTGCACATACGCTGCGGCTCCAGCTGCGTGAAGACGACCTCAAAGCCCGTGAGGCAAAGCTCGCGACCTGTGAGTCTGACCTGGTGAAGGTGACGATAGAGCTGGCCACGGAACATGAGCGTCTAGATATGTTTGGGTGCCAGGTGACCAGTGCTCAGGAGGCCCATGCCAAGCATGTCTCCGAAGCCAATGCCCAGCTGAAGGCCAAGGACAAGAAGGTCCTAGCAGATGTCGACGTGAAGGCAGCCGCCGAGCGCTCAAAGCTCGCCAGGAGCACACCAAGGAACTGAAGCTCTAGAAGGATGCCTTCGATGGGGACCGCGGGAAGTTTCAGCAAAAGATCACCGAGCTCAAGGCGGCGCTTGACACGAGACGGGGGCGACAACCCGAATGCCCCACGGCGCTGCCCTCTCTCGAGCTCCGAGCATGTGGCGCCCTGCTCTCCATCTGCAGGAGAAGCTCAAAACTCCTCTTGTGCCTTGTGATGTTGATTACGCTTAATTCTCCTCCAAGCTCATGGAACGGCTCGAGGACGGGGCCTGAAAGGTGGACGACATCCTCGACGAGGAGTGCCACGATCTCTTCTCTTTCGCAGCGACTCACCTCTTCAGCCACCTTCTCCACGGTGACTTCGACTTCGGCAAGGTGATCCGTTCCCGAAGAACTTCGCGACAGCCTTGCGGAGCCCGTGGAAGACCACATGGACGCGCTGCTTAGGAAGTTCCCCTGCATTGGCGGCGAGGGCTTTGGCGAAGCCATGGCGGCTGACGGCAACAGTGGTGATGCTTCTTCTAAAGGCTCCCCTTTATCATCCTGCAATAGGCTGATTCCACCTCACGGAGGCGTGAAACAATGGTTTTATTTGTTTAAACACTTGAGGCCTGTAATGAATGCTCGTAACCTCGTGAGGCTTCTTTTCTATGCTCGCTTTCCCTTTTGCTTGCCTTTGTGCTCTACGTCGGCAGGGCCCAGCCCCATGCGGACCTCAGCTGTTGCTGGGATGTCAGGTCACGATGCCTAGACAAGGCCAGGAGGTGAGGGGCTCCGGGAGCTAGTGAAGGCTCCTGAGGCGCGATGCTCAGGAGTCCCCCCTTTGACACACAAGCGGCCCGCGTGAGGAAAAATGTTAGCATTGATGAGACCGCCCTAGGAGGTGTTCAGACTTAGCTTTTTGCAGCGCCAGGCGGTTCATTGCTTGCAGGGTGCACCTCACAAGACCTCTCGAGCGGTCCGCTCCTGAGGGAATCTGCACACAAAAATTCCATCCCGAAGGAGCGGCGCATGCTCGCTAACTTTCTCATGGGAGTTACATGAGGAGACCAGACACCAAGGGCCTTGGAGGGGTGACGTGCCCTGGAGCAAGCCCGCCAGCCAGAGCCCGCTGTTTGGGTTTTTCAGCACTGCTGGAACTGACCCAAGCACAGGCACCGTGTCCATTCACCGCTCGCGTGAGGCCCAGGAGGGAGTTGCGACCATGAGCCGTGCGAGACGATGAGCGGCAGCCGTGTCCGGCACGGATTATCCTGAGGTTGGCAGGGCCCATGGAGCGACCTCAACTGAATATTACGCTAGCACGGAGCATGGGGCTTCCATCAAGATGTGGGCATGATCGTGGTTCGATCATTCCACTAGCGCGGGGCATGGGGCTTCCACCGGGGCATGGGCGGGAGCTCTGTCTAGAGTCTCCGGGGCGTGTACAGCCCCATTTCATTCGTTGGCATGACAGGCATGGGCAAAACTTGAGGAGGTGTCGGACGTTCCAGACATTGGGCTCAGGAGCTCCTTCCTTGATCTCCGGGTGGTCTGCGCCTAGCTCTTGATGTAGCTATACACTGACAGAACATGTGACATGGGGGCGATGCGCTCTCAATGGTTGTCTCGAGGCCATTGCATGGAGAGGTTGGACACCAAGGACCTGAATGATGTGACATGCGTGGGCCTGGCACACCAGCCAAAGCTCGATCACTTGGATTTAGCGACGCCGCAGGGATGGACCCGAGCACAGACGCCGTGTTGAATCCTTCTTCATGGAATGGTCCAGAGAGGATCCACGGGCGCGCGGAACCCAGGGTGGTGTAGTACCAAACTCATAGTTATGTAGGTAATGAAGGATTTTAGAACACAGGGGCAAACGCACCCTCATCCACTTGCTCGCGTCTGTTCCATGAGGAGACAAGGCACCAAAGATCTCAGTGAGGTGACATGCACGGGAGTAGGCCCGTGAGCCAGAGCTCGATCGCTTGGATTTATCAGCGCTGAAGGGATGGACCCGAGCATAGACGCCGTACCCAGCCCCGCTCATGGGATGGTCTGGAGAAGAGTCGCGAGGGCGTAGCGCTCTCAAGGGTGGCGTGGCACCGAACACAGGATTAAGTAAGCATCATAAACTCATCAGGGCATAACCAGATTCGCTACATGACCAAAAGTGAGGCGGCTGCAGGGGTGGACCCTGGCTAGCTTGACGATGATGCAGCCCGTTCCGCGCCCTCAATTTGAACAAACCAAAAAATCACCTGGCGACATGCTGCTCTAGGAGTGTTGGGTGGCTTGATGAAGCGTGCCGCGGAGGTTCGCCTCTCAGGGGCCGAAGGGCTCTGGAGGCCATGGAGGCTCGCGAGGGGCTGAAGGCTCGCGGCGCACCATCATGAGCTGCGCCCACCTTTGGAAGGTGGCGTCGGCGTTCTCCAGGCCAAAGGGCATGCGGGTGTAGTTGGTGACGAGGCCCCTCCTCAGGCCAACGCGTGACGGCCAAAAGAGGTCCCGAGAGTGGGCCCTGTTGAGGCTCCTGAAGTCAACGCACACGCACACCTTGTTGCATTTCTTGGGGACGGTAACTAGGTTGGCGGGGCGCGCAGGGTGACGCTCGCAACAAATGGCTCGATCTTCTCGCAGCTTGTAAATCTCTTGGGCGATGAACTCTTGTAAATCTAGCACCTGGCGCTGTTCTCCTTGCTTGAGGGGGTGCGCGTTAAGGCAGGCCTCCAAGTAGTGCTTGAATACCTCCCTTGTCACACTGGTCATGTCGGATGCTTTCCAGGCGGAAGCCCCCGAGTCCGGCCGAAGAGAGGTGCCGAGCATGCCTCCCTAAGTGGGAGGAGGGTAGGCTCTAACGGAGAGAGCAGGACTCTGGCTGCCGCTGCCACCCAAACGCCTTCTTCGCTTCAGGACAGTCCTTGGAGAGCAGCTGCTTCTTCTTCACGGGGGCGGCCCCGAGAGGCCCGACGGCGTCCTCGCCATCAGAATTATCGGCTGATGCAGCCTGGTAGGCATGCTCGAGGCAACAGACCGTGTCCTTCTCCTCGCAGGCAATGGTGATGACGCCAATGCAGCCAGGCATCTTGAAGATGTTGTAGCCATGGTGGGTCACCGCCATGAACTTGGCGAGTGCGGGGTATCCCAGGATGCCGTTGTACTGGAGGCCGATGTGGGCCATGTCAAAGTCCATGAACTCAGTGCGGTAGTTGTCGTGGGTGCCGAAGGTGACAGGGAGACGCACTTGCCCCAGGGGGATGGTGGATCCATCGGTCACCTCGGATAAGGGCTTGGTCGGCATCAGCTGATCATAAGGCACTTGGAGCATCTCGAAGGTTCCGATGGAGATCACGTTGATGTAACATCCCAATTTTCAATGTGGATGTTATCTATAGATCATTCATATGCATCCATGATTTATGCATTTTGTTGTTTTGTTTTAGTTGCGTTTTGATCCAGGAGACCTTAAGCAACTCAAGGACAAAATTCAGAGAGTTGGAGGTTTCACAAAAATCCATTTTTGATTTATCAAATCTTGGAAAATTGGATCAAATTGTTTTTCAAAATTCTTTTCCAATTATTTTAAAATAAAGAGAGAAGATAACAAGACTTCTTCAAATTCAGGAAAGAAATATTGGAAATTGAATTTTGAAATTTTTGGAGATTTATTTGATTTTATTCGCTAAGTTTATTTATTTATTAGTGGAGTAATCAGCACTATAATGTTTGTTTTTATTTTAGGCATTTAGGCCCAGGAAAATGTTCACGAGGTCACTAATAAGGCCATATAGCTACGTGAATTTTTTTGGTATTTTTTTGATATATTTATATTAGTTTTTTGTGTTTTTCTCTCTCTGGAAAAAAAAAACTTCGGACCGAACTAGGCCGAAGCCCAGCCGGCCCAAAGCCGTCGCCGCCTTCGTCCCGTGCCGGAGCCGGACTCCTCCCGGAGTCCGAGCATGACCCGCCGCCGGCGCCCCCTTCCCCAAGTCGAGCCCCCTTCCCGCGCCTTTAAATACCGCCGCCCCCGACCCCCCCTCTCCTCCTCATCAGCCGCCGCTGCCGCCCCTCGCAGCAGCAGCAGCAGCGCCGCCGGCGCCGACGCCGCTAGCCCGTGCCGTCGCCTAGTCTGCGCCGCCCATCGCCACCGCAGCCGCTCACCGGAATCACCGCGCCGCCACGTCGCCCAACGCCGGAGTTCGCCGGATTCGGCGCCGGTTTTCTCGTCAGTTTTCTAGGTAAAAACCTAGATCGGTTTTTTTCTTTTCTTTTTGGTTTAGATTGGTTTTTTTTTGTTTTTCCCGGTCAGATCTATCTAGCGAATGTTTGTTCGTTTAGATCTGTTAACGAACGGTTTCGTTCGTTAGTTTCTGTTAGCGGACGTCCGTCCGATAGATTTTTCTTTTTCTGTTTATTTTCGGCCAGGGACCCATCCGCGAATATTTCTTTCATAGATTAGTCCCTGATCTTCAAACGAACACAACTTTTTACTCGTTTATCCAAATCCAACGAAACCAATGCCAAATTCTTCGTCTTGTTTCCCTCTGTCCAGATAATCAACTTGAACATGTTTTTGAAAATTTAAAATTTGGTTTCAAACAGATTTGAATTTGAACTTCTTTTGATCGTAGTTTGAGTTTCGTAATTCCGATTTGATCGATTCTTTTTGCAAATCGAAGCTCTTATCTTGAACTTTCTGTTTAGATCTTTTATTTGGTTTTACCTTTGCATCTTATGCTTGAGTGCTTATGTATGCCATTGTTTGTCTACGATAGAGTATCCGTAGTGCGAAGCTTGCTACTACGAATCTCTAGGGTTTTCCAATCGTCAGCAAGGCAAGTTACACTTTGACCATACCCCTTTATTACCCAGTTTTTATGCATTAGTTTCAACCCTCAAATATTTGCATGAGTAGGATTGGGAACACTTGGTTTTGGTTGTAGTACTTGAGGTAGGAACCTAATACCTTTTGATCACCCCGGGAATATACGCTTTGTTACTTATTGCTTAGCCATGCTCGTAGACGTGGATTGGTATGTGAGATTCATGCAAGTTGCGAGAGTTAATAACTAAGGGTAACTTAAGGTGGCAACATTAACACACATCTGGGTGGATTGTTTGGGGCACCTGGAGAAACCAGTGCTTGCCCAAGGGAATCCCGGAGTACCCGTGTGATTACCCTACGTCCGCCACCCAGGCTCAAAGGGATCATAAGATAATTCATGCTAGAAACTTCCGTGTGCAGCCACAAGCCATTATGGGCTCTGGCATAGTTGAGTATGTTGTGTTACCTCTTTCAGTGGTAGGCTAGCAGATGTAGGGGAAAGTAGGTGGTACTGTCTACCCAGAGTAAAGAGTTAACGCTTCAGAAAGACTGTGTCTCGGTCATCCGTTTCTCAAACACCATGTAGTGCGAGAAAATCCAATGGAGGAGATCGAGTCTTGTGGGGAAAAGTGCGCAAACCTCTGCAGAGTGTATAAACTAATCATGATTAGCCGTGTCCCCGATTATGGACATCTTGAGTATCTGGTATTTGAATTATTGGTCGATCTCATCACTTTACTTAAAGAAATTGTTGGGTTATTAATATTCTTTTGGGATTGAGTTGGAGGACCCTTCTCAATAATGGCATAAACATGGTAGTAAATAAAATCTATTTCTTTGTTGTAGGGAAAAATTTGCTTTATGCAAAACTAAACTTAGAGCCTCCACCAGCCATATATTGCATGTAGTGATAGCTATTATTCATCATTGCTCTATAGTGTTATCTTGCCAGCATATTCCATGTGCTGACCTACACGGCTGCAACGTATCATGTTGCAGAATTTTCAGACGAATAGTAAGGTGCGCTAGGTCATTGTCATGCACTCAGCTATGCCGTTGGAGTTGATGGACTCATTTATCTTCGAAGCTTCCGCAGTTATTTTATTTTTAGATGCCCTTCAGCCATATTATTGTAATAAGTACTCTTTATGAGACACTCGATGTAATAAGTGTGTGATTGAACTCTGTTATAAATCCTCGAGTACTGTGTGTGTCAGCATACCGATCTAGGGATGACACTTAAGCACAGAGACTTCGATCCATTGGGATCGGGTCGCTACAAGATGGTATCAGAGCACATGCTGACTGTAGGACGCGACCACTAGGAAAGGCCACAGGATACTCTTATCTACTAATTTCTAACTCTTCTCTATTCCTACTCTATAGATGTCAGACCCTAGGAACCAGTTCACTCAGCCGGATGACGACACCCCTTTTGGACGACACTTGAAGGAAGTCACTAGGTACCTAAACATCGGCATACGAAGCTTCACCGGAACCTTCACTGCAACTTTACCAGAAGAAGAGCGCTGGACAATTCAAGTTCGTGTTCCAGGAAGGACTTTCGCACCAATTACCGAGCCCATCGAGTTTTCCTTTGATGCACCAACCTGGAGTTTAGGCAAGAGCATGGCCGCCCACATCACCATTGGACGCATAGGTGAGGTGTACAACAAGGATCTTAAGGACACCATCTACCAGATATGTGGACGCCGGGATGAGCAATGGGAGATGATTCGCACCAGGAAGGATGGATCTATTGCAGCCTACATACAGGAGATGAACCAGCACATTCATCGATATGAGAATCAGATGTGCGCTAACATGATAGATACCAAGAAGGTGATGACCCGGAACATGGAGTTGGAAGAGGAACTCAAGGCTACACGTGATGGATATGAAGAAGAAACTGTTGTACTACTGGAGAAGCATGAAGAACTAAAGAAGAAGCTAGGAATATTCATGGGGAATCCCGAACCTGAAGTGGACATCCGTTCGGAGGACTACATCATATTGGATGACACCGACACGGACAGTGATGCCGATGATGACAGTGATGATTATGAAGACGAAGCTGGACCGGATATTATGGAGTCTTCCACCGATCAAAATTTCTAGTGGACCACCATATTACCATTAGAGTTCTCCCATGTAGATAGTATCGTTCGCGAGATTTTGTAATAGTAGCTTAGATCGATTGTATGAATCTTGTTTGAAATTGAGTGGTGTGGATTGAATATGTGTCTCATGTGCATAAGGGTAGTGAAATCTCCCATTAGACCTATTCTATTCTGTTCTCACCCCTCTAACCTATCAGATGCCTCCGAGACGTGACCCCGGATTTGCTTTCCCGCCAGAGCTCACCCAGTTGATCCAACAGCAGAATGCCTTGATGCAGATGCTCATTCAGAACCAAGGCAACAACAACAACAACAACCCACTGCCACCACCCCCAGTTGACAACCTAGCCCGTTTCCTAAGGTTGAATCCGCCGGTGTTCTCTAGCAGCACCGAGTCGATAGTTGCTGATGACTGGCTCCGAAAGATTGGAAGGGAGCTGACCACCGCAGGTTGCACTGATGCTGAGAAGGTGCGCTTTGCCGCACATCGACTGGATGGACCCGCAACCTCATGGTGGGAAAACTACACTGCCACTTTCCCCGTGGCCAATGTTACTTGGAATCAATTTCAGCAGGCTTTCCGCACTGCACATGTCTCAGCTGGAGCCATGAGTATGAAGAAGCATGAGTTCTGCAACTTACGCCAAGGGAATCATACTGTGGGGCAGTATGTGGATGAATTCAGCAAGTTAGCACGCTACGCCCCAGATGATGTGGCCACAGATGCCGCGAAGCAGGAGAAGTTTCTTGAAGGATTGAATGATGAGCTGAGTATGCAGTTGATGGTGGCAACATTCACCAACTACCAGGAGCTGGTAGACAGGGACCTCATGATTGAAGGCAAGCAGCAGCAGATAGAGAACCGCAAATGGAAGTATGGACAGGGGAAATACAGCTCTGGAGCTCAGCAGAAGCCTCGCTATGCCCCGTACTCGGGAGGACACACTCATACCCATGGAGGACATAACCATGGAGGCCATTCCCACAATGGAGGAAATTCACACAACCACAGTGGCCCTAAGAATGGTAATGGGAGTGGAGGAAACAACAGTCAGAACCGTTCCAACCCCGCTACACCCGCCAAGAAGGATTTGAGTCACATTACTCGTTTCAAGTGCGGGAAGACTGGACACTACGCCACCGAGTGTCTTGAAGCAAAGAATGGTAATGGCAATGGGAGCTCAGGAAAGAAGCCAAATCCCTTCACCAGAGGTCAGGTGAACCACATCAACGTGGAGGAAGTTGAAGAGCAGCCTGATGCAGTTATTGGTAAGTTTTTGATTAAGTCATTTACAGCCCTTGTTATTTTTGACACTGGTGCATCACATTCATACATATCAAGGGGATTTGTGGATAAGTTTGAGTTAGAAACCATAGCCCTTAGGTCACCCATGTTAGTAAGCTCACCAGGAGCGGAATATATGGCTAGACGATGGTGTTGCCAGTTGCCATTGACCATAGATAAGCATGTTTTCCCCTCAGACCTCATTATTTTGGAATCTCAAGGATTGGATGTAATACTAGGCATGGATTGGTTATCGAAGTATGGAGGAAACATCGATTGTGCTAGTATGTCAATTCTTCTCACCACCCCAGAGGGACAACGGATCAAGTATGTGTCTAGGCATGCGCCAAGGAGGACTCAAGTAAATTCACTCTCGGGAGTTGTTCAGGAGGAAGTGCCAGTTGTGAAGGATTATCCCGATGTATTTTCGGAGGAATTACCAGGCATGCCACCAGACCAAGACATTGAGTTTTTAATCGAGTTATTGCCAGGCACCGGACCAATATCCAAGAGACCGTATCGGATGCCCGCTAATGATCTGGAGGAAATTAAGAAGCAGATTAAGGAGTTACTGGAGAAAGGTTATATTCGACCAAGCTCATCGCCTTGGGGAGCCCCAGTGCTTCTAGTTGAGAAGAAGGATGGATCCTTGAGGATGGTTGTTGATTATCGTGCATTGAATGAGGTGATGATTAAGAACAAATATCCTCTGCCGATGATCAATGATTTGTTTGACCAGCTGCAGGGAGCTAAAGTATTCTCCAAAATTGATCTTCGATCATGATATCACCAGCTAAAGATCCGAGAACAGGATATACCTAAGACAGCTTTTACCACAAGGTATGGGCTATATGAGTATACAGTTATGTCATTTGGTTTGACGAACGCCCCTGCCTATTTCATGAGTATGATGAACAAGGTGTTCATGGAATTCTTGGACAAGTTTGTCGTTGTGTTCATCGATGATATATTGATTTACTCGAAGAATGAAGAAGAACACAAGGAACATTTGTGCTTGGTTCTCGAGAAGCTCAGGGAACATCAGCTATATGCCAAGTTCAGCAAATGTGAGTTTTGGTTGAAGGAAGTTGGATTTCTCGGACATGTTATATCAGGAGAAGGAATAGCAGTAGACCCATCCAAGGTTAAATCTATCACCGAGTGGTTGGCACCCACCTCAGTGGGAGAGATACGCAGTTTCCTTGGACTAGCAGGATATTATCAGAGATTTATTGAGAATTTTTCCAAGATTGCGAACCCAAGACGGAGTTATTGAAGAAGGACGCCAAGTTTAAGTGTACCGAGGATTGTGAGGCCAGTTTTCAGGAGTTGAAGAAACGTTTAGTTACAGCCCCAGTGCTAATTCTTCCGAATATACGCAAGGATTTCCAAGTATATTGTGACGCTTCTCGCCAGGAACTTGGAGGCGTTCTTATGCAAGAACGAAGAGTTGTTTCATATGCCTCACGTCAGCTTCGACCTCATGAGTTGAATTATGCCATGCATGATTTGGAGCTAGCAGCCGTAGTGCATGCGCTCAAGACCTGGAGACATTTTCTTATCGGAAATCGTTGTGATGTTTACACGGATCATAAGAGTTTGAAGTACATTTTCACGCAGAAGGAGTTGAATCTCAGGCAGAGGAGATGGCTGGAGCTCATAAAGGATTATGACATGAAATTGCATTATCATCCAGGAAAGGCCAATGTCGTGGCCGATGCTTTGAGTCGCAAGAGTTATGTCAATACTCTCATAACCGGAGGATTACCTCAGGAGTTAGCCAACAATCTCAGAGAACTTTGCTTGGAGATAGTTCCGAGAGGTTTTGTTGCAGCATTGGAAGTTCAGTCCACCTAGTTGGGAAAAATCCGAGAAGTCCAGAAGACGGATAAAGAAATCGCGGAGATAAGGGAAAAGATGAGTAAAGGAAAGGCCAAAGGTTTTTGTGAGGATGAACATGGGACATTATGGTTTGAGGATTGCATCTATGTGCCCAATGATCCAGAGATCAGGAAGTTAATTCTTCAGGAGGCTCATGATACGCCATACTCGATTCACCCAGGCAACACCAAGATGTATCTGGATTTGAAGGAACGTTTCTGGTGGACAGTTATGAAGAAGGATATTGCCGAGTATGTAGCAGTATGTGACGTATGTCAGAGAGTTAAGGCAGAGCATCAAAAACCAGCAGGATTACTTCAGCCTTCGCCGATACCCGAATGGAAGTGGGATAAGCTTGGCATGGATTTCATCACTGGATTACCCAGGACTCGTTCAGGATATGATTCCATTTGGGTTGTAGTTGATCGCTTGACCAAAGTGGCTCACTTTATCCCCGTGAAAACCACTTATACGAGCGCGAAGCTGGCCAAGATATATATGACCAGCATCGTATGTCTGCATGGAGTTCCGAGGACCATCGTATCAGATAGAGGAACACAGTTTACATCGAAGTTTTGGAATTAGTTACACCAGACTTTGGGTACCAGGCTAGAGTTCAGTACAGCCTTTCATCCACAGACAGATGGACAGACCGAGAGAGTCAACCAGATTTTGGAGGACATGTTGAGAGCTTGTGCGCTAGACTATGGGTCTAGTTGAGATGATAATTTGCCTTACGCGGAGTTCTCATATAACAATAGCTATCAGGCTAGTTTGAAGATGGCCCCTTTCGAAGCTTTGTATGGAAGGAGGTGCAGGACACCATTGCTGTGGGATGAAGTTGGAGATCGACAACTATTTGGACCAGATTTAATCAGAGAGTCTAAGGAGAAGGTCAAGTTGATTCGTGATAGACTTAAGGTAGCCCAGTCTAGGCAGAAGAGTTATGCCGATACTAAACGCAAGGAGGTAACCTATGAAGTCGGAGATAGAGCATATCTTCGTGTATTGCCACTTCGAGGAGTCAAACGGTTTGGAGTCAAAGGGAAGTTAGCGCCATGATTTGTAGGACCATACCGAGTTTTGGAACGTATGGGGGAAGTTGCATACAAATAGGAATTACCCGAAGGTTTGTCAGGAGTTCATGATGTGTTTCACGCTTCCCAGTTGAAGAAGTGCCATGCAGGGATGGCCGATATTCCTCTGAGAGATATAGTGCCACTGGAAGCAATTTTGTTGGAGAGTGACCTGACTTATGAGGAGAAACCCGTCAAGATTTTAGAGTTCGCCAACCGAGTCACTCGCAGCAAGGTCATCAAGTTTTGCAAAGTTCAGTGGAGTTACCATACCGAGGAGGAAGCCACCTGGGAGCGAGAAGAAGACCTTCGGAAAGACCACCCACACCTATTTGCTAGCCAACCCGACTCTCGAGGGCGAGATTCATCTTAAGGGGGGTAGGTTTGTAACATCCCAATTTTCAATTTGGATGTTATCTATAGATCATTCATATGCATCCATGATTTATGCATTTTTGTTGTTTTGTTTTAGTTGCTTTTTGATCCAAGAGACCTTAAGCAACTCAAGGACCAAATTGAGAGAGTTGGAGGTTTCACAAAAATCCATTTTTGATTTATCAAAACTTGGAAAATTAGATCAAATTGTTTTTCAAAATTCTTTTCCAATTATTTTAAAATAAAGAGAGAAGATAACATGACTTCTTCAAATTCAGCAAAGAAATATTGGAAATTGAATTTTGAAATTTTTGGAGATTTGTTTGATTTTATTTGCTAAGTTTATTTATTTATTAGCGGAGTAATCAGCACCATAATGTTTGTTTTTATTTTAGGCATTTAGGCCCAGGAAAATGTTCACGAGGTCACTAATAAGGCCATATAGCTACATGAATTTTTCTGGTATTTTTTTAATATATTTATATTAGTTTTTCGTGTTTTTCTCTCTCTGAAAAAAAAAACTTTGGACCGAACTAGGCCGAAGCCCAGCCGGCCCAAAGCCGTCGCCGCCTTCGTCCCGTGCCCGAGCCGGACTCCTTCCAGAGTTCGAGCACGCCCCGCCGCCGGCGCCCCCTTCCCCAAGCCGAGCCCCCTCCCCGCGCCTTTAAATACCGCCACCCCCGACCCCCCCTCTACTCCTCATCAGCCTCCACAGCCGCCCCTCGCAGCAGCAGCAGCGCTGCCGCCGCCGTAGCCGCCGCTCGCCGCCAACGCCGCTAGCCCGCGCCGCCGCCGCCTAGTCTGCGCTGCCCGTCGCCGCCGCAGCCGCTCGCCGAAATCACCGCACCGCCGCGTCGCCCAACGCCGGAGTTCGCCGGAACCGCCGCCGGTTTTCTCATCGGTTTTCTTGGTAAAAACCTAGATCGTTTTTTTCTTTTCTTTTCGGTTTAGATCATTTTTTTTGCTTTTCCCGGTCAGATCTATCTAGCGAACGTTTGTTCGTTTAGATCTGTTAACGAACGGTTTCGTTCATTAGTTTCTGTTAGCGGACGTCCGTCCGATAGATTTTTCTTTTTCTGTTTTATTTTCGGCCAGGGACCCATCCGCGAATATTTCTTTCACAGATTAGTCCCTGATCTTCAAACGAACACAACTTTTTACTCGTTTATCCAAATCCAACGAAACCAACACCAAATTCTTCATCTTGTTTCCCTCTGTCCAGATAATCAACTTGAACATGTTTTTGAAAATTTAAAATTTGGTTTCAAACAGATTTGAATTTGAACTTCTTTTGATCGTAGTTTGAGTTTCGTAATTCCGATTTGATCGATTCTTTTTGCAAATCGAAGCTCTTCTCTTGAACTTTCTGTTTAGATCATTTATTTGGTTTTACCTTTGCATATTATGCTTTAGTGCTTATGTATGCCATTGTTTGTCTATGATAGAGTATCCGGAGTGCGAAGCTTGCTACTATGACTCTAGGGTTTTCCAATCGTCAGCAAGGCAAGTTACACTTTGACCATTCCCCTTTATTACCCAGTTTTTATGCATTAGTTTCAACCCTCAAATATTTGCATGAGTAGGATTGGGAACACTTGGTTTTGGTTGTAGTACTTGAGGTAGGAACCTAATACCTTTTGATCACCCCGGGAATATACGCTTTGTTACTTATTGCTTAGCCATGCTCGTAGACGTGGATTGGTATGTGAGATTCATGCAAGTTGCGAGAGTTAATAACTAAGGGTAACTTAAGGTGGCAACATTAACACACATCTGGGTGGATTGTTTGGGGCACCTGGAGAAACCAGTGCTTGCCCAAGGGAATCCCGGAGTACCCGTGTGATTACCCTAGGTCCGCCACCCAGGCTCAAAGGGATCATAAGATTATTCATGCTAGAAACTTCCGTGTGCAGCCAAAAGCCATTATGGGCTCTGGCATAGTTGAGTATGTTGTGTGACCTCTTTCAGTGGTAGGCTAGCAGATGTAGGGTAAAGTAGGTGGTACTGTCTACCCAGAGTAAAGAGTTAACGCTTCGGAAAGACTGTGTCTCGGTCATCCGTTTCTCAAACACGGTGTAGTGCGAGAAAATCCAACGGAGGAGATCGAGTCTTCTGGGGAAAAGTGCGCAAACCTCTGCAGAGTGTATAAACTAATCATGATTAGTCGTGTCCCCAGTTATGGACATCTTGAGTATCTGGTATTTGAATTATTGGTTGATCTCATCACTTTACTTAAAGAAATTGTTGAGTTATTAATATTCTTTTGGGATTGAGTTGGAGGACCCTTCTCAATAATGGCATAAACATGGTAGTAAATAAAATCTATTTCTTTGTTGTAGGGAAAAATTAGCTTTATGAAAAACTAAACTTAGAGCCTCCACTAGCCATATATTGCATGTAGTGATAGCTATTATTCATCATTTCTCTATAGTGTTATCTTGCCAGCATATTCCATGTGCTGACCTACATGGCTGCAACATATCATGTTGCAGAATTTTCAGACGAAGAGTAAGGTGCGCTAGGTCGTTGTCATGCACTCAACTATGCCGTTGGAGTTGATGGACTCATTTATCTTTGAAGCTTCCGCGGTTATTTTATTTATAGATTTCCTTCAGCCATATTATTGTAATAAGTACTCTTTATGAGACACTCGATGTAATAAGTGTGTGATTGAACTCTGTTATAAATCCTCGAGTACTGTGTGTGTCAGCATACCAATGCAGGGATGACACTTAAGCACAGAGACTTCGATCCATTGGGATCGGGTCGCTACAGTTGAGGCCGGTGCCCCCCTCGATAAGGGTCTTAGTGACAGCGACATTGCTAATGTTGGGGGTGCACAACATGGGGAGCGTGCCGACAGCGGCCGTGCACATGAGGTGATCCTTGGAGTCAATGGTGATGGAGTACTACGACCACTTGAGGGGCCGCGTGGACTCGAGCCTCGGAAGGGCAGCGTTCACCTCACAAGAGAACTGCTTGAAGAGGCGATTAGATGTGGGAGTCTAAGCTCCCCCGAGGATGCAGGCTATCGCGCGAGGCTCCTGGTAGCCCCTAGCCCCCTCGTCATGTTTATTGAGGTCGTTCCTCCTGGGTGGCGGTGTTTGAGGGAGTCCTGGACTAAGGGGTCCCCGGGCCATCGACCCATTACATATGGGCCGGACTGATGGGCCACTTTAGGGCCAAGCTAGAGTGCGGGCCCATGGCCGGATAAAGAATCTTTGAAGTCGTGGTGTGCCCTCCAAGCCAAGATTAGGCAGGATCTTCCTTTCTTTGTAACCGATCGCATGAAACCCTAACCCTACCGGTGCCTATATACACCGGAGGTTTTTAGTATTTAGGGCTAGAGCTACATTCATCACCCCATCGACTTAGGGTTTAGCTCATCTGATCCTGAGGTAGATCTACTCTATAACCATATCATACATCAAATACAATCAAGCAGGATGTAGGGTTTTACCTCTTTGAGAGGGCCCGAACCTGGGTAAACACCGTGTTCATCGTCCCTTGTTCCCCATCGATCCTAGATCCAAAGCACGGGACCCCCTACTCGAGATCCACCAGTTTTGACACCGACATTGGTGCTTTCATTGAGAGTTCCACTGTCGGATCACCAAAGGATCGATTGCTCAACCATCCGTAAGAAACCCCACCAACGCCGAGGACACCTTCGTCCCTAGCCAGGCATTCTCGTTCGGCAGCATCACTTTTTGCGCCGATCTCACCGGTCGTTTGAACCCGGTTGAAAATATCACCACCGATTATGAAGCTAGACATCAGAACTTAGAATCCGGCACCAGCCCTCAGTGAAACCCCGCTTCCGAAAAACCCGCTAAGCCTAATGCCTTGGCTTTGGTTTCGGTAGACATGGAGGGAGCCAACGCAACTCGGGATCTGGCCCTAAAGCCGGATCTCATCCAAGTGTCCGGAGGACGCCTCGACGAACATCCTAGGCATATACCCTCGACAGAGCCTTTGCAGCGGACGACCTAGTGGACTGTCGGTTTACTAAAGCTTGGGTCCTTTAGTACCCCATACTTGTGCACGGACAGTTGTAGCCATACCAGCGGCGAGGTCTGCCGGAGGACAGCTGGAAGCAAATGCAAGATCATCAAGGAAGTATTCAGGCCAATGATCAAAAGACAGAAGACCGAGGGCTTGGATCCCGGCAAGATCCTTGCCGGGATGGCCCGCAAAGACCCGGCAAGATCCGCACCCGGCAAGGTTCCGCCACCCTACCACCGCTCCAGTGCAGTGACCAACCTGTCATTTGGGTTTTGTCCTCCTGGTTCCCTGGCATGGTTCTAGTGGTGAACGGGCTTAAGCGGTGCTGATGGGACGGCCCCTTTTTCCGTCCCCAAGGAAGTAAGGACACCTAAACGGACACCAAAACGGAGCATTTAATGTGTTTGTCCTAAATCGTTTGTGATAAGTATGTAAACACTGTAGCTACTTTACACCTCATGTATGTACTGAACGCCACTGTTGGTGACCCATTGAGCATATAAAAGGAGGCCCAAGGCGTAGCTACAGGGGAGGAGGACCCTCTTTCCCATTCTGCATGCGTAGCTGCTGCTCGAACGTACTGTTCATCGCAAGTGCTCCTGAAGCTTGGGCTGAATCATCCACAATAAACTAAAGCAGGAGTAGGGTATTATGCTTCTCAGCGGCCCGAACCTGGGTAAAAATCCCCTTCGTTGATCGTTGGATCTGCTCTTTCTGCATACCACTCTCCCAGCCGAACCGTAAAAGGGATCCACGCGATCCCATAGGTGTCATACGCCGACATCTTTGGCGTGCCAGGTAGGAGATTGAAGGTTGCACGAACCTGATCTAGTGATCAGCGCGTCAGTCTCTGGATCATTTTCGTCGCCATGGCCCCCAAGAAGAAGGGTTTGGCGGCGGTTGGTCCATCTGCGTCTGGTTTGCCTGTTCCTTCACGGACGGGCGACAGCGTGGATGCAGGTGGAGGAGGTGGAGGTCTTGAGCTTCCACAATGTTCTGGCGACCAAAGCCAGGCGAGCGGTGTTGTTCGCAGCGACGATAACAACCCGCACGCCGCTAGATCTAAGGACGGAGCCGTGCCGCCTACGGGTGGTGCAGCGAACTCCAAGGGCGGGATGGCACCTTCCAAAGCACCCACGCCGGCGCACGCGCGGCGGCCTTCTCAGCCTGCGCGCGATGAGCAGCACCGTGACGTCGGTGGTTCTAGGGGTTCCCAAGGGAAGACCCCTGCGCATCATTCCTGAGACGCACGAGGCCATCATGCACGTCAAGATGCTGGTGGAAGCACGGCGCGGTCGTGGGACCGCGATGGAGCTCCTTCTAACACGGTTAGGAGTTAGAGCACCTCACGCTCCTTGCACCTTTCGCCGCCGCCTACACTAGTAGAAGCGTTGGCGTGAGCGCAGTTGCTCCTGGATTTCCCTCCCACTCCGGAGAAGCTTGAAGAGTGGAGAGCTGCTATTCAGAGCCTCATCGGCTTCACCAACAGAGATGGGCCGCAGCAGGCGGAGCCTTCACGGCGGCGGTCCATCGAGCCGACGCGTGCCGATGGCGAAAAGACTGGAGGAAGAACGACTACGGTGCACTCTCCTCCACAACAACAACAGCGGTCGCTTGCTCGGCGGACCGACGTCTATGATGGCGATTCCATGGCGTCGTCTGATCTGCGAACGCGCCGCGATCAATGTCAAGTTCTTCGGGAGCGAAGCAAAGAAGACACTCGAACTACCATCGAGCGGCGACGGGAAGTGCGCTATCAATCTGATAGACACGCGGGGCCTACTATAGACAAGCCTGCGTCGGGGTACCCCGACGACTTACCTTATGAGGTGGGTTGTCCGGCGTTTACCCGCGAGCTGCGGCAAGTCCAGTGGCCCAATTCCCGAATGTTCAAACCAGAGGTCCTGGAGAAATACGACAGCAAGACTCATCCGTCGTAGTTCCTAAGCATCTACACCATTGCGGTGCAGGCTGCTGGGGCTCGAGACAACAAGGTACTCGCCAACTACTTCTCGTTCGTGCTCAAGCCCAACGTCAGGTCGTGGTTGATGCATCTGCAGGAGAATTCCATTTCTTCCTGGGCAGACCTGTGTCATCAGTTTGTTGGCGCCTTTACTGGAGGCCACCAAGCTCCTGGCCTGGAAAGTGATTTACATCTCATTCCCTAGAAAGAAGGCCGAATACAGAGATTCAGCCGAATACTGCATAATATCCCAGACGTTCATCCTACCGCTGTCATTAGCGCATTTGTCGGTGTACTAGAATAGGGGTACCCTAGTACCCCGTACTTGTGCACGGGCAGTAGTAGCATCCCGCGGCCAGGCTTGCGGGAGGACAGCCAGAGAGAAGCTCAAGATTATTAAGCCATTCAAGAACAAAGTATACAAAGCAAGAGTTAAGGCCCCGGCAAGAGGAGCTTGCCGGGAGGGACAGCTGAGGCCCAGCCTGGGCATTGCTGAAGCAGAGTACTTGTCGCGGCAAGGTACTTGCCCCGGCAAGTCATTGGCTGCGGCAAGGTATTGGCTGCGGCAAGATAGCGGCTGCGGCAAGGTACTTGCCCCGGCAAGTTACCTTGCACGGCAAACTATGGGTTGCGCCAAGCTGTCAGGTGCGGCAAGGTCTTGCCGCGGCAAGCGTTACTGTACCACTGTGCTACTGTGCTGCTCCGGTGCCTCTGCCAGTGTGGCGCTCTGGGTCCTTCCAAGCGTGCGTGGCAGGGCACTGTGTAGACGGCGGTGCACTGTAGATAGCGGTGCAGCAGCAGGTGGGATAGGCTTTTCCCACGTCCACGACGTCTGGGTACATGTATGTGGACAGCAAAGGCATGGGCATTTAATGCCCTTGTCCCCTGCCGTCAGTGGTAGGTAGGACATGTCATCCTGGTAATAGTGGCCTTACTGTAGCAACTTTCCACCTCTACCTTTACTGTTTGCCACCTGTTGGTGACCCCTTTGTGCGTATAAAAGGAGGCCCATAGGCAACGTGAAAGGGGGGAGGAACTGGAAGGGGGGAGGAACTGGAAAAGGGAGAACTCCAGTATTGTACGCAGCTACTCGGTACTGTAGCGCTCCTGGAGCTAGAACAATCATACAGATAATAAACCAAAAAAAGCAGGAGTAGGGTTTTACGCATCCGTGCGGCCCGAACCTGGGTAAATCTCTCTCGTGCACTGTCGTGTTCTTCGCTAGATTTGCTCTTCGTGCGACCGTCTCTCCCTGCCGAACGTAAAGGGGTCCTTCCCTGGGTCCCATAGGTGATCGCGGATTCGTCCCCGACAGCATTCCATCAGAACATGCGCAATCGCAACATGCGAGAAGAGCTGGCGATGAACAAGGTCAAGGATATTGTTGAGCTCTATGCTCTGGCGGACAAATGTGCTCGGGCTGAAGAGGGAAGGAGACTCCCCGGCGAGGATGCCGACGCAGGAATTGACTCTGAAGGTGAAGACGCCACCGCCCTGATAAGGAAAGGCCGACGGCGTAACAGAAAGCGCAAGGGCAAGACTGTGCTTGCCGTTGAGGAATCCGGCAACCCCGGCGCCGCCAAGAAGATCAAGGTTGACGGACCCGGCAAGGAGGTTGACGGACCCGGCAAGGAGGTTGCCGGGTGTGCCACCTGTCAGGCCTTGGCGGCTGCCGACAAGCCAGAGGGCTCCGACAAGCAATACTGCAAGATCCATTGCACTAAGGGCCATGATCTCCAAAACTGCCGACAAGTTGAACAGCTTGTCGAGAGGCAGAAAGCTAAATATGTAAGGCGAGACAAGGAGAGGACCCAGGATGGTGCTGAGGGGTCTGGCAAGAAGCGCGGTGGCCAAGGAGGTCACCGCGGCAAGGCCAAGCAATAGAAGGAGAGGCCCGCTCGAGGCCGCGACAAAGAAGAGGGGGGTGACAATGACAACGAAGAGGACGACGAGTCCAGCGAGCACGAGTTCCAAAAGGCTACAGAAGCTATGTGCCTTGACGGAGGCGCCTCGCTGCATTATTCTCACCGCCAACTTAAACAGTGGGTGCGAGAGATTAATACGGCGGAGCCGTCGGTCGATGCTCGGAAGCCTCTGAAATGGTCCAACACGCCTATCATTTTTTACGTTGAGGATCACCCTGATCGCACAACCATGGTTGGGTGTTTGCCATTATTGGTTTCACCAACGATTCGCAACCTCAAGGTGACAAAAATGCTAGTTGACGGTGAGGCCGTTTTGAATCTGATCTCGCCTAGTGATGACCCACAAGTATAGGGGATCTATCGTAGTCCTTTCGATAAGTAAGAGTGTCGAACCCAACGAGGAGCAGAAGGAAATGACAAGCAGTTTTCAGCAAGGTATTCTCTGCAAACACTGAAATTATCGGTGAGAGATAGTTGAATGATGAGATAATTCGTAACGGGTAACAAGTAACAAAAGTAAACAAGGTGCAGCAATGTGGCCCAATCCTTTTTGTAGCAAAGGACAAGCCTGGATGAACTCTTATATAAAGCAAAGCGCTCCCGAGGACACATGGGAATTGTTGTCAAGTTAGTTGTCATCATGCCCATATGATTCGCGTTCGTTACTTTGATAATTTGATATGTGGGTGGACCGGTGCTTGGGTGCTGCCCTTCCTTGGACAAGCCTCCCACTTATGATTAACCCCTCTCGTAAGCTTCCGCAACTACGAAAGAAGAATTAAGGTAAACCTAACCATAGCATGAAACATATGGATCCAAAGCAGCCCCTTACGAAGCAACGCATAAACTAGGGTTTAAGCTTCCGTCACTCTAGCAACCCATCATCTACTTATTACTTCCCAATGCCTTCCCCTAGGCCCAAATCATGGTGAAGTGTCATGTAGTCGATGTTCACATAACACCACTAGAGGAAAGACAACATACATCTTATCAAAATATCGAACGAATACCAAATTCACATGATTACTTAAAACAAGACTTCTCCCATGTCCTCAGGAACAAACATAACCACTCACAAAGCATATTCATGTTCATAATCAGAGGAGTATTAATTATCATTAAGGATCTGAACAAATGATCTTCCACCGAATAAACCAACTAGCATCAACTACAAGGAGTAATCAACACTACTAGCAACCCACAGGTACCAATCTAAGGTTTTGAGACAAAGATCGGATACAAGAGATGAACTAGGGTTTGAGAGGAGATGGTGCTGGTGAAGATGTTGATGGAGATTGACCCCCTCTCGATGAGGGGATCGATGGTGATGACGATGGCGATGATTTCCCCCTCCCGGAGGGATGTTTCCCCGGCAGAACAGCTCCGCCGGAGCCCTAGATTGGTTCTGCTCACGTTCCTCCTCGCGACGGCGGCGCTTCGTCCTGAAATCTTCCTTCTGATTTTTTCTAGGTCAAAACACACCATATTGCAGAAGATGGGCGTCGGAGGCCTACCAGGGGGCCCACAAGGACGGGAGGCACGCCCTCCACCCTTGTGGCTGGCTGGTGGCCCCCTCTGGTGCTTTCTTCACCCAATATTTTTTATTAATACCAAAATGACTCTCCGTGAAGTTTCAGGACTTTTGGAGTTGTGCGGAATAGGTCTCTAATATTTGCTCCTTTTCCAGCCCAGAATTCCAGCTGCCGGCATTCTCCCTCTTCATGTAAACCTTGTAAAATAAGAGAGAAAAGGCATAAGTATTGTGCCATAATGTGTAATAACAGCCCACAATGCAATAAATATTGATATAAAAGCATGATGCAAAATGAACATATCAACTCCCCCAAGCTTAGACCTCGCTTGTCCTCAAGCGAAAGCCGATATCGAAAAATATGTCCACATGTTTAGAGATAGAGGTGTCGATAAAATAAAATACGGACATGAGGGCATCATGATCATCTTTAGAACAGCAACATATATTGTCATATAATTTCTTATGTCAAAGTAATAATTCGTTCACAAGGTAAAGTATGAATCAGAAACTTTATTGAAAACTAACAAACTATGGTCTCAGTCATTGAAGCAATTGCAATTTATCATTACATTGGAAAGAGTCAATATAAGAGCTTTTCAGCAAGTCCACATACTCAAGTATCATTTAGTCTTTCACAATTGCTAACACTCACGCGATACTTATGGGTTCAAAGCTTCCATCGGACACAGAGAAAGATAGGGGCTTATACTTTCGCTTCCCAACCTTTTACCTCAAGGGTAATGTCAACAATAATACTTTATGATAACCTACATCTGAGGGGATATATATATCCGGATCTCTCCAACACATAGTGCTTGCCAAAGGAAAAAGTGTAAAAAGGAAAGGTGAAGATCACCATGACTCTTGTATAAGGGTAGAAGATAAAAGTAAAAGATAGGCCCTTCACAGAGGGAAGCAGAGGTTGTCATGCGCTTTTATGGTTGGATGCACAAAATCTTAGTGCAAAATAATGTCACTTTATATTGCCGCTTGTGATAAGGACCTTTATTATGCAGTCCGTCGCTTTTATTTCTTCCATATCACAAGTTCGTATAAAACTTATTTTCTTCACACTAATAGATCATACATATTTAGAGAGCAATTTTTATTGCTTGCACCAATGACAACTTACTTGAAGGATCTTACTCAATCCATAGGTAGGTATGGTGGACTCTCATGGCAAAACTGGGTTTAAGGATGTTGGAAGCACAAGTAGTATCTCTACTTGGTGCAAAGAATTTGGCTAGCATGAGAGGGAAAGGCAAGCTCAACATGTTGGAGGATCCATGACAATATAACTTCTATTCGGATATAAGAAAACATAACCCATTATGTTGTCTTCCTTGTCCAACATCAACCTTTTAGCATGTCATATTTTAATGAGTGCTCACAATTACAAAAGATGTCCAAGATAGTATATTTATATGTGAGGCCTCTCTTTCTTTATTACTTCCTATTAATTGCAACGATGACCAAAACTATGTTTGTCAACTCCCAACAAATTTTATTCATCATACTCTTTATATGTGAAGTCATTACTCTCCATAAGATCAATATATGATCTTTTTATTTATTTTTATTATTTTATTCCCTCAAGATCATAGCAAGAAAACAAACCCCTCAACTCAAAACTACTCTTTATTATATAACTCACAGACTCGATTACATATATAGAGATCAAAACAAAACTCAAAGCTAGATCATACTAAAACTTTATTCTACTAGATCAAGATATAACCAAAAGGATCGAACTAAGAAAAACGATAAAAGTAAGGGTGTGATGGTGATACGATACCGGGGCACCTCCCCCAAGCTTGGCAGTTGCCAAGGGGAGTGCCCATACCCATGTATTTAGATCTCTTTCTTCGGAGGTGGTGATGATGGAGTTGTTGATGAAGTAGGCTTGTCATCCATCTTCCAAGGCATAGGCTCACCATCATAGAAAGATGAACGAGTCTTCGGGATCCTCAAATCTGCAGCCAAACTCATCCTCTTAAATCTGTATTCATACTCACAGTTTTAGTTTTGCAGGTCATAAATCTGGGATTGGAGATGCTCGATTTTCTCATGAAGCTTGAAGATGGCCTCCCCGATGTTATTGGCATCCAGCTTGCGATTGTTGGTGAACTCCGTGATCATCATGTGATTGGCATTGAGTCCACGTTCCACCATCCCTTGGCACTTGAAAACTTGTTGCTCCATTGCTTCGAGTCTTGTCTCCACGCTTCCGGTCTTCTTCGGTCCCTCAACATCGTGGATGTGCAGCACCCCCTCACGCATCTCAATGGTTTGAGGGTGTTACAGCACCTCCGCGAGCTAAGGGTTGATGACCTTCTCGAAAAACTTGTCCTTGGGGGCGCTTGGAGACGTCATGGCGATTTGGATCTGTCAGAAAAACAGCTCGAAACAAAAATAGAGGATTTTGTCATGGTACGGTGGTCGAAACCTTCGGGAGATTATATAATGAATTTTTACCGACCAAAAGAAGTATTGTGCAAGAAAACGGAGTCCGGAGGGCACACGAGGTGGCCACAAGGTCGGGGGGTGCGCCCAGGGGGGTAGGGCGTGCCCTCCACCCTTGTGGACGCCTTGTGTCTCTTTCGGACTACTTTTAATTTTCCTAATTTTTTAAATATTCCAAAACGGAGAAAAATTATCATTGGAAACATTTTGGCGTCGATTTACTTACCGTACCACATACCTATTCCTTTTCAGAGTCTGAAACATTCTGGAAGGTGTCCCTTATGTACTCCTCCGGTGTTACGGTGTCAATAACATTGGTTTCAACATTTATGGGAGTACCTGAGATATAATGTTTGATTCTTTGACTGTTTACCACCTTCGGATTTGTGCCTTCGGCGTTGTTGATTTTGATGGCACCGGAACGATAGACCTCCTCGATAATGTAAGGACCTTCCCATTTAGAGAGAAGCTTTCCTGCAAAAAATCTTAAACGAGAGTTGTATAGCAAAACATGATCACCTACATTAAATTCATGCTTTTGTATCCTTTTGTCATGCCATCTTTTAACTTTTTCTTTAAACAACTTGGCATTCTCATAGGCTTGGGTTCTCCATTCATCAAGTGAGCTAATGTCAAATAACCTCTTCTCACCGACAAGTTTGAAATCATAATTGAGCTCTTTAATAGCCCAATATGCCTTATGTTCTAGTTCAAGAGGTAAGTGACAAGCCTTTCCATAGACCATTTTATATGGAGACATACATATAGGGTTTTTATAAGCAGCTCTATAAGCCCATAATGCATCATCAAGTTTCTTAGACCAATTCTTTCTAGATCTATTGACAGTCTTTTGCAAAATCAATTTAATCTCTCTATTGCTCAATTCTACTTGACCACTAGACTGAGGATGATACGGAGATGCAATTGGTTAACATCATACTTAGCAAGCATTTTACGGAAAGCACCATGAATAAAATGTGAACCACCATCAGTCATTAAATATCTAGGGACTCCAAACCTCGGAAAAATAACTTCTTTAAGCATCTTAATAGAGGTGTTATGATCAGCACTACTAGTTGGAATAGCTTCTACCCACTTAGTAACGTAATCAACAGCAACTAAAATATGTGTATACCCATTAGAGGAAGGAAAAGGTCCCATATAATCAAAGCCCCAAACATCAAATGGTTCAATAACAAGTGAATAATTCATAGGCATTTCCTGACGTCTACTAATATTGCCAATTCTTTGGCATTCATCACAAGACAAGACAAACTTACGAGCATCCTTGAAGAGAGTAGGCCAATAAAAACCAGATTGCAATACCTTGTGTGCAGTTCTATCTCCAGCATGGTGTCCTCCGTAAGACTCGGAGTGGCACTTGCGTAGGATCTATTCCTGTTCATGCTCAGGTACACAACCTAAAACCATCTACTCCTTCTTTATAAAGGTGTGGGTCATCCCAAAAGTAATGTCTTAAATCATAGAAAAACTTTTTCTTTGGCTGGTATGTGAAACTAGGTGGTCTAAATTTAGCAACAATGTAATTAGCATAATCAGCATACCAGGGAGTATTACGAGAAGCATTTATGATAGCTAATTGCTCATCAGGAAAGCTATCATCAATAGGCAGTGGGTCATCAAGAACATTTTCTAACCTAGACAAGTTGTCTGCAACGGGGTTCTCAGCTCCCTTTCTATCAATAATATGCAAATCAAATTCTTGTAGCAAGAGAACCCATCTAATAAGTCTAGCTTTAGCATCTTTCTTTTCCATAAGATATTTAATAGCAGCATGATCAGTGTGAATAGTTACTTTGGAATCAACAATATAGGATCTGAACTTATCACAAGCGAAGACAACTGCTAGAAATTCTTTTTCAGTAGTAGCATAATTTCTCTGGGCACTGTCTAGAGTTTTACTAGCATAATGAATAACATTCAATTTCTTATCAACTCTTTGCCCTAGAACAGCCCCAACAGCATAATCACTAGCATCACACATAATTTCAAAGGGTAAATTCCAATCATGTGGCTGAACAATAAGTGTAGAAATCAAGGCTTTCTTAAGTATTTCAAATGCTTCTACACAATCATCATCAAAGACAAAAGGAACATCTTTTTGCAAGAGTTTAGTGAGAGGCCTAGAAATTTTAGAGAAGTCTTTAATAAACCTCCTATAGAAACCAGCATGACCAAGGAAACTTCTTATACCTTTGATATCTTTAGGACACGGCATCTTTTCAATAGCATCTACTTTAGCTTTATCAACTTCAATACCTCTTTCAGAAATTTTATGCCCCAAGACAATACCTTCATTAACCATAAAGTGGCACTTCTCCCAATTCAAGACAAGATTAGTTTCTTCACATCTCTGTAAAACTCGATCAAAGTTGCTTAAGCAATCATCAAAAGAAGTTCCCTAAACGGAGAAATCATCCATGAAAACCTCAACAAACTTTTCACAAAAATCAGAGAATATAGCAGTCATACATCTTTGAAAGGTAGCAGGTGCATTGCATAAACCAAAAGGCATACGTCTATAAGCAAAGGTACCGAAAGGGCAAGTAAAAGTGATCTTTGCTGATCATCTTTTGACACAGGTATTTGAGAAAAACCAGAATAACCATCTAGAAAGCAAAAATGTGTATGTTTCGATAATCTTTCTAGCATTTGATCAATAAAAGGTAGAGGGTAATGATCTTTTCTAGTAGCTTTATTTAATTTGTGAAAATCAATTACCATTCTATATCCTGTAACAATTCTTTGTGGGATCAATTCATTCTTATCATTAGGAACAACAGTAATACCTCCCTTCTTAGGGACACAATGAACAAGACTTACCCACTGACTATCAGCAATAGGATAAATTATACCTGCTTCCAGAAGCTTTAGTATTTCATTTCTTACCACTTCTTTCATCTTAGGATTTAACCGTCGTTGGTGATCAACAACTGGTTTAGCATCTTTCTCCAATTTAATTTTGTGCTGACATAGAGTGGGACTAATGCCCTTAAGGTCATCAAGAGTATATCCAATAGCAGCACGGTGCTTCTTTAGAGTTTTCAATAATCTCTTTTCTTCATGCTCTGAAAGGTTAGCACTAATAATAACAGGATATATCTTCTTTTCATCAAGATAAGCATATTTCAGAGTATCAGGTAATTGTTTAAGCTCAAACACGGGATCACCCTTAGGTGGAGGAGGATCCACAAGGATTTCAACAGGCAAATTGTGTTTCAAAATAGGCCCTTGATTAAAGAATATTTCATCTATTTCCCTTCTTTCATTCATAGACAGATCATTTTCATGGTCTAGCAAATATTGTTCTAAAGGATCAGTAGGAGGCATGGCAATAGAAGCAAGACCAATAATTTTGTCCTTACTAGGCAATTCTTTATCATGGGGTTGTCTACGAAATTTAGAGAAATTAAAGTCATGAGACATATCCCCTAAACCAACAGTAATAATATCTTTCTCACAATCTATCTTAGCATTAACAGTATTCAAGAAGGGTATACCAAATATAATGGGACAAAAGTCATCTTGTGGGGAAGCAAGAACAAAAAAAGCAGCAGGATATTTTATCTTCCCACACAAGACTTCAACATCTCTAACAATCCCAATTGGTGAAATAGTATCTCTATTGGCAAGCTTAATAGTAACATCAATATCTTCTATCTCAGCAGGTGCAATATCATTCATAATTTCTTTATATAAGGAAAAAGGAATTGCACTCACACTAGCACCCATATCACATAAGCCATGATAACAATGATCTCCTATTTTAACTGAAACAACAGGCATGCCAACAACGGGTCTATGTTTATCTTTACCATCGGGTTTAGCAATTCTAGCAGCTTCATCACAGAAATAAATAACATGCCCATCAATATTATCAACCAAGAGATCTTTAACCATAGCAATACTAGGTTCAACTTTGATTTGCTCAGGGGGTGTAGGTGTTCTAGTATAACTCTTACGAACCACAGTTGAAGCTTTAGCATGATCCTTTATTCTAACAGGAAAAGGTGGTTTCTCAATATAAGCAATAGGAATAATAGGATCAACATTATAAGTAAATAGTTTCTTCTTCAACTTTAATAGGTTCAACTACTTTAACTTCAATGGGAGGATGATATTTAAACCACTTATCCTTAGGGAGATCAACATGAGTAGCAAAAGATTCACAGAAAGAAGCTACTATCTCAGAGTCAAGTCCATATTTAGTGCTAAAATCACGAAAAACATCGGTATCCATAAAAGATTTAACACAGTCAAACTTAAGGTTTATACCTGACTCCTTACCCTCGTCGAGTTCCCAATCTTCAAAGTTGCGTTTAATTCTTTCCAATAAATCCCATTTGAATTCAATAGTCTTCTTCATAAAAGAACTAGTACAAGAAGTATCGAGCATGGATCGATCATTATGAGAAAGCCGAGCATAAAAATTTTGAATAATAATTTCTCTTGGGAGCTCATGATTGGGGCATGAATATAACATTGACTTAAGCCTCCCCCAAGCTTGAGCGATACTTTCTCCTTCACGAGGCCAAAAATTATATATATAATTCCAATCACGATGAACCAGATGCTTAGGATAAAACTTCTGATGAAATTCCAATTTCAATCGGTTGTAGTTCCATGATCCAATATCATCACATAGCCTATACCATGTCAATGCCTTCTCCTTCAAATATAAAGGGAAGACCTTCTTCTTGACTTCATCCTCGAGCAAACCTGCAAGCTTAAATAATCCACAAACTTCATCCACATAGATTAGATGCATATCAGGATGTAATGTTCCATCTCCTGTGTAAGGATGAGCTAGCAGTTTCTCTATCATACCCGAAGGAATTTCATAATAAATATTTTTCAGTAGGTGCAGTAGGTTGAGGAGCAACTCTTTGCTCTTCCGGTCGAGGTGAAGATACCCTGAACAAACCCCTCAAAGGATTACTTTCCATAGTAACAAGTGACAGCAAATTTCAGCACACTATATAAATGTTTCCTTACCAAATTCCACTCACCAAAGGCGCTTCACTCCCCGGCAACGGCACCAGAAAAGTGTCTTGATGACCCACAAGTATAGGGGATCTATCGTAGTCCTTTTGATAAGTAAGAGTGTCGAACTCAACGAGGAGCAGAAGGAAATGACAAGCGGTTTTCAGCAAGGTATTCTCTGCAAGCTCTGAAATTATCGGTGACAGATAGTTGAATGATGAGATAATTCGTAACGGGTAACAAGTAACAAAAGTAAACAATGTGCAGCAAGGTGGCCCAATCCTTTTTGTAACAAAGGACAAGCCTGGACGAACTCTTATATAAAGCAAAGCGCTCCCGAGGACACATGGGAATTATTGTCAAGTTAGTTTTCATCATGCTCATATGATTCGCGTTCGTTACTTTGATAATTTGATATGTGGGTGGACCGGCGCTTGGGTGCTGCCCTTCCTTGGACATGCCTCCCACTTATGATTAACCCCTCTCATAAGCATCCACAACTACGAAAGAAGAATTAAGGTAAACCTAACCATAGCATGAAACATATGGATCCAAATAAGCCCCTTACGAAGCAACGCATAAACTAGGGTTTAAGCTTCTGTCACTCTAGCAACCCATCATCTACTTATTACTTCCCAATGCCTTCCCCTAGGCCCAAATCATGGTGAAGTGTCATGTAGTCGACGTTCATATAACACCACTAGAGGAAAGACAACATACATCTTATCAAAATATCGAACAAATACCAAATTCACATGATTACTTATAACAAGACTTCTCCCATGTCCTCAGGAACAAACGTAACTACTCACAAAGCATATTCATGTTCATAATCGGAGGAGTATTAATTATCATTAAGGATCTGAACAAATGATCTTCCACCGAATAAACCAACTAGCATCAACTACAAGGAGTAATCAACACTACTAGCAACCCACAGGTACCAATCTGAGGTTTTGAGACAAAGATCGGATACAAGAGATGAACTAGGGTTTGAGTGGAGATGGTGCTGGTGAAGATGTTGATGGAGATTGACCCCCTCTCGATGAGAGGATCGATGGTGATGACGATGGCGATGATTTCCCCCTCTCGGAGGGATGTTTCCCCGGCAGAACAGCTCCGCCGGAGCCCTAGATTGGTTCTACTCACGTTTCGCCTCGAGACGGCGGCGCTTCATCCCGAAAGCTTCCTTCTGAATTTTTCCAGGTCAAAACACACCATATAGCAGAAGATGGGCGTCGGAGGCCTACCAGGGGGCGCGCCCTCCACCCTTGTGGCTGGCTGGTGGCCCCCCTCTGGTGCTTTCTTCGCCCAATATTTTTTATTAATTCCAAAATGACTCTCCGTGAAGTTTCAGGACTTTTGGAGTTGTGCAGAATAGGTCTCTAATATTTGCTCCTTTTCCAGCCCAGAATTCCAGCTGCCGACATTCTCCCTCTTCATGTAAACCTTGTAAAATAAGAGACAAAAGGCATAAGTATTATGCCATAATGTGTAATAACAGCCCACAATGCAATAAATATTGATATAAAAGCATGATGCAAAATGGATGTATCACCTAGCGTGATCAAGAGGTTGCAAATTCCTGATGAAGATCTCAAGGAAACGGGCACGTTTCAAGGGATCAATCCAGGAAGGAGCCAACCAAAGGGCAAGATCACATTGCCGGTGACATTTGGTAGTGAGCTGAACTATAGAACAGAAAAGATCGTTTTCGATGTCGCCTAGATTCCGTTGCCATATAACGGGATTCTCGGCTGTCCAGCACTGGCCAAGTTCATGGCGGCCTCGCACTATGCTTACAACGTATTGAAGATGCCCGGGCCGATGAGCGTCATCACTGTCAACTCCGACAAGAAGGATGCGCTTATCTGCACCGACCGACTCTACTGGGAGGCAGTTGCAGCATCAGCTGCCAAGGCACTTGCTCCTGCCGCTGAAGCTCCTGGGGGGAAGAAGAAGACCGGCAAGACCTCTAGCACACACTCCGGCAAGCGCACCTATTCGGAGTGCTGCGCTCCCGTCGAGGATGTGCTGGAGAGCTCCACCAGCAAGAGCAAGAAATCCAAGGCAGCTCCACCAGAAACCAAGAAGGTGCCCATCAAGGAGGATGGTACGGGAGGAACTTTCACCATAAGTTCCACTCTCGATGACAAATAGGAACATGCGCTTGTTGCTTTCCTGCGGGCGAATATCGATGTGTTTGCATGACAACCATCTGATATCCCCGGTGTTCCCAGGGAAGTAATTGAGCACCATCTTGTTGTCTGTCCTCATGCACGGCACTTCAAGCAAAAGGTTAGGAAGCAGTCTTTGGAACGGCAAGAATTTATTGCCGAAGAAACCAGGAAGTTGGAAGCGACAGGTTTGGTCAGAGGAGTGCTCCATCCGACGTGGTTAGCCAATCCAGTTGTAGTGCGCAAGGCGAATGGAAAATGGAGGCTGTGTATTGACTATACAGATATCAATACAGCCTGTCCAAAAGATCCTTTCCCCTTGCCGCACATCGACCAGATTGTGGACTCCACTGCCGACTGCGATCTGCTGTCGTTTCTCGACGCCTATTGAGGGTACCACCAGATTTTCATGGCAAAGGAATATGAAGAGAAAACCGCATTTATCACCCTGTGTGGTGCGTATTGTTTCTTACGCATGCCTTTCGGGTTGAAAAGTGCGGGTTCAACGTTTGCAAGAGTGGTCCAGATTGGTTTTGAGCCCCAGCTACATAGAAATATGGAAGCTTATATGGATGACATAGTGGTTAAAACCAAGGACAAAGCAACGCTCATACAAGATTTGGAAGAGACATTTGCAAATCTACGCAAGATCAATCTGAAGCTCAATCCCGAGAAGTGTGTGTTTGGAGTTCCATCCGGCAAGCTTCTCGGGTTCTTTGTATCTCAGCGTGGGATCGAAGCAAATCCCGACAAGATCAAGGCGATTGAGCAGATTGAAGCACCGAGACGCGTCAAAGATGTGAGTTGACTTGCCGGCTGCATTCCTGCTCTAAGCAGGTTCATCTCCAAATCTGCTGAGCACGCCCTACCCTTTTTCAAAATCTTGAAGAAGGCAGGTCCAATGAAATGGACTCCGGAAGCAGAGGCAGCGCTGCAGGATTTGAAGAAGTACCTCTCCTCTCCGCCGATACTAGTCACACCTAAACCACGAGAGCCATTGCTGCTATACCTAGCGGCAACAAATCAAGTGGTTAGTGCTGCATTGGTAGCGCAGAGAGAAGCTGATGAAGAAGTAGCGGCAATGGAAGCCCGTCAAGCGACGAGCTAGGGGTCTTCTCCGGCAAGGTCTGGTGCCGACAAGGCAGGATTTGCAGAGTTGAATGAAGCAGCGCAGAGGAAGAGGATGGTGCAGCGCCCAGTTTATTTTGTCGGTTCCCTTTAGTAGGGGGCTAGGTCAAGATATTCTGGCGTGCAGAAATTGCTCTGTGGCCTCCTTATGACCTCGAGGAAGCTGCGCCATTATTTCCAAGCACATGAGATTACCGTCGTCACTTGCTTCCCGTTGCAGCGGATTTTATGAAATCCAGATGCGACCGGCAGGATTGTGGAGTGGGCGTTGGAAATGTCAAGCTTTGATCTCAAGTTTGAAAGCACTTCAACAATTTAGAGCAGAGCCTTGGCGGAGTTCATTGCAGAATGGACCACAACGCCAGATGAAGAAAGTTAAGAGACAACTCTTCCCGGCAAGGAAACAGATCGAGAATGGATTATGTATTTTGACGGGGCTTTCTCGCTGCAAGGTGCCGGTGCTGGCGTGCTGCTTGTCGCACCCACCGGAGAGCACCTCAAATATGTAATTCAAATACACTTTCCCAGGGAGAGATCAACAAACAATACTGCAGAATACGAAGGGCTGCTTGCCGATCTCAGGATCACGGCGGATCTTGGAATTAAGAAGCTCATCGTCAGAGGTGATTCATAGCTTGTCGTCAAGCAGGTGAACAAAGATTTTCAGAGCCCGTTGATGGAAGCATATGTAGATGAAGTGAGGAAATTGGAGGAGCGCTTTGATGGTCTGTAGACAGAGCATGTTCCTCGAGCAGAGAACGACATTGCTGACGACCTGTCAAAGCGTGCTGCCCTTAAGTTACCTGTGGAACCAGGTACTTTTGTGCTCCGATTGACTCAGCCATCAGTAACACCATCAGCAAGGCAACATAAGCGAAGAAAGTTGAGTTCCGGCAAGTACTTTCCCACAGAGATCCCAGGAGCCGCCGGCAAGGAAGTTGCCGGGAACTCCGCCAAGCTTGTCTGGGAGCAACAGGCTCCGGCAAGGCTTCAAGCCCTTGTCGTAGAGACAAATGCTCCCGTGACAGAGGACATGCCTTTAGTCCTTGCTGTCGAGCCTCAAGCTCCACCATGGGCACAGCCCATCGTCCAGTTCCTCCAAACAGGGGAACTCCCCGAAGAACAGGAAGAAGCGGAGAAAGTAGCTCGTCGGTCTAGTATGTACCAATTCGTGGACAATGTCCTGTACAGAAAGAGATCGAACGGTGTGAAATTGAAGTGCATTTCTCGGGAAGATGGACTAGAGCTGTTGGCAGAGATACATGGAGGCATATGTGGCTCCCACATAGGTTCAAGGGCTCTTGTCGGTAAGGCATTCCGGCAAGGTTTCTTTTGGCCCACTGCCCTCCAGGATGCAGCTGCACTAGTAACCAAGTGTGAAGCGTGCCAGTTTCATTCGAAGAAATTGCATCAGCCAACTCAGGCTCTTCAGACAATCCCTCTTTCCTGGCCATTTTAGGTCTGGGGGCTCAACATATTGGGCCCTTTTCCCCGTGCTACCGGGGGCTTTGATTACTTGTACATCGCAATCGACAAGTTCACAAAGTGGCCGGAAGTGGAAGCAGTGAGAAAGGTGACAGCACAATCAGCCGTCAAGTTCTTCAAGGGACTAGTTTGTCGTTTTGGTGTGCCAAACAGGATCATCACCGATAACGGCACACAGTTCACGAGCAACACCTTCATGCAATACGTCCATGACCTTGGCAGCAAAATCTGTTTTGCTTCTGTTGCTCATCCGAGAAGCAACGGCCAAGCAGAAAGGGCAAATGCTGAAGTGTTGCGAGGGCTCAAGACAAGGACTTTTGACAAGCTGAAGAAGTGCGGAAGACGCTGGATTGATGAGTTGCTGGCGGTTCTTTGCTCAATCAGAATGACACCAAATCGAGCCACTGGCCAGACACGCTTCTCCCTAGTGTATGGGGCAGAAGCAGTTCTCCCCACGGAACTCATATACGGGTCACCTCGAGTGCTCGCTTATGATGAGCTTGAGCAAGAGCAGTTGTGGCAAGATGACGCCATGCTCCTTGAGGAGGATCGTCTTCAGGCTGCTGTGCAAGCTGCATGCTACCAGGAAGCCTTGCACCACTACCATAGCCGCAAGGTTCATGCCCGAAGTCTTGAGGAAGGCGACCTTGTTCTTTGGCGTGTTCAGTTGGCCAAGAATTCCAACAAGTTGACGCCATAGTGGGAAGGCCCTTATCGGGTAGGACGAGTCACCAGGCCTGGCGCTGTCGGCCTAGAGACCGAGGATGGCATTCCAGTAAGCAATTCCTGGAATATCGAATATCTTCATAAGTTCTATCCATAAGGTGCGGTTGCCGGGTCTCCCGGCAACCACCTTTTGTACAAGTCTTGCCAGCAAGGCATGTGATCCTTTGTACAAAGCCAAGCGCAGACCCTGTGCATAGTTGAATAAATTTAAGTGTTTTACAATTCCTGTCGATTTTCATGTTAATCTATATGCATGCTTGTCTGAGATATTGTATTACACTTGCTTCCGGTAAGCATTAACGAACAACCAAGGTTCCATATCTTTGTTTTCTCTTCTTTCTTTTTCTCAAAAGATGGAAGGTTCCCTCGCGTGCAAGTTTGCCAGGGGGAATGATGGTATGGACACCTACAGGCGACATTCAAAGTTGACATCTCGCAGGAAGGAGCACAACAACAAAAAGCTAAGTTGCAGAACTTTAAGTGAATTTCTTTTTTACTTAAAGGCCATTTTCCTTGAACGATTTCGGCTTTTGTACGAAAAACCTGCACGCGAAGGAACCTTGTCATGATCGGTTGCACCCTTACTCTGTTTCGAGTCCGCTCAACAGTTTAGGTGGCTGCACTAAAAACGTCAAAGGTATCTTGCCGGTAGTGACACCTCCAGCAGGCTGCTAAAGACCCACATCTAGTGCTCGCGGCAGGATGCATGCACCGGCAAGTTTCCAATAAGCGTAGGGCACATTCCATACAGAAAGAAATAAGATAAGGGAAATAGTGTGCATTCACCCAAACACAGCAGATTATATTACATTAATAGTTGTCGTGATCCTAACTTCACATGAAATTGTCTTTGACATGGAATTGTGGCGGCGAAGATGAAGCGAAGTGGCTAGTCCCTGCGCTGGCCTTCGACCCTCTTGACTTGGCTAACCTTGTCGATGATGGGCGCGACAAGCTCTTTGAGTGCCTCGAGGTCTGCATCCTCCGGCAAGCTGTCGAGAACGTTGGTGAGATTGATGCCGGGGTTCTTGTGCACCACTTTGATGGGCACCTTGAGGAGGATGGCCTGGCAGAGTTTGCGGGATTCGTTGGCCAGATGGGTTGCTCGCTCAGAATGGAGCAGCTTCAAGGCATCGACGACACCCTCGAAGAAAATGGTCAGCTTGGCGCTCGAGGACACCCTATCGCCAGAATAATAGTTGAAGTTCTACAGGCCTATGGTGAACAGCTCTGCTGCAATCCTTTCCGCGACATCAACCAGGCGCTCGGTCCAGATCTTCACGCCTTTCTCAAAGTCATTATAAGAGGCAGCAGCGCTCTTGAGCAAGCCCTTCTCGTTCTGGAGGTCCTTGATCAAAACCTTCTCTCGAGCCTTGCCGTCCTCCAGAGACTTCTCCAGTGTGGTCAGCTTCAATTTCAGATCAGCGATGGATTCATTGGCTGCGGTGAGCTTTTTGATCTTGTCGGACATGGAGGTTTGCATCTCCGCCATACTGTAGAGAGTCTTCTCTCTGTCGACTTTGAGCGTCGAGAGCTCCTTGCCATGTTCCTTGAGATCCGCCTCTAGCCCCTTTACTCTATCATCCAGCTTGTTCTTGGCGGCCTCTGCAGCTTCAGCAGCATCGATGGCTTCCTTTAACTTGCCGGCGTGATCTACAGTTAGAGCTTCGAGCGTCTCCTTGTGTTTCTGCTCCAGCTCCTGGGTCCGCTGCGCGACAAGTTTTTTGATCTCCTCGTCCTTGCCGCGGAGCTTGGTGGAAAATGCCTTCTCGTGAGTGGCAAGGTCTTCTTCCTGAGAGTCAAGCCTGACACGGAGTTGTGTTAAGCGAGCTTCCTCTACAGCGGCCCACTGCGCGGCCTCTTCCTGTGCCTTCTCAGCATCAGACTGCTTCAAGAGGAACTCGTTCCAACTCTAGCTTAGTTGTTCCCGGCCAGTCATCAGTTCCTAGAAAGCCTCAGCATACCAGACTTGCGTTTGCTCGACGCGCTTCTGGAAATCTGCCTCTGTTGCTTATGTAACTGCTACCTTGGAGTCCAGTTTCACTTTTCGGGCGCGGTGAAGGGCCTGGAGCTTCTGAAAGTTGTTGCTCATGGCTTGGAGGAGCTGTTCTTCCTTGGACCCGCTGCTGTTGGCACGTGGCTCGTCAACAATTTTGAGCCCAGCAGCGGTGATGACATCTTCATCAAAAATTTCCCCTTTAGTTGGCACCCTAGTGCTTGCCGTCCCTGGTATGCTGACGAACAAGTTGTCGGCAACCTTAAGGTATCTGCTTGATGGGGGGGCTCGGATGTTGACGGTTGATCCTCGACAACCGTCTCGCCGGCAAGTGGGGACTTTGTGACCGGTGTAGCGCCAGGCGCTCCTGTGATGGGAATGCCATCAGTATGGTTACCGGTCTTCTTGTCGGTCCTCTCAGCAGACCTTTGGCGGTTTCTTCTTGTGCGTCCTTGGCGGCTTCGTCAGCAGCGATCTTGTCGGCCTCAGCGGCAGCATCCTTGGCGGTCTCTTCGATAACGATATCAACATCCATTTGTTCCATCAAGGGAAGATCTGAAGACCAGGGAAAGAAACAAGATGAGACCGAGGTTGAAGTTCAAGAAGACAAAAATATAGAAAGAATGACGGATACTCAGAGGCAAGTGGTTTACCTGTGTTGAGTTGTTGAGAGGTGGTTTCTTCTTTACCGGCAACATTAGTTGCCGATGTAGGACTGCCGGTGCCCATACTTGCCATCTCCTCTTCGACACGGATGGGCTCGCCAGTGGAAGCCCTTGCCGGGGATTCACCTCTGGGCGGCGTGGTTGACGGGGGCGGCACATCAGAGATGGCCTCCGACGGCTCTCCTTGTTGTCGTTCTTCTCCTACAAGCCCGGTGATGTCAGTATCAAAGATAAACATGTCCACGCCCGCCAGCAAAACAAATGAGTAATGGACTCATGCTGGGGGCTGGGTTGGGGGCTGCGAGGAGGACTGAGCTCCGGGCTGATGACGATGAGCTCTGGCACATCCACGGTGCTTGCCGGGGGCTCGTCACCCGTTGAAGTCTTTGCCCTCTTCGCCATCCTTTGTGCCAAAGTGTCTGTATCGCTGCGGAGACAGGTTGAAGCAAGATAGATGAGTTAAGCAAAATCAGAAACTCAGAAATTAAGAGATACGACAGGACCCTTACTCTTCTCTCTCCGGGCTAAAAGCGGAAAGGTCGAAGTCGACCTCCTCTACAGTGTCCGTGCGAGGAGGTGGAGAAGTGGTGCTGGGTCGCTTGGCTGCGGCAGAAATGGTAGGTTGATGTGGTTCTGATGCCCCAGCCACCGGTGCCGTCGTATGAGACGCCCCCACCACTCCAGTTGTTGCCGCGGCCGTGCGTCTCGTGTGCCGCATAGGTTGCTGTTGAGCTTCTTGCCACTGCGCAGCCTTGCCGGCCGCCTTCTTGCCGGGAACTTCACCGCTCGAGGAGGGTTGATTTGCTGGGACGCCAGAGGCAGCTTTCCGAAGAACGCATTTCTTCTTCTCTGAAGCTGGGCACTCCTCATGCAGCTGTTCCTCAGCTGTGTCCTCAACAGAGGGGCCCCCGGCAGCTGTGTCGCTCTGTTCGCCGACAGTCTCATCCGCCCCGGCAAGGTCTTCTTCGGACATTATTTCTGCTTCACTATTCTCCTCTTCCGTGAAGCCAACGTTGCCGGCCGCCGCGACAAGATTTGCCTCCTCCGCCCTGCTGGCGATGTACGCCACCTCTTCATCAGTGGTGGGGCGGATAAGGTTTGTCTTTTCCCGAATGGCTCTCTCCGACAGATTGTCGAAGAACTCCTGTGCACGCTCTGCAGATGGCTCAACCCAAGTTCTGTCAAGGCTGTGAGCATTGCATGCCGGCATCATGGCGATGATTGAGGTCAGAGCAGAGTTGTTGCACAGAGGAATTATGTTTGTCGGCAACTTATATTTCCTGTCGGGCCTAAACAGTTTGTGGCAGAGAGCTGTGTGCTGCATAACCGTCAAGTTGTTGTTCAAACCTGGACGCAGCCTCATGATATCTGCCGCATTCCGAAATTCCCAGGCTGGTCTCCCCTTGTTATGTAGAGGGACGATGCAGCGGCGAAGGAAATCAGCGCCAACCATTTCTATTGTCAGCCCGGCAGCCTTGAGACGGTGGATTCTGGTACTTGCAATTGTGAGCTTCTCATCTTGAGGATCGAGGGAACTCCAGTTATTGCTGTGGACCACTTTCATTCGTCGGGGCAGACATAAAGGCTGGAAATCCTCCTCCTTAATCCAGCACCATTCGCCCCTCCATTCTTCCCACTTGCTATGGTAGAGCCCTTCTGGGTATATCTCCTTATTCCAGGCCCTTGGAATCCAGCTGATAGAACCGGAAAGGGCCTCTCGTTTCTCGATTCGGGGAACGAAATAGTGGCGAAAGAGGGCTGTGCTGGGGATTATTCCGGCAAAATTTTCACAGAGATGGGCAAAGACTGACATACATGTCATGGCATTCGGCGTGAAATCCAAGAGACGGAAGCTGTATGTGTACATGATGTCGTTGAAGAAATCAGAAAATGGAGGCAGAGCCCGCAATAGAAGTATGTGACAAAGAAATGAAATTTATTTGGGCCGCCCTTAGAGGAAGCAGGATTCACGCGAGTGGCGGGGTGAGCTCTTGTCTCCCTCCCCCACATGCACAGGTACCGGTCCTTCAGAGCGCTCGCATTGAGCGTCGGGGCGAAGATGACGTGTTCCTTCTGCATCTTCACCAGCTCGCTCTCCTCGATGGCTTTCACCTCTTTACCCTTGCTTGCTTTGGGTGGCATGGTGGCTGTGGAAGCAGAGACCGAGGACGATGAGGGCGTGGAGGCAGCGGATGGATGAGAGAGGTTCTGCTTTGAGTTTGAGGAAGAAGACGGCGGCGGTTTCTAGATTGGAAAGAATGGGAGGTAAATGAGCGGCGCTTCTACGGATTCCTTTTTATGGGAAAGGCGCGGGGCTGCCTCCTTTCTAATCAATGTAAATGCGCTTTCGCGAGTGCACTGTTACTGCGGTCATTCCACACGTTCCCACGTCGCGCGTTTATTAGGCGCCGTCGGGAAGCGCGGTAAATGAGATAATAACAGCTAACTCCTGCCACGCGTGCCCGTGCACTGTTTGGGCCTAGCCCAACAACGCATCGCATCCGTGTATGGCCTAGGCCCCGGGGCTCCTGTCGGTGTACTAAAGCTTGGGTCCTTTAGTACCCCATACTTGTGCATGGACAGTTGTAGCCATACCAGCGGCGAGGTCTGCCGGAGGACAGCTGCAAGCAAATGCAAGATCATCAAGGAAGTATTCAGGCCAATGATTAGAAGACAGAAGACCGAGGGCTTGGCTCCTGGCAAGATCATTGCCGGGATGGCCCGCGAAGACCCGGCAAGATCTGCACCCGGAAAGGTTCCGCCACCCTGGCACCGCTCCAGCGCAGTGACCAGCCTGTCATTTGGGTTTTGTCCTCCTGGTTGCGTGGCATGGCTCTAGTGGTGAACGGGGTTAAGCGGTGCTGATGGGACGGCCCCTTTTTCCATCCCCAAGGAAGTAAGGACACCTAAACGAAGCATTTAATGCGTTTGTCCTAAATCGTTTGTGATAAGTATGTAAACACTGTAGCTACTTTACACCTCATGTATGTACTGAATGCCACTGTTGGTGACCCCTTGAGCATATAAAAGGAGGCCCAAGGCGTAGCTACAGGGGAGGAGGACCCTCTGGCCCATTCTGCATGCGTAGCTGCTGCTCGAACGTACTGTTCATCGCAAGCGCTCCTGAAGCTTGGGCTAAATCATCCACAATAAACTAAAGCAGGAGTAGGGTATTACGCTTCTCAGCGGCCCGAACCTGGGTAAAAATTCCCTTGCATTGATTGTTGGATCTGCTCTTTGTGCATACCACTCTCCCTGCCGAACCGTAAAAGGGATCCACGTGATCCCATAGGTGTCGTACGCCGACATTGACCAATTCCTAGCTATGGGAATTGCCGTCCGTAGACCTACGGCCTACGACCAGATCGGGCTTAAACCCGACGACAGAGAGTTCCACACCCCGCCCATCACTCACCTCATTGCTACCATCGAAGAAAGGACGGAAGGATCACGATCTCTGAAGCTGACGACAATATACACCAGGGTCTCTAGCCCGGATGCGGACACCCGTCCAGATGAAAGTTCGGACTCGGCCTGTGATGCGGGATCTGACCTTGAGTCGACCCAACCACATGCAGGCCTTCACCCGAACACTGCGCTATTAGATCCGGATACAGCCCAGGCACGGCTCGCCGCTGCCGACGCCCCGGACTCACAGAAGACGGGATCGCCCAAAAATTTCCCACCCACCTCCCATGCTGAATATTGTCCGGATGCGGGAAAACCGGACGTATGGGACCTGCTGTACGTCAAGCAGTAGCCCGAAGAAACGGTCCATCATTACTGGGCTAGATTTCTCCTAGTAAAAAACAAGATAATCGACTGCCGTGATGAGGAAATAATCGAAGCCTTCCGACTCAATTGACGGGACGCAGGGATCCTAAATACCCTCGCCCACCGCCACGTGCAAAACTTTGCCAAATTATCGAAAATGGTACGCAAATATTACGCCATGGAAAGCACCTGGAGGCTACAACAGATGCGCACAGAGCCAGTCCCTGCCCCGAGGCCCAGGAAAACCCAAGCAAAGCGGGCATATGCGAGAGGTTCGCCCGAACACGAGCCCGTCGAAAGAAGAAATAAACCCAGAACAGTTTTGGACGAATTGCTAGATAAACCATGCCCTATACACTCGGCCCTGCTTAATGCAAATCCGACTCACAGGCTTCGAGCTTGTTGGGTGGTAAGGCAGGTGGCAAAAAGCGGTGAAAACATACTTGGTCTCACACCCCCTGACAGACGGTCAACAACGCCGCCTCATGAAGACGTCCTGACAGTATACGAGACCTTCTCCTCGAACAACCAGCGGAAAAAGACTCTTCGAGAGCTCGGCCAAGTCTACTAGGTGACGGCCCCACAGCCGTTGGCAGACACACCTATGACATTCGATCAGAAGGACGAGCCAAGGTCCCGCCCTACCCACGCTCCCGTCGCGCTCGTCCTTGACCCCATAATCGATGGTTTCAGGCTAACTAAAGTATTGATGGACGGGGGTAGCGGCCTGAACCTCATTTACGAGGACACACTCGACAAAATGCAGCTCACCAGATCTCGTATCGAGCATAGCCACACCACATTCCGCGGAATTATACCCGGAAAGGAGGCGCATTTCTCCGGACGCATAACCTTGGACGTAGTGTTCGGAACTCCCGACAACTACAGATCCGAGCCCTTGCTATTCCACATCGTGCCCTACCATAGCGGATACCACGCCCTTCGGGGACGCGAGGCATTCGGACGATTTCGAGTCATACCACATTATGGATATGTGAAGCTTAAGATGCCAGGACCTAATGGCGTGATCTCACTCGCCAGCAATCCAAACACAGCCCTTCGAGCCGAAAATAAGACTGCATCGCTTGCCCTTGCAGCACTATCCGAGGCCCTAGCAGCCGAAGAACTAACAACGCACCGCACTAAAGTGAACAGGGATGATGTGGTTCTCAGTAAAAGGCCAAAATCCATGTCTTTCAAACCAGCTGATGAGATAGTAAAATTCCAGGTACACCCGGCAGGCCCGAATAAAACGGCGTCCATCGGAGCACAACTGGTCCCAGTGGTGGATAAAGCTCTGCGCGCGTTTTTACGTGAAAACTAGGACATATTCGCCTGGCACCCTTCGGATATGCCAGGCATCCCACGGAGGCTGGCGTAGCACAGCCTGAACATTATCAAAGGCTTCAAACCAGTTAAACAAACGCTACATCGATTCTCTGAGCCCAAACAACAAGCCATGGGTGAAGAATTGGCAAAACTACTAGAGGTCGGATTCATCCGTGAAATAAAACATCCGGATTGGCTGTCAAATCTAGTCATGGTACCCAAGAAGGACAAGTCATGGCGGCTCTGCATCGACTTCAAGGACCTAAACAAAGCCTACCTAAAGGATCCCTTCCCTTTACCCTGCATAGACCAGATCATCGACGCCACTGCTGGACATGACTCACTATGCTTTCTCGACGCATACTCCAGATATCATCAAATAAAGATGAAGGAGTCCGACCAAGCTGCAACCGCGGTCATCACCCCGTATGGGCCAGTCTGCTTCAACATGATGCCTTTCGGGTTAAAGAATGCAGGAGCCACATACCAACGCATGATTCAAACGTGCCTGGAAAACTAGATTGCCAAAACGGTCGAAGCATACATAGACGACATGGTCATTAAAACCAAAAAAGTCGATCAACTTGTGGACGATCTCCGCTTGACCTTCGAAAACCTACGGGCCTATGACATATGGCTCAACCCGGACAAATGTGTCTTCGGAGTCCCCGCCGGCAAACTGCTTGGATTTATTATCTCCCATAAAGGAATTGAGGCCAATCCGGCCAAAATCAAGGCCCTGTCCCAGCTCGCAATACAAACGGAGCTCAAACACGTCCAGAAACTGGCAAGTTGCATGGCAGCCCTAAGTCATTTCATCTCCCACCTCGGCGAAAAAGCACTACCTCTCTACAGGCTACATAAGAAAAAAAAAACTTTGAGTGGACCAATGAGGTGACAGCTGCACTAGAAGAAATCAAAGCACTCCTGGCAAGCAACCCCATCCTGGCCGCACCAGGTATAGGTGAACCTATGCTGCTATACATCTCAGCCACCAACCAGGTGGTGAGTGCGGTGCTCGTCGTAGAATAGGAATCAGAGGGACACAAATTCCAGGTCCAAAAACCAGTCTACTACGTATCAGAGGTCCTCACACCATGCAAGTCCCGGTACCCTCACTACCAAAAGATAGCATATACGGTCTTTATGGCATCCCAAAAGCTGTGATACTACTTTCAAGAGTGTTCAGTGACAGTGGTATCCGAGGTACCCCTTAATGATATAATCAACAACAGGGATGCCATGGGCCTCATTGCCAAATGGGTCATAGAGCTCCTTCCCTTTGAGATTGTATATAAACCACGCCGAGCCATTAAATCTCAGGTGTTGGCCAACTTTCTATCCGAATGGACATAAGCTGAACTCCCTAGGGAATACAGTACATATGCACATTGGACCATGTACTTCGACGGCTCTAAAATGCTAGCCAGACTAGGGGCTGGGGTAGTCCTACTATCCCCCATAGGAGATACTATCCGGTATGTCTTACAAATCATGTACACGGACTCAAATAATGCAGCCGAATACGAGGCACTATTGCATGGTCTTTGGATGGCTACGTCAATGGGTGTTCGGTGGCTCGAGGTACGAGGAGATTCGAACCAGCCATCTCCCAAGTCAATGGTAAATTTGATGCCAAAGATCCAAAAATGACGGCATATAGAAACACCGTCCTCAAGATGTTAGCCCGATTCGAGGGCCTAGAATTTCATCATGTCTCTAGAGACAGCAACCAGGCAGCGGACGTTCTTGCCCGCATGGGCGCCAAGCGCGACCCAATACCTAAAAATACCTTTCTCGAAAGGCTCTTTAAGCCATCCGTGGTATGGCAGGGTCGGGATAATAATGACTCAATCGATAAGTCCGCCCAGAACGCCCCACCAGAAAGCGAACTAGATGACCCTATCATCGGAGGCTCTACCCTTGAAGAAACATCCTCGGCCCACAAGATTATGGCCGTAATCGCCCCTTGGACCGAACCGTTACTTGCCTACCTCCTGCAGTAGGAACTCCCTGATGACTAGACGGAGGCACGGCGCATTATCCGGCACTCTAAAGCATACAAGGTCCACGAGGGCGAGCTCTAAAAAAAGAGTACTACCGGGGTCCTCCAGAGATGCATCTCCGAAGAGGAAGGGAAGCAACTTCTCGCCGAAATACATGCCGGCATGGGCGGCCACCATGCAGCAGCTCGGGCCCTGGTCAGCAAGGCCTTCAGAGCAGGGTTCTTCTGGCCCACAGCCCGCATGGACGCATGTACCCTGGTCAAACATTTCGTTGGCTGCCAGCTCTTTCCAAATCAAAGCCATATGCCTCCCACAGCTATCCGGACTATACCCATAACCTGGCCATTTGCCGTCTGGGGGCTTGACATGGTCGGACCTCTTCAAGGGGGGACCAAGAACAAGAAATACCTCCTAGTTATGGTGGATAAATTCACTAAATGGATTGAGGCAAAACTGGTAACCTCTGCAGAATCAGGACTAGTAGTGGACTTCATATCCAGGGTCGTACACCGTTATGGTGTTCCCCACAGCATAATCACCGATAATGGGTCTAATTTTACCGCCCAAGAGGTTAAAGATTGGTGTGCTAAGATGGGCATAAAGCTCGATTACGCCTCAGTATACCACCCACAAACTAATGGGCAGGTAGAGCGGGCAAATGGATTGATTATGAGTGGCATAAAACCCCATTTAATTCGCTCACTCAAGGAATCAAATCGTCACTGGGTAGAGGAGCTGGACTCCGTGCTATGGGGTAGTGCACTACCCCTAATCGGTCAATAGGATACACCCCATTCTTTATGGTGTACGGCCTCCCATGTGATTTAATCCATGACGCACCCAGAGTACGTATGTACGAAGAGAAGGAGGCCAAGCTAGATCGGCAGGATGACTTGGACGCCCTGGAAGGAGAACACAACATTGCATGGGCACGCTCTGCATTTTATCAACAGCAAGCACGGCGCTACCAAAATTGGGAGGTTCGGGAAAAAACATACAACGTGGGAGAACTCATCCTCCGGCTTCCGGAGAAGCAGAAAGATAAGCTGTCACCCAAATGGGAAGGCCCCTTCATCATAGACGAAGTGCTCATAGGTGGGGCATATCACCTCCGCAGCCCGTCAAATAGTCGCCCCGAGCTGAAATGGAACGCCGCTCGGCTTTGGCGTTTCTACGCCTAATCCGGCATCATCATCAACACTCCCCACTCTGTCCTTGTCTTTTTCTCTTCGTCTTAACCTTTGGAGCTTTAGCCTCCCCGACCTACAGTTCGGATAAACCGTAGCACGGCAGGTCACCATTGTACACACCTTGTGATGTACTACCCAGCTTTACCTGGGGGCTTCTTTTAAAAGCAACCAATTACAATATATTTCTTACAACCTTGTTTCTGTTGTTTTGAATTAATCTCCTTCCCATATCTTTCAAGCCACTATATGCACCTATTTGACTTAAGTCCTTTGCCAAGCTGGGTTGCCTGGCTCCTGTGTTTACACCTACATTTATGATTGTTTGGTTAGGAAGTAAAGGGAGCACCTCTGCGATTGCTACGCCCAGGTAATTTGGATACGTACCTCAGACGGGTGAAGCCGAAAGCTAGCGTTCTTATAGAAAATAATGGGTCGGCCTCCAGGGAAGTGAAAATAAACAGGCGCTAGCCGCCATCCAACTATTCTTGGTTCCTAAAAACCATGAAACATCTGTGTGTCACCGCCTTCAGAACTCACGGCTAATGGTCAACATACCTCACCCGAAGAAAGGAACCCTTGGAGGAACTATTTTCTTCGGAAGATGTTTCTTACGTTACAAAGTAATATAACATTGCTCGCTGCGCACGTTTTGTCTGTTCGCACCAAATGGCCGGATTGCCTGGTTACCAGAATCATCCCCTGTTCATCGGGGCATATAGTACGGAACAGTCCCTGATCACTGGTCTGGGAGGCGGAACCAATGGCCGGTTAACACAATGTTTTTACCGCGGCTTGAGAATTGCGTGATGTAAAATACATGGATACATAGAATCACGCACCCTACTCTTTATCAATGTCATCTATCAAGCTGTTCAAAGCACAATCCTTCTGGGAGTCCCGAGCAGCGGGCATCACTTGGTCATATACTAAGCTAAGAGGTATTTCCTGCCCATCCGGTCCCACGGGTCCCACCCAAGCCATATGTTCGGGCTTGAGTTTGGTAAATCGGGTCTTCACCATTGCCCAGGCCTCGCGCTCCCCTTCCCGGCAGGCTGACATCTTCCACAATTCAAAGCGTCGCGTCGCCTCGCCCCTTTAAAGCGGCTAGCCAGCTCAGCCATGCTCTCTGATGGCACTTCTTGTGGCCATAGTGCCTTAACCATGCTTTTCATGGCCTTCCGGGCTCTTTCATGCGCCTTGGTCAATTCTTTCAAAAGGTTCCCACTAAAGGAACCCACCTCCTCTTCGGGCCGCCCTGTTAGGAGACCTAGCAAACAGGGGTAGCACGCGTTTAAAAATATTGTGATCACCTACATACGCGTGATATCGCATTCGTGACTTACCGAATATACCACCTTTTAGCTTCTAGTTCTCCTCCAAGGCTTGAGCCAATGAGACTTTAACTGCTCGATCTCTTTGGTTTTTCGCCGATTTTCCGCCTTGAGCTCATTCTTCTCTTCCAGACTTCGTGCCAACACTCGTTTGCCAGCCTCCAGCTCCCTCCGCAGTTGATTCATCGCTTCGGCGGCTGCGGAGAAAAGCTTGGCATCGGTATGCAGGAAATTCATACAGTTTGTAGCATTCTAAAGCTTTTTCACTTACCCGAATTTTCACTGGTAGCCTTTTTGGCCTCCTCGAGATCGGCTTTAGCTTTGGCTAACTGTGTTCGGCTTAGCTTGAGGTCTTCGGACAGCTTGTTGTTCTGCTCCTTCACGGCCAACAAAATAAGGACAATACAAGGATCCTTAACTCGGCTGCCCCACCCAAATTAAGGCTTGGGGGCTGCTAGGTTAAGAACTATAAAATCCTTTTAAGTTATCTTGCACCTGCATTTTCGAAGAAAAGAGACCGATGGTCCCTTCAAGCCCGGTTCGGGCCGTTCCAAGGTACACATCCACCGAATTAAATGCGTTAAACTCCTGATCAGTAAAGGCAACATGGCGCAAGTATTCTCTCCAGTGACGATGATTCATTACACTTTCGACCTCGGAGTTGGTCACCAAAACATCGTCAGGGTCCTCTGGAGGTGCGCCAGCCGCTGTGTGTTTGGTAGGGTCCCTAGCCTGCGCTGAGGGCCCAAGGTTGGAATTATGCCTTGGTGCACCCGGAGAATCCTTGAACTGGCGAGCTGGAACTCTTCTTCTGCGAAGTTGAGCAAACGTCAGACGCAAGATATGGGAAATGACCCTTTTTGTGGCCTCAAAGCATGTTACCTTTGAGCTGAGGGGGCGGTTGCTTTAGCTCTAGCGGAAGCCTTCCTCTTTGATGCCCCATTATGGGCCGAGGCCGGCGTAGGTCGTGCTTCTCCCACAGTTGTTCGACGTGTAGTACGGCGACCCTTGGGAGTTGAAGTTAGAGTATGCGGAATGGTGTGAGGCGATTGCCCCGTTCGAGAGGAGCTCCTCTTTTCACTTACAGCGGAGGAAGGAAGAGCCCCAGGGTGATCAGCCATCACGGCAACTTTGGTGTCGTCACGGCTTTCTTGGTAAAAGACCCCATCTTCGAAATTGGCCGACGTTTCCGGATCTTCATGATAACCCGGGCCGTCAGTGCGGGACTGATTCTGTGGTTGAGGGGAAGGGTAGCAGATGGACTCGACCTGGTGCCTCCAGCTCTGTACGAACAGAGTACGGTCAACAGGTGTTCGGACATCATGGCTGAATTATAGAGAAAGAATCAAAGCTTACCCCGTCTGCCGGATTATTGCCGAAGCAACCCTCCAGGATACTCAATTGAACAAAGTCTTCCTCCTCACCTTTAAAGAGGTCGGCTAATATCTTGGCCATGGCCGCTTTATCATCCGGCCCTTGTCGCTTATAGCAGGTCGCGTCACTGGTCCCATTGTAGCACCATAAAGGATGCCCCCTCTGTTGGAGGGGTTGTACACACCGGGTTATGGCGATGGTCATTACTTCGATCATAGTTAGTATGATATGGGTCAGCAGTCGAATCTTGGTGGCCAAAAGGTGCACCTCTTCATTGCCTAGCTGGGAAGGGCTCTTGGGTCTCTAATTGAGCCGCTTCCTTAGCGGCGCATTTGAATATTCGGGCAGACCCTCTCGGATTGGGTTGAAGAGCGGAACATCTTTGATATAGAACCATTCCGATGTCCATTCCTCAGGATCCTTCCTTGGGGTCCCAATGGGGTAGCCTGTCCCGGCTATCCGTCACACCTCTGCTCCTCCCACCTCAAAGATTGACCCCTCGCGGGTATGAGGGACGAGGCAGAAGTATTTCCTCCACAAGTCAAAGTAGGGTTCGCAACTCAGGAATATTTCGCAGAGGGCCATGAAGCCAGAAATATGCAGTATGGACCCTGGGGTAAGGTTGTGGAGCTGGATCCTGTAGAACTCTAATAAGCCCCGTAGGAAGGGATGAATGGGACAACCTAGGCCTCTTAGAAGGAAGGGCACAAAACATACCCTCTCTTCCTTGCTTGGAGCAGGGGAGCGCTCGGCGAATGCCTGGCCGTCGACATAGATTAATCCAGCACGAACGGAAACGAGATCCACCGTGGGAAGATAGCCCTGCGTCTACAGATTGCTCAGCTGGAGGAGTGAGACTGACCAGCTCGCCCAATCACCGGGGAGAGGGCCATGGGGGCACGAGGATGAGCTGGGAATGTTGGCCATGATGCCTAAGGATTTCTTCGGGCTGTTTTTTGGCAAGGGTGATGGGTAGACCGTCCCCCGCACCTTTGGATCTATAAATAGACGCTTCACCTCAAAGCTGAAGGGACGGGCTTGCAAAAAGTGGCATGGGGCTGCGTGCCTTCTAGAAAGGTGCGTGACGGTCAAAGGTAATCCCCGCCCCGAGGTAGGCATTGAACTTCGATGGGCCCACTGTATTATAGTGTGGTCCTAAACATCCGGATTGTCAAACCGGCCGGGTGTGGATACAATTTGATCTGGACTATACTAAGTAGTAAGCCTCCGATTTTGATCCGAATAGTATTCGGCCATGAAACCTTTCTCCGAACAATTCAGATAGAAGATGAAGAACTCACCCCGCAAGCCGAAGATTTGGAGCATGCCAGATGACAATCCCCGGCATTGGAGGCTAGTTCGGGGGCTACTGAGGGAGTCCTAGACTAAGGGGTCCCCGGGCCGTCGACCCATTACATATGGGTCGGACTGATGGGCCACTATAGGGCCAAGCTAGAGTGCGGGCCCGTGGTCAGATAAAGAATCTTCTAAGTCGTGGTGTGCCCTCCAAGCCAAGATTAGGCAGAATCTTCCTCTCTTTGTAACCGATCGCATGTAACCCTAACCCTATCAGTGCCTATATAAACCGAAGGGTTTTAGTCTTTAGGGCTAGAGCTACATTCATCACCCCATCGACTTAGGGTTTAGCTCATCTTATCTCAAGGTAGATCTACTCTGTAACCATATCATACATCAAATACAATCGAGTAGGACATAGGGTTTTACCTCTTTGAGAGGGCCCGAACCTAGGTAAACACCATGTTCATCATCCCTTGTTCCCCATCGATCCTAGATCCATAGCTCGGGACCCCCTACCCGAGATCCGGATTAAGGTTATGGAGCTGAGGGTGCGCCTCGCGAGGCTGATCGTGCCAGACGCCCTCATGAGGCTGGTTACGCCAGCCCTCACAGGGGTTGCCGTTGTGGGTGTCCCATCGTCCGCCGCAGCGGCCGCCTCCACGGCCGGTGCCGCGGTCATTGCGGTCTCCACAAAAGCCTAAGCGCTCGTCGCGGAGTGACTTGAGCTCCTAGCAGTCTTCAGTGTTGTGAGTGTGCACATTGTGGTAGACGCAGAATGGGTGGTGGTCCTTCTCGGGCTCGTCATGGTTGCGGCCGCGCTTCTGCTCAGGATCCGCCGCCAACACGGCAGGGCCCTTGCGCTTGACCTCCTTGCCCTTGGCCTTGCTGTCGTCGAGCGTGGTGATGGGGTCGTTGTGGATGAAGAGGTGATCCTCTTTGGCCTAGGCGCACTTGTCGGTGAGGTTGAACAGCTCCAGCGCCGAGCTCAGGTCATTTTTGATGGCGAGCTTCTCGCGCATCCTGACGTCCGTGATGCCCGTGGAGAACGCCAAGATGATGGCCTCGTCCGAGGCACGTGGGATCTTGTGGCGCACCTGGCTGAAGCACTAGATGTACTTGCGGAGGGTCTCGCCAAGGTGCTGCTTCATGCAACATAGGTCGTTGACGGTGAGGGCACGATTGTGCATGCCCTTGAAGTTAGTGATGACCTGCTCACAGAGTTTGCTCCACGAAGAGATTGACTCCTCGAGCAAGTTCATGAGCCAGGAGCGTGCGCCATCCTTGGGGGGCATGCGGAACTAGTTCGCCATGAGCTTGTCATCACTGTTCACTGCCACAACGCTTAGCGCGTAGGGCTGGAGGAACTCCGTGGGGTCGGGGATGTCGTCGTAGCGCGGGGGCAGTGTGGCACCCTGTCGGGGCTGGATTTCGGGGGCACAACATATCCCGGAAATTTAACCCCTCGTGTTACCACCAGCCCAGGATTACTGTTACTGGTGGACACGTCCTTGTTACAGATTACCAAGCTATTACAAGAATTGGATACAAGACCATAAAGGTCTAATGATATAACAGTGATTCCGGTGATGGATGACGGAAATGACTCGTGGTTCTCCAACGTCAATGGGGCTCCATTCCCACAGGAACAGCTGACCCGGATAACTCCTATCCCCGTGGCCGCTAATCCTAGGCTCCGCACGGACGTCGTTGAGGTAGTCCTCGTAGAACTCCTGACCTGTCCAAGTAAATAGCCAGGGACAAGCCTGTGAGTACGTTTGAATGTACTCGCAAACATCATGAACAAATGATATACCGAATGTAGCAGATAAAAAATATATATATATGATCATGATGAACCAACTATATGCGTATGCTCATGCTGGTCTATATTAAAATGCATGCTGACAGGAATTAAATCATGACATGATAACATAATAGCATGTACAAATAAATGAATATATAAAAAAATGTTAGCGATAAACAAGGAATGTTAAGAAAAATAAAATAATAGAAATGCCGGTCGGATGTCAAGTGACACCACGGTAGGTCTTGAAGAGAAATGCCAACCAGGTGTCCACAAGAGTAGTGGCGGGACCGCCTATAAACTCGAGGGACGCCACAAAGAGGTCTTGAAAAGAAATGCCAGTCGGGTGTCAAGTGACGCTACGGTCGGACTTGAAGAGAAATGCCAATCGGGTGTCCACAAGAGTAGTGGCGTGATAAACCGCCTGTGAACTCGAGAGACGCCACGAAAGGTCTTGAAAATAAAACTGAATGCCCGGGGTAGTCTAGCCAGCCCCTGAGACACTCAGGAAAAATAGCATAAGAGAAACGGGTTAGTCCACAATAATATGCATAACCACCACAATATTAATATGCATAGCAAATTATTCATGGTAGCATCATGGTGACAATAATTATCCTGCAAAATAATTCAGGCTCAATTTAATTATTTTCCTCCGGAGACCGACATTTGACCAACCCAGACTGTAGTCCTTAACCACGGACACGGCTATTCGAATAGGTTTAAACTCTGCAGAGGGTGTACTCTTTACCCACAAGTAAAGGATTTCTTTAGTCAGTACCGTGATACCGACTAGTTCCCTTTATGGTCTTTGGGTTGAAAACACACCTAACCAGCACACACCAGATTAACTTTCCGGATGCCAGGAATCACCCAAAGCATCGTTCAAGAAAAACTCTAAGACGGAGAGACCAACGTCCTGCATGGGATCACTATTAATACGTGCGGATTCCAAGGGGACACTCCCTCTTGGTCACATCCGGAAACACCCATGCCCCCTGACCCGATGACAGGATTTAGTCCATGGCCAATGGAAACCCTCATCGTGGCCCTCTGTACGGTGTGTGCATGGAAAGGGGTTATCAACTTACTGAACCATACCCTACCTGTGGCAGGAACCGGTGGCAGCACGAAACAAGTATGGGGGTTACTGGAACAAGACTCGATCTACGGTCGACTCAGGAGGCATTAAGTTTCCTGCAACGGTTAGCACAACAAGGTATTCCTTCAACAGCAATACCAACAGGGCCACAACCCTTGCATGCTCCAACATGCATAACAAACAAGGCATGATCACGCTCCAACGTGATCATCCTCCTGCCGGTAACGGTATTTCTCTGATGCCTGATCCTGCAAGTTAGTCATGGCAACACACGATGCACGGTACGATGAAACATGCCAACACTACACACATGCAAAATGAGCCATATGCCAGTTTTATTTGAATTCAACATATTCATGATACAATTATTCTTGCAAACAACAACTATGCAATTCACCATATCAAGTGTTCAAGATGCTTGCCTTGAACATGCAGAAGGGTGGGGTGCACTCCAAAAAAATTCATCTCCCCTCCATTTCCTATTTCCAAAAATATTTAAATAACCATATAGAGCTAAAACAGTACTAAAAAGTTGTCTAGAAAATTTTGAAATAAATATTAAAATAAAATAGATGAAAAACTAAAAATAACAGAAAAAGATTCAATTTATTTGGAGTTCATATAAATTAGGTATGGAATTTCTAAGTTGAATTAAATGACTAAAAGGACTATTTAATTGATACAACAGAAAATAAGTTAAGGAAAAATGTTCACCTAATCCAGATAAATAGTGAATGATTTTAGAAGTATGTAGGAATTTGAATAATTAAATTTGGATTTGGATTGGCTGCTGTGGAATTAATGGAATACTACTATAAAAGAAAAAGAATAAGAGCAGAGAAGTGCCCTGAGCATGATTTAACCGCAGAGAGCCACTGGGCCGACCCGTCCGATCAGGCATGCCAGTCAGCGGGGCGCTGGGTCACTGACAGTGGGCAAGCCTGGCCCACTGGTCAGGTTTGACCAGTCGCCTGGCGCGCGTCCTCCTCTGGCCAAACAGAGGTGACGCTCCGGCGAGGCTCGCCGGCGATTAGGGGTTGCGTTAGGGGAGCTGAGCCCACGGGCGTGATCCTCTCACTGAGGCGAACCCAAAGAGCTACACCTTGACCCCCAAGGTTCACCGAGTCACCGGCGGCGAGCTATCCCGCGGAGCTCCGGCGAGGTGAGAAGGGGCTTTTGCCCACGGCGTTCCCCCGGAGAAATTGACGAGGAGGATGGATCTGTGGGGTTAAGAGAAAGCTTCTGGTGAAGATATTGGAGGAGGGGAAGCTGTGGTTTCACCGGAACCATCGAGGATGTGGCGGCGGCAAAAGCTGCCGGAGACGGGGGAGATGACCGTTTGCGGTCTACTGGACGTTGCTGAAGGGGTCGGGAGGAGGGAGGTGTGCTGCGGTGTGGCGAGGCGAGCTCGAGGGGGGCCTTATATAGCCAGAGTGGTCATGCCCGTGGCTTCCCGAAGAAAGCTCGGCGGCGGTGGCAATTAGTGCGGTGGTTGTGGTCATTGCGAGGCCAGTGGTGAGCGATGAAGATCAGTGAGGAGGTGGCAGCTCGGGGATAAGCTCGGAAGGCACCAGGTGGCCTGGTCGGTGCCGTCCCTGAGTGGATTGTAGCGGCGGTCTTTACTACCGCGATTGAGGAGGATGAGGACGGCGGTGGTCGGCGCTAGAGGACGAGGAAGGGGGTCGGCAGGATGCGGGTGGCTTGCGGAGCAAGGGGAGGAGGAGGTGCACATGCAGGCGAAACAGCAGAGGGCTCGGCAGGGCTCGGGTGTCGTCGGGGTGCAGAGTGGGCGCTCTGGCCACGCCCGGAGCACGCACGCAAAGTGCTCGACAAAATGCCACGGGCATCTACAGAGACCTAAATGAGTTAAGACTCATCAGGGTGGTGCTTATGGGCATGAGAGAGGTGAGGGACATGCTAGTTGGGCAGGAGAAGTAAGTATCAAATGTAGTTTAGAATGTTGCCAGATTTTGGTCATGCCTGCAAGGTGTTTGATGATATGAAAAGGTGACCTAGGAGGTTTTGTGGAATGTGAAAATTCCCAGAGTGACGTCTCTTGAGATGTTAGAGAGGGTGGTGGAGTTAGTTTGGCAAGAGGAGATACTTGCAAGTGCAAGTTTTAATAAAATTCATTTCTAGACAGAAAATTCAGAGGAATATTTGGTGAACTAGAATGTATTAAATGGGGCTAAAATTTTGTACTTAAGGGTTTGGTTGGAAGGACAATAAGTGGGAAAAATCTCAGAATTTATGGAGCAAGGAAAATGGGGGTTGTAGTTATAACCTAGGAAATGGACAGAAATGAAAAGAGGTTGGTGTACTTAAATTTTTCAAAAGACTAAGCTAGGTTTTTGCATAAAAGTGATTTATAGGCATCACATGGCCTCCCATATTTTTTGTGGAATTCTAAAGGAATTAATTAAAGTGGTTGTAGTGCAACAGAAGCATTTAAAGTATTGAAAATGCTATTTAAAGAATTGTTTTGAGCAAAAATTTATTTAGAAAATAATTCCTACTGTTGTTAAAGTAATAATGAAAAGGTTTAAGAAAACTTCTAAAGTCACAGTATTATTTCCAAAAATTTCTATACGGAGGGAAGAATTTTGAAAAAACAGAGGGCAGAAAATACTCCGAAAATAATAAAGGACTTGATATATTCAAAATTTTATTTTCTGGCCAAATTTTACTTAATAAAATCATGGTTGAATTTTTGGGGTGTTACAAACTCTACCCGCCTTAAGAAAATCTCGTCCTCGAGATTTGTTAAGGATGGAAGAAATAAAACAAACAATAATATGCAAAATGCAAACATAGCAATGCACTTATGATATACGCCCTAAAATATCATACAATGGTTGCATTATGTAAATTAGCATTAGCAACAACCAAACTCGTGACCCTCTATGGTTCCGGATGAGACGTTCCAGCTTTGACCCTGGCTGTGTACTCTTCAAACACTCGACGAGAGTAGCCAGAAGAGAGGGACGGGCCATTCTGCTGGTCGTCCCCTGGAATTCTTGGATTACTTCCCAGGACTGTTGACAGAATAACTGATGGTTCTGCACTCCCCCTTACTAGTGGGTGTTGAGCAATGGCTCTCCTCGTAATGGAGAGTTCCCTGGCAACTCGGGTGAGCAGTGACTCTTGTGCGGCCACAAAATGCACCAAGTTTTCCAGGGCAGGGTTTTTCTCGTGCTCGGAGTTGGCAAAATGCATCCCTCTATCGTAGCTGGATCTGGATGGGTAGTAGAAAAATGAGCGATTGTGAGTTCTTGAATCTTGGTGGCGAAGTTGGGTAATGGCTTCTCTAGCAGCATACTGGATGGCTTGATATTCACCAGCCATTACTCTTCCCGTGAATCGGTGAGAGTGTTCTTGTGCCAAAGCCCTTCCATTAATAGATACTGTGGCCCAAAACTGGGTGAGGCCATTGCGATCCCTGGCTTGGTACACCACATATCATGGTGATTCTTCCAAACCATGGGCACGTCAGGTGACGTTAGAGAGTATGCGGACGAAGCCATCAAGCTCCGGCGCGGTGGTCTCGTGGTGGATGAGGGAACGAGGCATCTTGGTGGTTTTGATTAAAGTGAGAATGAAGGCCGTGCTGTGTTGTGTTGAGGCAGGGCTTCCTTTATAGGCTAGCTGAGTCTTCCATCGCACGCTTGCGGATGGAACAACGCAGGTGTCAGCCACAGGCACATGGCCTATGGGCTACGATGGTAGGTTTGGCAACGACTATCAATAAAGATGTCGGCTGCCACTGTGCAGGCTTATCGGTTGAGATGGGCTTGACTGTGGGTTGGAAAATATGTGGACGGTGCGGAAGCCTAGGGATAGTGACCAGGCTAAGATAGGATTAGCCAATGGTCAGCCTTGCTCTTATACCAAGGCTGTCAGGGCCAGATTTCGGGGGCAGAACATATCCCAGAAATTTAACCCCTCGTGTTACCACCAGCCCAGGATTACTGTTACTGGTGGACACGTCCTTGTTACAGATTACCAAGCTATTACAAGAATTGGATACAAGACCATAAAGGTCTAATGATACAACAATGATTCCGGTGATGGATGACGGAAATGACTCGTGGTTCTCCAACATCGATGGGGCTCCATTCCCACAGGAACAGCTGACCCGGATAACTCCTATCCACGTGGCCGCTAATCCTAGGCTCCGCACGGACGTCGTTGAGGTAGTCCTCGTAGAACTCCTGACCTGGCCAAGTAAATAGCCAGGGACAAGCCTGTGAGTATGTTTGAATGTACTCGCAAACATCATGAACAAGTGAAATACCGAATGCAGCAGATAAAAAAAAATATATGATCATGATGAACCAACTATATGCGTATGCTCATGCTCGTCTATATTAAAATGCATGCTGACAGGAATTAAATCATGACATGATAACATAATAGCATGTACAAATAAATGAATATATAAAAAAAATGTTAGCGATAAACAAGGAATGTTAAGAAAAATAAAATAAAATAAATGTCGGTCGGATGTCAAGTGACACCACAGTAGGTCTTGAAGAGAAATGCCAAACCGGTGTCCACAAGAGTAGTGGCGGGACCGCCTGTAAACTCGAGGGACGCCACAAAGAGGTCTTGAAAAGAAATGCCAGTCGGGTGTCAAGTGACGCCACGGTCGGACTTGAATAGAAATGCCAATCGGGTGTCCACAAGAGTAGTGGCGTGATAAACCGCGTGTGAACTCAAGAGACGCCACGAAAGGTCTTGAAAATAAAACTGAATGCCCGGGGTAGTCTAGCCAGCCCCTGAGACACTCAGGAAAAATAGCATAAGAGAAACAGGTTAGTCCACAATAATATGCATAACCACCACAATATTAATATGCATAGCAAAATATTCATGGTAGCATCATGGTGACAATAATTATCCTGCAAAATAATTCAGGCTCAATTTAATTATTTTCCTCCAGAGACCGACACTAAGACCGACACTTGACCAACCCAGACTGTAGTCCTTAACCACGGACACGGCTATTCGAATAGGTTTAAACTCTGCAGAGGGTATACTCTTTACCCACAAGTAAAGGATTTCTTTAGTCAGTACCGTGATACCGACTAATTCCCTTTACGGTCTTTGGGTTGAAAACACACCTAACCAGAACACACCAGATTAACTTTCCGGATGCCAGGAATCACCCAAAGCATCGTTCAAGAAAAAACTCTAAGACGGAGAGACCAACGTCCTGCATGGGATCACCATTAATACGCGCGGATTCCAAGGGGACACTACCTCTCGGTCACAACCGGAAACACCCATGCCCCCTAACCCGATGACAGGATTTAGTCCATGGCCACTGGAAACCCTCATCGTGGCCCTCTGTACGGTGTGTGCATGGAAAGGGGTTATCAACTTACTGAACCATACCCCACCAGTGGCAGGAACCTGTGGTAGCACGAAACAAGTATGGGGGTTACCGGAACAAGACTCGATCTATGGTCGACTCAGGAGGCATTAAGTTTCCTGCAACGGTTAGCACAACAAGGTATTCCTTCAACAGCAATACCAATAGGGCCACAACCCTTGCATGCTCCAACATGCACAACAAACAAGGCATGATCACTCTCCAACGTGATCATCCTCCTGCCGGTAACGGTATTTCTCTTATGCCTGCTCCTGCAAGTTAGTCATGGCAACACACGATGCACGGTACGATGAAACATGCCAACACTACACACATGCAAAATTAGCCATATGCCAGTTTTATTTGAATTCAACATATTCATGATGCAATTATTATTGCAAACAACAACTATGCAATTCACCATATCAAGTGTTCAAGATGCTTGCCTTGTACATGCAGAAGGGTGGGGTGCACTCCAAAAAAATTAATCTCCCCTCCATTTCCTATTTCCAAAAATATTTAAATAACCATATAGAGCTGAAATAGTACTAAAAAGTTGTCTAGAAAATTTTGAAATAAATATTAAAATAAAATAGAAGAAAAACTAAAAATAACAGAAAAAGATTCAATTTATTTGGAGTTCATATGAATTAGTTATGGAATTTCTAAGTTGAATTAAATGACTAAAAAGACTATTTAATTGATACAATAGAAAATAAGTTAAGGAAAAATGTTCACCTAATCCCGATAAATAGAGAATGATTTTAGAAGTATGTAGGAATTTGAATAATTAAATTTGGATTTGGATTGGCTGCTGTGGAATTAATGGAATACTACTGTAAAAGAAAAAGAATAAGAGAAGAGAAGTGCCCTGAGCATGATTTAACTGCAGGGAGCCACTGGGCCGGCCCGTTCGATCAGCCGCGCCAGTCAGCGGGGCGCTGGGTCACTGACAATGGGCCTGCCTGGCCCACTGGTTAGGTTTGACCAATTGCCTCGCGCGCGTCCTCCTCTGGCCGAACAGAGGCGACGCTCCGGCGAGGCTCGTCGGCGATTGGGGGTTGCGTTCGGGGAGCTAAGCCCACGGGCATGATCCTCTCACCGACGCAAACCCAAAGAGCTACACCTTGACCCTCGAGGTTCACCGAGTCACCGACGGCGAGCTATCCCGCGGAGCTCCGGCGAGGTGAGAAGGGGCTTTTGCCCATGGCGTTCCCCCGGAGAAATTGACAAGGGGGATGGATCCGTGGGGTCAAGAGAAAGCTTCTGGTGAAGATATTGGAGGATGGGAAACTGTGGTTTCACCGGAACCATCGAGGATGCGGCGGCGGCAGAAGCTGCCGGAGACGGGGGAGATGACCGTTTGCGGTCTACTGGACGTTGCTGAAGGGGTCGGGAGGAGGGAGGTGTGCTGCGGTTTGGCGAAGCGAGCTCGAGGGGGGCCTTATATAGCCGGAGTGGCCGTGCCCGTGGCTTCCCGAAGAAAGCACGGCGGCGGCGGCAATTAGTGCGGTGGTTGTGGTCATTGCAAGGCCGGTGGTGGGTGATGAAGATCAGTGAGGAGGTGGCGGCTCGGGGATAAGCTCGGAAGGCACCAGGTGGCCTGGTCGGTGCCGTCCCTGAGTGGATTGCGGTGGCGGTCTTTACTGCGGTGGTTGAGGAGGATGAGGACGGCGGTGGTCGGCGCTAGAGGACGAGGAAGGGGGTCGACAGGATGCGGGTGGCTTGCGGAGCAAGGGGAGGAGGAGGTGCACGTGCAAGCGAAGCAGCAGAGGGCTCGGCAGGGCTCGGGTGCCGTCAGGGTGCAGAGTGGGCGCTCTGGCCACGCCCGGAGCACGCACGCAAAGTGCTCAACAAAATGCCGTGGGCATCTACAGAGACCTAAATGAGTTAAGACTCATCAGGGTGGTGCTTATGGGCATGAGAGAGGTGAGGGACATGCTAGTTGGGCAGGAGATGTAAGTATCAAATGTAGTTTAGAATGTTGCCAGATTTTGGTCATGCCTGCAAGGTGTTTGATGATATGAAAAGGTGACCTGGGAGGTTTTGTTGAATGTGAAAATTCCCAGAGTGATGTCTCTTTAGATGTTAGAGAGGGTGGTGGAGTTAGTTTGGCAAGAGGAGATACTTGCAAGTGCAAGTTTTAATAAAATTCATTTCTGGACAGAAAATTCAGAGGAATATTTGGTGAACTAGAATGTATTAAATGGGGCTAAAATTTTGGACTTAAGGGTTTGGTTGGAAGGACAATAAGTGGGAAAAATCTTAGAATTTATGGAGCAAGGAAAATGGGGGTTGTAGTTATAACCTAGGAAATGGACAGAAATGAAAAGAGGTTGGTTTACTTAAATTTTTCAAAAGACTAATCTAGGTTTTTGCATAAAAGTGATTTATCGGCATCACATGGCCTCCCATATTTTTTGTGGAATTCTAAAGGAATTAATTAAAGTGGTTGTAGTGCAACAGAAGCATTTAAATTATTGAAAATGCTATTTAAAGAATTGTTTTGAGCAAAAATTTATTTAGAAAATAATTCCTACTGGTGTTAAAGTAATAATGAAAAGGTTTAATAAAACTTCTAAAGTCACAGTATTATTTCCAAAAATTTCTATACGGAGGGAAGAATTTTGAAAAAACAGAGGGCAGAAAATACTCCGAAAATAATAAAGGACTTGATATATTCAAAATTTTATTTTCTGGCCAAATTTTACTTAATAAAATCATGGTTGAATTTTTGGGGTGTTACACACCCCGGCTCAGAGAAACCGGAACGTCCCATATTCCAGCCCAGAGATCGAGGTGAAGTCTTCTGGAATACGGCACTGCTTAGCATAGAACAAACCAGCTCTCTATTACAACGTGAATACAAATACAAGGTCTCCTATATTACAATGAATAACATCGGCACGGCGACGCTACGCCAATCACAGTTGCTCTATGCAAGCAGCATAACAACTCGAGGCAGCGGAACAACGAACGACAATGATTTACTCCAATCCGCAGGGACTCTGGTTGAAATGTTTATCCTAGCTCACGAACACAGGAACCACACCAAACAAGCAAGCAAACCAGGCATGACCTGCAAACTGGCATGACACGCCAGGTCAGTACATTGAATGTACTTGCAAGCTCACAATTAACCAAAAGCAGTCAAGACAAACAACAACATGGCATTAGCAGGTTAAAGCAATCATGAGCATGATACTAACAGAACAAAATGGCATGTACAGCATGATACAGCTAGAACAATAAGAGCATGGCATGAACAAATGAACATGATGATACTAGCATGCAACATGATGACACTATCATGTATCAACTTACTCTGCTCGGCGGTTAACTCGTAACCATCTCATACATACACTTACCAACCTCGGTATCCATGATACCGTCGTGATCCTCTCACGATCACATAAAAATCAACCAACTTCGGTATCCACGATACCTCCGTGATCCTCCCTCGATCACATAAAAATCAACCAACTTCGGTATCCATGATCCCTTCGTGATCCTCTCTCGATCACAACCAATCTCTTTCTCATCATCGAACCGGGGTTGTTATTAATCAAGTTATTATTATAGTTGGCTCATAGTGTGACCGACTACGAACTGGGCCCATATCCGCGGGCGCGGCTATCGATAGATTTAACACACACTCTGTAGAGGTTAGCACACTGTACCCACACCACGGAACCCATGGCCTCGCACTCCCATTCGGGAGGACCAATGGCGTTCTGACAAAACCGATCTATTGCCATAACACTCTCCCAGCCACTCCGACAAACTCCCCTTTGGGCTAAGTCCTGGGTGGCCCCGATGTCAACTCGTGACATCCACCACCTACGTGGCCGGCCACCATCGTGGCAAAACATAAACAGTCCCAAACGGGGACAACCAGGGTACAACAACAACAGGCACACAAGGCTTATGTCCGCCTACCTGATCGGGGTAGCGCGCGCCCATAACCTTCCCTTTTTGGAGGCACCGGCGAGAGGCATGACAATAGACCGCATTAGGGCCTTCCCATAAAAGGAAAATGTGGCTGCACTGGTCAGCTCGATTTGGTGGCACCATGACTCAGCCAACAGTTGTTCAAGTTCATTATTATCCAATTAAACTTGAATGCAATGAGCTGAGCCATATTAAAATAACATGATGCAACTATAATGCATGAGCATGATACCAACATAAGCATGGAGGTGCAACATAATCATCGAGCATAACCACAATGAAGTATTTAACCAAATGAGCATGGCATACTACCGATCATGAGTATAACACTACACATGAGCATAGCTTGACTACTGACATCATAAATAAATACCATGCAAGAATACTGCCAAGTAAGCATGTAACCAACTAGATGCAAATGAACATGCATAGCAACGGTACTGGATAATAGACGGTAAACATGCATCAGACTGAACATCACTACTACCAGCATGTGCTACTACTACCAAGCATAACATGTGAACATGATACTAGCAAGTAATACAAGATAACAAGAAACATCGGAGCATAGCATGAAGGTGAACATGAAACCACGAGCATAACCGAAACAACGACAGTAGTAGCATACAAGTAGGCAGATAACAGGCGAACTTTTATTAAATATTCAAGTAGAAACCATGGCTACTGCATGGCTATCATGCAAGTGGCTGTTGTGGCTTGCCTGGGGATGACGGAGACTCCGGGAAGAAGTGCGGTGAAGCCGCGGAACGAAACGCCGGACGGTTCTCTCTCGGAGGGGCTGATTAGAAGCAAGGGCAAAATGGTCATTTTCACTATGGGACCACCTAGTGAAAATGTTACCAACAGAAAGATCTCGACGAGACGAAGAAGTGGGCGTTGGTTTCACCTCAATCGGAGTTACGGTCGCGAAGATACGAAGGGTGGAAGAACAGGGACTAATCTATAATAAAAACTACTACAAACAAGTCCCTGGGAGGAAAAACTGAAAGTGCCTTCGGGCAGATTACGCCTTCTGCAAAAGACAACGTATTTTCAGCCGAAGAACAACAGAAGTATGTTTCCTCAAATGGAAAACGTATTCCGTGGAATACGCCTTCAGAAGGGGAAAGCGCATAAGAGAAAACGTGCCTCCACTTATCCACGTTAGCGGCCGGCTGTGCCACTGACGGAGGGTCCCACATGCAGGGGAAGGGGGCCAGGGCGCTCGTCGTCTTCTTCCTCGCTCCTGTCCCACACGGGACAGAGGAGGGGAATAGAGGAGAGGGGCACCGGGGGGCCGGCCATCTCAGGCCGTCTCCGGCCGAGCGGCGACCACCGGCGGGTGCGGGAGGCCGAGGCGCATCCATTTAGAGGAGAAGGCAGCGCCGGGGAGGAGCGGGACGGCGGTGACGGGCGGCGCCAGGAGGAGGACAAAGAGGTGGGGCGGTGGTGGTTCTCCGGCGAAGCGGCCGCTCTGGCGATGAATGGAGGGTGGTGGAAGGTGCGCCGGACTCCGGTGAGGCTGTTGGCGTGGTCGGGAGGGAGAGAGAGAGAGCCCGGACGGCTCGGTTGGAATGGTGGCCGAGAGGTGGAGGCGACAGCCGGACTTGGGGTGTGCGGCCAGGGTGGACTCCGGCGAGGGGCGAGCTGGTGCGGTGGTGCGCCGGAGCGAGGTGAAGCTAGAGGGAGGCTCAGGAGGAGGAGAGGAGGACTAGGCTCGCCGGAATCAAGAAGAGACCGAGGCGGCCATGGCGGACGGCGACGGAAAGAGGCGAAGCGAGGCCGCTCCGGAGGACAAATGAGGCGAGGGAGGAGTGAGTGAGGTGCGGGAGGACCTCGGGGCAGCTTAAATAGGCGCGGAGGAGGGCTCTAGAGCATCACGGGCGAGCTCAAGCTGAGCTCTAATGGAGGACAGGAACCAGACGCGTCACGGGCACGGCTCTAGCGGCGCATTAATGGCGAAACAGGAGGGGGCCAGGGCACGGGATGATGCAGTCGAGCACGGGGGAGCTACTAGACATGACTGGGAGTCGAGACGACGAGGGAGCGGACGAGCACAGCGGCCGGAACGAGCCAGAACTCGCAATTAGCATGATGCAAGCATGATCACCGCGTGCACTGGTGCAAGCGGCGATTTTTGGCCGGGCTGACCATGTCCAGTGGATGGACCTTGCTACTCTCGGTCCAAATGAAGAAATAATTCAATCCAGGGGCAAAGAAGAGATTGGCAGGAGGAGCCAAACCAGAATAGTAGCAAAGTGTTTGTGCTTAGTAGAGGGGGCCCAGACTTAGCCACGAAAGAATGGGTTTGTCTGGTGATGATCACTTGCTAAGGTGATGTTGATCACCAAAAATAAGCTTAATAGGAGGAGTTTAGATGGTACTTGCGGTAGAAACCACCATAAGGGCCAGATTAAGAGATGATGATGTAGCACTCACATAAGTGCATGAAATGATCTGAAAATGGGCATGACCCAATGATTTGAAGATATGAAGATGCTCAAAAAGTTTCATGCCATTTGGATTAGCCAAACTAGCACTTGCTTCATAAAGCACCTCCCTGGATAGAAACTTGGAAAAATTGCACAGGGAGAATGGATCAATGAAATGGGCCAAACCTTGGTGGAGAGAGTTGATATGGATAGGAGAATGTCCTGGTAAATGTTCACCTTAAATGAAGCAATATAAAATATGGTTGCTTCACAAACTAAAAATCTGACCAGAAACCAAGATTTGGTGCTGGGCTCACATAGAAAGGTTACATGGGCTCAAATTTGGTGGAGAGTCATGACCTGATCATATGAAGGACCTTGCAAAATTTCAACTCATTTGGATATGCCTAGCTGGTACTTCCTTCACACAGGCTTCCCTTAGACAGGAACTTTGAAAAATTGCGCAGGAATATTTACTAGGCAAATTGAGTTGAATTATGGCATGGGGCAATGATATGGACAAGAAAAGGTTTCCAAAAAGTTTGGGGTCAATCAAGCAAAGATAAATGACACTTCCTTCTCAAAAAACCACTTAGGGCAGAATGAGAAAAGGAATATTTGTGAATTATCTTTGATGATGCCAAGGAAGGATTTTGACATATTTGAGGAAGATATGACCCAAACAATTTATGAGAATTATTTGGGAATTTTGGGAGTGGCGGAAATATAGGTTGCTTCACAACCTAGGGCAAAAAGAATTATTCCTTAAATACAAAAGGAATATTCCCAAGAAAAAGAATATTGGATTAGGTCAAGGATGAAAATGACATGATCGTGGGATGATGATGAGGATGGCAAGCCACTATAAAATCTAGGAAGACATGATCTTCCCAAGTTTCAGAACCACATAACCACAGAAAAGCAAATCAAAACAAGAAATCCAAGAAAATCATCAGAAAAAAAGGGCAAAATCCAGGGTGTTACAGGCAGCTCTAGCTTGAACTTGACGGGCCAAACCACCCGGCACAACTCGCGAGTGAAAGCCCGGTAACCCACCCTCCTCGAAGGAACACCACGCGCGAGGGCGGCCCGGTTCTGCCACCCGGCTGCTCTGACTTCCTGGACAATCAGGTCTTGGCACTGACGCTGCTGCTCGAGGAGCACGCGCGCATCAGGCGGCGCGCAGTGGATGCTCTGGCAGCTAGCCTCATCTCAGGCCGGCTACGGCGCTCCGCGGGACGGGTCACGTGGACGCGCATCACGCCAGGGCTCGCTGAGGTCGCTGCCCAAAGGTGGTGGCGGAGGCGCACCGTGTGCCACATCCCCAGTGCGAGACGGTGGAGGACAGAGTGAGTGCGAGGGCGTCGGGGCGTCCCCGGCAGCGTTGACGAGCTCGGTGATTTGGCCAAGCCAGGCATCATAGCCGGTGTCGGCCGGGCGGTAGCGGAGCAGTTCGCGCGCCATGAGCAGCACAGCCTGTGTGTTCGGCGGCCCGTGGCGGCCGAGGAAGGAGGAGGCCGTAGCAGTGTGGCCGTTGGGCTACACGGAAGGGTGCATGGAGGAGTCCTGCTGCTCGTGGGCGACAGGGTCGGTGGCAGCGGCAGTTGCGGCTCCAACAGAGTGGTGGCAACCATCTTGGCCCGTAGGCGCCCTCTGGGCGACGCGAGCCGCCCGGCGTTCGGCGTGCACACGGCGAGCGTCAGCCATGGAGTTGGTGAAGCAGAAGTTGGAGCTGAGCGGGAGAACAGTGGTGCACCCCTACCTAGCGCGCCAAATGTCAGAATCGGGGCTCCGGGGACCCAAGAGGTTCGAACTCTGGGGTGCGCTTGTTTCTACCGCCCTACTCTACCTCCAGCTCACCACGGCGAAGCTACGGCACGAGCGAGATAGCGGGAGTGAGCCGTGGACACTACAGTTACCCAGGTCCGGGCCACCTTGTGGTGTAAAACCCTACTCCTACTTTGTGGTTGGGACTCCTAGAGAGAAGAGTACAATGGTGTTGCTCTCGCTCCTCCTTCCTTCTCCCCTCCCCGGCGGCAACCTGTCCTCCTTTTATATCCTGCCTCTGGTACTCTTCCCCCGAAAACACTTGGCGAGAAGGGTTGCCACAACGGCCAGTTTGAAGGGGGACAGGGGCGCAGTCTATCCTAACTAAAGGTGGTCTTCGCCTGCAAAGCTTCCATCCATGACGCGCATGTGGGCTCTGTGATGACCTCTGCCCTGGCACGCCCGTCGTCTTGGTCTGCTTGCGCCGTTCAGGCATCCTTTGGGGGTTGCTTTTGGAACCGGCACATTGGCCTTGCTCCCTTAGAACGAAAGAGGAAAGCCTCCACATCAGCGCCTGCTGGCACGGCCTCTGGCATCATTCATCGTCACACGCATCACCCACGTGAAGGCGCAGGACCGCGCGACCCCGCTGAACTGCTCTTTACTCGTTCACCTCCGCGAGGAGCCACAAGAGGCAGCCTCGGGGGACCGCCTCGCGAGGCTCCTGGTGGTGCTTGCTGACATGTGCCTCGCGACGCGAGGGCCTCGCGAGGGTCTTGCTCGTGAAGTCCAGTAGTGGGCCATCCGCTGGGCCCAAGATATGCGCTATGCACTGAGCCGCAGGCAGAAGGGCTTGGGTACCCCCAGTCCCACAGGCCCGACAATTCCTTTGGCCTTCTTGCTTGATTATTTTATGGAAAGTGATTATCACGTTAAATACATGATTCCACCACCATTTGTGAGGATTTTCTCCATTAAATAATAATTGATCCAGAAGACATTACCTAAGGGATTATCAACAAAAAGAAGTGCGCGAACATGGTAAAATTCCACAAAGCCTACCATGTAGGCACAAAATAGTTAGTAAAAACATCACGTAAATTGGACTCAGCAGAAGCTGAGGCCTACTTGGCACCACCAATGAGGTTCTAAACTCATTGCTGCATTTTCTCTTTTATTCGATCTCACGGGGCTACCGCGGCTCAATCCCGAGCCGCCATGGCATGTCTCCATCAACGGTGGCATCGTCGGCCACTTCGTCCATGATGTCTCTCCCCCATGGCATTGATCCCTCAGTGGCAACGTCCACACCAGCAGGAGTTGATGCTGCTCCGGCTCTCACTCACTCTGCTGCTGCTGCTCCCGCTCTCGCTCGTGCTGCAGCTCCGCTCTTGCTGTCGGTCACACTGTTGCTCCGCTCTTGCTCTCATTCATGCTGGTGCCCTGCTCTGCTCTTGCTCTCGCTTGCGCTGCTTCTTCTGCTACACGACCTGCTGCAGCTACACGAGTTGTTGCTTTAGCTCTCGCTCGTGCTGCTGCTCCGGGTGCAGCTGCTACTACTGCACAAGCTGCTCTTTGCTAGTGCATTCCCTACTTGAGCGGCTACTGATTTAGATCACAGCTTCTCTGCTACTAGTGCTCAAGTGGCCTAAACTACTGTTGTAGTGCTCTGCTACAAGTGCAATCAGTTTCGACAGTAAAATTCAGCTTTGACTCTAAATTCAGTTTCTTTAGTTAAGTTCAGAGTCAACAGTTTTTACATCATCTGTTGGACCGGCCGCGGTGCTACTGATGCATTTACATCTAGCACTTTTTTGGTGCTGTATTTTACATCATCTATTGCAGATGCTATTAGAATCCCATTTCAGATTAACATTGTTTGTCTTGTCCTGCTTCAGCCTCGCCATCGTACACCTCACCGAAGTTGATCCAATGACGGAACCGTCGATCATAGTGGAGCAGTACCCTCGGTGCCGTCTACAGACACCTCAGATCTTCTTCCCCGCCTCCGACAATCACACCAGCTGCACCATCCTCCACAACCAACCCAATGATGCTGAGGTTAGGAAGGCTATGCCAAAGAGGTTGTACACTCGTCGCATCGCTCTTTTACTCTACATTCATGTCGAGCCCTTAGGGATCCTTTGGTTCAAAGCAATTGCAAATCTAGAAAGAAATGGAGAGTGGTCTCAAAGTTAACAGGGAGAAAACTAAATGTTCTTTTGAACCACAATTTGAATCGGTTTAGCAAGATAGCCATTATCTCATAATCATGTGGACCAAATAAGCTCATAAAATTTTAGATTACAATGGGAACATGTACAATTACTGAATTGTTTGGTTTTTAAGATATAATTTTTTAACCAGAATAATGGACCTAATTATGTTGTCCATATAAGCTCAAATTTTTTAGAGTACAACAGAGCACATGTAGTATATATTGAAAAACTTTAGGTTTATTTTCAAAAAATATTCAGTTCATGCAGGCAAGAAGACCCACTAAGAACACGTAGTAATGAGAAATACGAATAGTTTCTCCCATATAACAAGCAGTGAGGTAGTAGGCAAGTTAGCTATCCATGTTGGACTCTGTCGGAATCGGGGCTCCGCGGACCCAAACAAGGTTCGAACTCTGGGGCGTGTGCGAAGATCTAACCTAGCCTCAGCCTCAAGCTCATCGCCTCATGGCTTGGCCTCGCCGAGTTCGTGCGAGCGGGGAAAAATTGGACGCAGCAGTTTACCCAGGTTCAGGCCACCTTGCGGTGTAAAACCCTACTCCTGCTTTGTGGTGGATTGCCTCTCGAGGAGGATGAGGATGAACTAGTACAGTGGGTTAGCTGCCTCGCGAGGTCTCAGAGGGTGAGAATGGGTCGACCCATCTCTACGGTGGAGACTAGCCTATAACTTAGGTGGGAAGGAACACCACAACGGCCAATTTGAAAGGGGACAAGAGGTACATCTTATCCTGATGAAAGGTGGTCTTCGCCTGCAAAGCTTCTGGTCATGACGTAGTGGTGGGCTCGGCGATGACATCCGTCCTGCCGAGCTCGTGGTCTTGGTCTAGTTGCAACGGAATGGAAACCTTTGGGGGATTCCTCGGGAACCCGCGTACGTCCTTGCCTACTTAGCACCAAAGAGGAAACTATCCTCCACTGCGCCCGCTGGCGCCCGCCTGGCCTTGGTCGTCATGGCTCACATCATCGCGAGCCTCGTGATGTGGGGTGCGACGGCGGGTGAGGGCATCAGCATGAAGATCTGCCCAGATGCGAAGGGCTTCCGGAGGTAGTGGGTGTACGTCGACGCATCCCAGTGCAGCCCCCTACTCCAAACTCCATGTTCCCCGGCGATGCCGAGTTCATGGTGGACGCATGAGAGGCTCGTCGACCCAAGGCTCGCGCGGGTTACCGCGAGGCTGGCTGACATGAGGGCTGCGGGCGTGACGGTGGCGATGGTGGCAATGGTGGTGAGGGAGTTCGTCCTGCGGCTAATTGCTCCACTCCAGGGTCATTCTAGCCCGATGTGGACCTTCACTGGCCGCGAAGACCCCATGAGGCTCCAGGAGGCCTCCCTGCCCCCAGCGCGCTGAATGGGATACTCCGCCTGCTGACCGGCGGGGGAGCCGGCGTGCTTCCTGATGGTGGACTCCCCCTATACAACTATACGAATGGGAGAGACTTCGCCAGGGGGATGCCTCTCGAGTGCCAGGAGGGGCCTCGCGACAACCCCTTCGGTGGTCCCAGCCCCCGAGGGTCTCGGGAGTGAGGTGCCCCCAGTGACGACTGATGGATGCGCAGAACCGTCTGCCACGGGTCGCCCTGCCCCCACCCCTCTGGACGGTGGTGGTGGTCCCATGCCTGGGGACACGGCCATCGTCGCGAGCTCATGGGGAGGCCAGATGTCCCTCGTGGCGCCAGCCCGTAGGGCCCACGTCTCCTCGAGGAGGAGGCGGTCCGAGGGCAGCCCGACTCGCCCCCGCGGACCTTGAAGAGAAGGAAGTGGGTCGCCGCTGGTGAGTAAGTCTCCTGCTTTCCCTGACCTCTGCTCATCAAGCCCTCCTGAGCCCTTATTTCTTAGGTCTCCGTCAGGCGAAGAGGCAAGGGTGCTCCCGTCGACACTCCCCGGAGCATCGAAGTGCCCAGCGGTCCCACACCCCGCGGGCCCAGTGGCCGAGCTTATGCACACCGAAGAAGTCACACTCCTCTCGAGGTGACCCCTGGCGGTTCGCGGCCCCGGGGCCCCGGCGTCCTCCGATGGGGGCAGCGTCAGGCTTACATGGGTGGTGCCGCCATTCATCCCGCTATCCCCTGGCGGCACTTGGGTCCACCACGAGCCGTTGAGCGGCCTGACATGTGGCTCGCGCTGGGCCGTGCCTCGGGCAAGGGAAGTGGGCACCAGGCCGGCTGGCCCCGGGTTCCCGCCCGGCACTGTCGGACCTTCCGGAGCCTCTGCTGTGGCTGGGGGCGTGGAGCAGGTTCCTGGCCGAGTGTTGGAGCTCGCACGTGGCCGCGGTGCCGTCCGGCACGACCTTCTTCAGGACACGAGGGGCGTGCTGGTCTGGCTCGAGGTAGAGCTTGGCAACGACGACTCTCACCTCGAGGCCGAGCATCAGCGCCTGGCACGTGAGTGGCGCTGGCTCGTAGTAGCTGTCCACTTCAGCCACCTCCAGAACGAAACCACTCACTCGAATGATGGGGAGTCCTCTGCTGCGGCCAAAGAAGCCCGCGACCGTGCTTTTGAAGAGGCTGAGGCCGCAAACCGGCGGCGCGAGGCCGCCGAAAAGCGCGAGCAGGAGCGTCTGGCCTCCATCGCAACCCTGGAGCAGCAAGCCTGGGAGTGCGAAGTCATTGCGCCCGTTCCCACGGAAGGGTTGTCGAACCGCGAAGTGGAGCTCCGCACTCTCGGAGAGGCATTGGAGTTGGTGGCGTCGGAGCAGGACCTGGAGCGTGATCGGCTGGAGGTGATGGAGCGCCAAGTGATGACCGCCGAGGCCACCCTGGCCTCTCGGGAGGCGAAGGTTCAGGCAGAGATTGACAGGGGGGTCGTGGGGGCCCGCCGAGCACTCGCCAAGGATTATCGCAAGAAGCTAAAGCTTCAGGAGACCCGCTTCTACACCCGGCGCGACGAACTGAAGGCCGAGATCGACGGCCTCAAGGAGCAGCTGGCCGGGGCGGACAAGCGCTAGAAGGCTGCCCTCGAGGCCCAAGCCATAGCCGAGACTGAGCTGGCTTCCCTCTATCATCAAGTGGGGGATGTCGCTTCCCTAGTGGAGCGGGCGACAGATGAGGCAAATCGGGCTCGGGGTCTGCAACACACGCGATCCGTGATGTTTCAAGACCTCGAGCATCGGGCAAATTGTGCCCTATGCTCCATCTGCAAGGAGAGCATCTCTAGCCTGCTCATGGCCGACGATGCCAGTTACCTCGCCTTCTTTACCAGGGTTGTGGAGCGGCTTGAAGGGAGCACAGAGAAAGTGTGCCAACTCCTTGATGAGGAAAGACGCGACCTCCTCGCACGGGCGTTGACGCGTGTTTTCAGCCATCTTCTTCGCTCCGACCCCGACTTCGACTTCGAGGCCTTGATCAACCCCGTCCCCAGGGTAATTTGCGACACACTGGGGGAGTGGGTGGAGGACCATGTGGATGACCTGATTGAACGGTTCACCTCCGACAGCCCCGAGGATCAGCATGAAGCCGAGGAACATGGGGCTGCCGTCAATGATGATGTTGATGCCTCTCCTTAGGACGCCCTTCTCCTATTTTCCTGCTGACATTTTGACCGTAACCCCGCGAGGATGTAAAGGCACTTGGAGGAAACTCCCTCATGATGTATGAAGTAACGTTGTACTCCCTTAGGCCGCCTTCCCTTTGCTTATTCTGCTCCCGCAGCCCCTGAGCGAGGGTCAATCGTCACTGGTATACTGGGTCGCAATGGCCAGTCAAGGCCAGGAAATGGGTGCTCTTGAGGTCAGGGACCTCAGGCAACGCGTGCCTGCCGGCTCGCTCGAGAGCATCGCGCAGGGACTTAGGCACCAAAGTCTTGGTGAGGTGCGCGTAGAGGCAGGCCCGCGGCTGATGCGACCGTCCTTGGGCTGACCTAAATGCAGACACTGGCCCAGCCCCCGCTCATGGGACGATTGGGAGGCAGGCGTCAGGTAGCCGTTGCTGCTCTTATGAAAATTGGAGGAACGAAAACACCGTGAGAAAAACCTCAACCCCTTTTCTAAAAAGTACGCAAGAACTCCAAGCTTTATTCAAGGAAATCACAAATGTTTACACAAAGCAAAGGAAAATGCCGCGTCCGACGCCTAGACTAGTCTTCCCACTATTGTGGAGCATGGGGCCTCCACTTGGGCGTGGGCATAGTCTCTGTTCGACCGTTCCACCAGCATGGAGCATGGGGCTTCCACTGGGGCGTGGGCGGGAGTTCCCGTGGGGCCGTGGGGCGGCGCACCGGGAGCTCCGGGGCATGTACAACCCCACTCGTTATTACGTGAGAGTGTCACGGGTAGAGCTTGCGGAGGTGCCAGATGTTCCAAGCGTTCTGCACGGGGAACCCATCCACCGTCTCTAGGCACGCGGCGCCAGGCCTAGAGACGCGGGCGACCCTGAACGGGCCCTCCCACATGGGCAAGAGCTTGTGGAGGCCTTCTCTGGGGAGGACCCGCCTCAGGATGAGGTCTCTGACTTCGATGGTCCGAGAGCAGGCATTGCGGCTGTGGTAACGCCGCAAGGCCTGCTGGTATCTCGTGGTGTGGAGGGAGGCTTGGCGTCGGGCTCCCTCACCGAGCGCGAGGTTGGTCCCCCGCGCGGCATCTTGGCGCGCCTCATGGAGCTCCAAAGCCCGTGGGGAGCCACACTTGATCTCAAGTGGAGGGACCGTTTTGCCCCCCTGGACGAGGAAGAACGGGGTCTTGCCGGTGGCCTAGTCGCGGTGGTGTGGATGGACCACAATACAGACTATAGCTCGTCCAGCTAACCCCTGCCGCGAGCCTCAAGCCTCCGCCTGAATCTTCTAGTCTTGAGGCCCCTGAGGACCTCCGTGTTGGTGCGCTCAACCTGGCCGTTGCTTCGTAGGTGCACCACCGGAGTGTATTATATCTGCGTTCCAAGGTTAGCACAATATAACTGGAAGAGGTTGCTTGTAAACTGGGAACCGTTGTTGGTGATGATGCGGTTAGGGACGCCAAACCAGCTCGCGATGCCCTTGATGGATTTGACCGCCGAGCCCGCTGGAATGGTGCGTACGAGTTCCACCTCCGGCCACTTGGTGAATTTGTCGACAGCCACATAGGGGTGACGGTAGCCACCGGCCGCCAGAGGAAAAAGGCCCCAGTATGTTTAGCCCCAAGGTCGCAAGGGGCGACGGGGGTGGGATTGTCTAGAGCCCCCATGTTGGCTGGTGAATTTGCTTGGCGTGGAACTAGCAGGCCTCGCAAGACCGAACCAATTCGGTGTCACCGTTCCGTGCCGTGAGCCAGTAGGACCCGCTACCGGATATCTTGCCCATGAGAGCGCGTGACGAAGAATGATGCCCGCAATCTCCCCCATCGATATCCTCCAGCGGCTCACATCCTTGATCTTCTGGAATGCACCTTAGCGAGATGTCATCAGGGCGCCTACAGTACTGCTTGCCATCCTGCAAGCAGTAAGCGGTGGCCCGGCGGCCACGCTCCGCGTCCTCCTCCTCCTTCTTAGGCAGGGTGATGTGGAGCAGGTATGCCTCGAACCCCTGGGTCCAACAGCCCTCCTGAGGCGTCGGTGCCAGGAGTAGGTGGGCTCCTGAAGCAGGGCCATAGGCCGGGGCACCTGCGGGTGGCGCGGGAGGCAACTCCTCCTGGGGCAGCATGGTTCCTGATGTCGGGGGCGTGGCTGACGGCCTGAAGAGCCTTTCTTCAAAAGGCACCAGGGCTTTGGGGCTCGCAGCGCGATTCCCGCTTGGCGATATCACCCGCCTCTTTGTTCACACCCCTCGGGACGTGCCGCAATTCCAAGCCTGAGAATTGCCTTTTGACTTTACGTACCTCCTTCAGGTATGCCGCCATGAGCTCGCCCTCCGGCTTGTACTCCCTGTTGGAGAAGTCATTTGGAGTGGCGGCCGCGGGCCGGCGCCTGAGATTAGCCCCCGGATCCATCGTCTTGTTGACCGTCACCGCTCCCCCTGATCACGACGGCCAAGAGGCGGCCCACCGAGGCAGCTTTCGCGGGGGGCTACCATGGCTTACTCTGATCGGAGCCTAAGGAAGCGCCTCCTGAGTCTGAGGAGGACCCCCCTTCCAGCCTCGCTACTGCGGGGCCCTCCAGGTCGGCCTCGAAAGGATGAGCAAACACAATAGGGGCAAGCACGAAGCTGCGACGCGGGCCACGACACAGGCGAAAAGCGAAAACGCTCTATGCCCCCGCAAGCGGCGTCGAGATGCTCGGCAATAAGGTCGAGCCAGGCATCATAATCATCGTTGGTGGGACGGTAGCGCAGCAACTCACGTGCCATGAGGAGCATGGCTTGCGCGTCCGCCGGCCCGCGACGAGCGTGGGAGGAGGACGTCGTGGCAGGAGTGAAGGAAGGCGCGGCGGTGCGGCCATCGCGCAGTACGGAGGGTGGCGGCGAAGAGCTCTGCCGCTCATGAGCAGCTGGGTCGGCAGCAGCGTTAGCTGCGGGAGACGCGAAGCGGCATGGAACACCGCGGCCCACAGGCGCCGTCTGGGCGACGCGAGCGGCCTGGCGCTCGGCGCGAACTCAGCGGGCGTCAGCCATGGAAACGACGAAGCAGAGACGAAGCGAAGCGGAAGGGAGAGCTTTCGACATGCGCCTACCTGGCGCGCCAAATGTCAGAATCGGGGCTCCGCGGACCTAAACAAGGTTCGAACTCTGGGGCGTGTGCGAAGATCTAACCTAGCCTCAGCCTCAAGCTCAACGCCTCATGGCTTGGCCTCGTCGAGTTTGTGCGAATGGGGAAAAGAGGGGACGCAGCAGTTTACCCAGGTTCGGGCCACCTTAAGGTGTAAAACCCTACTCCTACTTTGTGGTGGATTGCCTCTCGAGGAGGATGAGGATGAACTGGTAAAGTGGGTGAGCTGCCTCGCGAGGGCTCAGAGGGTGAGAATGGGTCGACCCCTCTCTATGGTGGAGACTAGCCTATATTTATAGTTGCCTTGGTCCTCTTCCCTCATAACTTAGGTGGGAAGGAACACCACAACAGCCAATTTGAAAGGGAACAAGAGGTACATCTTATCCTGATGAAAGGTGGTCTTCACCTGCAAAGCTTCTGGTCATGACGCAGTCGTGGGCTCGGCGATGACATCCGTCCTACCGAGCTCGTGGTCTTGGTCTCGTTGCACCGAAACGGAAACCTTTGGGGGATTCCTCGGGAACCCGCGTACGTCCTTGCCTCCTTAGCACCAAAGAGGAAACTGTCCTCCATTGCGCCCACTGGCGCTCGCCTGGCCTTGGTCGTCATGGCTCACATCATCGCGAGCCTCGTGAGGCGGGGTACCTGCATAGAGATATCCGCTCCTGGGAGGCAGGCTCGGGAAGCTCCTCCTCGGGAGGTATTGTCGCTGTTCGCCTCGCGAGCCTGGGGGCCCTCGCGAGGGTCTTGCTCGCAGGGCCTTGTAGCAGGGCCATACCGGGCCGTCGACAGGGCCACGCGATGGGCCGCAGGCCGGCAAGTCTGGGTACCCCTGGTCCCAGAACACCGACAGACTCTCTCGGAAGCGATCATTTTTTATTTCCGCGTGTTTGAGTCGTGCATGTGTAGATGACCCTGGGAGTTGAGCTAGTTGGCTGGGTCCAAAATACTAGTAGCACAAAAATATTTTTTGAGGGCAGGTTTCAGCCTGTTGAAGACTACCAACTAGAATCGCCACTGGTTCAAAGAAAAAGTGAAGGAAAACATAGGAATTGGAAAGTTTCCTATGGTACTACTATTCATGCATTTGGTTAGAAGGAATGGCGCAAAACAAAACTGGGGATTTTTGTCCCTTTGGTATCTCTTTCAAAGAAAAACGTAGGAATTTTAATATCTACTTGGACGTCCTTTTCAAATTCCTATGCATGAAGAACAAGACTAAGTGAATTAGTAGCATAATAAGATTCGAACTTTACATTTTCATGTGCTTTGACTTTAATTTGACCATGTTTCTCTGCATTCCTGTGTTCTTTCAGTTCCTGTGAACCAAACACCCAGGTTGATTGAAATCATGTGTTTGCAAATGCTCTATTTTGCACGTGCATTCCTATCCTATTCATATGTTTTTCATGTCCCTGTGTTTTTAGAATCCTCCAATTCAAATGAGCCCTTACAAATTTTACTTCATTTACAAATAGCTGTCAAATAAAACTCGGTGTGGTTTGTCCCGCTCCTGCCGTGCCGTCGTCCACCCCACCTGAGCTGCTCCATCGACAGAAGCGTCCACCACAGTAGAGATCCCCCCTCCAGACCATCTTTTGCCGCCTCAGATCTTCTTCCTCGCTGCCGGTAGCCACCCCAACTACATTACCATCATCGACTGAGCAGATGAATCTAAGGAGTACATAGTTCCGGAAGAGAGGTCCCACTCTTTCGTGTCTGCTTACTTTATACATCGATTAAAATTACCTGCTACTTTATCATCCTGTTCACCTCTTATACTCCGAGTCAGTTCCAAACTAATGTTTAAACTTGAGTTTTAAAATGCTTGTGGGGCACATATCGAGGCAGCAACGAATACTATCTCTGTCTACTATCTGGTTCATCTCGGGTCTTCTATGTGGTTCATGTTGGGTGGGCAACAAACAGTAGAGGAGCCATCATCTGTCTTTTTTAACTGAAGCTATCATCTGCCTGCTACCATTAGTTTTGGATCTATCCACTGGTTGCTACCATTTGTTTGGATTTCTGCATGCGCCCCTTAGGCCTTACATAATTTGACTATTTTTTTATTATGCATGTCAGATATTGTACACAATTGTACTTAACATGTAGAGAAAAGGGAAGAGCATTGCGTGGGAATATAATGTCATGCAGACATCGCTCCATGGTGGGCATAGTGGCAGCCCCCCTCCACTCATTCCAGATTGTATTCCAAAGGAAGATAACTGTTCAGAGGGAGGAGACCTCTCCTATTTACCCCCTGAGGTGTTTGCTCTAACCTCACATGCTGATGTTGGTCATATCATGCATATGGCGCCTTGCATTGCTTACTTTATACATCATATATGTCATCAGCTTAGTTTAGACATGCTTTGTGTGAATGCCACCTGTTTGGTTTCTATATCATATATGTGAATTATGCAATGCCATCCTGTTTAGCCAGTCATCAGATATATGAATTATATCATGTCATACTATTTTTTTCATCATGTATTCCATTTATCGATAATGTTTGTACATTCATCTACTCTTCCTGTGCATCAGCCATTTGAGTCGGTGATGGAAAATCTGGAGTGAAAACAAGGTCTTCAGAGTAGTCAGTGCTACCTGTCGAAGCAGATATCTTGCTGGTTATAGATAGCTCCTCAGAGGAGGATTCAGAGACAGATGACCAGTCCTCCCCCCTCCCCCGAGGTGTATGCTCTAACTTGACAGGTTTAGATTGCTCATATCATGCATATGTTGTCTTGCATTGCTATGTCGCCTTCTTAGAACATGCTTTGTGTGAATGCCACCTGTTTAGTTTCTATATCATATATGTGAATTATGCAATTCCATCTTTTTAACCAGGCATCATATATGTGAATTATGCAATGCCATCCTGTATAGCCAGGCATCATATATGTGAATTATGTCATGTCATCCTTTTTTCATTACGTTTTCCATTTGTCAACAATGTTTGTCTATTGAACTACTCTTCATGTGCATCAGCCATTTGAGTCGGTTATGGAAAAATCCTGAGTGAAAACAAGGTCTTCATAGTGGACAATGCTACCTGTTGAAGCAGATATCTCACTGGTTATAGATAGCTCCTCGAAGTAGGATTCAGAGACAGATGACCAGTCCTATACCCCCCTGAGGTGTATGTGTCAGAGTCTGGGATCTGCGTCCACGAAGCTCTCCTATAACTAGGGTTTGAACTCTAGGGGGCTTTGCTTGGCAACTTGCCGGGGCCGGGATTTCGGGGACACGACATATCCCAGAAAATTAACCCCTCGTGTCATCACCTGCCCAGGATTACCGTTACTGGTGGACACGTCCTTGTTACAGATTACCAAGCTATTACAAGAATTGGATACAAGACCATAAAGGTCTAATGATACAACAGTGATTCCGGTGGTGGATGACAGAATTGTCTCGCGGTTCTTCAACGTCGATGGGGCTCCATTCCCACAGGAACGGCTAACCTGGATAATTCCTATCCGCGTGGCTGCTATCCTAGGCTCCGCATGGACATCGCTGAGGTAGTCCTCGTAGAAATCCTGACCTGGCCAAGTAAATAGCCAGGGACAAGCCTGTGAGTACGTTTGAATGTACTCACAAACATCATGAACAAAAGGTATACCGAATGCAGCAGATAAATTTTATGATCATGATGAACCAGATTATATGCGTATGCTCATGCTGGACTATATTAAATGCATGCTGACAGGAATTAAATCATGGCATGACAACATATTGGCATGTGCAAATAAATGAATATATAAAAATGTTAGTGATAAACAAGGAAAGTTAAAGGAAACTAAAATAAAAGAAATGCCGATCGGATGTCAAGTGACACCACGGTAGGTCTTGAAGAGAAATGCCAATCGGGTGTCCACAAGAGTAGTGGCGGGACCGCCTGTAAACTCGACGGACGCCACGAAGAGGTCTTGAAAAGAAATGCCAGTTGGGTGTCAAGTGACGCCACGGTCGGACTTGAAGAGAAATGCCAATCGGGTGTCCACAAGAGTAGTGGCGTGATAAACCGCCTATTAACTCGAGGGACGCCACGAGAGGTCTTGAAAATAAAATTGAGTGCCCGGGGTAGTCTAGCCAGCCCCTGAGACACTCAGGAAAATTAAAATAAGAGAAGCAGGTTAGTTCACAATAATATGCATAACCATAAAAAAATTCACAACAATAGTATTCAAATAACCATGACGGCATTAGTGATGATACCAATATCCTGCAAAATAGTTCAGGCCCAATTAATTATTTTCCTCCGAATACCGACCCTAAGACCGACACTTGACCAACCTAGACTCTAGCCCTTAACCGTGGACACGGCTATTCGAATAGGTTTTAAAACTCTGCGGAGGGTGTACTCTTTACCCACAAGTAAAGGATTTCCTTAGTCAGCACCGAGACACTGACTAATTCCTATTACGGTCTTTGGGTTGAAAACACACCTAACCCGCACATACCAGCTTTAACTTACCAAAGCCAGGAATCACCCAAGGCAATGATGGAGTAAAACTCTAAATGGGAAGGCTACAACCTCCAATAGCATGGGATCACAATATTTATATCGGCGCGCAAATAGGGGTGCGACCCCTCTCCGACTACAATCGGAGACACCCATGCCCCCGGACCAAGTGGCATGCCTACCAGTGATCAATGGTATCTTCCACTATGGCCTCTCTGTATGGTGTGTGCAGGAAAGGGGTTAACAACTTACTGAACCATACCCTACCTATGGTAGGGACATGTGGTAGCACGGATCAAGTTTGGGGGTTACCGGAACAAGACTCGATCTACGGTCGACTCAGGAGGCTCAATTATTTCCTACCGTGGTTAGCACAACAAGTATTTTCTCAACAGTAATAACAAATAGGGTCACAACCCTTGCATGCTCCACATATATCACGTGACACAATCGTGTCAAAAATGGCCCGTGCCCACCGGCACGTCCAAGGCAGGAGCACGCTCCTGGATTCTCACAATTTCTGCAGGTCAGAACTTGAGTGGAGTGCATGCAAGAGAAAATATATACATGATCATGCATGCTCAACTAGCAATATGCAATTTAATTTGAATTCAACATAGTCATGTTCCAATTATTCTAGCAAATAATCTACCATGCATTCACCATATCAAGCGTTCAAGATGCTTGCCTTCAGTATGCTCGATGCACTCCAAAAGTTTAAGAACTTTATCTTCCCTCCATTTCCTATTCTCAAAAGTATTTGAATTATCATATAAAACAAAACAGTGCTAAAAAGTGTTTCAAATAATTTTTGAAATAAGCAGTAAAATAAACTAGATAAAAATTAAGGAATTTCAGAAAAAGAATCAAGTCATTTGGAGTTACTATGATTTTCCTAGGGATTTTCTAATATGGAGAGAGTAAAGAAATGGACTTATTTAATAAATCCAAAAGAAACAAGGCTTAAAAAAATGTTCACCTAATGTAGATAAATAAATGATGATTTTATAAGACTGTAGAAATTTGAATCACTGGATTTGGATTTGAAAAGATTGCTATGGAATTATTGGAAGTTTACTGGAAAAAGAAAAATGGAAAGGAACAGAGGTGTGCCCTGGGCGGGGTATAGTCGCGTGGGCTATTGGGCCAAGCCCAGAGACGCTCGGCTGCACGGGAAATAAGCCGACGTCGAAGGCGTACATGGTAAGTACGTTTCCCTCGCGCGAAGGCGGCCTCTGAGGAACCCGCGTCCGCTTACACCGCGCGCGGTGAGTCACTGACAGTGGGCCCGCCTGGCCCACCGGTCAGGTTTGACCTGGTCTGCCTGCGTCCGTCCCACCAACCCCCCCCCCTGCGACAGAATGGAGCGGCGCTCCGGCGAGGTTTGCCAGCGAACGGCTGCACCGTTCGAGGAGCGGAAGCCACCGTCATGTTCAGGAGTGAGAGGCGGTTCATCCGGTGCTTGGGATGGACGGAGTTGCCGGTGACGAGGTCCTCGGCGGACAGCGGCGTCGGACGAAAGGGGAACTCCGGTTCTGGTGGATTTCAGGATGAATTCAGGCATGGAAACGAGGTGCGGTGGTTCTCTGAACCCTCTGGTGCAGAAAATTTGGGAGGGGAGGCACTGGTTAGCTCGGAATCAACCGATCCAGAGCGGGGGCCGTAGCTACCGGAGTTGGGGAAGATGACCATTTCCGGCCGGGTGGCTGCTTGGGAAGGTGCCTAGGGGAGAGAGGGATGATCCGGTGCAAAGATATGAGCTCGGGGAAGTTTATATAGGCGGGGAGAAGGCGGTGCCGTTGCTTCCCGAATAAGTCACGACGGCGGCGGCCATAACTGCGCCGTTGAAGCAGTTGTGGTCGGTGGCGTGGGTCAGCGTGGTAGATGAGGGCGGTGGACGAATGGATGAACACTGGACGTTTGGCCATTAAGGCAAGACGGCGCCGACAGAGATGTGGCGAATCTGTGCTCGTCGGGCGGCGGTCTTGGTCGCCGTGGACGGCGGTGGCCGGTGCCAGGCGACAAGGTGGGGTGTCGGAGAAGACCAGGGGTGACTGGATGATCCATATGAAGATCAAGATGAGCAAGGGAAGGAGCTGGGGGGCGGCAGCGCTCGGGCGCCGGCGGTGTAGTAACTGCACTCTGCTCGCGCTCCTGACATGCCCCTGATGTGCTCGACGAAATGCCAATGGCATCTATATTGCCCCAAACAAGCTGAAAATAGCATGATGACGTATGCATGGATGGAGGTGATGGTGGACATGCTGGTTGGGTCATGTGATTAAGTTTCAAATGTAGTTTTAGGAGGTTGCCACATTCTGTCATGCCCAATAGGTGTTTGATGAAATGCTAAGGCCATTTAGAAGATTCCTGTGAAAGTTATATTTGGCAAAATGGTGTCTCATTAGATGATAGTGATGATGGTGGAGTTGGTTTGTGAAAATAGAAAACTTGTCTGTGCAAGTTTTAGAGAAATTCATTTCTGGACAGGAAATTCAGAGGAATATTTGGTGAACCAAAATGATTCCAATGGAGCTAAAATTTTGGACTTAAGGGTTTGGTTGGAGGGACTATAGGTGGGAAAAATTTCAGGATTTTTGGAGCAAGTAAGAATAGGGTTGTAGTGCAAAAATTGGATCTGGACCAGAGATGAAAAGAGCTTGTTCCACTCAAAATTTTCAAAAGACCAAGATGGGTTCTTGCATAAAAGTGATTTATAAGCATCACATGACTTCCCATAATTTTTGTGGAATTATAAAATAATTATTTAAAATGGTTGTAGTGCAACAGAGGCATTTAAAGTGTTGTAAATGCTATTAAAAGAATTGTTTTCGGCAATTTTTATTATGAAAATAATTATTACTATTATTAAAATGTAATAGAAATGATTTGAGAAAACTACCAAAGCCACAATATTATTTCCAAAAATTTCTATATGGAGGGAAGAATTTTGAAAAACAGAAACAGAAAATGGTTCTGAAATTAATAAAAGACCTAGTAAAAATTCAAAATTTTAATTCTGGCCAAATTTTATTTAGTAAAAACATGATTAAATTTTTGGGGTGTTACAAACTCTACCCCCCTTAAGAAAATCTCGTCCTCGAGATTTATTAAGGACGGAAGAATTAGATGCAAATCACAACAGACAAGCAATCATGCACAAGACAATAATGCACAGGCACATCATTCAATCAAACACTACACACTGCTAGAAATATACACATAATCGTCTATGGCGACGGTGGAATTTGCAGGGTAACAGGGTTGCTAAGGACATGACAACTACTCTGGCAGACTCAGTCCACTTCGTCGACATCCAGACGGTCGTGTCTTGCGGACGTCGAGGCTTCTCCGGGGGCTTCAACGTCGGAGTTGGCTGGAGTGTTATGAGGAGCTGCAGGACTGGGGTAGCGATGATGACCCATGCGGGGTGTAGTGGCTACAGTCCCGTTGGAGGAAATCCCAAAGAGACGACGGAGTTCATTCGGGGAAACGAATGCATTGCCCGGGTGGGCAACAGGGGCAGACCTCGCAGGCTCTATTGGTCTCCCAAACAGCACTATCGGGGTGTCGGTGGCGGGTGCAGCTTCACTTCTCACCCGGGTCAAGAGAGCAAGCGTACTACGGGTCTCAATCAGATCATTGGTGACCTGATCGAAGAGTGCCTCTTGCGCTCTCAGGTAGCGCACCAGATGCGCGAGAGCAGGATCCGTCTCATGGTATCCATTAGCGACTTGGGTTGGCCTACCATAGCCTTCACGACTAGGGTAGTAGTAGAAGGAGCGGCAGTTAACCCTCGGCGACAGATGCCAGAGTTGAACTATAGCTTCTTGGGCTGCAAGTTGGATGGCTTGGGGCTCGTCGGTGGTCGTCCTCCCGGTGAACCGGTAAGGGCGCTCCGCGGTGATGCCCCTCCCGTAGATGTGCACCATGGCCCAGTAGTGGTGGATGGCATCACTCGCGTACTCTTGGTACACGACATACTCTGGCGGCTCTTCGATGCCGAGAGCACGACGGGTGAGATTGGCGAGGATGGCTACAAAGCCTTCAAGCTTGGCTGCGGTGGTCTCGTTGTGCACGATGGGGCCAGGCATCTTGGGGTTTGGATATTGAACTGGGAGTGAGGCTGTGATGTGCTGGTTTGGGACAAGGCTTCTCTTATAAGCCGGCAGAGTCTTCCATCGCACGCTTGTAGATGGGACAACTCAGGTGTCAGCCACAGGCACACAGCCTATGGGCTAGGTTGATAGGTTGGGCACCGACTGTCAAAAGGTGTCGGCCGCCACTGTGCAGGCTTATCGGATGAGATGGGCTTGACTGTGGACAGGAAAGGATGTGGACGGTGTGGAAACCTAGGGATAGTGGACAGGCTAGGACAGGATTAGCCAATGGTCAGCCTGGCTCTGATACCAAGGCTGCCGGGGCCAGGATTTCGGGGACATGACATATCCCAGAAAATTAACCCCCCGTGTCATCACCAGCCCAGGATTACCGTTACTGGTGGACACGTCCTTATTACAGATTACCAAGCTATTACAAGAATTGGATACAAGACCATAAAGGTCTAATGATACAATAGTGATTTCGGTGGTGGATGACGGAATTGTCTCGCGGTTCTTCAACGTCGATGGGACTCCATTCCCACAGGAACGGCTGACCTGGATAATTCCTATCCGGGTGGCTGCTATCCTACGCTCTGCACGGACCTCGCTGAGGTAGTCCTCGTAGAAATCCTGACCTGGCCAAGTAAATAGCCAGGGACAAGCCTGTGAGTACATTTGAATGTACTCGCAAACATCATGAACAAAAGGTATACCGAATGCAGCAGATAAATTTTATGATCATGATGAACCAGATTATATGCGTATGCTCATGCTGGACTATATTAAATGCATGCTGACAGGAATTAAATCATGGCATGACAACATATTGGCATGTGCAAATAAATGAATATATAAAAATGTTAGTGATAAACAAGGAAAGTTAAAGGAAAATAAAATAAAAGAAATGCCGGTCGGATGTCAAGTGACACCACGGTAGGTCTTGAAGAGAAATGCCAATCGGGTGTCCACAAGAGTAGTGGCGGGACCGCCTGTAAACTCGAGGGACGCCACGAAGAGGTTTTGAAAAGAAATGCCAGTTGGGTGTCAAGTGACGCCACGGTCGGACTTGAAGAGAAATGCCAATCGAGTGTCCACAAGAGTAGTGGCGTGATAAACCGCCTATTAACTCGAGGGACGCCACGAGAGGTCTTGAAAATAAAATTGAGTGCCCGGGGTAGTCTAGCCAGCCCCTGAGACACTCAGGAAAACTAAAATAAGAGAAATAGGTTAGTTCACAATAATATGCATAACCATAAAAAAAATTCACAGCAATAGTATTCAAATAACCATGACGGCATTAGTGATGATACCAATATCCTGCAAAATAGTTCAGGCCCAATTAATTATTTCCTCCGAAGACCGACCCTAAGACCGACACTTGACCGACCCAGACTGTAGCCCTTAACCGTGGACACGGCTATTCGAATAGGTTTTAAAACTCTGCAGAGGGTGTACTCTTTACCCACAAGTAAAGGATTTCCTTAGTCAGCACCGAGACACTGGCTAATTCCTATTACGGTCTTTGGGTTGAAAACACACCTAACCCGCACATACCAGCTTTAACTTACCAAAGCCAGGAATCACCCAAGGCAATGATGGAGTAAAACTCTAAGTGGGAAGGCTACAACCTCCAATAGCATGGGATCACAATATTTATATCGGCGCACAAATAGGGGTGCGACCCCTCTCCGACTACAATCGGAGACACCCATGCCCCCGGACCAAGTGGCATGCCTACCAGTTATTAATGGTATCTTCCACTATGGCCTCTCTGTACGGTGTGTGCAGGAAAGGGGTTAACAACTTACTGAACCATACCCTACCTGTGGTAGGGACATGTGGTAGCACGGATCAAGTTTGGGGGTTACCGGAACAAGACTCGATCTACGGTCGACTCAGGAGGCTCAATTATTTCCTGCCGTGGTTAGCACAACAAGTATTTTCTCAACAGTAATAACAAACAGGGTCACAACCCTTGCATGCTCCACATATATCACGTGACACCATCGTGTCAAAAATGGCCCGTGCCCACCGGCACGTCCAAGGCAGGAGCACGCTCCTGGATTCTCACAATTTCTGCAGGTCAGAACTTGAGTGGAGTGCATGCAAGAGAAAATATATACATGATCATGCATGCTCAACTAGCAATATGCAATTTAATTTGAATTCAACATAGTCATGTTCCAATTATTCTAGCAAATAATCTACCATGCATTCACCATATCAAGTGTTCAAGATGCTTGCCTTGAGTATGTTGGGTGCACTCCAAAAGTTTAAGAACTTTATCTTCCCTCCATTTCCTATTTTCAAAAGTATTTGAATTATCATATAAAACAAAACAGTGCTAAAAAGTGTTTCAAATAATTTTTGAAATAAGCAGTAAAATAAACTAGATAAAAATTAAGGAATTTCAGAAAAAGAATCAAGTCATTTGGAGTTACTATGATTTTCCTAGGGATTTTCTAATATGGAGAGAGTAAAGAAATGGACTTATTTAATAAATCCAAAAGAAACAAGGCTTAAAAAAATGTTCACCTAATCTAGATAAATAAATGATGATTTTATAAGACTGTAGAAATTTGAATCACTGGATTTGGATTTGAAAAGATTGCTCTGGAAATATTGGAAGTTTACTGGAAAAAGAAAAATGGAAAGGAATAGAGGTGTGCCCTGGGCGGGGTATAGTCGCGTGGGCTATTGGGCCAAGCCCAGAGACCCTTGGCTGCGCGGGAAATAAGCCGACGTCGAAGGCGTACATGGTAAGTACGTTTCCCTCGCGCGAAGGCGGCCTCTGAGGAACCCGCGTCCACTTACACCGCGCGCGGTGAGTCACTGACAGTGGGCCCGCCTGGCCCACTGGTCAGGTTTGACCTGGTCCACCCGCGTCGTCCCCCCCCCCCTGCGACAGAATGGAGCGGCACTCCGGTGAGGTTTGCCGGCGAACGGCGGCACCGTTCGAGGAGCGAAAGCCACCGTCATGTTCAGGAGTGAGAGGCGGTTCATCCGGTGCTCGCCGTGGTAGCTGGGATGGACGGAGTTGCCGGTGATGAGGTCCTCGGCGGACGGCGGCATCGGACGAAAGGGGAACTCCGGTTCTGGTGGATTTCAGGATGAATTGAGGCGTGGAAACGAGGAGCGGTGGCTCTGTGAACCCTCCGGTGCAGAAAATTTGGGAGGGGAGGCACTGGTTAGCTCGGAATCAACCAAGCCAGAGCGGTGGCCGTAGCTACCGGAGTTGGGGAAGATGGCCATTTCCAGCCGGGTGGCTGCTCGGGAAGGTGCCTAGGGGAGAGAGGGATGATCCGGTGAAGAGATATGAGCTCGGGGAAGTTTATATTGGCGGGGAGAAGGCGGTGCCGTGGCTTCCCGAATAAGTCACGACGGCGGCGGCCATAACTGCGCCGTCGAAGCAGTTGTGGTCGGTGGCGTGGGTCAGCGTGGTAGATGAGGGCGGTGGACGAACGGAAGAACACTGGACGTTTGGCCATTAAGGCAAGACGGCGCCGACAGAGACGTGGAGAATCTGTGCTCGTCGGGCGGCGATCTTGGTCGCCGTGAATGGCGGTGGCCGGTGTCAGGCGACAAGGTGGGGTGTCGGCGAAGACCAGGGGTGACTGGATGATTCATATGAAGATCAGGACGAGCGAGTGAAGGAGCTGGGTAGCGGCAGCGCTCGGGCGCCGGCGGTACAGTAACTGCACTTTGCTCGCGCTCCTGACATGCCCCTGATGTGCTCGATGAAATGCCAACGGCATCTATATTGCCCCAAACGAGCTGAAAAATAGCATGATGACGTATGCATGGATGGAGGTGATGGTGGACATGCTGGTTGGGTCAGGTGATTAAGTTTCAAATGTAATTTTAGGAGGTTGCCACATTCTGCCATGCCCAATAGGTGTTTGATGAAATGCTAAGGCCATTTAGAAGATTCCTGTGAAAGTTATATTTGGCAGAATGGTGTCTCATTAGATGATAGTGATGATGGTGGAGTTGGTTTGTGAAAATAGAAAACTTGTCTGTGTAAGTTTTAGAGAAATTCATTTCTGGATAGGAAATTCAGAGGAATATTTGGTGAACCAAAATGATTCCAATGGAGCTAAAATTTTGGACTTAAGGGTTTGGTTGGAGGGACTATAGGTGGGAAAAAATTCAGGATTTTTGGAGCAAGTAAGAATAGGGTTGTAGTGCAAAAATTGGATCTGGACCAGAGATGAAAAGAGCTTGTTCCACTCAAAATTTTCAAAAGACCAAGATGGGTTCTTGCATAAAAGTGATTTATAGGCATCACATGACTTCCCATAATTTTTGTGGAATTATAAAATAATTATTTAAAATGGTTGTAGTGCAACAAAGGCATTTAAAGTTATGTAAATGCTATTAAAAGAATTGTTTTGGGCAATTTTTATTATGAAAATAATTCTTACTGTTATTAAAATGTAATTGAAATGATTTGAGAAAACTACCAAAGCCACAATATTATTTCCAAAAATTTCTATATGGAGGGAAGAATTTTGAAAAACAGAAATAGAAAATGGTTCTGAAATTAATAAAAGACCTAGTAAAAATTCAAAATTTTAATTCTGGCCAAATTTTATTTAGTAAAAACATGATTAAATTTTTGGGGTGTTACACAACCTACGACTTGACGGGGACTATGGCGAGATCACGACGAGCACACTCACTCACACCGGACATGACGAGGACACGCGAGTTACCCAGGTTCGGGCCACCGTGCAGTGTAATACCCTACTCCTGCTGGTGTGGGATTGTTGTGTAATGGAGCGCTTGGAGCTCGAGGTAAATGAAGTGTGGGGGAGAGAATGGCTCGATCCCCTTACATGGAGGCGGCCCTACCCCATTTGTAGTGCCTTGGTCCTCTTCCCAAAAAATAAGAGCGAGAAAGGGTGGCCACAGGGCAGCAATTCAAAGGGGAACACGCGCCCAGGCTTATCCTGACTAAAGGAGGTCTTTGGCTGCTAAAGTTGCCATCCTAAAGCGTTGGTGGGCTCGGCGGTGACCACCGCCCTGGCGCGCCGATCCATCTTGATCTTCTTACACCAAAGTGGAAGGCTTTGGGACTTGCTTTTGAAAGTGCGTTATATCGACTAGAGGGGGGGTGAATAGGCAATTTTTACAAATTCGTCACTAGGGAATTTCAAGGTGAGGAAATTCCTAAGTCACGAACTACTTAGCAGCAGAATCAGTACTCAGATGCAAACATAACATGGCATAAGAACAGTCATCATGATGAAATGAAATAGGCACAGAGTACAGGTAGCGTGAAACACAGGATAAGCAGGCTGAAGACTATGTGACTGAAGAAATAGGATTGAGGAAATTGAGAAAGTCTTCAGTCAAAGTCTTCACGTAGTAACGATCAAGTAAATCAACATATGAATGAGGAAATGAAAGGGTTGAGGAAATAGAACCAGTAGCTCGGTGAAGACAATGATTTGGTAGACCAGTTCCAACTGCTGTGACAGTTGTACGTCTGGTTGGAGCGGCTAGGTATTTAAACCTGAGGACACACAGTCCTCACCGTATTCTCCTTGAGCTAAGGTCACACATACCTTGCCCAATCACTCGTGGTAAGTCTTCAGGTGACTTCCAAACCTTCACAGACTCGGTCACTCGGTGATCCACAATTTCCTCTTGGATGCTCTAGACCATGACGCCTAACCGTCTAGAGGATGCACAGTCCTCAAAGGTAACAAGCATCGGTTCCACACAGGAACAATTTCTTCAGTGATGCTCAATCACATTGGGTTTGTACGTGTTTGGGTTTTTGGGTTTTTCCTCACTTGATGATTTTCGCTCAAAGTCCTCGGAGGATGGGATGCTCTTAATGACAAGTGTCAATCTATCTCTCGGAGCAGCCAACCAGCTAGTGGTTGAAGGGGGCGGCTATTTATAGCCTAGGGAGCAGCCCGACATGATAAGACATAAATGCCCTTCAATGATATGACCGTTAGGTGGGAAGGATATTTGGACAGCTGGCGCGTAGCACAGCAACGGTCGGAAATTTGTGTATCAAATTCCTCAAGGCTATCATGTTCCTCACTTGTAGGCAATCTGCACTGGCGAATTCCTAACTCCTCAGACAGAACAAATTCCTCAGAGAACAGAAGAACTTCGTCTCTGTCACTGAAGAAATTGGCTGAACTGTATGAGATTTCCAATGGCTTCACTCGAAAGGATTAGGTAGGTGTAGGATTTGAGTTGAGTATCACTTGGGAACTTTTCCTTATTTGTACCTCGACCCCCTTTAACAGTATGGTGTTTCCTATGACTCAAGAAGAAGAAAATGAAACTACGAAAACAAAAGTCTTCACGCTTCATAATCCTCGCATGAATATCTAGTCTTCAAGGTCACACCAATTTCTTCACTTTCAAAGTCTTCAAGAAAACCAAAGTCTTCAACTGAAGACATTCATTTTTAGGGGTCGACTTTCATCGTAAATATCAAACTCCTCATAGACTTATAGACCTGTGTACACTCACAAACGCATTAGTCCCTTAACCTATAAGTCTTCAATACACCAAAATCACTAAGGGGCACTAGATGCACTTACAATCTCCCCCTTTTTGGTGATTGATGACAATATAGGTTAAGTTTTCAACTGGGATAAAACATATGAAGTGTAAATACTGATATTGAGGAATTTGATTGCAAGATATAGAAGAACTCCCCCTGAAGATGTGCATATTGAGGATTTTGCTTTGGATTGCAAATGCACATTGTAGAGTAATATCATGGAGATCTCCCCCTATATCTTGTAATTCATACACGCATTTAACATATGATATGAAGAATTTGAAATGCATGATGAAATATGGTGACTGATGTAATTCAGCATGCGTGCATTAACATATTGAGGAAATAGCATGCAGAAAAACAGAGCAAAAGTATTAGATCACCATAGGACTTAAGTTTACAACTCGATCCAACAAATACTTCAGAAGAACGAGAGTTGTAACTTAGCAAAAATTGCCCATATATAGAGACCCGCTTGAAAACTAACTCAAATTTCTCCCCCTTTGTCATCGAATGACCAAAAGAGACAAAAAATGAGGACTAACGCCCCTGAAGAATATCATCATGATGTCGATGGAGGAGCGCCAGCGTTGTTGGGGTCGTCCGTTGGAGTAGGGCCTGTTGCGGTGTCGTTCAAGTCTTCAGCTTCATCCGTCTCGCGCGATGAAGAATATGAACTGGCAACAAGCTGAGGAACTTTGACTTTCTTGAACTTCTTCGAAGGTGGCTGAGACCAGTCAAAGTCCTATTGGAAGCCCATCTCCTTGAGTTCTTCAGCACTATGAAGATTAGACAGAATAGCCCAAGTGCGGTCAAAGACTTCATGCAAGTAGTAGTGATTCTTCTTCACAGTGTTTTGAGTGACTGTCATGTTCTGAAGAATTGCACCAAACTGACACTTGACCCACTTGTGATTTCGACCAACTTTCTGATGAAGACTAAGGAGAAGTTCACGATCAGTCATCACACGCGGAGCTGTGGCTTGAGGATTATGTTCTGAAGCTTTGGCGGCAGAATCTTGTGTTGCAGAGTCATCATTGGTGGAATATGAAGTAGCTTTGCGAAACTGTCCATCCAATGGACAAGTGCCTTCATCTATAACAGCAGCCTTGCCCTTCTCATCAGCTGAGGAAATAGTCCGTTTGAGGACTTCAATAGGGGGCAAATAGCTGAGATGATTTTGAAAGTCAGCCTTATAATGAATTGAAGACCTTGATCTGATGAACTTCATGATCCAGGGAGCATAAGGCTTCAACTCAAAAGGTGACAGAGCAGCATTGGCCAAAGTCCTCATGAAGAAATCGTGGTAGTTGATAGGAATACCATGAATGATATTGAACAACAGATTCTTCATAATGCCAACAACCTCTTCGTCATCAAAGTTGTGGCCCTTGATTAGACTGAGGGTTTTGGTCAAAATGCGATAAACTGTCCTTGGCACATAGAGCAATTCCTTGACGAGGAATTTGGTCCTTGGAGCTTGGCCTAGCTTCAAAGGCTTCATCAGCAGTTGCATCAGATGATCGGATAGTTCAGGTTCAACATAGAGAAGCCTTGCACCTTCAGTGGGAGGACTGACTGGGACAGCATGAAGCAATTCAGAGACTGGTGCTTTGTAATGAGTATTTTCAGTCATCCAATCCAATGCCCATGAATTGACATCCTCAACATTTCCAGTGATATGCAGTGTGGCGTACAATTGAAGAATGAGTTCTTCATTCCAATCGCAGATGTCGGTGCAGAAGTTGAGTAACCCAGCGTCATGAAGAACACTGAGGACTGGGGTGAAGCAGGGCAGCGATTCCATATCCACATGAGGAATTTGCTCATGGTCAAAGATCTTGTCCTTATCAAACAAAAGTGAGGAATAGAAGTTCATCTGGCTAGCAGTCCAGAAGCGCTTGCGACGACGTTTAGCAGAGTCATAGGGATTGTAGTCAGTGAAGAATATGTGCTCATTGAAGAAATCTTCAGCATTGAACTTCTCCTTCTTGGAGTGAGGGTTCTGTGGCTTGGGCTGAAGGTTTATAGTTGAAGTCTTCACAGCCTCTTGAGGTATAGCCACTGGAGCCACAGGTTGAGGAATTTCAGTAGCTGTATTAGCAGCAGCCTTGGCCTCCATTTCTTTAGCACTAGCGGCTGGAACTTCTTCAGGAATAGATTGAAGTGAAGATTGAGGCCCATCAGAGCCCGTATGAATTTCTTCAGTTGGCACAGGGGACTGAGGAACTTGATGTAGTGGTGTTGTCAGAGATGAATTGGGGTGATGACTTTCCCAAAAGTCATCATTCAGAATAGGAGTTGTAGACCCAATATCCACATCCTCATCTTTATCATCAAATTCTTGAACGCCTGCCTCTTCAGCAGTGAACTGAGGCATGGGCGATGATACCAGCGGGGTTGAAGTGATATTGTCCACTTCAATGTCTTCATCCAACTGCTTTGTCGAAGCAGCAGAAGGATCTTCTTCATCAGATTCACTTGGAATTGCATATTCCTCACCAAAGGGAATAATCTCCTTTGATGGCATGCATGATATTGGAACAACATCAATTGGGTTCTCAGTTGAGCTCGTCAAAGTCTTCACTTTCTTGGGAGCTGAAGACTCTGAGGAGGCAGATGCTTTCCTTTTCTTCACCGCAGCCTTCTCTGCGGCTTTGGTCTTCCTCGCTTCTGATGCAGGAGGGAGGACATCTTTCATCTGTGATGACTTTGCAGGAGGAGCAGATGAAATTGGTTGAATTTCTTCAGGCACAACTAATGCAGTTGCCCTGGCTTGTTCAGATTCCTCAGGCGCAGTATCAGATGTATCAACTGGCCTGGTTTGCTCTTCAGGTGCAACATTGGTGGTTGCCCTGGCATTTTCTTCAGAGACTGGAATTTCTTCATCAGCCCTAGTGCTTTCATTTTCTTCAACAGTCTGATTTTCATCAGCTATGCTTGCATGTTCTTCAGTAGGCTGAGCAGATGTGTCAGTCTAAGGAAATTTCGGTTGCGATGAAGCTGCAACATTTGGAGTGAATCCCTTTGCCATTCTGACGAATCTGACTTTGGCGCCTAGCCAATCTGCATGGTATGCGTGAAATTCATCACTGAGTGCTTTGATCTCAGCCTGCATAGTCACAAGTTCTTCAGGAGACATTTTCACAACATTGTTCTTCAGAAAATGCTCCTTTTTGTACTGAGCCTTCTTCACCTGCCTGGCCTTTTCGAATTTCCATTTCTCTTCATTAATGAAGGTCGTCAACATGTGACTTTGTCCAGGAGTGAGGTTCAATTCAGGCAAAGGAGTATTTGGATCCTTGTGCCATATATCGATGAAATCAAAGATCTTCCTTGGATCCAGCATGAGGGGCACAGCACTGCCTTTGGCACTAGCAGCCCTTTGTTATCGATCTCTGATGATCTCAGCTAATTCTTCATCATCAGCTTCGTCTTCGCTTGACGGAACCTGAAAGGCGACCTGCCTTTTGTGAGGACTTGGCCTTGTGCCTCGTCCAGCAGTGGCCTTTTTCTTCAGCAAGGTCAGAGCTATTGAAGACTGAGGTGGAGCTGAGGAACCTGCAGAGACTCCAGAAGCAATTGAGATTCCAGTAGTCCTTTGGCACGAGGCAAGATGCACAGGTGCTGAGGACTTTGTAGGAGCAGCTGAGGACTTTGCAACTGAGGGAGTTGGAGCTGCTTTTGAAGAAGTTGCTTGAGGATCAGGCCGTGAGGGCTTTGAAGAGCTTAGCCGTGAGGGCATTGCAGCTGAGGAACTTGTCTTGACAGCTGGTTTCTTTGTCGTAGCCTTCTTAGGCTTGCTAGCAGAGGCCTCAGCAGCGGCAGCAGCAGACTCTTCGTTGAATTTCTTCACTGCCTCTTTAGCCACTTTGGCCAGCTTGGCTTGACGTTTAGCCCACTCCTGAGGAAATTCCTCACCTCTTCTGATGCTTGTGGGATCAGCTTCTTGGCCTGAAGCCAATGGAGGTCTTGGGCATGGAGGGTTAACAGCGAATTTCTTCATGTACTTTGGAGTCACATATCGATACTCCCTCCATTCTCTTGCCCATCTCCTCTCAATCTTCTGAATGCGCACTTTGCGCTGATTTTTGTTCTCCTTGCCATGAGTTGCTTCATCAGGAGTACAATATTCATCATAGATGTCTTCAGGGATCTCAAATGCAGTATTTGTCTCAGGCCTCTTTCCTCCCTTCAGAGGTCTTTTACCATCAGCCATTTTCTTCACTTGAGGATTTTGAACAATGGATGTTTCTGAGGAAGTGTACAACTTTTCTTCGAGGAACGCTGCAAATGAGTTAAGTTGATGAGAACCTAGAGATTCAGCAGCGGACATGTGTACCTGTGAACAGAATATAGGTGCGAGGAATTTGGGGATGTCATATGCGTTCTCAGAAATTTTTCAAAAGAAATCAAGTTTGAGGAATTTGACCAGGGGAGTCTTGAGGAATTTCACTAAGCGTTCTTGACTTAGGTTCCAGAGTTGTATAGATTAGAAAATCCACACAATTGAGGAATCTTGAAGAAAAACGTTGCTTAGAGAAACAAATCAAGAACATATGCAACTTGGTGTTTAAGGATGCGGAAGTTGAAGAATAAACACCTTTTGAAGATTTTGTGGAAATCATCAGAATCGACAAGGGTAGTAAAAATAGATTTTTTTTACCCTTGACGAAGAACACGACGAACTGAGAGTAGCAGTGGAGAAGCTCGTCCGTTCAGATCTTCCACACCCTTACTTGGCGATGGAAAACAGCTACGGCGGCGGCGGAGTGAAGATTCTCGCGGCCGGCGTGAGTACGACGACGACGAGGTCGAGGCAGTGAAGCTCTTCCTCACCGGCGACGATGGAGTGTAGCAGCGGCGCTAGGTCTGAGAGTTCGAGCGAGGGGAGTAAGATCGAGCGGGGTAAATGAGATCTGAGGAGGGAGAGGGGTATTTATAGCCGAGGTGAAAAACCGCTCGTCCGAAGAAAATGGACGAACATGCCCCTGACCCTTCTCATCCTAACGACATGTGTCACCCACGTACTGTGAAGTGGAGATTGTGTTAGATCGTGGGTGAATAGATAAATCTTATCGAGGGGTATGGAACGGTTTGAGCGGCAAAAGCCGAAAATTCAGATAAGAATATTTTAATGTTTCGTTCGCAAATTCTTCAGCTGTCAAGGACACAGTGAAGACTTTGAACGGGTTTCAAATAGAACGCACATGAAGAATTTGTGAACAGACTGGGTTGAGTTTAGCATAGAGGGGGAAAGGGTCCGATCACATTCACTTAGAAGAAAATCAACTTTGAAGAATTAGCAATAAGTGAATGCTGTAGAGGACATGAAAAACTCATATATATATATATATATAGTCAATGAAGAACACAGTCGGAAAGAGTGAAGACTTTGCAAAGTTGAAGAATTTGAAAAAATTGAAGAATTTGCGAAATGAAGAAAAACTCAATTTTTGAAGATTTTCAACTTTTTGTGGTGGCGTGACCCACCGTATAAGAATGATGATTTCAGACGCCGCGTACAATTGTCGTAGGGCTCTGCGAATCAAATTCTTCGTTAATTTCTTCACACTTAGAGGGTTAGACTTCATTGATTGAAGAAAAACATTTCTTCGTGTGTTGCACATCTAAGTCATCAATTTACATAAGTGTTAGGATGTGTGTCCTTTTCAAAGGACATTCGAAGATTCTAAGATATTTAGCTCACACCGCAACTTGCTAAATCTCTTCTCATCTAAGGGCTTGGTGAAGATATCCGCTAGCTGTTCTTCAGACTTCACTTGATCAATAGAGATGTCGCCCTTCAACACATGATCTCGAAGAAAATGATGACGAATCTGGATGTGCTTTGTCTTCGAGTGCTGAACTGGGTTATGAGCAATCTTGATGGCACTCTCATTGTCACAGAAGAGTGGAACATTCTTCACATTGATGCCGTAGTCCTTGAGGGTTTGCTTCATCCATAGCAATTGAGCACAGCAAGAACCAGCAGCAATATATTCAGCTTCAGCAGTAGAGAGTGATAAACAGTTCTGCTTCTTCGAGGACCAACATACTAAGGATCGTCCGAGGAAATGGCATGTGCCTGATGTTGACTTGCGATCCACACGATCACCAGCATAGTTAGAGTCAGAATATCCAATGAGATCAAAAGCCGAGCCCTTGGGATACCATAATCCAAGTGTTGGAGTGTGAGCTAGATATCGAAGAATATGTTTCACGGCCTTATGGTGTGATTCCTTCGGTGTAGCTTGAAAACGGGCACACATGCAAACACTAAGCATAATATCAGGCCTAGATGCACATAGATACAGTAAAGAGCCAATCATGGAGCGATATACCTTTTGATCGAAGTCTATACCATTTTCATCGGTGCACAGATGGCCATTTGTGGGCATAGGGATTTTGACGCCTTTGCAATCTTGCATACCGAATTTCCTTAGAACGACCTTGAGGTATTTCTCTTGAGAAATGAAGATGCCATTGCGTTGTTGATGAATTTGAAGACCTAAGAAGAATTTCAATTCTCCCATCATGGACATTTGATATTCCTCACTCATCATATAAGCAAATTCGTCACTGTAATGTTTGTTAGTACAGCCAAAGATAATATCATCAACATATATTTGGCACATGAATAATTCATCATCATATGTTTTGGTGAAAAGAGTTGGGTCAAGTGAACCGGGTTTGAAGCCTTTCTTCATGAGGAATTCCTTCAGAGTATCATACCACGCCCGAGGGGCCTGCTTGAGGCCATAGAGGGCCTTATTGAGTCTGAAGACTTGATCAGGATGCTTAGGATCTTCAAAACCTGGGGGTTGAGCAACATATACTTCTTCCTCAAGCTTACCATTGAGGAATGCACTTTTCACATCCATTTGATATAAGATGATATTATGATGGTTAGCATAAGCAAGCAATATGCAAATAGCCTCAAGTCTAGCAACAGGTGCAAAAGTTTCATCGAAATCAATTCCTTCAACCTGTGTGTAGCCTTGAGCTACAAGACGAGCCTTATTCCTTACCACAAGGCCATTTTCATCTTGCTTGTTGTGGTAGATCCATTTGGTACCGATGATATTGTGCTTGCGTGGGTCTGGTCGCTTGACAAGCTCCCACACATTGTTTTAGCTCGAATTGATGTAATTCCTCTTGCATCGCTTGAATCCATTCAGGCTCCAGAAATGCCTCATCAACTTTGGTGGGCTCTATGATAGAGACGAAAGCAAAATGCCCACAAAAGTTAGACAAATGTGAAGCTTTTGAGCGAGTGAGAGGACCTGGTGCGTTGATGATTCTCTCAATCTACACTTCATTTGCAACGCGAGGATGAGCAGGTTGACTACTTTGATTTGGCTCAACATTTTCTTCAGAGCCATTTTCTTCAGATGCACCAGCATGATTTTCTTCACTATCTGGAATGACTTCTTCAGCAGATTCTTCGGTAGGAATAACATCCTCAGTAGCCTTTAGCTTGATGGATTCCTCAGGAGACATTTCATCTAGCACAGGAGGTAGGTGCTCTCTTTGCGAGCCATTAGTTTCATCGAACCGCACATCTACAGTCTCAACAACCTTGTTGTGATAGGTGTTGAAGACCCTGTAGGTGTGCGAGTCCTTTCCGTAACCAAGCATAAAACCTTCATGTGCTTTCGGTGCAAATTTAGAAATGTGATGGGGATCTCTAATCCAGCATTTAGCACCGAAGACTTTGAAATAACTCACATTTGGTTTCTTGTCAGTGAGGAGTTCATATGAGGTCTTCTTGAAGAATTTGTGAAGATATACCCTGTTGATAATGTGCCATGCAGTATCAATTGCTTCAGGCCAGAAACGACGAGGTGTCTTGTATTCATCAAGCATAGTGCGAGCCATCTCAACAAGAGTCCTGTTCTTGCACTCCACGACGCCATTCTGCTGAGGAGTGTATGGGGCAGATAACTCATGAGTAATACCAAGTTCATCAAGATAGTCATCAAGACCAGTATTCTTGAACTCAGTCCCATTGTCACTACGTATATGCTTGATCTTCACACCGAAATTCGTCGAAGCCCTCAAAGAAAATTGTCTGAAGACTTCCTGCACTTCAGTTTTGTAAGTAATGACATGCACCCATGTGTAACGAGAATAATCATCAACAATGACGAAGCCATATAGAGATGTTGCATTTGTTAGAGTGGCATAATGAGTAGCGCCAAAGAGGTCCATATGAAGCAATTCAAAAGGATGAGAGGTGGTCATGATAGTCTTCGAGGGGTGTTTGGCTCTGGTCATCTTTCCAGCCTCACAAGCCCCACAAAGATGATCTTTGAGGAATTTGACACCCTCAATGCCAATGACGTGCTTCTTTTTCACGAGCGTGTGTAAGTTCCTCATGCCAGCATGACCCAGTCGTTGATGCCATAGCCAGCCTTCTAAAGCTTTTGCAAGTAGACAAGTGGCAGGCTGTGGTCCTGCAGAGAAATCAACAATATACAAGTCTCCTCTCCTAAAGCCTTCGAAGACTTTGGAATTGTCAGATTCCATGAGCACTAAGCAACGATATTTGCCAAAGACAACAACCATATCAAGATCACAAAGCATTGAGACTGACATGAGGTTGAATCCGAGGGACTCGACAAGCATGACTTTGTCCATGTGTCGATCCTTTGAGATTGCAACCCTACCTAGACCCAATACCTTGCTTTTGCCTTTGTCTGCGTAGGTGATATGCTTCAAATGTGATGGAGATAAAGGAGTGTTCATCAGTAAGCTCTTGTCACCAGTCATGTGATTAGTACATCCACTGTCGAGGACCCACTCAGTAGCTTTGGGTAAATCATCCTGCAGATGAATTAGTGCATCTTACGAACACATATCTTCAGAGTGAAGAATTATGACATCAATTTCATCAGACAGCAATTCATCAGTTAATGCAACATATGTATATATAGCAGTATTAGGACGTGAGAAATGAATGATTCATTTTTTCATGATTAGCTTGCGTCCTTTCAAGCATTTCAGGTCTCCAGAAAATTCTTCAGACGATTTAGTTCGTCTGGAGACCTGACCCTGCATAAGAGGTTAGTTCTTTTTCTTCACCACCCACATCTGGAGGGGTGGCAAAGAGTTCATCATTCTGCGAGCTCCATAAGAGAATGGTGGCATTGATGCCAAAGCGCTTCGTTTCACCGGAGAGGGATTAGTATAGGCATATGAGTAAGCAGAGAAATTCTTCGAGGACTTATGAACATAATGATTTGAAGAATAATGCACATAATCAGAACTCTTAGATTTTCCCTGAGAAACAGAAGCATTAGCATGATGATGATCATATGAGGACTTGGATCCACGTGAGGAATTTGATCCATGAGAGGACTTGGATCCATATGAAGACTTTGGTTCATATGAAGAATTTGATCTGGTGTTCTTATTCTTCACAGGTGGAGTCATGAGGACATTCACCTGAAGAATTTCAAGGCACCTTTTGGGAACCCAGATTTTCTTCATAGGGGGACCATTCCTGCAGTTAGTTCCAACATATCTAGCAAAGACTTCACCATTCTGATTTTTGAACAGTTTATAGTTGGAGTCAAATGACTCATCAGATGAATATGAGGATTTACATGTAAAGCCAGATAAATAGGATGGATCTATGGGAGGTCCCTTCGCAGCAACCCATGAGGTTTTGGGATACTGCTCAGGTTTCCAGTAGGTTCCATCAGCATTGAGTTTCCTCTCAAAGGCAATACCCTCTTTCCTAGGGTTCCTGTTCAAGATCTGCTTTTTGAGCACATCACAAAGAGTCTGATGCCCTTTGAGGCTTTTGTACATTCCTGTCACATACAATTCCTTCAACCCTGCATTTTCGTCAGTGATACTAGTGGTATCCTCAGATGAGGAATTTGTGACCACAGAGATAGTTGAAGAATTTGCAGCAATAGAAGCATTTGAACATTCAGGTGAAGAATTAGCAGTTTCACGTTCAATGCGTTTCAAGCATGGTGGAATAAATTCTTCCGGAGCGGAACTGATCTGTTGAGCAAGTAATGAATCATTTTCCTTCTGAAGATCTTCATGACTCACCCTTAGCTTCTCAAGATCTTGCTTTCTTTGAAGAAATTCATAAGAAAGCTTCTCATGATCGGCTAAGAGAGTTTCATGATGACTTTGAAGGTTGTCAAACTTAGACTGTAGTTGCTGAAGATTATCAGTCAGTGTTTGAGTTCGATCCATTTCCTCACCTAACAGGTCATCGCTTTTGTCTAGCATATTTTGAACCTTTTCCAAAGCCTTTTGTTGTTTAAGAGCAATATTAGCAAGTTTGGAATAGCTGGGTTTGAGGTTATCATCAGATTCATCCTCACTTGATTCAGAGGAGGGATATTTGAATACCTTAGCACCTTTTTCCATGAAGCAATAGGTGGGAGCATAGTCATCGTTGCCGTCATCAGCAGTGTTGGGGAAGCCATTTTCCTCAGTGTTGAAGATGGACTTGCTGACGTAAGCAGTAGCGAGGGCTAGGCTCGCCACACCAGAGTCTGACTCCTCAGATGCCTCCTCTTCCTCATGTTCCTCAGATTCAGCTTCAGAGTCCATTTCCTTGCCAATGAATGCCCGAGCCTTCTTGGAACTGCTCTTCTTGTGAGATGAAGACTTTGAAGATTTTGATGATGAGGACTTTGAAGATTTCTTCTTCTTCTTAGAGTCATCTGAACTATCATCCTTGTATTTCTTCTTCTTTGATTCCTTTGCCCACTGAGGACAATCAGTTATGTAGTGACCAGGTTTCTTGCATTTGTGGCAAGTCCTCTTTTTGTAATCACGAGATGAGGAATCTGATCTTGTGTCATCACCTTTTGAAGATTTTACAAAGCGACCATGCCTTGAGAACTTCTGGAATTTCTTCACGAGCATTGCTAGCTCCTGGCTTAGTTCTTCAGGGTCACCAAGGCTGCTATCAGAATTTTCTCCTTCAGATGAGGAAACTACCTTGGCCTTCAGTGCGCGTGATCTTCCATAGCTTGGCTCGTAGAGATCTCTCTTTTCAGCAAGTTGGAATTCATGAGTGTTCAGCCTCTCAAGAATATCAGCAGGATCAAGTGATTTGTAGTCTCCACGTTCTTGAATCATCAGTGCCAGTGTATCGAATGAAGAATCGAGTGACCTCAGCAATTTCTTCACCACCTCATGGTCGGTGATGTCAGTGGCACCCAGTGCTTGAAGCTCGTTTGAAATGTCAGTGAGGCGATCAAAGGTTTGCTGGACATTCTCATTGTTGAGTCTTTTGAACCGGTTGAAGAGATTGCGAAGAACGTCAACTTGAGAATCATGTTGAGTTGAGATTCCTTCGTTGACCTTGGACAGCCTGTCCCAGATAAGCTTTGCAGACTCCAAAGCACTTACTCTGCCATATTGTCCTTTGCTTAGATGGCCACATATGATATTCTTCGCTTGAGAGTCGAGTTGCTTGAATCTTTTCACATCAGCAGCGTTCAAGGAAGGAGTGACAGAGGGAACGCCATTTTCCACAACGTACCAGAGATCATTGTCAATTGCCTTAAGATGCATGCACATCTTATTCTTCCAGTAGGGGTAGTCCGTCCCATCAAAGGTAGGACACCAGCCGAGACCTTGATCATGCCTGCAGTCGACATAACTAAAACTCCAGGTCGTTAAACCAAAATCACACAGAACAAGGGAGTACCTTGCTCTGATACCAATTGAAAGTGCGTTATATCGACTAGAGGGGAGGTGAATAGGCGATTTTTACAAATTCGTCACTGAGGAATTTCAAGGTGAGGAAATTCCTAAGTCACGAACTACTTAGCAGCGGAATCAGTACTCAGATGCAAACATAACATGGCATAAGAACAGTCATCATGATGAAATGAAATAGGCACAGAGTACAGGTAGCGTGAAACACAGGATAAGCAGGCTGAAGACTATGTGACTGAAGAAATAGGATTGAGGAAATTGAGAAAGTCTTCAGTCAAAGTCTTCACACAGTAAAGATCAAGTAAATCAACATATGAATGAGGAAATGAAAGGGTTGAGGAAATAGAACCAGTCGCTCGGTGAAGACAATGATTTGGTAGACCAGTTCCAACTGCTGTGACAGTTGTACGTCTGGTTGGAGCGGCTAAGTATTTAAACCTGAGGACACACAGTCCTCACCGTATTATCCTTGAGCTAAGGTCACACAGACCTCGCCCAATCACTCGTGGTAAGTCTTCAGGTGACTTCCAAACCTTCACAGACTCGGTCACTCGGCGATCCACAATTTCCTCTTGGATGCTCTAGACCATGACGCCTAACCGTCTGGAGGATGCACAGTCCTCAAAGGTAACAAGCGTCGGTTCCACGCAGGAACAATTTCGTCAGTGATGCTCAATCACTTTGGGTTTGTAGGTGTTTGGGTTTTTGGGTTTTTCCTCACTTGATGATTTTCGCTCAAAGTCCTCGGAGGATGGGATGCTCTTAATGACAAGTGTCAATCTATCTCTCGGAGCAGCCAACCAGCTAGTGGTTGAAGGGGGCAGCTATTTATAGCCTAGGGAGCAGCCCGACATGATAAGACATAAATGCCCTTCAATGATATGACCGTTAGGTGGGAAGGATATTTGGACAGCTGATGCGTAGCACAGCAACGGTCGGAAATTTGTGTATCAAATTCCTCAAGGCTATCATGTTCCTCACTTGTAGGCAATCCGCACTGGCGAATTCCTAACTCCTCAGACAGAACAAATTCCTCAGAGAACAAAAGAACTTCATCTCTATCACTGAAGAAATTGGCTGAACTGTATGAGATTTCCAATGGCTTCACTCGAAAGGATTGGGTAGGTGTAGGATTTGAGTTGAGCATCACTTGGGAACTTTTCCTTAGTTTTACCTCGACCCCCTTTAACATTACGGTGTTTCCTATGACTCAAGAAGAAGAAAATGAAACTACGAAAACAAAAGTCTTCACGCTTCATAATCCTCACATGAATATCTAGTCTTCATGGTCACACCAATTTCTTCACTTTCAAAGTCTTCAAGAAAACCAAAGTATTCAACTGAAGACACTCATTTTTAGGGGTCGACTTTCATCGTAAATATCAAACTCCTCATCGACTTATAGACCTTGTACACTCACAAACGCATTAGTCCCTTAACCTATAAGTCTTCAATACACCAAAATCTCTAAGGGGCACTAGATGCACTTACAGCTTTGGGGGAGGCAGACGCTCCTGCTCCCTTATCACCGGAAAGGAAACTGGTCTTGGTCATGCCCTGCCGCCCTTATCCCGACAGTGGGGCATCATCTACATGATGGACTTGGAGCCCCGTGGCTAGCGCCATACGACCTGCTTCATGAGGAGACCTTGCAAGGGGGGCCTGGCGAGGCAACCTGGTACTTGTCGGTCTTGGCGGGGCTCCACCTGGGACAAGAGGCTTCGCGAGGCTGGCCCCTCGCAAGGCGGCCTCCTCTGAAGCGGCTGAGGCAGGACCATCCTTCATGGGCTGGCCCAAGTGTCGCCTCTTGGGCCGGATGTAGACGGGATGTGGTACCCTGGTTCCCACTGGGCCGACAGTAGCCCCAGGGCCCGCAGAACGCACGTTCCGCCTGTTAGGGATGAACGACACGAGACCCATTAAGTTGTCGGGCCTAGAGGTGACATGTGGCAGCTTTTACATGGCGGGACGCCCCCACTTCCCCACGACACCTCGGTAACCATCATCCTGGCGATAAAGCCTGCCGTGCAGGGCACAGGCAAATCATTGATTCCCCATCTTCATCTCGTCCTCCTCCCTCCTTGCGAATAGCTCCTCTATTTCGTCTTCCTCCAACTTCCAATCACTCTCTGCCGCCATGGCTCCCGGCAAGAAACCCGCAACCACCGAGGCCTCCTCTAGCAAGAATACCCCGACGGGGGAGCCCGGTCTGGCCCTGCTGCCCTCAACCATCATCAACGAGAGTGGAATGGCCAAGGCTCCTCCCCTGGTAGCCACCGAGCATTACGAGGGAGGAGCCACCGAGATCTGGCCGGGCTCGCACCCGTGACGCGACCTTGGACCCATGGTGGTTCCCATCTTCTTCCACTCGCTCTTCACCGGGTTTGTGCTGCCCTTCTCTGATTTCCTCCTTGATATCCTGGAGCACTACGAGATTCATCTACTCCACCTTCATCCCAATTCCGTCCTTGTCCTCGCCGTCTTTGCATACCTCTGCGAGGCCTTCCTAGGAGTGTTGCCGTCTATGGCGATCTAACAGAATTTTTATAGCTTGCGGGTTTTTTCCTTGAGAAACCATCGCTAGGGCGGCACCTCCTTCCGCATCGACGATGAGATGGGCAAGTTCATCATCAACATGAAGATACTGAAGAAGGTGGAGAACTTTAGGTCGTGTTGGGTTTACGTTGACGCCAGGCGGGCCAGCCCTCTCCTGGCAATCCCGACCGAGCCGGCCGAGAAGACCCCCCGCTGGGAGCACAAGGAGCTTAGCCGTGCTATCTTGGGGCCGATCTTGGAGAGGCTAGCAGAGCTGCAAGAGGCCGGGCTCACGTGGCCATGGTCACCAAAGAGTTCACCAGCCGCCACATTGCACCCCTGCAGAGATGCTTGCACCCAGTGTGGGAGATCAGGGGATCCGAAGACCGGATTCGTCTAGGATGGGGCCGCCTTCCAGCCTGAGTGGTGACCGAAGCCTAGGAGGTCTTGTTCGTAGGGGAGGCGGAGGAGATGTCCTATGACGCATGCCCACTTTATCGCTAGGCCAACACGGGTGAGCTTGTCGTGGCGATGCCCCGATTCGATCAGTGGGGTCTGATCTAGACAGAGCTCGAGGAGCCTCACGAGGAATCCCCGAGGCGGAGTCCTCCTCGGGTGACTGAGGCGCCGCACACTCCGAGGAGGTGATCAGTGAAGAATTGCCCACGCCAATGCATCACTGGCTCTGGCTGTGTGAGGACGACGACGACGAGGACACATTTCGCCTCATGCCCGCCAAGCCCGTGCAGGTGCTACTTCTTGAGCTTGCGTTGATTTTTCCCTGAAGAGGAAAGGCTGATGCAGCAAAGTAGAGATAAGTATTTCCCTCGGTTAAGAACCAAGGTATCAATCCAGTAGGAGGTACAAGCAAGTCCCCAATAGATGCACATGCACAAACTAACAAACACTTGCACACAACGCGAAAAAGGGGTTGTCAGTCCCTTCACAGTCATTAGCAAGAGTGAGATCTAATAGATATAGATATAAAAGATAAGTAAAAGGAAAAATAAAGTAAATATAAATAAATTGCAGCAAGGTATTTTTGGGTTTTTGGTTTTATAGATCTAAAAATATATGATGAGAAATAGACCCGAGGGGCCATAGTTTTCACTAGAGGCTTCTCTCTTAAAAGAACACATACGGTGGGTGCACAAATTACTGTTGAGCAATTGATAGAAAAGCGCAAAGCTATGACGATATCTAAGGCAATCATCATGAATATAGGCATCACGTCCGTGACAAGTAGACCGACTCCTGCCTGCATCTACTACTATTACTCCACACATTGATCGCTATCCAGCATGCATCTAGTGTATTAAGTTAACCAGAATGGAGTAACGCCTTAAGTAAGATGACATGATGTAGAAGGATAGATCCAATCAATATGGTAAAAAACCCATCTTTTTATCCTTAATGGCAACAATACAAATATGTGCCTCGCTACCCCTACTGTCACTGGGTAAGAACACCGCAAGATTGAACCCATCACAAAGCACCTCTCCCATTGCAAGAAAAACCAATCTAGTTGGCCAAACCAAATCGATAGATCGGAGAGAAATAAAAAGCTATATAATCATGCATAAAAGAGTTTGGAGAAGACTCAAATAATATGCATAGATAATCTAATCATAAATACATAATTCATCGAATCTCAAGAAACGCACCGCAAAAGAAGATTACATCGAATAGATCTCCAAGAACATCGAGGAGAACATTGTATTGAAGATCAAAGAGACAGAAGAAGCCATCTAGCTACTAGCTATGGACGCGTAGGTCTATGGTAAACTACTCAAAAATCATTGGAAGGGCAGCAAGGTTGATGTAGAGGCCCTCCGTAATCGAATCCCCCTCCGGCAGAGTGTCAGAAAAGGCCCCAAGATGGGATCTCACGTAAACAGAAGCTTGGGGCAGCAGAAAAGTATTTTTGGTGTGCCCTCTGACGTAAGGGGAATATTTGGGTATTTATAGAGCAGAGATTAGGTTTAGAAGGTCTGCGAGGGGCCCACAATCCTAGGGGCGCGCCCCTAGGGCTTGTGGCCCCCTCGTGGGTCTTCTGGCCTCTTCCCAAAGCTTCATGGTTGTCTTCTGGTCCAAGAAAAATCCTCAAAAAGTTTCATTCCGTTTGGACTCCATTTGGTATTGATTTTCTGTAAAAGACAAAAACAAGGAAAAACAGCAATTGGCACTAGGCACTAGGTTAATAGGTTATTCCCAAAAAAGATATAAAATAGCATATTAATGCATATAAAACATCCAAGATGGATAATATAATAGCATGGAACAATCAAAAATTATAGATACTTTGGAGACGTATCAAGCATCCCCAAGCTTAATTCCTGCTCGTCCTCGAGTAGGTAAATGATAAAAACAGAATTTTCTATGTGGAATGCTACCTAACATATTTACCAATGTATTTTTTTTACTATGGCATGAATGTTCAGATCCATAAGATTCAAAACAGAAGTTTAATATTGACATAAAAACAATAATACTTCAAGCATACTAATAAAGCAATCATGTCTTCTCAAAATATAATGGCTAAAGAAACTTATCCCTAAAAAATCATATAATCTTGTCATGCTCTATCTTCATCACATCGATGACAAGCCAAGCAATTGTTTCATACTTTTAATGTTCTCAAGCTTTTTCAACTTTCATGCAATACATGAGTGTGACCCATGGATATAGCACTATAGGTGGAATAGAGTATGGTGGAGGTAGTGAGCAGAAGACAAAAAGGAGAAAGTCTCACATCAACTAGGCAAAATAATGGGCTATGGAGATGCCCACCAATTGATATCGATGGAAGTGCGTAGGGACTGCCATGCAACAGATGCACAAGAGCTATAAGTGTATGAAAGCTCAAAAGACAACTAAGTGGGTGTGCATCCAACTTGCTTGCTCACAAAGACCTAGGGCAATTTGAGGAAGCCCATCATTGGAATATACAAGCCAAGTTCTATAATGAAAAATTCCCACTAGTATATGAAAGTGCTAAAATAGGATACTCTCTATTATGTAGAACATGGTGCTATTTTTGAAGCACAAGTGTGGCAAAAGGATAGTAACATTATCCCTTCTCTCTTTTTCTCTCTTTTTTTTCTTTTTTTTCTTTTCTATTTTCTTTTTTGTTATTTTTCATCCGGAGCGTCATCCCGACTTGTGGGGGAATCATAGCCTCCATCATTCTTTTCTCACATGGGACAATGTTCTAATAATGATGATCATCACACTTTTATTTACTTACAACTCAAGAATTACAACTCGATACTAGAAGAAAATATGACTCTATATGAATGCCTCCGGCGGTGTACCGGGATGTGCAATGATCTAGCGTGACATGTATAAAAAATATGAATGGTGGCCATGCCACAAATACTATGTCAACTATATGAGCACGCAAAGCAATATGACAATGATGGTATGTGTCATAATAAACGGAACTGTGGAAGTTGCATGGCAATATATCTCGGAATGGCTATGGAAATGCCATAATAGGTAGGTATGGTGGCTTTTTTGAGGAAGGGTATATGGTGGGTTTAATGCACCGGCGAAAGTTGCACGGTACTAGAGAGGCTACCAATGGTGGAAGGGTGAGAGTGCGTATAATCCATGGACTCAACATTAGTCATAAAGAACTCACATACTTATTGCAAAAATTTATTAGCCATCAAAGCAAAGTACTAATACGCATGCTCCTATGAGGATAGATTGGTGGGAAATGACCATCGCTCGTCCCCGACTACCACTCATAAGGAAGACAATCAAAAATAAATCATGCTCTAACTTCATCGCATAACGATAGACCATACGTGCATGCTTCGGGAATCACGAACTTTAACACAAGTATTTCTACTAATCCACACTTACTCTCTAGCATGACTCTAATATCACCATCTTTATATCTCAAAACAAATGCAAGGAATCAAAGTTCTCATATATTCAATGCTCTTTATGAAAGTTTTTATTATATCCTTCTTGGATACCCATTATATTAGGACCAAATTCATAACCTAAGAAAATTGCCATAATATTTTTAAGACTCTCAAAATAATATAAGTGAAGCATGAGAGTTCATCAATTTCTACAAAAATATAACCACCGTCGTGCTCTAAAAGATATAAGTGAAGCACTAGAGCAACTACCTAGCTCAAAAGATATAAGTGAAGCACATAGAGTACTCTAATAAATTCATGATTAATGTGTGTCCCTCTCAAATGGTGTGTACAGCAAGTATGATTATGTCAAACTAAAAAGCAAAGACTTATATAATACAAGACGCTCCAAGCAAAACACATATCAAGTGGTGAATGAAAATATACCCTCAAGTAAATTTACCGATGGATTGGAAAACAAAAGAGGGGATGCCATCCGGGGCATCCCCAAGCTTAGATGTTTGTTTGTCCTTGAATATTACCTTGGGGTGCCTTGGGCATCCCCAAGCTTAGGCTCTTGCCACTCCTTATTCCATAGTCCATCAAATCTTTACCCAAAACTTGAAAACTTCACAACACAAATCTCAACAAAAAACTCGTGAGATCCGTTAGTATGATAAAACAAATATCCACTTTTTGGTACTGTTGTGAACTCATTCTGTCATGGGAAACCACGGCCACCTATGGGGCCATGAGCCCCTTTTGGTTCGGCGGGGGGATGGGCACGTTGCACAAAGAGCGGAGAAGCGTCACACGGCGTGGCAGAGATCACATGGGCAGTTTTTACCCAGGTTCGGGCCGCCGTGAGGCGTAAAACCCTACTCCTGCTTTGGTGGATTGATGGTGGAAAAATGGTGGATGAACACAACGCTCTTGCCCGGCAAGGTCGCCTCGGGGCGAGAGCAGCTACGCGCGTATGAGTGTGTAAGGGTCCGGATCAGCCAACCCTTTCTACGGTCGCCATGGGCCTCCTTTTATAGATCAAGGGGTCACCACAGTGGCAAATCAGTCATTACATACTGATTAGATAGCAAACAGTGCTATCTACCTAACTCTGCAAGCTGACAGAGCGCATTAAATGCGCCGCTCAACGTCACATCTCAGCTTGCCTGGCAGGCCCTGCCGGGCTGTTTTGCCAGCTTCGCGCCTGCTTGCTTGACACGTCTCAGGACGGGTGTCGCCTGGGATATTTTCTATAGGAAGCTGCTGCCATGTGGCAAATAGCAGCCACTTAGTCACTTTGGAGCTTGACACCTCACTAATCGACGACGTGCGTCGTGATGAGGTGGTGCGGTGGAGTGGTTTGCCTCCGTAAGCCCTGGCAAGCCTGCCGGGATGATCTGGACACTTGCTTCTGGGGGCAAACCCAACCTTGCCAGGCTCGCCTGTCCGGCAAGGGAGGTTCTTTCCTTAGCGATATCTTGCTTCTCCGGCTCATCTTGGTCTTCTTGATCTGCACTTTGGTCCTGCCAAAGAATTGATCCCTCATGCTTTGATCTGACCTTGGTGTTGTAATCTTGTCCTTGGGCCTGTGCACAGTCTAGGCAACGGACCCAGGGTTTGTTGCACCGACAGGAGCCCCCGGGCCTGGCACGAACGCGCTGCTGGGCGTCGTCGGGGTAGGCCCTAACCAGTGCACAGGCAGGAGCGCAAGGGTGGCTTCGCCCTTTGAGATCTTCTTTGCTTCTTCATTAACCCGAGCTTGCGTCAGTTTTCGATTTTCCCGCATGTCATGCGCAACATTATGGGAGAAACTGGACCATGATCCGTGGATCGCCCGTGCCCCATGATCACGGGCCAGAAACTGCCACCCCACTCGCCTCCTGCTTCAGGTGCATCCGCCACGTGTACCGCATGCATAGCGTAGGGTAGGTGGCGGAAGCGGAGGGCGAGGGGGCGGCGTCATGGCAGAAAACCAGGCGTGGCAGATTGGCGCAGAAGGTCGGCCTGGATTCCTTGAGCCGTTTAAGGTGCAGGGAAGCCGCATTGGAGGAGCAGGGCAGTTACCTTCTGAATGAGAAGCCAGCCACCTGCCCTGTTTCTCTATAAAAAGGGGCAGGAGCGGTGTGTTTGTTCACACACTTTCCTTCTCCCCTTCCTCAATTGTTCTTTGCTCACCATGGTGAGGGGACGAGGGCGCAGTGGTACTCCGGTGGTGGCGACGAGAGCTTCTGCTCGACAGCGTCTCCCTCATCCTCCTGAAACCGCGGGATCAGAGCCCGCTGTGAGAGGAGGAGGAAGAGGACGAGGTCGCGGTCGTCATGGCGCTCGCGGAGGAGGGGGAGCAGGGCGGCGCCCTGATCGCACCCCCACTAGACGTTCCTCCTCCGTTGGAGGGCCACGTCGGGGACCAGCCTCTGGAGTTCGTCATCAAGCTATATAAGCCTCCACGTGGCCGCCTCTGCCTCCCTACTCCATTTGCAAGGGCGATGGAGCTCGAACATCCACGAGCGTTGAGGCTGCACATGAGGGGCTGCGGGAATGGCAGCATACGGGTGGATGTAGATTTCCCCGCCCCTCACATCATGCACTTCCGTCCAGGTTGGAAGACTTTTGCTCGTGCCCATAGCTTGTCGGAAGGGCACGTCCTCCACTTTAAGTTAATGGAGGACGGTTTCCTTTCCTTCAAGGTTTTTGGGAGCTCGAGTGCTCGCTTAGGGTGCTGCGCGGAGAGCTCGACCGACGATGAAAGCTCCTCCTCGAGCGATAGCGACGAGGAGGACAGTGACGGCGATGACGACAGCACCGACCGGGAGGGTGATGACTCTGACTCCGGCTGAGCATCAGCCGGACCATCATCGTCAGGCGGTGGCAGCACCATCTGCATCTGCATCCCCTCTCCGGCAAGGTGATTTGGCATGGGAGTTGGGAGAAGGGGTGGAGGTGGTGCCTCCGACTCCTCCAGCAGCCTTCCAGCTGGACCCTCGCAGGCTTCCTCGCGGGCTGCAGCTCCGTTAGCCCTGCCGCATCCTGCTGGCCCTAGTGGTGGCGGTTGACTGGTCGTCTCCGCCATGCTCTTCATCGTCGCCTTCGTCGGTGCCCTCCCGTCCCCGCCAGGCTACCTCTCCTGGAGCCCGACAGGGCCAGGCTGGGCTTCTGCCCAGGCACTCCTTTTGCCCTCTTCCCCTCCTGCAGCAGTGCCAAGGAGGAGAGGGACAAGAAAGGGCATTACGGGGCGCTTATCTTTTTTTTTAATCTTAAATCTATAGTCACTTGCCAAATTTTAGTTCAAATAATGTAATCTCTTGAATCCATGTTTGTGTCCTGTAAGGTCTGTACTTGTTTGAAGCATATTAATGAAAAAGATAAACCTTGTCGGGGACTCGTGCATGTATATGTCAATGCAGAGGTGGGATGGCTCTATATTTATAAGTAAACGAGTTTTCCCCGGCAGGCTACCCTGCCGGTACCCTCTATTTTGTTGCCGGGGAGTTAGGCCTACTGGGCACAAATCATGAAGAGGGACCAGCCCCCTGCCAGTCCTTTTTCAACAAAGGCCACTGCGACCACCCTGACCAACGCAACGTTCGAGTCGTAGGGCGGGAGCACCTAAGTTTCAAAGGGTAGCAAGGTTTTCTCATGCGCAAGTCTTTACTTATAGAACATGTACGGATACAAGGAAGAACTCATCTGTTTGGCTTGCCGGAGATCGCAGTGTAGGCTCATCTTCTTATCTCCTCTTGGGCTGAATCCACTATAGGAGCCTGTAGTTTATGCAGATGAAAATGATGTCAGATGCGATCTTATCTACATGAACATGTGATGCTCATGATATGCTTATGCATGCATGCAACTTGTCGGGGGCCCCCAGTGCTTCATTTATTTCTCTGTTGCTCAGGGTCTGCGCTTGGCTTTGTACAAGGGGTTACATGCAACTGAGGCAAGGCCTGTACAAAAGGGTGGCTGTCAGGCAGGGCCCGACAGCCGCGCCTTACGGGTAGAACTTGCGGAGATGCTCAATGTTCCATGAGTTTTGCAATTGAATGCCGTCTCCGGTCTCCAGGTGGACTGCGCTAGGTCTGGTGACTCGTACTACCCGGTAATGGCCTTCCCACTTTGGCGTCAACTTGTTTGTACCCTTGGCAGACTGAACGCGCCTAAGGACAAGATCGCCTTCCTCAAAACATCGGGCATGAACCCTGCGGCTGTGATAGCGGCGCAGGGCTTGCTAATAGCATGCAGCACGCGTAGCAGCCCGGAGACGGTTCTCCTCGAGAAGCACATCGTCGTCACGCCGGTGCTGATCCTGCGCTACTTCATCATAGGCAAGCACTCGAGGTGACCCGTAAATGAGTTCCGTGGGGATAACTGCTTCTGCCACATAGACTAGGGAGAAGGGAGTCTGCCCGGTAGCTCGATTTGGTGTCGTTCTGAGGGACCAGAGAACCACCAGCAGCTCGTCGATCCATCGCCTGCCGCACTTCTGCAGCTTATCAAATGTTGTTGTCTTAAGTCCGCGCAACACTTTAGCGTTCGCCCTCTCAGCTTGTCCATTGCTTCTGGGATGTGCAACAGAGGCAAATGAAATCTTGCTTCTGAGGGCATGAACATATTGCATGAAGGCACGGCTTGTGAACTGGGTGCCGTTGTCGGTGATGATCCGGGCAGGGACCCCGAAGCGGCACACCAATCCTTTCAAGAACTTGATAGCTGACTGAGCAGTCACCTTTCTCACGGCATCTACTTCTGGCCACTTTGTAAACCTGTTGATTGCAACGAACAAGAATTCAAAGCCCCCGGCAGCTCGGGGGAAATGGTCAAGGATATCGAGCCCCCAGACCGAAAACGGCCATGATAAATGGATTGTCTGAAGAGATTGGGCAGGCAGATGGATGTTCTTGGAATGGAACTGGTAGGCTTCACACTTGGTGACTAGCTCGACCGCATCTTGGATGGCTGTGGGCCAATAGAATCCTTGTCGGAATGCTTTCACAACTAAAGCCCTTGATCCAATGTGGGAGCCGCACATGCCTTTGTGTATTTCCGCCAATAGTTCCTTTCCTCCTTCCTGGCAAATGCACTTCAATTTCACACCGTTGGGCCTTCTTCTGTATAGTGTGTCATCGACAAACTGATACATACTGGCCCTCCGGGCTACTCTTTCAGCTTCTTCTTGCTCTTCGGGAAGTTCTCCGGTTTGGAGGAAATGGACTATGTGCCTTGCCCAAGTTGGAGCCTGGGGCTCGGCAACAAGGACTAGTGGCACATCCTCATCTGTGGGAGCGCGTTCCTCGACCGTGGGGACCAGTGGCCCGGCAGGAGGGCACAGCTCGGCAATCAAAGGGGGTTGTTTCTGGCAGGGTCCCTGCTAGGAGCCCCGAGGGGCTCTACCGGGAGAGGCTTACCAGAGTCCAATTTCCTCCTCTTTCGGGCCATTGTTATCGGGGATACGGAGGGTTGAGTAAGATGGAAAACAAAAGTTCCTGGTTCCACAGGAAGCTTTTGCGCAGCACACTTTGACAGATGATCAGCGATGCTGTTTTCCGCACGGGGTACGTGCTCTGTTTGCAATCCGTCAAAGTGCTCCTCTAATCTTCTCACTTCCTCAATGTATGCCTCCATCAATGGGCTTTGGTAATCCTTGTTGACTTGTCTCACCACAAGTTGTGAGTCTCCTCGAATGATCATCTTCTTGATTCCCAATTCAGTGGCAATCCTGAGCCCGGCAAGGAGCCCTTCATACTCTGCTATATTGTTGGTCGCCTCCTCCCGGGGAAAATGCATCTGGACGACGTACTTCAAGTGCTCTCCAGTGGGAGCAACGAGAAGCACACCAGCACCCGCACCTTGTTGGGAGAAGGCACAATCGAAATACATGATCCATTCTTGGGGCGCTTCCTTGCCGGGAATTACTGTTTCAAGCACTTCTTCATCAGGGGTTGGCGTCCATTCTGCAAAAAACTCTGCCAATGCCCTGCTCTGAATCATTGATGTGCTTTCAAACTTCAGACCAAAGCTGGATAACTCCAATGCCCATTCCACTATTCTACCGGTAGCCTTTGGGTTTCGGAGTATCCTTTGCAACAGGAAGCGAGTGACAACCGTGATCTTATGGGCTTGGAAGTAGTGGCGCAGTTTCCTTGAGGCCATGATAAGGCCAAAAATCAACTTTTGCACACCAGAGTACCTTGATCTAGCCCCTGTAATAGGGAGCTGACGAAGTACACTGGGCGCTACACTACTTTCTTCCATGCCGCGTCCTCGGGGTTGCCTTCGCTGTCGTGCTCTTCTTTATCCTGATCCATATCTAACCCTGCCGGGCTGCTTTCTCTCTCTTTCCTGGATGGGGCACTAGCTGAGATTGCTGCTTCCTCTACTTCCTGCTGTGCCACCAGTGCTGCACTAACCACTTGATTGGTTGCCGTCAGATATAGTAGCAACGGCTCTTGTGGTTTGGGAGCAACCAAAGTGGGCACAGAGGACAAGTAGGCCTTCAAATCTCGCAACGCTGTGTCTGCTTCCGGGGTCCACTTCATGGGTCCTGCCTTCTTCAAAATTTCAAAGAACGGCAAGGCGCGTTTGGCAGACTTGGAGATGAATCTGCTAAGCACGGCAACGCACCCCGTCAAACATCTCACATCCTTAACTGTCTTGGGCAGCCAAACATTCATCTTGGAGCGTATCCTGCGGTTGCGCACGTTGGATTGGAAAGCGGCTATCACAGCTGCCGGGTGGATATCTGGGATATTTATGTGTACTCGGCTGAATCTCTGCAAGTACTTTCGAAGAGTCTCTCCTTCTTTCTGCTGGAGAAGATGCAAATCACTGTGCCGCCCTGGTTCTTGATGGCCACCCGTGAAGGCGCCAATGAACTCATGGCACAGGTCAGCCCAGGTCTAAATGGAGTTCTCTGGTAGGTGCATCAGCCAAGACCTCACATTTGACTTGAGTGCCAAAGGGAAGTAATTGGCGAATACCTTCTCATCTCTTCCGCGGCAGCTTGAACAGCGATGGTGTAGATGCTCAAGAACTCTGCCGGGTTCAGCCTCCCATCATACTTCTCTAGAATCTCTGGCTTGAACGTGCGAGCGGATGGCCAACAGACTTGCCGCAGCTCACGGGTGAAAGCAGGGCACCCAACCTTGAAAGGCAGGCACCAGCTGTCTTCGAGTGAGGGTTTGTCGACGTCGAGGCCATCGCACCCATTGGACCGGCGGTGGTTGTCACAGTGTCCCTCGACGACGACGCGCGGGCCTTCCTTCCGCCCGTCCTCCGGGGCTCGTCGTTGGCCTGGACGCGCTCGAGGGTCAGAAGAGGCCATTGAGACATCATCTGGTTCTTGGTTTCGCGGCTCCCGCACTGGCTGCCATGGTGGGAATTGCACCGTAGCGGTGGCCCCTTCCGTACGGCCAGCAGCACGGGCCGTCGTCGCTGCTTGGGGAGGCCGTGGCAGGCCAGCTCACTGTTATCCTCCCGCCTCGGCGAAGCCAATCAGGCTTTGGATAGTGGCTCGCCACTCACCCATCTCATCGGCTGCCGGCGGGAATCTCAACAGTAGTTGAGCCCGGGCCATGGCCTCTGAGGCAGTGCTTGGCATAGGTGATGATGATGTAGATTGCGGTGTCGCTCGGCTTCTGACGGTGCCGGTAGCGACCGCGCCGCGCCCTTGTTGTTGCAAACCAGCCGCTTGGGTGGCATGGGGATGCGGGGGAGGCACTTGAAGGCCAGCGGCTCCGCTGGGCACAGTAACTGGGTGAGCTTGTTCTGGAGGCGGCGCACGCCCTGCGGTCGCGCCAGCGGCGGGGGTGGCCGGAGGGTTGCGATTCGCCCCAGAACGAGCGCCACCACTGCGGCTATGCCCTTCGGTGAGGGGAAGAGGTGCAAGTGGAATAAGCCCTCCACTCGTACCTCGTGGAGCATGGCCGCCGGGAAGTTGCTGATGCTGTCCTTCCCCGGTGCCTCCTGTTCCTGCTTCGGTCCATGGGGGAGGTGGTAACAACGCCACCTGCGCCGACCACATCCCCCGCAGCGTCCACATCCTCGCGCGTCCCCGCACTCCCCGCGACGTCGGCGGTCGCGGGCGGCGGAGCCTTCGAGGTGGATGGGTGATTTGCGGCTCCGGACTTCTTCTTGGGCGCCATAGTTGATGACGCCGTCAATGAAGAGAATGGCAATGAAGATGACGCGCTATTGACGTTCTCGGGTTCGCGCAAGTGATCCCCCTACCTAGCGCGCCAAAGATTTCATGGGAAACCATGGCCACCTATGGGGCCATGAGCACCTTTTGGTTCGGCGGGGGGATGGGCACGTTGCACAAAGAGCGGAGAAGTGTCACACGGCGCGGCAGAGATCACATGGGCAGTTTTTACCCAGGTTCGGGCCGCCGTGAGGCGTAAAACCCTACTCCTGCTTTGGTGGATTGATGGTGGAAAAATGGTGGATGAACGCAGCGCTCTAGCCCGGCAAGGTCGCCTCGGGGCGAGAGCTGCTACGCGTGTATGAGTGTGTAAGGGTACGGATCAGCCAACCCTTTCTACGGTCACTATGGGCCTCCTTTTATAGATCAAGGGGTCACCACAGTGGCAAATTAGTCATTACATACTGATTAGATAGCAAACGGTGCTATCATACCTAACTCTACAGGCTGATAGAGCGCATTAAATGCGCCGCTCAACGTCACATCTCAGCTTGCCCGGCAGGCCCTGCCTGGCTATTTTGCCAGCTTCGCGCCTGCTTGCTTGACACGTCTCATGACGGGTGTCGCCTGGGGGTATTTTCTGTAGGAAGCGGCTGCCATGTGGCAAATAGCAGCCACTTAGTCACTTTGTAGCTTGACACCACACTGATCGACGACGTGCGTCGTGATGAGGTGGTGCGGTGGAGTGGTTTGCCTCCGTAAGCCCCGACAGGTCTGCCGGGACGATCTGGAGACTTGCTTCCGGGCAAACCCAACCTTGCCAGGCTCGCCTGTCTGGCAAGGGAGGTTCTTTCCTTAGCGATATATTGCTTCTCTGGCTCATCTTGGTCTTCTTGATCTGCACTTTAGTCTTGCCAAAGATAATGATCCCTCGTGCTTTGATCTGACCTTGGTGTTGTAATCTTGTCCTTGGGCCTATGCACAGTCTGGGCAACGGACCCAGGGTTTGTTGCACTGACACATTCCAATTTTATATTGGTGTTATATCTACTGTATTCTAACTTCTCCATGGTTCATACCCCCGATACTACCCATAGATTCATCAAAATAAGCAAACAAAACATCGAAAATAGAATCTGTCAAAAACAGAACAGTCTGTAAAAACCCGAATATTAGTCATATTTCTGTAACTCCAAAAATCTGAAAACTTAGTACAACAGAGGCAATTCATATATAAATATTGTGTAAAAAATTCCGAGTTTTTCCATGCTCCAGTGAATTTTAACAATTCGGTTGCTGGACGCAAAAGTTTCTGTTTTTCAGCAAAATCAAATCAACAATATACCAAAGCATCCCAAAGGTCTTGCTTGGCTCAAACACTAATTAAAACATTAAAACACAATTAATACATAAGTAATATTGTGTATTTATTGAAAAACAGAAGCAAAAACGAAAAACACAAAATAAAATTGGGTTGCCTCCCAACAAGCGCTTTTTTTAAGCCTTTTAGCTAGGCGTTGATAATTGTAATGATGCTCACATGAAAGAAAAAAATTGAAGCACAAAGAGAGCATCATATAGCATGTGAAAAACAGGTTCAAGTCTAACATACTTCCTATGTATAGGCATTTTATAGGGAAAAGATTTATCAAGACAAGCAAAAACTAGCACATGCAAGGAAGAAGAAAGAAACAATAGCAATCTCAACATAACGAGAGGTAATTTAGTAACATGAAAATTTCTACAACCATATTTTCCTCTCTCATAATAATTACATGTAGGATCATAATCAAATTCAACAATATAGGTATCACATAAAATTTTCTCTTCATGATCCACATGCATAAAAGTTTTATAATCTTCCAAGATAGTGGGATTAACATCAACTAAAGTCATGACCTCTTACAACCCACTTTTAATATTATCGCAAACATATTCATCATGAGGCTTAAATAAATTTTCAAGGTCATAAGAAGCATTATCACCCCAATCATGATCATTGCAATAAGTAGTGGACATAGCAAAATTAGCATCCCCAAGCTTGGGGTTTTGCATATTATTAGCACAATTGACATTAATAGAATTTATAATAACATCATTGCAATCATGCTTTTCTTTCAAGGAGCTATCGTGAATCACTTCATAAATTTCTTCTTTTAACACTTCATCATAATTTTCAGATTCATGAATTTCAAGCAAAACTTCATAAAGATAATCTAGTGCACTCAACTCACTAGCAATTGGTTCATCATAATTGGATCTTTTAAAAAGATTAGAAAGTGGATGAGGATACATAAGATTTTTGTTTCTAAATTGGAATAAATATGCAATTTTGCCAAGCGAACAAGCAAACAACCAAAGTAAGACATAAAGGCAAACAGAAAGAAGGAAAATAAAAAAGGCAAATATTTTTGTGTTTTTCTGAAAACATTTTAGAAGTGAGGGAGAGAAAAACAAGAAGCAAATGGCAAATAATGTAATGCAAGAGATGAGAGTTTATGATAGGTACTTGGTAGGCTTGATGAAGAACCTCCCCGGCAACGGCGCCAGAAATTCTTCCTGCTACTTCTTGAGCTTGCGTTGATTTTTTCCTTGAAGAGGAAAGGGTGATGCAGTAAAGTGGAGATAAGTATTTCCCTCAGTTAAGAACCAAGGTATCAATCCAGTAGGAGGTACAAGCAAGTCCCCAATAGATGCACCTGCACAAACTAACAAACACTTGCACACAACGCGAAAAAGGAGTTGTCAATCGCTTCACGGTCACTAGCAAGAGTGAGATCTAATAGAGATAGATATAAAAGATAAGTAAAAGGCAAAATAAAGTAAATATAAATAAATTGCAGGAAGGTATTTTTGGGTTTTTGGTTTTATAGATCTAAAAATATATGATGATAAATAGACCCGGGAGCCATAGTTTTCACTAGAGGCTTCTCTCTTGAAAGAACACATACGATGGGTGAACAAATTAATGTTGAGCAATTAATAGAAAAGCGCAAAGTTATGACGATACCTAAGGCAATGATCATTAATATAGGCATCACGTCCATGACAAGTAGACTGACTCCTGCCTACATCTACTACTATTACTCCACACATCGACTGCTATGTAGCATGCATCTAGTGTATTAAGTTAACAAGAACGGAGTAACGCCTTAAGTAAGATGACATGATGTAGAGGGATAGATCCAGTTAATATGGTAAAAACCCCATCTTTTTATCCTTAATGGCAACAATACAAATACGTGCCTCGCTACCCCTACTGTCACTGGGTGAGGACACCACAAGATTGAACCCATCACCAAGCACCTCTCCCATTGCAAGAAAAACCAATCTAGTTGGCCAAACCAAATTGATAGATCGGAGAGAAATACAAAGCTATCTTAATCATACATAAAAGAGTTCAGAGAAGACTCAAATAATAGTCATAGATAATCTGATCATAAATCGACAATTCATCGAATCTCAACAAACGCACCGCAAAAGAAGATTACATCGAATAGATCTCCAAGAACATCGAGGAGAACATTGTATTGAAGATCAAAGAGAGAGAAGAAGCCATCTAGCTACTAGCTATGGACTCGTAGGTCTGTGGTAAACTACTCACACATGATCGGAAGGGCAGCAAGGTTGATGTAGAGGCCCTCCATGATCGAATCCCCCTCCGGCAGAGTGCCGGAAAAGGCCCAAGATGGGATCTCACGAGAACAGAAGCCTGCGGCAGTGGAAAAGTATTTTTGGTGTGCCCTCTGACGTAAGGGGAATATTTGGGTATTTATAGAGCAGAGATTAGGGTTAGAAGGTCTGCGAGGGGCCCACAATCTTAGGGGCGCGCCCCTAGGGCTTGTGGCCCCCTCGTGGGTCTTCTGGCCTCTTCCCGAAGCTCCGTGGTTGTCTTCTGGTCCAAAAAAAATCCTCAAAATGTTTCATTCCATTTGGACTCCGTTTGATATTGATTTTTTGTAGAAGACAAAAACAAGGAAAAAATAGCAACTGGTACTGTGCACTAGGTTAATAGGTTAGTCTGCATATAAAACATCCAAGATGGATAATATAATAGCATGAAACAATAAAAAAATTATAGATACGTTGGAGACGTATTAGCAGGCGAGAGGCAAAGGAGAGGGCGCCACGGAGGCCAGCAAGCCTCTCGAGGAATGGGCTTAGGAGGGTGACATGCCGCCGACGCCGATGGGCCCGTGCCGCACCCTCGAGCAGCGGCCTGGGCGAGCTTCACGAAGGAGGCAGTGGCAACAGCAGCGCCAACAGAGGGCAAAAGAGGAGACGATGGAATCCCAGCGACGAGTAAGTTCCCCGCCTCTGCCTTTCGATTCTTGTTGCCTGCCCACGGTGGCCTTGATATGTCTCAGCCCGCATAGGGACTTCGAGCTAGCCGCCAACGAGAAGAAGAAGAAAAAGGAGAAGAGGGCTGAAGTTGAGAGGGCCTCCCCTCCTCGAGGTCGCTTTGCTTGTTGTGCCAACGCGCTCGCCGGCAAAACCTGTGAGGGAGCGAGCAGGCCGTGCTCCGCCATGGGGGCGAGGCGGTGGATGGCCGAGAAGCGCTCGTCAAGGGGCACACAAAGGAGACCCTCCCAAGCAAGGCGACGCCTCCCAAGACCCCTGAGGTGGTGCGCCGAAAGGTGGCCCTCGCCGTGGGGGTCATCTTGGTGGAGAAAAGAGGCGAGGCGCCGACTCCTTCTCAGCCCGTCGCGCCGGCTGTGGGTGAGGTCCCCGCCGCAACTGTGGGAAATGTCTCTGGCCCCACACGCCTAGCCTCCGAGGTAGCCGAGGTTGATCCTGAGCGCATTGTGATGCCGCCTGTGACGGAGTTGGCTATCCTGAGCCCCCCGTGCCAGACGGCGGGAACGACCCCTGCCGGGGGCACAAGCGTGGAGCGGCCGAGGAGGCTCGAGGTCGTGCCCTCCAGCACAGTGGCACTGGTGGGCAATGAGGAGGTTCGAACAGGCCATGCCCTGGTGCTGGGGAAGGGCAGCACCATGACCTGTGGTTGGGCCATCAACAGTGTCAGGGCGGCTCTCGATGCCATCGAGGGCAAGATCAGGGAGGAGGCGGAGCTCGACGGAGAGGAGCGACGAATCTTGGCGGAGGGGTGGAGCCTGCTTCTGGCGGCGACGGAGCTCGACCGCCAGCGGGGCGAGGAAGCGCAAGCATACCATGACCAACTCGCCAAGGACGCTCGGGCATCCCTTGCATGGGCCCTCCAGGACTCCCAGGAGGCCAAGCGGTAGTGGGAGGAGGCCGAGGCCTTCGAGAAGATGCTCCAGGAGAAGGACACCCTCCACGAGCGCCAGCTCCAGATGTGGGAGGAGGCCACGAAGGCCCGCGTGGGTCGGCTAGCGTCTCGCAAGGTGGAACTCCTGAAACGCGAGGAAGAGGTCCTGAAATGCCTGGAGGCGGTCGCCACCTACGAGGCGATCGCTGAGACCCGAGAGCGCAAGCTCGCATCGTCCGCGTCCAAGAAGGAGGTAGAGCGGGAGCGCCTGCTGGCAAAGGAGCACGAGTTGACGGCTGCCCAGGCTACATACGACGAGCAGAGGCGTTACTGCAAGACAGGACGAGCTCCAGGCCGAAGTTGATGACCTTAGGAAGTAGCTGCTAGACGTGGACACCACCGTCAAGGAGGTGTGCCGTGACCTGCTGACTCAGGCGACGACGCAGCTCTTCAGCAATCTTCTCTGCCTTAACAGCCGCTTTGACTTCAGGCAAGTGGTGACTCATGTCCCGGTGGAGCTCCGTGAAGGCCTCGAGGAGGCGGTGAGTGAACACGTGGCTGGCTTCGTCCGGTAGTACGCCTTTGAGGACAAGGCCAGCGAACCCCCTAACGATGACGGCGAGGGCGACGATGGTGGCGCCTCGTCTGCCTAGATCCTCCTTGATTCATATCTGTAATAGAGTAGACACGGCCCCGTGGGGGCATGGAAACATTTCCTGGCACTTTTGTTTAAGTACTTGATGTTTATGCATTTTCATTTCTTCTCGAGGTCTTTCTTTCCTTCTTACATTGCCTTTGGGCTCTGCGTCGCTGGGACCCAGCCCCCTAAAGTGGGCTACGACCGTCGCTGGTATGCCTGGAGCGTGCGCTCAGCAAGGCTAGAGGGTGTAGGGCTGCTAGGGCTGGTAGGAGCTCCTCAGGCGTGATTTTCAGGGTCCCCCCTTGACGCGCAGGTAGCTCATGCCAAGGAAATCAAGATGCCTCGAGAGGGAAACGAGAGAGAGAGAACCCGAGGGGAGTTATTAAAGGCTCAAGGGGCACTTTGGACTTAGCTCTTTCGAGGCGTGTAGCTCGGTGCGAGTCCTCCGCAAGGCGTGGCTCATGAGGCGTCGCTGCTCGCGAAGCCTTCTGCACGTGGGGTGCTGCTCACGAGGCATCCCGAGGGGGAGCTCCTGAGATGTTTGGTGTCCTGCATCAGTGAGATTGCCATGTTTTGCAAGTAATCCAGTGGGGCGCGCTCGCGATGTCACCTGTGGTTGTTACGTGAGGAGACAAGAGCACCAAGGACCTGGTGAGGTGGTGTGCATGGGAGCAGGCCCGCGAGCCAGAGCTCACTTGCTTGGGTTTTCCAGTGCTGCTGGGACTGACCCAAGCACAGGCACCGTGCCCAGCCCCTGCTCACGTGATACACACGGGGGAGATTGCAAGCACGCTCCTCCTGAGGCACACTCAGCTGCAAGGATACTGGACGCTTTAGGAAATAAAATTTTATTGATGCATGCTGCCGTGTTCGACATGGGTCAGCTTGAGGATGTGATGGCCGGGGTCCCCTTAGGTAAGTAGGCTGCCAGCACTGAGCATGGGGCATCTACCAGCACTGAGCAGGGGGCTTCCACGAGAGTGGGAGGGAGCTCTCACGTGCCGGTGGCAGCGCTGGTAGAAAGACCTCCGGAGCGTGTACAGCTCCATGTCGCTCCTCCTGACAGCGGGACATCATCCATGTGATGGACTCGGAGCCCCACGGTTGGCGCCGTACGACCTGCTTCGTGAGGGGGGCCTTGCGAGGCAACCTGGTACTTGTCGGTCTTGGCGGGGCTCCGCCTGGCGGCAAGAGGCCCGGCAAGGCTGGCCCCTCGCGAGGCAACCCCCTCCGGAGCGGCTGAGGCAGGACCATCCTTCGTGGGCCGGCCCAAGTGTCACCTCCTAGGCCGTTGGCAGACGGTTCATGGTAACCTAGTTCCCACTGGGCCGACAGTATGCTCTAACTTGCGATGGTTATATTTCTCATATCATGCATATGGTGTGTTGCATTGCTTAGTTTAGACATCATATACACAATATTCAATGCCATCTGGTTAGTTTAGTGATCATATATGTGAGTGTCAGCTACTTAGTATATCAATCATATATATGAATTATGTCATGCCATCCTGTATACTTGGACAACATGTATGTGAATTATTTCATGCCAACCTATTTTATAAAGACATCATATAGTTATATCATGTCATCATGTTTAGATAGTCATCATATGTTGAATTTTGTTATTCTATCGTGTTGAGTTATCCATCATATATCTGAAATTGTGTCATGTTATCCTGTTTAGTTAGCCATCATATATGTGAAATTGTGTCTTGCTGTCTTGTTTGGTTAGACAACATATATGTGAATTACTGCATATGTCTATCAATACAATGTCTATACATTAAATTTCTTTTCTTGTTTATCAGCCATTGAATTAGAGGGGGTGATGGTAGTATCTAAGGGAGTAAAAATATGGTCTTCACAAAAGACGGTGCTACCCGTCGATGCAGATAGAACCACGGTATTACTTGCCCAAGAACCAGACCCACCACACATAACCGACACTCTTGCAGATCGTACCCCTACCCCGTTGGACAGAGAACCAGCTACACCCCATCTAACCCCAACCCCAGCAGATAGTAACCCACTTCCAGTTGACACAACACCATCTCCAGCACAAAGCACCCACACACGAGCAATTAGTAAGGAAACTGCACTACCCAAAGCACGAGGACCGCCACAGCGAACCCAAACTCCACGCTTAAAGAAGAAGAACAGTTGTTCGCAGGTCAGATTCTATAGCTATGGTGATACTCATTTTCTCTTGCATCATTGTATTTACTCATACCAACTAATTTTGAATTTGAAGGATCCAATTGAAACTCCAATGGCACAACAGGTATATTTTAAACCTGTTTCTTTAACTGGTTTGCTGTTGTAACTTCTTGCTCTATGTTGATTTCAGTTTCAATTGCATAAATAGTTATGTTCTCATATCATGCACATTACAAGTGTTGTTAGTGTTGTGTAGTTTTCACACTTATATGCTGTCTATGCTACTTTGTCTTAAGCAGATATGATTTGAACTGTGTCTCTATCTTGATTTGGCAACATAAACTAGGATGATATAGACAATACAGTGACTAGTACATAGATATATGTTTGTTTCATGCTATTATTATGTACTACCTTGCAATAGAAGACATGATATAGACAATACATTGACCATAGTGGATGTGATGTGTGTAATCGTTGTAATAGCCTAGCGTTAGTTGCTTGCTTATTTATTTCCTTATAGTCTTGCTTATTTGTTTGCTTGTAGTTCTTTTTCCTTGGTTTTCTAGTAGCCACAATAACCATGGACCACATACGTGCCGTGGGATCCATGGCCCTCCTACGGGTTGTAGGATCCATGGGCCTCCTACGGGCCGTAGAATCCATGGGTCGTACTATTTGTGGGCCAAAACCGGAACGCAATATGGACCGTAAACGGGCCAAAATCGGAAACGTTCGTTTATGGGCCCGGACCATAACAGGCCGTTAACAGGCCGGAATACAGCACAAGCTTAATTCTATCAACAGGCATAACGGGTCGTTAATGGGCTGTATTACATCACGGGACAAAAATGGCCCAATGGGTTAACGGGCCACAAACAGACCGATTATAACCACCGGTTGAATTTATCCCATTAGCGGAAAGGCCAGTAATGGACCATAAGTAATCATGGTCCAGAAATGAGCCTAAGAGTTTATGGGCCCTTAGAAGGCCAAAACTTAACACGGGCTGGAAATGGCCCAACTGAATCATGGGTCGTTAATGGGTCCAAATCAATTTACTGTTCACTATGGACCAAAATCACCACGGGCCGTTAAAGGGCCTAGAGATACAAAAGGCCTCATATTGGCTGAAAGACATAAAGGCCCATACATGGGACAAAAGTGACAACGGGTTGTAATCATATTGGACGGCCCACATGACGCTAGTGGGCCTAACTCAGAAAGGCCATAACGGGTCGTGAGTTACTGGGCCGCAAATGGGCTATATGCAAACCGGCTATTACCAAGCTTTCCATGGGCCGACCCGCTAACTTTTGACCAAGTCAAACGGATGGCCTTTTTAACCTAAATGGGCCACTATTGGGCCGTGCCACGTGTCAATGTATCATAGGCGCCTCTTGTCCATTGAATGGATGACATCTGTCCCAACGCCAAGCCGACACATGGTTCCTTTGGCCAACGAGAATTTCACACGTGGAGAATGTCACACCCTGATTTTCATGACACAACATTTAGGATTAATCAAGCATAAAATTTTGGTCCAACAAAAAATTTGTGTTGATTTGGTCTCTGCTTTGATTTGGATTTTTGTTTGCTGTTTGCAAGTGCTCTGAAAATCAAATGAATCCTCCAACTCTTATACTCCTTCTCCTTGATCAAAAACTTTCCCAATGATCATGCCATGTGTATAGGACAGAATAGTATTTTCTTGCAAAAATAATTTGGCTAAAAAGTATTTTCTAAATTAGGTTTTCCAAAAAACCCTGAGTTAAGGCTTGAACTACAAGTACTTAATTTAGGGATTGAAAAATCTTTTTAAAGCTATATTTGACTCCTATTAGATATAGGACTCCCAGAAACCACAAAAAAATTATTTTAAAAATTATTTTGCTATTTTATTTAAAGGCTTTTTCTTAAGGCCAGAAATGGTCTTTAATAGGTTAAAATAATTTTAATGTTTCAAAAATATTTAAGAAAATTTAGGGAAACTCAGTGGACATATATTTTTCATATGTACGAGTTTCAACACATGGTCATGTACAAAATATTGGACAAAACCCTCCAAAACCATTTCTGCATATTTCAAGTATTTGAAATATTTCTCTAAGAAATATTGTCAAATAAATCCAGGAAAATTCTAGCAAGTCACATCTTCCTAAAGTGATGATCTTGCAAAGTTTTATTCCAATCAAAATATTTTTGGTTCACAAAAGTGCCCCAAAACCATTCCTGTCCAGATCCAAATTTGAGCAACTCTACATTGCCAACTGTCTCCTTTTGATCTAAAATTTTGTGGACATGCTCTAATCCAAAAATGATGACACTAAACAAAGTGGTGCATCAAGGAGAATAGATTTGCATAGCTAGATCTAGGAAAACCCATTTCTATTGATTTCTAGGGTTTGCCAAAGTTACATTGGCAACTTTCTCTAAATAATCTCAAACTTGGTCGTCAACCTTATTATTAGCTACCATTTGGTCCTGTTAAATCTCATGGCAAGTAGAATCATTTTACTTGCCCAAACCTACATCAAACACCTTCTCGTCAATTCCAAAAGTCATTGGTTTCACCACCTACACTATTCTCCTTGACTCCATCTTTTTACTAGAGCCTCTCCTAGTCCTGTTCTACCTCCTGTAAGTTTTTCATGACTATGGCTCAATCATTGGTGAGTGAAAACCCCATTTTTCTTCTCTGGACAACCACTGTTCCTTCTCTCTCTCTACTCCTCTCCACCCCAGAGGCATCCCAGAGCATCCAAGGTTTTCCCCTCCTTGTTCACCCTCCCCTAGAACCACTAGACACAAAAGGACACGCCCATGGCACTAACATAATGTTATGGCATGCCGAGCTCGCGCTCTGGAACACGCTACAGTGCTCTCCCACACTGTAGCATGCCCATTCCTAGGCCTCCCGTCGACCTTGGGTGCCGGGATCATGTCTCCCGAGGCCGCCTCGACGTCCTCTGCACAACACGCGGTCGGGCCCTCCTCTTGCCCTGCTAAGCTCGATCGAGCATCGCCCGTCTCGGCCAATGGGCATGCGAGCTCGGGGCCCTCCTAGAGCACGCCCCGATCCCCCATTCTTTCTCCCTCAGCCTGGACCACACCCACGACTGCCCAAGACACGCCCGAGGGCGCTGATTTGGCCCCTGGCGTTGCCCCGGGTTGCGACCGTGGACACTGTCCGTGGTGCACCTCCTCCTGGCCATATAGCCTGCCCCAAGCCTCCCTCAGCAGGCCCTTCGCACTCTCTATCCCCCCAAGGACCCCCCTGACTGACTCCCTCCCTCTCCCAGGCCCTCCTCTTCCTCCACGCCTGCCATTGCCGACGGCGAGCTCGGGCTAAATTCGCGTCGCTCGAGCCCCCTCCTCCCCACCTCATCATTCCAGAACATCTCCCTCGCTGACATGGAGCTCCCTCGTGCTCCAAATCCCCTTCCCGATGGCCGTAGCATCGAAATCATCCTCGCCGGCACCCGGCCACCGCGCCTGAAGCCTCTCCCCTTCACGGGCTCCTCGGCGGGCGTGAAGCACCTGGACGGGCGTGCCTCATCGCGCTGGACCCATCGGTGTGCCGGACATCGCCGGAGGTGGCCGGAGCCGCCAGGGAGAGCGCCGGTGCCCGCGCTCCCTTGCCTCCTCTTCTTCGCGCGGGAGGTTGAAGAAGGCCCTGCCAGTGGGGTTGGCGACCCCACTAGTCAGCCTCTGCTGACGCGTCCAGCTGGGCTGGCACAGAGTAAGTGGAAGCGGCTTCATCCAATTCCGCCTTCCCGCAGCGGAGGCGCCATACCGTAACCCGCCTTCGACGTCGCCCTATCGCCCGCGTGGCCGAACAGCTGGGCCGGCCCACTTCTATCTCTCACTCGGTGCGCATGATAAGGGTAATACCTTATTTTCTTTTCTTTTTCCAGATAACTTGTAAAATCCATAGATAAATCATCCTAACTCCAAATTTGATGATTCAAATTTCTAGTGACTCCATAAATCATGATCTACCTCATGGTGCATCATGCACATTTTTCCAGAGCACTTTCATTCATACATATTTAATAGATCCTATTTTCCCATTTTTGTGATGGACTTTGGAAAATCACAGAGAGCCCATTTTTCATCCAAATACCATGACTCAAATTTCTAGATTCATCTAAGTTCATTACTTAGTTTATGAACATTTGTTTATGCTTTCTCTGCCATATCAAATATTGGTCCATTTCTTCATGTATGGCCAACTTTGCAAATTCATAAGAAATTCATCCCAACTCCAAATCCAGTGAAACCAACTCCTAGATGCTTCTAAAATCATGCCTTGTTAAATGGGTTACCTTACTCATTTTTCGAAATAATGTTTCTGTACACTACTTGCAGATACATTAATCCCTTTATTCCATCATATTGTAATGTTCAAAAATATCCATTGACCCAAGTCCAATGAAACCACACTGGTTATTTTTCATATAACCAGAGATGCCTAGAAAAGTCCAATTCCTATTTTTAGAGCACTTTTTTTTGCCTTTTTGTGTTGCTTATTGTGATTGCTTTCTACGATAGTTGACGACGTAGACGGAATTCTAGGAGATGGACCAGAAAGAGTTGAAGACTTTGCTGAGCCAGGCAAGCAGCCCTTTGACCATGATAGCCCTCTCGTGTGCATCAATAAATTTCTGAATGCATAATGATGACGATGATGATGAACTTGTTGTGAATCATTGCATTGATGCATACCCGTTGACACTTGCATGTTCGTAGCTCTACCTTGTGCTTAGAGATACGATGACAAGTACTTGATATTGACGCATGATGTTGCATCCATGCCATGATCATCTCGTAGCTACAATCTTTTGAAAAAACCCTCGGGTGCCCCTAATGCCCGTGGGTGATGTTGAACTAGGTCACCACTTGATGAAGAAGTGGTGCACCGAAGCAAGTGGATATGTGCTATTTACAGAGACGGATTATATTTAAGATTTGTTGACCGTCCCAACCAAACATGCATAACCACTCTACGTTATATGGGAAAGGGCATTATCAATTACCAAGTCCGCGCTAGCTTGGAGCCCGCAATACTAGTGATGGGAGTGGTGTTGTCACTCTCGGGACGGGGTCGTGCCTAGTAGGGCGGCCATGACTATTTTTACTGGGCACTGGACACACCGTTGGTACCCTCGTACATGTGCTATATGTTGAATATGGGAGCGTGACTCCACAGAATTAAACATGTGAGCATGATTGTGGCACGGGGGATGGTATCAATCGAGTCGACTCCATGTTGGTGAGTCTAGGAAAAGATAGTGATCGGGTGCTTACCCCGGGTACTTGAGGTACCGCGGGATCGTGGGTGACATGAAAGCTTCCCAGATCTTGTGGGTAAAGTGTGCAACCTATGCCGAGTGTCAAACTATTCGAATAGCTGTGTCCACGGTCAAGGACAGTTGGGTGGTGCTGCTTAGACTATGTCCATACGTTTTTGAAAAACAACATGGTATGGTAATGTTGAAATGAATCGTGAGGAAGTCACAATAAATGAGAGATTGAGTTGTTTAAAACTCCTTCTCGATGTTGACATCTGTAACATCTTGATACATGTTACAGATGCTTTCATGACACCATTAAGTTTGATCATACTTGCATAAAAAAAACTATCTTACCACAGATATGCCAACATAGTGATATTGCCATGCATACTTTACTCGGTTTCCATTTATGGGTTGCTTGCGAGTACATTCAAATGTACTCACTGGCTTGTCCCTGGCTATTTACTTGGCCAGGCCTGGAAGAGCAGGAATACAAAGAAGAGATCTTTGGTGACGATCAAGCGAGCTAGGATGCTTTCCCAGTCAGAATGCCTGTAGGGTTCAGGTAGATGGCATGGGTCCAAGTTATAGACGAAGATTTCCGCTGTGATGTTATACTCAAGACTAGATCATAATGGTCCTATTTGTGTAAGCCGGTATGTAATGGATGTAAACTCTTGATATTCAGTCTGTGGTGTACAGTGAGCATGATCCTTGGGATCAATGTGCACATGTAACCGGTGGCTTTAACTGTGTAGGTCGGGGTCCCCACAGGGAATCCCCATTGGTCCGGGCTGTTCATGGGTTATCGGATCCAAACTGGAACCCGATAGCTTAACGGCGACCCGTTATGGTGGATGCCACATGTCGGTTACCCTTGACGAAAACACTTCCATGACCCGCCATTTATTGTCATGGAAGTGGACACTTTCGTGATGATAATTTGAGTATTGTCATGGAACACTCCTACGACAACACAGGTATGACTATCTTGATTCTATAAATCATCACGGATGTACATGCATGACAGAAAACGTGACCTACTATGACAAACACGTATCATCACGGAAGAGTTTTTTTTTGTAGTGCCTCCTACATTGAATTGAGTAGATGAACATGTACTGAAGGGACATGTTCAGTTACATGCCATAGTTTATCTCATTTGGAGTACAAAAATAAGCATCAGTTGAAGTATTTTCCTGATGATAGTGCCTACTTATCATTACTGCTATAGTCATATCTTGTGTAGCATCATTTCCTGATGATAAGCACCAGTACGAAATAAGTCACTATTCCTGCTATATTCATATCTTGTGTAGAAATGGAGTAGATTTGTTTTGATAGAGAGTTGGCAATTGACTTTCAGATATTGAATACTCGAATGGATCTGTTGGAGAGAGTTGTTTTGCAATGTGAACATAATTGTGGACAGTAGAGTAATTTGATAGTGACTTAGCAGAGTAATCTTCTAAGCAAACCAACCTCTGATGTAAGACATAGAATAGATGGCAATTTGCATTAATTGGCAATAATTTTGTCTTTTATTGATCATGATAACCTATTCAGACTTAGAATTGATAGTGACTTAGCAGAAATAGTTGAAAAAAAAGAAAGAAGCGGAGATAGTGACTTAGAATTGATAGTAACTAGTGTAAATCATAAGTAAATGCAAGCTTCTAAAATTTATTACAGTTTATAAATGGTCAGATTTTGCATGCCTGATTTTCTAACATATTTTCAACCAACAAATTAGTAGTGCGTATCTCTGAAACTTGACTTCAGTTATAAATGGTCAGATTTTACATGCATGATTTAATGTTAACTATGCATGCATGATTTGTCAGATTGTAATGGTCCCTATGTAAATGCCAACATTATTTCTGAAACTATGCATGCATGATTTTCAGTTTTGAAATGTTCACTATGCATGCATGAGTTTCAGTTTTCATTTTTGAATATCCCATATTGATGTTCAAGGAGTACCTAGGAAGAAAGTACTTGCATGTCCTTTTGCTGCATTGGCATTCTGAACCTCTTGGTGGCTCAATTAGACAGCTACAGCTACCACCATTATGAAAATCTTGGATTATTAATCTTATAAATTATTTTTATTAGAACCTCTTGGCATGTCCTTTTACAGAATTGGAAAGTTTTTCTTATAAATGTTGTTTTAACATGTCAAAACAGTTGTCTGTTTTAACATTCTAAAAATAAATTTTGTTTATATTGTTTATAGCCCGAAATGGTGGCATGGCAGCCATGTCAATCTTTCTAGAAATGGTGCCATGACAGCCAAACTAGAAAGGCTGCCATGGCAACCAAACTAGAAATGGTGCCATGGCAGCCTTTGTTGTTTGGCTGTCATGGCACCATTTCTTGTTTGGTTGCCATGGCAACCATTCATCTTTACCTTATATACTCTTTTTTGCGTACTCTTGTTATGGTGCTAACCACATATATTCATCTTTTGTCATTGATTATAGATAACAGAGCACACAACTATGGATTTGAACTTCAACCCTCAAGAGGAAGAAGATGAAGCTATGGATTTGAACTTGATGCCTCAAGAGGAAGAAGATGAAGCTATGGATTTGAACTTGATGCGTCAAGAGCAAGAAGATGAAGCTATTGATTTGAATTGGATGCCTTAAGAGGAGGAAGAACAAGATCAATAAGATGAACAAGCTCAACAAGATGAACAAGCTTAACAAGATGAACAAGCTCAACAAAACAAAGAAGCTTAAGAAGACGAAGCCGCTCAAGAAGAGGAAGCGGGTAATACTCCATGATCTGAATTCTAGAGATTTGCTTGGAGTACTCTGATTGCAAATGTTCCTTTTGCTCCTTTTTGCAGATAACAAATTCCTAAATTTCCTTTTGCAGGTAATCCAAAAAAGGAATGAGCTATCAAACAAGGAGATGTTTGGTGTTTATTTTGCTTTGCGAGTAATCGAGCTTAGAGATGGATTCGTTCAACTACATGACAAGGTGCTCGTCGCAACTCTGATGAATATATGCCTATGATCAGTTGAAAGAATATGTAGAGACACCAAAAAATAGCTTGCCTTAGGCCATGAAGTGGATGTTTCAAGCAAGAAGAAGGGGAACGTTGGCAGGAAGAGAAAAGAGCTGGATCTGTCAAGGACATCGACAATCCCACTGAACAAAAGAAGGACAACCCAATCTCTGGCAAGGCCTTTAGGTGTTCCCCACTCGACCCTACACAAGAGGTTTCTGTTGAAAGAGCTGAAACGCATCACAAACGCCATCAAGACCTTCCTCAAGCCACAAAATAAGATTGAAGACTAAAGTTCTGAATATCCATGCTTGATGAGAATTGGATATCAACTCCTTGGCCTATTTTCAAGCCAATAATGAACATGGTGCATATAGATGAAAAGTGGTATGATATGACGAGAGTGTAGAATAGTTACTATGTACTGCCAAGAGAACTAGTGTTGGAAATATGCCCTAGAGGTAATAATATTTGTATTACTATAATTCCATATATCGTAATTCATAGTTTATATTCTATGCCAAGACTGTCAGAATCACGATTCTATTGTAAGATTCTATGACTTTATGATCCAAAGAAACCTCTCTGATTCTACGATTTTACTTCACAGAATCTACGTTTCTACGATCCTCGTAGTTAAGATTTGACGATTTACGATCCTACCATAGGAGCTCCGATCCGATTCAAAATCGTGATTTTGACAACCTTGTTCTATGCTCTAACTGCTATGATCCTGGAATATGTGATTCAGTGGAAAACTCATATGCACGTGTGGAATGATAAATGGTAAATAAAAGGTTCCTAGTCTCGCCTCTAGACTAGCTCAAGTGTTGTTGGTGATCACATTTTTCGGATCTTAGGATATCTGTCGGATTTCGGGTTCCGCAAACCCTTGAGAGGTTTGAACTCTGGGGTGGGTGCAAAGAACTCGTCCTCCCCAGTCTGCCTACTCGCTAATCTCACAGCCTAGCTCAACGAACTGTAAGGAAAAGAGACATAGCAGTTTACCCAGGTTCGAGCCACCTTGCGGTGTAAAACCCTAGTCCTGCTTTGTGGTGGATTGGCCTCGGGGGGCTGAGGATGAACTAGTACAGTGGCGAACAGCCTCACGAGGAGAGGTGTTCTTGAGCTCGAGTGAGCTGGTGGGGTGAGGGTGATCTGAATGATCCGTCCGGGGGTCCGATATGATCCCTCTCTACGGTGGTGGCTAAGTCCTCTTTATAGTGGCCTTGGTCTTCTTCCCAAATGAAAGGCGGGAAGGGATCCCACAACGGCCAAATTCGAAGGGAGACAACTAGTACATGCTATCCTGACAAAAGTAGTCTTCGCCTGCAAAAGCCTCTGGTCATGACGCCGTCATGGGCTCGGTGATGACCTCCATCCTGCCGTCCTGGCGGTCTTGGTCTTGTTGCACGGGAATGGAAACCTTTGGTTGATTCCTTGGGACTCTGCGCCTGCGCTTTCCTCTTTAGCACCCAAGAGGAAACTGGTACACTGCACCCGCTGGCGCCCGCCTGGCCTTGGTCATCATGGCTCACGTCATCCAGACCTCATGAGGTGAGGCTTGCATAGAACTCTCCGCTCCTCAGGAGCCAGCCTAAGGAGGCCGCTCCTCGTGGAGGTCTTGGTGCCGTCCACCTCACCAGGCTTGGCCCCTCGCGAGGGTCTTGAGTTGTTGTTGCCGAAGCTGGGCCGTACCAGGCCATCGATGGAGCCACGCCGTGGGCCACAGGCAGGCAAGTCTGGGTACCCCCGTTCCCAGAACACCGATAGTAGCCCACGGGCCCAAGGCGCGCTCGAACTTGGCTTCAAAGCAAAGCCAAGGGGCAAGTGCTGAGTGCCGCGGGCCCTAACCGCCTGCGGCCTTGGTCGACGCGTGGCGATTGATGGGACGTGGGTGCCTTCGCTTCCCCATGCCACCTCGGCAACTGTCCCTGGCTGACAAAAAGGCTGGCGCTTGCCGCTGAGCCTTCATTGCCTTTCTTCCATCTTGCTCCAGATCCCCTTCTCCTTCTGCTTAGCGCGCCTCCAGATCTGCTGAATCCTTTCCCCGAACTTGCCACCGATGGCCACCGACAAGGCGAAGTCATTGGCCTCTGCCGCGCGCTCGGCCCCCTGGTTTGAGTCGGCCTTTAGTGTGTCCTCCATCGGCGAGGAGAAGCACCTTGCCGCCGTGCTCCCGCTGATGGCGGGCGGCGACAATGAGGGAGGGGAGACGGTGCTCTGGGTCAGCTCCGCCCAGCCGGAAGCCTTGGGTGACACCTTCTAACCCTTCTTCCTGCACAGCGTCTTCGCTGGGCTGGTTCCCCCTTTCTCCCGTTTCTTTTACGCCGTCCTCAACCACTATGGTCTCCACGCCCTCCATCTTCATCCCAACTCCATCATCCTCCTATCGATCTTTGCCTTCTACTGCGAAGCGTTCGTGGGGGTGACGCCCTCCGTCGCGCTGTTTCGCCACTTCTTCTACCTCCGGATAAGCAACGGCCAGTGCTCTGGGTGCGCCAGCTTCATCGCGGCAACCGGCAGCAACGCGATCTCGCGGGCCGGGAAGAAGGTGGAGGACTTCCGGAACAAGTGGATATTCATGGACGCCAAGCGCTCCCACGCTCGGCTGGAGCTGCCGACCGCGCTGCCGACGCCCCTGGATCGATGGGCTCACGAGAAGCTCACCGACCCCAGGGCGGAGCAGTTGCTGGAGAGGATGACAGCCGACCTGAAGGCAGAGGACCCACAAGGCAGAGAAGCTGACAGGGGCCATGATCATCAAGGAGTTCCTGACGCAGCGCCTGGCTCCGCTCCAGGCGCACTCGCGCCCCCTGTGGAGCTTCAAGGGCGCGAAAGACGACCTCCGGTTGCGGCCGGATAACTTGTCTGACGAGGAGATGAGCAAGGTCATGCGCACCTTGCTCGAGAAGGACAAGGGTGGCCCCTCGGACACCCATCTCCCGTTGTACCGTCGCGCCGATGGGGAGAAGATAGCCACTGCCATGCCTGTCTTCAATGAGCAGGGGCTCGTGCCGCTGGAGCCTTCCCTGCCCACGGGCTCCCCGGTGCCGGTGTCCTCCGGCGATCCATCCGGGGAGGAGGAGAACGAGAGCTCGGAGGCGACCTTGGAGGAGGTGGGGGAGACTTCTCCCCCATGGTGGAGCGAGCTCCTCCGCGACTTCTCTGACGACGACGCCGGCGAGCACCCAGTCAGGGAGTCGCCACGCTCTGCCGGGGTCACCACGAGGTCCAGGGGCACCCCTCCGAAGAAGCTGAACCAGGGTGTCCCAAAGAAGGATAGGTCATCATTGCTTCCCTGAGGTGGCGCCTCCGCCCCGCCGTCGGCCGCCGCTGCCGCAGATCCGGCCGCCGCGCGCTCATTCGCTCCCGAGAGCGCGGCGGGGCTCGCGCCCACGAAGCCTGTGGGCATCGCGCTCCTGAAGAGGACGAGGGAGTACGTCACCACGGATCAGTAAGTGCACCATCTTGTCTTTGCTTCCTGCTCTTGACGTAGTGCTCTGACATTTTCCTCTTTGCGACCAGGCCAATGCCGGTGGCGAAAAGGAAGAAGGAGGAGGCGAGGGCTCCTGAGGCCAAGCAGCCCACCTCGGCCCCGGAGGTTCTGGCGCAGACAAACGAGGCTAACTCACGTCCTCCTGCCGCAGGGTTGCCCTCGCGAGGCTCAGGGGCCCAGCCTCAGGAGAAGGATGCCCCTGCGGCCGCGCCGGCTTCAGAGACGCTTGCCTTCAGCGCGCCTGCTGACGACCCAAGGGCTTCGGAGCCCTCGGCCATCCTTGCTGCTGCTGCTTCGCCAGTCTTGATGTCATCGCCGTCGCCGTCTCCTCTTCCAGCCGCCACGCCGGCGGGCCACGGCTCTTCTACCGCGCCCGGTGCTCTGGAGCAGGCCTTCTCCGCATTGGATCAACTCCGGAATGATCTTTGGGGCCCCGACCGGCGCCGGGCGTCAGGGCGCCTGGAACTGGTCTCGGGGTGGCTCCAGGCTGACTCGTCCGTCAGGGCGGCCTAGGACCAGGCCGATGCTGCTGAAGAGGAGGGCCAGAAGGAGGCCGGCGTGGCCGCCGCTGCCTGTGATGTGGCGTTGAAGGACACGAAGGACGCTGAGGAGTGCTGCCGCGCGGCGAAGGCCAAGCTGAAAGCCCTCCACGATGAGTAGGCCACCCGCGCCCGCCAACTCGAGGAGCAGGAGGAAAAGCTGAAGGAGCAGGAGTCTGCGGTCGTCGGTCGTGATGCCGAGCTGGAGCTGGCATCTCAGGAGCAGGCCATGGAGCGTGGCTGCCTGGAGAAGCTGAAGGAGGAGGTGGAGGCGGCCCAGGCGGCCCACGCCCAGCTTGTCTCCGACGAGAAGGCTCAGCTGGAGGCCAGGGAGAAACTCCTTGCCAAGGCTGAGGAGGCAGCCACCGCGGGGCGTGCCTCCTTCGACTCCCTCGAGCAGAGGTCCCGCAAGGCACTGCAGGATCTCTACGGGAGCAGGTACAAGGAGCCACTGGTGACTCCGGAGGAAGGCCCTGCCGGGCTGCTCCCCAAGCTCGTCGCGGCGCTCGAGGGCATCGTCATCGGAGTGGGCCCCATGGTGGAGGGAGAAGCCCGCGCGCTTTCGGCCTCGGCCGCAACGCGCGTCTTCAGCCACCTCCATCTTCGGGACTCCAGCTTCGACTTTGGTGCCCTGCTCGAGCCCGTGGACCCTGAGCTCCAAGACGCTGCTGCCGAGGCCGTGAAGGGTCAAGTGGAGGCCCTGCTGCGGAAGTTCCTCGCCGTTGACCCCGTGCCTACGGCTGACGGCAAGGACGGCGGTGACGTCGTCGGTGACGGGACTCCCCAAGCGGGCAACGGTGGCATCCAAGGCTGAAGGAGATGGTGGCGCTTTCCCCTTGTTCTATTCCTGTAACATGTATCGTGCCTCGTGGAGGCGTAAGAACTTATGCTTTGGAACTTTAAGAGACAATATGTTTTGTAATAATTTGCTAAGGTTCTGCGATTTCCTTTCCGTTTGCTTTGATGTTCTGCGTCGGCAGGGCCCGGCCCCGCGCATACCTCAGCCGCCGTTGGGTCATCCGGATCGCCAGGACGAGACCAAGGGGTGAGGGGCTACGTGGCCAGTTAGGCTCCTGAGTCACGATGCTCAGGAGTCCCCCTTGACGTACGAACAGCCCTCGGGAAGGAGATGCGAGAGTGGGTCTTGGCGTTCTGCGTCGGCAGGGCCCGGCCCCGCGCATACCTCAGCCACCGTTGGGTCATCCGGATTGCCAGGACGAGACCAAGGGGTGAGGGGCTACGTGGCCAGTTAGGCTCCTGAATCGCGATGCTCAGGAGTCCCCCTTGATGTACGAAAAAAAAACCCATACCTGTCCTCGCCGGGCTTTCACTCGGGACGGATGCGCGAAGACCAGGTCCGAGGGACCTGGCATGGTGGCGTACGCTAGGCATGACCTGAGCGTAGCCCCCGTGCCCAGCCCCCTCGCGCTACTCTCCCGAGGGGAAAGCAGCGCGGTGAGGCTGAACACCGAGCCTGGTGGCTCTCCTGAGGTTGGTGCAGCCGTTAGGCTGCCCCCAGTTGTTTATCACCAGCGCGGAGCATGGCGCTTCCACTCTTGCACGGGCATAGCCGCTCCTCGCCCGTGTCGACTGCCAGCGTGGAGCATGGTGCTTCCACTAGTACGTGGGTAGGGGCTCCCTCTGAGGGGAGACCCCGGGGCATGTACAGCCCCTCCCTGACACGTGGCTTGCACGGCAGGGCTAGAGGAGGTGGGTATGGGCACTCGTGAGCCAGCGCGGGACTCACGAGCCCCTACCTCAAGGCGGGTTGCGCCTGAATTTGATTCGTAGCACTTGTGATGGTCCTGCGAGATGGTTAGGCAACCTGCACCGAGTGAATCTCCTAAGGTTATCGCATGAGAAGGCCAAACACCAATGACCCCATGAGGTGACGTGAACGGGTCCGGCCCGCCAGACAGAGTTCAGCCATTGGGTTTGTCGACGCTGCAGGGATGGACCCGAGCACAGATGCCGTGCCCAGTCTTCTCATGCGAATGTCCTGAAGAAAGGCAACCGGCGCGCGGCTCCCGCGGTGGCGAGGCACCGGGTCGCGCACCCTAACTTACCCGCCCCCGATTAGCTCATGCGAGAACAAGGCACCAAGGACCATGGGAGGTGACGTGCACGGGAGCTGGCCCGCGAGCCAGAACACAGCCACTTGGGTTTAGCGACGCTGCAGGGACAGACCCGAGCACAGACGCCGTGCCAGTCCTTAATCATGAGGCGGTCGTGGGTGGGCTTGCAAGGGCGTACGATGTTCATGGTGACGAAGCACCAGACAGTCAAGTGATAATCATAAATAAACTCATGGATAGGGTAGAGCTTGTTCTGATAGATGCAAAATGATACATGCCACAGGGACGGACCCACGTGGCTTGGGGATAATGCAGCCCGAGGGGCGCCCCCAACTGAACAAACCAGAAAATGTCACCTGGCACCATTGCTGAAGAGATGTTGGAGTAGCTGAAGATGCGTGCCGCAGAAGTCGCTCCTCATGAGCCCCCCAGGCCCTGAACCTCGGGGGGCTCTGGGGGCCTGGGGGGCTCGCGAGGATCCATCTCCTCCTCTGACAGGATCGCCTGGCTTCTGGCCTCATGAGCCGCCAAGACGCCCCGCATGTGGCGCTGGAATGTAGCAGCAGCGCTCGAGAAGCCCAAAGGCATGCGAACATAGCTGTGAGGGGGACCCTCGCACCGGCCAGCACGGGACGGCCAGAAGCGCTCCTGAGATGCGGCCCTGTTGAGCCCTGGGATGTTGACGCAGACGCGCAGCTCGCTGTCCTCGCCGGGACAAGGAGCTGCGCCGGGTGGTGGGCGATGGTCGCCTTGCATAGCTCTTGCCTCCTGAAGCTCCTCAATTGCCTTGGTGATGAACTCCTGAGCACCTGGCACCTCGTGCCTTATACCCTCCTGGCGGAAGCGCGCGCTGAAGCTCGCCTCCACATGGTGCCTGAGCGCCTCCCTCATGATGTTGGCCAGGTCAGAGGCCCTCCAGAGGAGAGCCCCCGAGCCCAGCCTGAGAGGAGCGTCGGGCGCGCCTTCCTATGCGAGAGTGGACGGTGACGCGCTGCCGGATCGTGAAGGCTGCATGCATGCAACCAAGTAGAGAGGCCATGCTTTCGGTCTTCAGTTCGAGGGATTATTCGTGTGCGGTATGTGGGATTGTTCATCTATGGTTCGAGGGGCTCCAAGTACGATCTAGACCAACATGTTCTTATTCCACTACAACACGGTGATGGTAACGTTCGTGATCCCAACCCATTATGCATCTTCATATTGATCTTGGGTGATCGTAGGTGCGATTTTTTTTGTTTTCTACTACATTTCCCAATAGTGGCATCAGAGCACGATTATGAGTAGGTGCAGGCTGCGATCTAGATCACATGTCATTGTGAGGGTTGATGTTCTTGCTATGCTTCCCTCGAGTGTTGATTTGGTTCAATTCATCGACAGCATGGTGTCGTTTTGTTACAATGTTCTGACAATCGATCGGCTCTAGCTATCAATGATCTGCTAATAATTCCTTGGGCTTCACCATAGTTGATAATAGTGAACTGTCACATACTATCACATACACAATAGGGTGCCTAAGATGGGTGATCTTCTAGGGGGTCACGCGTATTGATAAAGTTTAGTGTGGGGCTAGAGATTTTTAATTAAGTCTCTTGTTTCACACACCCCGAAACTTAATCTAGCATCAAGAATCATCACCTAAATTGCAAACGTAGGTAGCTAGTCTTACTTGTTAAACTGTTTAACCGCATAACTAAAAAATTTCCAAAACCGACTAAAGGACGTCTAACTTGGTTTTGCAGGGTATGCATATGATGTGGTATAGCCTTCGTCATGATAATGAGTTTGTGAATGAGATGGTTATATGTTGTAATGTTAAGTGGCCTGCGCAGCATGGCATGATGGAAGGATCTATGAGATTGCCACGTTAATGTAAATATCATAGAAATAGCCTACAAGTTAGAAGTGACGATGGCAACCCTACACGGAGGACCTCGACGAGGAGAAGGTGTACTTGGCGCGAGACGAGGAGCTATAATTTAGTGCCATGGTGGAATTTCTGAATTTGGTGGCACGGCAACATTTTCTGAAACGGTCGCCACAACAACGTTTTCTAAAATTGTCGCCACGGCAGCATTTTTGAAACGGTTGCCATGGCAAAAAAATATTGGCTGTCACGTCACTTCAACTGGAGATTGAAGACGATCATGGAGAACTCCCGGCGCCCAGGACTATACCATATCATGCTATTATGAATTGCCTGAGATGTTTATCCCTTTGTTGTTTGCACCCTTTGATTGCACAGTATTCAATTATTAGGGTGATCTTTGACAGTAAATATCAAGTTAAAGGTTCTCTTCCCAGTGTTGCAAACGTCTATAACACGTAGCGTTCCGAAGTGCGTCATGTCCACATGAGTACAAATGGGACGTGAGGTGTAAGATGGGGATGGTCAGACCATGTATGCAGATAGCACTCGGTTGTCTTGAAATTCTAGCAGAATCATTCTGAGCTTGGAGCACGAAGCATCAAAAGATGAACAAGAGTCATATGGAGATATGATCGGCAAAAGTTTGCCTACCGGTTAAAATTCTCGTCATCAGTCATGTCCACATCAATGGCAGAGAACTAGATTTCGATCTTGAATCACTTAATTAAAATCAATTGTGAGAGCTATTGATTTGAGTGGGAGCACAATAATGTATTGATTTAGTTTAATCACTAGTGCAAATTTAATTATGAACAATGTCTATGTGTAGCTTGCATTATAGTTGTAGAATTATGGCTCACCATTCCACCTTTGTTGTTGAAATTGATTAGCTGTTATTTATCTGGTTGAATCTTTATGATTGAGAGGATCATCCTCTAAAAGTGCCAAGAAGGATTTTGTCCTAATTCATGCTTACAATACTCTCTTGCTAATGCTATGCATGACAAGACTCACGTCCGTCAACCCAAAAGTTAGAATTACATTACAGTCAGCTTGCTTCTGAGAAACCTGAACTTCAAAATGTTTGGGATAGTTATGTGTTATTCTTGGAACTAAAAATTGTTTTCAGAAACAAACAAAGATTAAAAGATATGTGATATCTAAAGAAGTGTTTTGTTTGCTAGATCTAGTGATGTGTTCAACAATGTTTGAGACTGAAATCCGTAAGACCCGGAAGAATGCTAGTCATGAGTTGATGGTGAGAACTTAAAGAGAAAGAACAAAAACCAAAGGATGTAATAAGACTTACATGCCTAGGAAGGTTCGGGGCTCGCGCCACTCTTAAAAAGTTAGATGATTCTTCTGTTGACTGGGAGAAATATTGAAAGTAAAACTATAAGAAGTTTAGAGGTGGAAAGAAAAGAAGACTGGAATGTCCAGCTCAGGTATGAATGTCATACAAGTTATAAGATGTAGAGAAAGTCATTCAAGTAAAGTGTGATTCTTGAGAATCATGATTAAATTGTTAAACACTAAGTTCTTCGAGAATTGTGGTTAAAAGTTGATCACAAGAATACTGACTCGATTGCATGTTGTTGCTAATCGATGCAAGAATTATTATGGCCTAATGACCAACAAATTAATGAGGTTAACATATGTGTTGAAATTTTTATAATAGTTATGATACTTTTTCATCAACATATTACCTTTGAATTTATTGTCATAATTCAGTTTAGAGTTTCGTACACTCTAGCCCATTGCATAGAAGTTGCAAGGAGGTTGTTCATAAGAAAACAATACTTGTTCGATGTAATGAACGAAAGGACCATACTCCTATTGTGAATAGGTTTGAAGTTATGAATATTGATGATAGAATTGAGCATCAATAACACTGACGCTAAATGTTGCAAAACTAAAAATACCACATATGTGTGGCACTGCATTTAGTCACATTGGAGAAACCCGCATGAAGAAATTCCATAGTGATGGATTTTGGAGTCATATGATTATGAATCATCTGACACCTTCATCCAAATAGTGAAGTAAACTAAAATACCGTTCACAGGCTATAAAGAACAAGCAACAAAAGTAATTGGAAATATGCATATTGATGTATGTAATCCAATAAGTGTTGTTGCAAGCAGTGGATTTATCTATCTTCAAGATGACTCAAGTAGATATTTATATTTACTAATTGAGACATAAATCTGTATCTTTTGAAATGTTTCAAAAAGATTTTCAGAATGAAGTAGAAATTATCGTAACAAGAAAATTATGTTTCTACAATTGGATTGCAGAAAAGAATATTTGAGTTACAGATTTAGTGAATGTCTGATGAGCCACAAAAGAAATGTATAGCTTGCACCTCCTAGAAACACTACTGAGCATAGAATGTTTTGAGTAGATGTAAGCAAGTTATGTATGACATGGTGAGATCAGAGATGACATTGATTGTTCCGCCAATATACTTTTAGTGTGATGCTTTAGAGACTATGGCTTTTACACTGAAAAGAGTGCCATCAAATTTATCGAAATAAGTGCTACTGTGTAGGTTATCACAAATGGTTGGGTATTCCTCTATCACTACGCCGAGGCAAAGTATTTTGTCACAGAGTGCGGAAATTTTGAAGAAAAATGTTTTCTGAAAAAGAGTGAGTGGGAGGGCAGTGCAATTCGACGAGATTATAGAATCTTCATCATCATGTCAAAGAAAAGAAACACTAGAAGTGGTTCTAAACTTTCTTACCGTGACTGATACAGAAGCTGCTACATAGGATATAGAGACTTCGGTCGAACATGCAGCTGAACTATATAGGTTAGAAAATTTGTACAAACCTTCAGCGTATGCAGATATTGTTGAAACAAACAATGAACCTATAATACACAGAGAAGCATTGATGGGCCCTGACTCCGGAATTGGCTATACGGCAAAATAATCCGAGATAGTATCCATACACATAATTCAAGTTTATAACTTGATAGACCCTCTGAAAGACTTAAAGTCTAAAGTGTAGTGAAGGATCTATAAATTGATAAAGATAAAAATGTTTTATAATGCTTGACTTGTTGCAAATACTTTATGACAAGATCAAGGAATGGATTATGAGAAGATTGTCTAATCATAATAATACTTAAAGTCAGTTCAGATTAAACTAGCAATTACTAAATATTTCAGTTATGAGATATAACAGATGGATATCAAAATGATTCCCATAAGATGGAAATAGAACCAAGGATGTATATTTGATACGGTCGAAGGTAATATTATCGATCCAGAGGATGCTAGTAAGTGTGCAAACTTCAAGAGATCCGGTAATGATCTGAAGCAAGCATAGTGGAGTTGGAATCTTTGTTTTGATGAATTGATCAAATATTATGATTTCATCAATAGAAACAAAGATGCTTGTATTTAGAAGAAAGTAAGTGGGAGCATGATAATATTTCTAAACACTGTGTATGCATGACACATTGTTGATTGGAAATTATATAAATTTCTTGACACAGATTAAGAATTTATTGAAAATAGTTTTTCAATAAAGTACTTAGGAAATATAGCCCTTATATTAGACATAATAATCTATGGAGATAGTATTGTCTAATCGGGCTTAGCCAAATTACATATTGACAAAAGTACTAAAGCAGTTTAGTATGAAAAATGTCAAGAAGAGTTTTCTTGTCAAAGTCACATGGAAGGATTTCTTAGCAAGAACTATTGGGTTCCACGGTAGGGTGCGTCGACTGCAAATAAAATTTTCCACACGTAGAACAACCAAGAACATGCTACGGGAGATGGATCACAGATCGTTACCACTAGACGTGCAGTGCCGTCCAGCGGAAGAAGAGTTGGGGTCGCGCGTCCGCGTGGATCGTCTCCTCCTCGTCCGATCTCCCTCGAACAGCCGATCGCGGATCCCACATACAGGTTCGCCGGAGCGGCACAAGTGCACCACCTCTAACGGTATCCGTGCGTGCAGGAGGAACACCGTGCGGCAGACGGCTAGGTCCGATCACACAGTCGGAGGTGGCTATTCGCAACACATGCAAACCATAGTGACAGTGCCGAAGCGATCAACCGAATGAGTGTTATGCACCCCCACTTTATATAGGCGTCCATCGCAGGCTCAACACTTGGGCCTCACACGGACCCTAAAGCCTAAAATTTGTTCGGCCGGGATCCGAGTTCGAGTAGGATCACATCTAACTCGTGGAGTCAGATCGGGCCTCACAGGTTCCTTCCCTTAAGCGCGCGACCCCTTATGTTCAAGTCGACTTGGTCGCAGGTCGGATCACCTCCGACCTGCTCAGCTGGTAGCGGCCTCTAGCAAGGCGTGCCAACCACCAAGTAGGCAATGAAGCCGGTTGGCGAACTTGTACAACATGTCACACTTCTGTTCCTTTTGCCACACGATATATGTTGTCGGGCTCAAGGCGAGTCTGTCATCCTTGTGCTAGCCCGACCTCTTTCTCGTTCCAGTGATGCCGACCACAAACCGGATTATCTCATAATCCTTGTCACATGGCCATGCTTATCTTGGTCGGATCACATGAGTGGGCCCAGAGTATATCCCTCCTGATCGAAGGGGCAAATCCCATCTTGCTCGACCATGTCTCGTAGCATGGGTCTGGACAAGCCCGAAACCTACCTTTGTAACTACCCAGTCACGGAGTAGCGTTTGGTTGTCCCAAAGCAAGTCTGTCACCATCCCGAGTACATGCGCCAGCTCAGGTATTAGGACATAGAACATATGTTGTACTAGAGACTCACAGATGACATATCGCTGCGTCTCATAGTTGGGTCTGTCCGACTCAGACCTTATCTCAACTCGGATCCGACTACGTCGAATCCAACTAGATCCTTCCGAGTCCATATTATCTGGTTAGCATCCAATGCTTCATGGCTAGTGAGACCAAGCCATCGACCGTGTCATATGCTAGTCTAGTCGACTGCGCGTCCACACAGCCCTTTCGACTAGGGACCTTTTAGGACAGTCATCATACAATGCATAGTCCCACAAACAAGTCACGTACTTGTTGATACACATCATTGATAATGTCCAAGGACTATCTTTATTCATAAACACATAGGAAATATCATCATACATGATTGCCTCTAGGCCATATCTCTAACAAGAACTGGTATCTTGAAATACTGATGAGTAAAATACATGATTTCAATCACACTTTGTGTTAATTCCATGGTATGTAAATAACCAGATATGTCCAAGTACTCCAAGTAATTTGTGAGTAAACTTACCAGAATGGTCAAATTGTTGATCATAGGAAAATAGTGAAAATATCATTAAGTATTAACGACATGTTTCTCTCATATGGAGATAATGAAGAGATTGTTGTAAGCAGTTACATAAATACATGCTTGATGTAAGTAGTACATCGACAAAAATCTTCAATTGGTGCTCCAAGCAAATTTCAATTTAAATGATTTATGGTGGCACAGTAAATTAGAATTGGTCCAAGAAAGTTACTGTGGTGAATTCTATAACAGAAAGTTAAGTATATTGTCGCTTTAGAATCAACAATAGAGGGTGATGAATCAAAGGTTCACTTATGAACTTGGCATGATTTCTAGATGATTGTGCAAAAAGAACATTGTTCTTAGATAGTGGTTGTCGTGACCCAACACATAGCAATACACATCATACGAACCCAGAACATGCAAGTACGTGTTGGTACAACATGGCATCACAACATAACTCTATGACTAAAAGTATTTATTAAAAAGGCCTCAAAGAGCCATACATAGCATGATATTACAAACATGGGTCTCATGACCCAACATACAAAGTCATACAAGCAACAAGCAGAAGCATAACATGTCTGAGTATAGACAGCTGAAAAGAAAAAAGGCTAGAAAGCTTGTCTATCTACAAGACCCTCCAAAGGAACCAGACCTGTGTTTGGGATTCCCAAGCTAATCGTCGAAGCCAACGTGGAACTACTAGTGAGACTGGAGTCTCCTCTACAAAAACATAAATTCAGCAAACATGAGTACAAATGTACTCGGCAAGACTTACATCAGAACTAACTACTTATGCATCAGTATCAACAAGGGGGCTGTGGAGTTTAACTGCAGCAAGCCAGCTTTGACTCAGTCACTATTCTAAACTACGACTACCAATAATTTCTTTGAGGTGAGAGAGCGCACACGAGTCCACATATTCACCACATCAATACACCACCATGGATCTGCTCCCATCTCCCTACGAGAAGGCCATCCATAGCACTCACACTTATCTTACGCATTTTAGAGTATCCATTTCAACTTGTCTAGGAACAATGTAAACTTTCCTTGTAGCCCATATCCGAGGACGCGGCTATCCGAATAGATCATTAATGCTGCAGGCATGTACTTCTTCACTCACGCTCTCACCACTTACCACCATGTAAACATCATGTATCTCGGCAACCTTCAAGCGGAAGCCTGAGAGGGTGTCGGCCACGACCTGACTAACCACACAAGACTCTATTCCAGGTTTATTGCCTATTCGAGGTTGTATCCGCAACAGAAGTCCGGACGAGGTTTCTATCACGGCCCAAACGATTAGAACATGGTTCTCAAGAGCACCATTCGGGTGTCATCCTGGTACACCATGCCTCGGTGTCTCTACCGCATCATAGCCCACCCCTAGGGTCAGCTCTACGCATGGCCCCCAACACATACCCTACAAACACCAGAAACTAGTTGCAACTCCTGGACAGAGATCAAGGCGATTAATAAGTCGAGAGAGTCAATTAAGGATCCCAATGCGTGGTAGTAACTGTCTTGGATTAGAAACACAGAACTCGGTTCCTGAGGACGGTCCCAATGGGACAACCCACCATGTACTCCTACATGGACTCTCATCGCTATCTTTACCAAATCGTGTTCACACTCTTAGCTCTCAACAGTAGTGTCAAAATTGGGGCTCCAAGGACCCAAGAGGTTTGAACTCTGGGGTGCACTTGTTCCTAGTGCCCTACTCCGTCCTACTACAAACCACAGTGAGGCTACGACGAGAGCGAGCTAGCGGGGGGTGACCGGAGACACAGCAGTTACCCAGGTTTGGGCCACCTTGCGATGTAAAACCCTACTCCCGCTTGGTGGTAGGATTGCACTCGCGAGGGAGAATGAGAGTACAAGGGTTGTGGGGGAAAAGATCAATCCCCTACTACGGCGGCACCCTGCCCTCTTTTATACTAGCCTTGGTCCTCTTCCCCTCAAAACATTGGCGGGAAGGGTAGCCACACAACGGCAATTTAAAGGGGGACAGGGGCACAGTCTATCCTGACAAAAGGTGGTCTTCGTCTACAAATCCACCGTCCATGACCCGCCGGTGGGCTCGGTGATGACCTCCATCCAATGCGCCCGTCGCCTTGGTCATCTAGCACCGATCAGGCAACCTTTGGGGATTGCTTTGGGAACCGGCAGCTGGCCTTGCTCTCTTAGCACGAAAGAGGAAAGCCTCCTCATCCATCCCTGCTAGCACGGCCTCTGGCATCGTTCGTTGTCGCGCGCGTCACCCACATGAAGACTCTGGGCCGCGTGCCTGGGTTTTATCAACTCCTGACTTGTTTGCCTCCGAGAGGGGCCTTGGGAGGTCACCTTGTGAGAGTGCCTCCAACCAATTTGCCTGGGATGCCTGCTGACGTGTGCCCCACGAGGCTAGGGCCTCGCGAGGCTTCTAGCTCGTTAAGCTCACTGGTACGCCATCCGCTGGGCCCAAGATATGTGTCGTGCACTAGACCGTAGGCAGACGGGCCTGGGTACCCCCAGTCCCACGGGCCCGACAGTAGCCCCCGGACCCACGGCGTGCGCGTCTCCGCCTGCCAGGGGACAAAGCGGCGCGGGCCCCAACCGCCTATGGGCCAGGATCAGCGCGTGGTGCACGACGGGACGTGGGGCACCCCCACTTCTCCCACGATGCCTCAGCAACTTCCCTGGCTGACGTAAAGCCTGCCACGCGAGGCCATCATTGATTTCCTTGGCGCGCTCTCTTCTTCTTGTGCTTTCCTTCTCATGCACGGGCCTCCTTTTCGCCGGATCTTCACCGTTCTCGGTCTCCACCGCATCTCCATGGCGCCCTCTAGTAGGAAGAGAGGGGCGACGGCGCCGGAGCCTGCCCTGGGTAGGTCTACGGTCATCAACGCCGAGGGACTCAGCAAGGTCCTTCCAATGACCGCGGTTGCCTCCAACCAATGGGGGACCACCCGGATCGGGCCGGCCTCGCGCCCTACCTCCGAGCTCGATGCCACCACTATCACCATCCAGCTCCCCGCACACTTCACCGGCTTATTGTCGCCGTTCTCGGAATTCAATGCCATGCTTTCCCACTACCAGGTCCGCGCACTGCACCTTGCGCCAAAATTCATTCTCCTCCTCTCGGCTTTTGCCTTTTTATGTGAGGCCTTCATGGGTTTGCCTTCCTCGATAGCTCTACTCCGCCACTTCTTCAGCCTGCGATTGACCACGGCAGACCAGTGCTCCGGGTGCATCTCACTTTCCATCGTGGGCGAGATGGCGAATGAGGGCATCAGCATGGAACTCACCTGTGAGGCGGGGGCTCTCAGGCGGCAGTGGGTGCACGTGGATGCCGCTTAGTTCAGCCCCCTGCGTCAAACACTGATGTTCCCGACAGCGAGGAGCTCGGGGTGGGGGCGCGAAAGGCTCATCGACCCGAGGCTGACACGAGTGTGGAAGAGGTTGGCCGACCTGGGGGCGGAGGGAGTTATGGCGGTTACGGTCATGAGGGATTTCCTTCGCCGGTGCATCGCCCCCCTTCAGCGTCACTCTCGTCCAATGTGGTCCTTCACTGGCCCGGTGGACCCGATGCGGCTCTACACATGCGCCCTGCCACCGGAGGTGCTGAACGAGGTGCTCCACCTGCTGACTAGCGAGGAAACGGACGAGCCTCCTGAGGCGGGGCTCCTTCTGTACCGCTATCGAAACAAGGAGGTGTTTGTCAACGAGATGTCACATTTTTACCAGTAGGGGCTGCTTCCGGAGGGCCACGAGGGACCCCGGGACAACCCCTTCCTGGTGGTCCCTGGTCCTGGGGGCCAAGGTGATGTTGGGGCCCCAACGGTTGTTACGGGAGGCCTTGGCGGCTTGTCTCATCGGATCGACCTCAGCCTGCATGCGCGTCCGGAGGCGCCAACGACGCCATCCTCCGAAGACTGCGCCCGCTGGACCCGAGGTGACGGAGGGCACAAGCGGTTCCCAGACGGCGGGCGTGGAGCCACAGTACGCTAGGGGTGGTGCCATCGATTGGACCCAAGGGCCCTCTGCGGGGGAGACGGGTGCCGCCAGGTCCCCTGGCCTCCCTCGCGGGGCTGGTTGCGAGAAGAGGCCCCGGACGGACGACAGCATCGGCATTCTGTCGCGGTCGCTGAAGAGGAGGAAATGGGTCACCAAGGATGAGTAAGTGTCCGCCTCCTTCCCCTTGTTTCCCACGTGTCCAGTGTGCTTGAGCGTCTCCTATGCGCAGGTCCACTTTGAGCGGGAAAGGGCAAGCAGAAGCCTCCGGCTTGGTCGGGGCCAAACTCGCGCAGGGCGAACGGTAGGCAACGCCTCCTAAGGCGCCCTTGGGAGGCCGCCCCGAGGCTCCCGCGGTGCCCATCGCGAGGGTGAGCTCCGCGGCAGGGGAGACGGGGTCACCCGCCGCTCCGCTGCGCTCCGCGGCTAGCGGGGGCGGCTCGAAGGGCCTCGATGGCGCGGCGCGAGGCCGCCGGCGATGACGCGCCAATCTTACAGGACGCGCCGTCTCAACAAGACCGGTCGGTGGAGAACCCCGCAGGCCATGTGCCCCCGGCGAGCGGCGTCGGGTCCCCACTGGCCGCTCCGTTGGAGGGCGAGGGGGCTGAGCCTGGATTGGGCCTTTGCACTCATGAGTAGCCATACCATGCTCAGGCATGGAGTTCTGCAGAACACCATGACAGTGCTAGGCCAGCTTGGAGCCGAGCTCCAGGACGTTGAAGCTCGCCTTGCTGCAGAGCGCCAACGCTTGGCGCACGGGTGGCACCAGCTCGAAGTCGCCGTTAAGCTGGGCCACTGCCAGAATGAGGCCGCTCGCACGAAGGGCGAGGCGTCTATTGCCGAGGCAAAGGCAGCCCGCGAGTGCACTCTTCAGGAGCCCGAGGCAGCAGACCGGTGACGTGAAGTAGCGCAAGCGCGCGAGCAGGAGCTCCGGAACCAGACCGCGGCACTAGAACGACAACTCCAAACACAGAGGGACGCCCTCTCTGCCCACGAAGAGGAGCTGGCAACACGCGAGGCGGACCTTGGCATCCTTGAGCCAGAGCTCGCGCTGACGGCGTCTGCTCAAGACCTAGAGCGCGAGTGGTTGGAGACACTGGAACGCATGCTTGTCGCAGACCAGAGAGCCTACACCCAGCGCCTTGACAAGGCCAATGCAGCCCTGGCAGCCAAGGAGAAGAAGATACAGGGGGATGCCGACGAGAAGATCCCGCAATCTCATGTCAGGCCCGTGGGAATGGGGGTACCTAGGCTCGTGTGCCTGCGGCCCAGTGTGCGGTGCATATCTTGGGCCCAATGGATGGCCCACTACTGGACTACATGAGCAAGACCGTCGCTAGGCCCTCGCCTCGCGAGGCTCATCAGCAAGCGCCACCAGCAGCCTTGTGAGGCCCTCTCGCGGGGCGGTCTCCTGAGGCCCCTCGCGGAGGTGAATGAGCCAAGAGCGGCTCAGCGGGGTCGCGCGGTCCTGCACCTTTGCGTGGGTGCCGCGCGCGGCGACGAATGGCGCCAAAGTCCGTGCCAGCAGGCGCGGATGTGGAGGCTTTCCTCTTTCATGCTAGGGGAGCAAAGGCATCACGTCGGTTCCCAAAGCAACCCCCAAAGGTTGCCTGGACAGTGCAAGGAGACCAAGACGACGGGCGCGCCAGGTGGAGGTCATCACCAAGCCCACCGGCGCGTCATGGATGGAAGCTTTGCAGGCGAAGACCACCTTTAGTCAGGATAGACTGCGCCCCTGTCCCCCTTCAAACTGGCCGTTCTGGCAACCCTTCCCACCAAGTGTTTTTGAGGGAAGAGGACCAGAGGCATGATATAAAAGGAGGACAGGGTGCCGCCGGGGATGGGAGAAGAAAAGAGGAGCGACAGCAACACCATTGTACTCTTCTCTCTAGCAATCCCAACCACGAAGCAGGAGTAGGGTTTTACACCGCAAGGTGGCCCGAACCTGGGTAACTGCAGTGTCTCCGGTTCTCTCCCTCTAGCTCGCTCTTGCCGTAGCCTTGGCGTGGTTAGCTGAAGGTAGAGTAGGGTGGTAGGAACAAGCGCACCCCAGAGTTTGAACCTCTTGGGTCCCCGGAGCCCCGATTCTGACATTTGGCGCGCCAGGTAGGGGTGCGCCATTGTCCTTCCACTCCGTTGAACTCGTCAGCTCCATAGCAGATGCTCCTCACCAACGCGCGAAGCACTGGGCGCTCGCCGCCCACGAGGTTCAGGTCGGATCTACCGCCACGCTATGATGGCGCACCCAACCCCGCGGAGTTCCTGTGGCTTTACAAGCAGAGCATCCTGGCGGCAGGCGGCGATGACAAGGTCATGGCGAACTACTTCCCCATGGCCCTCCAGGGCGCCCCGTGCTCTTGGCTCATGGGCCTCCCCAGGGCTTCAATCTCCTCCTGGGACGCGCTCCACAGCCAGTTTGTCGCGCGTTTCGCCCTGCCCGGCGGGGGCGCCGGGGGCCACCAGGGGCCTCACGCGGTGGCATGCATCCTCATTGGGTTTCAGGCCCCCGCTACCGGCTGCCATGTCAATCCGCTCTCTCGTAAGGTGAACGCCACCCTCCAGGGGCATGAAGCCGCGCCGCCGCCTAGCTGGGCGTGGCGTGACATAATTTTAGATGTCAGGGATCATCCCAAGTTCACGGCCACCGCAGGCACGCTCCCCATGCTGTGCACCCCCACCATCAGCAATGCCATGGTCACCAAGACCCTCATCAACGGGGGCGCCAACCTCAATGTGATCTCCATTGAGACCTTCGAGGCGCTCCAAGTGCCCTACGATCAACTGATGCTGACCAAGCCCTTCTCCGGTGTAACAGACCGGTCAACCATTCCCCTGCGGCAAGTGCGCCTCCCAGTCACTTTCGGCACCTGCCACAACTACCGCACCGAGCTCATCGACTTCGATGTGGCGTGCATCGGCCTGCCGTACAACGCCATCCTGGGCTACCCGGCACTTGCCAAGTTCATGGCAGCAACCCACCCCGGCTACAACGTCATCAAGATGCCCGGCTGCGGCGGCGTCATCACCATTACGTGCGACGAGAGGGACACGGTTTGCTCCCTCATGTGTGCATACAAGGCCGTAGCAACCGCGCACTCGGCTGCCGGGGGCGAGGCCGTGCCTCCTGAGGTTGTGCCAACAAGGAAGAAGCAATTGTTCTCCCAGGACCACGCCGAAACAAAGAAAGTGTCGGTCGACGGTAGTGGCTCAGGCCCTACCTTTACCATCGGCGCTGGTCCCCCCTGAGCAGGAAGGTGCGCTCATCGCCTTCCTTCGGGCGAACAAGGATGTGTTCGCCTGGAAGGCGTTCGACTTGTCCGGAGTCCCGAGGAAGGTAATCGAGCACCACTTGGTGGTGTGCCCCAATGCACGTCTCGTCAAACAAAAAGCGTGGGGCCAGGCACGAGAGAAGCAAAAGTTCATCGTCCAAGAGGTGCACAAGCTGCAAGAGGCTGGGGTCATGCTACTTCTTGAGCTTGCGTTGGTTTTTCCCTTGAAGAGGAAAGGGTGATGCAGCAAAGTAGAGATAAGTTTTTCCCTCAGTTAGAGAACCAAGGTATCAATCCAGTAGGAGACAACACACAAATCACCAATACCTGCACAAACAATCAAACACTTGCACCCAACGCGATAAAGGGGTTGTCAATCCCTTCACAGTCACTTGCAAAAGTGAGATCTGATAGAGATAGATAAAACTAAACAAAAGATAAAGTAAATATTTTTAGGGTTTTTGGTTTATAGATCTGAAAATAAAAGATTGCAAAATAGTAGATCGGAAAGTAATATGATGGAAAATAGACCCGGGGGCCATAGGTTTCACTAGAGGCTTCTCTCAAGATAGCAAATAATACGGTGGGTGAACAAATTACTGTCGAGCAATTGATAGAAACGCGCAAAGTTATGACAATATCCAAGGCAATGATTATGAAATATAGGCATCACGTCCGTGTCAAGTAGACCGACTCCTGCCTGCAACTACTACTATTACTCCACACATCGACCGACTCGTGCCTGCATCTAGAGTATTAAGTTCACAAAGAACAGAGTAACACTTTAAGTAAGATGACATGATGTAGAGGAATAAACTCAAGCAATATGATGTAAACCCCATCTTTTTATCCTCGATGGCAACAATACAATACGTGCCTCGCTGCCCCTACTGTCACTGGGAGAGGACACTGCAAGATTGAACCCAAAGCCAAGCACTTCTCCCATTGCAAGAAAAACCAATCTAGTTAGCCAAACCAAACCGATAGTTCGAAGAGAATTACAAGGATATCAAATCATGCATAAAAGAATTCAGAGAAGATTCAAATAATATTCATAGATAAGCTGATCATAAATCCACAATTCATCGGATCTCGACAAACACACCGCAAAAGAAGATTACATCGGATAGATCTCCAAGAACATCAAGGAGAACATTGTATTGAGAATCAAAGAGAGAGAAGAAGCCATCTAGCTACTAGCTATGGACCCGTAGGTCTGAGGTAAACTACTCACGCTTCATCGGAAGGGCAATAGAGTTGATGTAGAAGCCCTCCGTGATCGAATCCCCCTCCGGCAGGATACCGAAAAAGGCACAAAGATGGAATCTCATGGGAACAGAAGGTTGCGGCGGTGGAAAAGTGTTTTCGTGGATGCTTCTGGTGGTTTGGGAATATATGTGAATATATAGGAGGAAGATCTAGGTCAGGGGGTCACCGAGGGACCCACAAGGCAGGGGGCATGCCCTACCCCCCTGGGCGCGCCTCCCCCCTTGTGGCCGCCTCGTGGCTCTTCTGACTTGCACTCCAAGTCTCCTGGGTGTCTTCTGGTCCAAGAAAAATCATCGCGAAGGTTTTATTCCGTTTGGACTCCATTTGGTATTCCTTTCCTGCGAAGCTCAAAAACAAGGAAAAAACAGAAACTGGCACTGGGCTCTAGGTTAATAAGTTAGTCCCAAAAATAATATGAAATAGCATATTAATGCATATAAAACATCCAAAATAGATAATATAATAGCATGGAACAATCAAAAATTATAGATACGTTGGAGACGTATCAAGCATCCCCAAGCTTAATTCCTGCTCGTCCTCGAGTAGGTAAATGATAAAAACAGAATTTTTGATGTGGAATGCTACCTAACATATTTATCCATGTAATTTTCTTTATTGTGGCATGAATGTTCAGATCCATAAGATTCAAAACAAAAGTTTAATATTGACATAAAAACAATAATACTTCAAGCATACTAACAAGGCAATTATGTCTTCTCAAAATAACATGGCCAAAGAAACTTTATCCCTACAAAATCATATAGTCTGGCTATGCTCCATCTTCATCACACAAAGTATTCAAATCATGCACAACCCCGATGACAAGCCAAGCAATTGTTTCATACTTTTGGTGTTCTCAAACCTTTTCAACTTTCACGCAATACATGAGCGTGAGCCATGGACATAGCACTATAGGTGTAATAGAATATGATGGTTGTGGAGAAGACAAAAAGAGGGAGATAGTCTCACATCAACTAGGCATATTAACGGTCTATGGATATGCCCATCAATAGATATCAATGTGAGTGAGTAGGGATTGCCATGCAACGGATGCACTAGAGCTATAAGTTTATGAAAGCTCAAAAGAAAACTAAGTGGGTGTGCATCCAACTTGCTTGCTCATGAAGACCTCCTAGGGCAATTTGAGGAAGCCCATCGTTGGAATATACAAGCCAAGTTCTATAATGAAAAATTCCCACTAGCATATGAAAGAGACAACATAGGAGACTCTCTATCATGAAGATCATGGTGCTACTTTGAAGCACAAGTGTGGAAAAAAAAGGATAGTAACATTGCCCCTTCTCTCTTTTTCTCTCATTTTTTTGTTTGGCTTCTTTGGCCTCCCTTTTATTTTATTTTCCTCACATGGGACAATGCTCTAATAATGAAGATCATCACACTCTTATTTACTTACAACTCAAAAATTACAACTCGATACTTAGAACAAAAATATGACTCTATATGAATGCCTCCGGCGGTGTACCGGGATATGCAATGACTCGAGAGTGACATGTATGAAAGAATTATGAAAGGTGGCTTTGCCACAAATACGATGTCAACTACATGATCATGCAAAGCAATATGACAATGATGGAACGTGTCATAATAAAATGGAACGGTGGAAAGTTGCATGGCAATATATCTCGGAATGGCTATGGAAATGCCATAATAGGTAGGTATGGTGGCTGTTTTGAGGAAGGTATATGGTGGGTTTATGGTACCGGCGAAAGTTGTGCGGCATTAGAGAGGCTAGCAAAAGTGGAAGGGTGAGAGTGTGCATAATCCATGGACTCAACATTAGTCATAAAGAACTCACATACTCATTCCAAAAATCTATTAGTCATCGAAACAAAGTACTACGCGCATGCTCCTAGGGGTATAGATTGGTAGGAAAAGACCATCGCTCGTCCCCGACCGCCACTCATAAGGAAGACAATCAAAAAATACCTCATGCTCCAACTTCGTTAAATAACGTTTCACCATACGTGCATGCTACGGGAATCACAAACCGAGAGTGTGTATAATCCATGGACTCAACATTAGTCATAAAGAACTCACATACTTATTGCAAAAATCTATTAGTCATAGAAACAAAGTACTACGCGCATGCTCCTAGGGGGATATATTAGTAGGAAAAGACCATCGCTCGTCCCCGACCGCCACTCATAAGGAAGACAATTAAAAAATACCTCATGCTCCAACTTCGTTACATAACGATTCACCATACGTGCATGTTACGGGAATCACAAACCTCAACACAAGTATTTCTCCAATTCACAATTACTCACTAGCATGACTCTAATATCACCATCTCTATATCTCAAAACAATCATAAGGAATCAAACTTCTCATAGTATTCAATGCACTTTATATGAAAGTTTTTATTATATCCCTCTTGGATGCCTATCATATTAGGACTAAATTCATAACCAAAGCAAATTACCACGCCTTTTATAGACTCTCAACATAATATAAGTGAAGCATGAGAGTTCAACAATTTCTACAAAATAAGGCCACCGCCGTGCTCTAAAAAGATATAAGTGAAGCACTAGAGCAAAATTGCCTAGCTCAAAAGATATAAGTGAAGCACATAGAGTATTCTAATAAATCACGATTCATGCGTGTCCCTCTCAAAAGGTGTGTACAGCAAGGATGATTGTGGCAAACTAAAAAGCAAAGACTCAAATCATACAAGACGCTCCAAGCAAAACACATATCATGTGGTGAATAAAAATATAGCCTCAAGTAAAGTTACCGATAGATGAAGACGAAAGAGGGGATGCCTTCCGGGGCATACCCAAGCTTAGGCTCTTGGTTGTCCTTGAATATTACCTTGGGGTGCCTTGGGAATCCCCAAGCTTAGGATCTTGCCACTCCTTATTCCATAGGCCATCAAATCCTTACCCAAAACTTGAAAACATCACAACACAAAACTCAACAGAAAATCTCATAAGCTCCGTTAGTATAAGAAAATAAATCACCACTTTTGGTACTATTGTGAACTAATTATTTATTTATATTTGTGTAATATCTACTGTATTCCAACTTCTCCATAGTTCATACCCCCGATACTACCCATAGATTCATCAAAATAAGCAAACAACACATAGAAAACAGAATCTGTCAAAAACAGAACAGTCTGATAATATCTGAATTGTTATAATACTTCTGTAACTCAAAAAATTCTGAAAAATTAGGAAAACATAGGAAATTTGTATATCAATCTTTTGTAAAAAATTCAAGGTTTTTCCGCGCTTTAGTGAATCTAAACAATTCTGTGACTGGACGCAAAAGTTTCTATTTTTCAGCAAGATCAAATCAACTATCACCGTAAGCCATCCCAAAGGTCTTACTTGGCACAAACACTAATTAAAACACAAAAACACATCTAACCAGAGGCTAGATGAATTATTTATTGAAAAACAGAACCAAAAAGCAAAGAACAAAAATAAAATTGGGTTGCCTCCCAACAAGCGCTATTGTTTAACGACCTTAGCTAGGCATAAAAACACATAGATCTAGGTATTGTCATCTTTGGTATGCAATCCATAAGTAGCTCTTATAATAGATTCATATGGCAACTTAATTTTCTTTCTAGGAAATTTTTCCATGCCCTACCTTAACGGAAATAGAAATCTAATGTTTCCTTCTTTCATATCAATAATTGCACCAATCGTTCTATGGAAAGGTCTACCAAGAATAATAGGACATGTAGGATTGCAATCTATATCAAGAACGATGAAATCTATGGACACATAATTCCTATTTGCAACAATAAGAACATCATTAATCCTTCCCATAGGTTTCTTAATAGTGGAATCCGCAAGATGCAAATTTAAAGAACAATCATCAAATTCACGGAAACCTAGCACATCACATAAAGTTTTTGGAATCGTGGAAATGCTAGCACCCAAATCACACAAAGCATGGCACTCATAATCTTTAATCTTAATCTTAATAGTAGGTTCCCACTCATCATAAAGTTTTCTAGGGATAGAAACTTCCAATTCAAGCTTTTCTTCAAAAGATTTCATCATGGCATCAACGATATGTTTAGTAAAAGCTTTGTTTTGATTATAAGCATGAGGAGAATTCAACATGGATTGCAACAAGGAAATACAATCTATCAAAGAACAATTATCATAATTAAAATCCTTGAAATCCAAAACAGTGGGTTCATTGCTACTTAAAGTTTTGACCTCTCCAATCCCACTTTTATCAATTTTTGCATCTAGATCTATAAACTCCGAATCATTGGGACGCCTTTTAACTAAAGTTGACTCATCTCCAGTCCCATCTTTATCAAGATTTATATTGGAAAACAAAGATTCAATAGGAGTCACATCAATCACTTTAAGATCTTCATCATTATTTTCACAAAAACTAGAAGAACACGATTTTACAAACCAATCTCGTTTAGCACGCATCTTAGCGGTTCTTTCTTTGCACTCATCAATGGAGATTCTCATAGCCTTTAGAGATTCATTGATATCATGCTTGGGTGGAATAGATATAATTTTCAAAGAATCAACATCAAGATAAATTATATCCATGTTCCTAGCAAAATCATCCAGCTTAAGCAATTTTTCTTCAACCAAAGCATTAAAATTCTTTTGCGAACTCATAAATTCTTTAACACTATTATCAAAATCAGAGGGCATATTATTATAATTTCCATAAGAATTATTGTAGGAATTACCATATTTATTAGAGGAATTACTAGGAAACGGCCTAGGATTAAAATTACCTCTATAAGCGTTATTACCAAAATTGTTCCTACCAACAAAATTCACATCCATAGATTCATTATTATTCTCAATCAAAGTAGACAAAGGCATATCATTAGGATCAATAGGAGCACTCTTTCTAGCAAATAATTTCATAAGTTCATCCATCTTTCCACTCAAAATATTAATCTCTTCAATCGCATGCACTTTTTTACTAGTGGAAGATCTTTCGGTATGCCATTGAGAATAATTAACCATAATATTATCTAGGAGTTTAGTAGCTTCTCCTAGAGTAATTTCCATAAAAGTACCTCCCGCGGCCGAATCTAAAACATTTCTAGAAGCAAAATTCAATCCGGCATAAAAAATTTGTATGATCATCCATAAATTTAAACCATGAGTAGGGCAATTTCGTATCATCAATTTCATCCTCTCCCAAGGTTGTGCAACATGTTCATGATCAATTTGCTTAAAATTCATAATATCGTTCCTAAGGGAGATGATCTTAGTGGGAGGAAAATACGTGGAAATAAAAGCATCTTTACACTTATTCCATGAATCAATACTATTTTTAGGCAAAGATGAAAACCAAGTTTTAGCACGATCTCGAAGTGAAAACGGAAATAGCTTCAATTTAACAATATCATTATCCACATCTTTTTTCTTTTGCATATCACACAACTCAACGAAACTATTCAGATGGGATGCGGCATCTTCACTAGGAAGGCCGGAAAATTGATCTTTCATAACAAGATTCAGCAAAGCGGCATTAATTTCATAAGATTCCGCACTAGTGGCGGGAGCAATCGGAGTACTAATAAAATCATTGTTATTAGTGCTGGAAAAATCACACAATTTGGTATTCTCTTGAGTCATCGTGAGAAAGCAAGCAATCTAACATGTGAGCAAACAAAAAGGCAAACGAAAAAGATGAACGAAAGAAGCGCGAATAAAAAGGCAAATCTTTTCAAAAATCATTTTAGAAGTGGGGGAGCGGAAAATGAGAGGCAAATGGCGAATAATGCAATGCAAGAGATGAGAGTTTATGATGGGTACTTGGTATGTCTTGACTTGGCGTAGATCTCCCCGGCAACGGCGCCAGAAATTCTTCCTGCTACTTCTTGAGCTTGCGTTGGTTTTTCCCTTGAAGAGGAAAGGGTGATGCAGCAAAGTAGAGATAAGTATTTCCCTTAGTTAGAGAAACCAAGGTATCAATCCAGTAGGAGACAAAGCACAAATCACCAATACCTGCACAAACAATCAAACACTTGCACCCAACATGATAAAGGGGTTGTCAATCCCTTCACGGTCACTTGCAAAAGTGAGATCTGATAGAGATAGATAAAACTAAACAAAAGATAAAGTAAATATTTTTAGGGTTTTTGGTTTATAGATCTGAAAATAAAAGATTGCAAAATAGTAGATCGGAAAGTAATATGATGGAAAATAGACCCGGGGGCCATAGGTTTCACTAGAGGCTTCTCTCAAGATAGCAAATAATACGGTGGGTGAACATATTACTGTCGAGCAATTGATAGAAAAGCGCAAAGTTATGACGATATCCAAGGCAATGATTATGAAATATAGGCATCACGTCTGTGTCAAGTAGACCGACTCCTGCCTGCATCTACTACTATTACTCCATACATCGACCGACTCCTGCCTGCATCTAGAGTATTAAGTTCATGACGAACAGAGTAATGCTTTAAGTAAGATGACATGATGTAGAGGAATAAACTCAAGCAATATGATGTAAACCCCATCTTTTTATCCTTGATGGCAACAATACAATACGTGCCTTGCTGCCCCTACTGTCAATGGGAGAGGACAACGCAAGATTGAACCCAAAGCCAAGCACTTCTCCCATTGCAAGAAAAACCAATCTAGTTGGCCAAACCAAACAGATAGTTTGAAGAGAATTACACGGATATCAAATCATGCATAAAAGAATTCAGAGAAGATTCAAATAATATTCATAGATAAGTTGATAATAAATCCACAATTCATCGGATCTCGACAAACACGCGAAAGAAGAAGCCATCTAGCTACTAGCTATGGACCCGTAGGTCTGAGGTAAACTACTCACGCTTCATCGGAAGGGCAATAGAGTTGATGTAGAAGCCCTCCATGATCGAATCCCCCTCCGGCAGTGTAACACCCCAAAAATATTTTCTGAATTTTTGAAATCTTTCCTTTAAAAATTAATGCTTTGAAAATCATTTTTGATCATATTACTTTTCTACCGTTTGAAAACCCTTTCAAATTTTAATCGGGTTTCAAATTTTCTTTAATGATTCTGTTTTGAAAGATTTAAAATTATTTGGATAATTAATTGGGAGGTTTTCAAACAATTTTCATTTAGAAAAGATTTTGTGAATAATTAAATTTCAAAGGAAAGGCCTTTTCACTTCCTTCTAGCCCTTCTATAATTTTCCAAATAATTTTTCTTCCACTCCAAATTTATCCCACAAGTCAAGCACATCACATAGGACAGTATCCAACTCCTTTCCACCTCCCAAAAATATTCTTTCAATATTTTATAAATTCCAAAGTTGGAATTTATATTATTCATTATCCCTTTGGATTACAAAGGAACCACAATTTCTACAAGGGTTCTACCTCCACCAAAATTATCTCAGCAAATATATGGTACCCATAACCCATTTCTCCAAAAACATGGGGTGCCACAGTTCAAAAATTTCAAATTCTCTTATGTTCAAATTTGGACCAGAAACCATTTTCTTGCTCAAAACCAAACCTAAACTTCTCCAAAAATTCTGAAACTTGGTCAGGCCCTCTCATATGCATCAACACATCACCACAAAAATTGCCACAAATTCTAAAAATCCTAGGACTCTCTGCCATAGGATCATATGAGTGTCTATGCACTGTTCATAGCTGAAAAGAATTCAGTTAACTGAATTTGTTTTTCAGTGACAGAGATGATCGATGCCGTGCACCCCTCCCCTTCCTTCTCCTTCACGGCGACGCCAAAAATTATCAATGCATCGCCCCTCCTTGGCCCACTCCGCAGTCTCTCCTCGCCGGTGAGCTGGCGGCTGGCCGGTGCAACCCCCTGCACCGTGCTCATCCGCGGCGGACCGAGCGGAGTCGCCTCGGCCATCGACCTCTATTACTGTGCCGCAGCTTCCCCGCCTACCTCCTGGCCACGCGTAGCACCTCTCCGCGTCCTCACACGCCAACCCCTCCCTGGCCCGCTGGCAGTCGCCGGAACCAGGACAGCGCCGTCGCACCATACGGGAGCTCTGCTCTGGGATAAGGTCGAAGAGCTCAAGCCCGTCCACGCCGAGCTTTCCGGAGTTCTTCACCGTCCTCATTACTTCCTCGCCACCCTTGACCACCACCCCTAACCACCTCCGGCGGCCGGAGTAACTCCGGCGTCGCCCGCAAGCTTCTGACCACCTCGGGATCGCCTATATAAAGGCCCCCGAGCTCCACTCGTTCCACCCATCACCTCCGCCACCTCCTAATCGCCCCCTCGCCACCTCCCCTAACCTCGAAGAGGTCTCCTCCCTCCTCTTCGGCACCGCTCCGACGCCTCTGTCTCCGATCGGTTCGACGCTGTTCCGCCACCTCCACCACTCAAATCTTGCCAGAAGCCACCTCTTGCGTCAACTCATCGATCCCGCACCTCAATTCTAGCATCCGAGCTCTCTTCGGCGAGTCCCAACTCCACCCGAACCACCGTCCGCCGTCGCAGACCTCGCCACCGTTCTACTGCTCGCCGGCGACCACCACCGCCACCCACCGACGCGGACGGACTCCCTGAGCATGTCCCGACCATCGCCACCCTCCAAGACCCCGGCGATCGACACCGGTGATCACCGTCTCCCCTCTGTATACGCGCGCGTAGCGCGTTTGAATTTAAACCTGACGCGTGGGGCCCACCCGTCAGTGTTTTATTCTTTTCTGTTTAAAACAGAAAGCGTATTCTTCTGTTTACGCCTTCCGCACTGAGAAGCGTACTTCCGCCGAAGCGTTTTCTGTTTAAACTGTGCAGGGATTGCTATTTTATAGAAAAGCCCTTGGTTTTGAAACTTTAATAACTTTTCAACCACAACCCTGTTTGAGTTGAACTTTTTTTTAAATTCTTATTCTTCTCTCTAGTTTTTTTAGTATTTATTTAAAAATGTTTTGAGACAACTTTTTGTACTGTTGCCAAAAAATTTAATTTGAGTTGAATTTGAATTTTTCAGAAAAAGAAGAGGGAAACTTTGCCGAGAATTTCGAAGGGTTTTCACCTGACTACTTTGGACAAGGCAAGCATTATTGAACTTGGGATATGGTGATTGCATTTTGCAAGTTTGCATCGGTTGGAATTGCACCACATATATCACAAGTGCATGCATGTTTGGTCATATCACTTCTTATGCTTGTCTTGCACTTCACTCAAACAAGAAACTTACTGACTTGGTATAGCTGTGAGTTATTCAGGAGAGTGTCTCCTGCCTTGGACGTGCCGGTGGGCACGGGCCATTATTTTTTTGACACGGTGGTGTCACATGACGTATGTGGAATATACTGGTGAAGATAATTAACACCTCCTGAGTCGGCCTAGATCGAGTCTTGTTCCGTTACACCTAGCTGGATTCCGTGCTGCCACGAGTCCTTCCGCAAGGAAAGTACGGCTGAGTAAGTTGTTAACCCCTGTCCAGGTACACACCGTACAGAGGGCCACGATGAGGGTTTCCAGGGCCTTGGACTAAATCCTGTCATTGGGTCAGGGAGCATGGGTGTTTCCAATTGTAAACGAGAGGGGGGCACCCCTTGGAATCCGCGCGTATTAATAGTGATCCCATGCAGGACATTGGTCTCTCCGTCTCAGAGTTTTTCTTGAACGATGCTTTGGGTGATTCCTGGCATCCGGAAAGTTAATCTGGTGTGTGCTGGTCAGGTGTGTTTTCAACCCAAAGACCGTAATGGGAATTAGTCAATATCACGGTACTAACTAAAGAAATTCTTTACTTGTGGGTAAAGAGTACACCCTCTGCAGAGTTTAAACCTATTCGAATAGCTGTTGTCCACGGTCAAGGGCGTTAGCTGGGTGGGTCAAGTGTCGGTTTCCGAAGGAAATAATTTTAATATGCCTGAAATATTTTGCAGTATGATTATTGACACCCTGATTCTACCATGAATATTTTATGCATGTTAAATATTATTATGGTTATGCATATTATTGAGGACTAACCCGTTTCTCTTATTTTGAATTTCCTGAGTGTCTCAGGGGCTGGCTAGACTACCCCGGGCACTCAGCTTTATTTTCAAGACCTCTCGTGGCGTCTCTCGAGTTAACAGGCGGTTTATCCCGCCACTACTCTTGTAGACACCCGATTGGCATTTCTCTTCAAGTCCGACCATGGCGTCACTTGACACCCAACTGGCATTTCTCTTCAAGTCCGACCGTGGAGTCACTTGACACCCGACCGACATTTCTCTTCAAGACCTCTTCGTGACGTCCCTCGAGTTTACAGGCGGTCCCGCCACTACTCTTGTGGACACCCGATTGGCATTTCTTTTATTTTTCTGAATGACACTTGGGCTGGCTAGACTACCCGTGGCATTCATTTGCTTTAAGTTTGATCATGACTAACATGCTATGCTCACGTTCATATCATTTTATTGTCATGATTTAAATTTCAGTCAACATGAGCATATGCATTCATTATATCTTTTGTTCATAATGTTTGCGAGTACATTCCAACGTACTCACTGGCTTGTCCCTGGCTATTTACTTGGCCAGACTTGGAGGAGGACGAGCTTGTGGAGGAGGATTGCGCTAGCGAGCCCGACGCTTAGAGGAGTCCCAGTCAGTCAACCTGTGAGATAGGAGTCTACCACATGTATCATCCGATGAGCTTCCACTACACAAATAAATAGTCAAGCCTCACTCTGACGCTTGGCTCTATGTTATTATACTAGTATTGTATCACCACCGCACCACTGTCATATTCCGCCACTACCATATATTGGCGAGTTTGTAATAAACTGTGTTGAGCCCTCAGACTCAACCCTGTGTAATATTATCTTGTACTGGTTATCTGTATCAAGGAAGTCCACCAGTTGTGTTGATCTTGGGGCTGGTGTGACTTAGGGCTATTCTGGGATTTATTTTCAGAAATGGTCCCGACAGGCCTTGGTACCAGAGCCAGGCTGACTGTAGGAAGCCCTAGGCACAATCACTAGCACTCGAGTCAGTACTAACATTTTTAGCTTGCATCTCATGCATTGTAGCATTTTCCCATGGTCATCTGATGCTCATGATATGACTATTTGGATTTTTGTCTACTGATGTAGATGTCTGGCGGCAGCTGCCGATCCCAGATTTTCGCCAACGAGCCTGTGGGATTTTCCCGTCTTCTTACCGTCATCGCTAGAGATGCGATGAGATCTCCGAGCCGTCCAGAGTACACCATTTTTCCTGACAGGATCACAGACACTCTGACTATGTACCAGGCTTCGGTATATATTCGGGGTGGAAGTACCTTGTCTTTCCGTAACTACCATTTTATGGGAAGAGTCATGCCCTCTGAGAGGCATGCTATCCAGATGGCCGCCCGTGAGGCTACTGCTCATCTCAGGGACATCTTGCCTGTTATGCAGACCCGTCCCTATCACTACCTTCCTTGTCATGTTCCTTATACCAACCATTATGCTTTTTCCTGCACCGCTGGAGAAAGGGATGAGGCGATCGAGCCCCTTGTCCAGTATATCATGGCACTAGAGTCGGTCTTCACCGCATTGGTGGACGACCATCTTGCTGCACGGATGGACTTGGCTCGTGCAAGGATCCCTCGCAGGAGTGAGTTTTGTTCACCTTCACCACGTGCCCCTCGTATTTCGACTCCACCACACTATTCTCCTACTCAGCCCGCGGTTCAGCGCTCATCCCCGAGTGATGAGGCTGGTCGCTTGGCTGCTCCTATTCCGATCAGAGCTCCACTGCCGACACGCACGGTGCCACCTCAGGCAGGCGTAGCATCGACCTTTACTCGACTGGAGACCATTCCAGAAGAGGAGGAGGTTGAGTCTCGAGGACCACAGCTGGGACTCACCCTCAGCGGAGCTTACAGTGTCTCGGACACCGCGTGAGGACAGATCGAGCGTCAGCACCGCAGTAGTCTTTTTATGAGACGTGGTTGTAAGATATTTATTTTCTGCTTCTTCTTCTTTTTTGTAAGATGGCGAGTAACAGACTCAGACCACAGCACGTTGAGAGGACGAAGTAGTACGCTAGTTGAATAAGTGGTCGTGTAGTATACAGTTTCTGCAAGCATCTTGTATAATTAAGTCATGCTTGTATAATTAAATCCTGCATGTATGATATAACCTGTTGTACTTGCATCCTGGGGGGGAGATTTATTTTTGGTCTCTTCAAAGTTTTATTTGCTGCCTTTATAATTTCTTTTCTCATCGGTGTTACACAAATACCCCAAAAAGAAAATGCATCGCCCCTGGACCCGTTCTATGCCAAGTCCGCCAGAGAGCAACCATGGACAAATGGGAAATAATTTTACACAAGGACAGACTAGTCAACAGGGCAGTGACTCGGCATTTTCACAAGTGTGTCGTCTGTACGAACAAAGCCAGCAATAGCACCAAGAGATGATGCAGCATTTAATCAATATGGGAAATCACCAAGGACAAAATCAGAATAGGTCTAAATTGTCTGAGCTCCAGAAGACCAATCCTACTGTGTTTTCTCACACCGACAAACCATTGGAGGCAGATGATTGGCTACGTGATATTGAAAGAAAATTGGTTATTGTCCAGTGTACGGACCGGGAAAAAGTGCTTTATACCCCATACTATTTTTCTGGTACAGCAGCATCATGGTGGGAAAACTTATGCCACACTCACCCCAACGGAGCTAATATGACTTGGGAACAATTCAAGGAAAACTTCCGGGGAGCACACATTCCCAACAGTATCATGAAATTAAAGAAAAGGGAATTTGAGGATCTCAAGCAGCGAGGCACCACGGTAGCCCAGTACCTGGGTCAATTTACCCAGCTGGCCCGGTACGCCAACGACGAATACATGACAGAAGACAAAAAGATGGAAAAATTTCTCGACGGACTTATCCCATCTTTAAAGTGCCAACTGGTAGTCCACACCTTTCCTGATTTCAAAACACTGGTGGACAAGGCAATTATACTAGAGAACGAGCACCGCAACATGAACGAAATACTCAAGCGCCGTATGAACCAGTCATCTCAGGTTCGCAACAACAGGCCCAAGAATGAATTTTAGAAGCCTACAACACCCCGACCAGCAACTCCGCTACCCCAACCAGCAACGGTAGCACCACAACAGAACCGCAGTGCTTTCAATAACAGGACCAAAGATACGACATTCTATCTGGGCATCACCTGTTATGCCTGTGGAGGAGAAGGGCATTACTCCAGGCAATGCCCAAAGCAGGGAAATAATACAACCAAGCCCAACAACAATGGTTGTGGTACAAACACAGCTCCAAAACGCAACAACTCCAACCCCAATAACAACCAGAGGAAGGGACAGGTCAACCACGTGACATTTGAGGAGGCACAAAATGCACCAGATATTGTGTTTGGTACGTTTCCTGTCAACTCAATTAATGTTACAGTCTTATTTGATTCCGGAGCTTCCCATTCATGTATCTCAAAAAGATTCGCTTCGAAGAATTGATTTTCTTTTTTGCCTTTGCAAAATTCCATGGTTATTCAGTCCCCGGGATCGAAGCAAAGCACACAATGGTACTGCAAGGATGTGAATATTGAGATCAAAGGAATGGTATTTTTAGCCAACCTTATTGTTCTGGAAGCAGTCGATCTGGATGTTATTCTGGGAATGGATTGGTTAACCAAAAATAAAGGTTTCATAGACTGCTACAACCGCACGGTGACTCTTACAAGCTGCCAAGGAGAAACAATAAAATTTGGCACAAGGAGGATTTCCGCATCACAAGGAAAATTAAATCAAGTGGATGCAACAGAATTAAGTAAGGTTCCTATAGTCTGCGAATACCCCAATGTATTTCCTGAGGAGCTACCAGGAATGCCCCCGGACCGTGAAATTGAATTTGTTATTGAATTGGCACCTGGAACGACACCCATTTATAAGAAGCCGTACCGAATGGCTTCGATGGAATTGGCTGAGTTGAAGAAACAGATTAAGGAACTAATGGAAAAGGGTTATGTTTGACCCAGCTCATCACCATGGGGATCGCCAGTTTTATTTGCTAAGAAAAAGGATGGTACCCTAAGGCTATGTATTGATTACAGGGCACTCAATATGGTCACCATCAAAAATAAATACCCGCTGCCCAGGATAAATGACTTGTTTGAACAGCTAGCAGAAGCCAAGGTTTTCTCAAAAATAGATTTGAGGTCAGGCTACCATCAATTAAAAATCCGATCGTCAGATATACCCAAGACTGCCTTTACTACTAGATATGGATTATACGAGTTCACAGTGATGCCTTTTGGCTTAACCAACGCTCCTGCTTATTTTGTGCATCTCATGAACAAGGTCTTCATGAAATATTTGGACAAGTTCGTGTTCGTATTTATCGATGACATACTTATTTATTCCAAGACACCCGAGGAACACGAGCAACACCTACGAATAGTCCTGGAAGAATTAAGGAAAAATCAACTATATGCCAAATTCAGTAAATGTGAATTTTGGTTGCGAGAAGTTGGTTTTCTGGGACACGTACTGACACAAGATGGGATAGCAGTGGACCCAAGTAAAGTAAAGGTTGTCCAAGAATGGAAGCAACCCACAAACGTGACAGAGGTCAGGAGTTTTCTTGGTCTGGCTGGCTACTACCGGAGATTTATAGAAGGATTCTCCACCATAGCTAAACCCATGACCCAATTACTTAAGAAGGATACGAAGTTTGATTGGACTGAAGCCTGTGAGAAAAGTTTCCAAGAATTGAAAAAGAGGCTAACAACGGCACCAGTTCTGGTCGTGCCTGATGTGCACAAAAATTTTGAGATATACTGTGATGCATCCAAGAAAGGCCTTGGATGTGTATTGATGCAAGAAGGAAAAGTCGTGGCATATGCCTCAAGACAGCTACGACGACACGAGGAGAATTATTCTACTCATGATTTGGAACTAGCTGCAGTAATACATGCACTCAAAGAATGGCGACACTTTCTTCTCAGTAAACGATGTGAAATATACACAGACCACAAAAGTCTTAAGTATATTTTCACTCAGCCAGAATTAAACTTAAGACAACGTCACTGGCTTGAGTTAATAAAGGATTACGATATCGGAATTCATTATCATCTGGATAAAGCAAATGTTGTGGCAGACGCCCTCAGCCGAAATCCCTGCACCAACAATAATAGTGCGCAATTCTTACAGCATGAGTTTAATCAGGAATTTGCCAAACTCAATATCGTCCTAGTCATAGAAGGAACTGTTGCCCAACTGGAAATAAAACCAACATTAGAGGATCAGATCAAAGAAGCCCAAAAGGGACACCCAAGTATTGAAGGGATTAAGAGGAAAATAAAATTTGGCAAAGCGACTGAATTTACCATAGACAGTCAGAGAATTTTATGGTTTGGGAGAAGATTGTGCGTGCCTAATAAGGAAGATTTAAAGCAACAAATTTTGGCAGAAGCCCATACCACTCCATATTCTATTCATCCAGGAGGGACAAAAATGTACAAGGATCTACAAGAAAATTATTGGTGGCACGGAATGAAAAGAGATATAGCCGTATATGTCGCACATTGTGATTCATGCCAGCGTGTAAAAGCAGAACACCAGAGGCCAGCAGGACTATTGCAGCCACTCAGAGTACCTGAATGGAAATGGGACGTAATAGGAATGGATTTTATCGTCGGATTGCCAAGGTCAGGACACGGAAATGAAGCTATGTGGGTTATAACAGATTACTTAACCAAGGTGGCACATTTCATTCCGGTAAAAACCACATACTCCACACAGAGGCTTGCCAGATTATACCTCTCCTGGATTGTTTGCCTTCACGGAGTACCCAAGACCATAGTCTCTGATAGAGGCACCCAATTTGTCTCTAGATTTTGGGAGCACCTACAGCAAGCCCTAGGGACTCAATTGGCGTTCAACACAGCATACCACCCGCAGACCGGAGGTCAAACTGAGCGGGTAAATCAAATATTAGAGGACATGCTGAGAGCATGTGTGCTCACTTATGGAATTAGCTGGGAAGACAGTTTACCATATGCGGAGTTCTCTTATAACAATAGTTATCAAGCCAGTTTGAAAATGTCACCTTTTGAAGCACTGTACGGACGAAGGTGCCGTACCCCACTCAATTGGTCTGAGACCAGAGACAGTCGAATTTTCGGTCCCGAAGTTCTTAAGGAGGCAGAAACAAAAGTGAAGCTTATTCAGGACACACTGAAAGCAGCTCAGAGCTGTCAAAAGAGTTACTATGATCAAAAGCACCGCCAAATCAGTTTTGAGCCCGATGAATATGTGTATCTCAGAGTATCTCCCACAAGAAGACTACAGAGATTTAAAGTCAAAGGAAAATTGGCACCGAGGTTTATTGGACCATTTAGAGTGATCGCAAGAAGAGGCAAGGTTGCTTATCAACTAGAGCTACTGGCAGAATTATCAGATGTTCATGATGTGTTTCACGTGTCACAACTAAGGAGATGTGTCAGTAACCCAGAAAAGCAAGTCCAGCATCAGGACCTGGATATCCAACTAGATCTTACCTAGAGCGAACGTCCTATAAAGATTTTGGAGGAGTCTGAACGGAGGACCCTGTTGACACACGAACACGTCACGTGTACCCTCGACGCTGGGGGTGATGCACCGCAGCTCACGTCGAAGGAGACCCGACCGACAGCGCGATACGCAGGACAGTCGGCGGGTGCTTTTGGAGACCCGAAACCCCACAGGCCCGGGAGGGACCCCGTCAGGGCGCGCAGCAGCAATGGGCTGCCCTAGGTCGATTTGCTCGCCCCTAGAGCCTCGGGATTCGCAGCTCTCAATCTCGAGGAACAGCGAAGAACGAGGAAGAAAAACGATGGAGAGATAAAACGTAGATAAAAAGTAGTCTATTGATTTGTTCGATTGTGTGTTGTTCAATCGGCCGTCACCCCCACATATATAAGAGGCGGCTGGACTTCCCGTATAAGCAAAGGATTCAATCTAGGCTTTCCTTACAAGAAAATTACATCAATTCACGTCCTAGAGTCTTAGTTCTGGTCCCACTCGGATCCATCCCGAATCTGGTCCAATCTTCTGTCTTCCTTGCGTGGGCCGTGGAATCTGCATATGACTTCCGATGGAGACGGTCCAAATATCAATTTTGTGCATTTCGACGAAACCGACAATCCGTATGTTGATCACTTTCCAAAATAAGGCCATCTTGAATACTCCATGGGGTCATCTTTAATTTTGGGTCGGACTCGTTCATGTAGCTGACTGGACCGCCTGACTCTTGTAGCGTCTCTGCAGGTCGTATACTACGTCGGATGATGATGACTCCAAAAGAAAAATTGACCATTTTGATGTTACGAACAACTTTCATGTTGAACACTTTTTCATCCGTGGCCATCTAGATAAGTATTTAAGCCTATCTTCAGCATCTGGTCGGATTGGCCTTGACAGTTTCTACTGTTCCCGGCAAGATTTCTCCGGCAAGGTTTCCATCCTGGCAGTTTTCTCACCCCGACAAGGTTACTGTTCCCGGCAAGATTTCCCCGGCAAGGTTTCCATCCCATCAAGGTTTCTCACCCCGGCAAGGTTACTGTTCCCGACAAGATTTCTCCGGCAAGGTTTCCATCCCGGCAGTTTTCTCACCCCGACAAAGGTTACTGTTCCCGGCAAGATTTCCCCGGCAAGGTTTCCATCCCGTCAAGTTTTCTCACCCCGTCAAGGTTACTGTTCCCGGCAAGATTTCTCCGGCAAGGTTTCCATCCCGGCAAGTTTTCTGGCTGCACCTTGCGGGTCTTTTTTGAGGCAGTAAACGGCCTCGGATGAAAATGTGCCCAAAATCAAAGTTGACCGTTTCAACGAGACGAACAACTTTTATGTTGAACGTTTTTTGATTCGAGGCCATCTTGAAGGGCTAATTACTCACGCATTGCATCAGACACCCATCAGACATGTGTCTGATGGGGCGCGCCATATTTTGCCTCTTGACAGGGCTGCATTCAGATAGCTCTAACTTTTACATACGAACTCGGATTGAGACGATTTTTATATGAAAATCAACCAATTCGACGAGACGAAGACAACTCATGTAGAGCATTCCTTCATCCGAGATTGTCTTGGAGGCGTAATCGACCAAAAAGCACTCAGAACACCTAAACATGACAATCTGAGTGTAGTTTTGGTCTTTGATATGATGCCGAATGATTATGATCCAAACATCAAAGTCATTCCACTCAGCCATGTGAAGTTTCTCATGTAGAATATCTTGTCATTTGAGGCCATCTCTATTGCATTCTGCATTGTGCCAAAATCAGGTGTCAACACATGCCCCCCTGTTTTTCGGCAAAGCTTGCATGCCGAAAAATAATTTGCACCATGCTTGTTCTAAGGACGATGTCAACACTCCATTGACCATCTATATTTCTCAGGGCGATAATTATGTATCGGCCGTGTTTATGCTAAGGGCGATAATCATGTATCGGCCATTGCCTAATCAGGCTTCTTGCCACACACTCGGGTGGTACTTCTTCAGATATCTGTCATTGAGAGCTCGAGGTAATAATACTCCTTGCATGGATTCCACCAAATATGAATTTCCAGGAACTATCCTTGCAATCCTAAAAGGACCTTCCCAGTTTGGAGACCACTTCCCGAATTTTCTATCTCTAGAACCAATCGGCAGAATCACTTTCCACACAAGATTGCCAACCTGAAAATTCTTCAACTTGACCTTTTTATTGTAAGCTCTTGCTACCCTCAGCTTGTCCCTCTCTATGGCCTTCAAAGTAGCCAAACGTCTATCGGCAACTTCATCAATGTTATCCATCATCAAATTATAAAAGTCTACTACCGATAAATCATTTTGTTTGGCTATTCTCAAAGCACTCAAATTCACTTCCACTGGTAAAACAGCCTCTTGACCGTATACTAGCTCATATGGAGTTACCTTGGTAGCACCATGCCTTGAGATTCTATGTGCCCATAAAGCTTCAGACAATAACTCATGCCATTTTCTTGGATTATCCTTAATCTTCTTTTTGATGAGCTTGATCAATATCTTATTGCTAGACTCAGCTTGTCCATTAGCTTGGGCATAATACGGGATGAATTGAGCAACTTTATGTTATATGATTCGGCAAATTCTCTAACTTGATGTGACATGAAAGACGAACCTTGATATGTAGTCAATGTCTGAGGAACACCGAATCTATGAATAATGTGCTCTGTCATGAATTGAATTACCTCCGTATGTGTCATGTTCTTGAGAGGTACTGCTTCAGACCACTTGGTGAAATAATCGGTTGCCACCAACACGAACCGATGCCCCTTCGAGGAAGATGGATGAATTTGCCCAATGAAATCTAAACCCCATCCTCTAAAAGGCCACGGCTTGATAATAGGATGTAACATAGCAGCAGGAGCCAATTGAATATCACCAAATTTTTGACAAGCTTCACACCCTTTATAGTACCTGAAGCAATCATTGATCATAGTCGGCCAATAAAATCCAGCACGTCGCAATAACCACTTCATCTTGGGAGCCGACTGATGAGTACCACAAATGCCTTCATGTACTTCTCCCATAGCAACTCTTGCTTGGTCCTCGTCCAAGCACTTCAAAAGAACATCTTCAACCGTTCGGCAATAAAGACCAACATCTCTTATTGTATATTTGAAAGACATACTCCGAATAGTCCTGTCCACCCTTTCACTCGGATCGCGCAAGTAATCCATAATGGGCTTCCTCCAGTCATGATTTTCACCTGCACTAGATTTTTTGTTAGTGGCCGAATCAGTGGGCTCTGGTTCGGCCTCTCCCATATTTGGAAGACAAGACATCGGCTTCTGAGAAATATGAAACATGCCATGATCAACATGATAGCCGGATGCTTGTTGTGCCAACTCATTTGCTCTCCAATTGTCATGTCTAGATATATGAGCAATGCTAAAATAATCCAAAGTAGAAATTATATCTAGACATTTATCAAGATAAACATTAAGTGATTCATCAAAACATTGAAAGACTTTGGATATTTGTTGCACTACTAATAACGAATCACCAAAAGCCTCAATATGTGTAGCACCTATGGCAAGCAACATCTCCAGGCCGAATAACAATGCCTCATATTCGGCTTGATTGTTTGTGCAAAAATATTCTAAGCGGCATGAGGCTTCAAAAACAGCACCATGAGGAGATATATAAACAATACCAACACATTGGCCACTGCTACAAACTGAACCATCAAAATATAATCTCCATGGTACTAATGAGACAAGGTTTATATCAACATCATGCTTGTCATTAATCCGATGCTCAACAATAAAATTAGCAACGATTTGGCCTTTCATGGATTTTAGAGATTCATAAGCCAAATCATATTCAATCAAAGCATAAGCCCACTTGCCAATTCTACCACTAAGAATTGGCCTATGCAACATGTATTTAATGACATCAGTTTGACAAGCTACTATGCATTCACTCGGCACCAAATAATGTCTCAATTTTGTGCAAGCATAATATAAGCATAGGCATAGTTTTTCAATAAATGTATACCTTGTCTTGGCGTCCAATAAACGCCTGCTCAAATATGTAATAGCATGCTCTTTTCCTTCGGTTTCTTGAGTCAAAACAGCACCAATAACACCTTCTTCTGCTGCAATGTAAAGCTTAAAGGGTTCCCTATGCTTGGGCGCTTTCATCACTGGAGGCGTGCACAAATAGTTCTTGATCATATCAAATGCTTCTTGCTGTTTTGCCCCCCAAGTGAAATCAACATCATTCTTTAACCGAAGGATAGGAGGAAATGCATCAACTTTCCCTGACAGATTAGCTATGAACCTTCTCAAATAATTGACCTTGCCAAGGAACTTTTGCATATCTCTCTTGCATGTTGGAGCCTCCACTTTCTGTATAGCCTCTATCTTTTTGGGATCAATCTCTATGCCATCTTCATGAATAATGAAACCCAAAAACTTCCCAACCGACACGCCAAATGCACACTTCAAAAGATTCATCTTCAGTCCATATTTTTTCATTCTTTCAAAAGCTAAGCGCAAATCAGCTAGATGAGATTCGAAAGCATCCGATTTGACAACAATATCATCAATATAAACCTCAAGTATAACACCAAGTAAATCATGAAAAATCAAATTCATAGCCCTTTGATACGTGGCACCGGCATTCTTTAATCCAAAGGTCATCATTGTCCACTCAAATAAACCAAGGAAACCAGGACATCGAAAAGCTGTTTTGGACATGTCCTCTTCGGCCATAAAAATCTGGTTATACCCCGCATTACCATCAAGAAAGCTAATGACCGTATGTCCAGAAGCATCATTAATAAGCATATCAGCTATTGGCATGGGATACTCATCTTTAGGTGTAGCTCTATTCAAATCTCTGAAATCAATGCACACCCTCAACTTGTCGGAGCCTTTCTTCTCTACTGGTACAATGTAAGAAATCCACTCGGCATACCTGCAAGGTCTAATAAAATTAGCTTTAAGCAAACGACCGATCTCTTCCTTGATCCGGTCATATGTTTTTGGGTTAAACTTTCTGGCCGATTGTTTGTACGGTCTAAAACTAGCCTTTATAGGTAACCGATGCTCCACTAGCTCTCGGTTTAAACCTGGCATCTCATGATATTCCCATGCAAAGCAACAAACATATTCTTTCAATAGCTCGATCAACTTAGCTTTATGATCGGCTCTTAAATTTTTGTTTACAAATGTCGGCCTAGGAATTGAACCATCTCCTATGTCTATCTCTTCTAATGGATCGGCCGACGTAAAACCTTGTCCTAATTTATCCATATCATCTAACTCCTCTATAGACTCATACATATCGTTCTCATTGGACCGATATTCAACAAGACGCTTTTGCAACCAATCTGAGTTAGAATCCATTTAAATACATCATACCTTGGAGCCGATTACCACCAACCGGCTTTAAAGAAACGGGCATGAAACCACTTTTTGTGGCGCTAAGAAAATCAAATTCTGATAAGTCGCGCCCCGTCAAGCAAGTAGCATTGGGATGTTGCAAATCCACTGATGCATCGGCCAAAGCAACACAAGCCGAATTATCCGCATGAATGACTTCTACTTCATCATCAACCCATTGAATTAAAAACTGGTGCATAGTAGATGGCACGCATTGGTTTGCATGAACCCAATCGCGGCCTAATATCACATTGTAGTTACCTTGCACCTCGGCGACAAAGAATGCAGTAGCCAAAGTTTTGGTTCCCACCGTAAGCTCCACATACATTACACCTTTGGCTTCAGTTTTCTCTTTGCCTTTAAATACATTAAGCACCATGTTGGTCTTTATTAACTCTTCATCACGCAGCCCCAATTTTTTGAAAACCGAATATGGCATAAGATTCACCACAGCACCACCGTCGACAAGCATTCTAGCCACCGGCGATCCATTAATATGACCTTTAAGGAACAATGGCTTCAAGTGCGTCACCGATTCTTTTGGCTTTTCGAATATAGCATTTTTAGGACCAAAATCTAGCTGAGCCACTTCCCCTTCTTCATCTATAGCACGAAATTCAGCGGGTAAGTAATACAAGATATTAATATCCATACCTTCATGAACCGGTGTAGACTCATAATCAAGCATTTCATCTCCTTCCGCAAGCATGTCCACTGACTCCGAAATATCTCCAAGGGAAGAGGAAGCAGCAGGCAAAGTGGACGATGTAATAGTAGCTGCATCGTCCTCCGTTGGTGGTGTAGGTGTTGCTATGATCAATGCAGAAGCTGCTATGTTTTCCTTTTGCTCTGGCCTCCACACTTGTTTTGGGGGTACCATGGGCCGAATGTCTTTGAACAATTTATCTCTTTGCTTCTCGGCCTCCTGTTCTGCCATCCCTTGACTCCTCATGCGCTGCAGTCTCCTTTTTTGTGCCTTGGTCAGACCGGAAGGACACCACTTAGGCTGAGTATATTTTGGATCCCTCGACTTGGCCTTGCTTGTGCTAGCTTCATGATCATTAGCCATGGGACCCTGCTGGACAACAGCCACATCTTTACTGGAACCAGCCAATTTTTCAACAATAATCGACTCTTTGATTGTCAATTCTTTAGTGCCTATCATAATAATTTCAGCACTAGTATTCTCCTCCTTTTGCTTGCTAGGCTCTGAAATTTCTGCACTTGGTGATTTAGCACGCCACACTTGCTTGCCAACCCTTTTTTGATTATCTTGCATTGGCCGATTGACACCATTGTTCAAACGGCCTTGTGTGGGATAAGAAAGTCTCTCATGAACGGGCCTCCTTGGTTCTGCCCAACCCGGATGAAAAGCATAAGGGGCCATTGGGGGCTGCCACCATCCTCCATTGAAGTCTCCCATGTAGTATGGCGCATAGGGGGGTGGCGGCATCCATGGTCCCTGTGCCAACGACCCATATGGCCTTGTATGATGCTGAAATTCTTCCCGAGGAGGTGACCTTGAGCACTTCAAATTTGATGACCGGTTAGAGCTAGAACCGGCCGCTTGACTGGCATATTTGGATAACAACATATCAAAAGTTGGCTTGATCTTCTTGCGCTGCACTTTAGCTTCATTCGTCTTCCACTTGCCAACCTCTGGACTCTTGGGCTTAACAAATTTAACACGAGTATTTTCTTGCACTTGCGGTTGCCCCCCGAGTGCAGGATTCTTGATGGTGATCTTGATTATTTCCTTGCCACCGGGTTGCTTGTCAAGCACGACTTGTCTCCCCAAGACCTTGTCGCTCTCCTTATCTTTCCTGGGCTGACCAACAATGACATTAGCTTTATTAGCAGATTCGGCTACCTCCGGCCGAATGAGCAGCTTCTTCCCTTCCAAATCCATGGTATTCATTGGAAAGGGCTGTTTATCAACTTGCATCTCAGAAAAGTTCAATTGTCCATCATTAATGGCCGATTGTATCTGTTGTCGAAAAACATTGCAATCGTTAGTAGCATGAGAAAAAGAATTATGATACTTGCAATAAGCGCGCCGTTTCAGCTCTTCAAACGGCGGTAAAGTATGAGATATTCTAATAATTTTGGCTTGCAGCAAAGCATCAAATATTTTATCACACTTGGCAATGTTAAAAGTAAACTTCATCTCTTCATCACGATTCTTATGAATCGGTTTCAGATCATTGCAAGTGAAGGATTTGGCCTTAGATGGCCAAACAAATTCAGTAGCATAAATATCACCCTCATCGTCCGAGTGATCACTATCATATTCAACCATCTTCATCTTAGGACGATCAGCTTTATATCTATGCACTTCTTTGAGCTCTTTGCTTCGGCTTTCTTGAGCCAAAGCCCTTTGTAAGACTTGGTTGACATTTAAAAACTCATATCCCTCTAGCTTTTCTCTAATGGGAATTTTCAAACCACTAAGCACAAGATCAGCCAAATCTCTCTCGGTTATCACCAAACTATAGCACCGGTTTTTTGTATCTCTAAATCTTTTGACGTAATCGGAGACCGATTCATCATGCTTTTGTCTAACTGATGTAAGATGTGATAACTTAAGCTCGTTATCGCCGCTATAAAAGTGATCATGAAACTTCTGCTCTAGCTGCGACCAAACTCGAATGGAACCATGTGGTAAAGAAGAAAACCATGAAAATGCGGTACCAGTTAATGATAAAGGAAATAAACGCACTTTCAATTCATTTAGTGAGCCTGCTTCACCTAATTGTGCCAAGTATTGACTAACATGCTCCCATGTGGTTTTTGTACCCTCTCCATTAAACTTAACAAAATCTGGAATTTTATATCCCGGAGGGCATTGAATGGCATCAAAGTATTCTGGATATGGCTTTTGGTAAATACGGTTCCTTGGCAACTCAACTCCAAAATTCTCTCGGAGCATCTTAGCCATCTCCTCTCTAAGATTAGCTAGAGCATCGTTTGTAGTAGACGATGAAGCTTGTTGAAGTGGCATAGGAGCAGTATGACTACTAGCTGTAGGTAGGAATTGTGGCATGTACGCCGAACCATAGTTCGGTAGTGGCCGAGTGGTTGTACCTGTAGGTAGGGTTTGGTTTGGCGTTGCCACCGAACCTGGCATGTTCATGATAGGATTAATGGGTGCAGCCACAATCTGATTGGTTTGGGTAGGATAATAAGTCATCGGCACGGGAGGCGCCGATGAAATAGGTAAAGCCAGATTAGGGTTTTGCACACTAGCAGCTATACCACCATTACCACTAGATGATTGAGATATATTCTTCTGAGCATTAGTATTTTGTAGGAAAGTTTGATAAACCAGATTGTTACCATCAGCAATATGACTCTCAATCTCAGCCCATTGCTCAGGAGAAAAGGCAGTACTTACAGAGGATTTAACCTGCTCGGCTTGAAGAGGAGGGAACTTGATTTCTTCAATCGGAGTGATGCTGCCTTGGCGATCCTTCTTGAACTTTGCAAGGAATTCCTGCAAGTCCTTCTCCTCGCGTGCCTTCTTGTACTCCTCATAGACTTGGCAATGATCGGCCGATATCTCATCAAGACTGGGCTTAATGATGTTATCGGCGTCTACCTCAGATGGCTTGGGAAGATTGGACATGGTGGATGATGATGATTGATCTTCGTCCTCAACGGAGTCGCCAAAAAGTGTGTTGACACACGAACACGTCACGTGTACCCTCGACGCTGGGGGTGATGCACCGCAGCTCACGTCGAAGGAGACCCGACCGACAGCGCGATACGCAGGACAGTCGGCGGGCGCTTTTGGGGACCCGAAACCCCACACGCCCGGGAGGGACCCCGTCAGGGCGCGCGGCAGCAATGGGCTGCCCTAGGTCGATTTGCTCGCCCCTAGAGCCTCGGGATTTGCAGCTCTCAAACTCGAGGAACAGCGAAGAACGAGGAAGAAAAACGATGGAGAGATAAAACGTAGATAAAAAGTAGTCTATTGATTTGTTTGATTGTGTGTTGTTCAATCGGCCGTCACCCCCAACATATATAAGAGGTGGCTGGACTTCCCGTACAAGCAAAGGATTCAATCTAGGCTTTCCTTACAAGAAAATTACATCAATTCATGTCCTAGAGTCCTAGTTCTGGTCCCACTCGGATCCATCCCGAATCTGGTCCAATCTTCTGTCTTCCTTGCGTGGGCCATGGAATCTGCATATGACTTCCGATGGAGACGGTCCAAATATCAATTTTGTTAGTTTCGACGAGGCCGACAATCCGTATGTTGATCACTTTCCCAAATAAGGCAATCTTGAATACTCCACGGGGTCATCTTTAATTTTGGGTCGGACTCGTTCATGTAGCTGACCGGACCGCCTGACCCTTGTAGCGTCTCTGCAGGTCGTATACTACGTCGGATGATGATGACTCCAATAGCAAAATTGACCATTTCGACGTTACGAACAACTTTCATGTTGAACACTTTTTCATCCGAGGCCATCTAGATAAGTATTTAAGCCCATCTTCAGCATCTGGTCGGATTGGCCTTGACAGTTTCTACTGTTCCCGGCAAGATTTCTCCGGCAAGGTTTCCATCCTGGCAGTTTTCTCACCCCGACAAGGTTACTGTTCCCGGCAAGATTTCCCCGGCAAGGTTTCCATCCCGTCAAGTTTTCTCACCCCGGCAAGGTTACTGTTCCCGGCAAGATTTCTCCGGCAAGGTTTCCATCCCGGCAAGTTTTCTGGCTGCACCTTGCGGGTCTTTTTTGAGGCAGTAAACTACCTCGCATGAAAATGTGCCCAAAAGCAAAGTTGACCGTTTCGACGAGACGAACAACTTTTATGTTGAACGTTTTTCGATTCGAGGCCATCTTGAAGGGCTAATTACTAACGCATTGCATCAGACACCCATCAGACATGTGTCTGATGGGGCGCGCCATATTTTGCCTCTTGACAGGGCTGCATTCAGATAGCTCTAACTTTTACATACGAACTCGGATTGAGACGATATTTATATGAAAATCAACCGATTCGACGAGACGAAGACAACTCATGTAGAGAATTCCTTCATCCGAGATTTTCTTGGATGCGTAATCGACCAAAAAGCACTCAGAACACCTAAACATGACAATCCGAGTGTAGTTTTGGTCTTTGATATGATGCCGAATGATTATGGTCCAAACATCAAAGTTGTTCCACTCAGCCATGTGAAGTTTCTCATGTAGAATATCTTGTCATTTGAGGCCATCTCTATTGCATTCTGCATTGTGCCAAAATCAGGTGTCAACAGACCCGACAGAATGTAATAAAATTTTACAAGGTTCAGTGGAGTAATCACACCGAGGAAGAAGCAACATGGGAAAGAGAGGATCACCTGAGGACTGAATATCCATACCTGTTTGAGGGACAGCTGAAATCTCGGGGACGAGATTTTTCTTAAGGGGGGTAGGTGTTGTAACACCCAAAAAATATTTTCTGAATTTTTGAAATCTTTCCTTTAAAAATTAATGCTTTGAAAATCATTTTTGATCATATTACTTTTCTACCATTTGAAAACCCTTTCAAATTTTAATCGGGTTTCAAATTTTCTTTAATGATTCTGTTTTGAAAGATTTAAAATTATTTGGATAATTAATTTGGAGGTTTTCAAACAATTTTCATTTAGAAAAGATTTTGTGAATAATTAAATTTCAAAGGAAAGGCCTTTTCACTTCCTTCTATCCCTTCTATAATTTTCCAAATAATTTATCTTCCACTCCAAATTTATCCCACAAGTCAAGCACATCACATAGGATAGTATCCAACTCCTTTCCACCTCACAAAAATATTCTTTCAATATTTTATAAATTCCAAAGTTGGAATTTATATTATTCATTATCCCTTTGGTTTACAAAGGAACCACAATTTCTACAAGGGTTCTACCTCCACCAAAATTATCTCAGCAAATATATGGTACCCACAACCCATTTCTCCAAAACCATGGGGTGCCACAGTTCAAAAATTTCAAATTCACTTCTGTTCAAATTTGGACTAGAAACCATTTTCTTGCTCAAAACCAAACCTAAACTTCTCCAAAAATTCTGAAACTTGGTCAGGCCCTCTCATATGCATCAACACATCACCACAAAAATTGCCACCAATTCTAAAAATCCCTAGCACTCTCTGCCATAGGATCATATGAGTGTCTATGCACTATTCATAGCTGAAAAGAATTCAGTTAACTGAATTTGTTTTTCGGTGGCAGAGATGATCGGTGCCGTGCACCCCACCCCTTCCTTCTCCTTCACGGCGACGCCAAAAATCATCAATGCATCGCCCCTCCTTGGCCCACTACGCATTCTCTCCTCGCCGGTGAGCTGGCGGCTGGCCGGTGCAACCCCCTACACCGTGCTCATCCGCGGCGGACCGAGCGGAGTCGCCTCGGCCACCGACCTCCATTACTGTGCCGCAGCTTCCCCGCCTACCTCCTGGCCATGCGTAGCACCTCTCCGCGTCCTCGCACGCCAACCCCTCCTTGGCCCGCTGGCAGTCGCCGAAACCAGGACAACGCTGCCGCACCGTACGGGAGCTCCGCTCCGGGATAAGCTCGAAGAGCTCGAGCCCGTCCACGCCGAGCCTTCCGGAGTTCTTCACCGCCCTCATTACTTCCTCGCCGCCCTTGACCACCGCCCCTAACCACCTCCGGCGGCCGGAGTAACTCCGGCGTCGCCCGCAAGCTTCTGACCACCTCGGGATCGCCTATACAAAGGCCCCCGAGCTCCACTCGTTCCACCCATCGCCTCCGCCACCTCCTAATCGCCCCCTCGCCACCTTCCCTGACCTCGAGGAGGTCTCCTCCCTCCTCTCCGATCACCGCTCCGCCGCCTCTGTCTCCGATCGGTTCGACGCTGTTCCGCCACCTCAACCACTCAAATCTTGCCAGAAGCCACCTCTTGCATCAACTCATTGATCCCGCACCTCAATACCAGCATCCGAGCTCTCTCCGGCGAGTCCCAACTCCACCCGAACCACCGTCCGCCGTCGCAGACCTCGCCGCCGTTCTACTACTCGCCGGCGACCACCATCGCCACCCACCGATGCGGACGGACTCCCTGAGCATGTCCCGACCATCGCCACCCTCCAAGACCCCGGCGATCGACGCCGGTGATCACCGTCTCCCCTCTGTATACGCGCGCGCAGAGCGTTTGAATTTAAACCTCATGGGTGGGGCCCACCCGTCAGTGTTTTATTCTTTTCTGTTTAAAACAGAAAGCGTATTCTTATGTTTACGCCTTCTGCGCTGAGAAGCGTACTTCCGCCGAAGCGTTTTCTGTTTAAACTATGCAGGGACTGCTGTTTTACAGAAAAGCCCCTGGTTTTTGAAACTTTAATGACTTTTCAACCACAACCCTGTTTGAGTTGAACTTTTTTTTGAAATTCTTATTCTTCTCTCTAGTTTTTTTAGTATTTATTTAAAAATGTTTTGAGACAACTTTTTATACTGTTGCCAAAAAATTTAATTTGAGTTGAATTTGAATTTTTCAGAAAAAGAAGAGGGAAACTTTGCCGAGAATTTCGAAGGGTTTTCACCTGACTACTTTGGACAAGGCAAGCATTATTGAACTTGGGATATGGTGATTGCATTTTGCATGTTTGCATTAGTTGGAATTGCACCACATATATCACAAGTGCATGCATGTTTGGTCATATCACTTCTTATGCTTGTCTTGCACTTCACTCAAACAAGAAACTTACTGACTTGGTATAGCTATGAGTTATTCAGGAGAGTGTCTCCTGCCTTGGACGTGCCGGTGGGCACGGGCCATTATTTTTTTGACACGGTGGTGTCACATGATGTATGTGGAATATACCGGTGAAGATAATTAACACCTCCTGAGTTGGCCTAGATCAAGTCTTGTTCCGTTACACCTAGCTGGATTTCGTGCTGCCATGAGTCCTTCCGCAAGGAAGGTACGGCTGAGTAAGTTGTTAACCCCTGTCCAGGTACACACCGTACAGAGGGCCACGATGAGGGTTTCCAGGGCCTTGGACTAAATCCTGTCATTGGGTCAGGGGGCATGGGTGTTTCCGGTTGTAAATGAGAGGGGGGCACCCCTTGGAATCCACGCGTATTAATAGTGATCCCATGCAGGACGTTGGTCTCTCCGTCTCAGAGTTTTTCTTGAACGATGATTTGGGTGATTCCTGGCATCCGGAAAGTTAATCTGGTGTGTGTTGGTCAGGTGTGTTTTCAACCCAAAGACCGTAATGGGAATTAGTCAGTGTCACGGTACTGACTAAAGAAATCCTTTACTTGTGGGTAAAGAGGACACCCTCTGCAGAGTTTAAACCTATTCAAATAGCCATTGTCCACGGTCAAGGGCGTTAGCTGGGTGGGTCAAGTGTCGGTCCCGGTGTCGGTCTCCGGAGGAAATAATTTTAATATGCCTGAAATATTTTGCAGGATGATTATTGACACCCTGATACTACCATGAATATTTTATGCATGTTAAATATTATTATGGTTATGCATATTATTGAGGACTAACCCGTTTCTCTTATTTTGAATTTCCTAAGTGTCTCAGGGGCTGGCTAGACTACCCCGGGCACTCAGCTTTATTTTCAAGACCTCTCGTGGCATCTCTCGAGTTAACAGGCGGTTTATCCCGCCACTACTCTTGTGGACACCCGATTGGCATTTCTCTTCAAGTCCGACCGTGGCATCACTTGACACCCGACTGGCATTTCTCTTCAAGTCCGACCGTGGCGTCACTTGATACCCGACCGGCATTTCTCTTCAAGACCTCTTCGTGACGTCCCTCGAGTTTATAGGCGGTCCCGCCACTACTCTTGTGGACACCCGATTGGCATTTCTTTTATTTTTCTGAATGACACTTGGGCTGGCTAGACTACCCGTGGCATTCATTTGCTTTAAGTTTGATCATGACTAACATGCTATGCTCACGTTCATATCATTTTATTGTCATGATTTAAATTCCAGTCAACATGAGCATATGCATTCATTATATCTTTTGTTCATAATGTTTGCGAGTACATTCCAACGTACTCACTGGCTTGTCCCTGGCTATTTACTTGGCCAGACTTGGAGGAGGACGAGCTTGTGGAGGAGGATTGCGCTAGCGAGCCCGACGCTTAGAGGAGTCCCAGTCAGTCAACCTGTGAGATAGGAGTCTACCACATGTATCATCCGCTGAGCTTCCACTACACAAATAAATAGTCAAGCCTCACTCTGACGCTTGGCTCTATGTTATTATACTAGTATTGTATCACCACCGCACCACTGTCATATTCCGCCACTACCATATATTGGTGAGTTTGTAATAAACTGTGTTGAGCCCTCAGACTCAACCCTGTGTAATATTATCTTGTACTGGTTATCTGTATCAAGGAAGTCCACCAGTTGTGTTGATCTTGGGGCTGGTGTGACTTAGGGCTATTCTGGGATTTATTCTCAGAAATGGGCCCGACAGGCAGGATGCCGGAAAAGGCCCCAAGATGGGATCTCACGGGAACACAAGTTTGCGGCGGCGGAAAAGTGTTTTCATTGATGCTTCTGGTGGTTTGGGAATATATGTGAATATATAGGAGGAAGATCTAGGTCAGGGGGTCACCGAGGGGCCCATAAGGCAGGGGGGCGCACCCTACCCCCCGGGCGCGCCCGCCCCCCTTGTGGCCGCCTCGTGGCTCTTCTGACTTGCACTCCAAGTCTCCTGGGTGTCTTCTGGTCCAAGGAAAATCATCGCGAAGGTTTTATTCCGTTTGGACTCCATTTGGTATTCCTTTCCTGCGAAGCTCAAAAACAAGGAAAAAACAGAAACTGGCACTGGGCTCTAGGTTAATAAGTTAGTCCCAAAAATATTATAAAATAGCATATTAATGCATATAAAACATCCAAAACAGATAATATAATAGCATGGAACAATCAAAAATTATAGATACGTTGGAGACGTATCAGGTCATCCGAGAGGTACACCATTCGGAGTGGCTCGCCAATCCGATCGTCATCTCCAAGAAGGGCGGTAGGAACAAGCGTACCCCAGAGTTCGAACCTCTTGGGTCCCCAGAGCCCCGATTCTTGGGTCCCCGAAGTCCCGATTCCGACATTTGGAGCCCGGTCGTCGTCCCTAAGAAGGGAGACAAGGAGCACATGTGTGTCGACTTCACGAGTCTCAACAAGGCCTGCCCCCAGGACCCCTTTCCACTGCCGCACATTGACCAGATTGTGGACTCCACCACTGAATGTGACCTGTTGTGCTTTCTAGACGCCTTCTCAGGCTACCACCAGATCAAGATGGCGACGGAAGATGTGGAGAGGACGGCCTTTAGCTCCCCTTGCAGTGTGTTCTGCTACACCTGCATGCCTTTTGGCTTGAGGAGTGCCGGCGCCACCTTCCTGCGGCTAATGCGCATCATGTTGGGGCCCCATCTAGGAAGGAACATGGAGGCCTACATCGACGACATCGTGGTCAGGACGCGCGAGGCCAAGGCACTCATCAAAGATCTAGAGGAGACATTCGCCAACTTGCGCAAGGTCAACCTAAAGCTCAACCCCGACAAGTGCGTCTTTGGAGTCCCCTCGGGCAAACTCCCGAGGAATCGAAACCAACCCAGACAAGATCAGGGCCATCGAGAGGATGCGGCCTCTTCGGACCCTCAAGGAAATGCAGCGATTGGTGGGGTGCTTGGCCTCCTTGGGGCGTTTCATCTCCAAGTTCGGTGAGCAGGCCTTGCCATTCTTCAAGCTCATGAAAAGGTTCGGCCCCTTCGAATGGACTCCTGAGGCAGACGCGGCCTTTGAAGACCTCAAGAGGTACCTCACGAGCCTGCCCATCATGGTCACGTCACGTCCTCGCAGGCGCCTGCTACTGTACCTGGCGGCCACTCCCCAGACAGCCAGCGTGGCCCTCGTGGTGGGGCGAGAGGAGCAAGTCTGCGCCAGGAAAAAACCCGCCGCCCCCGAGAAGACATCGCCTGAGCCCGCTCGGGCCCTGCTGGTGCCTGCTGAGGGCCCGCCTCAGCGGACCTCCGATCCCCCTCAGGGGGCACTCGCCCTTTCTCAGGAGGCCTCTGGTGCCCCACTCCTAGAGGCCCCTGCAGCGCCGCCCCTCGAGCCTTCCGATGAGTGCGACATTGACACCACGGTCACGCACCTCGTCGAGCATCCGATGTACTACATCAGCACGTTGCTGAGGGATGTGCACGAGCGCTACCCCATGTAGCAGAAGCTCCTCCTCGCGCTTCTCATTGTCTCCAGGAAGTTGTGCCACTACTTCCAGGGCCACCCCATTAAGGTTGTTTCTGCCTACCCCTTGGAGTAAATCCTACACAGCCCCAACGCTGCTGGCAGAGTCGCCGAGTGGAACATCGAGCTGCAGGCCTTTAAGCTGGAGTTCTACACCACCAGGCTCATCAAGGGCGCGGGTCTTGCCGACTTTGTGGTAGAATGGATGGACCTGTACGAGGAAGAGCCTCGCAAAAACCAGTCCCTCTTCCCTGGGGATGAGGCGCCTAGTGGCTGGGTCCTGTATTTCGATGGCGCTTTCTCCAGGCGAGGCGCGGGGGCTGGCGTTACTTCATCGGCTAGAGATAAGCTTGACTACACGGTCCAACTATGTTTCAGGCATGATGAGAAGGTCTCCAACAACATTGCGGAGTATGATGGCCTCATCGCCGGCCTCAAGGCCACCTTCGCTCTTGGCATCAAGCGCCTCGTCATTAAGGGTGACTCTCAGCTCCTGGTCAACTTCTCCAACAAAAAGTAAAAACCCAAGGACGAGCACATGGCAGCCTACCTGGAGGAGGTACGTAAACTTGAGAAGCGCTTCCTTGGCTTGGAGCTACAGCATATCCAGCGTGGCGTCAACAAGGAGGCAGATGACATCGCCAAGCAAGCGTCTCATCGCGAGCCCTAGAGTCCCGGCATCTTCGAAGAAAGGCTCTTCAGGCCGTCAGCCGTGCCGCCTGCCATTGACACGACGCCGCCTGGCGAAGAGCTCCCACTCGTGCGGACCACGGGTGCGCCAGACTGCAGTCCAGCCTCGGGAGACCATCTGTTGCTGGCGCTAGAGCCTCAAGAAGGCAGTTGGTCACGGAATTCAAGGCTTCCCTACTTCACGGCACTCTTCCCGCGGAGGATTCAGAAGCGGAATGCGTCATCCGGCAAGCCACTGCTTACTGCTTGTGAGATGGTGAGTTATACTGCAGGCGCCCCAATGGCGTCTCGTTGCGGTGCATCTCAGAAGAGCAAGGGCGCGAGCTGCTCGCCGATATCCATGGAGGGGATTGCGGACACCACTCCTCATCGTGCACCCTCGCCGGTAAGGTGTTCCGCAGCAGCTTCTATTGGCCCATCGTGCTCCGCGACGCTACCGAGCTGGTGCAATCCTGCGAAGCCTGTCAATTCCACGCCAAGCAGATTCACGAGCCGGCGCGGGGGCTCCAGACAATTCCACTTTCGTGGACTTTTGTGGTCTGAGGGCTGGACATACTAGGGCCCTTCCCTCACGCGACTGGCGGCTACTGCTACCTCTATGTCACCGTTGACAAGTTCACCAAGTGGGCAGAGGTTGAACCCGTGCGCACCATCCCAGCGGCCTCAACCGTCAAGTTCATCAAGGGCCTCGTGAGCCGATTCGGCGTCCCCAACTACATTGTCACCGACAATGGCTCCCAGTTCACGAGTGGCCTATTCAAATCCTACTGAGCCAACCTTGGTACGCAGATTTGCTACACCTCCATGGCACACCCGTGGAGCAATGGCCAGGCCAAGCGTGCAAACGCTGAGGTCCTCAAGGGCCTCAAGACAAGGAGCTTCAAGAAGAAGCTCGAAGCCTGCGGCAAGGGCTGGTTGTACGAGCTGCAATCGGTGTTGTGGTCCATCCGCACAACGGCAACTAAGCCCACCTGTGAGACCCCTTTCTTCCTCGTCTATGGGGCTGAGGCGGTCCTTTCATCAGAGCTTAAGCTAGGCTCCCCGCGAGTCCTAGCATTTGATGAAGCGTGCTAGGGCGGTCTGCGGGAGGCTGACCTGCTACTCCTTAAGGAGGCCCGCCGTTGGACCGCCCTTAGCGCCGTGAGGTACCAGCAGGCTTTGCGCCACTACCACAGCCGCAACATCCGCCCCCACACCATCAAAGTCGGGGACCTCATTCTACGTCGAGTCCTCTCCAGAGAGGGGATCCACAAACTCTCACCCATGTAGGAAGGCCCCTTCAGGGTCGCTCACGTCTCTAGGCCAGGGGCCGCCTGTTTGGAGACGGAGGACGGAGTTCCTATGCCTAATGCCTGGAACATCCAGCACCTCCGCAAGTTGTACCCGTGACCCTCACACGTACGAACGGAAGGAGGGCTGTACACGCCCCAGAGACTCTCAACAGAGCTTCTGCCCACACCCAAGTGGAAGCCCCATGCTCCATGCAGGCGGAACGATCGAACTGCGATCATGCCCATGCCCAAGTGGAAGCCCCATGCTCCGCGCTGGTGGAACAATCGAACCGCGATCATGCCCACGCCCAAGTGGAAGCCCCATGCTCTGTGTTGGCCGAACGGTCGAACCGCGATCATGCCGACGCCCAAGTGGAAGCCCCATGCTCCGCGCTGGCGAAACGGTCGACCAGCGATCATACCCACACCCTGGTGGACGCCTCATGCTCCACGCTAGTGGAACAGCAACCTAAAGCTGCCCCTCGGGCTGCACCAACCTTAAGTCGCCTTTTTCTTTGCTATGTAATGGATTCGGCCTTCTTGCTTCAATGAAGTTCTCGATTTTTGCTATGTTTTTTGCCTTATGAGTCACTCATGCTCGCGACCTCTCTCCTCAGCCTTTCACGAGCAGGGACTGGGCACGGTGCATGTGCTTGGGTCAGTCCCAGCAGCGCTAAAAACCCCCAAGTAACCGGGCTCTGGCTCGCGGGCCTGCCCTCGTGCACGCCACCCCACCAAGGTTTTTGGTGTCTTCTTCCCTCGCGAAACGCTCATGAGCAGGTCGGCAGGCGTGCCCCATCCTGTGATGGTATAGCCCTCCATGCATAGTGGCTTCAGGGGCTAACCCGGGGCATCCATCTCAGTGGGGGCGTCGCAAGCTCGCGCTCTGCAAAGATAAGTCTAAGTATCCCGCGAGCATTGCGCCTCAGGAGCCCACGCGGGCCCCCGACCCCCGTGCTTCCTGGCCGTGTTTAGGCATCATGACCAGACATACCGGCGGTGGCAGAAGTTCGCTTGGGGGCTGGGCCTTAACGGTGTGGAGCGTGAGGCAAACGAAAGGGACAACAACCCCGAAAACAGCCCCAGAGCGCATTCATAGCACCATTAAATGCTTAAGCAAAAGTCATGGTCTTCATGCCCCCAGAGGGCCACGTTCGGCTACAAGCAAGTATACAAGGGGAGAACCTAGGGAGGCACATCGTCTTCGCTGACACCGTCATCAACTCCGTCTCCTTTAGCTCCGCCCTGGCCTTCACTGCCTTCACTGCTATCATGTGTAAATTCTGCATTCAAGGCCTCCACGTGGTCCTCCACTGCCATTTCGAGGGCATCGCGGAGACCCTCGGGAACTAGGGCTATCACAGCCTCGAAGTTGAAAGAAGGATCAACGTGGAGGAGGTGGTTGAATACGCGCGTTGCCGCCTGGGTAAGGAGGTCGCGGCATTCCTCCTCGACGATTCCACCCACCTTTTTGGTGCCGTCCTTGGTGAAAAGGCGAGATAGCTGGCGTCGTCGGTCTCGAGGGGATTGGAGGCATCCTCCTTGCAAATAGAACCCAAGGCACGGCGAGCACGCAGCTCAAGAGCCTGAAACATCTTGGAGCGCTCGTGCTGCCGCCCTCGACCCCGGTCCGCCTCATCCTTTGCCTGTTCCACAACGTACATGAAGCTTCCAACTTGCTCCTGGAGTAAGGCCAGATCAGCCTCGGCGCTGGCTTTGGCTTCCAGCGCGGCCGCTCGTCGTTGTTCTGCTTCAGCCAGCAGCTCCTTGAGGCAATCTATCTCGTGCTTCAGTTCCTTGTGCCGCGCCTTGAAGCGGTCTTCCTGCAGTGTCAGCTTTTCACTACGTTCCTTGGAGAGTGCCCGGCGGTCCTCCGCGACCCTATTGTCGGCATCCACCCAGATCTTCTTCTCCTTGGCTGCCAGGGAGTCGTTGGCCTTGTCCATACGCCGGGCGTAAGAGCTCTGGGCGGCGGTGACCTCGTGGTCCAGAGTCTCTAGTCGCTCACGCTCCAGGTCTTGCTCAGACGTCATCCGCATGAGCTCCCGCTCGAGGACCTCGAAGTCCAACTCACGAGCCGCTAGCTCATCTTCTCGTGCAGCGATGGCATCCTTCCGTGCCTGGAGTTGCAGCTCCAGCGCAGCGTTTAGGGCCTGAAGCTCCTGCCAGCAGGCCTTCGCTGCTTCACGCTACCGATCAGCGGCTTCAGCCTCCTGAAGGGAGCGCTCACTGGCCTCCTTCGTATTAGCGGTGGACCTCTCGCTCATCGCACACGCAGCTTTGTTCTGGTGACAACCCAGCTTGATAGTAACCTCGAGCTTATGCCACCCGTGGGCCAGCCGCAGGCGTTCCTCAGCAAGGCGCGCCTCAATGCCCTGAAGCTCCTCCCCAAGCTGGCCCAGTGCCCTCGTGGCATTTTGCAAGAGGCCACGCTTAACCATAATGCGGCTGTTCACGTGCGCCAGGGCCCAATCCGGTTCCAAACCTCCGCCACCTTCTGCCATCAAGCCCCGCGAGTCTCGAGCCTCGTCGCAGGGGGCAAAGAGCTGACCAGAACTTCCTCTATCCCACCTTGATGAGACGGCTGCTCATGCATGCTCGGCGCCCAGCAGGGGGTGGACCCTTGCCCCGACGGGCCCCACGGACTCCCCGAGTCGCCCCCGGCAACAGTGAGGTGTGGGGCAGCGGTCGGCGCCTCCGGCTCTCCCGTAGCAGCGTCCGCCCCGGCAGGAGGTGCCTCGGGGACCAAAGAACAGCGTTCCACGGGGATGTCCGGAGGAGCTGTCAGCCCTATCCCTCGCATGGGCCCGGCTTCGGGGGCTCGGTGGTGCACGTCCTCCCCAAGCCCCATGGTCTCGGCGAGTGGCGAGGGAGCACTCACTGGGCCCGGGCGCTCTTTCATCTTTTTGCTTGAAGAAGACCTGCATGGAGGAAACGCTCAGACACCCTAGGCACACTGGAAGCAAGAAGGGCGAGGGCAGGGTACTTACTCGTCCTTCGCGACCCACTTCCTTTTCTTCAGCGCCCCTGGCAGCGTGCCAGCGTTGCTTGTTGATCGAGGCTTCCTCTCGCGGCCGGTTCTGGGAGGGGGTATCGCGGCCTCGGCGTCAGCACCTATCTCCCTCATGAGGGGGCCCTAGGGGTCGCCCCTGGCGCTACCCTCGAGGGCGTGCGGCCCGAAAACCATTGCCCTGGGGCTCCTCACGCCCCTCGATGCATCGGGCGTGGTGGCCGCGGCTTCAGGCGGGGCCGTGCTGTCAGCACCCACGGGCTCGGGGATGAGTTGGTGGCCGGTCTGTCGGAGTGGGCCGCCACTGCCTCCCGCTGCTTCTGCCGGGGACTGGCCGCCCTCGTGGTTCTTTGGTTCGAGGACTTCCAGGAAAGGATTGTCCCAGGGCCCCTCCTCGCCCTCCGAAAGCAGCCCCCATTGGTCAAAGCGTGGCATTGCATCGGCAAACGCCACCTTGTTCCGATAGTTATACAGGGGGAGCCCCTTCTCGGGAGGCTCACCTGCCTCCTCATCGGTCAGGATGCGGAGCACTCCGCTTAGCACTTCAGGCGGCAGGCAACCCGCGTGGAGCCGCATTGTATCTTTCAGGCCAGTGAAAGCCCACATCGGGCGGGAGTGGCGCTGAAGGGTGTCAATTCACCGGCGGAGGAACTCCCTTATGACTGTGACCATTGTTACCCCTGCTGCCCTTAGATCGGCTAGTCTCTTTCACACCTGTGACAACTTTGGGTCATCAAGCTTTTTGTGCCCCCATACAGAGCTCTGCACAGCCGGGGATGTCGGGGTTAGTAGCAGAGGGCTAAACTAGGCCGTGTCCATGTACAAAAATTGCCGCCTGAAGCCCTCCGCTTCGCGGTTATCTTCATGTTGATGCCCTCACCCGCCGTCGTGTCCACGATGTAGAGCAATCTGCACCCGGAGCGCTCATTCGCTGCGGTTAGCCGGAGGGAGAAGAAATGACGGAGCAGCGCAACCGAGGGAGGTACGCCCACGAAGGCCTCGCACAAAAAGGCAAAGGCCAAGAGGAGAAGGACGGATTTCGGCTCAAAGTGTAGCGCATGAACCTGATAGTGCGAGAGCACGGCGTTGAAGAAATCCGAGAACGGTGGCAGTAAGCCAGAAAGAAGTGCGGGAAGATGAATGGTGATAGTGGTGGCATCCAGCTCAGCAACGGGCGCGAGGCCCGCCAGATTTGGGTCACCCCCACTCGTTGGAAGCAGCCGCGGTCAACGGGAGGACCTTATCGAGCCCCTCGTCGTTGAGCACCGTGGACCTGCCCAGGGCAGGTTCCAGCACCGCTTCCCCGTCTTATGCCACCATCACCCTGCTTCTCCTGCCTGGGGGCGCCATGGTGACGCAGCGAAATCAAGAGCGGCAGAAGTCCGGCGAAGGAGGGTAGCCTTGTGTGGGAAGGAAGGCGTAGGAGGACGGGCGCGCACAGGAAGGTAATGATGGCTGTGTGCCTTGCATGGGATGACTTTATTTCAACCCAGACAGTTATCGAGGCGTCGTGGGAAGTGGGGGTGTCCCACGTCCCATCATGCGCCACACGTCGATCCTGGCCCGCAGGCAGTTGGGGCCTGTGGCGTTTCGCCCCCCTCCCCCAGTAGGCAGAGTCGTGTGCACCATAGGCCTAGGGGCTACTTTCGGGCCCATGGGACAGGGGGTACCTCGGCCCGTCTACCTGCGGCCCAGTGCGTGGCGCATATCTTGGGCCCAATGGATAGCCCACTACTGGTCTTCACGAGCAAGACCCTCGCGAGGCCCTCGCCTCGCGAGGCTCACGTCAGCAAGCGCCACCGGGAGCCTCGCGAGGCCCTCTCGCCAGGCGGTCTCCCGAGGCCCCTCATGGAGGTGAACGAGCCAAGAGCAGCTCAGTGGGGGTCACGCGGTCCTGCTCCTTCACGTGGGTGACACGTGTGACGACGAACGGCGCCACAGGCCGTGCCAGCAGGCGCAGATGTGGAGGCTTTCCTCTTTCGTGCTAGGGGAGCAAGGCCATCACGCCGGTTCCCAAAGCAACCCCCAAAGGTTGCCTGAATGGTGCAAGGAGACCAAGAGGACGGGCGCGCCATGGCGGTGGTCATGACCGAGCCCACCGGCGCTTCATCGATGGAAGCTTTTCAGGCGAAGACCACCTTTAGTCAGAATAGACTGCGCCCCTGTCCCCCTTCAAATTGGCCATTGTGGCAACCCTTCCCGCCAATTGTTTTTGGGGGAAGAGGACCAGAGGCGGGATATAAAAGGAGGGCAGGGTGCCACCAGGGAGGGGAGAAGAAAAGAAGAGCGAGAGCAATTCGTCCGCTAGCGCGGAGCATGGGACTTCCACTTGGGCGTGGGCATAGTCGCTGTTCGACCGTGTCGTCCGCCAGCGCGGAGCATGGGGCTTCCACTTGGGCATGGGCGGGAGCTCCCGTGAGGCCGTGGGGCGGCGCACCGGGAAACTCCGGGGCGTGTACAGCCCCACTGATTATTACGTGAGAGTGTCACGGGTAGAACTTGCGGAGATGCTGGATGTTCCAAGCATTCTGGAAGGGGACCCCGTGCTCCGTCTCCAAGCGTGCAGCGCCGGGCCTAGAGACATGAGCGATCATGAACGGGCCCTGCCACCTAGGCGAGAGCTTGCGGAGGCCCTCCCTGGAGAGGACCCGCCTCAGGACGGGGTCTCCGACTTCGAGAGTCTGGGGGCGGATGCTGCGGCAATGGTAGCGCCGCAGCACCTGCTGGTACCTCGCAGCACGGAGTGAGGCTAGGCGACGGGGCCTCCTCTCCGAGCGCGAGATCATTTCCCCGCGAGGCATCCAGACGCGCCTCGTCGAATGCCAAGACTCGCAGGGGGCCGATGCTTGACCTCATGCGGGAGGACCGCCTCAGCCCCTTAGACGAGGAAGAACGGGGTCCCCCGAGCGTCGCGCGAATGGGCCACAACATGGGCCGCAGATTGCCTAGCCCACCCCCGCAACGAATGGGCCACAACATGGGCCACGACATGCAGGTAGCGGTGGCGCTATGCCCGCTCAGTGATATCGTCTACTTCCTTGCCCATGCGCCTGTGCCTGAAATCAACCCCCGGTTCCTTCGTCTTGTCAACCGTCGTTGCCGCCGCTGGACTATGCCGGCTAGGAGGTGGCCCGCCGTGGCGCCTCCCGCGGAGGGCCACCTTCCCTGACTGAAACCTGAGGGAGCACCTCCTGGGCCGGAGGGGAAATCCCGTCCGCAATCTCGCCGCTGCGGGGCCCTCTAGGTCTTCTCTGGAAGGACGAGCAGACGCAACAGGGGCAGGCGCGGATCCGGGCGGGGGCCGCGACACAAGCAGAGGGCAAAAAGGCTCCATGCCCCCACAAACAGCGTCGAGCAGCTTAGCGACCCTGTCAATCCAAGCGTCATAGTCACCATTGGCAGGACGGTAGCGCAACAACTCATGCGCCACAAGGAGCGCGACTTGCACGTCCGTCAGCCCACGATGAGTGTGGGGCGATGACGCCGCGGCGGGGTTAAAGGAGGGCGTGGCGGTGCGGCCGCTGCACTACGTGAAGAGTGGTAGCGATGGGTCCTGCCACCGACAAGCGGCAGCGCCAGTGGCAGGATTAGCCGCGGGTGGAATGGGGTGGCGAAGAGGACCACGGCCGAAGGGCGCCGCCTGGGTGACACGAGCGGCCCAACGCTCAGCACGAGCTCGGCGAGCTTTTGCCATGGGTGCAGCGGAGCGAGAACGGAGCATGGTTGATGAAGAAATGGAGCTCCGACACGCCCCTACCTAGTGCGGCAAATGTAGGAATCAGGGCTCCGCGGACCCAAGAAGGTTCAAACTCTGGGGCGTGAATGAAGGATCTCGCTTCACAACGACGCTCAGCTCGCCATACTCAGGGCTTGATCTCATCGAGCACGGGATCGTAAGGAAGGAAGGGATGAATATAGAGATTTACCCAGGTTCGGGCCACCTTGCGGTGTAAAACCCTACTCCTGCTTTTTGTGGATTGGCCTCGCGAGGAGGTAGAGGGTGAACTAGTACAGTGGATGAGCGGCCTCGCTAGGGCTCGGGTGGTGAGGATGGATCGGCCCGGGGTCGGATCCCTTCTACGGTGATGGCTAGCCCATATTTATAGTGGCCTTGGTCCTCTTCCCTCATAGCTTAGGTGGGAAGGGATTCCACAACGGCCAATTTTGAAAGGGGACAAGCCGTACATCTTATCCTGGCGAAAGGTGGTCTTCGCCTGCAAAGCTTCTAGCCATGACGCAGCGGTGGGCTCGGCGATGACATTCGTCGTGTCGAGCTCATCATCTTGGTCTCGTTGCACCGGAATGGAAAGCTTTCGGACCTTCCGCGAGAACCTGCGCCTGTCCTTGCTCCCTTAGCACCGAAGAGGAAACTGTCCCCTCTGCCCCCGCTAGCGCCCGACTGGCCTTGGTCGTCATGGCGCACGTCATCGCGGCCTCGTGAGGCGGGAGGCTTGCATAGAGTTCTTCGCTCCTCGGGAGGCAGGCTCGGGGATCTGCTCCTCTGGAGGTCTTGGCGTCGATCACCTCGCGAGGCCTGGGCCCTCGCGAGGGTCTTGTCCTAGGGGTCTTGTAGCTGGGCCGTACCGGGCCATCGATGAGTCTGTGTGCTGGGCCGCAGGCAGGCAAGTCTGGGTACCCCCGATCCCAAAACACCGACAGGAGCACCTCGCGGTCAGCCTGGGCCGCGGTCTTGAGCCCGGAGTGGGCAAGCTAGAGCTTCTCGAGCTCCTCCTTCACGTGCTTCCCCTCTGCCTGAAGTTTGTCACGTGCCTCGAACATGCCCTTCAGGGTCTCCTCGACCTCCTGGACCCATGTCCGGTCCTTCTCCTTGCCCACCTTCTCGGCAGCTCGAGCCTCCTTCGCCTTCACGGCCGCAGCCTTATGCTGATTCACCTCCTGTCGAGCTTTTTTGAGCTCAGCCTTGAGCACCTGAAGCTCGGCCAACGCTGCTATCATTTAAACAGTTCGGCATTAATTTTCCACTCAGCGCAAAAACATCACAACTTTTCTGCACAACATAACACTTATCAAATGCACGTCCGGGTTGCGCACCTTGAGACTGCTCGAATCTCTGGTTCACCAGGTTGAGGTCCTCCTGGGACCTCTCAAGCTTTTGGTTCATCTCCGCAATCTCCTCAGAGATGGGGTCCTTAGCCGAAGTTGAAACCTGCGAGCAAGAACTTTTTATACAAAGTCCGCAATCAAAATGTTGAAGCTCCAGGATGGCTGCTTCAGGCAGCGTCCTGGGGGCTGCATGACAAGCTCCTAATATATGCATAACCCTAATGCCGGTTTCTTGAGACCAGCTTTGGGCTCGGGGGCTACTCACTCACTATGCCATTTAGAAGGTTGTGATATCATGTTCTTGGACAGATATATAAATCAATAAGCTCAAACAAATAAGCTAATTTGATATAAAGGTAGAAGCATACCTCGAAGCTCATGACGAGGTTCTTGAAAACCTCATGCAGGCCGGCCCCCACGGACCAGAAGCCCTGTAGTGCCGCGCCTATCAAGGCATGGTGCTCTTCCTTAAGGGAGGAGCCCCTTAGGGTCTCCTCCATCTATTCGGTCCACCCCGCGCTAGCCCACCCTTGGGTAGCAGGCCGGGGTGGCGGGATGACCTCGCACCCAAGCACCAGTGTGCTAGCCCGAGTGGCCTCCACCTGCGATGGCGGAGCTAAAATGGATGTCGGCTGGGCAAACGACTGGCCCAGCCCCTCTTCAACGACCTCGGAGATTTTCTCCCCCAGGTCTTGTTGGACCGAGGCGTCAACCTCGGCCATGGCCACCAACTCTTCGGCGCCCGCCATGTTAGCCTGGGGGGCCAAAGTGGACGTTGCCTCCCCCAGCCCGTCATGAGCGGGCGGAGGAGCGGCGGGCTCCGGAGTCCCACCCGTAGACAGTAGCCCACTCGAGGAACCACTGGGGAGCACCCTTGGCGGACTGCGTAAAAAAGACGCTTTATGAGTTTACCATTACTAAGAGGACTTATCAAAAATAAGGGATATAAAGACAACGGCTCACCATTAGGGTGCCAGTTTTTTCCTCCCCATAGCAAGGGGATCTTCTTCTGATTCGTCAGAGAGCTCGACTCTCTCCGACGACTTGTCGGCAACCCTAGCTGAGGTCCTCCTCGGCCTCTTCGAGCCCTTGGGCTGCATGCCAGCTTCGGCGTCTTCTAACGCCGTCCTCTTCCCCTTAGGGGGAGGGTTCTCTTCCTCCTCATCCTCCTCCACGTTGTTTTCATGGGCGGAGGAGGCATTGGTCTCCTTGGACAGGGTGACCGAGGTCTCCCGGGCCCGAGCACTCGCCTTGCCCTTCAGGGACTTCCTCCCTTTGGTGGCAACCACATGCGGCTCCTCGGTGAGGAGCGCCGTGAGCAAGGGAGTTTTTGGCTCCTCTTGTAGTGGGGTTGGGCATCGCACTTTCTGCACCCAGGCCAGCCACTTCTGCAAATATCGAGCATAGCGATTCGTCAGAGTCTACCCCTTAATACGAGAGACGAGAATTTGGATTTGTGTGTTAGAGCACTTACCGGGGGGCATAGCCGTCCTCGAAGCCGAGGTCCTCTCCCTCCTTGGGGATCTTATCCTTGGCCAGCTTTAGGAGCCGCGTACACATAGCGACTAAGGTGGAGTGGAATAAGGCAGTAAGGGGGCATGCGTCCTTTGGCTTTTGCGCCCACATCGTGGTATCCCGAAGCTGCAGTGGAAGGATTCGGCGGTTGAGCATGACATTGATGACATCGGCGAGCTGGAGGTTCTTCATGGTGGACCACCATTTGATCCTCTTGATCATGTCCTCCGCCTCCTCTGGGTTCCCCCAGGCGACACTCTTCTCCTTCCAGGACCTGAGCTTCTTCGGGGGCCCGGCCGAAAAGGCTGGGACCTCGGCCTGGCCAGGGGCAAGCGGTTCGGTGATGTAGAACCACTCCTGCTGCCACTCCTTCACCGTCTCGATGAAGGTTCCTTTGAACCATTCGGCCCCCTAGTTTTTGCTAACCATGGCCCCTCCGCACTCTGCTAGGTCAGAGCCGCTGGACTTCGGCTTGATCCCAAAGATCTTCAGCCATAGGCTGAAGTGCGGCTCACAGCGGAGAAATGCCTCACAGACTATGATGAAGGAGGCAAGGTGAAGAATGGAGTTCAGGGCATTATGGTGGAAGTCGAGCCCGTATTAGAACATTACCCCGTGCACGAAGGGGTGCAGTGGGAACCCCAGGCCTCGGATGAGGTGGGGGATGAAGACTACCCGCTCCCCTACGTTGGGAGCGGGCACTTGCTGGCCAACGGCTGGAGCACGGGCGGCGATGTCGGCAGACAGATATCCCGCACTACGTAGCTCTAGGATAGTGTTGTCCGTCATGGTGGAACCACCCCAATGCCCCTTGAAGGTATCGGCCATGGCTGGTGAGGGAGGTTGGACTTGCTAAGAAGGAGTGCTAGATTGGATCTGGGCGCTGGAGCTAGATGAAGCAATAGGCAGGGGGAATGAGGGTGTGGCCTAGTGCGCTGTCCTCTCTTTTACTCTTATAGGCTAGTGAGAGGCCAAGAGTCCCCCTTAGTGCGCCGATAAAAATGCCACACCCATAGAAAACGCCATTAAGCATATGGGGGGAAACAAAATCTTGATGATATCCCTGAGAAAACGAGCACGATCTCCCCCTTGATGGAACATGCCAGTAAAAAGGCTGCCTCGAGCCACAATTTAAGGGAAGCAGTAACTGCCCAACCCGTCATGGGGTGAGCCGCTTCGATAAAGTTGTCAGACTAGGTGTGGATGTTCATACCTAGATGGTTGGCCTTCGAGGCTAAGTTATCTGATCTCTTCGGGCGGGTTACAAGCTCGGCTAGGCCTCACTCCTTTAAATGAGTGGATCAAGAATTATAAAGGGGAACTAGCCTGTCGAGCCAAGGACTCCGGATTCGAGGTTGCTTTCCTCAGGGAAGTCATCCTTGGCATAGAGACCAGTTCGAGGGCTACTGACAGTGTCCTGGATTAGGGGGTGCTAACCTAGTCATCCATCTCCTCGGGTTGGGCCGATGGGCCCTCATTCGTGATCAAGATGGACTCCGGAGGCCATACGCAGGAGGCGTGATCGAGACTACCTCCACCGAAGACTTGACGTATACTCCAACATTTCTCCTGTCGCCTTGCTCCTAGATACCGACCTTGTAACCCTAGATACCCTACTTGGCGTGTGTATAAGCCGAAGGGTTTAGCCCGTAGAGGGGACATAAATGCAATATCATTCACCTAGCCTTGGAGTTAGACCACATCTCATGATCTCGAGGTAGATCAACTCTGTACTTGATACATCTCCATTGATATAAACAAGTGCAGGAAGTAGGGTTTTACCTCCATCAAGAGGGCCCAAACCTGGGTAAAACATTGTCTCTCTGTTCTAGTTACCATCTATCCGAGATCCAAAGCTCGGGACCCCCTACCCCGAGGTCTACCGGTTTTGACACTGCCAATTGCCGATGATCTAGGGAGCCGAAGGTTGAAGACGATGGTGTAGGCAGCGCTTGGGGGCATCCAGCATCGCTTGACTCAGTGGAGAGGAAGAAGAGGTCACGGCGGAGCTTCCAGACATGGAGAGGGGGCACGGGGACGACGGTGGGCGAGCTGGCAGCAGCGGTTGCTCTCGGGAGAGCTCGGATGCGAGCGGGGATAGGGGAAGTGAGCGGTGAGTATGGGAGAAGGACTAGGGGACTCGGGGCATCTCCAGGCGCTCGGATGGGGACGAGGGAGGAAGCTGGAGGTGGAAGCAGTGGCCACGGTGCATGCGCGTGCTGCCACGCCCTCCTGCCTACTAGCAGGGGGTTGAAGACGGTGGCGGCTCTGGTGGGCTGGGCCAGGTAAGTGGGCTGCCAGGTTTAGTCAGGTGAGGTTTTTGTCATTGTTTTAGTTCTGTTTTTTCTTTTTATTTATTTCATTGTGCCACTGTTTTGAATTCAAACAAATTCAAACAATGCCAAAAACTTTCTAAAATATTTTATGTTACAGATATGGACCTAGCCAAATGCACATAAATTATTTTAGGAGCATTTGAAAATATATTCTAGTTATATGAATATAAATTCATATTCAAATACAATATGATTTAAATTCAGTGCCAAAAATTATTCCTTCAAAATGTTCACTATTTTTGGTTTGGATCAAAACCATTGCCAAAAATATGAAACATCAATGAAGAGCATTTGTTTCATTGAATGCAATTTTTAGGGTTCTTTACCCTTTATTTAAATTTTGAGGCATTAAATTTCCTCAATTTAAATTTCTTGAATTTATAGATGATGCATGATGCTCACTAGTGCAACTATTCACACTAAAAAAATATTTGCACTAAAATAATTCTAGGGCTGTGACAGTGGTTCTGTAGCTCAATCTAAGGAATCAAAGGTCTTACCAATGATTCAATATATTCTAAGCTTGTTTCCCACAAATTATGAATTTATGTGAAAGCATGATGTATGCATTTAAATGCAAATGATACACATAGATCAGAAGTTGTCAGATTCGATCGGACGAAGTCTATACCATAAGCAAAGCACTGACTAACACCGGATTGCCATTGGTGTAAAAGTTAAAAGTGCTAACTAGATTATTGACTCTAGTTGATGAGGACATCACTAACAAAGTTACACCCACAACCCCTACTGCTACATATACTGGACCAATTACTAGAGCTCGTGCACGCCAATTAAATTACCAGGTACTTTTGTTTCTTGGTAATGATGCTAATGTTCATGAGAATATAATGCTGCCTAAATTGGATACATTTGTTTTGCTTATAAATGAAGGGCCAAGCATGGACTAGAATGATGAACATTGGAGCATGATCAAGCATGGAGAAGATGGCGTGTGCAAGGGGAGCAAGAATAGAGTTTCTGGTGGAGTTTTCAGGACTTTGGAGCCACCATGATGACATACATGGACATGGACGAAATATACAAGATGCCCTTTCATAAATTTTGTCCATAGCTTAATATAGGTGTTGCGCCACCTTATTTTTGGGCCATGCCCATGTAATTTCAAAATACTAATTGTAGGCTATTTTTTTAGAGTCCGTATTATGGGGGTAACAACACAGGAGGTGTTTTAGTCCCACCTTGCCAAGGGGGACGAAATCCCCTGTCTTGCCCCCTACAAATACAGCCCTTAAGGCACCGTTTAGACTTTGGAATTTGTTTAGATTAAAAGTTCGCCATAGCTGCAACTTCGCGTACTTCGTTTGTGTTCTACGACCATACAAAGATGTCACAGAACCCCACCTTCATTAATAAAGCTTTCCTCTTATATTCGCAATATCCAGATTGCAATTTCAGTTTCTTGCTTGTTCTTTGTTTGCATGAAGGAAACAGACCATTGTGGTCAGGTTGATCATGCTTCGGCGTGGTCAATAACCTCTCTGAGTTGGTTTAGCGATTGCTAAGGCACGATGTCCTCACACGTTCGTAGTCGGATCATCAAAGTCTACTCCACCAAAAATGATAGCCACCATCTCATCAAAAGACAGGACACCTTTGCCTCTATAAAGTGGTATCAGATTTCCAGGTTGCTCGATGAGATTGTACAAGTTTTTTGTAGTCTAGATTGCATCTGTTCTTCATACCTACAGTCCACGAAAAAGCCAAAAAAAATTAGGGTTAGTTCATCATATCCAAACCAACCTGAGCCTTTGCATAATCTTTTCAATGTTTCGCATTGTTGAATTTGCGGTTGCATCATCGTGTCAAGTTGTTGGTCTTCGAGTCTAGTCCTTTAGAGTTTCAAGTTCTATTCACAGTTTGTCATGCTGCTGCCGCACCATCTTCATTGCCGTTGCCATATACCAACACCACAACATCTTCATCACCGCTGCCATATACCACTATCGCGCCATCTTCATCATCGCTGCCATATACCATCATCGCATATCCGCCGCCAATCCGAGTCCATATACACCACCACACATCTGCCACCATCACGCCAATCCGAGTCCACTTCCATCACAGATTCACCACTAGTCCATGTTCCACCACCCCTACATATATCCACAACCAGTCTGAGTTACACCAAATTCATCTCCGCCACCAATCCTATTCCAACTCCAGTATTTACTTCTCTGTTATTGCTTTCCAGGTCACGTGCTAGGATGAGTCGTCACTAAGTCAGACTCCCCAACTTCCGTGCCACCCGTAGAAGAAAAAAAGATCCAGTTTAAAAAAAAACTAAATCTGGAAAATTCTGGGTAGGCAGTTTTTAGACCAGTTGTAGACTTTTTCGAAAAAAATTGTTGCGGAGCAAAAAAAAGTGAAAAATAATTGAAAAAAGAGAAAAATATATTCAAAGTGTGCTTCTGCCTTGTTTACATGCAGCGCCATGATTTTGTTAGTGTTCTATGCTCGCGTCTCTAGCACGGTCTAGCCTAGGACCAGCATAGTACCGTCATTGAGCGTTTACTCAACCTTGCATCTCTGAATTGATTATTGCTGACCCTTTTTGCTACCATATTATAAGCCTTCCCAGCTCCACATACATCTAGGTCATGTGTTTGACACCACCTGGCAGTTGCTCTATCCAACCTTTGAGGCATTTTGACTACAACGGTTGCTGATCACCGCCTGCTGCATGGTAAGAACTGGTAAGAAGTTGAGGTTCGCTTGACAGATTTGTGATTCTCCTAGTAGTTCTGTAGGATCATATTCTTGTGTGTTTCTATTTGCTACTAACCATGACAAGATTACAAGCCGACAAGACTGATTGGGAGAACATGACGAACAAGGAGCTACATGATAAATTTCAGCAAATGATAGAGTGGACAGGTGCAAGATGTGCTAAACAGATTTGAAGAGGCCATGGAGAAGATAGACGGAATTGAGCAGATGTTCGAAACAAGCTCGATACCAAGTTTAATGAACTGCTCGCGCGTCTTCCACAACCACCACCGGCAGCACCTGTCGCACCTCTGCAGCAGCAACGTCGCCTTCCAAATCAAGTGGGACGAGCAATGCGCATTCCCCTTGAGCCCGGCCAAACTTCTGGTGCCGCTGCACCTACTGTTGATGATCCTGCTCCTGATGCTACCGAGGAGGAGGGCGATTATGAAGATGAGGTTAATCAAAATCAGAACTATGTGCAACCACTAGCACCACCACCAGGTCTTCCACATGCAAATAATCGCAACGGTAGGGCTGCACCTCCACCTCAAGTACAAGATCATGACAATGTTCCTAAACTAAAATTGAATATTCTGCCATTTGAGGGTAGATACGTTCCTGATATATATCTAACTTGGGAGTTAGAAACTGAACAATGTTTTACATGCTTACAATATCCTTAGGATAGACGTGTTGATGCTGCTGTTTGTGCTTTCACTAGTTTTGCTTGTGTATGGTGGTTTGAACATTGTAGATTATATCATGATAATATCCCAACTACTTGGGCTGCTTTAAAAAATGATATGCATACTCGTTGGGTTCCACCATATTATCAACGTGAATTACTTCAAAAATTACAGCACTTAAGACAAGGGAAAAATTCTGTAGAGGAGAATTATCAGGAATTACAAACAAGAATGATTAGATGTGGTATTGTTGATGATAATGAAGCTATGCTTGCATGTTTTATGGCTGGATTAAATAGAGAGATTCAGACCATTTTAGAGTACAAGGATTATAATAATATCACTCATTTTTTCATCTTGCTTGCAAAGCTGAACGTGAAGTGCAGGATCGACGGGCATTGGCGCCAACTAATTTTTTTGCAGGACGATCTTCATCATGGATGCCACGTACATCTTCTACTTCCACACGTCCTGCTGCAGCACCGCCTACTTCATCCGCCAACTCCAACCGAGATACAAGAAAACAGGCACCAACACCACCACCATCCACCAAGAGCACACCTTCTGGTCCCACACAGAGCTCTTCTTCATCCATGGCATCAACAGGGCAAACACATGATGTTATATGTCGTCGTTGCAAGGGTGGAGGTCATTATGCAAGCAAATGTCCATCTCTATGTGTGATGATTATTACTGAGGATGGTGGGTATGAGTCCGCTAGTGACTATGATGAGGAGACTTTGGCTCTTATTGCTAGTGAAGAGTAGGGTGGACATGATTCTGAACAAGAGACGCAATACATGGTTGCTGAAGATGCTGACAGGTATGAAAGTTTAGTTTCTCAATGTGTTTTTAGTGTGCAAGTAACACAACCTGAGCAAAATCAGAGGCACGATTTGTTTCATACAAAGGGAGTTGTGAAGGAATGTTCTATCTGTGTCATCATTGATGGAGGGAGTTGCAACAACTTGGCTAGCATGAACATGGTGGAGAAACTGCCTCTCACCACTAGACCACATCATCATCCTTACTACATACAATGGTTCAACAACAGCGGCATGGTTAAGGTAACACGTATTGTTCGTGTGCATTTTAGTATCGCTACATATGTTGATTGTGATGTGGTACCCATGCAAGCATGCTCCTTTTTACTTGGCAGACCATGTCAATTCGATAAAAATTCTGTACACCATGGTACAAACAATCAGTATACTCTTTCATAAGGATAAACATATTACTTTGCTTCCTATGTCTCCTGAACACATTTTGAAAGATGATCTTACTAGAGCTAGTAAAGAAAAACAGGAGCAAAACAAGAGTGAAAATCATATTGTGGCAAAAGAATTTGAGCAACAAATGAAACCTAATAATAAAACATCATCTCATGTTACCTCTGAAATTAAATTAAAAGTGGATGTTTGCTGCCACCAAATTTGATATTGATGATATAGATTTCAGAAAATCTGTTTGTTGTGCTTTTGTGTGCAAAGAGGCATTATTTTCATTTGAGGACGTGCCTCCCTATTTGCATCCTGCTGTCACTAACATTTTGTAGGAGTTCACTAACGTCTTTCCACAAGACGTGCCACCGGGATTACCACCTATTCAAGGGATTGAGCATTAGATTTACTTAATTCCCGGTACTTCGCTACCCAACCGTGCGCCATACGTACCAATCCAGAGGAGATGAAGGGGATTAAGCATCAAGTACAGGAGCTGCTCGATGAAGGTTATATATGTGAATCCCTTAGTCCTTGTGCTGATCCTATTATTCTAGTGCCAAAAAAGGATGGTACATCGCGTATGTGTGTTAATTGTAGATCCATTAATAATATTACTATTCATTATCTTCATCCTATTCCTAGGCTAGATGATATGCTTGATGAATTAAGTGGATCTACCATATTCTCCAAAGTTGATTTGCGTAGTGGATACTGTTGGTGTAATAATTTGCCTCCTTATGTTTTGGAGTTTGTTGACATAAACAGTATGGGACTTATGTGTTTGCTAGTGCACACAGAGTAACAGGTCCCTGGAATCATGAGGAGTTTGATTCAAACGATGAAGATAACCCCTTGTGTTGCAGTGAAGGTTATCACCAAAGATTATGTTGACAAGAGTGGCCCCTTCAAATTGCTGACATGAAGCAATTGGTTCGGTGCCTGTCCGAAGGAAGTGACTGCGTCCGAGAAGAATGAAGACGAAGTGAAGACGTAGCATTTATTTCGTTGTTTCTCTTCTCTTTATTGAGTCATGGGACCACCATACTATTAAGAGGGGTGTAGCATTCGAAACTTTGATTCTCTGATGCTAAACCCAAATCCTATGTAAGTTGTGAGAGAAATCTCTTTGTGCTCTGAGCAAATACTTGCCAGCAAGAGACAATGATCTTCTTTACTGTGAGAGATTTGTCTCAGACCGAGGAGTTAGCATTACTTGTTCCTCAAGTAATGTTGTCTTTGCTCTTTGAAATCCGACCGTTAAGAACGTGTCGGTTGGCCATTGGCTGGACCGCATGTCCAAAATGGTCATTTCCCACCAGAGCAGGCTGCAACTATAAGTAGCCACCCCGCACCAGCTTTGTCCAGTGGCTGCTCCCTTTGATTCTGAGAAGATTGTTGAGCACCCCCTCTCCGAGTGATTTGAGTTTGAAATCCACCGAGAGAAAACCCGTAGAGCCAAAGAATTAGATAGTGGTTCTTCATCACTCGAATCTAAGTCCAGTATGCTCTGCCTATTACTCTTGAGAGCTGCAAACTCTCTAGACGGTTAGGTGTCAATTTCTTCAGAGACCAAGAGTGATTTTTGTTCTTGAAGAAGAAGTCTGTAAAGGTTCGGAGATCACCTCAAGTATCTACCACGAGTGATCGGCATTGGTTGACGAACCAATTTTCAAGGAGAATAGGGTGAAGAGAGCTTATCTTTCGTGTTAAGTCACAACCCCTACAACCAGACGTAGTCCTTGTGCAGAAGGACGAACTGGTCGAACAAATACCATGTCGCCATCGAGCATCACTGGTTTCATATGTTTCCCTTCTTTTCATTCGTATTATCTCAATCATGTGATTTGCTTCTATGCTTGTATCAGTTTCCAATCGGTAGTTTATTTTTGCTCAATGTACTTGATTTTCATTCGCTCCGCTGCCGGGTACTAGAGTTTTGAGATTTTCGAAGAAATTTTAAAATGCCTGTTCACCCGCCCCCCCTCTGGTACACATACTTCGTTCCTACAATTAGTATCAAAGCAAGGTAATCCTTGACTCTGCTCATTTTGGTCTAACCACCTTAGAGTTTAAGTATGTCTTCAGTGAGCTACAAGTCGCATCTCAAGATTCCCATCTTCGATGGGACAGACTATCCCTTTTGGAAAGAGAAGATGAAGATCCGTCTATGAGCCATTGGCAATGACATGTTGAACGTGGTGCTGCTTGGTTTCACATTTGAAATACCTCAGGCCCCCACTAACGCCGAGAAGAAACTCATTCAGATGGACGCTCAAGCTAAAGATGAAATTGCTGGTCATCTCTCTCATGCTCAATTTCTTTGCTATCGTCAGTGTGAAACTACGAAGGAATTGTGGGACATTCTCGAGAAGATAAATGAGGGTGTTTCAACTCAGAAAGAAGCTTGCATTGATACTCTTCAAGCAAAGTTCAATCGGTTCAAGCGCATTGGAAATGAAAGTTGTCAGCAAATGTTCGATCATCTGAGTGACATCGCAAATGAGCTGTAAGGTCTCGGCGCCAAAGACATCACTGACCATGAAGTTGTGAAGAAACTGCTCTGATCACTTGACAGTTCATTCGACACACTAGTTCTGATGATCAGGGAATGAGCTGACTTCAAAGATCTCGACTCTGCTGATATCATGGAAAGGCTAAACACACACGAGGAACAAGAAGAAGAGAAGAGAGATCTCTATGGTTCAAGTCATAGCAAAAGCCATGCTCTCAAGGCTGTGGCTGATTCTTCCTCCGAAGGAAATGCCGAAGAAGATTCTGATGACCCTCAAAGGATCAGCAAAGATCTCGCACTGATCACGAAAAGATTCCAGCGCCTTCACAAGAAGAACCAGTTCCAGAAGAAAGGATCCAGCAATTCAGGCAGTTCAAAATCTTCATCAAAACCAACTAGAGATTACACCTGCTTCAAGTGCAAAAAGCCAGGACATTTCATTTCGGACTGCCCTCTCTGGGAAGCATAAATTTGTGACAGTGGAAGATATGATTCAGGAAACTATCGAGGCAAAAGCAAGAGCAAGAACTACGATTCCGATGATAAGAAGAAAACAAAGAAGTTCTTCAAGAAGAAGGATAACTCCACCTCCAAGTCTCCGTTAAGATCTTCCTCAAGGAACCCTTCCAAGTCCTCCTCCAACCACAGGAATACCTCTCACAAGGCCAAGGTGTACATCGGCAAGGAGATGGACTCCGATGAAGAGGAGTCATCTGAATCTGAAGAAGTTGATGAATCCGATGAGGATTCTAATTCCGACATGGCTGGGATAGCTTGTGCCTTCACCCCTTCGTCAAGCTTCTTTGAAAAACACTCAAGCGACAATGAAACTCCTGCCTACTACTTCATGGCCAAGGCTTCGAAAGAAAAGGTATCCTCCAAACATCACAAGGTTCACTCCAGTGATCAATATTCTTTGGATGAGGATGACCACACTAAACTGATCAAAATTGCTAATATTCAACAAAACTCTCTTGAGAAAATTGAGAAAACCCTCAGGAAATCTGAAGGGATGTTGGTTGAGGAGATGGAGAAAAATCAGTCGTTGACAGAAGAGCATTCCGCTCTCAAGTCACGAATGGATGAACTATCGACTCGTCATGATTTTCTCTTAGCTGATCATGAGAGATTAACCTATGATTACCTGAAAAGGAAACAGGAACTTGAGTCGCTGAGAGAGGCTCATGAGGATTTGATTCGAGAAAATTCTCTTCTCACCCAACAATTTAAAGAGAAACCTGAAGTGTTTGTTCCACCTTGCTTAAAATGCCTTGAACGCAGTAATGCTGAATCAAATGCTGAAACTTCTATGAATGCTAACCCCTCTGTCGAGGAAAAGGGTTCTGTGTGTGATGAAAATGCTAGGTTGAAGGATCTCATTCAGACAGGAATGTTCAAATCTCTCAAAGGGCATCAAACCCTGTGTGATGTTCTGAAGAAGTCCATTCTTCACAAAAAATCCCAGGAAAGAAGGTATCGGTTTCGAAAGGAAACTGAATGAAAATGCACCTACTGGGAACCTGATCAATATCCTCGCACTGTGTGGGTGCCTGCCAAGAGCAAAACGCTTGATCCAGCTTTGCTTTTGGGATATGATTCTCCTATCCCCGACTACTCTTACGATGATTCTCTGGACAACTATAAGCTGTTCAGAAACCAACGTGGTGAGGCTATTGCTCGCTATGTTTGACCAAACAGCAGGAATCGCCCCCCAAAGAAAGCTATCTGGGTGCCAAAGAAAACCATCGATGCATTACCTATTACTCCAGTACTAACCATGCAGGCAGATAATGCACGTTATTTCGCTCGACAGAAGAGTACATGCATACCTCATTAAACCACTATACTCATTCATCTGGAAAGAATTTTAATGTCTATTCTTTCAATTATGCTCGTACTTCTTCGAGTAACAATTACGGTTCTCGAAAGAAATTGTATCCTGCTTGTTCACTTGTTTCGAAGCCACCTGCAAAGATGTGGGTGGCTAAGAAAGCCTAATTCTTCTGCAGGACTATGTCTCCGGGTGTACCGATTGGATAATGGATAGTGGATGCACTACTCATATGACCGTAGACAAGTCATTGTTTGTCGACCCCAACTTAACTGCTTCTCCTCTAAAGTATATCACTTTTGGCTACAACAACAAAGGAAAGGTAATTGGGCTAGGTAAAATTGCTATATCCAGAGACAAAACCATTGATGATGTTTTACTTGTTCAGTCTCTTGGATTTAATCTTATGTCAGTTGGCAAGCTATGTGATCTAGGCATGCTAGCTCTATTCTCTATATCCAAATGCATTGTATTTATGGCCTCTGACAATTCCTTTATCTTCGAGGGAAATAGAAAGGGTGATTTATATATTGTGGATTTCTCTAAGGGTCCCTCAGTCCAAACTTGTTTGGTTGCAAAAGCAACCAAAGGTTGGGTGTGGCATCGAAGACTTGGTCATGCAAGTATGAGAAATTTGCAGACTCTAGTGAAGAAAAATCATCTCCGTGGCATTCCTGATGTAAAATTCGACAAGGATCATCTCTGTGCTGCTTGTGAAGCTGGTAAATTGGCTAAGAACCATCATTCATCAAAGACTGTCATGTCCACAACAAGACCTCTAGAAATTCTTCATATGGATTTATTCGGATCTCAAAACTATGCAAGTTTCGGTGGCATTCATTATGGTCTTGTTATTGTTGATGATTTCTCTCATTATACATGGGTATTCTTTCTCGAAGACAAAACCTACACCCAAGATATCTTCAAAAGATTCGCCAAGAAGGCCTAGAATGAATATGATGTGCGAATTAAGCATGTCAGAAGTGACAATGGTACTGAGTTAAAAAATACTCATATCAAAGATTTTTCTCGATGAGAATGGTATTACTCATGAATTCTCAGCTGCATACACTCACCAACAGAATGGAGTTGTTGAGCGAAAGAATAGAACTCTCATTGAAATGGCGAGAACAATGCTCAGTGAGTATAAAACTCCCATTCGTTTCTGGGCTGATGCTATTAACATTACTTGTCATGTTATCAATCGTGTTTATCTTCACAAGTTCCTTAAGAAAACTTCATATGAGCTTATCACTCGCAAGAGACCAAATGTTTCTTATCTATGTATTTTTGGTGCACCTTGTTACATTCGTGACATGAATCATAATTCCAAGTTTGCACCTAAGGCACATGAAGGTTTTCTTCTTGGTTATGGCTCGAACTCGCATACTTATCATGTCTATAACTCTCACCACGGGAAAGTTATGGAAACGGTAAATGTGCGGTTTGATGAATCTAATGGCTCCCAAAAGGAGCACCTACCTAATGTGTTAGATGAACCACCGATTTCAGAGGCTATTCGACAAATGGCCATTGGGAGTGTCAAACCAGTCAAAGGAAATGCTCCTGACTCTTCCGATGATGATGATGCTCCCATGACTCGAAGCAGAACTCGCCAAGCCACTACCGAAGAAAATGCCGCTCCAAACACAAATGGCAACCAGAATGCTAATGCCAATCCGAATGGCAATCCCGATGAAAATGGCGATACAAATGCCAATCCTGATGCTGATGCTGAGGAAAATGAAAATGGTCATCAAGATGAAAATCCTCTCCATCGAGTGGCTAATCGAGTTGACCCTACATCAATTCTTGAAGATCTCGAGAATCTAGGTTATCAACCCACAATTCGTTCTCGCACTCGTTTGGCTAACTACTGTGGAAGTTTCTCCTTGGTCTCATTGGGAGAACCTACCAAGTATGAAGAAGCCATGAATGATCACGATTGGATGAATGCTATGCACGAAGATTTGGTGCCATTCGAATTAAATGATGTGTGGGAGTTGGTTGACAAACCGAATCCTAAGAAGCACAATATCATCGGCACCAAATGGATATTTCGGAACAAGCAAGATGAAAATGGCATTGTTGTGAGAAACAAAGCACGTCTTGTTGCTCAGGGGTATACACAGGTAGAAGGTATTGATTTCGGTGAAATATATGCTCTTGTTGCTCTCCTTGAGGCAATTCGTATTCTTCTTGCTTATGCCAATTACAATGATATCCTGCTTTATCAAATGGATGTGAAAAGTGCTTTCCTTAATGGTGAACTTGATGAGGAAGTCTATGTTAAGCAGCCACCTGGCTTTGAACACCCTCAGTATCCTAACAAAGTTTTCAGGTTGAAGAAAGCTCTTTATGGGTTGAAGCAAGCCCCTCAAGCTTGGTATGACACCCTGAAGAAGTTTTTGCTTGACAAAGGGTTCAAGCCAGGATCCATTGATTCCACTCTATTCACACGTGCTATTGATGGTGTTCTTTTCGTGTGTCAAATTTATGTGTATGATATTATTTTCGGCTGTACTAACAATGCTTGCAGCTTGGAGTTCGGGAAAATGATGTCCGAGAAATATCAAATGTCTATGATGGGTGAACTTAAGTTCTTTCTCGGACTGCAAATACGTCAACAGGACAATGGAATTGTCATATCTCAGGAGAAATACCTGAGAGACTGTCTGAAGAAGTTTAAAATGCAAGATTGCAAGCATAAGGGTTACAAAACTCCAATCCCCATGAATGGTAAGCTGGACGCAGATGTGTATGGTAAGGATTACGATCAGAAAGCATATCATTCGATGATTGGTTCTTTGCTCTACCTATGTGCATCTAGACCTGATATTATGTTGAGTGTTTGTATGTGTGCCCACTATCAAGCTGCACCGAAAGAATTGCATCACCAAGCGGTCAAGCGTATTCTGAGATATTTGACTCACACCCCCACCTTAGGTTTATGGTATCCTAAGGGAGCACAGTTTGATCACGTTGGCTATTCAGACTCAGATTACGCAGGTGACTTGGTTGACAGGAAATCTACTTCGGGGACATGCCATTTCCTTGGTAGATCTTTGGTATGTTGGTCGTCAAGGAAGCAGAATTGTGTATCTCTCTCTATGGTTGAGGCCGAATATATTGATGATGGTGCCTGTTGCACTCAGTTACTGTGGATGAAGCAGACTCTGAAGGATTATGGCATCAAGGTTAAGCATATTCCTCTATATTGCGATAATGAGAGTGCGATCAAAATTGCACACAATCCAGTGCAGCATTCTCGCACCAAGCATATTGCCATCAGACACCATTTCATTCACGATCATGTTGCTCGAGGAGATATTGCTATTGATCATGTCAGTAGCAAAGACAATCTCGCTGATATCTTCACCAAGCCTCTCGATGAGAAAAGATTCTGTGTGTTACGGTCTGAGCTAAATATCCTAGATTCTGCAAACATGTAGTAAGCTGGACTCGGCACCCGTGCCAGCACTTCCACATCTTAGAAGGAACGGGTGCATAACACTCGAAGAGTTTGAAAATTTTGACAAAGTGAAATTTTCTTTCTGAGAGTGAATACATCAACGAAGAACTAGACTAACCGGGTGCCACAATAATTGTGTGATGCTCGGGTCATACAGTTCTTATACGGTGGGTAACGCCACCACAATTTTCTTTCGTTAAGTTGCCTTTCGTTTGAAGGATTTTGTGTTAGTCCGAATGTATCTCACTCATAGCTTTTTGTTCGGGTGTTTGTGTTTCTTTGTCTGAGTGAAATGCCTAGGACCATGTTTTCCCTCTATTCTATCTCTTCTAGTCTATGCTATTCTGATATGAATGCTCAATTTCATCTGGTACCGAATCTTTATCTGGTGTCCTTAACCATGTTAAAGGTTTGTTCCGAACTTAAATCGTTTGAGCGAAATCCGTCCAAAATTTGGGGTTTCCTGCCCAATTCAGGACCACGATCTTTTATGACAGTTGCCACGTGCTCTTCACCAACTGCCAGTCTATCTAGTCCATGGAATCGCAAAAGTCCCTTGACTGTGGCCGTCCGATCGGATTCACTCGATGCGGTTATTTCCCCTCACATATAAATACCGCATCACCGCCGCTCCCTCATTCACTTCTACTCCTCTTCGCCTTCGTCTCCTACCGAAGCCCTAACATACTGCTCCACCTTGATGCCGATGATCGCCTTCACCGCTTCACTGCCGGAAAGGAGTCGCCGGAGTCATTCCAAGCCGCCGCGGATCATCCTCCTCTCCGCGCCGCCGTAGTTGCTGCACATCACCATGCTAGGATATGTGTAGCACGAACTCGGTCTTCCGTTCTTCTCGTTCGAGTTTGTCTGTAGTTAAAATTACAAGTTTTTACCGCATTTCTTAAATCTTACTGACTAGGTAACTTTTGTGGATGTGGTTTGTAGTTGTTCCTCGCATCCGAAGAATCTTAGATCTAGGGTTTGTGTTATGTCTCGTACGAATGGAATGCTTAGCTTGTTGACTAGTATTTTCTTCGAACCTACTAGTTCGTTCTACTTGTTTCTTTCATCCGAAACATTTCTCAAAGTCTGCATCTAATTCTTCTTCAAAATGGTTTAATTAAAATCTTCGCTGTGAGCATTCATAACCCTCTCCCCATTTTCCCTCGTACCTATTCTTATTCACAGGTACATGCAGTCAGTTGAGGATTCTGCTCGACCAGTGAGTATGGCTGATGGAGAAGATGTTCTCTTGGGTACAGCAGATGAGTCTAAAGCACCAAATGCAAAGGGCCCAAAAGTAGGCCCAACCACCAGCAAGAGAAAAAGAACCAAGCAAAATGATAACAAGCAAGAAGATGCTCCGAAGAAGAAAAAGGGTGGCAGGCAACCCTACACAAACACAGCTGAATTTATCTCTCATGATAAGTACAACACTGTTCCAGGAGAAACCAAACATGACAGAGATAAGCGTCTGCAATGGATTCGACGCCACTGGGTGCGCAAGTGGTTCAATTATGCAATGATTCATCCTCGGTTTGCACAGAACTTCGCATTTCATCCACCATGGGGTGACCGCCGAGAAACTGGCCTCCTTAGACCAAATGATCCCCAAGTGAGGCCACTTCCACCTCCAAATGCTCATGAATCTTCCCTTCACACACCCAAAAATTATCCTGATGAGCTTGCTAAGTGACAACGCAATGCCCTCAAGCGAGCCAAGAAGGCTGAAAAGGAAAGGGCTCGTGAAGAAGAAAATCATCGTCTGATCAAGGATGATGTCGAGAAGAAAAAGGCCAAAGGAAAATCAAAAAGTCATTCTAAGCACAAGCACGACCCCAGTACTGCTGCATCAAAGAAGAAGACTGCATCAAAGAAAAGAAAAGCTGAATCTGCTGATGAATCTTTCGATAAAGATGATCCTCCGCTGACAAAGGAAGAAATTGCTGCTTCTCTAAGCGAGCAAGTAAACATCACCACTTCAACAGTGCTACCTAATCTTTGAGCTCCTATAGTTCCAAAACCACCACTGAAGAAGATCATTCTAAGGAAAACTCCACCTACCACTGTCACCATGAAACGGCATGTGAATACAGCACCTCATATAGAAACTATCAATCTGAAGGATTTGGTTGTTGATGCTCCTGTGAGTTCTGCCAAGCCTGGCGAACAAAATCCCAAGCCTGATGTGAAGACAATCAAGGCCCCTACTGCCGAGCCAAGTGCTCGTCAAGATACAGATTAGAAGGAAAAGGCTGCTATGTTTGCCCCTACACTGATGCAGCCATTGGCTTCTATGCCTCCATCCGAGCAAGTTCCTATACAAACTGCTCCAACTACCCAACCGGCTCCAACAGATGCTCCTCCCTCACCAAGGCCAACAGAACCAGTGATTGTGGCCTTCCCTGTTAGAACTGATATTCCATCTCAGCAAGTTGTTTCTGAAGAAGGTGAAATCCCTCACTCTGAACCTCAAGCTTCTCCCGCTCGTGAAACGTCAAATGTTTTGGCTCCTCCCACTACTCAGCAACCACAGATTCCCGAAGAACAATCTCAACCACCTCCAGTGCCTGATTTGTCTTCAGTGCTAGCTGCAAAAGAATCTGCTCCATTGCCTACTACCTCTGCAGCTCCCACTGTTGTGCCACCAGTTCAATCACCACTCAAGTTATCCATCGACACGGCAATCAGAATCTCAGATGATGGTCTGTCCGCACATAGATCTGTTTCTGCTCGTCATACGGACTCCGTTGTATATGGAGATGAAGTAATTTCAGTCGAAGACAAACTAAAATATCCTTATCCTCGTGAAGCACTGCCTTTGTTCTCGGTAGGTGCTGGCGCCAAACGACCGCTTTTCAATCGGAACACGCATCCCCAATTCTTTTGGGAGAGTCCGTATGATAAGCCGCGCACATCTAAATTGCCTCGTTTCTGGACCAAAGAACAGGCTATCTATTACTCTCGGGTCCTCTATGACAGCAAGAAGATATTCCCTCATGAATTTCCGGACATCCCAGCTATGAAGAACATTGGTTGTTTCAACCAGTTGCTACAAGATCTTGAAGATTTCTTCCTCACCAAAATTTTTGCATTCGAACATCCTTGGAACAGAGAGATTATTCTTCAGTTCTATGTGACTTTGTACATCTCTGGTGATGAATCTGATAGTTCCAAGTGGATCATGGAATGGATGACCGAGGGCAAACGCATCAAGTGCACCTCCTCTGATTTTCTCTCGCACTTTCATTTCCCTCGCTTTGAGCATGGCAAAACTGAAATTCGAGTGCACAACATTGACATTATTTCTGATGAAATCTTTCGGTGCACCATGGATGCAGAAAAGATTTGTGACTACAATGGTCCTCCCTTGCCTTAGCACTTAACTTTCGAGAATCAAACTTTATATCACATGCTAACTTACACCATATGCCCTCTGGCCAGAATGAATATAGACAATATCATCTCAGATGTTCTTCGAAATGCTATATATGCAATCTCTGAGCGATATGTCTTTGATGTTGAAGATATGTTTCTGCGCATCTTGAAGGATTCTGCTCAGTATCTGAATGCCTCAAAGTTCATGCACCATGGATACAGAAAGTAGTTGATCATGCCATGCGCACAGAGTATTTGGCGAAAGTTAGTCATAAAAGCTTCATTCCTCCAGTTCGCGATACCTTGCAAGTCATGGAAGATATATCCTCAGGTAAATCACCCGCGTCAAGCCCTCAAGATTATCACAAAACATTCGATGGGCCACGTCTGCCTCAGCGCGATCGAACGATATCTCATCAACCTCCATCGCAGCTTGAAGTCAATTTGCGCACACAGCAACTGCTGCTGTAGCATATTGCTGATGATCGAAGAGAAAAAAGAACACCTCGCTGCCGAGCTGAACACAATCAACAACCAAACAAAAATAGTGCATATGATTGCGGATGAGAACAAGAAGCGGCTCTGGAAAATTCTTCGCAAGTTCTTCACCGAGAAGCAACTCCTGAATGTCAATCTCAAAGAGCTTTATGATTACATTGACTAAGGCTTTTCCATTGAAGATTTTCAAGATCGCAAAACTCCTTCGCTACCTACTCGAGAGCCGACTACTGATCTTCTGTATCTTAAGCTTCGCAATCTGATTGAAGAATCTGAAGCCACCTCACCAACAGAGAAACCTGCTGAAGGAAATGTGCTTTCACGTATTGCTCAAGTGGCTGACCCCAATATGCCTTCGTCTTCTCAGCATCAAGTTGTCAATCCTGAAGTAAAATCCAATGTTGTTGAAGCCGAAGATGATCCCCTCACTTCCGAAGCAGAACTCTCCACCGACAATTCTTCGGGAGATGCTGCTGAGTGAACCAAGTTCGCCACTTTTGCACTCATGTTATTCGTCACCTTTTTGACACTAGTTGACAAAAAGGGGGAGAATTACATCGAGTCTCGATAGATTTCCTTTCAGTGTTTCTTTGGTTTGCTTTTGTGTGAGTTTGAAACTTATGCCTTAAAGACTATCTGCTCTATGATGTAATACTTCTGTGTTGTAATGTTAATAACCCCGCCTGCTGCACTATTCCTCTCAAAACATTTGTTTTCCAGGTGGAATTATTATCGAAAATTATGAATGATTACACTGCAATCTCGATGGATTATATCTCATCAGTGTGAATCATTGTCTCGAATGATTGAAATTTCGTTTATATACTTCAATACTTGTAGGAGAATTAATCTCATATCTCTATCCCTACATACATTTAGGGGGAGTCTATTTCATCATCGAGCAAAGTAACACTTATTCACACTTGTTCGAATTACTTTTCACTTATCTATCTTCACTTTGATGATTATCTGTTTTGTCCACAATCGTCCAAAAAGGGGGAGATTGTTGGTGCAATAATTTGCCTCCTTATGTTTTGGAGTTTGTTGACATAAACAGTATGGGACTTATGTGTTTGCTAGTGCACACAAAGTAACAGGTCCTTGGAATCACGAGGAGTTTGATTCAAACGACGAAGATAATCCCCTGTGTTGCAGTGAAGGTTATCACCGAAGATTATGTTGACCAGAGTGACCCATTAAAATTGCTGACATGAAGCAATTGGTTCGGTGCCTGTCCGAAGGAAGTGACTGCGTCCGAGAAGAATGAAGACGAAGTGAAGACGTAGCATTTATTTCATTGTTTCTCTTCTCTTTATTGAGTCACAGGACCACCGTACTATTAAGAGGGGTTTAGCGTTCGAAACTTTGATTCTCTGATGCTAAACCCAAATCCTATGTAAGTTGTGAGAGAAATCTCTTTGTGCTCCGAGCAAATACTTGCCAGCAAGAGACTGTGATCTTCTTCGCCGCGAGAGATTTGTCTCAGACCGAGGAGTTAGCATTACTTGTTCCTCAAGTAATGTTACCATTGCTCTTTGAAATCCGACCGTTAAGAACGTGTCGGTTGGCCATTGGCTGGACCGCATGTCCAAAATTGCCATTTCCCACCAGAGAAGGCTGCAACTATAAGTAGCCACCCCGCACCGGCTTTGTCCGGTGGCTGCTCCCTTTGATTCTGAGAAGATTGTTGAGCAACCCCCTCTCCGAGTGATTTGAGTTTGAAATCCACCAAGAGAAAACCCGTAGAGCCAAAGAATTAGATAGTGGTTCTGCATCACTCGAATCTAAGTCCAGTATGCTCCGCCTATTACTCTTGAGAGCTACAAACTCTCTAGACGGTTAGGTGTTAAGTTCTTCAGAGACCAAGAGTGATTGTTGTTCTCGAAGAAGAAGTCTGTAAAGGTTCAGAGATCACCTCAAGTATCTACCACGAGTTATCGGCATTGGTTGACGAACCAATTTTCGAGGAGAATAGGGTGAAGAGAGTTTATCTTCCGTGTTAAGTCACAACCCCTCTAACCAGACGTAGTCCTTGTGCAGAAGGATGAACTGGTCGAACAAATACCCTGTCACCATCGAGCATCACTGGTTTCATTGGTTTCCCTTCTTTTCATTCGTATTATCTCAATCATGTGATTTGCTTCGATGCTTGTATCAGTTTCCAATCGGTAGTTTATTTTCGCTCATTGTACTTTATTTTCATTCGCTCCGCTGTCGGGTACGAGCGTTTTGAGATTTCCAAAAAAAATTAAAACTCCCATTCACCCCCCCCCCCCCACCCCCCCCCCCCCCCCCGGTAGACATACTTCGTTCCTATAGATACCATCAAATTTGTATGAAATTGGGAGATGAAGGGAAAGCAACATTTAAAACTAAGTTTGGCTTATATGAGTGGTTAGTCATGCCTTTTGGGTTAACTAATGCACCTAGCACTTTCATGAGATTAATGAACGAAGTTTTACGTGCTTTCATTAGATGATTTGTGGTAGCCTATTTTGATGATACACTGATTTATAGTAGATCTTTGGAGGAACGTTTGGAACATTTACGTGTTGTTTTTATTGCTCTACGTGATGCACATTTGTTTGGTAACCTTGGGAAGTGCACCTTTTGCACCGACCAAGTATCTTTTCTTGGCTATGTTGTTACTCCACATGGAATTGAAGTTGACAAAGCCAAGATTGAAGCTATTGAGAGTTGGTCGCGGCCCCAAACGGTCACACAAGTGTGGAGTTTTCTTGGACTCGTTGGTTTCTATAGGTTTTTATGACAGATTTCAGCACCATTGTTACACCTCTCAATGAGCTTACAAACAAGGATGTGCCTTTTGTTTGGGGTACCGCACAAGAAGAAGCCTTCACGGTATTGAAAGATAAATTAACACATGCTCCTTTACTCCAACTTCCTGGTTTTAATAAGACTTTTGAGCTTGAATGTGATGCTAGTGGAATTGGATTAGGAGGTGTGTTATTACAAGATGGTAAAACTATTGCATACTTTTCTGAAAAATTGAGTGGGCCTAGTCTAAATTATTCTACTTATGATAAATAATTATATGCTCTTGTTCGGACTTTAGAAACATGGCAACATTATTTATGGCCCAAAGAATTTGTTATACATTCTGATCATGAATCTTTGAAACATATTAAAAGTCAAGCAAAACTGAACCATAGACATGCTAAATGTGCTGAATTCATTGAGACTTTCCTTTATATGTCATTAAATACAAGAAGGGCAAAGAAAATGTTATTGCTGATGCATTGTCTCGTCGCTATACCATGCTTTCACAACTTGACATTAAAATATTTGGTTTGGAGACCATCAAAGATCATTATGTGCATGATGCTGAATTTAGAGATGTAATGTAGAATTGTAAACAAGATAGAACATGGAACAAGTTCGTCATTAATGATTGATTTGTATTTTGTGCTAACAAGCTATGCATTCCAGCTAGCTTTGTTCATCTTTTGTTGTTGCAGCAGGCACATGGAGGAGGATTAATGGGACACTTTGGCGTGAAGAAGACGAAGGATGTACTTGTTATACATTTCTTTTAGCCAAAGATGAGACGGGATGTTGAGCGTTTTGTTGCTCGCTGCACTACATGTCAAAAGCTAAGTCACGATTCAATCCTCATGGTTTATATATGCCTTTGTGTGTACATAGTGTTCCATGGGAGGATATATAATTGGACTTTGTTTTAGGTTTACCTCAAACAAAGAAGGGGAGGGATGGCTCATTTATTGTCATGGATAGATTCTCGAAAATGGCACACTTTATACCATGTCATAAAAGCGATGATGCTGCTAATGTTGCTGATTTGTTCTTTCGTGAAATTATTCGCTTGCATGGTTGATACGTCTCCAACGTATCTATAATTTATGAAGTATTCATCCCATGTTTACAACAATTCTATATGGTTTTGGTATGATTTGAATGGAACTAACCTGGACTGGCGCTGTTTTCAGCAGAACTACCGTGGTGTTGTTTTTTGTGCAGAAATAAAAGTTCTCGGAATGGGCTGAAACTTTTTGATGATTTTTTTTTGGAACAAAAGAAACCCCCAAAGCTTCGTGGTAGGACCAGAAGAGCCACGAAGCGTTCACATGCCATTTGGGCGCACCCAGGGGTGATGGTGCCCAAGTGGCTTGTGGGCCCATCATAACCCCTTTTCGCGTGATTCGAATGCTGAAAATTCCTATAAATAGAGAAACCCCCAGAAATAAACATAGAACTTCGACTCCGCCGCCGCAAGCCTCTGTACCAAAGAGATACCATCTAGAGCCCTGTTCCTGTTGGGAATCGTTGCATGGAAAACAAAAAAAATTCTATGCACACGCAATGATCTATCCATGGAGATGCATAGCAACGAGGGGGAGAGTGTGTCTACGTACCCTCGTAGACCGTAAGCGGAAGCGTTTAACAATGCGGTTGATGTAGTCGAACTTCTTCGCGCTCCAACCGATCAAGTACCGAACGTACGGCACCTCCACGTTCTGCACACGTTCAGCTCGGTGACATCCCTTGCCTTCTTGATCCAGCAAGACGTCGAGGTAGTAGATGAGTTCTGTCAGCACGACGGCGTGGTGACGGTGATGGTGAAGTGATCTCCACAGGGCTTCGCCTAAGCACTACGAAAATATGACCGGGGGTGTAAACGGTGGAGGGGGGCGCCGCACACGGCTAAACAATTGTCTTGTGTGTGCTAGGCGCCCCCCTCCCACATATATATAGGTGGGAGGGGGAGGAGAGAGGCCAGGAGGCGCCCCAAGTAGGACTGAATCCTACTTGGGCTCCTCCCAAGTCGCGCGCCCCCCTGCCATATATATCGGAGGGGTAAGGAAAGAGGGGGGAGGAGGAAGGGGGAATCCTATTCCCTTTCTTTCCTTTCCTTCTTCCCCTTTCCTTCTCCACCTTGGCTGGCCCATATGTGGGGCGCACCAGCCCCTTGTGGCTGGTGTGTTTCCCCTCTTGGCCCATAAGGCCCATATCTTTTGCCGGGGGTGCCCGGAACCCCTTCCGGTGACCCGATAAGTACCCAGTACCCCCTGAAAAACTTCCGGTGTCCGAATACCATCATCCTATATATCAATATTTACCTCTCGACCATTTCGAGACTCCTCGTCACGTCCGTGATCTCATCAGGGACTCCGAACAACATTCGGTCACCAAAACACATAACTCATATAATACTATATCGTCATCGAACATTAAGCGTGCGGACCCTACGGGTTATAGAACTATGTAGACATGACCAAGACACCTCCCCGGTCAATAACCAATAGCGGAACCTAGATGCCCATATTGGCTCCTACATATTCTACGAAGATCTTTATCGGTTGAACTGTTATGACAACATACGTAATTCCCTTTGTCCATCGGTATGTTACTTGCCCGAGATTCGATTGTCGGTATCTTCATACCTAGTTCAATCTCGTTATCGGCAAGTCTCTTTACTCGTTCCGTAATACATCACCTCGTGACCATCTCCTTAGTCGTTTGCTTGTAAGCTTATGATGTGTATTACCGAGAGGGCCCAGAGATACCTCTCCGAAACTCGAAGTGACAAATCCTAATCTCGATCTATGCCAACTCAACAAACACCTTTGGAGATACCTGTAGAGCATCTTTATAATCACCCAGTTACGTTGTGACGTTTGATATCACACAAGGCATTCCGCCGGTATTCGGGAGTTGCATAATCTCATAGTCGAAGGAATATGTATTTGACATGAAGAAAGCAATAGCAATAAAACTTAACGATCATTACGCTAAGCTAATGGATGGGTCTTATCCATCACATCATTCTCCTAATGATGTGATCCCGTTATCAAATGACAACACATGTCCATGGTTAGGAAACCTTAACCATCTTTGATCAACAAGCTAGTCTAGTAGAGGCTTACTAGGGACACGGTGTTTGTTTATGTATTCACACATGTATTTAGGTTTCCGATCAATACAATTCTAGCATGAATAATAAACCTTTATCATGAATAAGTAAATATAAAATAACACCTTTATTATTGCCTCTAGGGCATATTTCCTTCGGTCTCCCACTTGCACTAGAGTCAATAATCTAGTTCACATCACCATGTGATTAACACCCATAGTTCACATCGCTATGTGACCAACACCCAAAGAGTTTACTAGAGTCAATAATCTAGTTCACATCTCCATGTGATTAACACCCAAAGAGTACTAAGGTATGATCATGTTTTGCTTGTGAGAGAAGTTTAGTCAACGGGTCTACCATATTCAGATCCGTATGTATTTTGCAAATTTCTATGTCTACAATACTCTGCATGGAGCTACTCTAGCTAATTGCTCCCACTTTCAATATGTATCCAGAATGAGACTCAGAGTCATCTGAATCGGTGTCAAAGCTTGCATCGACGTAACCCTTTACGACTAACTCTTTATCACCTCCATAACCGAGAAACATTTCCTTAGTCCTCTTAGGTAACTAAGGATAATTTTGACCGCTGTCCAGTGATCTACTCCTGGATCACTATTGTACCCCCTTGCCAAACTCATGGCAAGGCACACAACTGGTCTTGTACACAGCATGGCATACTTTATAGAACCTATGACTGAGGCATAGGGAATGACTTTCATTCTCTCTCTATCTTCTGCAACGGTCGGGTTTTGAGTCTTACTCAACTTCACACCTTGCAACACAGGCAAGAACCCTTTCTTTGACTAATCCATTTTGAACTTCTTCAAAACTTTATCAAGGTATGTGCTTTGTGAAAGTCCTATTAAGCGTCTCGATCTATCCCTATAGATCTTGATGCACAATATATAAGCAGCTTCACCGAGGTCTTTCATTGAAAAATTCTTATTCAAGTATCCTTTTATGCTATCCAGAAATTCTATATCATTTCCAATCAACAATATGTCATCCACATATAATATCAGAAATGCTACAGAGCTCCCACTCACTTTCTTGTAAATACAGGCTTCACCGAAAGTCTGTATAAAACCATATGCTTTGATCACCTCATCAAAGCGTATATTCCAACTCCGAGATGCTTACACCAGTCCATAGATGGATCGCTGGAACTTGCACACTTTGTTAGCACCTTTAGGATCGACAAAACCTTCTGGTTGCATCATATACAACTCTTCTTTAAGATATCCATTAAGGAATGCAGTTTTGACGTCCATTTGCCAGATTTCATAATCATAAAATGTGGCAATTGCTAACATGATTCGGACAGACTTAAGTATCGCTACGGGTGAGAAAGTCTCATCGTAGTCAACTCCTTGAACTTGTCGAAAACCTTTTGTGACAAGTCGAGCTTTGTAGATAGTGACATTACTATTAGCGTCAGTCTTCTTCTTGAAGATCCATTTATTCTCAATGGCTTGCCGATCATCGGGCAAGTCCACCAAAGTCCACACTTTGTTCTAATACATGGATCCTATCTCAAATTTCATGGCCTCAAGCCATCTGTCGGAATCTGGGCTCATCATAGCTTCTTCATAGTTCGTAGGTTCGCCATGGTCTAGTAACATGACTTCCAGGACAGGATTCCCGTACCACTCTGGTGCGGAACGTGTTCTGGTCGACCTACGAGGTTCTGTAGTAACTTGATCTGAAGTTTCATGATCATCATCATTAGCTTCCTCTCTAGTTGGTGTAGGCATCACAGAACGGTTTTCTCTGATGAACTACTTTCCAATTCGAGAGAAGGTACAATTACCTCATCAAGTTCTACTTTCCTCCCACTCACTTCTTTCGAGAAAAACTCCTTCTCTAGAAAGGTTCCATTCTTGGCAACAAAGATCTTGCCTTCAGGTCTGTGGTAGAAGGTGTACCCAATTGTTTCCTTAGGGTATACTATGAAGACGCACTTCTCCGATTTGGGTTCGAGCTTATCAGGCTGAAGCCTTTTGACATAAGTGTCGCAACCCCAAACTTTTAGAAACGACAGCTTAGGTTTCTTGCCAAACCATAGTTCATACGGTGTCATCTCAATGGATTTAGACGGTGCCCTATTTAACGTGAATGCAGTTGTCTCTAATGCATAACCCCAAAACGATAGTGGTAAATCGGTAAGAGACATCATAGATCGCACCATATCTAATAAAGTACGGTTACGACGTTCGGACACACCATTACGCTGTGGTGTTCTAGGTGGCGTGAGTTGTGAAACAATTCCACATTGTTTTAAATGAAGGCCAAACTCGTAACTCAAATATTCGCCTCCGCGATCGGATCATAGAAACTTTATTTTCTTGTTACAATGAGTCTCAACTTCACTCTGAAATTCTTTGAACTTTCAAATGTTTCAGACTTGTGTTTCATCAAGTAGATATACCCATATCTACTCAAATCATCAGTAAAGGTGAGAAAATAACGATACCCACCGCGTGCTTCAATACTCATCGGACCGCATACATCGGTATGTATTATTTCCAATAAGTCATTAGCTCGCTCCATTGTTCCGGAGAACGGAGTTTTAGTCATCTTGCCCATGAGGCATGGTTCGCAAGTATCAAATGATTCATAATCAAGTGATTCCAAAAGCCCATCTGCATGGAGTTTCTTCATGCGCTTTACACCAATATGACCTAAACGGCAATGCCACAAATATGTTGCACTATCATTATCAACTTTGCATCTTTTGGCATCAATATTATGAATATGCGTATCACTATGATCGAGATTCAATAAACCATTTACATTGAGTGTATGACCATAGAAGGTTTTATTAATGTAAACAAAACAACAATTATTCTCTGACTTAAATGAATAACCGTATCACAATAAACATGATCCAATCATATTCATACTCAACGGAAACACCAAATAACATTTATTTATTTAGGTCCAACACTAATCCCAAAGGTAGAGGGAGTGTGCGATGGTGATCTTATCAACCTTGGAATCACTTCCAACACACATCATCACCTCGTCAATAACTAGTCTCTATTCATTTTGCAACTCCTGTTTCGAGTTACTAATCTTAGCAACTGAACCGGTATCAAATACCCAGGGGCTATTAAGAACACTAGTAAAATACACATCAATAACATGTATATCAAATATACCTTTGTTCACTTTGCCATCCTTCTTATCCGCCAAGTATTTGGGGCAGTTCCACTTCCAGTGACCATTTCCTTCGCAGTAGAAGCACTCAGTTTCAGGCTTAGGTCTAGCTTTGGGCTTCTTCACGGGAGTGACAACTTGCTTGCCATTCTTCTTGAAGTTCCCCTTTCTTTCCCTTGCCCTTTTTTTGAAACTAGTGGTCTTGTTAACCATCAACACTTGATGCTCTTTCTTGATTTCTACCTCCGCGGCTTTAAGCATTGTGAAGAGCTTGAGAATCATTTTCGTCATCCCTTGCATATTATAGTTCATCACGAAGTTCTAGTAACTCGGTGATAGTGACTAGAGAACTCTGTTAATCACTATCTTATCTAGAAGATTAACTCCCACTTGATTCAAGCGATTGTAGTACCCCAGACATTCTGAGCACATGCTCACTGACTGAGCTATTCTCCTCCATCTTGTAGGCAAAGTACTTGTCAGAGGTCTCATACCTCTCAACACGGGCATGAGCCTGAAATACCAATTTCAGCTCTTGGAGCATCTCATATGTTCCATGGCGTTCAAAACGTCTTTGCAGCCCCGATTCTAAGCCGTAAAGCATGGCGCACTAAACTATCAAGTAGTCATCATACCGAGCTTGCCAAACGTTCATAACGTCTGCATCTGCTCCTGCATTAGGTCTGTCACCTAGTGGTGCATCAAGGACATAATTCTTCTGTGCAGCAATGAGGATAATCCTCAGATCACGGACCGAGTCCGCATCATTGCTACTAACATCTTTCAACTTAGTTTTCTCTAGGAACATATCAAAAATATAGGAGAACTACATCGCGAGCTATTGATCTACAACATATATTTGCAAATACTATCAGGACTAAGTTGATGATAAATTAAGTTCAATTAATCAGATTAATTAAGAACTCCCACTTAAATAGACATCCCTCAAGTCATCTAAGTGATACATGATCCAAATCAACTAACCCATGTCCGATCATCACGTGAGATGGGGTAGTCATCAATGGTGAACATCTCTATGTTGATCATATCTACTATATGATTCACATTCGACCTTTCAGTCTCCAGTGCTCCGAGGCCATGTCTGTACGTGCTAGGCTCGTCAAGTTTAACCCAAGTATTCCGCATGTGCAAAACTGTCTTGCACCCGTTGTATGTGAACGTAGAGTCTATCACACCCGATCATCACATGGTGTCTCAACACGATGAACTGTAGCAACGGTGCATACTCAGGGAGAACACTATTATCTTGAAATTAAGTGAAGGGATCATCTTATAATGCTACCGCCGTTCTAAGCAAAATAAGATGCATAAAGGATAAACATCACATGCAATCAAAATATGTGACATGATATGGCCATCATCTTATGCTTTTGATCTCCATCTCCAAAGCATCGTCATGATCTCCATTGTCACCGGCTCGACACCTTGATCTCCATCGTTGCGTCATGGTCGTCTCGCCAACTATTGCTTCTACAACTATCGCTAACGCATAGTGATAAAGTAAAGCAATTACATGGCATTTGCATTTCATACAATAAAGCAACAACCATAAGGCTCCTGCCAATTGCCGATAACTTACAAAACATGATCGTCTCATACAACAACGTATATCACATCATGTCTTGACCATATCACATCACAACATGCCCTGCAAAAACAAGTTAGACATCCTCTACTTTGTTGTTGCAAGTTTTACGTGGCTGCTATGGGCTTCTAGCAAGAACCGTTCTTACCTACGGCAAAAACCACAATGGTGATTCGTCAAGTTTGCTGTTTTAACCTTCTTCAAGGACCGGCCGCAGTCAAATTCGATTCAACTAAAGTAGGAGAAACAGACACCCGCCAGCCACCTTTATGCAAAACTAGTTGCATGTCTGTCAGTGGAACCGGTCTCATGTACGTGGACATGTAAGGTTGGTCCGGGCCGCTTCATCCCACAATACCGCCGAATCAAAATAAGACGTTGGTGGTAAGCAGTATGCCTATCACCGCCCACAACTCTTTGTGTTCTACTCGTGCATATCATCTACGCATAGACCTGTCTCTAATACCACTGTTGGGGATCGTTGCATGGAAAACAAAAAAAATTCTACGCACACGCAATGATCTATCCATGGAGATGCATAGCAACGAGGGGGAGAGTGTGTCTATGTACCCTCGTAGACTGTAAGCGAAAGAGTTTAACAAAGCGGTTGATGTAGTCGAACTTCTTCGCGCTCCAACCGATCAAGTACCGAACGTACGGCACCTTCGCGTTATGCACATGTTCAGCTCGGTGACGTCCCTCGCCTTCTTGATCCAGCAAGACATCGAGGTAGAAGATGAGTTCCATCAGCACGGCGGCGTGGTGACGGTGATGGTGAAGTGATCTCCGCAGGGCTTCGCCTAAGCACTACGAAAATATGACCGGGGGTGTAAACAGTGGAGGGGGGCGCCGCACACGGCTAAACAATTGTCTTGTGAGTGCTAGGTGCCCCCTCCCACATATATATAGGTAGAAGGGGGAGGGGAGAGGCCATAAGGCGCCTCAAGTAGGACCGAATCCTACTTGGGCTCCTCCCAAGCCGCACCCCCCCTGCCATATATATCGGAGGGGGAAGGAAAGAGGGGGGAGGGTGAAGGAAGGGGGAATCCTATTCCCTTTCTTTCCTTTCCTTCTTCCCATTTCCTTCTCCACCTTGGCCGGCCCATATGGGGGGCGCACCAGCCCCTTGTGGCTGGTGTGTTTCCCCTCTTGGCCCATAAGGCCCATATCTTTTGTCAGGGGTGCCCGGAACACCTTCCGGTGACCCGATAAGTACCCGGTAACCCCCGAAACACTTCCGGTGTCCGAATACCATCGTCCTATATATCAATATTTACCTCTCGACCATTTCGAGACTCCTCATCATGTCCGTGATCTCATCTGGGACTCCGAACAACATTCGGTCACCAAAACACATAACTCATATAATACTATATCGTCATCGAACGTTAAGCGTGCGGACCCTACGGGTTCGAGAACTATGTAGACATGATCGAAACACCTCTCCGGTCAATACCCAATAGTGGAACATGGATGCCCATATTGGCTCCTACATATTCTACGAAGATCTTTATCGGTTGAACCATTATGACAACATACGTAATTCCCTTTGTCCATCGGTATGTTACTTGCCCGAGATTCGATCGTCGGTATCTTAATACCTAGTTCAATCTCGTTACCGGCAAGTCTCTTTACTCGTTCCGTAATACATCACCTTGTGACCATCTCCTTAGTCGTTTGCTTGCAAGCTTATGATGTGTATTACCGAGAGGGCCCAGAGATACCTCTCCGAAATTCGGAGTGACAAATCCTAATCTCGATCTATGCCAACTCAACAAACACCTTCGAAGATACCTGTAGAGCATCTTTATAATCACCCAGTTATGTTGTGACGTTTGATAGCACACAAGGCATTCCTCCGGTATTCGGCAGTTGCATAATCTCATAGTCGAAGGAATATGTATTTGACATGAAGAAAGCAATAGCAATAAAACTTAATGATCATTATGCTAAGCTAATGGATGGGTCTTGTCCATCACATCATTCTCCTAATGATGTGATCCCGTTATCAAATGACAACACATGTCCATGGTTAGGAAACCTTAACCATCCTTGATCAACGAGCTAGTCTAGTAGAGGCTTACTAGGGACACGGTGTTTGTTTATGTATTCACACATGTATTTAGGTTTACGATCAATACAATTCTAGCATGAATAATAAACATATATCATGAATAAGGAAATATAAAATAACAACTTTATTATTGCCTCTAGGGCATATTTCCTTCAGTTCCGGCACCCTGCCAAAGGTGTAAATCATTACCGGAGGCCATCTTCATCATCCCGGCGACCACCATGACGAGGAGGGAGTAGTTCACCCTCGGGGCTGAGGGTATGTACTAGTAGCTATGTGTTTGATCTCTCTCTCTCTCTCGTGTTCTTGATTTGGCACGATCTTGATGTACCGCGAGCTTTGTTAATATAGTTTGTCGGTGCAACAAACCCTGGTGTATGTTGCCCTGACTGTACACAGGCTCAAGGACATTGTTATAGCATCCAAGACAAGGACAAGCACGAGAGTTAGCTCTTTGAGAAATCAAAGGGCGGATCAAGAAGACCAAGACAAGCCAAAACTGCAAGATATCACCAAGGGAAAAAGTCTCCCTTGCTGGGCAGGTGAGCCTGGTCAGGTCGAGGCCACCCCAAGAGCAACTCCCAAGACCTCCCCGGCAAGAATTGCCGGGGCGCTAGCGGCCTGCTATCCCGCGAGGGCTCCACAGCTCACCTCACAGTGACACAAGTCGCTTATCAGTGCGGTGTCGAGCCCCCAAGTGAATAAGTGGCAGTCATCCAGCACGTGGCAGCCATTCCTGAGGAAGATCACCCCTAAATGACACCCGTCCATGGGCGTGTCACGCAGACAGGCGAGAAGGTGGTTGAATGGCACGGCAAGGTTTGCCGGGCTGCATCCACGACGTGACACTAAGCGGTGCATTTAATGCACCTTGTCCTGTCTGCAGAGTTAGGTATGATAGCACTATGGCTATCTAATCACTGGATAATGACTGTTTTGCCATTGTCGTAACCCCTTGACCTATAAAAGGAGGACCGAGGCAACCTTAGAAAGGATTCAGACCCTGGTACACTAATACGCGCGTAGCTGCTCTCCCCAAGGCGACCTTGTCGGGCTTGAGTACTGCGCGTTCGTCATGGTCTTCCACTCAATCCACCAAAGCAGGAGTACGGTTTTACGCCTCGCGGCGGCCCGAACCTGGGTAAAAACCACCCGCGTCACCATTATAGTGTTGTTCTATGACCTCCGCTCTTTGTGCAACGTGCCCTTCCCCCTTGCCGAACCACAAAGGGGTCGATGTCCCCATAGGTGATCGTGTTGAACCATGACATCTTTGGCGCACTAGGTAGGGGGGCGTTTGTGCGAACCCGAGGACGTAAACAGCGCGTCGGTCTTCATCACCATCTCCTTCGACGACGGCGTCATCACCCATGGCGCCCAAGAAAAAGTCTGGTGCAGCAGCCCGTCCTTCCACCTCGAAGGCCCCCTCGCATCCAGCCACCGATCCCATGGGGGCTGTCATGGCGCTGGGGGACGCGAACGCCACGGGGAACGTGACCAGTGCAGGCGGCGCCGTCGTCATTCCTCCCGCGGCTGAGGTGGGAGCGGGAGGCGCCGGAGGGGGACATCGTCAACAACATCCTAGCGGCCACGCTCCACAAGATGCGAGAGGGGAGAACATCCAATTCCCGCCTCTCCACCTCACTGGAGAACGCAGCCACAGCGATGGCGCCCGCTCCAGCGTGAACCGCGACCTCCTAGCTGCCCCTGCTACGGATGCAGCTACGAGGCACATGCCTTCACCAGGACAAGGCAATCAAGACGAAGCGCCAAACGGGGCCGTCGGCCCCCAAGCGCGTCCTTCTCGTCATCATGCCACCCTCGCGACTAGCTCGCAACAACGAGAGCGCGACGCCACCACTACCAGTACCATCAGGAGTCAGGCGACGTCGCGGTCTGCGTCATCGTCCATGCCGGTTACTGCTTCGGAGGCCATGGCTCGAGCCCAGCTCCTGTTGATATTCCCACCAGCGGCCGACCAAATGGATGAATGGAGAGCCACCATTCAAAGTTTGATTGGTTTCGCTGAGGCAGGGGGATCGCAATGAGCGGGCTCGCCACGGCATCCACAGGTAGCGACAACGGCCTGAGCCGCTGGCCGTGCTGAAGGGGCCAACCTCATGGTGCAGTCCCCCCCCCCACGACAGCCAGTGCAGGGGCCACGGCCAGAGCTGCATAACCAAGAACACGACGAGGTGTCAATGGCTTCGTCTGATCCTCAAGCCCATCGAGATCAACGGCAGGTCCTGGAGGACAGGCGGAGGGAAGACGCGCGCGTTACCATAGAACGGCGCCGTGAAATCCACCGCTAGTCTGACAGGCGCAATGGCCCCAACATCGACGAGCATGCGCCCGGTGGAGATGGATACCTACCCTTCGAGGTTGGGTGTCCTGCCTTCACTCGCGAGCTGCGGCAAGTCCGTTGGCCATCTGCCCGCACGTTCAAGCTGGAGATACCAGAGAAGTACGATCGAAGACTGAACCTGGCAGAGTTCTTGAGCATTTACACCATTGTTGTTCAAGCCGCCTGGGGAAGAGATGAAAAGATATTCGCCAACTACTTCCCTTTGGCGCTCAAGCCAAATGTGAGGTCGTGGCTGATACACTTGCCGGAGAACTCCATCTCGACTTGGGCTGATTTGTGCCACGAGTTTGTTGGTGCCTTCACGGGTGGCCACCAAGAACCAGGGCAGCCCAGCGATTTGCAGCTCCTTCAACAAAAGGAAGGAGAGAGTTTAAGGAAGTACATGCAGAGGTTCAGCCGGGTGCATAGGAACATTCCAGATATCCACCCGGCAGCTGTGGTTGCCGCGTTCCAATCCAATGTGCGCAACCGCAGGATACGTTCCAAAATGAACGTCCGGTTGCCCAAGACTGTGAACGAGCTTTACACCTTGGTGGATAAGTGTGCCCGTACGGAGGAGGGGAGGCGTATCCCCGGAGAAGAGGATGGCATCAACGTCGACTCAGAAGATGACGACAATGCCACCGACTAGAAGAAGAAGAACAAGAAACACAACAAGAAGTGCAAGGAGAAAGCAGTGCTGGCTGTCGAGGGGTCGGGTACTCCGAGTACCGGCAAGAAGGCCAAGGCCAAAGCCCCGGCAAGGAGTTTGCCGCGTGCGCCGACTGCCGGGAGGCTGCGGTGGCCGAGAAGGCTGGGAAGGCTGATGGACCGTACTGCAAGATCCATCAAACCAAAGGCCATGATCTCCAAGAATGTCACCAAGTTGAGCAACTCATCAAGAAGCAGAAGGCTGAGTACGAGAAGCGTGGTAAGGAGAGAGGCCAAGATGGCATTAGCAGGAAGGGCCGAAGCGGCTGAGGAGGCCGCCCCGGCAAGGTCCCCCAACATCAGGGAAAACTTGCTAAAGGCCATGGGAAGAAGGAGTGTGGTGACAAAAGTGATGAAGGGGATGAAGAGGAAACCAATGAGCAAGAGTTTCAGAAAGCCACTGATGCCCTATGCATTGATGGAGGCGCATCCTTGCACTCCTCTCACCGCCAACTGAAACAATGGGCGCGTGAGGTCAATGCTGTGGAGCCAGCGGCGGACTCCCAAAAACCACTCAAATGGTCTCGCACGCCCATCATCTTTGACGAAGAGGATCACCCTGACCGCACCACTGTGGTAGGGTGCTTGCCGTTGTTGGTTTCACCAACAATCCGCAACCTCAAGGTCACAAAGATGTTGGTTGACGGCAGGGCTGGGTTGAATCTGATTTCCCCTAAGGTGCTCAGCAAGCTACAGATAACAGATGAAGAGCTCAAGGTTATTGGCACATTTCAAGGAATCAACCCCGGCAGGAGTCATCCAAAGGGGAAGATCACGTTGCCGGTGATGTTTGGAGGGGAGTTGAACTGCTAGACCGAGAAGATCGTGTTCAATGTGGTCGAACTTCCGTTGCCATATAATGGGATACTTGGGCGACCTGCCCTGGCAAAGTTCATGGCGGCATTCCACTATGCCTACAACACCCTGAAGATGCCAGGACCGATGGGCGTCATTTCTATCCCATCAAACAAGAAGGACGCGATCATATGCGTAGACAAGATGTACCAGGAGGCGGTCGCTCCCAAGGCCGCGGAAGCTGCAATCCCCGCCAAGGAAAACAAACAAGGGAGAAAAGCTAGCAAGGATGCCGGCAAGGAATCCGAGAAGCGCGCCTCTCCGGAGTACGCTGCACACGTCGATGATTTGCCAGAGAGTTATACTAGCAAGAGATCCAAGGTTGTTGCACCCGCTATGAAGAAGGTCCCGGCAGGGCTGGCTGGCGTTGATGGTACATTCACTATCAGCTCCACCCTTGACGATAAATAGGAAAGCGCGCTCATTGCCTTCCTGCGGGAGAATGTCGATGTGTTTTCTTGGCAACCATCTGACATCCCCGGTGTTCCTAGGGAGGTAATCGAGTGCCACCTTGCTGTCTGCCCTCACGCCCGGCCCATCAAGCAGAAGGTCCGGAAGCAAGCCTTGGAGCGGCAGCAGTTCATTGCCGAGGAGATCAAGAAACTTGAGGCAGCTGGTTTGGTCAGAGGAGTATTGCACCCAACATGGATGGCAAATCCAGTGGCGGTGCGCAAGGCAAATTGGAAATGGAGGCTTTGCATAGATTTCACAAATCTGAATAAAGCATGCCCTAAGGACCCGTTCCCCTTGCCGCACATCGACCAGATCGTGGATTCCACCTCCGGGTGTGATCTTCTTTCCTTCTTGGATGCCTACTCCGGGTACCACCAGATTTTCATGACCAAAGAAGACGAGGAGAAGACAGCGTTCATAACCCCCTATGGCACGTACTGCATCATACGGATGCCCTTCGGATTAAAGAGCGTTGGATCCACTTTTGCAAGAGTAGTGCAGATAGGGTTTGAGTCTCAGCTACACAGGAATATTGAACCTTACATGGATGACATAGTGGTCAAAACCAAGGACAAGTCAACTCCCATTCAGGACTAGGAAGAGACCTTTGCAAATCTGCGCAAGATCAACTTGAAGCTAAACCCAGAGAAGTGTGTGTTTGGCATTCCTTGCGGCAAGCTACTTGGCTTCTTCGTGTCCCACCGGGGGATAGAGGCCAACCCCGACAAGATCAAGGCGATCGAGCAGATTCAAGCACCCAAGACAATTAAAGATGTGAGGCATTTGACTGGATGTGTTGCTGTGCTAAGCAGGTTCATTTCCAAGTCCGCCGAGCGCGCCTTGCCGTTCTTCAAAATTTTGAAGAAGACAGGGCATGTAAAGTGGACCCCGAAGGCAGAAGCAGCGCTGCAGGACTTAAAAACCTACCTTTCCTCTGTTCCCACCCTGGTCGCTCCTAAACCACAAGAGCCGTTGCTGCTGTATCTGGCGGCAACCAATCAAGTGGTTAGTGCAGCACTGGTGGCACAGCGGGAAGTGGAAGAAGGAGCAGCTGCGGCTACTGTCCTCCCAGGAGAAGGGAGAGAACCAGTCACGGCAGGGCTGGGTGCAGAACAAGAGAAAGAAGAGCAGAGAAGCGAAGGCAATCCCAAGACTACGGCAAGGAAGAAGGTGGTGCAGTGGCCAGTCTACTTTGTTAGCTCCCTGTTGCAGGGGGCTAGGTCAAGGTACTCTGGCGTGCAAAAGTTGATTTTTGGCCTCATCATGGCCTCAAGGAAACTGCGCCACTACTTCCAAGCCCATGAGATCACAGTCGTCACCCAGTTCCCCTTGCAACGCATACTGAGGAACCCTGAGGCCACTGGCAGAATAGTGGAATGGGCTTTGGAATTATCAAGCTTTGGTTTGAAGTTTGAGAGCACGTCAACTATTCAGAGCAGAGCACTGGCAGAGTTTATTGCGGAGTGGACACCTACCCCAGACGAAGAGGCATTAGAAACAGTTATCCCCGGCAAGGAACCGCCCCAAGAATGGATCATGTACTTTGATGGTGCCTTCTCACTTCAAGGTGCAAGGGCTAGCGTGCTCCTTGTCGCACCCACTGGGGAGCACCTCAAGTATGTAGTCCAGAAGCATTTCCCCCAGGAGAAGGCAACTAACAACACTTCAGAGTACGAAGGACTCCTTGCCGGGCTCAGAATCGCGACGGAGTTGGGAATTAAGAAGTTGATCATACGAGGGGACTCACAGCTCATGGTGAGGCAAGTGAACAAGGATTATCAGAGTCCATTGATGGAGGCATACGTGGAGGAAGTGAGAAAGCTGGAGGAGCGCTTTGACGGATTGCAAACAGAGCACGTACCCCGTGCGGAAAACAGCATTGCTGATCATCTGTCGAAATGCGCTGCGCAAAAGCTTCCTGTGGAACCAGGGACTTTTGTTCTCCACCTAACTCAGCCCTCCTTATCCCCGGCGACAATGGCCAGAAAGAGCAGGAAACTGTACTCCGGCAAGCCTCTCCCGACAGAGTTTCCCGAAGCCCCCGGTAGAGAGGTTGGCAGGAACAACTCCACTTCGCTTGGCGAGCAGCACCCTCCCGCCGAACTACCAATCCTCGCAGTTGAGGCATGTGCTCCTACAAACGAGGAGGTGCCGCTGATCCTTGTTGTTGAGCCTCAGGCTCCTACTTGGGCGCGACACATAGTCCGTTACCTCCAAATAGGAGAACTTCCCGAAGAGCAAGAAGAAGCTGAAAGAGTAGCCCGGAGGGCCAGTATGTATCAGTTCGTCGATGATGCACTATACAGAAGGAGGCCCAACAGTGTGAAATTGAAGTGCATTCATCGGGAAGAGGGGAAGGAACTGTTGGCAGAGATACACGGAGGCATGTGCGGCTCTCACATTGGATCAAGGGCCTTGGTTCGAAAAGCTTTCCGGCAAGGTTTCTACTGGCCCACGTCCCTCCAAGATGCAATCGAGCTAGTCACCAGATGTGAAGCCTGCCAGTTCCACTCCAAGAATATCCATCAACCTGCTCAGACTCTCCAGACGATCCCTTTGTCATGGCCCTTTTTGGTCTGGGGCTCGACATCTTGGGCCCCTTCCCCCGTGCTACCGGGGGCTTTGAGTCCTTGTAAGTCGCCATCGACAAGTTCTTGAAGTGGCCAGAGGTGGAGCCCGTGAGTAAGGTGACCGCACAGTCAGCTATCAAGTTCCTGAAAGGACTGGTGTGCCGCTTCGGAGTACCCGCCAGGGTCATCACTGACAACGGCACCCAGTTCACGAGCGCGCCTTCATGCAATACGTTCAAGCCCTCAGAAGCAAGGTTTCATTCGCCTTTGTTGCTCATCCCAGAAGAAATGGACAAGCTGGGAGGGCGAACACTGAAGTGCTGCGAGGACTCAAGACAAGAACATTTGATAGGCTGCAGAAATGCGGCAGGCGCTGGATTGATGAGCTGTCGGTGCTTCTTTGGTCCCTCCGTACGACACCAAATCGAGCTACCGGCCAGACTCCCTTCTCCCTAGTCTATGGGGTAAAAGTGTAATCCACACGGAACTCATATACGGGTCACCTCGAGTACTTACCTACGACGAAGTAGAGCAAGAGCAGCACCGGCATGACGATGCCGTGCTCCTTGAGAGGAACCGTCTCCGGGCTGTTATGCGTGCTGCACGCTATCAACAGGCCCTGCGCCGCTATCACAGCCGCAGGGTTCACCCCCAGAGCCTTGAGGAAGGCGACCTTGTCCTTAGGCGCGTTTAGTCCGCCAAGGGTGCAAACAAGTTGACGCTGAAGTGGGACGGCCCTTACCGGGTGGTACGAGTCACCAGACCTGGCGCAGTCCGTTTGGAGACCGGAGATGGCATTCAATTGTAAAACTCATGGAATATTGAGCTTCTCCGTAAGTTCTACCCATAAGGCGCGGCTGTCGGGCCCTACCCGGCAGCCACCCTTTTGTACAAGCCTTGCCGATGTTGCATGTAACCCTTTGTACAAAGCCAGGCGCAGACCCTGAGCAGAAGATAAATAAACGAAGCGCTGGGGGCCCCAAAAACTTGCATGCATGCATAGCATAACATGAGCATGGCATGATCATGTAGATAAGGGAATATGTAGCATTGTTTTACTCTGCACTTAACTGCAGGGCTCTTGCCGCGGACTTGGTCCCGAAGAGAAGAAACGGAGATGAACCTACATATCGGTCCCCGACAAGCCAAACAGATAAGTTCCTTCTTGTCCATAAATGTTCTGTAAGGTGAAAACTTGTGCATATGAAAACCTTGTCACCTTTGAAGCATAGGTGCTCCCATCCTTTATCCCGAATGATGCTTCGGTCAAGGTGGTTGTAGTGGCCTTTGACGGAGGAGGTTCGACAAGGGGCTGGTCCCTTTCCATAGTTTTGAGCCCGGCAGGCTAAGCCTTGTAGCAACAAACGGAAGGAACCGGCAGGATAGCTTGCTGGAGATAACTTGTTTACTTAAATGTATAGAGACATCCCACCTCTGCATGGACATAGTACATGCACAAGTACCCGGCAAGGCTTGTCTTTTTTCATTAATATGCGGATAAACAAGTACAGATCTTACAAAACACAAACATGGATAAAGAAGATAACATATTTGAGACTAAAATCTGGCAAATGCCTACACGTCTTAGACTGAAAAAAGATAAGTGCTCCGTAATCCCTTTCTTGTCCCTCTCCTCCTAGGAACCGCAGCGGGAGGCGAAGAGGGCAAAAGGAGTGCCTGAGCAGAAGCCCAGCCTGACCTCATCAGAACCCGCGAGACGATGTCTGACAAGATCGAGAGGGCGCGGGCGAAGGTGATGGATGAGGGGAGCGACTAGGTGACGCCCTGATCACTGCCACCAGGGCCAACAGGACGCGGCAGGGCGAATGAAGTCGGAGCCACAAGGAATCCTGCTGGAGGAGGCAAGGGTACCACCCGCACCCAAGACCCCGGCAAATCGCCTTGCTGGGGAGGAGATGCAGGTGCAGATGGCTGTGCCGCCGGCTGACGGTGACGGTGTGGCTGGTGTTCAGCCGGAGTCGGAGCCGTCGTCCTCCCCACCGGCTCCGTCGTCATCGCCGTCACTGTCCTCCTTGTCGCTATCGCTCGAGGAGGAGCTTTCATCGTCAGTCAAGCTCTCCACGCAGCACCCTAAGTGAGCACCCGAGCGTCTGAAGACCTTGACGGAGAGCAGGGTGGCATCCATTAACTTGAAATGGAGGACGTGCCCGGCCGCCAAGCTATGGGCACAGGCAAAAGTCCTCCAGCCACACCGGAGAAGCATGACATGAGGAGAGGGGAACTCCACGTCCGCCCGCATGCTGTCGTTACAGCAGCCCATCATGTGCAGCCTCAACCCCGGTGGCTGCTCAATCTCCATCACCCTTGCAAATGGAGTAGGAAGCCGAAGACGGCTGCGCGAGGGCCCTCGCAGCTTGACGATGAACTCCAGTGGTTGGTTACCGACGTGGCCTTCGTTAGGGTCCTGAGCAGCCAGAGGAGGTGCGATCAAAGCACCGCCTCGTCCACCTCGACCCCGAGCGCCACGGTGACCACGACCTTGTCCTCTCCTGCCTCCCCTCACAATGGGCTCTGCTCCCGCGTCCCCAACAGGAGGAGGGAGACGCTGTCGAGCAGAAGCCCTCGTCGCCACCACTGGAGTGCCACCACGACCTCTCCCCCTCACCATGATGGAAAAGCAATGCCAGAAGAGAGGAGGAAGAGATAGGTGTGATCCAGCACCTTTCACACGTTCCCTCTTTATAGGCGAACAGGGTCGGGGGCTGACCCCTCACCAAGGAGCCGACCACCCCGCTCTGCCAATCCGACTCCTCCGCACCACCAACGGCTCGTGGAATCAGGGCCGACCCTGTGCGCCAATCCATGGCACCTGGCTTTCTGCCATGGCACACATTTCTGCTCTCCCCGCGTCCGCCACCAACCTTGCGCAATGCATGCAGCCTACGTGGCAGAAACTCCAGAAGCGGAGAAGCTAGTGGAATGGCAGTTTCCACTCCGTGAACATGGGACATGGGTAGCCACGGATCGTGGCTTAAAACTCCCCTATAATGTCTTCCACGACGCACGGGAAAACCGGAAACTGACTCAAGCACGGATTAATGAAGAGGCAAAGAAAATATCAGGGGTGAGCTACCACAAACTCTTCGCCTGTGTACTAGATAGGGCCTACCCCAACGACGCTCAGCAGCGCATTCGGGTCAGGTCGGGGGGCTCCTGTCGGTGCAACAAACCCTGGTGTATGTTGCCCTGACTGTACACAGGCTCAAGGACAAGGTTACAGCATCCAAGACAAGGCCAAGTAGGAGAGTTAGCTCTTTGATAAATCAAAGGGCGGATCAAGAAGACCAAGACAAGCCAAAACTGCAAGATATCACCAAGGGAAAAAGTCTCCCTTGCCGGGCAGGTGAGCCTGGTCAGGTCGAGGCCACCCCAAGAGCAAGTCCCAAGACCTCCCTGGCAAGAATTGCCGGGGCGCTGGCGGCCTGCTATCCCGCCAGGGCTCCACCACTCCACCTCACAGTGACGCAAGTCGCTTATCGGTGCAGTGTCGAGCCCCCAAGTGAATAAGTGGCAGTCATTCAGCACGTGGCAGCCATTCCTGAGGAAGATCACCCCTAAATGACACCCGTCCATGGGTGTGTCACGCAGATAGGCGAGAAGGTGGTTGAATGGCACGGCAAGGCTTGTGGGGCTGCATCCACAACGTGACACTAAGTGGTGCATTCAATGCACCTTGTCATGTCTGCAGAGTTAGGTATGATAGCACTGTGGCTATCTAATCACTGGATAATAACTGTTTTGCCATTGTGGTAACCCCTTGAACTATAAAAGGAGGACCGAGGCAATCTTAGAAAGGATTCGGACCCTGGTACACTGATACGCATGTAGCTGCTCTCCCCGAGGCGACCTTGCCGGGCTTGAGTAGTGCGTGTTCGTCATGGTCTTCCACTCAATCCACCAAAGCAGGAGTAGGGTTTTACGCCTCGCGGCGGCCCGAACCTGGGTAAAAATCAGCCACGTCACCATTGCCGTGCTGTTCTACGACCTCCGCTCTTTGTGCAACGTGCCCTTCCCCCTTGCCGAACCACAAAGGGGCGGATGGCCCCATAGGTGATCATGTCGAACCACGACATAGTTGGATCATATGGTGTTTCTCCCTCTCTATCTTGTTGTGATGAATTAAGTTTTTACCTTTGAGGTTTCACTATTATCTGATAGAATACTTTTTGGATTTGAGAACACTTGATGTATGTCTTGATATGGATACCCGTTGTGACAATGGGGTGATCTATTGATTACCTTGATATATGTTTTGGCAATCAACTTGTGGATTCCCGCGGTGACATTGGAGTAATCTAGGCATAGAGGTTGATGCATGTTTTCGTCCTTCTTTATCTGGTAGAAATCTTGGGGCACTCTTTGAAGTTCTTTGTATTGGATTGAATATTATGAATCTGAAGTTGTTTGATGCATATCGAATAATCAAATCATGGATACTTGTGGTGACATTGGAGTATCTAGGTGACACTAGAGTTGGTTGATGTGTATCATATGGTGTTATTTTAGTACAAACTCTAGGGCTATTTGTGACACTAATAGGGATGTCTCAATAGATTGATCGGAAATGATAACTTTGAGGTGGTTTCGTACCCTACAACAATTTCATCTTATGTTCTCCGCTAGATAAGAACTTCGGAGCGATTCTTTGTCATATGTTGAGGGATTGTTATATGATTCATTGTTGAGAGATTGCACTAGTGAAAGTATGAACCCTAGGCCCTGTTTCTAGGCATTGCTATACCATTTGTGCTCCATTTTATCACTTGCTACCTTGCTGTTTTTATATTTTTTAGATTACAAAAACCTATATCTACTATCCATACTACACTTGTATCACCATCTCTTCATCGAACTATTGCACCTATACAATTTGCCATTGTACTGGGTGTGTTGGGGACACAAGAGATTCTTGTATTTGGTTGCAGGGTTGTTTGAGAGAGACCATCTTCATTCTATGCCTCCCACGAATTGATAAACCTTAGGTCATCAACTTGAGGGAAATTTGATACTGTCCTACAAAACTCTGCCCATGGAGGACCAACACGAGTCTACAAGAATAAGTTGTGTAGTAGACATCAAGCTCTTTTCTGGCGCCGTTGCCAGGGAGGTGAGTGCTTGAAGATATATCTTTAGATCTTGCAATTGAATCTTTAGTTTCTTGTTTTATTGCTAGTTTAGTTTTATAAAAGAAAACTACAAAAAAATAGGGAATTGGGGTTGCCTAATATTCTTCATCTTTATAATGTCTTTCTTGAAAATGATGGATCAGAAAATTGTGCCAAAGTGTTAGAAGAAGAATTCAATAAAATGTTTGGCATAAAATCTTTGAATGATAAGCATGATTGCAATGTTGTTAGTATGCTTTCTATGAATACCCATGATACTAATGATATGCAAATCCATAAGCTTGGGGATGTTATGTTTGATGAAGATGGTCTTTTTAGTCCCCCAAGTTTTGATGAGCAAATTTATTATGATGATAGCATGCCTCCTATTTATGATGATTACAAGGATGAATGTGGGTTTGGAAGAGTGTCAACTCTTAGTAGTAATGATCCCACTATTTTGGAGGGTGTTGAATCTCATTACAATATTGATAAAAGTGGATTTGGAGAGGTCATGACTTTATTTAATGTTGAATCCACTACTTTGGAAGATGATTCAATTGATTATGACAACAAAGTTGCTATCTATGATGATTATTGTGATGACACGTATGCTGTAAAGAATAATAATAACCATGAAACTTGTCATCATGATTTTAATGCTCAAATTGATTATGTCAATCAAGTATATTGTTGAATTCATTCATGATGCTACTAAAAATTATTATGAGAGAGGAACATATGCTTTTACATATCTCAATAATATCAAGTTTCCTCTCTATGTGTTGAAATTTTTGAAGTTATGCTTGTTTTGCCTTCCTATGCTAGTTGATTCTTGCTCCCATAAATTGTTTTCTCACAAATTCCCTATGCATAGAAAGTGGTTTAGGCTTAAATGTGCTAGTAATATGCTTCATGATGCTCCTGTTATGTTTTGATTCTTATCTTTTATGTGAGCATCATTGAAATTATCATGCCTAGCTAAAAAGGCATTAAAGAAAAGCGCTTGTTGGGAGACAACCCAATATCTATCCCTACTATTTTTGTGTGTTCACATAATTAAGATACTGTAGTAATCATGTTTTATAGCTTTTGTTTCAACAAAGTACCAAGTAAAGCCTTTGGGATAGTGTGCATGATAGTTGACTTGATTCTGTGCAAAAACAGAAAATTTTGCACCCAGTAAAAGAATTGTTTGAAACCACTGGAGCATCAAAAAATTCTAATTTTTTTACTCATGATTGATATACAAATTGCCTATGTTTTCCTAATTTTTCAGAATTTTTGTAGTTACAGAAGTATGGTGATTGTTCATATCATTACAGACTGTACTGTTTTTGACAGATTATGTTTTCAATGCACAGTTTGCTTGTTTTCTAGTTTCTATGGCTTATATTGGTCAATATAAATTGTAGAAAGTTATAGGGCACAGTAGGCATTGTTTGAGAACAATTATGAATCTTGTCTTGATAGTACCAAAGTGAATGATTTTCTCTTTATCATACTAACCCATCTCACGAAGTTCCGTTATGTTTTGTGTGATTGAAGTTTTCAAGTTTTGGGTGAGATATCGACATGAGGAGAATAAGGAGTGTCAAGACCCTAAGCTTGGGGATTCCCAAGGCACCCGAAGGCAATATTCAAGGAAGACCAAAGAAACTAACCTTGGGGATGCCCCAGAGGACATCCCCTCTTTCGTCTTCAACATTATCGGTAACCTCACTTGGAGCTATATTTTTATTCGTCACATAATATGTGTTTTGCTTGGAGCGTCATTTTATTTTATTAGGGTTTGCTTGATGTTATTTAGAATAATGTTTTGTATCCTTTATTTTAATAAACGTGTCAAGTATAGCCTTTACCATGCTTATTTTGCAAGTCTATGTGTTGCTATTTGAAAATAGAAAGTTTTCTATTATTGTCTGAATTCTTCAGAAATGCCAGAACATGATAAAATCTTGAAAATTTTACACAGTAAGCTATGATAAATTTCCTACAGTGTGGTAATTTTTCAGATTTTGGAGTTAAAGAAGTATGAATCTTCTTCCATCCTTTAAAGACTGTTCTGTTTAGACAGATTGATGTTATGTGTGCATATGTTTGCTTGTTTAATGATTCTATTTGAGGATAGGAGTATTAAATATGCAGAGGCATTTAGTATGCAATGTTAAATATTATTTTTAGTGATTTGTTATAGTAGAGAATGATAAGGTTTTGCATTGATTTATACTAACTTATCTCATGAGTTCTTGTTGAGTTTTGTGTGGATAAAGTTTTTGAGATTTAGGAAACCGTGATATGAGAGGAATTAAGGAGACACAAGAGCTCAAGCTTGGAGATGCCCAAGGCATCCCAAGTTAATATTCTAAGAATTCCCGAGCATCTAATATTGGGGATGCCCCGGTAGGTATCCCACCTTTCTTCATCAACAATTATCGGTTAGTCTCGGTTGAGCCTAATTTTTTGCTTCTTCAAATGAGATGTGCTATTCTTGGAATGTCATTTTATTTTGTTTTCTTTGTTGTTTGAATAAAGTACTTAAGATTTGAAATTTTTAAATGACAGAGAGTCCTCACATAGCTACGTAATTGTTTGACTACTCATTGATCGTCACTTATATCTTTCGGAGTAGTTTGTCATTTACTCTTGTTCTTCACTTATATTCTCAGAGTAAATTGTTGAATGAATTGAATTTCATAAAGTTGAAATTATATGTGATTCATATGCTTGTATTATGCCTAGTAGTAGTTTCACATTGGGTTTAGAAAGTAAAATTTATTGAAGTTTGACAATCACAATATTTGTCATACAAGCAATTCATGAATGATTAGTATATGGAAGAGAAACTTCACATACAAATATATTATCTTGGACATCTTTTATGATTGTGAATACCCATTAATTGTTTTTGAACTTGAGCAAATTAGTTGAAGTTGGACAAGGAAGACAATGTAATGAGTTATGGTTGTGTATATTTGTACAGAAGTTATATTATTTTGGATCCTCCAACATGTGGTGCTTGTTTAGAATCTTTTGCTAGCCAAAATTTCTGTACTAAGCGGGAATACTGCTTGTGCATCCAAAATCCTTGAGCCAAGTTTCTTCCATGAGTGTCCACTATACCTACCTATATGTGGTATTACTCAGCCGTTCCAAGTAAATTTGCATGTGCCACCTCTAAATCTTCAAATAAACATCTGTTTTGTGTGCCCGCACCGCTCATGAAGCGAGAGGGGGTGGTCAGTATCTTCCATGCTAAGCGGGTTATTCTCACGATGGGTGTTTATTCACTTGTCATTGCACAAGAGAGGCTGGTAATTGGGATGCCCAGTCCTGTAATCAAAATTAAAAATATATATAATGAAACAAACCCCTCCAGAAAGTTGATTGTATGGAGGGCACCCGAGAATTCGGCTAGCCATGGCTTGTGTTTGAATGGTTGAGGGGGAGTAAACTTTGCCTTTCCGCATGGGAACCACCGATAATGTGTTTAGCATGGAAGATATTGACAATTCTTGGTAGTGATGTTGACAGGAAAGGCACACCACTCAAATGTATTCATCTCTGTTTTAAGCAATGGGCTCTGGCACCTCTGCAAATCCATGCTTCCCTCTGCGAAGGGCCTATCTTTTAATTTTCAGCTTTTACTTTCATGCAAGAGTCAATAGTATTCCTTCTCATTTCAACCTTAATTATTATTTAGTTGGCAAGCATCATGTGGTGGGGAAAGATCCAGGCACATATAGCCATTCAAATATATTTTATCATGAATTATTATTGTTGACAATTATCTCTATGATAAATAAGTTGGGAGGAGAAACATTAAGCCCCTATCTTTCTCTGTGTCCGATGGATGCTATTTGTTCAAAAAATATGCTTTGAGTATTAGAAATCATAGAAGACTATATGATAATTGAGTATATGGAGCTCTTACTTAGACTTTGTTGAAAATAATAAGCATTGAAATTGTTTCGTGACTAAGAACATAGGTTGTTAAGTTTCAAGAGAAGGCATTGTTTTAACCGTAACATGTGAATTGATTGCTATTTTATCATGATGAGTTTTATGAGAAAGAGTTGTTGTTGTGATGCTAGAATAGGTGATTGAAATTATCATTGATCAAACTTGTGCACTATGCTAGCATTTGCACTTCATAAATTATTTCTTTTATCATTTACCTACTCGAGGACAAGCAAGAATTAAGCTTGGGGATGCTGATATGTCTCCAACATATCTATAATTTATGAAGTATTCATGCCATGTTTACAACAATTCTATATGGTTTTAGTATGATTTGAATGGAACTAACCCAGACTGGCACTATTTTCAGCAGAACTACCATGGTGTTGTTTTTTTGTGCAGACATAAAAGTTCTCGGAATGGGCTGAAACTTTTTGATGATATTTTTTTTGGAACAAAAGAGACCCATGAAGCTTCGTGGGAGGACCAGAAGAGCCACGAGGGGCGTGCCCAGGGGGTGATGGTGCCCAAGTGGCTTGTGGGCCATCGTAACCCCTTTTCGCCTGATTCCAACGCTGAAAATTCCTATAAATAGATAAACCTCAAGAAATAAACCTAGAACTTCGACTTCACCGCTGCAAGCCACTGCACCAAAGAGATCCCATCTAGAGCCATGTTCCGGCAGCCTGTCGAAGGGGGAAATCATCACTGGAGGCCATCTTCATCATCCTGGCGGCCACCATGACGAGGAGGGAGTAGTTCACCTCTCTCTCTCTCTCGTGTTCTTGATTTGGCACGATCTTGACGTACCGTGAGCTTTGTTAATATAGTTGGATCATATGGTGTTTCTCCCTCTCTATCTTGTTGTGATGAATTGAGCTTTTACCTTTGAGGTTTCACTATTATTGAATTGAATACTTTTTGGATTTGAGAACACTTGATGTATGTCTTGCATATGGATACCCGTGGTGACAATGGGGTGCTCTATTGATTCACTTGACATATGTTTTGGCAATCAACTTGCGGATTCCCGCAGTGACATTGGGGTAATCTAGGCATAGAGGTTGATGCACATTTTCGTCCTTCTTTCTCCGGTAGAAATCTTGGGGCACTCTTTGAAGTTCTTTGTGTTGGATTGAATGTTATGAATCTGAAGTTGTTTGATGCATATCGAATAATCAACTCACGGATACTTGTGGTGATGTTGGAGTATCTAGGTGACATTAGAGTTGGTTGATGTGTATCATATGGTGTTATTTTAGTACGAACTCTAGGGTTGTTTGTGAAACTTATAGGGATGGCTCAATAGATTGATCGGAAAAGATAACTTTGAGGTGGTTTCATACCCTACAACAATTTCATCTTATGTTCTCCGCTAGATAAGAACTTTGGAGTGATTCTTTGTCGCACATTGAGGGATTGTTATATGATTCAATTATGTTAGCACTGTTGAGAGATTGCACTAGTGAAAGTATGAACGCTAGGACTTGTTTCTTAGCATTGTTATACTGTTTGTACTCCGTTTTATCACTTGCTACCTTGCTGTTTTTATATTTTCATATTACAAAAACCTATATCTACTATCCATACTACACTTGTATCACCATCTCTTCGCCGAGCTAGTGCACCTATACAATTTGCCATTGTATTGGGTGTGTTGGGGACACAAGATATTTCTTGTATTTGGTTGCAGGGTTGTTTGAGAGAGACCATCTTCATCCTACGCCTCCCACGGATTGATAAACCTTAGGTCATCCACTTGAGGGAAATTTGCTGCTATCCTACAAAACTATGCGCTTGGAGGCCCAACACGAGTCTACAAGAATAAGTTGTGTAGTAGACATCAACGGTGTGCCAAATACAATTGTTTCAGATCATGATACTAAATTTCTTAGCCACTTTTGGAGATGTTTATGGGCTAAGTTGGGGACTAAACTGCTTTTTAGTACTACATGTCACCCCCAAACAGGTGGACAAACTGAAGTAGTCAATAGAACATTGTCTACTATGCTTAGGGACGTTTTGAAGAATAAGCTTAAAATGTGGGAAGAATGCTTGCCTCATATTGAATTTGCTTATAATCGTTCGCTTCATTAACTACTAAGATGTGCCTTTTGAGATTGTGTATGGTTTCCTACCTCGTGCACCCATTGATTTGTTGCCTCTTCCATCTTCGAAGAAGGTTAATTTTGATGCTAAACGACATGTTGAATTGATCTTAAAAATGCATGAGTTAACTAAGGAAAATATTGAGCACATGAATGCTAAATATAAACTTGCTAGAGATAAGGGTAGAAAATGTGTTGTCTTTGCACCTGGAGATCTTGTTTGGTTACATTTGCGCAAGGATAGGTTTCCTGATTTGCGCAAGTCAAAGCCAATGCCACGTGCTCACAATCCTTTTAAGGTGTTAGAGAAAATAAATGATAATGCATATAAACTTGAGATACCTGCAAATTTTGGGGTTAGTTCCACTTTTAACATTGCAGATTTGAAGCCTTACTTGGGAGAGGGAGATGAGCTTCCGTCTAGGAGGACTTCAATTCAAGAAGGGGGGATGATGAGGACATCACTAACAAAGTTACACCCACAGCCCCTACTGCTACATATACTAGACCAATTACTAGAGCTCGCGCACGCCAATTAAATTACCAGGTACTTTTGTTTCTTGGTAATGATTTTAATGTTCATGAGAATATGATGCTGCCTAAATTGGATACATTTGTTTTGCTTATAAATGAAGGGCCAAGCATGGACAAGAACGATGAACATTGGCGCATGATCAAGCATGGAGAAGATGGTGTGTGCAAGGGGAGCAAGAACAGAGTTTCTGGTGGAGTTTTCAGCACTTTGGAGCCACCATGATGACGTACATGGACATGGATGAAATATACAAGATGCCCTTTCATAAATTTCGTCCACAGATTAATATAGGTGTTGCACCACCTTATTTTTGGGCTAGGCCCATGTAATTTCGAAATACTACTTATAGGCTATTTTTTAGAGTCTGTATTGTAGGGAAAAGGACTCGGGAGGTGTTTTAGTCCCACCTTGCCAAGGGGGTACGAAATCCCCTCTCTTTCCCCCTACAAATACATCCCTTAAGGCACCGTTTAGACTTTGGGTTTTGTTTAGATTAAAAGTTCGTCATAGCTACAACTTCGCGTACTTTGTTTGTGTTCTACGACCAGACAAAGACGTCACAGAACCCCACCTTCATTAATAAAGCTTTCCTCTTATATTCGCAATATCCAGATTGCAATTTCAGTTTCTTGCTTGTTCTTCGTTTATGTGAAGGAAATAGGCCCTCGTGGTCACGTTGATCATGCCCCGGCGTGGTGAATAACCTCTCGGAGTTGGTTTAGCGATTTCTAAGGCGCGACGTCCTCGCACGTTCGTAGTCGATCGTCAAAGTCTACTCCACCAAAAACGATAGCCACCATCTCATCGAAAGACGGGACACCTTTGCCTCTATCACTAGTGCAAGTGAGAGACTGATGGAAATATGCCCTAGAGGCAATAATATTTGTATTATTATATTTCCATATTCATAATTAATAGTTTAAATTCTATGTTATAATTGTTATGATCCTGGAATATGTGATTCAGTGGAAAACTCATATGCACGTGTTGAATGATAAATGATAAATAAAAGGTTCCTAGTCTCGCCTCTAAGACTAGCTCAAGTGTTGTTGGTGATCATGTTTTCCGGATCTAAGGATATTGTTAAGTGTAACGATGGTCCTAAAACAACATTGAGATTATGACATTGGAAGAACGATCATATTGAATCGACCCAATCTTGTTTGTTATGTGTTGAGTTAATATCGCCTGCATTCAACTGTAATAACACAGAGTGTTAATGTGTGATACTGCCCCTTACAACGTGAGAGTATCGTGGTCACTTATTATCGTACGGTGGGCTTTGGGGTTGCTCAAACATCACCTGTAACACGGTGATCATAACGACAACTTACAGGTTCATTGGAAAGTTTGACAAGTGGCCAGATAGCTCGAGAGTGGGATTTGCTCCTCCAACGATGGAGAGATATTCTTAGAGCCCTCTCGGTGTGATGGCATCAATCATCGTTTGGCCAGACACAAGTGACTATGTCACGGGGATGCCAGAACACAATAATGAGAAAAAAGAACAAAACCAGTAACGAGGATTTCGGTATAGTGAGCATGGCGATGACTCAGGAGGATATCGATGCATCCCAGGTTTTGTAAAGTATGGCAAAGCAAAGGTAACATCACATGATAACCAAAGGTTCACTCGAATAACATTCCTGTGCTCATAGGGATCGATACGGACGTCCACGGTCCTGCTGTCGGTCATTGAACAAACGGTTTTGTTCATGTCTGTGAATTACCGAACCTACGGGGTCACAAGCTTAAGGCAATCACGATCTGCTGAGTGTTAGTAGGACGGGAGTGATGAGAATATATTTGTGGAATTGTTTCATTAATATTAGGAATAGTTCTGAGAGGATACGGAAGCGTTTCGGGGTCACCGGAAGGGTTTCGGTGAATATTGGGTAATACCAGGTATTACCGATATATTATATATAGGTGGAAAATGTTTCGAGAGATGTTAAAAAATATATATAATGGTCTATAAGTATTTAGAACATTTTGTATTTAATTTAAATATAAACAGGTATTAAAAGGCCAAGAGGTGGAAGCCAACTTGGGCCACGAAAGCCCAAGTGGAGGAGGCGCCCCCCCTTTCCTCGTGTGGGGGACGGGGCGAATCCTACTAGGGGAGGAGTCCAAATCCTCCCCTTTGGATGGCGCCCCAAGGAGGTTTTCCCTCCTTGGTGGCAGCCCTCCTCTCCCCCTCTAACCTATATATACTTGAGGTATTAGCCACAATTTAACACACAAGTTTTGGAGCCTCCTCTAGCTCTTCTAGTTCATGTTCTAGTTGGTCCTAATCGACTAATTAGAGCATGGCTAATCCTCTTGTCCTAATAACTAGAAGCCCAGTGTGTTTCTAATATCCTCTCTCTAATTCTCCGGTGATGATTAGCTCTGGACAGCGAAGCACTGCCGGATCGTGAAGGCTGCACACTTGCAACCAAGTAGAGAGGTCGTGCTTTCGGTCTTAAGTTCGAGGGACTGTTCTTGGGCGGTACGAGGGATCGTTCATCCATGGTTCGAGGGACTCCAAGTACGATCTACACCAACACGTTCTTCTTTCGCTGCAACTCAGTGACAGGAACGGTCGTGATCCCAACCCATTATGCATCTTCATATTGATCTTGGGTGATCGTTGGCGCGAATTTTTTTTGTTTTCTACTATGTTTCCCAACAACCAGAACCCGAGCGTGCCGTGTATAATACTAACAACATTGGGAAGGTAATGTTCTTAACTGTTGTGGCCAAGTCTCGATACAAACGATGATGGGAGATGACATTCGATGGAAAGATTGGTACTTGGGCAAAGGCTGAGGCAGTTCGAACAAGTCATAACAGAGCAAGGGGAACGAAAGATCTGAAATCAGTGAAAGTAACCAGACCTTTGTGCAGAGATTATCTCATCAACAAAGTTATCCCATCAATTCAAGACAAATGGCCCGACAATGACGAGGGAACAACAATCTTCATCTAACAGGGTAATGCAAAACCACATGTCCTTCCTAATGACACAACTTTTCTAGAAGTTGTAAAACAAACTAATCTTGGCATTCGATTGTTATAGCAACCGCCAAACAACCCTGAGTTTAATGTTATAGACCTCTAATTCCACAACTCTCTCCAGTCACTAACTGACTGCAGATCACCTAAAAATATCTAGGAATTGGTACAGGGTGTGGAAGAGGAGTTTGAGAACTATGAGGCCCACAAGCTGTTAGCTTTGTCACATTGAAATCGGTTATGGTTTATGAAAGACAAGAGAAAATAAATATAGGATGCCACATTTGCACAAGGATTGTCGTTGGAATGATGGAAGGGAAATAATCGGTGTGAAAGGATCGATATGGTTGACTAGAGGGGGGGTGAATAGGCAACTACCAATTTTGAGCTTTTCTTGACAAATTAGGATTAGAAACAAATAGGTTGTCTAGATATGCAACTAGTTGAGCAACCTATATGATGCTAGCAACAACAATACCAATAGCAAGCAAGGTACACAACACAAGTAAAGCATGCACAAAGTAAAGGTAAGAGATAACCACAAGTGGAGCCAGTGGAGACGAGGATGTGTTACCGAAGTTCCCTCCCTTTGAGAGGAAGTACATCTCTAATGGAGCGGTGTGGAGGCACAGTGCTCCCTTTGAGAGGAAGTACATCTCCTCACGCCCTCACACAATGCGAGATGCCGTGATTCCACTTGTGGTGCCCTTGAAGGCGGCAACCGAACCTTTGCAAACAAGGTTGGGGCAATCTCCACAACTGAATTGGAGGCTCCCAACACCACCACGGAGCTTCACCACAATGGAATGTGGCTCCGAGGTGACCTGTCAGGGCCGGTTTTCTGGAACATAAAATCCCAGCAAATGACCCTCGTGTCATCACCAGCCCTAGGATTACTGTTGCTGGTGGACACTTCCTTGATACAGAATTCCAAGCATTTACAAGAATTTGAGTACAAGACCATAAAGGTCCATTGAGTATAACAATGATCTCTAGTGGTGGATGACGGAAGTGACTCGTGGGTCTCCAACTCGGATGGGACTCCATTCCCATAGGAACAGCTGACTTGGCTAACTTCTATCTCACGTGGCTGCTATCTCCAATTCCTAGATTGCGGGGTGTCTTCATAGTGCTCCTCTCCGAATTGTAAATCTGGCCAAGACAATAGCCAGGGACAAGCCAGTGAGTATGTTTGAATGTACTCGCAAACATCATGAACAAAAGATATAACAAAAGCAGGCAGAATGCATGCAACTAATTTTAAGTATATACTACCATGCCATGATAAGAATTTAATGCTATCGTGTGAAGTATTAAGTATGCACAATTAATAAAGGTTGTCAACTAATATCAGTAAGGTATAAGTAAATCATAATGTTGCATAGCAATTTAAATCCGGGCCTCAGGAGGTAGAACCGTCCCGAGGAACCCAAGAGAAAAAGGTAAAAGAATGCCACAGTTGGGCGTCTTCGCGACGCCACGCAAAGGGCTTTAATCCAAATAAAATCCTGGCAAGGGATTCTAGGCAGTAGAACCGCCGGGTAAATTCAAAAATAAAATAATATATGCGCCATTCGGGTGTCTGAAGCGACGCCTCATAAAGGGCTTATAAAAACACGAGTATCCAGGTGGTCAAACCTTCCCAAAGATACTCACATTTCATGTAAGAAAAAGGGTTAGTCCATAATAACATTAGTGATAATAATCTCCCATCATAAATCATAATCAATTTCTAATTTAGTTCTTTTCCTCTGAAGACCGACACTAAGACCGACACTTGACCCATCCCAGACTGTAGTCCTTAACCACGGACACGACTATTTGAATAGGTTTTATACTCTGCAGAGGTTGTACTCTTTACCCACAAGTAAAGGATTTCTTTAGTCAACCCCGTGATGTTGACTAATTCCGATTACGATCTTTCGGTTGAAAACACACCTATCTAGTACACACTCGCTCAAGTTTCCTGATGCCCGGAATCACCCAAAGCATCGATCAAGAAAACTCTAAGACGAGGAGGCCAACACCTTGAATAGCATGGGATCACAAATTTATATCGCGCGCAAACTAAGGGGTGCCCTCCTCTCGGCCCAGCCGGAAACACCCATGCCCCCTGACCCAATGACTGGCATTAATACAAGGCCTTTGGAACCCTCATCGTGGCCCCTCTATATGGTGTGTACTTGGAAAGGGGTTAGCGACTTACTAAACCGTACCCTACCTATGGCAGGGACAAGTGGCAGCACGAATCAAGTATGGGGGTTACCGGAACAAGACTCGATATATGGTCGACTTAGGAGGTTTAAATTTTCCTACAGTGGTTAGCACAATATATTTCCTTGGTAGTACCCAACAGGGTCACCACCTGGCATGTCCCAACATGCCCTCACTGTTCATTCTCGTCACAACGAGATTCCTGTCTCACGGTCACTTTCACTAGTGGCAGATTCTTTCTTGCATGTTAGTCAGGGCAAATATAGCCATGTGTGTCACGAGGCAATAACCACACCCACATGTGTTCATGTTTGTCGGGGACGAATCCGCGATCACCTATGGGACCCAGGGAAGGACCCCTTTACGTTCGGCAGGGAGAGACGGTCGCACGAAGAGCAAATCTAGCGAAGAACACGACAGTGCACGAAAGAGATTTACCCAGGTTCGGGCCGCACGGATGCGTAAAACCCTACTCCTGCTTTTTGGTTTATTATCTGTATGATTGTTCTAGCTCCAGGAGCGCTACAGTACCGAGTATCTGCGTACAATACTGGGGTTCTCCATCTCCCAGTTCCTCTCCCCCTCCACGTTGCCTATGGGCCTCCTTTTATATGCACAAAGGGGTAACCAATAGGTGGCAAACAGTAAAGGTAGAGGTGGAAAGTTGCTACAATAAGGCCATTATTACCAGGATGACATGTCCTACCTACCACTGACGGCAGGGGACAAGGGCATTAAATGCCCATGCCTTTGCTGTCCACATACATGTACCCGGACGTCTTGGACGTGGGAAAAGCCTATCCCACCTGCTCCTGCACCGCTAGCTACAGAGTACCACCGTCTACACAGTGCCCTGCCACACACGCTTGGAAGGACCCAGAGCGTCACGCTGGCAGAGGCACCGGAGCAGCACAGTAGCACAGTGGTACAGTAACGCTTGCCGCGGCAAGACCTTGCCGCACCTGACAGCTTGCCGCAACCCATAGCTTGCCGTGCAAGGTAACTTGCCGGGGCAAGTACCTTGCCACAGCCAATGACTTGCCGCGGCAAGTACTATGCTACAGCAAACCTCAGGCTGGGCCTCAGCTGTCCCTCCCGGCAAGCTCTTCTTGCCGGGGCCTTAACTCTTGTTTTGTATACTTTGTTCTTGAATGGCTTAATAATCTTGAGCTTCTCTCTGGCTGTCCTCCCGCAAGCCTGGCCACGGGATGCTACTACTGCCCGTGCACAAGTACGAGGTACTAGGGTACCCTTATTCTAGTACACCGACAATGTTTAAGTGAAACAATTCTATCAAAGAATCCTCACATGCCTAAATATCATTATGCAAATTTTTATTTGAGTTATCATACACATGATCTAATTTATTCTAGCGAGCAAACAACCAAACTTTCACCATATAAAGTGTTCAAGATGCTTGCCTTGGGTATGAAGTAGGGTAGGGTATACTCCCCAATTTTGTCAAATGCATCCTCCCTCCATTTGTCCTATTTTCAAAATATTGCAAATATCACATAACAACAAAATAGTACAAAAAAGTTGTTTGGAAATTTTTGAAATAAATACTAAAATAAACTATATTAAATTTGAGAGATAACAGAAAAATAATCAATTGATTTGGAGTTATGGTTTAAAAATTAGAGGTGGTCAAAGTTTGGTAAAAAATCTGTTTTTAAATAAAACCTATAAAGGAAACGGTTCGAGTTAGAATGCGCTTTCAGACAAAGAAGACGTACTCCTGCGGATTACGTTTCCACTTAGGGTGAGGTGGCAAGGCGTTGGGTCACTAACAGTGGGTCCCATGGGCCCACTGGTCAGGTTTGACCAGTCGCCGTGCGCGTCCTCCTCTGAGGCAGAACAGAGGGCCTCACCGGTGGCGATTGCCAGCGAACGGCGGCACCTCCAAGGGATCTAACCATATGGGCGAGATCAGGAGAGCATGGCGAACCTTCTGGTGTAGTTTACGGGCATCGGTGCGGACGGAGTCGCCGGCGGCGAGATCTCCCGACCAGCTCCGACAGAGACAAAATTGGGGCTCTCGCCTCCAAGCTTGCTCCGTTGGAATTGGAGGCTGGGATGGGTCCGATGGAAAATGAGGGAGCTACTGCTGAAGAAAAACGGGTGGGGGAGGCTCTGGTTTTGCCAGAATTAACAGGGAGGTGGTGGCGGTCGTGGTGGCCGGGAACGAAGAAGACGACCGCTCCGGTCGTTTTGCTTCTACAGATACCTTACAAAGGGAGGAGGGAAGGTGACGGAGAGCTTAGCAATCTAGGGGTGGCCTTATATAGGTGGCGGGAGTGTGTTCAGCGGGTTCCCGAACGCGGATGAGGTGGCGGCCATTACTGCGGTAGGAGGGGTAGCTAGCGAGGTCGATGGTGGCCAGCGGGGTTCAGTGAGGACGGTGGCCTCCTGCAGATAAGCTCGAGGTGAGCTGGCTTGCTCGGGGAAGCTCCAGGTGGCTTGGACAGTGCCGTCCCCGAGTGGATTGCGGTGGCGGCCATTAATGTCAAACGAGGACGGCGACGAGGTTGGTGGTGGCCGGCGGGGTTCAGTGAGGTGGCGGCAGCCGCAGTTATGCCCGGGAGGAGCTGGGTGGCTCGGGGCACACCACGCGGCTTGGGTAGTGTCATGCCCGATACGGCGGCGTGCTGGCCGGTGCTGGATGGCGGTGGACGGCGCTAGAGGCTAGGGGAAGGTGTCGGCAGGCTTCTAGGTGCTCGGGGCGATCCATCGGAGGTCTACAACGATTGAGAGGAGCAACAGAGGATCGTCAGAGGCTCGGACACTATCGGCGCAGTACATGCGCTCTGACCGGGCCCAGATCATGCATGCTAGGTGTTCGTCAGATTGCCAGGGCGATCTAGGTTGACCCAAATGAGCTGATGTTTGGCAGGGTGGCAAAACCTGGTCTGTTAAGGGTGATGGACATGATGGTTTAGAAAGATAAGCTAGTGCTACATGGAGTTCAGAAAGTTGCAAGATTTCTGCCATGTCCACAAGGTGTTTGGTGAAAACCTAGGGCTAGCCAAGGAACTTTGTTAGATGTGAAACTTGGCAGGATGATGTCGCCTTGGATGTTAGTGATGATGGTCAGGTTGTTTTGGCAAAAAGAAAAACTTGCTAGTGCAACTTTTTACAAGAATTCAGTTCTGGACCAGAAATTGAGGAGAACATTTGGTGATCTTAAAAGAGTCAAATGGAGCTGATCTTCTGGACTTAAGGTTTTCGTTGGAATAACTACAAGGTGGAAAAGTTTTAGAATTATTGGAGCTAGGAAAGTTAGGGTTGTAGTTATAACTCAAAAAGGGGACAGAATTGAAAAGAGGATGTTCCACTCAAAAATTTCAAAAGATCAACTTAGAATTTTGCATAAAAGTGATCTATAGACATCAGAGGATCTCTCAAAATTTTGTCTAATTTTTAAAAGAATTATTTGAAATAATTTTAGTGCAACAGAAGCACTTCTGTGCTTGAAAATACCATTAAAAGAATTTATGTTGGGCAAATTTTATTTTAAGAATATTTCCTACTTAATTTTAAAGGTTAAATGAAATTATTTTTAAGAAAAATCTCAAACACACAATATCTTTCAAAAGTTTCTATATCGAGGGGAAGGATTTTTGAAAACAAGAAAACATAAAAGGTTCTGAAATTAAATAAGGACCTAATATAATTCAAAATTTTATTGTCATCAAAACTTTATTTAGAAAAATCATAGGTTAAATTTTTGGGGTGTTACATGACCTCAACCGTCTAGGGTGCTCAAACACCCAAGAGTAACAAGATCCACAAGGGATTAGTGGGAGGAATCAAATTTCTCTTGGTGGAAGTGTAGATAGGGGCCTTCTCTACCAATCCCTAGAAAATCAACAAGTTTGATTGGCTAGGGAAGGAGATCGGACAAAAATGAGCTTTGGAGCAACAATGGAGTTTGGGGGTGGAAGAGGTAAGTTTTCTTGAGGAAGAAGACCCCCTTTATATAGTGGGGAACAATTCCAACCGTTACCTAGGTTTCAGCTCGCACAGAGCAGTATTACAGCTCAAGGGAGCGGTACTACCGCTCAAGCGGTAGTGCATGAAATGCTGTGCAAAGGGGCAAGCCCTCGAGACAGTAGTGCCGCCGGAGCAGTACTACTGCTCGCCCCAGCGGTACTACCGCTGGGGTTGCAGCACGGGGCACTAGAGATGCAGAGCAGGACAGGGGAGAGTAGTAGTATCGTGTGAGCGGTACTGCCGCTGGGGGCAGCGGTACTACCGCTCGCCTACTGTCGCTTTGCCATCATTGAAAGACAGGGGAGAGCTCGGAGGGCAAAGCCGGGAGCGGTGGTAGGCGCGGTACTACCGCTTACAAGCAGTACTACCGCTCCTACTGCCGCTGCTACTGCTGCTTGCCCTACTGGGTCAAAATGGGGTCAGCGGTAGTATGCTAGTGGGAACACCGCTGGACTACCACTGAACCCGACACGAAAAATTGGGACCCGAGTCAAGGTGGCAGTACAAGAGGTACTGGGAGTGGTACTACCGCCAATAAGTGGTACTACCACTGCCAGCCGTGGTACTACCACTGCCAGCATTCCAAGACACTCCAAAGTAACAGAATGGATACTCCAAAGAAGCGGAAAGATGCGGAGGGTGCAAATAGAGATGTGTGTGTGTTGATTCCACCCAAACCTTGCCAAAGTGGACCCCCTCTTGATAGTATGGTAATTCCTACGATTCAAGTCCACCGAAAGAGAAACGAAGGAAAATAAACCGTCTTCTATTTAAAACTTCGAGGGGCATCGATCGTCTTGTGCCAAATGATGAATTATCTGAAATGCTCAATGCATATGATTAGTCCGCAAACGTATTGTCATAAATCACCAAAACCACTAAGGGAGGAATATGCCCTAACAATCTCCCCCTTTTTGGTGGATTGATGACAATACGGGATTTGCACAAGGATATAAAGAGATAATAAGCAAACCCAACATCTACAAAATATAGACGGGCTCCCCCTAGATGTGTGCACTAATTAAATATGCTTTGAGAATGCAAAGCACACACACAATAGGATCAACACTCCTCCTATATTTTATAGACCGGCAAACTTGCATCAGCAAGGTAAGAGAGAAATACAAGGATGCAAGGAATAGCATGTGAGCATAATGACAGGGCACAAGGTAAGCACAATATCTCACAAACTAACATAAGACATGACATAAAGATAGGATAAATAAGGTAGCATATGTATCACACCATATGACTTAGTCTCCAGGTCTCACAAACACAAACCAAAGCAAGCGATAAAAGAGTTCACGAGAGAGAAAGGCAAAGCAAATACGACGCACTTGTGACTCAGCAAATCCCTAAACACCTCTCCCCCTTTGGCATCAAGACACCAAAAGGGGAACAGAGACAACTAAGGACAAGTGGTAACATAGTAGGAGATCATCAATATCATTACTCCCCGTGGTCGCTGGCGATCTCGTTAGCAGCAGCAGCAGTCTGATCCACCTCTAAGTCTGACCAGTGGCAATGCTGAGTGGTCCACTCCTCCTCATCGGTGATCCTCTCCTCAGACCCATCGGGAACCTCGAGCCCAAGCTTCCTCATTATAAGCTTGTCACGGCAGCGGGACTTCTTCTTTCCCACATGAGACATATACTGCCCGTGAGCCTACATGCAAAACAGCTTCTTCAGCTTGAGCTTATTAGCCCAAAATGGCTCCACTCCAGCTGGCTCATAGTCATGCTCGTCATCATCGTCAACCTCATGCTCATCCATAGGGGCCTCTGTCGTAGGAATGGGAGTGCCCTAGTTATCCTTCTCCCTCAGTCGAACCACCTCATGGGAGGTCAAGTCACCAAGCACCAACTTCTCATCCAAATAAGTGAAAGCCCAAGCCTTCTCAATGAGAAGCATCAAGTAAGGTCCATAAATGGGACACTTACGCTCCTTGATGGCCGAGAGAAGCTCCGACCACATGATATGTGACACATCCAAAGGTTGCCCCGTGGGCTCCTCCTTTTCCTTCTGACAGAATAGCAGCATGCCACAAGATAAGAGTGAACCTGATTCAAGTTCCCAATGCGGGGGAAGAGTGTGTGCCTGAAGATGTGATGCATGATATCCAGGAAAGGGTACAACTCATACAACTTCTTCTTCATGGTTGGTGAGATCTTCAAGGTGCTATAGGGCCAAAGAGCAGACTTGTGAGTAGTAGTGGCCTCCTTGTGATGGCGCATCCCGAGAGGATTATCAAGCCCTTGGTCCTCATATCTCAAAAGCTCCATGAACACCTTCCACTTGATTGAGAGTTGTTTTCGATTGGTCATCCACGTCAAGGTCCTCTCCACATCATTGCCAAGGTGAACGGTGGCTTAGAATTATGCCACGACCTCTGCATCAAAGTCCTTGTTGAACTTCATCATCCTGACAATATCCAGTTTCTCACACAACTCAAGGGCCTCTCCAAAGTACTTCAGATTCTTCTTCATATGAGCAATGTTAATGGTCCTGGTCTCCACAAATAGGTTCTTCTTTGCTTTGAGCACATCTAGATAGATAGAGCGTTGCTGCTTTGTCCAGAAGGGACGGTTGAGAAGAGCTGGATCTTGGTCGTTGCAATATGGATTGATAAGGCGAAAGATACAGGACTCCTGGCTGTTCATATCAGAGACTGGCTTGACTTTTGGCTTGGGCTTGCTTGCAACCTGTTTGGAACTCCGCATTGGCTAAGCTGGCTGAACACTTGAAGGAGCACCGACATCCTCAGAAGTGTGATAGCGCTTGGAACCCCCTAGATGCTCTGGATTCTTGCGACGGGTCTGATACCCTGCACTGCTACCACCTGGAGCCCAAAAATGAGGAACGAGGGAAACGCAGGTGTAAATAATTGCATAAGCCAAGCACGAGAAACAAAAGAGGTTGAAGTTTGATATGAGAGAGGGGGGATGTGACAGCCCCAAGTGGTAGTACCGGGCATCATAAGCGGCAGTACCGCCCGTAGGCGGTAGTACCGCTCCAGACGGAGAGGTAGTACCGCCCAAGGCAGAAGTCAGCAGGTTGACCAGTGCTGCGATGAGATCCGGTACTACCGGGGGTGCCAAATTCAAATTCCCTCCAACCAAACTTCAATCCACCTAGGCTAGCAGTCTTCTACGTCCTGCTCAAGCCTCGATTTGACCAAAAATCAAAGAATGCAACACATATTGCCCTAGAACCTAGATTCAAAAAATAGAACCATAGGAGAGGAAAACAGGGACAATACTAGCATCCATGGCAAGAGGAGAAGGTGGGGATCGAGCCCACCGGACGGAATCATGGAAGACGGCACAGAAATGGCAGCCCGGCGGCGGCCCTCCGGGGCTTGTTCGTCGCCTGTGAGAGGAGAGGGAGTGGGGGAGAGAGACGAATGGGTATGGGGGAGTTGGAACTCCCCCTACCCAACTCATAACCCCCGCCCCGCCACTGAGCGGTAGTACCACTCGGAGGAGCGGTAGTACCGCCCCGGTTCTACTCCACGACAGGAGGCCGGGTAGTATCGCTCGAGCAGTAGTACCGGGGTGCTCGGCGGTAGTACTGCTCGAGCGGTAGTACCGGGGTGCTCGGCAGTAGGACCGCTTACAAGCGGTAGTACCGCCCAGACACCACGGTAGCACTGTGTAGGCGACAACAAGCAAGAACAAGGTATAAAAAGGATGGCTTATGCAAATATAGAGAGGATGAAGATGAGATGGCTTGGGTTGGAGACATGAAACACCAGCAAATGGGAAGAGACACTCCAAGTTCAAAAGGGGAAACAAACATGGAGCAAAGTTGGAGTAACTCAAAGCACAAACAAGGTCCAAAGCAATGAGGTAGAAACAAGGAAACCCAACTTGGACACGTCCCTCTCCAAGGGGAGGGCGGTGGCCGAAGCCACCTATGTTTGAGTCAATTGGTATGGCACCACGAAGATTTTAACCTTGGGTCCATGACCAAAACTCATCTTTGAAGAACAAGTACCATCAAAAATGGCTAATGTGAAGGACTCAATCAATTTATGCATAATGGGGGGAGCGAGAGTTCATTGAGAGAACAACACTCCCCCTATGTCCATGCCTACATCTAGAACAAGGTATCATGATGAATGCGGTGGGGTGTTGTCACGCTCGTGGGACTAGGGGTACCCAGGCCTGTCTGCCTGCGGCCCAGGGCGCGGCGCCAGCAGATGGCTCTAGCTGGCCCAACGTCAAGACTTTGTGAGCAAGGCCCTCGTGATGACCCCCTTCTCACGAGGCGCACATCATCGATCTTCATCGGCGGCCTCGCGAGGCCCTCTCGAGAGGCGGCTTCTCGAGGCTGCCTCCCGAGGCTCCTCGCGGAGGCATGCAGATCAAGGACCAGACAGAGGAGTCACGCGGCCCTGCTGCTTCATGTGGGTGACACGCGTGACAACAAGCAGAGCCAGAGGGGCGCCAGCAGGCGCGGATAAGGAGGTTTTCCTCTTTCGCGCTAAGGGAGCAAGGACAGTGCGTCGGTTTCCAAAGCAATCCCCAAAGGTTACCACTTTGGTGCAAGAAGACCAGCATAGTGGGCTCGCCAGGATGGAGGTTATCACCAAGCCCACCAGCGCGTCACGGCAGGGAACTTTAGCAGGAGAAGACCACCTTTAGTTAGGATAAGATGTACTCCTGTTCCCCTTCAAAATTGGCTGTTGTGGCAACCCTTCCCGCCGAGAGTTTTCTGGGGAAGAGGACCAGGGCCAGTATAACTATAGGCTAGGTACCACCTTAGGAAGGATCGATTCTGGAGAGAGGATTGATTCCTGGCAGCCTCCCAAGGCAGTTCATCCTCATTGTACACACACTCAATCTCCCTTGCGAGCAAATCAAACCACAAAGCAGGAGTAGTGTCTTACACCACAAGTTGGCCCGAACCTTGGTAAGCTGCCGTGTCTATGTCCTTCTTTCATTTGGCTCGAGCAGGCTGGAGCATCGCCGTGAGGTGGTGGGCGGTGAGCTAGAGCCTGGCGAGGTTCTTCGTGCACACCCCAGAGTTCAAACCTTTCTTGGGTCCCCGGAGCCCCGATTCCGACATTTGGCGTGCCAGGTAGCGGTGTGCCAAGGTTCTTCCGCTCCGCTTTGGTTCCTGCTCCACCGTCCCCATGGCCGACGCTCACCATGTTCGCGCCGAGCATCGGGCGGCTCATGTCGCCCAGATGGAGCCCGCGGGTCGTGTTGACCGTCGTCACTCCGCCTCGCGCACAGCCAACGCCGCCACTGACCCCGCTGCTCACGAGCAGCAGGATTCCTCCATGCAGCCTTCCGTTCAACCCAGCGGCCGCACCGCCACGCCTTCCCTCACCCCAGCTACGGCTTCATCCTCTCACACCCGTTGTGGGCCGGCGAACACGCAGGCTGCGCTGCTCATGGCGCGCGAGCTGCTGCGCTACCGCCTGGCCAACGAAGGCTAGACACCTGGCTTCGCCGCATCACCGAGCTTGTCATCGCCGCGGGCGAGGCCCCGGCACCTTCCCACTCGCTTCGTCCTCCGCCGTCTCGTGCTAGCGACGTGGTGATGGCGCGCCTCTGCCTCCTCCCCTGCGCAGTGACGACGCCGAGCTCCAGCACGATGTGCAACCGCGCGACCCGCCGCGCGGAGCGCATGCGCCGGCCCGAGATGAGGCCAGCTGTCAGATCATGCACCATGCACTACTTGATGCGTGTGCGTCCCTTGAGCGGAAGCGCCAGTGCCTGGACCGGGTCGCCCAAGAGGTCGTGGCGGCAGGACGCCAAGACCGCGCCGCCCCTGCATGAGGCGCGCCCACGAGCACCGCCGGCTGTCGGGGCTTCACTCGCGAGTTGCGTCGGGTGGTTTGGCCAGTCAAGTTCAAGCCAGAGCTACCCCCGCACTACGATGGCATTCCCGACCCCACGGAGTTCCTTCAGCTCTGCGCGCTCAGCATCAAGGCGGTGAACGGCGACGACAAAGTCATGGCAAACTAGTTTCCCATGGCCCTCAAGGACGGCGCGCGTTCCTGGCTCATGAACCTGCCCAAGGAGTCATCTCTTCATGGGATGAGCTTCGCAGGCAATTCATCACCAACTTCCATGGTACCCACGACTGCGCCCTCACCATCAACGACCTGCGGCATGTGAAGCAACGCCCTCGCGAGACCCTCTGCAAGTACATTCAGCCCTTCACCCAGGTGCGCCACAAGATCCCGAAGGCCTCGGACGAAGCCATCATATCGGCATTCACCAATGGCTTCACGGATGTCAGGATGTGCGAAAAGCTCGCCATCAACGACGTCCTAAGTTCAGCGCTGGAACTGTTAAACATGGCCGACAAGTGCACCAAGGCGGAGGAGGGCCGCCTCTTCCTCCTCAACAACCCCGAGACTGAGCCAGATGACAAGAAGGCCAAGGCCAAGGAAGTGAAGCACAAGGGCCCTGCCGTGCTGGCGGCGGAGCCTGAGCAGAAGCGCGGCCACGACCGCGACGAGCCCGTCAAGGATGGCCGCATGTACTGCGTCTACCACAACGTGCGTGCCCACAACACCGATGACTGCCAGGAGCTCAAGGCACTCCACAACGAGCGCTTGGGCCATCGCCCCGACCACAATGACCGTGGCTTCGGCCCCGAAGGCGGCCATGGTGGAGGTCGATGGGACAACCGCAACCCCCGCCAGGGCTGGTGCGACCAGCCTTGTGAGGGTGGCTGGCGTGATCTACCTCGCGATGGCGCCTGGCGCGATCAGCCTCGTGAGGCACACCCTCAGGACAACGCGGGCCTTCCGCCGTTGCCGCCGCCACCCAGGAGGAACGACAACAACCAGCAAGACGAGGGGATGGGGGCTACCAGGAGCCTCGCGTGGTAGCCTGCATGCTCGGCAGAGCAGTTCTCTCACGAGGTGAACGCTCTCCTCCCGAGGCTTGAGGTCGCGTGGCCCCTCAAGTGGTCGCAGTACGCCATCACCTTCGACTCCAAGGACCACCTCAGGTGCTCGGCCACTGCCGGCGCGCTCCCCATGTTGTGCACTCCCACCATCAGCAACGTCTCCGTCACCAAGACCCTCATGGATAGGGGTGCTAGCCTCAACGTGATCTCAATCGCGACCTTAGAAACGCTCCAGGTGCCCTACGACCAGCTAATGCCCACCAGGCCCTTCTCCGGGGTGACGGATGGATCGACCACTCCCCTGGGGCAGGTGCACCTTCTGGTCACCTTCGGCACCCGCGACAACTACCACACTGAGCTGATCAACTTCGACGTGGCCCACATCAGCCTCCCATACAATGCCATCTTGGGATACCCTCTGCTCGCCAAGTTCATGGCAGCAACCCATCATGGTTACAATGTCCTCAAGATGCCAGGGTGCAGCGGCGTCATCACTGTCGCCTGCGACGGGAAAGATGCGGTCTGCTCCCTTGAGCATGCCTACCGGGCCACTGCGGCTAAGAATTCTGATGGTGAGAACGCCGCTGCGGCTCCTGAGGCCGCCCCTGCAAAGAAGAAGAAGCTCCTCCCCAAGAGCCATCCTGAGGCGAAGAAGGCACTGGCTGGCGACACCTCCGGCGCCGTACTTGTCGTCGGGGCTTGCCTCCCTCCCGCATAGGAAGGCGCGCCCAGCGCCTCCCTCTCGGCAGGCTCGGGGGGCTTCCACCTAGAGAGCGTCGGACCTGACCAGCGTGACAAGGGAGGTGTTCAGGCATCACTTGGAGGCATGCTTCGACGCGCGCCCCCGCAAGCAAGGAACACGGTGCCGAGCGCCAGGAGCACAAGAGTTCATCACCCAGGAGATTCACGAGCTGCATGAGGCTCGGGCCATGCGCGGTGAGCGTCGCCCCATGCGGCCCGTTGACTCAGCTGCTGCTCCCACCGCGGGCAGCGAGCTGCGCGTGTGCGTCAACATCCCGGGGCCTCAACAGGGCCAGCTCCCACGACGTCTTCTCGCCGTCACGCATCGCTCGAAGCGGGGGCATCGCCACCAACTACGTCCGCATGCCCTTCGGTCTGTTGAACATGGGCGCCACCTACCAGCGGTTCGTGCGGCTAGCGTTGGCATCTCGCGAGGTGTGGGCCCCTCGTGAGCCTCCAGGGCCTCAGGAGCCAGCCGGACCCTGAGGGGCGAACCTCCACAACACGCTTCGCGACCACCCCAACGCCTCAGCAACAGCATCATTGCCTGGTGACTTTTTGGTTTGTTCAATTGAGGGTGACCCTAGTCTACATCATCCTCAAGCTACTCAGGGTCAGTCCCTGCGGCCGCCTCACCTTTTGGTTGTGTACTAAACTTGCTCATGCTTCAATGTGCTATGATTACTTGCTTAACTTCATGTTTGGCTCCGTGTTACATTTGGAGGCGCCACCCCTTGGGGCCTCGTGCGCCCGCAACTCTCCTCTTGACCGTCCCATGAGTGGGGGCTATTGGCACGGCGCATGTGCTTGGGTCCGTCCTTGCAGCGCTAATAAATCTAAGTGATCGAGCTTTGACTCACGGGCCGGCCCCGTGCACATCACCTCATCAGATCCTTAGTGCCTTGTCTCCTCACAGAACATTCATGACTAGGTCAGCAAGTGTGTGTCGCCCCCTATGCCTTGTAACCTGTCAACATGCAGCAGCTTCAGGAGCCGGGCGTTCGGACGTCATACGGATAGCACCTCGCATCACCTTAGGAGGCCCAGCTTCGAGCAGGCGATGGCTCACGCCACCAATCGCGAAAAGCTAAGTACATCCACTTCATACGGTGTGTTGTTGCCAGTTGGAATCCCTTCTTCCTACGACCCTGGTGAAGCATGTCGCCTCTTTTTCGCGTGAGTCGCTTGCACGTTAAAAGGGGAGCTCTTGAGCATTGCGCCTCAGGAGCTCTTACTGGCTCTCGAGCACTCACCCCCTGGCCTTGTCCCAGGCATCGCGACCTGACATACTAGCGGTGGCTGAGCCTCACTCGAGGACCGGGTCCTGAGGACGTAGAGCATTTTGGCAAACAAGAAAAAGAGAGGCAAGCCTCGCAAGGAAGCATGGGGAGGAGATTCACAGCTTAGCCGCGAAGGCGTTGGTTAAGACATGAAGGACGTCAATTTTTCATGCACCCCTCGCGGGGCCCGTATTGATCTATCATAGGTAGAATATGGACAGAAGGCCAAACTTGAGGGGACGCACCCTTGTGTCGCGAGAACTTCACACGAGTTGCGGCTGGTCCTGGCTGCGCTCCAAAAAGCTAAGTTGGCCGCCCTGCGCTGTCAAGTGACCTTTTAATGGTGTTCTCTCTTTTCGTGATCTCGTCCGAGGCAGAAACCTCTTCTTTCGCGGGAGCCACTTGCGCGTCCATGGGGACCTCCTGAGCACCATGCCTCAGGAGCTCTTACCGGACCTTGGGCCCCTCACCTCCTGGCCTTGTCCCGGGCATTGCAACCTGACATACCAGCGACGGCTGAGGCTTGCTCGAGGCTGGGTCCTAGCGACGCAGAGCACTAATGCGACCATGAAGAAGGGGCCAAGTCTAGACAAGGAGCACCATAATCGAACTTAGTTGTGAACTACAAAAGCATTAAAGATAAGGCGCAAGCACCAAAGTTTCTTACACGCCCCCGCAGGGCCCATGTCATTGTGATGCAGGAAGAAGAAAACAAAAGAAAGACTTCAGACGGAAGCCACCACCCCCCAAGGCACCGGCTCGGGCGTCACCCGCACCCTAGTCGGAGTCTTCGTCCTCGCTCTTGACGCTGGGGGAGCCGTTGCCGCTCCCGCTTTCATTGGAGGGGGACGTGTCGTCGTCCCCTGCAGAGTCGCTGTCGTCGCTCTCCATGCAGCACTTCAGGCGGCAGCCGGCGACCCCGAAGATCTTCATGAAGAGCATGGTGGCCCCATTGTACTTGAAGAGTAGGATGTGCCCTTCCTTCAAGCCGCGGGCAAGGGCAAACGACTTCCACCCCCGCCTCAGGAACATGAAGCCGGAGGGGGTGAAGTCCGTCGCCACCCAGGAGGGCCTGTTGCAGCAGTCGTCCGGCTGCAGCCACAGGCCCAGGGGTGCACGCTCCGCCATCTCCCTCGCGAAGGCATCGGGGAGCCGGAGCCAGGTGCAAGGATCGCGGTGCATGCTCACCATGAACTCGCGGGCCGCGTCGGCGGAGTGGCTCCACCCGTGGGATGGCCGGGCGGCGCCAGTCCTCCCGCCCTGGTCAAGGCCGCCTCATCCCCCTTGCTCACACTCGCGGGCAGAGTGATCCCAACGGCTGCCAGAGCTGGCGTAGGGTGTGAGCGGAGGGCGTCCGCGCCCCCGTGGAGCCGCCCCGGGCGTGGCAGTGGTTGTGCGAGGGCGGCCCCCTCGCTGGCCTCGGCGGCTCCACCTCTTCTGCTGCCGCTTTTCCCTTCTTGGCAGTGGAGAACCTCCTCAAGGGCGCCATGGCTGCAGAAATGGCGGCACGAAATGGAGAAGCGAGAAGAAGGAGATGGGCCATGGGGTCCAACCCCTCGCCACTTTTATACCATCAATGGGGGCTGGTTCGTGCCCCTTCGCCTTCGGAGCAATGATGGCCCCGCGCAGCGCCCGCAAGGCTTTATGTCAGCCCGAGCGGTGGCCGAGGCGTCGTGGGAGAAGTGGGGGCGCCCCGTGCCCCATCGTCCGCCATGCATCGAGCCTGGCCCGCAGGCAGTTGGGGACCGCGCCGTTTCGTCCCCTCCCTTTTCACGGGCGGAGTCGTGCACGCCGCGGGCCCAGGGGCTACTATCGGGCCTATGGGACTGGGGGTACCCAGGCCTGTCTGCCTACGGCCCAAGGCGTGGCGCCAGCAGAAGGCTCTAGCTGGTCCAACATCAAGACTTCATGAGCAAGGCCCTCGCAAGGATCCCCTCCTCACGATGCGCATGCCGTCGAGCTTCATCGGCAGCCTCGCGAGGCAGCTTCCTGAGGCTGCCTCCCGAGGCTCCTCGCGGAGGCATGCAAATCAAGGGCTAGACAGAGGAGTCACGCGGCCCTGCTACTTCATGTGGGTGACGCGCGTGACAACGAGCGGAGCCAAAGGGGCGCCAGCAGGCGCGGTTAAGGAGGTTTTCCTCTTTCGTGCTAAGGGAGCAAGGACAGTGTGTCGGTTCCCGAAGCAATCCCCAAAGGTTGCCACTTTGGTACAAGAAGACCAGGACAGCAGGCTCGCCAGGACGGAGGTCATCACCGAGCCCACCAGCGCGTCACGGCGGGGAACTTTAGCAGGCGAAGAGCACCTTTAGTCAGGATAAGATGTACTCCTGTTCCCCTTCAAAATTGGCCGTTGTGGCAACCCTTCCCACCGAGAGTTTTCCGGGGAAGAGGACCAGGGCAAGTATAAGTATAGGCTAGGTACCACCTTAGGAAGGATCAATTTCAGAGAGAGAGGATCGATTCCTGGTAGCCTCCTGAGGCATTTCATCCTCATTGTACACACACACACTCATCCGCCCTCGCGAGGCAATCAAACCACAAAGCAGGAGTAGGGTCTTACACCGCAAGGTGGCCCGAGCCTGGGTAAACTGTCGTGTCTGCGTCCTTCTTTCGTTTGGCTCGAGCACGCCGGAGCATTGCCGTGAGGTGGTGGGCGGTGAGCTAGATCTTGGCTAGGTTCTTCGTGCACACCCCAGAGTTCGAACCTTTCTTGGGTCCCCGGAGCCCCGATTCCGACAGGTGTGCCTAAATTCAAGCCACATTGCTCGAATAAATGACATTTAGCTCATGCCTTAACTCGCAAAATCTTGCTTCATCCAAAGGCTTCGTGAAGATATCCGCTAGTTGCTCTTGAGTGTTGATGTAGATAATCTCAATCTCCCCACACTTGATATGATCCCGGATGAAGTGATGTGGAGTCTCAATGTGCTTCGTCTTGCTATGTAGCACCGGGTTGCGGGAGATCTTGATTGCACTTTCATTGTCACATAGAAGAGGCACTTTTGTCACAAGTGACACCATAATCTTTTAAAGTTTGCCTCATCCATAGCAATTGTGCACAACAACTTGCGGCGTCTACATACTCGGCCTCGGTGGATGAGAGGGACACACAATTTTGCTTCTTTGAAGACCAACTCACCAAAGAGCGACTGAGGAATTGGCACCCTCCGGAAGTTGACTTCCTATCCACAACATCTCCCGCCCAATCCAAGTCCAAATAACCCATGAGATCAAAGCTTGCTCCTTTGGGGTATCATAGGCCAAAGTTTGGGGTATGAGCTAAATATCGAAAGATTCGCTTGACCGCCACATAGTGACTTTCTTTAGGTGCGGCTTGGAATCTTGCACTCATTCCCACACTCAACATAATATCTGGTCTAGATGCACAAAGGTAAAGCAAGGATCCAATCATGGAGTGACATACCTTTTGATCCACCGCTTTACCATTGGGATCAATGTCGAGCTTGCATTTGGTAGGCATAGGAAACTTGACTGGCTAGACATCATCTAGCTTGAATCTCTTGAGCATGTCTTGTGTATATTTGGCTTAGTTGATGAAGGTTCCTTCTCTTCTTTGCTTGACTTCAAACCCAAGAGAGAACTTCAACTCTCCCATCATAGACATCTCAAACTTCTCGGTCATTAGTGCGGCAAACTCATCATTGAAAGATTTGTTAGGAGAACCAAAAATGATATCATCAACATATAATTGGCATCTGAACAAATCCCCTTTAACCTTCTTAGCAAAAAGAGTGGGATCAATTTTCCCAATTTCAAATCCACGATCTTGCAGCAACTCGGTAAGGTGCTCATACCACGCACGTGGGGCTTGTTTAAGGCCATAGAGTGCCTTGTTGAGCTTGTATACATGATTGGGGAGATTAGGATCCTCGAATCCCGGGGGTTGTTTGACATATACCAACTCATTCAGAGGACCATTAAGAAATGCACTCTTCACATCCATTTGTTGCAATTTTAAATCATGATGATATGCATATGCAAGCAACATGCGAATAGATTCAAGACGAGCAATGGAGGCAAAGGTTTCACCGTAGTCGATACCCTCGACTTGGGAGTAGCCTTCTGCCACCAATCTTGCCTTGTTTCGATGTCACATCCTGATTTTCGTACCACATCATTTAAGTTAATTAAGCATGAAAATTTGGACCAACAAAAAACTTTTGTGTGATTTGGCTTTATTCTGATTTGGGGTTCTATTGCTATTCTCAATGTGCTCTTAAAACAAATAAATTCCTCAAGTCTTATACTCCATCTCCTTGATCCAAAACTTTGCCCAATGATCATACCATGTGTATAGGACAAAATTATTTTCTTACAAAAATAATTTGGCCAAAAAGTATTTTCTAAATTAGGTTTTCCAAAAAAAACTGAGTTAAGGCTTGAACTACAAGTACTTAATTTAGGGTGTGAAAAACCTTTCAAAAGGCATATTTGACTCAATTAGATATAGGACTCCCAGAAACCACAAAAATATTATTTTAAAAGTTATTTTGCTATTTTATTTAAAGGCTTTTTCTTAAGGCCACAAATGGTCTTTAATAGGTTAAAATTATTTTAATGTTTTAAAAGTATTTAAGAAAATTTAGGGAAACTCAGTGGACATATATTTTCCATATATATGAGTTTCTGCACATGGTCATGTTCAAAATATTGGACAAAATCCTCCAAAACCATTTCTGCATATTTCAAGCATTTGAAATATTTCTGTAAGAAATATTGTCAAAGAAATCCAGGAAAATTCTAACAAGTCACATATGCCTAATGTGATGATCTTGCGAAGTTTCATCCCAATAAAATTAGTTTTGTTTCACAAAAGTGCCCCAAAACCATTCCTGTCCAGATCCAAATTTGAGCAACTCTACATTGCTAACTGTCTCCTTTTGATCTAAAATTTTGTGGACACGATCTATTCCCCAAATGATGACACTACACTAAGTGGTGCATCAAGGAGAATATATTTGCATAGTTAGATCTAGGAAAACCCATTTTTGTTGATTTCTAAGGTTTGCCAAAGTTACATTGGCAACTTTCTTCAAATGATCTCAAACTTGGTGGCCAACCTTATTATTATCTACCATTTGATCCTATTCAATATCATGGCAAGGAGAATCATTTTACTTGCCCAAACTTTCATCAAACACCTTCTGCCATTTTCCTAAAATCACCATTTTGACCCCATCCACTTTTCTCCTTGAGCTCTACTTTTTACCAGAGCTTATCCTAGTCCTATTCTACCTGCAGTACCTTTCACTCATCCATAGCTCAATAATTGAGGGGTGAAAACCCCAATTTTTATCTCTGGACAGCACCAAATTCTCTCTCTCTCTCAACCCCCTCCTCACTCCAGAAGCATCCATGATCATCCAATGCTTCCACCCTATTGTTTACTACCCCCTAAAGTTGTTGGACACAGGAGGACGCAGCCAGGATGCAAAAGACATGCCCATGCCATCCAAAGTCGCGCTTTGGAGCGTCCTACAGTGCACCAGAGCACTGTTGCTCAGCCCTCCCGAGGCAACCAGGCGGCAGTGGGCAGAGCAAGCGTGTCCGTCGAGGCCGCCTCAACATCCGCATCATGCCAAGCTGTCGGGCCCCTCCTGGCCCTCTCTCCTCTCCCCTCTGTGAGCCCGCCCGAGCGCGCCCTAGACCGTGCCCACGGTACACCAGCGCCCCCTCCATATAGAGCCACCCCCGTGCTCTATCTCGTCTCTGCTGGATCCCTCTCTCTCCCGTGCACCTCCTAGACAAGCCCTCTCTCCCCCTTGTGCCCTCTTCCTCCTCCTACAGCCACCATTGCCATCTCGGTCCCCGCTTAAATTCGAGCTACCCCGAGCCCCCTCTCTCCCCCTAGCCACTCCGGTGTCATCACACATCCACCGGGAAGCCCCCATCTCCACCATTCTTTCCCCAAGACACCACGCACGCGAGCCCATTGATGACCGGCGGCCTCTTCCACGGCCATCCAAGTCTTCGCCTCTATGAACCTCTCCGGCATGCTTAGGGCATCTGGATAGATGCAGTACGGCATCCTGAGCTTGCCGGTGTGCAGTACACCGCCGGAGGTGGCCGGAGTCGCCGGCACGGTCGGCGGCCGAGCCCCTGTTTCAACAGTGTCCGCGCGCGCAAGGGGAAGGCGCTGCCTCCCCTGCCTCCTTCTTCGGGCGCGGCCAAGCCCCACGGCTCCGCTCCCACCGCCGGCCGGCGCAGACGGGTAGTGTGGCACCGGCGGCAAGCGAGGCCGAGCCTCCCTTACCCCTCCCCATCACGATGAAGAAGACGACCAGGGGCGGGAGACGACCTACAGTCGGGGCCCGCGGGTCAGCGACACTGCCGGCCAGCCGCGCAGTTTAAGTGGAGACACACCCATGTTCCCCGCCTCCCCACAGCGAAGACGCCCCAGCGAAATACGCCTTCGGCGTAGGCAGCCAGCGCGTGGCCGAGCCGTTGGGTCGGCCCAGTGCGCGGCAGCACTATATTGCGCTCAGTGCACGCTTTAGGTATAGCCTAAATTCCTTTCTTTTTTTCTTTTCCAGTAAGCTCCTAAAATCCACAAATAATTCATATGTGCTCCAAATCCATTGAATCAAATTCCTAGAGGTTCATAAATTCATGCTCTATCACATGGTGCAGTTTGCACATTTTTCTAGAAAACTATTCTTCACACATATTCAATAAAACCCCATTTTCCTATTTCTGTGATGGACTTTGGAAAATCACAGAGGGCTCAAATTTGATCCAAATGCCATGATTCAAATTTCTATATGCTTCTAAGTTCATAACTTAGGTTATGTACATTTTTACCAATACTTTATGTGCCACATCAATTATTGGTTCATTTCTTCATGTATAGCCAACTTTGCAAATTCATAGGAAAATCATTTGAACTCCAAATCTAGTAAAACCAATTCCTAAATACTTCTAAAATCATGTCTTGTTAAATGGGTGCCCTTGATCATTTTTCAAAAATATATTTCTGCACACTTCTTGCAAATCCATTAACCCCCAGTTTCCATCATATTGAAGTGTTCAAAAATCCTCATTGATCCAATTCCAATGAAACCACTCTAGTTATTTTTCATATAACCAGAGATGTCCTGGAAAAGTCAAATTCATATTTTTAGAGCACTTTTATTTTCTGCCTTGTTGTGTTGTTTATTGTGATTGCTTTTGACGTTAGTTGACAAAGTAGACAGAGTACTTGGAGATGGACCAGAAGAGATGAAGACCTTGTTGAGCCAGGCAAGCAGACCTTTGACCATGATGAACCCTTTTACATCATAATAGCATTTTCCGTTGTTTCATCGAATGCATGATATCTTGAATGGCAACCTTGCTAGGCTTGCCTCCGTTGCATACTTTGTTGATACTTGCATTGTTCATGACTCTACCCTTGCTTAGGGTCGTGTTGGTGGGAGATAGATAGGTGCTATAGCAGTTGGCTATGCAAAACGAGGCAGGGTTATCCATTGGAAGGAAGAAGTGTGGTTTGACATACTTTCGAAAGCCCCAGAGGGTGCCACTAATGCCCCTGGGAGATGTTAATGAGCTAGGTCACTACTTGTTGGAGAAGTAGTGTACCGAGGCATGATGAATGTGTTGTTTCCAGAAACGAATTAGATTTAAGATTTGTTGACCGTCCCAACCAAACATGCGCGACCACACTACCATTATATGGGAAAGGACATTATTGATTACCTAGTCCACGCTAGCTTGGAGCCCGCATTACTAGTGATGGAAGTGGCGTGGTCACTCCCAGGACGGGGTCGTGCTTGGATAGGCGGCCATGATTGTTTTTACAGGGCACCGGACACACCATTGGTATCCCCGTGCATCTGCTATGTGTTGAATATGGGAGCATGGCTCCACCAAATTAAACATGTGAGCATGACTATGGCACGGGGGATGGTATCAATCGAGTAGACTCCATGTTGGTGGCGTCTAGGGAAAGGTAGAGATCGGGTGCTCACCTCGGGTACTTGAGGTACCGTGGGTCGTGGCTGACACGGGAGTTCCCCAGATCTTGTGGGTAAAGTGTGCAACCTCTGTAGAGTGTCAAACTATTCGAATAGCCATGTCCACGGTCAAGGACAGTTGGGTGGTGCTACTTAGACTATGTCCATATGTTTCTAAAAGACAACACGGTTTGGCTATATTGTTGATGTGATTCACGAGGAAGACACGATGAGCTTGAGCATGAGTTGTTTATAACTCATTCTCGATGTTGATGTCGGTAACCTCCTGATACTTGTTGCAGACGCATTCATGACCTTAATAAATGTTGATCATACTTGCATAAGAAAAACTAGCTTTCCGCAAAATGCCAATTTAGTAGTAGAGCCTTGCATAATTATTCTGCTATCACTCTTGGGTTGCTTGCGAGTACATTCAAACGTACTCATTGGCTTGTCCCTGGTTATTTAATTGGTCGGGCCTGGAAGAGCAGGGATACTGTGAAGAGTTCTTTGGTGACGAACATGCAAGCTAGGACGCTTTCCTAGTCAGAATGCCTGTAGGGTTAAGGCAGATGGCATGGGTCCAAGTTATCGGCAAAGATTTCCGCTGCGATGTTATACTCAAGACTTGACCATAATGGTCCTATTTGTGTAAACCGGTATGTAATGGATGTAAACTCTTGATATCCAGTCTGTGGTGTACAGTGAGCATTGATCCTTGGGATCACTGTGCACATGTAACTGGTGGCTTCGACTGTGTAGCTCGGGGTCCCCACAGAGCTAGTATCAGAGCCATCCTGAGTGTAGGAAACCTTAGTTAGCATGGACGTTAGTTAGGACAAAACTATTTTTTTCAGACTCTTCAAACCACTTACAAAACCTCTATATTTCTCACCTCTTCTAAGTTTTCAAAGAAAACGAAGGATTTTGCCTTACCACTTCCACCATTTTTCTCTTGGCTCTCTGATACGTCTCCGTCGTATCTATAATATTTGATTGTTCCATGCTAATATTATACAACTTTCACATACTTTTGGCAACAATTTATATGATTTATTGGACTAACATATTGATAGATCCAATCTAGGAGGGGCTCCTGCCCCTCCACCACCATGGAGTCTATGGACCAGAGGGGGACTCTCCTCCCATCTAGGGGGGAGGCCAAGGAAGAAGAAGAAGCAGGGGGCTCTCTCCCCCTCTCTCCCGATGGCGCCAGAGTGCCGCCAGGGCAATCATCATGACGACAGTCTACTCCAACAACTTTGCCGCCGTGAACACCAACTCTCTCCCCCTCTATGCAGCGGTGTAACCTCTCTTATACCCGCTGTAATTTCTACTTAAACATGGTGCTCAATGCTATATATTATTTCCCAATGATCTATGGCTATCTTATGATGTTTGAGCAGATTTGTTTTGTCCTATGGGTTGATTGATGATCGTGATTGGTTTGAGTTGTATGTTTTATTTTGGTGTTGTCCTATGGTGCCCTCCGTGTCACGCAAATGTGAGGGATCCCCGTTGTAGGGTGTTGCAATGCGTTCATGATTCACTTATGGTGGGTGGCGTGAGTGACAGAAGCACAGACCCGAGTAAGTGGGTTGTTGCGTATGGGAGTAAAGAGGACTTGATACTTAATGCTATGGTTGGGTTTTACCTTAATGATCTTTAGTAGTTGCAAATGCTTGCTAGAGTTCCAATCATAAGTGCATATGATCCAAGTAGAGAAAGTATGTTAGCTCATGCCTCTCCCTCATAAAAAATTGCAATAATGATAACCGGTTTAGTTATCGATCACCTAGGGACAAATGGCTTTCCTGTGTGACAAAAGCTATCTACTTTTATTATCTTGCAATTTATTCATAGTTTTATTCTCACAAAGTACTTCTAGTTTTATTCTTGTTCTAGGTAAAGCAAATGTTAAGTGTGCATGGAGTTGTATCGGTGGTCGATAGAACTGGAGAGAATATTTGTTCTACCTTTAGCTCCTCGTTGGGTTCGACACTCTTATTTATCGAAAAAGGCTACAAATGATCCCCTATACTTGTGGGTTATCGCTCTCCTCATCTGCTTTTCAAAACTTTGAAAATGGTCGCTAGCACCCTCATGCCCCTAACCACTGGATTCCTTGTAATCCTTGTGGGCAACCTCGAAAGAAACCACCTTCCCAGATGTTCGCTCACATCTTTGGAACACAAGATTGGCAACACCATGACAAGACGATAGCAACAGAAGATACCTTCTCAAGGAATGAGGAAACCAAGACTTAGAAGATGGTGACACCCTTGACACTGCCCCAGGATGATGCAACCTTGACAAGTATCCGCGGGTTTGATTATACGATATGCATCACACAATCTCATATTCATCTATTCAAACCAACACAAAGAACTTCAAAGAGTGCCCCAAAGTTTCTACCGAAGAGTCAAGACAAAAACATGTGCCAACCCCTATGCATAAGTTCACAAGGTCACAGAACCCGCAAGTTGATCACCAAAACATACATCAAGTGGATCACGTGAATATCCCATTGTCACCACAGATAAACACATGCAAGACATACATCAAGTGCTCTCAAATCCTTAAAGACTCAATCCGATAAGATAACTTCAAAGGGAAAACTCAATTCATTACAACAAGGTAGAGGGGGAGAAACATCATAAGATCCAACTATAATAGCAAAGCTCGCGGTACATCAAGATCGTGCCAAATCAAGAACACGAGAAAGAGAGATCAAGCACATAGCTACTGGTACATACCCTCAGCCCCGAGGGTGAACTACTCCCTCCTCATCATGGAGAGCGCCGGGATGATGAAGATGGCCACCGGTGATGGTTTCCCCCTCCGGCAGGGTGCCGGAACGGGCTCCCGATTGGTTTTTCGTGGCTACAGAGGCTTGCGGCGGCGGAACTCCCGATCTAGGTTTCTTTTTGGGGGTTTCTATATTTATAGGAATTTTTGGCGTCGAGAACAAGTCAGGGGGTCCACGAGGAGCCCACAAGACCGGAGGGCGCCCCCAGGGGGGTAGGGCGCGCCCTCCACCCTTGTGGAGGCCTCGTGGATCTTCTGGCCCAACTATTTTGCTTCGGGGGCTTCTTCTGGTCCATAAAAATCACCGTAAATTTTCAGCTCGTTTGGACTCCGTTTGGTATTCCTTTTCTGTAAAACTCAAAAACAAGGAAAAACAAAAACTGGCACTGGGCTCTAGGTTAATAGGTTAGTCCCAAAAATCATATAAAATAGCATATAAATGCATATAAAACATCCAAAACAGATAATATAATAGCATGGAACAATAAAAAATTATAGATACGTTGGAGACGTATCAAGCATCCCCAAGCTTAATTCCTGCTCGTCCTCGAGTAGGTAAATGATAAAAACAGAATTTTTGATGTGGAATGCTACCTAACATATTTATCAATGTAATCTTCTCTATTGTGGCAAGAATATTCAGATCCATAAGATTCAAAACAAAAGTTTAATATTGACATAAAAACAATAATACTTCAAGCATACTAACAAGGCAATTATGTCTTCTCAAAATAACATGGCCAAAGAAGGCTATCCCTACAAAATCATATAGTCTGGCTATGCTCCATCTTCATCACATAAAATATTCAAATCATGCACAACCCCGATGACAAGCCAAGCAATTGTTTCATACTTTTGATGTTCTCAAACCTTTTCAACTTTCACGCAATACATGAGCGTGAGCCATGGACATAGCACTATAGGTGGAATAGAATATGGTGGTTGTGGAGAAGACAAAAAGAAGGAGATAGTCTCACATCAACTAGGCGTATCAATGGGCTATGGAGATGCCCATCAATAGATATCAATGTGAGTGAATAGTGATTGCCATGCAACGGATGCACTTGAGCTATAAGTTTATGAAAGCTCAAAAAAGAAATTAAGTGGGTGTGCATCCAACTTGCTTGCTCATGAAGACCTAGGGCATTTGAGGAAGCCCATCGTTGGAATATACAAGCCCAGTTCTATAATGAAAAATTCCCACTAGTATATGAAAGTGACAAAATAGGAGACTCTCTATCATGAAGATCATGGTGCTACTTTAAAGCACAAGTGTGGAAAAAGGATAGTAACATTGCCCCTTCTCTCTTTTTCTCTCAATTTTTTTTCTTTTTCTCTTTTTTTTCTTTCTTCTTTTTTTCCTTTTTTTTCTTTCTCTTTTTTTTCTTTGGCTTCCTTGGCCTCTTTTTTTTATTTCCTCACATGGGACAATGCTCTAATAATGAAGATCATCATACTTCTATTTACTTACAACTCAAAAAAAATTACAACTTGATACTAGAACAAAATATGACTCTATATGAATGCCTCCCGCGGTGTACCGGGATGTGCAATGAATCAAGAGTGACATGTATGAAAAAATTATAACGGTGGCTTTGCCACAAATATGATGTCAACTACATGATCATGCAAAGCAATATGACAATGATGATGCGTGTCATAGTAAACGGAACGGTGGAAAGTTGCATGGCAATATATCTCGGAATGGCTATGAAAATGCCATAATAGGTAGGTATGGTGGCTATTTTGAGGAAGGTATATGGTGGGTGTATGGTACCGGCAAAAGTTGTGCGGTACAAGAGAGGCTAGCAATGGTGGAAGGGTGAGAGTGCGTATAATCCATGGACTCAACATTAGTCATAAAGAACTCACATACTTATTGCAAAAATCTATTAGTCATCGAAACAAAGTACTACGCGCATGCTCCTAGGGGGATAGATTGGTAGGAAAAGACCATCGCTTGTCCCCGACCGCCACTCATAAGGAAGACAATCAAAAAATATCTCATGCTCCAACTTCGTTACATAACGGTTCACCATACGTGCATGCTACGGGACTCACAAACCTTAACACAAGTATTTCTCAAATTCACAATTACTCACTAGCATGACTCTAATATCACCATCTTTATATCTCAAAAAATTCATAAGGAATCAAACTTCTCATAGTATTCAATGCACTTTATATGAATTTTTTTATTATATCCCTCTTGGATGCCCATCATATTAGGACTAAATTCATAACCTAAGCAAATTACCATGCTGTTTAGAGACTCTCAAAATAATATAAGTGAAGCATGAGAGTTCATCAATTTCTTCAAAATAAAACCACCGTCGTGCTCTAAAAAGATATAAGTGAAGCACTAGAGCAACTGACAAACTACTCCAAAAGATATAAGTGAAGATCAATGAGTAGTCAAATAATTATGTAACTATGTGAAGACTCTCTAACAATTAAGAATTTCAGATCTTAAGATACTATTCAAACAGCAAGCAAAACAAAATAAAATGACTTTCTAAAAATAGCACACATCATGTGAAGAAGTAAAAACTTAGGCTCAACCAATACTAACCGATCATTGTTGAAGAAGAAAGGTGGGATGCCAACCGGGGCATCCCCAAGCTTAGATGCTTGAGACTTCTTGAAATATTAACTAGGGATACCTTGGGCATCCCCAAGCTTGAGATTTTGTGTCTCCTTAATTTCTTTTATATCACGGTTTCCCTAAATCTTAAAAACTTCATCCACACAAAGCTCAACAAGAACTCGTGAGATAAGTTAGTATAAATCAAATGCAATACCTTATCATTCTCTACTGTAGCAAATCACTAAAATTATTATTTAGCATTGCATACTAAATGCCTCTGCATATTTAATACTCCTATCCTCAAATAGAATCATTAGACAAGCAAACATATGCAAACAATGCAAACATAACAGCAATCTCTCTAAACAGGACAGTCTGTAAAGAGTGCAATTGTACTCATACTTCCCTAACTCCAAATCTTCTGAAAAATTACCACACAGTAGAAAATTTGTTGTTACTCATTGTCTAAAAATTTCAACATTTTATCATGTTCTGACTTTCCATAAGAGTTCAGACAACGATAGAAAACTTTCTGTTTTCAAAACAGCAACATATAGAGTTGCAATATAAGCATGGTAAAGGCTAAACTTGACACTTTTATTAAAATAAAAGATGAAAAACATTAATCTAAATAACATAAAGCAAATACTCATAAAATAAAATGATGCTCCAAGCAAAACACATATCATGTGACGAACAAAAATATAGCTCCAAGTGAGGTTACCGATAATGTTGAAGACGAAAGAGGGGATGCCTTCCGGGGCATCCCCAAGCTTAGTTGCTTGGATCTTCCTTGGATATTACCTTGGGGTGCCTTGGGCATCCCCAAGCTTAGGGTCTTGTCACTCCTTATTCTCCTCATATCGATTTCTCACCCAAAACTTGAAAACTTCAATCACACAAAACTTAACAAAACCTTCGTGAGATCCGTTAGTATAATAAAACAAATCATTCACTTTGGAACTGTCAAGACAAGATTCATAACTTTTCTCACATGATGCCTACTATACCCTATCATTTCTACAATTTATATTAAGCAATATAAGCCATAGAAACTAGAAAACAAGCAAACTATGCATCGAAAACAGAATCTGTCAAAAACAGAACAGTCTGTAAAGATCTGAATTAAGGTCATACTTATGTAACTCCAAATATTCTGAAAACTTAGGAAAACCTAGACAATTTGTATACCAATCAAATGTAAAAATTTCAGAAGTTTTACACGTTCCAGTAAAAGATAGGAATTTCTGTACTGGACGCAAAAGTTTCTGTTTTTGCACAGAATCAAGTTAACTATCATCCACACTATCCCAAAGGCTTTACTTGGCACTTTATTGAAACAAAACCTATAAAACATGATTAATACAGTAGCTTTGTCAGGACCCCGATCCTAAGTCACACCGATCTAGCATGTAAAACATCATATCACTTTGCGGCCTCATGCACGATATTCCCACGGGTGCCACCTTACTTGGCCCGGGACCGTTTGCGCCTTTTGGCTCACGTATATGATAGTGTCGCTAGCATCCATATGACAGAGAACCCGGGCAGACATGACTAGTCGTAAACCCAAGGTGGCACTAACTTACAGGGACAGGCATACATGACCCAGCAATGCACGTGTCGGTCATCAACGTATGAACCCAAGTCATAGCAAGCTACAAGGACTTAAAGGAACAACGCGTGGCATTTCCCGAAGGGACAGACACAGGAGCAAAGAAGGACACATGCCGATCATCCCATGTGTTCCGGAGTAGTAGCAAGCTACCATGGCTCAGTGGAAGCACTAGGAGACATTTCCCCATAAGAGAGGCTACCAAGAATAAACAACTAGATAGTCGGATCCCACACATACCAAGCATTTCAAAATCATACACACAATATGCTCGATATGTGCAAATACAACATGGCATCACAACAAAACTCTACGACTCAAAGTATTTATTCCTAAGGCTCCGAAGAGTCATACATAGTAAGAATTACAATCATGGGGCACATGACCCAACATACAGAGCATACAGGCAACAGAAGCATAAACATGTTTGGGTACAGACATCTGAAAAGGAAGAAGGCTTTAGAGCCTGACTATCTACAAGACCCTCCCAAGGGTACAAGATCATAGATGAGATATCAAGCTAAACATCGAAGTCCACGCGGAACTACTAGTGAGACTGAAGTCTCTCCGTAAAAACATAAATTAAGCAAACGTGAGTACAAATGTACCCAGCAAGACTTACATCAGAACTAGCTACATATGCATCAGTATCAACAAAGGGGGGTGGTGGAGTTTAACTGCACTAAGCCAGCTTTGACTCGGTGGCTATCCTATACTACGACTGCAAGTCACTCTTTTGAGGTGGCGCACACGAGTCCACATATTCAACATATCAATACACCACTATGGATCCGCTCCCGTCTCCCTACGAGAAGGCCATCCATAGCACTCACGCTTATCTTGCGCATTTTAGAGTATCCACTTTCACTTGTCTATGAACTGCATAAGCAACCCAGTAGTACATTACTGCGGACGCGGCTATTCGAATAGATCATATATAACCCTGCAGGGGTGTACTTCTTCACACATGTTTCCACCACTTAGCATCTGCACACCACATGTGCTCGGCAGACTTCAAGCGAAAGCCAACGTGGGTGTAGACCATGACCTGACTAACCACACAAGTCTCTAGTCCAGGTTTATCGCCTATTCAGGTTCCATCCACAGGGAGTCCAGCCGAGGTTTCCACTACGGCCCCGAACGATGTGTGCAGGGTTCCCGAGGCACCAAACGGGCGACCCGGTACACCGTGCCACTTGCCTACCGCATCATAGCCCACCCCTCCGGTCAGCGCTACACACAGCCTCCAGCACACTACAAACACCAGAAACTACTTGCAACTCCTGGACAGAGGACAGGGGGGTTAATAAGTCGAGCGGGGTCATATTCCAGGGCCCAACGTGTGGTAGTAGCTGTTCTTGGATCACAAACACAGAACTCGGTTCCTGAGGACGGTTTCAATGAGACAACCCACCATGTACTCCTACATGGCCTCTCACCGCTACCTTTACCAAATCGTGTTCACACACTTAGCTCTCATCAGTAGGACATGATGACCACATTCCAATTCATCCCTGATGAATCAGACCTGACACAACTCTAAGCAATAGCAGGCATGACAAGCAAGCAAAAATGAGTAGGCACATCATGGCTCAAACAACTCCTACTGATGCTAGTGGGTTTCAACTATTTATTGTGCCAAAGACAGGTCATGTAGAGGAAAGGGGTTCAACTACCGCAGCATTTAACAGTTGAATCGTTGTTGTCCTAATGCAGTAAAAGAGAGCAGGAGCGAGAGAGTGGGATTGTATCGGAATGCTCAAGGGGGGGTTTGCTTGCCTGGCACTTCAGAAGATAGCACTGTGTCTTCATCAGTGTCATCGATCACATCGTCGAAACAACATCTACTGAGAGGGGACAAACACCGGCAACAGAGAAGGAACACAATCAATGCAATGCAACAATATGATGCATGATCATGACATGGCAATATGCTGTTGATTTGGGCTAATGCAGCTAGCAACAATTTAAATGGAGTTGGTTTGAATACAAGATTCAAATTCAAACTCCATATGTGATTATTCAAATGACATTTAATTGGTTTGACCTGATCAGCAGGTCTAAGTTGTTCAAACATGAATGAAAATAGTACCAATGGATAGATTGGATTTTTCTGATAATTTTTCAAATATAAATTATTTCATTTGGAGTTATGGTTTAATTTCTATGATTTTTTGAAGTTTTAAACATTTCCTGGAATTTCCTGAATTATTTTTAATCCAGAAAATTGTTAACTGCATCAGCATGACGTCAGCAAGTCAACAGGGGCGGTCCAGGTCAAACCTGACACTGGGGCCCACATGTCAGTGACTCTGTGGCTAATCCTAAATTAACTAACCCTAACTACGTGATTAGCAGGACTAGGCCCCGCATGTCAGTGACCCAGGGGGGTCAAACCCCTGGTCAAACGAGTCAAACTCGCCGGCGGCTCAACGCCGGCGACAGCAGACGCGGCGGAGGGCTCGGGTTTGGCCCTCCGGCGACCAAAAGTGCGGCGGATGGAACCTACGGGGAGCTGAGGCTCGCCCGCATCCATTGCAGGTAGCGGCAGCAGCTGGGGTGGCCGGAGCTCGCCGGAATCGAGCTCGTGGAGGCGGCCGGCGTGCAGGTGTGCTCGGGGTCGGCGTTATACTGCACGGCAGGGGGCACGGAGGGGTTCTACGGGCACCTGGTGATGCACTGAGCGCGATGACGCGCTCGGTTTCAAGCTCGGGTGGACGTGGCCATGGCGACGACATGGCCGGCGGGTCGAGCTCTCGGGCTTGATGGAAGCGACGGCTACGGGTGAAATCGAGCACGGGGAGAAAGGGGAGAAGAAGAGGAGCTCACTGCGGTTCGTTCGGCGGTCTCATCAAGCTCGGAGAAGCATCGGAGCGGGCGCACGGTCGCCGGCGATCTCGGACGCCCGAGGTTGAAGACGAGGTTGGTGAGGCCGTTGCAGGGCTTCCGGCGATGCGTGGCTCATCGGAGAGCTTCAGTGCGAGGAGACGGAGCTCGTGGTCAAGGGGACGAGGCGAGGCAGTGGCTCTGGGCGCGGTGGCAGCGAACGGCGGCGACGGTGTGCTCGGTTGCATTGGAGAGAGAGAGCCAGGGGAGGAGATGGGGGCGAGGGAGAGTGAGAGAGAGCCAGGGGGTCGAGGGGGAGTGTGTGGCGTCGCGGGAGGCATCCAGGGCGATGAGGGGGCAGCCAGGCAGGGTGGAGGTGGCACGTGCGCAGCGAGCACACGCCCTCCTGCCTACTGGCAGGAGGTTGAAGATGGTGCGGTGGCTGGGCTGGGCCAGCTACAGTGTTGGGTTGTCTGGTAAGTGGCCCAGGTAAGCTTATTCTCTCTCTCTCTGTTTCCAAATTAGTTTCTGTTTCCTAATTTATTTTATCTGTTTTTATTTAGTAAAAGTACTAAACCATTCTAGCAAATTCTGAAAATATTTTTGGATGCTAACTGAATAATTCCAGAGCTCCAGCAAAAGTTTCAGAATTATTGGAGCTGTTGAAAATATATATAGCATTTAAAAGCCCCAATTCAAATAGTTATGGTTTAATTCAAAAATCCAGAAATGACCTAAAAATATATTCATCAGTTTTGGCAGAGGTTTCCACCTTAACCAGAAATCATGAACTTTTCTTAGGGACATTTTGGGTTTATTGAAAAAGATTTTATTCAACCCTATTTGAATTGATTTATTGCTAGGGTTTGAACATCCCCAATTCAAATTCATTTGAATTTAAAACATGATGACATGATGATCAAGCAAAGACAACAGGGGCTGAGCTAGGGTTGTGACAACTCACCCCCACTAAACAAGAATCTCATCCCGAGATTCAGGGCGTGAGGCAAGAAAACAGAGGGGACACAAAGCTAACACGATCTTCATGATCCAGCTGCCTTTCTCGAAGATGTTGATCCATTGCATCATATTGGTCTTGACATCCTTGCTTTCGAGATCTTCATCCAACTATGACGATAGACAGAAACTCTACAGGAATCGATCTCCTCGAAGATCGAGCACTCAAGATCAACTCATGAAGAGAGACGTAGGAACATCTCTTGAGTTGAGACATAAAACACACATCAGGTGCAATGGGAAGAAGTAGATGACAAGGGTTCAATTGGGTAGGCAAAAATTCCACGTTGAAGAAGATGGTGCATGGTTTCAAGATAGCGATGAAATAATTGCCATGATTCCATAACGGGGCACCTTAGAGGAGGTGACTCGTAGAACTATTCCCTTAAGTGGCAAAAAGAATTACTTTTGATACATAGATCATTGAAACTCTCTATACCAGCCTAAGGCAATTCACCATCGATCGTTTGAAGGAGTTCGAAAGAATGGCATACTCCGACTAGAATGGATGATGTGGACTACCTTGTTGAAGACAACGCAATGGATGATTTTTGCTTATCATCGGAAATGGGTGGGACCCATGGTAAGCCCACTTTTGAAGATGATCCTGAATAACAATTACTGAAAAGGCAGACCATAGTAAAATGGCATAAAGGCGGGTGCAAGCTGGGAACAAAATGCAAATGCTGGGAATGTTCCAACCATCATATCTGCCTGAGATTCAGATCTGGTTGGTAACGGGATATTTCAGACAGCATGTCTGGAACAAGAAAGGTAGCAACACAAATCGACGAGATGACGTGGCGAGATTCTCGAGAAATGAACTACGATAGCAAGCTCCAAAACATGAGCTGGTTCTGCTACATACATGTGAACACGCTGTCCAAGACAAGCATGACCACGTAGAAGTATTACAACAAAACACTACCGAGTTCAGGTGGGGAACCATCATCGAGGATATCGAAGTCCTAGCATAAGTCATGATTCTTCAGAAGGAACTTCTTCTCCTTGAACAAATCAATCAGTGGCTTGAGGTGTTAGGAATTACACATGGAGTGGAGGTAGCGAGCCTATCAAACCATGGAATACTTCACACATGCATGACTGACTTGGGATGATTCCAGAGGAAGCAAAACTAACTTTCTCGAATTCATGGCGGCAACTTGCACCAAATGCACGTGAATTAGAGGAAGTCACTTCTTTCATCCAAACATATGCTTCATGAACGGAACATGAAGATAATGCTTAGAAAAGTTTCCAACACTAGCTTAATGTTCAACAAAATCATGGAGAGGAGAAGGATGTTGTCGATGGGCTCAACAACAATTCATCAAGTTTCCATGAAGATGGAATTCCACAATTATGTGAACAAGATGATAGCATTGGTCAGACCAAAAGATATAATGGTGTATGCTCGAGGAAACAACCACGAGTAAGACAACATTACGAACATCGTTGGTTCTGATTTGATTTGATGATAGCCCACACTCAAATCAAAGTATTGACAAGACAGTGGATCCAACAATTGATCACAAGGATCAATCAATGAAGATATCATCTTTCTTCAACACACACACAAAACAAAGATATCCCTTTGGGATGAACTAAGTCGGACAAGCTTTTATCTTCCAACTCTCCAAGTTGTTGTTTAGCTTAACCAATTAGTTCGGAGGTATCCAACACAGATTCTTGGAGAAAAGGGTGGTTTACAAGAAAACCAACTTGATCACGGACTCAACATAACGGTCAGGGAACAACCTGGTGATACTTCCAAGAAGATATTCAGAAAATCACGAACCACTGATATGTTATTAAGCTCGAGAACAATCTTGCTTTTCAGGGCAAGATGATATGATCAAAAGAGTGAGGGGTTAACACAATCCTAACCCATTGATCGAGGAGTGCACCAAGAATATGGACTAGGCAGCACGATCAATCTTAGAATGATGATTCAATAACCAACACGCGAAGAATGTAGTTATTGTCCATTAACTACCAAGCAACGGAGTTGCTAGGAGTATTGATTTCACACCTCACAATTCACTTATCGGTATTCCGGTTGCAATAACACGGAGACTAAGAAATGAACAATGATGGCGAGAAGTATCACTGCATCTAGAATTCATAAGAGATAGTGCAATTCTCATGACAATCCTGACATAAAGGGGGTAATACTCCAGGGTAGAACAGAACAGAAGCTGGATTGGCATTTTGATCTGCATAGCACAACTACTTTGACCCAATCCTGGATATGGATGAGGTACTGGAGTTTGTTTCTCCTAGTCATTCTGAAATAGAATGACTTGACGGACCACAAGAGTAAAAGGCATCGATGAACACGAATGCACAAATACTCCCGACTATCAACTGATACATGAGGGTCAGAATACAACTGAAAAGGGACAACTCAAAGGAACATATCAATTTCTGAGTTGTGGATGCATAGATTAGTATGTCGAACAAATTCAACATATTTCTTCCGGATAACCCATGCAGAAAGGTAGGACTAGCAGAGTCACAATATAGAATGGGGAACCCATGGAGAGCACTCTTGTTGTGATCTTTTGGTTCAAGAACTCCTGCCATAAACAGTTCATGGTATTTGGAAGAAGGAAATACCACGGACCTCGAGGACTATCGCAAAGGTTACTAATATCCTAAAGGAACTATCAAACACTATCAACATGAAGTAAGTAGGGTGAATCTCGGGTTCAAAACCCAGAAATAGAATGACTACTAACTAAATGGCATCACTGGATACTTTCAAGAGTGACGGCCAGAATCATCACACTGGGAACACAAAACATGGCTAGATTACTAGGTGGTTCTCTAGGATACCCTAGTGTCATGATAATAGCTCCAACATATATGTCGAGGCAACGGAGTAGCTCAACACACCGATTAGTGTGCTTAATCTGACCCAAAGGACATCAGGAACATGGAGGAAAGATTTGCAAGTGCATCAGACTATTTAGAAACCTGGGATGACTCGGACAGCATAACGGCTGTAATTGCTCAATATATTTGAGACATCCTGCAAAATGGTGGCATAACCACTTAAACATCACAATATCAAGGTTCTGAGGCCAGCTATGAACACACGGAAGTAGTAGGAACTGAACTGAGGCTCGAATCCATCAATCCTATAAGTCTACGGATTAGTAACACGTGATCCTGATAGAAAAATGAGAAGCCTAGTTCTTAAACCCCGCAGGAAAGAAGAGGGTGACTCAGATCAGAAGGACATAAGGTAAAGGAGTAAAAAGAGCCTTATGTTCCCTTCCACAATCAATTCCCTTATATAACTAAAGAATTTCTAGACTTGACTTCGACCAGTTTGGCTTGGTAATCCTATAGGCAGCCTGGCTCTGATACCAAAGCTATCAGGACCCTGATCCTAAGTCACACCGATCTAGCATGTAACACATCATATCACTTTGCGGCCTCACACACGGTATTCCCACGGGTGCCACCTTACCTGGCCCGGGACCGTTTGCGCCTTTTGGCTCACGTATATGATAGTGTCGCTAGTATCCATATGACAGAGAACCCGGGCCGACATGACTAGTCGTAAACCCAAGGTGGCACTAACTTACAGGGATAGGCATACATGACCCAGCAATGCACATGTCGGTCATCAACGTATGAACCCAAGTCATAGCAAGCTACAAGGACTTAAAGGAACAACGCGTGACATTTCCCGAAGGGACAGACACAGGAGCAAAGAAGGACACATGCCGATCATCCCATGTGTTCCGGAGCAGTAGCAAGCTACCATGGCTCAGTGGAAGCACTAGGAGACATTTCCCCATAAGAGAGGCTACCAAGAATAAACAACTAGATAGTCGGATCCCACACATACCAAGCATTTCAAAATCATACACACAATATGCTCGATATGTGCAAATACAACATGGCATCACAACAAAACTCTACGACTCAAAGTATTTATTCATAAGGCTCCGAAGAGTCATACATAGTAAGAATTACAATCATGGGGCACATGACCCAACATACAGAGCATACAGGCAACGGAAGCATAAACATGTCTGGGTACAGACATCTGAAAAGGAAGAAGGCTTTAGAGCCTGACTATCTACAAGACCCTCCCAAGGGTACAAGATCGTAGCTGAGGTATCAAGCTAAACGTCCAAGTCCACGCGGAACTACTAGTGAGACTGAAGTCTCTCTGCAAAAACATAAATTAAGCAAACATGAGTACAAATGTACCCAGCAAGACTTACATCAGAACTAGCTACATATGCATCAGTATCAACAAAGGGGGGTGGTGGAGTTTAACTGCACTAAGCCAGCTTTGACTCAGTGGCTATCCTATACTACGACTGCAAGTAACTCTTTTGAGGTGGCGCACATGAGTCCACATATTCAACATATCAATACACCACTATGGATCCGCTCCCGTCTCCCTACGAGAAGGCCATCCATAGCACTCACGCTTATCTTGCACATTTTAGAGTATCCACTTTCACTTGTCTATGAACTGCATAAGCAACCCAGTAGTCCATTACCGCAGACGCGGCTATTCGAATAGATCATATATAACCCTGCAGGGGTGTACTTCTTCACACATGTTTCCACCACTTAGTGTCTGCACATGACATGTGCTCGGCAGACTTCAAGCGAAAGCCGACGTGGGTGTAGACCACGACTTGACTAACCACACAAGTCTCTAGTCCAGGTTTATCGCCTATTCAGGTTCCATCCGCAGGGAGTCAGACCGAGGTTTCCTCTACGGCCCCGAACGATGTGTGCAGGATTCCCGAGGCACCAAACGGGCGACCCGGTACATCGTGCCACTTGCCTACCACATCATAGCCCACCCCTCCGGTCAGCGCTACGCACGACCTCCAGCACACTACAAACACTAGAAACTACTTGCAACTCCTGGACAGAGGACAGGGGGGTTAATAAGTCGAGCGGGGTCATATTCCAGGGCCCAACGTGTGGTAGTAGCTGTTCTTGGATCACAAACACAGAACTCAGTTCCTGAGGACGGTTTCAATGAGACAACCCACCATGTACTCCTACATGGCCTCTCACCGCTACCTTTACCAAATCATGTTCACACACTTAGCTCTCATCAGTAGGACATGATGACCACATTCCAATTCATCCCCGATGAATCAGACCTGACACAACTCTAAGCAATAGCAGGCATGACAAGCAAGCAAAAATGAGTAGGCACATCATGGCTCAAACAACTCCTACTCATGCTAGTGGGTTTCAACTATTTACTGTGGCAAAGACAGGTCATGCAGAGGAAATGGGTTCAACTACCGCAGCATGTAACAGTTGAATCGTTGTTGCCCTAATGCAGTAAAAGAGAGCAGGAGAGAGAGAGTGGGATTGTATCAGAATGCTCAAGGGGGGTTTGCTTGCCTGGCACTTCAGAAGATAGCACTGTGTCTTCATCAGTGTCATCGATCACATCGTCGAAACAACGTCTACTGAGAGGGGACAAACACCGGAAACAGAGAAGGAACACAATCAATGCAATGCAACAATATGATGCATGATCATGACATGGCAATATGCTGTTGATTTGGGCTAATGCAGCTAGCAACAATTTAAATGGAGTTGGTTTGAATACAAGATTCAAATTCAAACTCCATATGTGATTATTCAAATGACATTTAATTGGTTTGACCTGATCAGCAGGTATAAGTTTTTCAATCATGCATGAAAATAGTACCAATGGATAGATTGGATTTTTTTGATAATTTTTCATATGTAAATTATTTCATTTGGAGTTACGGTTTAATTTCTATGATTTTTTGAAGTTTTAAACATTTCCTAGAATTTCCTAAATTATTTTTAATCCAGAAAATTGTTAACTGCGTCAGCATGACATCAGCAAGTTAACAGGGGCGGTCCAGGTCAAACCTAACACTGGGGCCCACATGTCAGTGACTCTGTGGCTAATCCTAAATTAACTAACCCTAACTACGTGATTAGCAGGACTGGGCCCCGCATGTCAGTGACCCAGGGGGGTCAAACCCCTGGTCAAACGAGTCAAACTCGCTGGCGGCTCGACGCCGGCGACAGCAGATGTGGCGGAGGGCTCGGGTTTGGCCCTCCAGCGACCAAAAGTGCGGCGGAGGGAACCTACGGGGCGCTGAGGCTCGCCCGCATCCATTGTAGCTAGCGGCAGCAGCTGGGGTGGCCGGAGCTCGCCGGAATCGAGCTCGTGGCGGCGGCCGGCGTGCGGGCGTGCTCGGGGTCGGCGTTATACTGCACGGCAGGGGGCATGGAGGGGTTCTACGGGCACCTGGTGATGCACTAGGCGCGATGACGCGCTCGGTTTCAAGCTCGGGTGGACGTGGCCACGGCGTCGACATGGCCGGCGGGGTCGAGCTCTCGGGCTTGATGGAAGCGACGGCTACGGGTGAAATCAAGCACGAGGAGAAAGGGGAGAAGAAGAGAAGCTCACTGCGGTTCGTTCGGCGATCTCAGCAAGCTCGGGGAAGCATCGGAGCGGGCGCACGGTCGCCGGCGATCTCGGACGCCCGAGGTTGAAGACGAGGTTGGTGAGGCCGTTGCAGGGCTTCCGGCGATGCGTGGCTCAGCGGAGAGCCTCAGTGCGAGGAGACGGAGCTCGTGGTCAATGGGATGAGGCGAGGCAGTGGCTCTGGGCGCGGTGGCAGCGAACGGCGGCGACGGCGTGCACGGTTGCGTCGGAGGGAGAGAACCAGGGGAGGAGATGGGGGCGAGGGAGAGTGAGAGAGAGCCAGGGGGTCGAGGGGGAGTGCGTGGCGTCGCGGGAGGCGTCCAGGGCGACGAGGGGGCAGCCAGGCAGGGTGGAGGTGGTGCGCACGCGGCGAGCACACGCCCTCCTGCCTACTGGCAGGAGGTTGAAGACGGTGCGGTGGCTGTGCTGGGCCAGCTACAGTGCTGGGCTGTCTGGTAAGTGGCCCAGGTAAGCTTCTTCTCTCTCTCTGTTTCCAAATTAGTTTATGTTTCCTAATTTATTTTGTCTGTTTGATTTAGTAAAAGTACTAAACCATTCTAGCAAATTCTGAAAATATTTTTGGATGCTAACTGAATAATTCCAGAGCTCCAGCAAAAGTTTCAGAATTATTGGAGCTGTTGAAAATATATATAGCATTTAAAAGCCCCAATTCAAATAGTTATGCTTTAATTCAAAAATCCAAAAATGACCTAAAAATATATTCATCATTTTTGGCAGAGGTTTCCACCTTAACCAGAAATCATGAACTTTTCTTAGGGACATTTTGGGTTTATTGAAAAAGATTTTATTCAACCCTATTTGAATTGATTTGGTGCTAGGGTTTGAACATCCCCAATTCAAATTCATTTGAATTTAAAACATGATGACATGATGATCAAGCAAAGACAACAGGGGCTGAGCTAGGGCTGTGACAAGCTTAATCATGTGGACACACAAAAACAGTAGGGGTAGATATTGGGTTGTCTCCCAACAAGCGCTTTTCTTTAATGCCTTTTAAGCTAGGCATGATGATTTCCATGGTGCTCACATGAAGGATAAGAATTGAAACATAACGGGAGCATCATGAAGCATATAACTAGCACATTTAAGTCTAACCCACTTCCTATGCATAGGGATTTTGTGAGCAAACAATTTATGGGAACAAGAATCAACTAGCATAGGAAGGCAAAGCAAGCATAACTTCAAAACTTTAAGCACATAGAGAGGAAACTTGATATTATTGCAATATGTAGAAGCATATGTTCCTCTCTCATAATAATTTTCAGTAGCATCATGAATGAATTCAACAATATAGCTATCACATAAAGCATTCTTTTCATGATCCACAAGCATAGAAATTTTATGACTCTCCACATAAGCAAATTTATTCTCATGAATAGTAGTGAGAGCAAACTCAACAAAATAACTATCATGTGAGGCATAATCCAATTGAAAATTAAAACCATGATGACAAGTTTCATGGTTATCATTATTCTTTATAGCATACATGTCATCACAATAATCATCATAGATAGCAACTTTGTTCTCATAATCAATTGGAACCTCTTCCGAAATAGTGGATTCATCACTAAATAAAGTCATGACCTCTCCAAATCCACTTTTATCAATATTGTGAAAAGATTCAACACCCTCCAAAATAGTGGGATCAATACTACCTAGAGTTGACACTCTTCCAAACCCACTTTCATCGATATAATCATCATAAATAGGAGGCATGCTATCATCATAATAAATATTCTCATCAAAACTTGGGGGACAAAAAATATCATCTTCATCAAACATAGAATCCCCAAGCTTGTAGCTTTGCATATCATTAGCATCATGGATATTCAAGGAATTCATACTAACAACATTGCAATCATGCTCATCATTAAAAAAATTAGTGCCAAACATTTTATAGACTTCTTCTAGCAATTGAGCACAATTATCGGAATCCTTATTTTCAAGAAAGACATTAAAAAGATGAAGCATACGAGGCAACCTCAATTCCATTTTTTTGTAGTTTTCTTTTATATACTAAACTAGTGATAAAACAATAAACTAAAAGATTCGATTGCAAGATCTAAAGATATACCTTCAAGCACTCACCTCCCCGGCAACGGCGCCAGAAAAGAGCTTGATGTCTACTACGCAGCCTTCTTCTTGTAGACGTTGTTGGGCCTCCAAGTGCAGAGTTTTGTAGGATAGTAGCAAATTTCCCTCAAGTGGATGACCAAAGGTTTATCAATCTGTGGGAGGCGTAGGATGAAGATGGTCTCTCTCAAACAACCCTGCAACCAAATAACAAAGAGTCGCTTGTGTCCCCAACACACCCAATACAATGGTAAATTGTATAGGTGCACTAGTTCGGCGAAGAGATGGTGATACAAGTGCAATATGGATAGTAGATATAGGTTTTTGTAATCTAAAAATATAAAAACAGCAAGGTAGCAAGTAACAAAAGTGAGCGAAAACGGTATTGCAATGCTTCAAAACAAGGCCTAGGGTTCATACTTTCACTAGTGCAAGTTCTCTCAACAATGATAACATAATTAGATCATATGGCAATCCCTCAACGTGCAACAAAGAGTCACTCCAAAGTCACTAATAGCGGAGAACAAACGAAGAGATTATTGTAGGGTACGAAACCACCTCAAAGTTATTGTTTCTAATCGATCTATTGGTATATTCCTATAAGTGCCACAAACAGCCCTAGAGTTCGTACTAAAATAACACCTTAAGACACACATCAACCAAAACCCTAATGTCACCTAGATACTCCAATGTCACCACAAGTATCCGCGGGTTTGATTATACGATATGCATCACACAATCTCGGATTCATCTATTCAAACCAACACAAAGAACTTCAAAGAGTGCCCCAAAGTTTCTACCAGAGAGTCAAGACGAAAACGTGTGCCAACCCCTATGCATAAGTTCACAAGGTCACAGAACCCGCAAGTTGATCACCAAAACATACATCAAGTGGATCACGTGAATATCCCATTGTCACCACAGATAAACACATGCAAGACATACATCAAGTGTTCTCAAATCCTTAAAGACTCAATCCAATAAGATAACTTCAAAGGGAAAACTCAATTCATTACAAGAAGGTAGAGGGGGAGAAACATCATAAGATCCAACTATAATAGCAAAGCTCGCGGTACATCAAGATCGTGCCAAATCAAGAACACGAGAGAGAGAGATCAAACACATAGCTACTGGTACATACCCTCAGCCCTGAGGGTGAACTACTCCCTCCTTGTCATGAAGAGCACCGGGATGATGAAGATGGCCACCGGTGATGGTTTCCCCCTCCGGCAGGGTGCCGGAACGGGCTCCCGATTGGTTTTTCGTGGCTACGAGACAGCGGCGGCGGAACTCCCGATCTAGGTTTCTTTTTGGGGGTTTCTATATTTATAGGAATTTTTGGCGTCGAGAACAAGTCAGGGGGGTCCACGAGGAGCCCACAAGACCGGAGGGCGCCCCCAGGGGGTAGGGCGCGCCCTCCACCCTTGTGGAGGCCTCGTGGCTCTTCTGGCCCAACTATTTTTCTTTGGGGGCTTCTTCTGGTCCATAAAAAATGACCGTAAATTTTCAGCTCGTTTGGACTCCGTTTGGTATTCCTTTTCTGTAAAACTCAAAAACAAGGAAAAAACAGAAACTGGCACTGGGCTCTAGGTTAATAGGTTAGTCCCAAAAATCATATAAAATAGCATATAAATGCATATAAAACATCCAAAACAGATAGTATAATAGCATGGAACAATAAAAAATTATAGATACGTTGGACGTATCGACCTACCGCGAGAGACCCATTTGCAACCTGGATCAAGCAGAACCTCATACACGAAGCCGCACCATCAAGTACTTCAAGGTTCAGTGGAGCAACCACACCAAGGAAGGAGCCACATAGGAGCGTGAAGACTACCCAGATCCAAGTTTCCGTATTCCTTTCCGCGCCTAGCTTAGGAATCTCGGGGATGAGATTCTTGTAAGGGGGGTAGGTCGATCACATCCTGATTTTCATACCACATCATTTAAGTTAATTAAGCATGAAAATTTGGACCAACAAAAAACTTTTGTGTGATTTGGCCTTATTCTGATTTGGGGTTCTATTGCTATTCTCAAAGTGCTCTTAAAACAAATAAATTCCCCAAGTCTTATACTCCATCTCCTTGATCCAAAACTTTGTCCAATGATCATACCATGTGCATAGGACATAAAATTATTTTCTTACAAAAATAATTTGGCCAAAAAGTATTTTCTAAATTAGGTTTTCCAAAAAAAACTGAGTTAAGGCTTGAACTACAAGTACTTAATTTAGGGTGTGAAAAACCTTTCAAAAGGCATATTTGACTCAATTAGATATAGGACTCCCAGAAACCACAAAAATATTATTTTAAAAGTTATTTTGCTATTTTATTTAAAGGCTTTTTCTTAAGGCCACAAATGGTCTTTAATAGGTTAAAATTATTTTAATGTTTTAAAAGTATTTAAGAAAATTTAGGGAAACTCAGTGGACATATATTTTCCATATATATGAGTTTCTGCACATGGTCATGTTCAAAATATTGGACAAAACCATTTTTGCATATTTCAAGCATTTGAAATATTTCTCTAAGAAATATTGTCAGAGAAATCCAGGAAAATTCTAGCAAGTCACATATGCCTAATGTGATGATCTTGCAAAGTTTCATCACAATAAAATTAGTTTTGTTTCACAAAAGTGCCCCAAAACCATTCCTGTTCAGATCCAAATTTGAGCAACTCTACATTGCTAACTGTCTCCTTTTGATCTCAAATTTTGTGGACATGATCTAATCCCCAAATTATGACACTACACTAAGTGGTGCATCAAGGAGAATATATTTGCGTAGTTAGATCTAGGAAAACCCTTTTTTGTTTATTTCTAGGGTTTGCCAAAGTTACATTGGCAACTTTTTCTTCAAATGATCTCAAACTTGGTGGTCAACCTTATTATTTTCTACCATTTGATCCTGTTCAATATCATGGCAAGGAGAATCATTTTACTTGCCCAAACTTTCATCAAACACCTTCTGCCATTTTGCTAAAATCACCATTTTGACCCCTTCCACTTTTCTCCTTGAGCTCAACTTTTTACCAGAGCTTCTCCTAGTCCTATTCTACCTGCAGTAGCTTTCACTCATCCATAGCTCAATAATTGAGGGGTGAAACCCCCAATTTTTATCTCTGGACAGCAACAAATTCTCTCTCTCTCAACCCCTTCCTCACTCCAGGAGCATCCATGAGCATCCAATGCTTCCACCTAATGTTTACTACCCCCTAGAGTTGTTGGACACAGGAGGACACGGCCAGGACGTACAAGACATGCCCATGTCGTCCAAAGTCGCGCTATAGTGCGCCAGAGCATTGTTGCTCGGCCCTCTCGAGGCAACTAGGCGGCATTGGGCAAAGTGAGCGTGTTCGTCGAGGCCGCCTCGACATCCGCAGCACGCCAAGCTGTCGGGCCCCTCCTGACCCTCTCTCCTCTCCCCTCTGCGAGCCCGCCCTAGATCGTGCCCACGATGCACCAGCGCCCCCTCCATATAGAGCCACCCCCGAGCTCTCTCTCGCCTCTGCTGGATCCCTCTCTCTCTCTCTCTCTCTCTCTCTCTCTCGTGCACCTCCTAGGCAAGCCCTCTCTCCCCCTCGTGCCCTCTTCCTCCTCCTATGACCACCATTGCTGTCTCGGTCCCCGCTTAAATTCGAGCTACCCCGAGCCCCCTCTATCCCCCTAGCCACTCTAGTGCCATCACACATCCACCAGGAAGCCCCCATCTCCACCATTCTTTCCCCAGGACACCGCGCGCACGAGCCCATTGATGACCGGCGGCCTCTTCCGCGGCCATCCAAGCCTCCACCTCTATGAACCTCCCCGGCATGCTTAGCGCATCTAGATGGATGCAGTACTGCATCCTGAGCTCGCCGGTGTGCAGTACACCACCGGAGGAGTTGCTTACCGGATAGGCATGTTGGCTAGCAGTGATGCTAAAGTTCACTAGTCGCATGTGCTAGTCGGATCCTGAATCACCGAGAGTTTGTGGATGGATGCCAACTTCAGTGGGAGTATTTCTGTTTAAGGCTTGAATTACTCTACATAAACACATTGCTTAGTGATTGCATATTTTCTGTTGTAGATCAATGGCACCACCTGCTCAACCCAACTTTGCATTGAAATCAATCTTGGAAAAGGATAAACTTAATGGAACAAACTTTACCACCTGGTATAGAAAATTGAGAATTGTTCTCAAGCATGATAAGAAGGAACATGTTCTAGAGGATCTACTTCCAGAGGAACCTGCCGATAATGCTAATGCCATAACCAAGAATGCCTACCAGAAACTCGTTGATGAATCAACGGAGATCAGCTGTCTGATGCTGGCTTGTATGGAGCCCGATTTGCAAGAACATTTCGAAAATGTTGAGGCTTGCGATATGATTGAGAGTCTCAAGAGAATGTTTCAGACACAGAATAGGACCGAAAGGTTCAACGTCTGGCGATCCTTGATGGATTGCAAGCTGAAGGAAGGTGATCCACTGAGCCCACATGTGATCAAGATGATCGGATACGTGCAAGCTTTGGATAGGTTGGGCTTCCCACTCTTGGATGAGCTGGATACCAATGCAGTTCTGGGTTCTCTTCCACCTAGCTACGAGACGTTCATCTCGAACTATTATATGCACAACATGGATAAGAATCTCACTGAATTGCATGGTATGCTCAAAGTGGCAGAGCAGGATATTAAGAAAGGCACGCATCAAGTGTTGATGGTGCAGAACTCGGCTAAGTTCAAGAAGAGTTGGTCCAAGAAAAAGGCTAAGTCAAAGGGCACGGAGAAGGTTATCTCCGCTGCGGAGCCCAAGTCAGGACCGAACTCGAAGACAGTTTGCTATCATTGCAAGGAACCTGGTCACTAGAAGAGGAATTGTAGCAAGTGGCTTGCCGAGCATGGCAAGAAGGCCGGGAGTGTGACTACAGGCAAAGGTACACTTGTTACATATGTTATAGACATTTACCTTGCTGACATACCTAGTAGCTCTTGGGTATTTGATATTGGATAGGTTGTTCATATTTGTAACTCGATGCAGGGGCTAGTAAGAACTAGGCGTGTGGCACAAGGGGAGATTGACATCAGGGTCGGCAACAAAGCAAGAGTTGTTGCGTTGGAAGTCGGCACAATGCAGCTCCAGCTTCCTTCCGGATTCATTATGGAATTGAATAGTTGCTATTACATTCCTGCACTTAGTCAGAACATTATTTCTGCCTAATGTTTGATGAGTCAGGGTTATGAATTCAATTTAAAGGGCAATGGTTGTTCGATATCTTTGGATGGTATGTTCCACGGCTATGCACCCATTGTTGATGGGCTATTTATTTTGAATCTGGAAACGGAACCTATCTATAATATGAATGTCAAGAGGCATAAGCCTAATGAGACAAATCCAACATACTTCTGGCATTGCCGGCTTGGACATATTAGTCTGAAACGCATGAGAAAGCTCCATGACGATGGGCTCCTAATTTTGTCTGACTTCGGGTCATTCGAGACATGTGAATCATGCTTGCTCGGCAAGATGACTAAGTCTCCTTTGCAAAGAGTTGTGAGAGGGTGTCCGAGCTATTGGAACTTAAACATAGTGATGTGTGTGGTCCAATGAGCACAACTGCCAGAGGTGGCTATTAGTACTTCGTGACTTTTACCGACGATTTGAGTAGATATGGATATATCTACTTGATGAGGCACAAGTCGGAAACTTTTGAAAAGTTCAAAGAGTTTCAGAAGGAGGTGGAAAATCAGCTCGACAAGACTATAAAGCTTCTACGATCTGATCATGGAGGTGAGTACATGATCCAGGAGTTTGATAATCATCTGAAAAGCCGAGGTATAGTACCTCAGCTCACACCTCAGGGTACACCACAGAGAAATGGTGTGTTGGAACAGAGGAATCGTACCTTGTTAGACATGGTTCGAACAATGATGAGCAAATCGGATTTATCCTTGTCATTCTGGGGATACGCTCTAGAAACTGCAGCTTTTACACTCAACAGAGTACCATCTAAATCCGTAGACAAGACACCACATGAGATGTGGACTGGGAAGAGTCCCAAGTTGTCTTTTCTAAAGATTTGGGGTTGTGAAGCATTTGTCAAGCGACTTATGCCAAACAAGCTTACACCCAAGTCGGACAAGTGCATATTTGTGGGATATCTTAGGGAAACCTTGGGATATAGCTTCTACAACCGCGAAGAGAACAAAGTGTTTGTTGCTTGGAACAGGGTCTTCCTTGAGAAAGAGTTTCTCGGGCGGGAGGCCAGTGGAAGGCAGGTCCAACTCAAAGAAATTCGAGAACCACTTGGGGACAACTCGGCTGGTGATGTGATCATACTGGAGTCTGTCAGGGAACCCAAGGTGGAAGCGGCATCGGAACCACAGAGGTCGGAAAGGTTGTGCAGAGTGCATGATGTATTGTTGCTGGAAAGCGACGAGCCGGCTATGTATGCGGAAGCGATGGTGAGCCCGGATTCCGAGGCATGGCTAGAGACCATGAGATCCGAGTTAAATTCCATGGATGAAAATCAAGTCTGGGACTTGGTTGATCCGCCGCCTAGCGTTACCGCCATTGGCTGCAAATGGGTCTTTAAGAAGAAAACCGATGTGGATCGAAATGTTCAGATCCACAAAGCTCGGCTTGTCGCTAAAGGTTATGGACAAGTTCAAGGAAATGACTACGACGAGACCTACTCGCCGGTAGCGATGCTAAAGACGGTGAGGATCATACTAGCTATAGCTACATATTTCGATTACGAGATATGGCAGATGGATGTCAAAACGGCTTTCCTTCATGGAAATTTAACCGAGGACGTGTATATGATGCAGCCCGAGGGTTTTGTCGATATGACTAGCACTAGGAAGGTATGCAAGCTCAAGAGATCCATTTATGGATTGAGGCAAGCATCTCAGAGCTGGAATATTTGTTTTGATGAGGTCGTCACTGGTCTCGGTTTCATCAAAAGCGAAGAGGACGCTTGTTTATAAAAGAAGTTGAGTGGGAGCTTGGTAGTTTTTTTATCTTGTATGTGGATGACATACTACTGATCGAAAATGATGTTTCGATGTTGAACTCGGTCAAGGGATCATTGAATGGCAAGTTTTCAATGAAGGACCTCGGTGAGGCAGTGTATATTTTAGGCATTAAGATCTATAGAGATAGATCGAGGAGGCTGCTGGGCTTGAGCCAGAGCACATACATAGATAAAGTGTTGAAGCGGTTCAACATGAGTGAGGCTAAGAAAGGGTTCTTGCCACTCTCACATGGTATAAGGCTAAGCGAGACTCAGAGTCCTTCGACATCTGATGAGCGAAGCAGGATGAGTAGGATTCTGTATGCCTTGGCAATCGGATCCATCATGTATGCCATGATATGTACACGACCTGATGTTGCTTTTGCAATAAGCCTAACAAGTAGATACCAGGCCAACCCAGGTGAGAGTCACTGGGCGGCAGTAAAGACTATTCTGAAGTACCCGAAAAGGACTAAAGAGATGTTCCTAGTTTATGGAGGTGAGAAAGAGCTCGCCGTAAAGGGTTATGCCGATGCTAGTTTCCAAACCGACAAAGATGATTGTCAATCACAGTCCGGTTTCGTGTATGTCATGAATGGAGGAGCAGTGAGCTGGACGAGTTCCAAGCAAGACACGGTGGCCGATTCTTCCACAGAAGTCGAATACATTGCGGCTTGTGAAGCTGCAAAGAAAGGTGTTTGGATCCGGAACTTTTTGCATGATCTTGGTGTTCTCCCAGCCTTGGTAAAACCATTGGACCTTTATTGTGATAATTCTGGTGCCATTGCACAAGCCAAGGAGCCGAGGAACCAACACAAGACCAGACACATAGATCGAAAATATCACCTGATACGAAAGATCGTAAAGAGTGGTGATATAGAGTTTTGCAAAATTCACACGGATGCAAATGTTGCAGATCCGTTGACTAAGTTGCTTCCACAACCCAAGCATGAGGGGCACGTTAGAGCTATGGGCATACGATGTCTATTTGATTGACTCTAGTGCAAGTGGGAGACTGTTGGAGATATGCCCTAGAGGCAATCATGTATGATGATATTTCTTATGTGTTTATGAATAAAGATAGTCCTTGGACATTATCAATGATGTGTATCGGCGAGTACGTGACTTGTTTGTGGGACTATGCATTGTATGATGACTATCCTAAAAGGTCCCTAGTCGAATGTGCTGTGTGGACGCGCAGCCGACAAGACTAGCATATGACATGGTCGATGGCTTGGTCTCACTAGCCATGGAGCATTGAATGCTAACCGGATAATATGGACTCAGAAGGATCTGGTCGGATTCGACATGGTCGGATCCGAGTCGAGATAAGGTCTGAGTCGGACAGACCCAACTATGAGACACAACGATATGTCATCTATGAGTCTCGAGTACAACATACGTTCTATGTCCTAAGACCTGAGCTGGCACATGTACTCGAGATGGTGACAGACCTGCTTTGGGCTGACCAAACGCTACTCCATAACTGGTGGTTGTAAAGGTAGGTTTCGGGCTTGTCCAGACCCATGCTGTGAGACATGGTTGAGCAAGATGGGATTAGCCCCTCTGATCAAGAGAGATATACTATGGGCCCCTCGTGTGATTCGACCAAGATAAGCATGGACATGCGACAAGGATTATGAGATAACCCAGTTTGTGGTCGACATCACTAGAACAAGAAAGAGGTCGGGCTAGCACAAGGATGACAGACTCGCGTTGAGCCCGAAAACATATATCGTGTGGCAAAGGGAACATAAGTGTGATGTACAGGTTCACCTAACCAGCTTCATTGTCTACTTGGTGGTTGGCGCACCTTGCTAGAGGCCGCTACCAGCCGAGCAGGTCGGAGGTGATCCGAACTGCGACCAAGCCGACTTGAACCTAAGGGGTCACGCGCTTAAGGAAAGGAACCTACGAGGTCGGATCCGAGGACACTGGTCGGATGTGATCCGAGCTGAACTTGGATCGTGACCGAGTAGACTTTGGGCTTTAGGGTCCAGTCGGGGCCCAAGTGTTGAGCCCGCAGTGGATGCCTATATAAAGTGGAGGTGCGGCACTTGATTAAGGTCAATCGCCTTGGCGCCGTCATTAGGGCTTTGCATGTGTTGCAACTAGCTACCTCCACTCACCGTTAGTTGTGTGATCGGACCTAGCAGTCCGCCGCACGATGTTCCTCCTGCACGCATGGATACCGTTAGAGGCGATGCACTTGCGCCACTCCGGTGAACCTGTTCATGGGATCCGATCAACTGCTTGGGAGATCGAGGAGGAGACGACTCCGGAGACGCGTTGCCTCAACTCTACTTCCGCTCCACGGCACTGCGCGTCTAGTCGTAATGATCTGTGATCCATTTCCCTTAGCATGTTCCTGGATGTTCTGCGGGTAGGAATATTTTAATTTGCAGTCGACTCATCCTACCGTAGAGCCCAACATTAAAGTCGCCAGCTTTGTTGGTAGGGATGGTCTTGTCCTTCTTGGCATTACCACCCACTTCCTTTTCCTTCTTCTTCTCATGAGCACCCTCTCCCGCCTTGACGAAGACTTCTTTGATTGGGAGAGGTTGCTTGTCCTTGTTCTTCTTCTTCTTCTTCTTCTTCTTCTTCTTCTTCTTCTTCTTCTTCTTCTTCTTCTTCTTCTTCTTCTTCTTCTTCTTCTTCTTCTTCTTCTTTGACTTAGGCACAAACCCAAGCCCTTCCTTCGCCACAACTTCCTTTTGATTGCTCAAAAGGTCATTGAGGTTCTTCTCACCTTGTATACAAGTCACAAGGCCTTTCTCAAGTTGTTCTTTCAACTTGGCATTCTCCTCCACAAGGTGCACATGCTCACAACAAGGGTTAGTAGCATTTGCATTATCAATTAAAACAAAAGGAGGACACAGTGCTATCTCCTTGGTTAACTTCACTTGGAGTTGATCATGAGACTCCTTGTGGGAAGTGTGAGCACCCTTCAAGACCTTGTGAGCCTTGTTGAGTATGTCAAACTCCTATTTGAGTCTCTCATGACCAATCCCAAGTGCAACTTTCTCGCATTTAAGCACACGAGTAGGAACATTAGCATGATCAATATCTTTTTGCAATTTATCAAGAACAACGTTGTGTGACTCCTCAAGAGTCAAACGAAGTCCTCGCTCTTCCTCAAGAGCAATGGAAAGATCCGTAATCTCATCGGCATAATCATGACTATGCCCCTCCAACTTGGAGATCGTATCCTCATGAGACTCAATTATATCATTGGCCTCGCCGAGTTGTTCCAAGAGAGCAACAAAGTGCTTCTTGATTTCACCCTTGAGCTTATTCAAGAACTTGTCAAACTCATTCTCGTCAACTTTCACCACCTCACTATCATCTACACAATCTAACAAAGAGGGAGTAGTAGTGATGGTGGTTTTGATGTTGGGGGTTACCTTGTTGATACCTTTGGCCATGAGGCACTTGGCAATGAGATTCTCATTGGGGGCACCAAAGAGAGACACCTTGGAGGGGGAAGAGGTGGCAATGGCCACAGTTGTCGTTGCCATTCCTTCACCACTTGTATCTTCATCATCATCATCAGAGGTGTACTCTTCATGTGCCACCAAGCCCTTTTGAGGTATCTTCTTAGTGAAGTTGTACTTTTTTGGGAAGGATTTGGCCTTGTCCTTGTGGATAAGCTTGCCACCATTGTCTTCCCTCTTCTCATAGGGGCAATTCACCACAAAGTGACTCACATTGCCACAATTGTAGCAAGTTTTCACACGTTGCTTGCTCTTTGAGGCACTTGGGTTGTTCTTGGAGAATTTAGGCCTCGAGTTCCTCTTGTTGCCCCAAAATTGCCTTGACTCAAGAGCCATGTGCTCGTGGTAAGCATATTTGGTGTCTTCGGGACAACTCTCTTCTTCCTTCTCCTCTTCTTCTTCCGGAATGGCCTTGGCCTTCAAGGCAAGGTTGGGAGAGGCTTTCTTTGACCGGACAAGAGCTAGTGCATTGTCGGTGGCCTTGTTCATGATGTTCATGGCAATAAACTCATCCAACACTTCACTTGAAGACAAAGTGTGGAAGTCCGGCCTTTGACGAATGACGGAGGACATGGCCTTGTTGAATGGCATGATGGCCTTGAGAAACTTGCGCTTAATCCAATTGTCATCCGTATCTTTGCTCCCATGATCTTGAAGAGCGACCGCAAGAGTTGTAAATCTATGATAGAGGTCACGATGATCCTCATCTTCAATCATCACAAACTCATCGGCCTCATCAAGAACCACCTCAAAGTTGGATCGTTGAATGCTTGAGTTCCCCTTGCACAAAGATATGATATGGTCCCAACAGTCCTTAGCACGAGTGAAGGGACGCAAGTGAGATAGATCTTCGGGAGGCACTACGGCTTGGAGGATGAACAATGCAAAGTGATTGTATTGATTGTCCGCCTCTTCTCTTGGAGTGAAGTTGTTTGGATAATGGGGGTAGAAACCTTGCTCAATGATTCTCCAAAGATTTGTTGAGCTGTGATTCAAATGAGACTTGATGCGAAAAATCCAATTAGCAAAATCACCTTTCACAAGCTTAGGAGGAGGACCAAGGTTGTTAATATGCGGTGTAGGGACCGGTCCTCCATAGACCGGGGGAGGGGAAACCGAGGCAAAGGTTCCCGTCCCATTCTTGTTTTGAGGGGAGGAGGTTTGAGTACCTTTAGCCACTTCCTTGCCGGAACTGGCCTCCGACTCCGATGCGGTGGGATTAACCACAAGCAATGGATCGGGAGTAGTTTTCAACCCCTCAAGTAATTCTTTAAGCATGGGCTTGACCTCGGTCATTATAGACGTCTTAAGTGAAGCCATAGCTTAATTTAAGTCGTATCGGGTGATCGAAGTCAACTCCACGGCCTCGGGCACTTCCTCATCTCTGTCAACCATACTCTTCGGGTGGTGAAACCCTTAATAAAGAGATGAGACTCTGATACCAATTGAAATGATCGATATGGTTGACTAGATGGAGGTGAATAGGCAACTACCAATTTTTAGCTTTTCTTGACAAATTAAGATGAGCAAAAAATAGGTTGTCTAGATATGCAAATAGGTGAGCAACATATATGATGCTAGCAACAATCATACCAATAGCAAGCAAGGCACACAACACAAGTAAAGCATACACAAAGTAAAGGTAAGAGATAACCACAGGTGGAGCCGGTGGAGACGAGGATGTGTTACTGAAGTTCCTTCCCTTGAGAGGAAGTACGTCTCCTTTGGAGTGGTGTGGAGGCACAATGCTCCCCAAGAAGCCACTAGGGCCATTGTATTCTCCTCACGCCCTCACACAATGTGAGATGTCGTTATTCCACTAGTGGTGCCCTTGAAGGCGGCGGCCGAACCTTTACGAACAAGGTTGGGGAAATCTCCACAACTGAATTGGAGGCTCCCAACACCACCACGGAGCTTCACCACAATGGAATGTGGCTCCAAGGTGACCTCAACCATCTAGGGTGATCAAACACCCAAGAGTAACAAGATCCACAAGGGATTAGTGGGGGGAATCAAATTTCTCTTGGTGGAAGTGTAGATCGGGGCCTTCTCAACCAATCCCTAGAAAATCAACAAGTTTGATTGGCTAGGGAAGGAGATCGGGCGAAAATGAGCTTTGGAGCAACAATGGAGTTTGGGGGTGGAAGAGGTAAGTCTTCTTGAGGAAGAAGACCCCCTTTATACAGTGGGGAACAATTCCAACCGTTACCTAGGTTTCAGCCCGCACAGAGCGGTACTACAGCTCAAGGGAGTGGTACTACCACTCAAGCGGTAGTGCACGAAATGCAGTGCAAAGGGGCAAACCCTCAAGGCAGTAGTACCGCCGGAGCGGTATTACTGCTCGCCCCAGCGGTACTACCGCTGGGGTTGCAGCACGGGGCACTAGAGGCGCATAGCGGGACAGGGGAGAGTAGTAGTATCGTGTGAGCGGTATTGCCGCTGGGGGCAGCGGTACTACCGCCTATACACGGTACTATTGCTTGCCTACTGCCGCTCCGCCGTCACTGAAACACAGGGGAGGGCTCGGAGGACAGAGCCGCGAGTGGCAGTGGCAGCGGTGGTAGGTGCGGTACTACCGCTCCTACTGCCGCTGCTACTGCCGCTTGCCCTACTAGGTCAAAATGGGGTTAGCGGTAGTATGCTAGTGGGACCACCGCTGAACCCGACACAAAAATCGAGACCCGAGTCAAGGCGACAGTACAAGCGGTACTGGAAGCGGTACTATCGCTGCCAGCCGCGGTACTACCGCTGGCAGCATTCAAAGACACTCCAAAGTAATAGAATGGATATTCCAAAGAAGCGAAAGATGCGGAGGGTGCAAATAGAGATGTGTCCGTGTTGATTCCACCCAAACCTTTTCGAAGCGGACCCTCTTGATAGTACGGTAATTCCTACGACTCAACTCCACCAAAAGAGAAACGAAGGAAAATAAATCGTCTTCTATTTAAAACTTCGAGGGGCATCGATCGTCTTGTGCCAAATGATGAATTATCTGAAATGCTCAATGCACACGATTAGTCCGCAAACATATTGTCATAAATCACCAAAACCACTAAGGGAGAAATATGCCCTAACAGGTGTATCTTGCACGACTGAGCTAATTGCCGAGACCAAGGACATTATAGAAGAAGGCCAATAGAGTGGATAAAGGATTGGAAAGGAAAGGAAAAGGAATATTGGAATATGAATTGTGTAATCCTTGCATATGTCTTGTGTCAACAGGGGACAAAGAGGACCTTATGTCATGTCCTTGTGTATGCCTTGTCTAATCCTTGTATATCAACTCCTTGTTGGAATTTATTTGAATTATTTGGATTAATTTGAATTAATTATAATTATTTTGGGTTATTTGAATTAATTGGATTTATTTGAATTAAATCTGAATTTGTGCTAACTTGCTAAATTATTCAGTCAAATAATCCTGGAATATTCAATTCATTTTCAGTTTTGACAGTATTGCATGATTAAAAATAAGAATTTGTCAAACATGTCAAAATTCTTATGATACGATGTTGAGGCAAATTCAGGTCATGAAAAAGCTAAACCTACCAAAGTTCACTAGATTCAGTCAAACCTACCAAACCTGCCAAAGTTCCTAAAACAAGCTAAACCTGCCAAAGTTCACTAGATTTAGTCAAGTTTCACTCAAAAACATAAGAATATGTTTTCCCTTTTTTCTTATGATGATATGAGGATGAGGCAAATCACTGGCAGACAACTGCTAAGAATGCGGTAATGGATTGCATTACTGAATTCTCTGCATTCCAGAACGGGTACACAATGTACTCCATGATTTAGTAACCTGATTAACTGAACTAAACTGAAACTAAATCTGGACTAGAGTAAATAATCAGGTTAACTGAAGCAAGGAAGTGTTAATTGAAGCAAGGAAGTGTTAACTGAAGCATGTCATGTAGTTAATTGGAGAAAGGGATAACTGCATATTAATAGTGAAGAAACCTACTTATTTTGAGAAAATCAATAAAGGGGGTTACTCTTCTGATGAAAATCAGCAAAGGAATGATTGGCTAAGGAACATGTACCACTAGGCTAACACTCCCTTGCTTCAGTTAATCTGTAAAGGAAGTAATCTGGATCCAAGGACCATTTAAAATGACAAACTATTTTACTCCACCTAAGAACACTGTTTACTCTGCCTAAGAATAACTCCCAACATTTCACAATAGACTTTTGGTCAAAGGAACATTTATATGCATCCACACATTTTAGGATAAAGATCAACAACATCTACACCATTCCATCCTAGACCAACCTAGAGCCTACAACTGAAATCTACACTGACACTACACACAAGCAAATTCAGATTTCATATTCAGTCCCTCTACGTCTTCGTCAAATGCAGACATCTCCTTCCTCCAAATTCAAATTTCATATTCAGTGCCTCTCTATCTTTATCTAATTCGGATGCAAATTCTCGCCAGATGAAAAGCCATCACAAGATTCATAACCAAGATGCAACTGTACCTATTTATTCAGTGCGAACAGGGCCGCCGATGCCGCCGATGAAGGCGTGGTCGACGAAGTGGCGGGAGTCGAGCGTCGGCGGACGCTTGGAGAAGACCAATTTTTGCCAAGACCAATTTCTTGGTGTGGACTGTGGTGTCGACCTGATGGCGTAGGAGCTCGGCAAATGTGGCTACCGACTACGGTGGGCGGAAGATGATGTGAGAGAGGTGGGGCGGGGCTATGGTGGAAAATGAGGAGGTCGACGATGGCCGACCGGGGAGGAGGTGGTCGACGACGGGCAGGCAGAACGAGGCGGTGACGAAAATCCAACCGTCAGATGGTCGACGGGGGAATGTGTCAGCGGCCTTGTACTCTGTAGCTGGGCCATCCAGAGGGGTGCCTCTTGGGCCCGGTCCTATTGGCAAACTACAGGAGAGGAGGAGGATAAATAGAACTAGAAGGCAACTGAAGACGGGGACGGACGGAAGGGCTTCAACCTCGGCTGGCTCTCGCTCTCTACTATTCATCTTCTTCCCCTTTTCCCTCCATGTACCCCATTAGATTGCTCCCAGTTCCTCCTTAAATGGCTTGTAACATCTGAATGCTTGCTAGTTGAGCCAATATAGTGCTATATTGCTAACATTTGGTATTCAGAGCCATAGATCCTAGCACCAAATTTTTCCTCACCACCACCGTCTGCAACCTGTTCGACAAAATGCCAAGCCACAATTTCGCCTGCCCTGAGGGCGTTCTTCATGCCAGGATCAACAAAGTTCACCAGGAGGTCACCATCCAGGTGATCCGCGAGTTGTTTCATCGCTCTGGAGAGGGGTATGTGATCTGTGTGTTTGAGCAATTTGTAGATGGGATGTACGGCGTGGAGATGTATGTCGAGTTCCGGTCTCGGCGAAGGGCGGCCCGAGCTCGAGATGCTCTAGATGGCCACGCCATCTACAACGGCTGCTGCTTCCTCGCCGTTGACCACATACCTCTGACCTACACCACCATAACCATGCCGGATGACGACAGGATGGCACCGGCGTACTTCTACGATGACACACCATACGCTGAGTGGTCTGCATCATTGGTCGCAGCCGAGCACCATGATGAGGTGCCCACTGCTTCCACAGATGACATCCAACTCGAGCCGTCCATGGGTGCCATCAGCCTGACTTCCTCCGAGCTCGCCTCTCCTACAGCACCCACTCCGTCCACAACCACCACAGACACCGTTCTGGAGTTCGCTGTGAGTGACAAGATGCTTGAAGTTGACTCCACCATCGTAGTTGCTCCGACACCCATCACATGTTCGACAGGGTGCCCAAGCTACAACGCGCCCGAGGAGTTGGCGCTCACCTCGTCCACAACACCACCTTCGTCCACGACCGTCGGCAGCGTAGCCCCTGAGCCTGCTGCACCTGCAGCCCTACATATGCCGCTACGTTGGCTGTTCCCTGTCCTCGATTTGGACAACTTGGCACCCACTATGTGCTCGACAAAGGTACCTATCAAGATCACAATTCCCCTGACGTCCTAGTTCACTCAAGTCAGTGATAGCAGAGTTGAGTCACGGCCATTACCATGGCCATCCTTTGCATGCGTCGAGGCATGTACATTGGTACAGTTGGAAGAATTTTGGACCTTCGCGATTGCTTTAGGTTTACATGTGCAACAATTAGTTTGGCTGCTGAATGATTGTCATATTCAAGTTTGTTTTCCCTTCCTTTTTGCTAGACAACTTATTCAGTGCGCCTGTAAGCTGAACCATTGGGATATTGCTTGGATACTAGACTGGGATGGATATGAACATGCTGGAGTGAAACTGGAAGATTTATTGCTCACTAACATGGGTGAAGAGATCTTTCAAGCCAATTTTGTTGACATCTGTTGTTGTTGTGGTTACTTGCCCTTTACAAGATTCAGAACTACTGATACATATTTAACTGAGCACGAGATGCAAACTCATGGCATGATGAGGAGTTTATTACTGAAGTCAGTGACTTCCTTTCTTGCTCAAGCATGGTTGATGATCAGTTTCACAGTGTTCTGGTTGTGCCGATGTTCACACTTGGAAATCTTGTTCAACTGTTGTCCTGTTTTGCTGATAATAGTTGTGTTCCGGTGAAAAAGTACACTGCTGCTATATGTGTTCTGGCCATGAACTACAGACATGCTGATGCTAATGTCCAAGAGAAGGAGGACTATTCTGCTGAATACAAAAGTACTTTGGTTGCTATGTTGCATATATATCGGATGCAACTGAAAATTTCTTTGTTGCTTAGTCACACTCTTATCTAGGAGTTTGGAACTTATTTTGCTCTGGAGATGGTTAGCAAAAATGATAAGTTGGGCTCTGAGTTTGTGCAATTGGAAAATGCCTGGACAATTTGTCTTGCATCAGTGAAGTCTTGGTTTCCGTCTTGCTTTATTGGATGTGATTTTCGATATGGTCGTGACAATTTCCAGTGGACCATTGCCTGGCCATCCTCCTCTCAAGGTTATGTTCATATCTCCAGGTATAGTAACCACTACAGTTCAGCTGAGTTGAAAGCTTGGTTCCCTCCGCTGATCTACAAAAATACAAATATGCTCCATCCAAGTGTTGATTTCAGAAATGACACGTGCAAGCATTGTTTCAACATGATTGTCAGTGTTCTCGTTCAATACTCTAATGCTTGCTCTATTCTTGAGAACACATCTCTAAAAATTCTGGTTGTTCCCAACAATACTCTTGGTATTTTTAATGCATCACCATGTACAGGGTTCGGCAGCAATCACTTTGTGTAACACCCCCGGTGGTTAACTACAGTAATCACCCTTTTGATTATGCCATGTCATCATGTTTAACAGTGCATGATCATCATTAGCATCATATTGCATTTCAACTCCTAAGTCAAAATCCAAATTTAAATGGAAGTGGAAAATAAAAGTTCACAAACATGAAAACAAAAATGTGCATCATGTTGCAAATATTCCCATAGCATTTATAAAAATGATTGTAACATTTGTTGGAATTGTAAAAGGACTCGAACAACAAGAAACAGCAGCAACATAGCACTATTTAATCCCTTTTCAATTAAATAAAATCCCAACAAAAAGATATGGACACCAATCCAATTTGTAGCAGTGACTATTGTTGCACTGTGATTTATGGACCAGTTCTTATATTTTACAAAAGTCCATAAGTGGCCTAAACATTTTTTGTAAACAGCAAATTAAAAAAAAAGAAAAGGAAAAAAAAAACCTCCCCCCCCCGACTGGGCCAAGCCCAGCTGGCCTCAGCCAACCAGGCCGGCCCAGCAGCCCCTGGCTATACCCTCCTGCGCGACCCCGAACCCTAGCCCACCGCCGCCTGGGCCTAAGTGGCACAGTGGCCGGCCCAGCCCACCCCGCACCCTCTCCCACCTCGCGCACTGCTCCCCCTCGCCGTTGTCGTCCCCACGTGCGCGCGCATACCCGCAACCCGGCCCCCCTCGCTCCTTGGACGACAGCGCGCTGCCGCGCCCTCCGTGGAGGTTAAGGGCAGAGCCCCACGCCCCCCTGGTTCCCTCTGGCCTCACTCTCCCCCGTTCTCCCTCTCTGTCTCGTCCTCCCCGCGCCACCGAACACGCCCGCCACTGCCGTCGCCATGGACGCCGCCACCGACCTCCCCCTCGCCTGAGATCGCCTCCAGGAGCTCCGTGGAGCTCGACTCCTTCGACTGCCCGCACAAGCTCGACCGGGAGGCCCTCCTCTGCCGCACCTGCGTCGTCCCCTTCCTCGGATCGCCGCCGCCGTTCTCCTCCGACTCCGGCCGCACCACGCCTCCCCCGAGCCCACGTGAACGGCTACGCTCACTGTGAGGATCCCCTCCCTCCTCTGCACCTCTTCTGGCTCGCCCACTCGCCGTGGCTGCCTCGCCGCGTGTGACCGCTCCGGCCGCCGCGGCGCTGCTCCGGCCGGTCGCCTCGCTCGACGTTTCGGCCTGGCTTTTGCTCCATTCGTCACCGCGTCGATCACTGGTTCAAATGGCGTAGTTGGCGCGCGCAAAAACCCCCTCGAAGCACCGCCCGCACCACTCACCGGAGCACATCTCCGCCACGCTCGTCGCCGGCACCTTTTCCGGTCACCATTGCCCCCGCCACCACCACCGTTCGACGCACGGCACATGTACGGTTCGAACGCGCTCGGCCGCACGCCAAACGGCGCACCACAGCTCGATCCCGCCGCTCGCCGGCGCTCTGCCGCCGTCTCTGGCGCGCGCCGGGGTGGTTCCGGTGGGTCTGGCCAATGTGGCCGCCACGTGGACCTCCCCGGGCCCCCCCTAGGCCGCTGACATGTGGGCCCGTGGGGCCACTGTTGACCGTTGACCTGGTCAACTGGTCTGACTAGTGGGCCCCACGGCCCTGTTAATTAACAGCTAATTAAAATGATTAAGTTAATTAATTGTTAGTTAGTTTAGACACTGACGTGTGGGTCCACCCACTGATTAGTTTAGATTAGATTAAAATTAATCCTGGTTTAACACTGTGTCAATGACATGTTGGACCCCCATGTCAGTTTGACCCAGTCAAATCCACTGTTGACTGCTGATGTCAGCAACACGTCACGATGATGTCACTCTGCACTGTTTTGGATAATTCGAATTTAAATAAATAAATAATTTCAGAAAATGCTAAAATCTTTAGGAAATCATATAAAATAATCCGTAGCTCAGATTAAAAAACTTTGTACATGAAAGTTGCTCAGAACGACGAGACGAATCCGAGTACGCGATCCGTTCGTCCGTCACACGTCCCTAACTATCCGAACATGCAACATTCCCCTCCGGTTCGGCTGTCCGATAAATCCAAAGACCCGGGAAATATCGCCAGATATTCTCCCGCTCCGCCTGATACGTATAGTACTGCGTTAGACTACCCCTAGCACTGCGTATTGCCATGTCGTACATCGTGTTGCTCATGTTTGCTGTATATTTATACTGTTTCCTCCCCCTCTTCTCTCTCGTTAGACCCCGACCCAGTTCTCGGTACCGACGCAGCTCAGGAGCCCGACGACACCGTTAGCAACCTTGCCCTTGCCGCCGAGCAACCAGGCAAGCCCCCCCTTGATCATCCCGATATCGCCCATTCTATTTCTCATGCTTGCATTAGAATTGTTGCTGCTGCTGCTTTACCTATTCTGATGCATAGCCTGTTTATTGTAACCTGCTGTTGATAATTACCTGCATATCCTAAGCTGTTTAGTCTAGGCTGGGTAGAGACCTATCAGTGACCCCACTTATCCCGACTGCCGCGCTGGATTGTCAGAAGACCCGATCAACGGGAATTGAAGACCAGGCCCCGACACCGCACATCACCCGCCCCTTAGTTGTAACGACACTGCAGCGTTACTATCGAGTGTCGAGGGTGATACCTCGTGTAGCACTTCTGATGTTAACTCTGTAGAGTAGCTATTCGGTCGTGGTCATCGAGGGTGATTCCTCCTTCACCGCTTCCGATAACGACGCCGTCGTACAACACCTCAAGTGTGAACCCAGTGAGGGTGATTCCTCCGAGTTCACCTTGACGGATACATCGAGTAGGAATCCAACGAGGGTGATACCTCGGATTCCCTTGATGTTATGGACACACGGATACTTGGACTTTACACTGTTACTTGGATAGGCGGGTCGACCCTGAGGGGTACCCGCGTGCGCCTGAGAGGCGAGTGTTGTGAAGACGGGTGCCAGTGTGGTGCCCGAGTGATGAATACGAGGCGCGGCCGGGCATTCTTAACCCTTGCAGCAAGTCCTCGAGACGGGGCGCCGGGGTCACATCTTTCGTGAGTCTCTGCTCGTTACCGCAAGCCCTAGTCCATTAACGATTTGGATATTTGATCCGAGCAGGTCTCTGGCCTGATAGCACTAACCATCACGTGGGCATAGTATGGGCGTTCTGCATCGTAGCATCAGCCGAAAGCTCTGTCAGACGTCTAGTTCAGCCTTGCGGCCGGGACGGACCGGCGCCCTCCGGGTGCCTGGCTTCACCCTGCTCGCAACGACCCGGAGTGCACAGGGCGACGGCCCAAGACCCCTGAGCGCTTAGGATGTAGACCGGCGGGGACCTCTCTGCTGAGCTGTAGGTAGGGCTGCGGTGTGTCGTTTGACCGAGGCCGGGCATGACCCAGGAAAGTGTGTCCGGCCGGAGTTAATCGAGCGTGTAGGGTAAGTTGGTGCACCCCTACAGGGAAGAATACTTCTATCGATAGCCGGTCCTACGGTAAAGGACACTCAGAGTTGTATCCTGATTGATACAATTTAGAACTGGATACTTGGATACTATGGCTCTGGGATTGCTTCTCGCAGGGAGTCGAGAAGGGATCTCCGGACAAGGTTGATGGTTGTATGGCTCTGGGATTGCTTTCTCGCAGGGAGTCGAGAAAGGATCTCTGGGTGAGGATGAGACTTAATGATACTGCTACTTTATATTGATCTGTTTCGCTCTCTTCTATTGCTGCAAGACCGATGAAGATGCTAGTCTTCGATAGGACTAGGCCTTCTCTCTATTCTTGCATTTCTGTAGCCCAGTCCACATATACAACCTCCCTTTGAAAATGTTGCATATGTAGTGTAGATCCTTGCTTGCTGAGTACTTCTGAGTACTCACGGTTGCTTTGTTTTCCTTTTCTCCCCATATCAGTTTGTCGTGACCAGAGGACGGAGCCCCCTGAGACAGATACCCCGTCGATCGACTACTACTTCGACCCCGAGGATGGATACTACTACGAGTTGACTGACGACCAGGAGTAGGATCGGCGGGTCCCAGGCAGGAGGCCTACGCCTTTCGATCGTAGTGTTTTATTTTGCCCCGCCTTTCTAAAGGCCTTTCTGTTTCTGTTTCATATCTGTACTCAGATATCTGATGCTTCCGCTGATGCTTGTACGCAAGCTTATGTATTCGAGCCCTCGAGGCCCCTAGCTTGTAATATAAAGCTTGTATGACTTTATTTATGTTTTAGAGTTGTGTTGTGATATCTTCCCGTGAGTCCTTAGGCTTGATCGTGTGCATTTGCGTGTATGATTAGTGCACGACTGGGCCGGGGGCGTCACAAGTTGGTATCAGAGCCGACTGCCTGTAGGAACCCCCCTTTCCAACTCCTTGGCCAAAGTTGAGTCTAGTGGACCAAAACTGTTTTGCTAACTTGGCTGTGTGGCTTACGGGCCCACATCGCCAATTGGGTGGTATTAGTATCTTTTACTCCTCGACCTTTACTCTGGGACTCTAATCTCTCTTCTACTCGGGTTAAAATTTTACTAACGCCGCCACTTAGGATCTCGTAATCATATTCTCCCGAAGAGCTGGATATTCGCAACTGATCCTTTCCTTGGAACGATTAGTCTGATAATCATCATTTTCCGTTCCATTGTTTTGTTTAACCTTTCTCTCCGAGTTGTATTATACTCTGAGTTGTCATTCGATGAGACCGGATTCTGCATCAGAGTGCACACGGAGAGTAGGATCCAGCAAGTTGATTGATCATCGGTATTCTCTAAACTTGATTTGAGGTTGGGTTACCATCAGATCCATGTTCGTGAAGAGGATATTCCCAAGACAGCATTTGTTACCCGCTATGGTTCTTATGAGTACACTGTCATGTCATTTGGCTTAACAAATGCTCCAGCCACATTCTCCCGTCTGATGAATTATATATTCATGGATTACCTCGACAAGTTCGTCGTGGTATATCTAGATGATATTCTGGTTTATTCAAAGAATGAAGAAGAACATGCCGAACACCTCCGTCTTGTACTGGAAAGGCTCCGAGAACACCAGTTGTATGCCAAGTATTCCAAATGTGAATTCTGGCTTTCTGAAGTGACATACCTCGGCCATGTGATTTCCAAAGATGGCATTGCTGTTAACCCAGAACGAGTTCAGGCTATTCTGGACTGGACTCCTCCAAAGAACGTCAAGCAAGTGAGAAGTTTTCTCGGCCTTGCAAGCTATTGCCGTCGATTTGTCGAGAACTTTTCCAAGATTGCTAAGCCCCTGATTGATCTGCTTCACAAGGGCGTTAAATATGAATGGACAGAAAAATGTCAGGAAAGTTTTCAGACACTCAAAGACAAGCTGACATCTGCCCCAGTATTATCGCCTCCAGATACCCGCAAAGACTTTGTGATTTATTGTGATGCATCCCGTGAAGGATTAGGCTGTGTCCTAATGCACGAGCGTAAAGTGATTGCTTATGGCTCTCGTCAGTTGCGCCCACATGAAGAAAATTATCTGGTACATGATCTAGAACTAGCTGCTGTGATCTATGCATTGCAGTTGTGGCGACATTACCTTCTCGGTAATTGTTGCGAGATCTACACGGATCATAAAAGTCTGAAGTACTTGTTTACTCAACCATCTCTAAACCTCCGTCAGCAAAGATGGATGGAGGCCATTGTGGACTATGATTTGGGTATTTCCTATACCCCTGGCAAGGCTAACGTGATGGCTGATGCCTTAAGCTGCAAGTCCTATTGCGACAACCTCATGGTTAGGCGAGCTCAACCTCATCTTTTTGAAGAACTGTGCAAGCTGAATCTGCGTATTGTTCCACAGGGCTCTCTAAATAACCTTGTGATACAACCAGAACTTGAGAAAGCTGTTAAGGATGCGCAAGCTAAAGATGCTGAAATTGATCTCATGAAGAAAGATCTTCACCTTCAAAAGTACAGGGATTTCTCGCTGTCTAAAGATGGAACCTTGTATTTCAGAAACCGCATTATCGTACCTCGCTTCGAGCTTATGATCGACAAAGTCATGAAGGAGGCACATGATACCCCGCTGTCTATTCATCCGGGTAGCACCAAGATGTATCGTGATCTCCGTCAAAGGTACTGGTGGTCTAGAATGAAGCAGGACATTGCTCGTTATGTTGCTGAATGTGATGTGTGTCGTCGCGTTAAAGCAGAACATCAGAAGCCTGCTGGAATTCTGCAACCACTTCCTATTCCTCTATGGAAATGGGATAAGGTTCAGATGGATTTCGTTACAGGACTTCCCAGGTCACAGAAGGGACACGATGCTATTCTTGTCATCGTCGACCAACTCTCTAAAGTTGCACATTTTCTGCCTGTTAAAGAAACTATCACTGCTAGTCAGTTAGCAGAGTTGTATATCTCCAGAATTGTATCACTCCACGGTATTCCGAAGGAGATCAGTTCGGACCGTGGCGGTCTTTTCACCTCAAAATTCTGGGAAAGTTTCCAAACAGCTATGAGAACTCATATTACCTGGAGTTCAGCTTATCACCCTCAATCCCAAGGCCAAGTTGAACGAGTTAATCAAGTGCTTGAAGACATGCTTCGGGCTTGTGTTATATCGTTTGGCAAGAAGTGGGAAGAATCTCTTCCTTATGCGGAATTCTCATATAACAACAGCTATCAAGCCAGCTTGAAAATGGCCCCCTTCGAAGTACGCTATGGACGTAAGTGTCGAACCCCTCTGAATTGGTCAGAAACTGGGGAACGATCGCTCGTGGGTCCGGATATTATTCAACACGCCGAAGAACAAGTTCGTATTGTCCGGGAAAATCTCAAGGCGGCTCAGGACCGCCAGAAGAGCAACTATGATCGCAAACGATGGGGTTTGACTTATCAACCTGGTGATCAAGCTTATCTTCGTGTCACTCCTATGAAAGGCACTCACCGTTTTGGAATCAAGGGCAAGCTAGCTCCACGCTACATTGGTCCTTTCCGCATTGTTGCTAGACGTGGTCAGGTGGCATATAAATTGGAGTTGCCGCCGCAATTCTCTCATATCCACGATGTATTCCATGTGTCGCAACTTCGTAAATGCTTCAAGGAATCTCCACACCGAGCAGTGGATCACGAGGTGCTCGAATTGCAAGATGACCTATCTTATAAGGAGCATCCGATCCGCATTCTCGATGAAGCTGAACGTCGGACCCGTCAGAAGGTTACCAAGTTCCTCAAAGTACAGTGGTCAAATCATACTGAAGATGAAGCCACTTGGGAACGCGAGGATAATCTTCGTGCGGAATACCCCGAACTTTTTCCTTCTACCTCTTAATTCTCGGGACGAGAATTCTTGTTAGTAGAGGAGATTTGTAACACCCCCGGTGGTTAACTACAGTAATCACCCTTTTGATTATGCCATGTCATCATGTTTAACAGTGCATGATCATCATTAGCATCATATTGCATTTCAACTCCTAAGTCAAAATCCAAATTTAAATGGAAGTGGAAAATAAAAGTTCACAAACATGAAAAAAAAATGTGCATCATGTTGCAAATATTCCCATAGCATTTATAAAAATGATTGTAACATTTGTTGGAATTGTAAAAGGACTCGAACAACAAGAAACAGCAGCAACATAGCACTATTTAATCCCTTTTCAATTAAATAAAATCCCAACAAAAAGATATGGACACCAATCCAATTTGTAGCAGTGACTATTGTTGCACTGTGATTTATGGACCAGTTCTTATATTTTACAAAAGTCCATAAGTGGCCTAAACATTTTTTGTAAACAGCAAATTAAAAAAAAAGAAAAGGAAAAAAAAAACCTTCCCCCCCCCCGACTGGGCCAAGCCCAGCTGGCCTCAGCCAACCAGGCCGGCCCAGCAGCCCCTGGCTATACCCCCCCTGCGCGACCCCGAACCCTAGCCCACCGCCGCCTGGGCCTAAGTGGCACAGTGGCCGGCCCAGCCCACCCCGCACCCTCTCCCACCTCGCGCACTGCTCCCCCTCGCCGTTGTCGTCCCCACGCGCGCACGCGCATACCCGCAACCCGGCCCCCCTCGCTCCCTGGACGACAGCGCGCTGCCGCGCCCTCCGTGGAGGTTAAGGGCAGAGCCCCACGCCCCCCTGGTTCCCTCTGGCCTCACTCTCCCCCGTTCTTCCTCTCTGTCTCGTCCTCCCCGCGCCACCGAACACGCCCGCCACTGCCGTCGCCATGGACGCCGCCACCGACCTCCCCCTCGCCTGAGATCGCCTCCAGGAGCTCCGTGGAGCTCGACTCCTTCGACTGCCCGCACAAGCTCGACCGGGAGGCCCTCCTCCGCCGCACCTGCGTCGTCCCCTTCCTCGGATCGCCGCCGCCGTTCTCCTCCGACTCCGGCCGCACCACGCCTCCCCCGAGCCCACGTGAACGGCTACACTCACTGTGAGGATCCCCTCCCTCCTCTGCTCCTCTTCTGGCTCGCCCGCTCGCCGTGGCTGCCTCGCCGCGTGTGACCGCTCCGGCCGCCGCGGCGCTGCTCCGTCCGGTCGCCTCGCTCGACGTTTCGGCCTGGCTTTTGCTCCGTTCGTCATCGCGTCGATCACTGGTTCAAATGGCGTAGTTGGCGCGCGCAAAAAACCCCCTCGAAGCACCGCCCGCACCACTCACCGGAGCACATCTCCGCCACGCTCGTCGCCGGCACCTTTTCCGGTCACCATTGCCCCCGCCACCACCACCGTTCGACGCACGACACACGTGCGGTTCGAACGCGCCCGGCCGCACGCCAAACGGCGCACCACAACTCGATCCCGCCGCTCGCCGGCGCTCTGCCGCCGTCTCTGGCGTGCGCCGGGGTGGTTCCGGTGGGTCTGGCCGACGTGGCCTCCACGTGGACCTCCCCGGGCCCCCCTGGGCCGCTGACATGTGGGCCCGTGGGGCCACTGTTGACCGTTGACCTGGTCAACTGGTCTGACTAGTGGGCCCCACGGCCCTGTTAATTAACAGCTAATTAAAATGATTAAGTTAATTAATTGTTAGTTAGTTTAGACACTGACGTGTGGGTCCACCCACTGATTAGTTTAGATTAGATTAAAATTAATCCTGGTTTAACACTGTATCAATGACATGTGGGACCCCCATGTCAGTTTGACCCAGTCAAATCCACTGTTGACTGCTGACGTCAGCAACACGTCACGATGACGTCACTCTGCACTGTTTTGGATAATTCGAATTTAAATAAATAAATAATTTCAGAAAATGCTAAAATCTTTAGGAAATCATATAAAATAATCCGTAGGTCAGATCAAAAAACTTTGTACATGAAAGTTGCTCAAAACGACGAGACGAATCCGAATACGCGATCCGTTCGTCCGTCACACGTCCCTAACTATCCGAACATGCAACATTCCCCTCTGGTTCGTCTGTCCGATAAATCCAAAGACCCGGGAAATATCGCCAGATATTCTCCCGCTCCGCCTGATACGTATAGTACTGCGTTAGACTACCTCTAGCACTGCGTATTGCCATGTCGTACATCGTGTTGCTCATGTTTGCTGTATATTTATACTGTTTCCTCCCCCTCTTCTCTCTCGTTAGACCCCGACGCAGTTCTCGGTACCGACGCAGCTCAGGAGCCCGACGACACCGTTAGCAACCTTGCCCTTGCCGCCGAGCAACCAGGCAAGCCCCCCCTTGATCATCCCGATATCGCCCATTCTATTTCTCATGCTTGCATTAGAATTGTTGCTGCTGCTGCTTTACCAATTCTGATGCATAGCCTGTTTATTGTAACCTACTGTTGATAATTACCTGCATATCCTAAGCTGTTTAGTCTAGGCTGGGTAGAGACCTATCAGTGACCCCACTTATCCCGACTGCCGCGCTGGATTGTCAGAAGACCCGATCAACGGGAATTGAAGACCAGGCCCCGACACCGCACATCACCCGCCCCTTAGTTGTAACGACACTGCAGCGTTACTATCGAGTGTCGAGGGTGATACCTCGTGTAGCACTTCTGATGTTAACTATGTAGAGTAGCTATTCGGTCGTGGTCATCGAGGGTGATTCCTCCTTCACCGCTTCCGATAACGACGCCGTCGTACAACACCTCAAGTGTGAACCCAGTGAGGGTGATTCCTCCGAGTTCACCTTGACGGATACATCGAGTAGGAATCCAACGAGGGTGATACCTCGGATTCCCTTGATGTTATGGACACACGGATACTTGGACTTTACACTGTTACTTGGATAGGTGGGTCGACCCTGAGGGGTACCCGCGTGCGCCTGAGAGGCGAGTGTTGTGAAGACAGGTGCCAGTGTGGTGCCCGAGTGATGAATACGAGGCGCGGCCGGGCATTCTTAACCCTTGCGGCAAGTCCTCGAGACGGGGCGACGGGGTCACATCTTTCGTGAGTCTCTGCTCGTTACCGCAAGCCCTAGTCCATTAACGATTTGGATATTTGATCCGAGCAGGTCTCTGGCCTGATAGCACTAACCATCACGTGGGCATAGTATGGGCGTTCTGCATCGTAGCATCAGCCGAAAGCTCTATCAGATGTCTAGTTCAGCCTTGCGGCCGGGACGGACCGGCACCCTCCGGGTGCCTGGCTTCACCCTGCTCGCAACGACCCGGAGTGCACAGGGCGACGACCCAAGACCCCTGAGCGCTTAGGATGTAGACCGGCGGGGACCTCTCTGCTGAGCTGTAGGTAGGGCTGCGGTGTGTCGTTTGACCGAGGCCGGGCATGACCCAGGAAAGTATGTCTGACCGGAGTTAATCGAGCGTGTTGGGTAAGTTGGTGCACCCCTACAGGGAAGAATACTTCTATCGATAGCCGGTCCTACGGTAAAGGACACTCAGAGTTGTATCCTGATTGATACAATTTAGAACTGGATACTTGGATACTATGGCTCTGGGATTGCTTCTCGCAGGGAGTCGAGAAGGGATCTCCGGACGAGGTTGATGACTGTATGGCTCTGGGATTGCTTTCTCACAGGGAGTCGAGAAAGGATCTCTGGGTGAGGATGAGACTTAATGATACTGCTACTTTATATTGATCTGTTCCGCTCTCTTCTATTGCTGCAAGACCGATGAAGATGCTAGTCTTCGATAGGACTAGGCCTTCTCTCTATTCTTGCATTTCTGCAGCCCAGTCCATATATACAGCCTCCCTTTGAAAATGTTGCATATGTAGTGTAGATCCTTGCTTGCTGAGTACTTCTGAGTACTCACGGTTGCTTTGTTTTCCTTTTCTCCCCATATCAGTTTGTCGTGACCAGAGCACGGAGCCCCCTGAGACAGATACCCCGTCGATCGACTACTACTTCGACCCCGAGGATGGATACTACTACGAGTTGACTGACGACCAGGAGTAGGATCGGAGGGTCCCAGGCAGGAGGCCTACGCCTTTCGATCGTAGTGTTTTATTTTGCCCCGCCTTTCTAAAGGCCTTTCTGTTTCTGTTTCATATCTGTACTCAGATATCTGATGCTTCCGCTGATGCTTGTACGCAAGCTTATGTATTCGAGCCCTCGAGGCCCCTGGCTTGTAATATAAAGCTTGTATGACTTTATTTATGTTTTAGAGTTGTGTTGTGATATCTTCCCGTGAGTCCTTAGGCTTGATCGTGTGCATTTGCGTGTATGATTAGTGCACGATTGGGCCGGGGGCGTCACACTTTGCACCTGCTAATTCCATATTTTTGCTTCCCGTTGGAGGGAATCCTGACCAACTTCAATGGGTGATTGCATTGTTGTGCAACCTCTAGAACCTTGTCCGTGGTTACAGCTCCAAGTTCATGTTATTGCCAACAGTTCTTGCACTATTTCAAATATTTTTGGGCTCCGCCAATGCATTTCCTGTTTGGAAGAGTTGGGCATGTTCTGTGGGAGCATTGGAGACTACACATTTCCATATCAATTTTGTTGTGCCCATCTATTGGCCTGATACCCCTCCTCTGCTATATGGGTTTGAGCTGCTACAAGGGAGGTTTGCATTATTACAGTACGGACATCTATTTTGCACTCCAGGTGAGGTTGCATTCTATGATTAAGAGCAAATTCAATGGAAAATTGCTTGGCCACTCTGCTATGATTTTGTTGTTGGCAACATATCCATGCGAAGCATATGTGTTTGTACGACAATTGCGAGGTGGCGCATATTACTTCAGGACAGAGATCTAGTGGCATGCCTTCAGCATGTCACGCCGTAACATGGCCCTTGGATATGAAATAGACATCCTAGATCGATCACTGCAGCAGCAAAACACTGTAGACGTGGTCCTGTAGACGAAATATTGTAGATGTTGCACTGTGGATGTACTGTTGACTGGGTACTGTTTATATCAAACCTGACCGCCGGATCCCGATCTGATGGACTGGAGAGGGGGGCAAGGCACCATACTGTTCATGGGTGACATGTCCATGGCATGTTACTGGATCTCAATCCATTACTTCAAGCCCATGATGCTGGATTCTTCCACAAGAAAAGTCGCTCGGGTGTTGACTATCATGAGGATTATGCTAAGATGTTCTTGCATATCACAATGAAGCATACTGTTCTTGGCAGTCATCTGAAGAACATCATTGCTATCATCCGTCTGCCACTGCTCCTAGCCTGGGATCATGTCGGCTGTGCAACAAGCCTTGAAAATATGCAAGATATTTCTCTAACCATGCAACATAATGACATGGAAGGGAGAGCACTGAGCGGGGAACAAACATACATGTTCTACATCTGTGCCTGCCTTGGGACCCAGGCAGTTCGAATCATGGAGTCGAGGAAGATACTGTGAAGGGTTGCATGGGAGTCCCATGGGATCCTGGTGGTTTTTCACTACATCGGCTTGGGGTCAAGCCGAAATTTAAGGGAGGGGGAATGTCAGCGGCTTTGTACTCTGTAGCTGGGCCGTCCAGAGGGGCGCCTCTTGGGGCCCGATCCTGTTGGCAAACTACACGAGAGGAGAAGGATAAATAGAGAGAGCAACTAGTTAACGAGCGCTCCTTCGGGAGCCTCGCAACGATCAGCGCCACTTGGCGCACTCCCAGCCGCCCCGCCACGTGTCGCGCTCTGGACGCTCCCTCCGGATTTTGTTTTTTTTTTATTTTTCCGCACGCGTTTTCGGCTTTTTAAACGGTTTTCCCCCTTTTTTTTACGTTTCGGTTTTCCATCGGTTTTGCTTCCGAGAGAGGCACGGTTGTGCTTTCGTGAGAGTCACGGCCGTGCCTCTCGGAAACGAAAAAAAACACGTTTTCTGTTTTTTTTCCTTTCGCGAGAGGCACGGTTGTGCTTTCACGAGCTCTCGGAAACGAAAAAAAACACGTTTTCTATTTTTTTTTCTTTCGCGAGAGGCACGGTTTTGCTTCCGCAAGAGGCACCGTTGTACTTTCGCGAGAGGCACGGCCGTGCCTTCTCGGAAACAGAAAAAAACATGTTTTTTCTTTTTTTTTTCCTTTCCGCGAGAGGCACGGTTTTGCTTCCGCGAGAGGCACGCTTGTGATTTCGCGAGAGGCACGGGCGTGCTTCTTTCGGAAAGGAAAAAACCCGTGCTCCCGGTTCGGTTTTTTAGTCCGGTTTTTTTCGTGAAAAAAGCTCGTCAAAACCTACCAATCTAGTTTTGAAGATCTCGACGCGAGGAATCCAACGGTTAAAATGATTCAAGATTTGAACACACCATTTTAGAGATAAAATGTTTTGAATAAGCGAATATACGGAAAAAAGGAAAACTGGCCAGGCTGCGACAATTGACATATCGCAAAGGTGGGAGTAATCTCTTTTAACTAACTAGTGATTTCGATAAATAGAACTGGAAGGCACTCGCTCTCTACTATTCATCTTCCTCCCATGTTCCCTCCATGGACTCCATTAGATAGCTCCCAGTTCCTCCTTAAATGGCTTGTAACATCTGAATCCTTGCTAGTTGAGCCAATATAGTGTTGTATTGGTAACAGGACGAGGCAACGACGTGGGGAAGCAAGGCAGCGGCGGCATGGGGCGGTGGGAGGGGGCGGTGGGGTGGTGGGTGGGGTGATCAAGGCGGCGTGGGGCATGGGACGGAGGAGGGAGCAAGGCGGCCGTCGTCGCGTGCGGCGTCGCCATTTGGGAAGAACAAAGCGAGGAAGGAGTGTGGATTCTGTCGGGAGAAAGGTAGGGACTAATTTGCAAAAAAATCAATGCGACATTTTTTTTAGACGGAGGGAGTATTAATTTTTTTTGAGGGTGGACGGAGTATTATAAGTTGCAAGTAGAGATATAGATTGAGGCCGACCAAGGGACGGCCGCGAGGCGAGGCGGCGACGAGAGAGGCGGGCTTCGCTCACCAGTCCGAGCCGCTCGCCATGGATCCCATCATGAAGCTCCTCGAGGACGACGAAGAGGTGCCTTGCCCAACACCGAACTCCTCCCACCTTCCTGCCATTTCTATCCAGTTATTTGGGGAAAGGAAGGGCTCAATGGCGGTTTCTTGTTGTTGGGGTTGCGCAGGATGAGAGCATGCACTCGGGCGCTGACGTCGAGGCCTTCACGGCGGCGCTGAACCGCGAGGTGGAGGGCAGCGCCAGCAGCAGCAGCAGCAGTGCCGCCGCTGCCTTCTCCTTCCAGCTGCTGGATCACGCCGCTGGTAAGCCCGATTTCCTGTTCTAGAATCGAATTTGGGACCGCCCCGATTTCCCAAGAACCCGGTATCAGAATACGCGGTTCTTGCATTACAATTTTGATGAATAATGGAATCTAGAAACATAATGCGGAATGCAGCTCCTAAGTTGGTATTGCCGGTTTGCAGTCTTAGGTTTAGAGTACCCCAACACGTGGCTTTCGGACAAATGAACCAGTCATCAATGGACCGACTCTCCTCTATGAGGGAATGTTTGGAATCAATAGAAGACGAATTTTGTTGAGCTGAGACTCTTTTTATGGAGGAACCGGCAGGAGCGCTGCCTTATTTTTAGGAACCGGCAGGAGGGCTGCCTTATTTTTAGGAACCGGCATTGAGCTGAGACTAGGGTTTGTACTTGAAGCTTATCTATGCCATCAAGGAAACAAAACTTACGAAGTAAAATTTTGAATTACTGGAGATATGGGTGGTCTGTTATGAGGTCTCCTTGACTGCATGCATATACTGATGAAGAGTTGTTATTCAATTTGACAACTTACCTTGTTACTCCCTCCCTTCACAAATATAAGAGGTGTTAGATATTTTAATATGGACTACATACTACTGAAATGAGTGAACAAACACACTAACATGGTTCTACATACATCTGATTCACAAAAAAGCTACAGCATATTATATTTGTGAACGTAGGGAGTATTATAGAGAAATGGTTATGTACTAATGTTAGTGCATGAATATACTCTAGCATATTGCAAGTCAATTAATTACTATATTGTCAAATTAGAATGGTGTTCTCCTAAGTAGGTCTGGATTGAGAGAAATGTATTCAGTGAGCATTAGGATACCAACGTACCATTCGATGTTCCTCGATAATTATTCAAATACAGTAGGGGCTGCTTTGATTCATAGGATTTTTACAGGATTTTCATAGGATTAGAATTTTTCCTATATGTGTTGTTTGATTTGTAGAATGCAATCCTTGATTCCTATGTAATTTTCCCCAGTCTACTGAGTAGGGAGTTTTGCATGAAGTCTGAGCTCTTGGAGAAGTCCCTATGCTTCCATCAAACACACACTTGTGCCAATTCCTTTGTTTTGCAATTCCATAGGATTCAAATGGGCAGGGCGTAGCGATCCTCCATTTTTCCTATCCTATGAATGAAAGAAGCACTAGATAGGGATATGTTGGCCAATAATGTTTACTGAGCTGCATGTGTTTCTTGAACGGACATGAGTTGCAACTTAATTCAGGAATTGCGACGTGGTGGTAGTTTTAATAGTATTTTGTGTCGTCCTTTCGCTGTAATAGAATTTAAACAAGTGTACAACATCTAGGGCCTCCACAATGCGTTACTTCAGCTGTATGTAAACCTATGCCACCCAAGATTTGAAATAATGTGGAGAGAGGGTGAAGAGAGAGAAGAAAATTGTATCTTGCATGAGACATAACCTTTTTGAGCAAACTAAGAAACTAGGTATGGGTTGATAAGTTTGTGCATAGTTTTATCTGAATAAACCTAGTTGGAGCAAATATAGTTGCATAATTTAAAATTTTCTGGGTGTTTCTTAGATACACCCTACATATGACTGAAGTGGTAGTTCCCTAGCTTTTTGCATCATTTTAATGCCAAAAATGGAGCATTTTCTCCTTATGGATGGCTAGATACAAAACTTGGATATAATGTATTGTAGATGCCTGCCCATGCACTGGTCTTTTACTAGCAGTGAGGTTTTCAAACAAATATTTTTTGAAGTTTAAATCAGTTAGGAGTTACTCAGTTAATAACAATGCATGGTGGTATTTTTCTTGGAGTATTTATTTTTGATGTTTGCTATGAAGAACTTGAAAAGAGTCAGCATCAACAGTGGTGCTCTAGAAGCACTTCCATTTTAATTTACTGAATTGGTGTCCAATAACTTTTTAGCTGTATTTACAGTTTTACTGTCACTGTATTTGAACTGGAGTGAAGAAGCTTACTAATTTGACGCAAAATTGCAGGTACATTACCTCAGAAAAGCAACCCAGTAGTAAACAACAGCCATGGACAGTGGCAAGGTTCAGTAAAGAATGACAGTGGAAACCAGGAGAGCCAACAGCAGGAAGAAAAACATTTATATTGCAAAAAAGAGCAGTCATCCGGACCTGAAGCAGTTCCCATAGGTGCTGATAACAAACAACTTCACTCTAATACTCAAATTGAATGTTTCCAGCTAAAGGTTAAGCGAGAGCCAGGAAACAATGCTCAACAAAGCACTGTTGGTCAGGAGCAGCCTATGCAACAAATAAAGATTCAACAACCACCAGGCACAAACCAAACCAATAGTAGTCCAGCTATGGTGGGAAAACCTCCTGTTGTTACATTTCATATGCTAATCCCGATTTTGAGACGCTACCTTGACAAAGACAGGGATATACAAGTTCAGTCCATTTTTGCAAAGTTACGGGTTGGTATTTGTTACTCAGTCATATTGAATTAGATAAACAACTGGTTCAAGAATTATTGTCATTGCATAACAGATTACCTAATTATTTTTATTACTTTATTAAAGTTTAACTTTTTTCCGATAGAAAAATGAGGTCAGCAAGGAACATTTTTTAAAGGTTATTAGGACTATTGTTGGTGATAAGTTGCTCAAACAAGCTGCTTCACAATATCAAATGCAGGTAACAAAGCTTTTCCATTTTATTGTGGTCCATTTGAAACATAACCTGATTCCACTTCATTTTGCTTAAGTTAGGTCAACCTATATATCTTTAAGCAGTCCCTATATTGTTATTCTTACTCTTATAAACATATTCTTTTTCCTTTGATAGTTATTTTCGTCTTGTTTGGCTGCAGGCTGCTCAGGCACAACGGAATCCCCCGGCAAACCCAAGCAGTTATTCTATGTCAAGTCAAGTCCCAGGTCAGCAAAATGAGAGCCCAAGGCCGCCTCAATTTCGACCATCCTCATCAGGCCAAATGCAGAGTAACATGGGTTATGCAGCTTCAGAAGGCAACTTACAAAAGCCTAATGAAACTGGTTACATGTCAGATAGGAAAGGGTTGCAGATGCTACAAAGCCGTCCACCTAATATCCACTCAATCCCACTGCAAGCAACCCAGGATCACGTGCAGCGTCCGCAGACATTTTTGCCAGCCATAGGGGCAAATAATATTCATTCTCGTCAATTTCCAGAGTCAGTTGGAGGTCCAATTACACCACTTAGACCGCAGATGACAGATTCCAGTCAAAGAGGACAATCAGTCCAGGGAGGTGTTGCCAGTGTTCTTGGCAGTATGGCCACACCGCCAGCATTGCAAAATAATCAACCTTCACAGCAACAACCAAACAAGGAGCAGAAAACTAATTCTTTCACTCCAACAGTACATATGAACAAAGAAACTGCTAACCAACCCTCTGAATCTGCACAGAGCTCTTTTGTCGCCTTGAATGCGAAACAAGTCAACCCAGGCCTTCTATCTTCAAAGGTTGGTGGTGTTTTGGAAAATCAATCATCTACGCTGGCCACTCCTAAATCTTTGACAACAGCAAGCTCAAGTCAACCTCATCCATCTTATGGAACTCCAGCAGAACTTAACATGCAGGTATGCACCAGTATATTGTTCTTCGGATGTATGTTTTTTGTGTACTTGTTGCACTTTAATGTTACAGTGCCAATCATTTTATCTATTGCATTGAGTTGGGTTATACACCAAGTTATATGGGCCTATACAAGTTATACAACAGGTTCATTCAACTAATACCCCTTCTTTCCAATGTTGATCCTACTTTGAGCCTTTGTGAAGAATTTTGCAACTTGAGGGTCCAATGGGACATATTGAAGATTGATCCTTGCCTGCTGGCAGTGGGAACTTGGGAATGATGCCTCGACACCAATACGCTGGTTATTCATGCTTGAGTGGGTTGTTTGCAATCTGTATATAGCAATAATGCGATCACATAGAATACATGAAACACCAAAATCAGCCAACAACCAACGAAGCTAGAAAAACTTTATTACAGTAGTAGTACAAGATTGTCAGTATCACGATTGCGTTGTAGTTCTGTACTATCAGAGCTGGATGTCATGGACCGCAATATGAATTGGAATGTAATATCACGGCAGTATCATGGTCCATCTCTTAGAATCAGTAGACAGTATGCCACGATTCTCAGGATAAACTATATCAGTATGTAAAATTTGGTATTACTTGATACAAATATATGTATTTTATTATAGCAGTAGGTTACTGTTGACTCGGGAGAGAGAGTACCTCCAGACAGCTCGAGCTCCCTCGTCTTGTTCTCCGCGTGAGTCTCAGGTGTGTGTGTGGCGGCTTGCACGGGACAGAGGAGGAGGGGCACCTCTTCTAGGTCAGATCCACTCATGGGCTTGGGCCCAAAAGACATATCAAGATGGGCTAGGGCCCATACTGGTTCAACACTCCCCCTCAAGATGGGTGGTAGATATCTATCATCCCCATCTTGTCGCACGCCAAGTTACAGTCCTTCGTTCCCAGTCCCTTTGTCAAGCAGTCTGCAAATTGCTTCCCAGAGCTGACATGTGTAAGGCTGATGATCCTAGCATCAAGTTTCTCTTTAATGAAGAAGCGGTCAATTTCCACATGCTTCGTCCTATCATGTTGAACTGGGTTATTAGCAATGGCTATAGCTGACTGATTGTCACACCACACCCTCAAGGGCCCCTTCCTCAGAAGTTTCAACTCGCACAGTAGGTGCTTCACCCAGAGCATATCACACAACCCTTGAGATAATGCTCTATACTCAGCTTCTGCTGTTGATCTAGACACAACAGTCTGTTTCTTGCTTCTCCATGACACCAAATTTCCTCCCACAAACACACAGTAGCCTGAAGTTGATCTTCTATCATCTTGACAGCTAGCCCAATCAGAGTCACTATAGCCATCCACCTCAAGATGTCCACTCTTCGCAAACCACAACCCTTTACCCGGAGTCCCCTTCAAGTATCTCAGGATTCTGTGAACAATATCAAGATGCCCACTTCTTGGTTCATGCATGTATCTGCTCACCACCCCCACGGCGTACGTAATGTCAGGCCTTGTATGACACAAGTACAATAACCTTCCAACCAGCTTCTGATAATCTTCCTTATTCACTAGCTCACCTGATTGTGCTGTCACTTGATGATTTTGTTCAATCGGAGTAGGGGCTGCACGACATCCCATCATGCCCATGTCACTCAAGAGATCCAAGGCGTATTTTCGTTGGCACAAAGATATTCCCTTCTCTGTCCGAGCCACCTCTATGCCAAGGAAGTACTTTAGATTGCCCAAGTCTTTTACCTCAAACTCCTTGCTCAGGCACCCCTTCACTCTCTTTATTTCCTCCTCATCATCTCCAGTGATGATGATATCATCAACATACACTGCAAGAATGGTGATCTTCTTATCAGTGTGTCTATAGAACACCGTGTGATCACCATTACATTGGCCATACCCCATATTCCAAACAGCTCGTCTGAACCTATCAAACCATGCCCTCGGCGATTGCTTCAGACCATACAAGGATTTCTTCAGCCTGCATACCTTCCCTGTAGTCTGTTTTGTGCCAAAACCTGGTGGTATCTCCATGTATACCTCTTCTTTCAAGTCACCATGTAAGAAGGCATTCTTGACATCTAACTGGTGCAATTTCCACCCAAAGTTTGCAGCACACAAGACCAATATCCTTACTGTGTTCCATCTTTGCAACAGGAGCAAATGTCTCGTCATAGTCAATTCCATAAGTTTGACTATATCCTCTGGCGACCAATCTAGCCTTGTACCGTTCCACCTTGCCCTCAGGATTCTGCTTCACGGTTAAAATCCACTTACAACTCACTGCTTTCTTTTCTGCTGGCAATGTGGTTAGCACCCATGTCTTGTTTTTTTTCCAGTGCTTCTAACTCCTCTATCATCGATTCACGCCACTTCGGATCTTGCTTTGCAGCCTTCCAATCCTTAGGGATAGACACAGTTTGCAGAGAGGCAACAAACGCCTTATATGAAGGTGACAAAGCCTTGTAAGACACGAAATTGCCAATATCAAGGTCATCACAAGCATCATCCTTTGGCAGAGCCTTCCTTGCTACCTCACCCTTCCTTGCCGCTTCACGTGTAGGCTTTCGCAACGCAATGGGCAGCTCCACTGTGTCAGATGAGCTTGCCTCACTACCTTGCTGCCCCCCTGCACTCTTGCCTCACTGCCTTGCTGCTCCCCCTGCACTCTTGCCTCACTGCCTTGCTGCTCCCCCTGCACTCTTGCCTCACTGCCTTGCTGCTCCCCCTGCACTTGTGGTTGCCGTTGAGAGTACACCAGGGTCTTCGTCTGCCATCGATCTCGAACAGGAACTTGGAGAGCACCAATCTTAAGTGTACCGACAGTTGGCTCGACATGAGCCTGCACATCATCATCAATGAGGGTACTAACCGGAATTGTACCCACTATTGGTTGAACTTGAGCCTGCACATCATTACTAGTGTTAATGCTCACAGAATCATCGTGAGTATGAGACACATCCTTCTCCCCCTCTTGACCAACATGCACAGGGTGTAGGTGGTCAAGCTCTGCAAACAGCAGACTGAGATTAGTCGGCTCACCATAGAATGGCTCAAGACTCCCTAAAGGTAACATCCATACTTACAAACCTGCGTTTTTCAGAGGGACACCAACATTTATACCCCTGCTGACTAGACGAGTATCCTAGAAAGACACACTTCACTGCCCGAGGATCAAGCTTTCCAACAGATGGTCGGTGATCACGAACAAAGCAGGTACTGCCAAACAACTTTGGGGGAACAACAAACTTATTATCTCCAACAAGCAACTCTGACGGAGATTTCATGCCTAGTATCCTGGAAGGTGTCTGGTTGATCAGGTATGTGGCTGTCATAATTGCATCATCCCACAAGAACTTAGGCACATTCATGGTAAACATCAATGACCGAGCAACCTCAAGAATATGACGATTCTTCCTTTCGGCCACTCCATTCTGAGGGGGGGGGTGTTCGGACATGAAGTTTGATGAAGAATCCCTTGGTCAGCCATGAAAGCCCCAAAAACGTTGTTCACATACTCCGTGCCATTGTCAGTCTTGAGCACCTTGACCTGCACCTGAAACTGGTTCTTTACAAGAGCATGAAAGTTCTGAAAACAGCTAAACACCTCATCCTTATGACGCATCAAGTAAATCCAAGTCATACGAGAATAGCAGTCAATAAAGGTAGCAAAATACTTCTTCCCATTCATTGACACCACGGGGCTAGTCCATACATCCGAATGAATAAGCATAAAAGGAGATATGCTCCTGAGCCCCTTACTCACATATGAGGCTTGTGTGTGTTTCGCATATTCGCAAGCATCACATGTCAGCTTGCCCTTGCCTATTCCACACATAACATCCGGAAATATTCTACTCATCTTATCAAAAGATACATGCCCCATCCTACAGTGATGGATCATCGCCTGCTTCTCCTTGTCCTCCATGGTCGCAGCACACACCAAGTCCGGCTGCACCTCCTGGTCCATGTACCAGAGCCCTCTACGTCTGGTGCCAGTCCCAACCGTCTGGCTCGTCTCTCACACCTGAATCAAGCAACCGAACTTGTCAAGGATCACACGACAGTCTATTTGATCAATGAGTGCACTGAAAGAGACCAAATTGACAGGGAAGGCTGGCACATGTAAAACTGACGATAGGGAAATGGTCGGAGTACACTTTACTGTACCAACCCCTATGACTGGCTGTTTTGTGCCATCAGCCGTTTGTATAGTGCCCGTGTGAGAGGGAGGATGCTTATTGTAAGACTCGAACACGCAGGAGTTACTAGCAACATGCCTAGATGCTCCAGAGTCAAGAACCCACTCTGGAGCACTCTCATTAGTAGCAAGAGATGCTCTTTCCGGATTACCTTCATCAGTGGAGGCCCAGTGAGCAAAGTCTCCATAGACAGCATCATCTACACCTTTGCCTTTGGACGTCCCAGTGTCTCTTGCAACGGCCATGTGAGCCCTATGACCCCCTGAGTGTCCTGAGTAGCCACCTCTGCCCCTAGAAGCCTGACCCCATGAGGTCTCTGAGTATCCACCTCTGCCTCTAGCACTTCTGCCTCTGCCTGTTCCACCTCTGTTATATCCCCTGCCTCTGCCACGAGTTGGACATTCTCTCTTCCAGTGACCTACCTCCCCACAGACATAACATTTGGTGGGATCTCCCCACTCCATGCGCTCAGTGACTGCAAATGTCGAAGCCGGCACAACCTTCACGTCTGCATGCTCAAGAGATAGGCGCACCTCCTCTTGAGTCATTGCTGCAATAGCCTCAGCAATGGTAGGTAGACTAGGTTGGTGCAGCAGGGAAGCCTTCCTACTATCAAAGCAACCTTTGAGGCCAGCCAAAAGTTTCAGCACACGCCTGCGTGCCATCCACTTGTGCCCTGACTCGATTGAAGCTGCATCATAGAGTTCCAGAGGATCACAGTTATCCTGGTCTGCCCACAGAGCCTGCAGTTCTGCCATGTATGCCATCACTGACATGCCATCCTCTTGGCGCAACAACCTAATTTTGTCCTCAATTTGAGCAATGAGCATGACATTGCCCTTGCCAGAGTACTGGATGGACAGAATCTTCCATATCTCAGTAGGTGTGGATAGCCCCTCCACAGAGCGTCCAATGGAGTGCACGACAGAGTTCAACAACCACACCATAAGTACAGAGTTGATAAACTTCCACCTTTTTCCCTCTGCACTACTCTTGTCTCCTGGTTCTGCAATGGTGCCCAACAAATATCCATCAAGCTCCTTCTGCTCAACAGCCCACAAAGCCCTCCTGGACCAGTTCAAATAATTTGTGGCCCCCTCTAGCTTCATGTCCAGAGGCGACATTTCGAGCTTCTGAGCCACTTCCTGTCGAGGAACGATGGCCCCAGAGTTGGAGTTGGACTCTGCGAGGATCTTAGCGAGCTTCTCGAAAGCCTCAGCAAGAGCATTTGGTTCAGCCATCTTTGGTCGGGAGTAGCAGCCGCAACTCCCAGCAGCAGCAGCAGCAGACTCCTCAAACAGCAGTCACAAGCAAGCACCAGAGCAAACGCAACAGAACAATACCACAGCTCGTATCTCCCCCTGACAAGCAGCGTATCTCCCCCTGACAAGCAGCTGCACGACACCAGCAGTTCCTACTTTCTCCCCCTCAGCTCACAGACCAACAAGCACTAGCAGCAGCAGCCATTCAGCCCAGACCAACAGCAAACAGCAGCTGCAGCAGTAAACCCCAGCAAATTTAGCAGCAGCAGCACGCCCAGCAGCCGGCCCTCCGCCGTCAGCAGCAGCCCTGCCGCACGCGCGCGCCCGCAGCAGCCGCCAGCAGCAGCCCACGCGCTCCTCACAGGCAGCCTCCGCCTGCAGCCCCGCCGGTCCTCTCCAGCACGCCGGACGTCGCCTAGATCCGCCGCCACCTCGCCGGACGTCGCCGCCGTCTCCTTAGGCCCCGCCGTCGCTGGCCTCTGATACCATGTTGACTCGGGAGAGAGAGTACCTCCAGACAGCTCGAGCTCCCTCGTCTTGTTCTCCGCGTGAGTCTCAGGTGTGTGTGTGGCGGCTTGCATGGGACAGAGGAGGAGGGGCACCTCTTCTAGGTCTGATCCACTCATGGGCTTGGGCCCAAAAGACATATCAAGATGGGCTAGGGCCCATACTGGTTCAACAGTTACACTATATCTACTTAATTGAATACTGCGAATAAACGCATCTAATCTCATAAATTTGGTTCAAAATTTATAGTTTGTACTATAAACTTAAATATTTAAGTATGCAATTTATATTATACTTATAAACAATATTGAGTCACAAGCCAAACAATATTGAGGACTACATAAACTATGTTGGCTTCTTGAAGTCAAGATTCGATCCTGTCAAACAAAGTATGATCCTTCATAGTACAGTGATACTAACATAGCTGTTGCACAAGGGCTTTGCGATCATCTCTAGTGCACTAGCTTGCTGTCACCTTAATGCTCATTCTATATCAATATGCCGACTTATATGCCTGACAAAGGGAAGGGCTGGGGAGTGTCATCGAATAACTTAAATGGTCTCAACCACTTCGTAATAATTGAATACATGATGAAGTTACCTTATGAGGTCGAGCGCGTGATTGATCGTCACATATAAACAATATTGAGTCACAAGCCAAAAGCCAAAGCAAAAAACCCATAAACAGGTGTTTTTTTGGCTTTATAAGCGAAAATGCCAAAGCCAAAAGTAAGCCCAACCAAACACCACCAAAATATTGCTCGGGATGACTTTTGGCAAGAATGAGTTCATTGTTTCGCCAAAGGTGTTTGGATGCACCTGCTTCAGAGACCTTCAGTCGGAAAATTGGACCCACGTGCTGTGAAGTGTATCTTTATTGGATACTCATCTTGAAGAAACTTGCTGAATTCTAAATGAAACAACCTTATTTTGAAGTGACAGGCAATATCCAGTTCAACCAATTATTAAAGAGTCCCAGTGAATGGCGAACATTTGTGAGCATGGATGTGACATTTAGGGAGTCTGAGCCGTTCTATGGAGAGAAGGCGGATCTCAGCTTGTTGTTTGACTTATACTCTCCCAGCATGGGTGATGCTAAGTCGAGTGGGGGAGAGTGAACCATTGGGACGAAGGAAGATGAACCATTGAGAGTTGGGGTTAGTTCAATTTCATGCCCTATGAGTGAAGCGAGATGGAGAAAGCCCAAAGATGTAAATTTGATGGTATACACGAGGAGATAACCGATGAGTGAGAAGAGATGGAGGAAGCCTAATGAGGAAGAAAATTTAAGAGTGCATACAAGGAGACAATTGCAACATGAACAACATGCTTCAGCAGTTGGCGAAGTCCTATTGCAAGGCCAGCAGTTTCAACAATAACGAACTTCAGTGCCTATTGAAGTTTGACTCATCTGGGAGTGAGCCATGTGTCGGTAGATGATTCAACGGATTTTCCTATAGCCTTGAGGAAAAAACCATGAGCTAGGCCAGGAAGCCTCCAGAAAGGTACGTGTCAGGCTCCAACCCTATCTGAACTGAAGAACTGAACATTTCCACTGTTCCGCGTCTATTGCCGTTGCCGGATCCGTCCTCCACCATCCGATTAAGATCCAGCAGCCCTCGTCCCGCCGTACCGTTTCACAACAACCAGATCCTCCGAGCCACTGATCTTCCATCCGACGGCTCGCGCTCGAGAAGATGTCGCTGTTTACTTTCCGACAAAGCTCTCCTCTACTTTATGCTTTACTCGCTATTTAGACTCCATTTGGGATCGGTATTTAGACTCCATTTGGGATCTTCCAGCTACTTTCACTCGCTATTTAGACTCCATTTGGGATCGGTGAGATCCATATCTTGTGTAAGGGGTTGTCCCCAAGGCCTCCGTATTCCATCTGGCTGTAAACCCTAGCTACTGTTCTTCCAGATTGAGCAATACAACCTCTTGAAGCGAGCTACTTTTCTGTGATTTGTGTTGTTATTCCGAATTTCCTTGACAGATCCATAGTCTAGTCCTGTCAATTGGTATCAGTAGCCAGCGCTCCTTGGTGGCGTTGAACTTGTGCCCGGCGAAGTTGGTGCGCCGTAAAATCCTCCTGGAGCATGGGTTCTGATGGCAGTGAACTCCCGGAGGCGATTCGGTGGCGGTGAACATATGACTCATTGTCACCTGGGTATAGAGCCTTCGTTGCTTCATTACAATCTGTGGTAATCCCAAGGGATTGCAAAGCATCCTTGAGAAGAACAAGACATGGGATCTTTTCTCTCTTCCAGCAGGAAAAAAATCCAGTTACATGCAAATGGCTGTATACCGTGAAGCAAACCCATGAAGGGAAACTAGAACAGTACAAGGCTAGATTGGTGGCAATGGGTTACAGTCAAACCTATGGGATCGACTATGATGAGACCTTTGCACCCGTTGCAAAGATGAGTACAATAAGAACTCTTATTTCTTGTGCTGCTAACTTTGGTTGGCCATTGCATCAATTGGATGTCAAGAATGCATTCTTGCATGGAGATCTTTAAGAAGAGATTTATATGGAGATTCCACCTGGCTTTAGTAGCCCGAACATTAGGGAAAGGTGTGCAAATTGAAGAGGTCTTTGTAAGGTCTCAAGCAGTCACCAAGGGTGTGGTTACAAACAATGTAATGGAGATCATACAGTGTTTTATAGGCATTTCAAGAGTTATATTACCATCCTTGTAGTTTATGTGGATGCTATTGCTACCACGTGAGATGATAATGTGGAGATAAGCCGACTGAAGGTGATGTTGAGCAAAGAATTTGAGGTTAAGGATTTGGGTCAACTCAAGTATTTTTTGGGTATTGAGATTGCGAGATCTCCTGAAGGAATAGTTCTCTCAATGAAAACATGTATTGGATCTTCTCAGTGAGACTGGTATGCTTGAGCATCGAGCTGCTTCAACCCCTATTGAGCAAAACCACCAGCTGTGTGCTCACTCAGGAGATCCGGTTGATAGAGAGAGCTACCGGCGGCTTGTTGGTCGACTCATCTATTTGTGCCACACGATACCTGACATATCTTATGTTGTGAGTGTGGTGAGATGCTACATGCATGACCCAAGAAGTGGGCATTTAGAGGCAACACATAGAATTTTGTGCTATCTAGAATGGAGTCCTGGAAGAGGTCTATGGTTCAAAGGCAATGGACATTTGAATGTAGAGGGATATTGTGATGCTGATTGGGCCAATTGCCTTGATGATAGAAGATCCAACTTCTGGATATTGTGTAATAGCAAACAGTATGGTGAAAACTGTTAGGAAAGCAACTTATCTCTATTCCAAGGCCCAAGGGGCATATATATATATATATATATATATATATATATATATATATATATATATATATATTACACAAGACTTGAGGTGCAAGGAAAGTAAACATAGTCTAATAAGGACTCCTAGACCAATACTAAATTCTTCCTAACACCCCCCTCAAATGCAAAGCGTATGCAATGGCATTGCATTTGAAGAAGTGTAAAAAAAATGATAATCCAAATCCACATCTTGCGAGTGTCGTCGTAGCATGAAGAGTCTTCAAAACCCGTCGAGTCGCCAAAGGGGATAACGAAGAGATGACACATTAGAGGAAGACACCGCATCAATACAAGATACAAGAGAAGTATCAAGAGAAGATGAATTGTCAAAAGAAGATGGCACATCAAGAGAATGAAGCATTGCTTAAAGAATCATGGCCCATGAAAACCGACGGCGAAAGAAGCTCGGCGGCAAGAGAATGGGCTTAGATCAACAATGCTAAGAGAGGCCACAGAAATTTTATTGAGAGGACAATGACCAGAAAAAGGCTGACGGGCAAAGATATGTTGGACTCGCATGGCATAAGAAACACACAATATCAACGGATTTGGTGGACACAGCGGAAGAAAAGAAAACTAGCAAAAGAGCACGTGACACCTAAAGAAAAGTGCATGAAGAGTAAGACAGCAGCTAGCAGGCAGGAGCGAACGCAGTAGCTAGCACAGCAGCCTGAACGCAGCAGCACGCACACGGACGGGCAGGAACAGAGCAGCGGCGTTGACCCAGATGCGATCCAGCTAGCACGGAGCATGCATACCAGAAACATGAGCAGCCACGAGCCGATTGGAGAAGCACATGCGGGCGGCAGGAGGCACACCAAACCTGCAGCTGCATGCAGGGAGCAAACACGCAGGCTGCTAAAGCTGTACGGGCAGGCTTGCACGTGGAGCAGAACCCTCCTGGAGAGGCAGACTTGGAGAGCAGCCAGCGGGAGCACGGGCGGGCGCTGGAGACCTGCACGGTATTCGGCAGTGTGATGTTGACCGGGGCGGCGTCGATCTTCAGGGCGATGGGATCTAGCGTGATGGCGTTGACCAAGTCGGCCCTATCTCCGGAGGGTGCCGAAGCAGCCCGATCTGGACGCAGCGTTTGACCGGGGCGGCCCAATCTCCCGATCTGGATAGGGCGCGTGAAGGGGGAGGGAAGGCAGCGCGAGCCGGCCAGAGGAAGACGGCGACATCGTGGGGATGCAGCGTCTGGCCGAGAGGAGGTTGGTGGCTGCGCAAAATCGGATAGACACGAGTTGCGCGTGTTAAAAAAATAACCTATAGCTCTACTACCATGTTAGGAAAGCAACTTATCTCTATTCCAAGGCCCAAGGGGCATATATATATGTTACACAAGACTTGAGGTGCAAGGAAAGTAAACATAGTCTAATAAGGACTCCTAGACCAATACTAATTCTTCCTAACAAAAACCCCACTGCAATTTTTATATTGTATTTTTATTGGAGGGAACCTTGTGGCATGGAGGAGCAAGAAGCAATCTGTTGTGTCTAGATCGACAGCCGAAGCAGAGTACATGGCCATGTCAGTAGGCCTTAGTGAGACGTTGTGGGTAAGAAATCTTTTGTTAGAGAGGGCCCTCTAAAGCTGTGGTGCGATAATAAATCGGCTATCAACATAGCCAACAACCCAGTCCAACATGATAGAACGAAGCATGTGGAGATTGGTGCTTCATTAAGAGAAATTAGATGAGGGTATAATAGAATTAAATCATTTAAGTTCAGGGAATGAAGTAGAAGATTGTCTAATCGAAGGGTTTAGGAGTTAAGGAATGTAATTTAGCCTGTAACAAGATGGGAATGATAGATATCTATCTCCCATCTTCAGAGGGAGTGTTGGCTGACTGTGTATGGTTTGCCCAATGGCCTACCCTTGTGTACATCTATTTATACCTGTAGGCTGTATCTAGCAAGTGAGTGAGTATTCCAGAAATTTCCCCTCAAGACAACAAATAGAAAGGATTTTTTTTCTCATTATGTCATGAGCAAAGAGAGACAGGCCATACCAGTTATCAGGTCAATTGCCCCCTCCCACACACCATTTTTGCAATGAAGTCCAGATTTAGTACTTGTTGTGCCCTTGAGTGTATATGTCATAGCCATAAAAGAAATCGGTTGCTCATTTGTTACCTATGTGTTTGTTGACCTTCATTTGTGCCAAAATTCATTTAAGTCGTGTAAGAGCTTAGGCAAACCTTTTCCACTTAAATACAAAGTTCAAAAAAGCGTTGGGCGTTAATTATGCGTTCGGCCACCTACTTGCGCTTTTCTAGCTTAGGCGCGATTAGGCGCAATTAGGCGTTTCCTATACAATTGTACGGAGATGGGCAACAAAGAGCAATTTGCAATCTCAAATAGTGCTAGAATGTAACCTGGGGGTATAAAATAGTGCTAACACTAACAGCAGCGTACTAAGTACTAACACTACTCTATACTAGTACTAACTCTAACAGCAGCACACGTTGAGCACACATGAGCATACTTTGGGTAGTAAGTGCAAAAAAGTGCATCGGCACCTAACAGCAGAGCACCAGCCCCAAGCCCCAGCAGCGGCAGAGCACCAGCCCCAAGCCCCAGCAGCGGCAGAGCTACATCCCCAGCAGCAGCAGAGCACCAGCCCCAAGCCCTAGCAGCGGCAGAGCAACATCACCAGCAGCAACAGAGCACCAGCCCTCGCAGTGAACAAGGGGGCTCGAGGAAGAGATCGGGAAAGGAGGAATCAGAGGATCACCTAGTCAGGTACGCGAGGCCGAGATGGAACTCGATGTTGCTGGCAGCGGGAGGAGGAGAAGGAGCTCGAGGTGTCTGGCGCTTGGAGGAGGAGGAGGAGATCCGGTAGCACAAGTCCTGCAGCTGGCGGCTCGAGTCCTGCAGCTGGCAACGCGAGCTGAGATCCAGCAGCGCGAGAGCACCTAGACCTAACCCTAACACGGGATGTCTAACTTTGGTGTGTTCCCTCTCTCCTGCCGCCCGTGCCGCTGCTTTTCTTCAATTTGGGCAGCTCCCTCCCTCGCCTTTGTGCAGCGTGCCGCTGCTTTTCTTCAATTTGGGCTGTTCCCTCCCTTGCCTTTGTGCAGCACCGTGCGCGCTTAAGCTCAGTGTCCGCGCGCCTAATCACGTAGAATAGCAAAGGCGCTCCGCCTAGTCGCGCCCCACGCCTTTCCGAGCGCATATGGCCTATGCGAGGCGTTGGGCCAGCGCCCCACGCTTTTGCGCACATAAGTGCTCGCTTCCGCGCGCCTTTTTGAACTTTGCTTAAATATTCTAAGCCTACCAGGGTTTGGCCGGTCTATAGACCTTGATGATGCACCTTGCAGACAGTATGAGTTATAGGCCTCTAGCTATGATATTCATCTTCAATCCAGAACTTAAGAAATGTAGTGTATAACTGGAGTGAACCATACCACACATCGTCTTTTGTGCTTTCGCAGTGTAGCACAAACAAGTTAGTGCTTTTCTTAATGGTGAGTTGTGTGAGGAGGTCTATGTTAGGAATATGCAACTTGTATTCCCTGAGGGCCAATGGCCAATATACATATACATGTACAGGTGGTAAAATATGCAGGAAAACCCCTCATACAATGGGGTAAATATACAGGCTAGAATATAACTCTAACACCCCCTCAAACTCCTGGTGGATAAACAACACTAAGTTTGGAGAGATAGAAGCCATGCTGCGCTCTAGTCTGGGCCTTCGTAAAGAAATCCGCCAACTGTAACTCGGAAGGCACATAGAAGAGCAATAACCTGATCCTGCACGCCAGCGCGCACATAGAAAGCATCAACACCAATATGCTTGGTGAGCTCATGCTTCACAGGGTTACGTGCAATGCTAATAGCACATGTACTCAGACAATAGTAGAGTAGGTGTAGTGACAGAAACACCAAAGTCTTGAAGTAACCACCGTAACCAAGTCACCTCTGCCGTCAAAAGAGCCATAGCTCGCAACTCAGCCTCTGCACTTGAACGAGAAACTGCAGTTTGTTTCTTTGTCTTCCAGGCAATGAGAGAACCACCAAGAAAAACACAGTAAGCAGCAAGTGAATGGCGATCTGAGGGGTCACTAGCCCACGTAGCATCCAAATATGCTTGAAGCTGTAAGGAACTGGTGCGAGGAAAGAACAGACGGTGAGAGATCGTGCCCCGAAGATATTGCTGAATACGAAGGAGGTGACTATAGTGAACCGAAGTGGGAACAGAGACAAACTGACTCGGAATATCGACCGGATAAGAAATATCCGGACGAGTGACAACTAGATAGACAAGACTCCCAACAAGATGGCGATAACGCGTCGGATCAGACAAGGGGTCACCAACGGTATCACTTAGGTGAACATTGAGCTCCATGGGAGTCTCAACAATGAGCTCATCGGTAAGAGTAGCACGAGTAAGAAGATCCTGGATATAATTTTCCTTGGAAATAAAAAAGCCATCAAAGGTAGAAGAGACCTCGATCCCAAGAAAGTAGCGAAGAGGGCCAAGATCAGACATAAGAAACTGCTCACTAAGACGAGCCTTCACAAAGGCAATATACTCGGGGTATGTCATCGACATAGAGAAGAGTCCGACCACAAGCTGAAAGGTGGACAAACAGCGCTGGACATGACCACTCGCTGAAAAACTAGCGGCAGTCACCATAGAGGCAAAATGCTCAAACCAGGCGCGAGGGGCTTGCTTAAGGCCATAGAGAGAGCGACGAAGACGACAGACCATGCTATCAGGAACAGAATACCCATGTGGTGGCTGCATGTATACCTCCTCACACGGCTCACCATTAAGAAAGGCATTCTTAACATCAAGCTGAGATACAGACCAGTGGTGAACAGAGGCCACAACAAGTGTATGAACAGTGGTCTGCAAGAATCATCACGGGAGGCAGGCGTGCATTGGTTGGCTTGTCATGAACGGACGCAGGAGGCCAAAGCGGAGCGGGTGGCTTCGTCCAGGCGGCTGGCGCGGGCCACCGTTGTTGCGGGCGGGCTTGGGGCCAGTTCTTTTTGGTGATTCTCCGAGAATCGCCCCCCTCCCCAGCTTCCCCCAGAATCGCCACTCCATATTTTTTTTACAATCCTAGCTAATTAAGGTCTAATTAGCTAGGATTGTAAAAAAAATATGGAGTGGCGATTCTGGGGGAAGCTGGGGAGGGGGGTGATTCTGGGAGAATCGCCGAAAAGAACTGGCCCTTGGTCAGGCAGCAGATGGAGGCTCGATCTGGAGGTGAACCGGGCCGGAAGTAGGAGATCGGAGGCAGGGCGGCTCCAGCAGCAACGCGGGCACCTAATCTAGACGGGAGGTTGGATCAGAGGCAGGTGGCTCGATGGTGGGTCTACTTCCGGAAGCGGAGAGCAGAAGCTGGCGGCTGAGTTGATCCGCACGAGGGTTGTGTTGACCAGGGCAGCTGCAACCTGTAGATCGATGGGATCCGGCGGAAATAGAGATAGAGGGGAATCAGCAACTGACTGAGAGGATGATGGCGGCGCGAGAGATTGGATCGAGAGCATGACTTGCGCGTGCGGAAAAATACCCTAAGGCTCTAATACCATGTTAGGAATATGCAACTTGTATTTCCCGAGGGCCAATGGCCAATATATATATATACACATGTACAGGTGGTAAAATATGCAGGAAAACACCTCATACAGGTGGTAAATATACATGGTAGAATATAACTCTTAACAGTCTACATGCAGACACCACTTGGGTATTCTGTTCCTGATGGCATGGTATGCCGTCTTCGTCGCGCTCTATATGGCAAGCCTCTCGTGCTTGGTTTGAGTGCCTCTCCTAAGTGGTCACTGTTGCTGTTTTTTTGGTAGAGTGATCATGATCCCGTGTTCTTGGCCCACCTTCTGTCACGTGGTCAAACACTTCTATGTGTAGATAACATAATCATCACTGGAGATGATTCTGAGTACATTTTCTTTGTGAAGGCTCGTCTTAGTGAGCAGTTTCTTATGTCTGATCTTGGTCATCTTCGCTACTTCCTTGGGATTGAGATTTCTTTTACCTGAGATGGGTTCTTTCTATCGCAAGAGAAGTACATTCAGGATCTTCCTGCTCGTGCTGCTCTTACCGATGAGCATACCGTTGAGACTCTGATCAAGCTCACTGTCCACCTCCGAGCTTCTGATGGTGAGGTGAGCCTTTGTCTGATCCAACGCGCTATCGTCATCTTGTTGGGCTTGTCTATCTAGCTATCACTCGTTCGGATATCTCTTATATCCTGCGTCGGTTCGTCTGTGCTCCCACCACCGTTCACTACAGTCATCCACTTTAAGTTCTAGATATCTTCATGGGACCATTTCTCGCTGTACTTCCGCGCTCAAGTTTGTCACAGCTTCATGCCTGTTCGGATGCTACTTCGGCTAGTGATCCTGCGGATCGCCAGTCGCTTTGTGCTTACTATGTTCTTGGTTCTCTCATTGCCTAGAAGACAAAGAAAGCAACTGCAGTTTCCCGTTTGTGTGCAGAGGTTGAGTTGCGAGCTATGGCCCTTTTGACATCAGAGGTGACTTGGTTACGATGGTTGCTTGTGGATTTTTGTGTTTCTGTCACTACACCAACTTCTTTTATGTCCGATAGTACAGGTGCTATTAGTATCGTGTGACCATATGAAGCATGAGCTCACCAAGCATATTGGTGTTGATGATTCTTTCATGTGGTTATGCATGGAGGATCAGGTGATTGCTCTACAGTATATGTGCCTTCCGATCTACAGCTAACAGTTTTTTCTTTAAGGTCGAGATTAGAACACAGCATCGTTTTTACCTCTCCAAACTCGGTGTTGAGGGGGGGGGGGGGGGTAATATTCCTGTTATATACGGGGTTTTCTGCATATTTTACCACGCCTGTATGTGCATATATATACTGGCCTATGGCCTCATGGGAATACCAAGTTGCATATTCCTAACAAATAACACCCTGATATCCCCGTTTTATATGGGGTTTTCTGCATATTTTAGCACGCCTGTATGTGCATATATGTACTGGCCTATGGCCTCATGGGAATACCGAGTTGCATATTCCTAATAGATAACACCCTGTGAGATCCGGTTGCAGAAGTGTAATTTTCCTTTATTTGCGTGCACACAAAATGAACGCATTGCTGTCTGTTTTCTGTTTATTTCTTAGCAATTTGACTAATTCTTGCACTCTACTCAACGGTACGATTATTGCTGCTTGATTAGATTCAACCTAGTACTCAAGCACGTCCTTCTGGAGCAGCTTCCAAAACACCTCAAAAGAAGCCATCTGCTGGGCAGAAGAAACCTTTGGAAGCAATTGGCTCATCCCCCCCACCATCTGGGTAATTGTTTTTTCAATGCCCATTATTACTCAATTTGATTGTACTTGGTCTTGGTTCCTGAGGCCTTTTTATATTGTGCCAGCAAAAAGCAGAAGGGATCTGGAGGCTTCCATGATCAAAGCATTGACCAGCTGAATGATGTTACTGCAGTTAGTGGTGTTAATCTGAGGGTATACATACTAACATTCTTTAATGTGCTTTTGTTCTTTTGTGTTGCTTTGTGCATACCTTCTAGCACCCATTATCAAATGAATTTTAATGCTGTAACTGTTACTTTTGCCAGGAAGAGGAGGAGCAACTTTTCTCTGCTCCTAAGGAAGAGAATCGAGTTTCAGAAGCTGCTCGTAAAGTTGTACAACTGGAAGAAGAAAGGCTCATTCTACAGAAGGGGCCTCTGACAAAGAAATTAGCAGAGATCAGTTAATACCTTTATCATTCAAGTGTTGTTAAATTGATAGAGGAACTCCGTGTTCTATTCTCTAATGTTACTGTTTTCGCAGTGAGAAAATATAATCTGAAGAGCATAGGATGTGACGTAGAGCGTTGTCTATCAATGGTGAGAGATTATATAGGAAGGCCCTTCCCAGATTTTGCTTATGCCTAATCTAACTTAAGCTTTCTCCAGTGCGTTGAGGAGCGGTTACGGGGATTCATAAGCAATACAATAAGGCTTTCAAAACAGGTTCAATTTGCTGGTCTGTGGTCTCACTGACATTTCATACGTAAAATGTAATCTGTGTATTTATTTATTTTTGAAGAGGGTTGATGTTGAAAAATCAAGACATCATTATTATCCTTTATCTTCGGATGTTCGGAGTCATATACTGAGGGTGAACCGGGAAGCTAGAGAGCAGTGGGACAGGAAGCTGGCGGCAGATGCCAACAGAATCAGGAAACAGAGTGATGTTAGTTCTGCAAGATGTTTCTGCTTGCATTTAATTTTATATTTACATATACATTCATAGAAGTATGCTTTTGTATGAAGGATTTTTTATGAAGTGGATTTTAGTTTTTTCTGCATGGAATTTATTTAAGATCTTTAACAATTGTCTTACATGCTTATTAACACATTAATTGCCAATATCATGTATGTTATATCTTGTTTATAGCACATACTTTAGATGTTGGTGGTAATGTTGAATGTTTGAGAAGCTCGATAGAAAATCAAATTTGGAACTAATATGGACTATCTGAAAAAAGGCACGTGTTAGGTTTGAGAGTGCATGTGTGACTGGTTCACCAATTCAATCTCAGTTATTATTAGTTTTTTATTAGATAGGAAGACCAGTGAATTAGATGTCAGATCTGTCCAATGTTTGTTGCATCAGTTAACATGGGACATCTGTAGCAGTTATACAGAAATATGGCAGTACAATTTGTGTGTGCACTGCAAACTTTCAGTTTAATTAGTCAATAAGTCGTTATACGGTGTTGTTTGACCGAAATCGTAACTGCAGGGAGATGACAATTCAGTTGTTTCTTCAGAAAAGGACAAGGCTGAGAGCCGTGGAACATCAAAGCATGCTAAGGTTAGTTCTTCCACTTTCAGGTCTCGGATGATTATTCTGTACATAGATATTACGTACTTGAGATGTGTATGATCTTATATGCATTTTAGACTTACAAGGAGGAAGATGATAAAATGAGAACAACAGCTGCAAATGCTGCTGTGCGAGTTGCAGCAGGGGGAGATGACATGCTTTCAAAGTGGCAATTGCTAGCTGAAAAAAATAAACTGAGAGGTGAAGGAGGCGATGGTTCTTCTGACTCACTGCCAGGTACCATGTCACCTCACAAGCTTTCACCAAAAGCTGGAAAGGGCTCAAGAGAACAGCAAGAAAGTGAAAAGCGAGGCTATTTTTCAATGCTTGGTCCTGGTAAGCTCGTGATCCTTTGGCTGTTTATCAGCCTTAGGAGTTTGTCATTTAGCTTAGTCAGGAAGTTCTTTTTTCTTCTTTGAGAAAACGCGGAAGCTTTGCATCTTGATGTATTGAAAGGTAGAAATATTTGCTAATTTGGTGTTTGCTAGCGAGTCAGTTCTAATTGAGAAGTCTTGCTAGTGGTATTACTAGTCCCGAGTCCTATCAGGTACCTAACTGTTACTCCCTCCATTCCTTTATGTAAGGTGTATTATTTTCGGCACGGTGACCAAGGCGCATAATTATAGAGGTGTTAGGACAAAATTATCCTTTGCAAATTTGTTGGTTAGTGGCAAGTAAATATATGAGTCCAGGAAAGTATGCAATCGAGAGACAGATAGTTTTCTTCTTTTGATACAAGGAGAGATACAGGAAATCAGGAGAGAGATACTTTCCTCTTTTTGGAGGGATACAAAGGGAATTATGAGGATGTATAAAAAATGCACCTTACATTGTGGAATTTTATCAAAAAACAAATACACCTTATATAAAAGAACGGAGGGAGTATTAGGTATACTAGATTAAGGATCTATTGGTTAAATTAGGAAGTGTCTATCTTATCTATTAGAGTTTTGACCTTATAGGATTAGGTTAGTTGATTCGTCTATAAAAGAGGGATGTCATTCATTTCCAAATGGAAGCAGTCGATCAATCAACCTTATCCGCACTTTCTCTATTCTCTGGTATGCTCCTGCCTTTCCTGATTGTCTCCTGCACAATCTCCTTCTCCTTCGTTCTGTATACCTACCCCCTACCTTGTCCTGACCCTATATCTCCTATTAACCTCTATTGCCAGCAGCCCCACCCACTTTTTTTTGTCTCCCCCAATGAAACGTCTCTACCTTGCCAGGACGTGTCATGGCTTCTGATGGCACAAACAATATGACCATGGCACAGCTTGGGGAGCAGATGTAGACTTTGACCATTCACATAAATGTGGTTACTGCAAACAAGTCCTGCTCGAACACTTCATCAGCCCGGATGTGGATATCATCATGAATATACCGTTAAGCTCTCGGGTTCAACCTGATTTCTGGGCATGGCATTATGACAGGCGAGGAGTGTTTACGGTCAGATCAGCATACAAGATGATTAGCGGCATCAAGCACCAGCGAGAGGATTGGCTAGAGCACAGAACGAGCCATTCGAACAGGGAGGCTGAAAGTAAGTCCTGGTCTCAATTATGGAAAGTAAAAGTCCCATCTAAAATAAGAGTTTTCGTATGGAGACTAGCACAAATGTCTTTGCCGACTGGATCAGTCCGTAATGAGCGAAACATGGCCACATCCCCAGCGTGTGGGCTATGCGATGAGGAAGTCGACTCCTGGTGTCATTCGTTGTTTGACTGCCGGATGGCGCGATGCGTTTGGGCGCTAGGGGACGAGGAGATACTGGAGCATTTGATATCAAATAGGAGTGATGATGCACGACTATGGCTGTTTGACACATTGAACCAGCAGGACCTTGCAAGGGTACTTATTACCATGTGGGCGATTTGGTGGGCTCGAAGGAGAGCGATTCATGATGATGAATTTCAGAGCCCACTTTCGACGATGTGCTTTGTGAATCGGTACTTGCAGGATCTGGACATTGCTACCAAGCGTGCTCCCACGAGACATACACAAGCAGCGAACCCAAGACCACGCCGATGGATTCCATCGGGAGAGGATGCGGTGAAGATCAATGTAGATGGTGCTATCTCCCGCCAAGGAGGAACTGGTGCGTGTGCTGCTGTTTGCCGAGATAAAGAGGGCAACTATTTGGGATCCTCAGTGGTGGTTTTTGAAGGCCTAGTCGATGCCCCAAGTCTGGAAGCTCAAGCTTGCAATGAGGCTCTTGCCCTAGCTCAAGATCTTCTCTTGACACGTGTGATAATAGCTTCGGACTGCATGCAGGTCGTATCGGATATAAATGGAGCCTCGTCTTCTTCTTCATATGCTTTTGTTCTTCAGGAGATTAAAGTTAGAACTGTAGATTTTGTTAAAGTTAGTTTTCGTTTTGAAAATAGGGAGGCAAACTTTGAGGCTCATGCGTTGGCAAAGGCAGCCTCGTCTCTCCCTATTGGGCACCACATGTGGCTAGGGATCCTGCCTGACATTATTTGTATTCCTTCGGCTTTGGTTGATTAATAAAATCCCTAGTTCACCTCAAGAAAAAAAAACATAAATGTGGTTACTGACCAACTGGACGGTCTAGTCAAACAGGTCACTGCCATCAGTGGTTATTTCTCATGATAGCGCCACGGTTATGAGGGTACCTCTAATGTGGCTAGGTTGTTGCGAACAATTCTTTTTTCTTCAACGCACCCTGGAGGAAGAGAAGGTTTGGCTGGCATCATACCACATTATTTTTCTCGAACACTCGCGAAACATGCATCGTTTCATATTAGAAGAAATGCCAATGTAAGCAAACAACAATCAGAACCAGCCAACAGACCAAGCAAAAACAAACAAGAGAAGACACTAAAAATAATAAGAGACGAGGAAAGAACTACATAGGAGCAACACCCCAGCCAAACCCACCGGTTCACCCACCAGTTCCAGGCCGTTGCGCCTGGAATTTAGTCTGGCCCTAAAGACCAACACTAGTCTTTCTTGCGCACTTTGTCCTCACTCATGAGCATCCGTTATGAAACTTTCCAGTCGGTTACCCATCCTCAAATTGCTCCAAGCCAAGCATGCTTAACTTTGAGGTTCCTTTCGGATGGGCTCTCGAAAAATAAGGTGCACCTTATTGATATGAGTAGTCTATGATTCCTATTAAGCCGGGATATCACATACACCCCCCTCAAAGGAACCGATGTCCTTGTTGGCCCAGCAGACCCGTTCTCTCTTGGCACGTCTGTGCGCGCCAGTGCCAATATCCACATGTGCCCCATATACGCATCACTGACCCGCACACGCTCGTGTAACCGTGTGGGTCGGCTCTGATACCAATTGTAACGCCCTGGCCAAACCCATCGGTTCACCCACCAGTTCCTGGCTGTTGCGCCTGGGATCTAGACTGACCCCACCGATCAACAATAGTCTTTCATGCACACTTTGTCCTTACTCGTGCGCACCTGGGATCAACTTGCCAGTCGGTCACCCATCCTCAAATTACTCCAAGCCAAGCACGCTTAACTTTGAGGTTCCTTTCGGATGGCCTCCAGAAAAGGAGGTGCACCTTATTGATATGAGTAGTCTGTCATTCCTATTAAGCCGGGATGTCACAACAGGAAGGCTGAAAACCTAAGCTACAAATAAACATCATGATTTGGCCAACACCGTGTGAGTTGCACTCATAGCATTGTCCGGTGATCATTGCCATCTTCAAGAGGTTGAAAGTCGCCCGCGCATTGTCGTTCCAAGCAAAGCACTTGGTGAGCAGCCGCGTCAACGGCTTAGTGATGATGCCGTAGCGCGGCACAAATTTCCTGTAGTAGCTGGTGAGGCTGAGGAACCCGTGTAGTCTAATGGAGATCTTGGGCACCAACCAAGCCTTCATCGCGCTCGTCTTGCTTGTGTCAGTCGCCACGTCGTCCTTGGAAATGTCATGCCCGAGATACTTGATGCGAGGTTGTGCGAAGGAGCACTTGCTCATCTTGGCGAAAAGTTGATGACGCCTCAGGAGCTCGAGAACTATGCGTAAGGTGCTTCTCGTGATCCTGGATGTTAGCACTGTAAACAAGAATATCGTTGAGGAAGACGATGACAAACTTACAGATGTAAGCAGCGCAGATTGTGTTCATGAGGTGTTGAAAAGTGGCCGGCGCATTGGTGAGGCCATATGGCATCACTTAGAAAGTGGAAATGGCCATTGTGTGTCTTGAATACCGTCTTCTCTTCATCCTTCGGTCTCACACTATGGTAGCCGACGCGCAAATCAAGCTTGGAGAAGAATGCGGCGCCGACTAGCTCGTCAAGAAGCTTATCGACGATTGGCAGAGGGAATTTGTACTTGACGTGATTATGTTAGGGCGACGGTAGTCGCAAAAACGCTAGCTCCCATCCTTCTTTACCAGGAGCACGGGCGCGGCGAACAGGCTCATGTTGTCCACAATGAAGCCGGCCACGAGCATATCACACACCTGCCGTTCGATCTCATTTTTTTGTACAGGTGAGTATTGATACAACCACGTGTTCACTGGCGATGACCTTGCTTCTAGAGTAATCGCATGGTCGTATTGGCGCCGCGGCGACAGTTTGTGCGGCTCCACAAACACGTCTTCGTACACGGTGAGCACTGCGCGGATCGTGGGCAGTGCCTCCATGTCATCGGTGTTCGCCGTGGTGGGTTGGGGATCCAACATCGCCACGGCCCAGATCTCGTTGGCATCATGCCAACGCCACACTATATCTCAGCATCCTGGGCTGTGATCTCCATGGTTGTGGATGGTCGAACACCTTGTAAGGTGATGGGTAAGCCGCGGTGGACGAAGGGGATGTGCTTCTCTTCCCAATGACAATTCATGGGGCTATATTGGTCTAGCTAGTCCATGCCCAAGACGCCATTGTAAGCCCCTAGATCGAGTACCCTCATGTTTGTGTTGAGAACGTGCCCTTGGGTGCACCACATCAGGTTGGGGATGAGCTGATCGCACTTCAGTTTCTGGCCGTTCGCGAAGCGCATAGAGACCGTTGGCATCAGAATGGATTTGGCATCAGTGCGGGCGAGGAATGAGGAGTTGGTGAAGCTGTGGGTACTGTCGGAGTCAAGCAGCAGGAGCATCATTTGGGTGCCCACCACGGCGAGGAGAGGCGAATGGTGTTGGTGCGTCAGTTCTCACGACGGTGTGCACCGACACATAACAACACTCTGGAGCAGGCCCCTTGGGCTCGTCATGCAACTCCAGCGCGGGCATCGCATATTCCGAGAGGAACTCGCCAAATTCACCAAATTGGATGGTGAGCAACTGTGTCGGTTGTTGCACGTGTGCTCACACATATATTTATCCCCGCAGCGAAAACACAGGCCATGTGTTCGGCAGTAGTCACGCAACTAGCGTTCCTTGCCAGAGTCATCCGTCACAGGGCGTGGTGTTGTAGCCGCATGTGGCGAAACTAGTGCTGGCAAGGCCGAATGCTGTTGGGAGCCCGGAGCCGCACTGCCAACCGCTGCTCATCTTTGAGCCCCAGGAGAAACTATGTAATTAGGAATTTTGGGCTCAAAGAAGCATCCATGGACAGGAGATGGTACATGTATGTCTCGAATCTATACTCTGTGACAGTTTTGTCTGACAAAACTGAAGAAGCCTATGCATCTGCTGTTCAAACTCTTCCACCACCGCCTCACTGATGTTCCAATGGAGCCCTTGGTGTGTCCGCCGGAATGCTATGAGCCATAGCGATGCATGCCCCTCCATGTACAGTGCCGTCGACACCACCCAATTGTGCTATGGAATTTTGTAGAGCTCAAAATAGGCCAAATACCTGTGCAACCAAATCCTTCGGGCCTCGCCATCGATTTTGGGAAATCATGTTTCGGTGGCTTGGCATGGTAGTCGTCTCGCGGCGAGGGAGGACGAGGCTCCCACGTCGCTGGTGGTGGTGGTGGTGTTGGTGTGTAATGCATCGGCCCGAACCACGTGACCACTCAAGGAGAGGGAATCTGAATGGGCTCATGGGCGTCCGCTACAGGTGGTGATGGAGGATCAGACAGGAGCGGCGACCCACAGTTGTGGTGAGACGTGCGGTAGATCCTAGGCTCACCGAATCCTGGAGCATGGGTGGCAACTCCTTGGGCTGTGGTTGACCCGGTGGGATCGTGGTTGAGGACGAACCCAGCTCGGCTGCCGCGCTTGGACTGGTGGCTTTGCGCGTGTCGTCGATGTCCGCCCGCGTCACCTCGGTTTAGCGGCCGAGATTCTTCAACTTGTGCGAGACCTACTCGTTGTAGGCGAGCTGCGCCTCGAAGCGCTAATCCGCGACCACCTTTTGCTCCTCCAGGTGTCGGATCACCGCCTCGAGCAACGGCTTCAACTAGCCTTAGTTTTCTTCTATGGCCATGAGCACGTGCTCTGTTTGCGCTGACGACTTAGTCAGCGGCGCCGTTGCGTCTGCTTCAAGCAGATCCAACCCGGCGCAGGAGTTTGCACAGTTTCATCGAGGCGAACCGCACCTTTTGTGCAGTTTCATCTCTTAGCACTTGTAATACCTCCTTAACATGTAACACATGCTCTTCAAAGGTTTTGCTAAACACAAGGATATCATCAAAGTAGACAACAACACTGTACCTATGAATTTTCTATGCACATGATTCATCAATCACATAGTTACTAGGAGCATTGGATAAGCCAAAAGGCATGACTAACCACTCATATAGACCAAATTTGATTTTGAAAGCGGTTTTCCATTCATCTCCTATGTGCATACGAAATTGGTGATGGCCACTTTTAAGATCAATTTTAGAGAATATAGTAGCACCACTCAATACATGTAGCAGATCATCAATACGTGGTATAGGGTGTCGATATCTAACGGTGTTTATGGGACGACAATCAGAACACATTTGCCAGGTTCCATTCTTCTTAGGCACAATTATCACGGAACCGCACAGGGACCAAGGCTCTCGCGTACACACCCATTCACGAGGAGGTGTTGAACTTGTCGTTCGATTTCTTTGGTCTCCTCGAGGTTGACGTGGTAAGGAGGTCAGTTCGGTAGGGGCGCCGGGATGAGGTCAATGCGGTGTTCGATACATCATAGAGGAGATAGTCCTGGTGGTAATTCGAATGGAAAGGCATCCTCAAATTGCTGCAAAACATGGGATAAAGCAAGAGGAAGATATTGTGAAGTATTGGTCTGAATGATCTCATCTTTGTACTAGAGTACAAAGTGAAGAACATTTGATGGGTTTTCACTCGCATCCCTCAAATCTCTTTTCGTGGTTCCGAGTTACAACTCGTCAAGAAGAAGCACCCTCACCCATACAAAGTCCAATGGTTGAGCGACTCAGGCACTATCCAAGTGGAACACACCGTGGAAGTCCCGTTCAAGATAGACGCCTATGAAGACACATTGGAGTGTGACGTTGTCCCCATATCCGTGTCACCTTCTCTTGAGCCGTCCTTGGCAATATGACCGCGGAGTGATACATAATGGACGCACCAACCATTATAGCTTCAAGTGGAAGGGCAAGGAGTACGTGCTTCATCCTATGTCGCCAAGCCAAGTCATTACCGACAAACAACAAGCTTTGAACCATCATGGAATGGGGGCACTCTTATCTGGCTTGTGGCGCTAACTCACTTTATGGTGGCTCTCTTTCTCACTAGATAATCCATGATGGTTCAAAGCTTGTTGTTTGTCGGCAATGACTTGGCTTGGCGACATAGGATGAAGCACGTTCTCCTTGCCCTTCCACTTGAAGCTATAATGGTTGGTGCGTCCATTATGTATCACTCCGCGATCATATTGCCAAGGACGGCCCAAGAGAAGGTGACATGGATATGGGGACAACGTCACACTCCAATGTATCTTCATAGGCATCTATCTTGAACGGGACTTCCACGGTGTGTTCCACTTGGATAGTGCCTGAGTCGCTCAACCATTGGACTTTGTATGGGCGAGGGTGCTTCTTCTTGATGAGTTGTAACTCGGAACAAAGCTCTTCGCTTGCCAAGTTGTGGCAACTTCCTCCATCTACTTTGATGGATCGTCCTTGAATGCCCGCTTTGGTGTGGAAAATGTGACAACGTTGGCCGACATCATTTTGTTGTTGAAGTCTTAAAATCTTGGAGACAACGAAAGCTAGGCTCGTATCATTGTCACAATAGACTTGAGCATCTTCCGCTTCATTCACTTGGCGGTGCATAGCCACATGTTTCAATGCTTCAAATTCCTCTTCACTCATGGAGTCATACTCGCCATCCACGGTCATGATCATGGTTCTTCTTGTAGGACATTCAAAGGTCTTGTGGCCTCGTCCTTTGCAAGTGAAACATTGAATTTGACGTCCGTTGGAGGAGTTGTAGATGTAGAAGCGCGTGGCTTGTAGGTGCTTGTAGTAGGAGGACGACGACTTCATGATATCGTCGGCGACTTGGAGCTTGAAGGACCACCACTAGTGGGTGTATCTTGAGTGTAAGGTGCCACACTTGGAGATGCTTGGGTAGTTGAGTCAAAGGGTCTGGAAGTGTATGACTAGTACTTGGAGTACTTGATATCATCTTGCACTTGGCGCTCCGCTTTTGTAGCTTGGTGTACTAGCTTTAGGAGGTTGGAGTATGGTTGAAAGTCGGTACTTATTGGGTGATTGAGGCCATTCAAGAATCTTGCAATAGTTTGCTCCTCGGCTTTCTTGACATTTGCACTTATCATTGCAGTCTCCATCTCCTTATAGTATTATTCCACGGATTTTATGCCTTGTTTGAGAATTTGGAGTTTTTTGAAGAGATCCCGAGTATAGTGTGTAGGCACAAATCTTGCTCTCATAACTTGCTTCGTGGCATCCGAAGTGGTGATAGGGGGTTCGCCTTGTTCTCTTCTTTGGTTAATGACTTGCTCCTACCAAATGAGGACGTATTCATTGAACTCAAGAGAGGGCATTGCGATCTTCTGTGCTTCATCATAGTTGTGTAGGCGGAAGATTTTGTCCACTTTGAGTGCCCGCGTGAGGTATTCTTCGGGGTCGGTGCCTCCAGAGAACTTTGGCATTGTAAAACTTTAGCTTGCCGAAGCGATCTTCATGTCCAAGATTGTTGCAAGGTTGGCGTTGCTTGTGACGTGGAGGATGTCGAATGTCTTCATGCTCTCCAAGATTTTCGTCATGAGGACGACGAGGTGGAATAGCCATGCGCCACAATTCATGTCCTTCCTCACGTCGAGCTTATTCTTGTCGCTCTTCTCTTACCCTTCTATTGCGCTATTGGAGGTTATATTGAGCTTCACGGAGAGTTCGGTGCGCTTCATTTGCTTGCTCCACGCGGCGTTCTTCTTGCCGGACAACATATTGTTCATCAAGTTGTCGATGTCGGTCTTATTGTACTTGAGGTCGTTCGTCATCTTGATGAATTTGGCGCTCGAAGGCAATCTTGCTCTTCACGATGACGTTGTTCATGCTTGAGGATGCGGTCTCGCAATCCATTGCCTCGGATTGGTATTGACGCTTGATGTTCTTGGCGGTCGTCTCTGAAGATGAGGACAGTGCCGTAGTGTACTTGCGTCGGATGGAAGCTTCGAAGAATGGCTACTTGAGCGTCTTCTCCTTTATGAAGTCGAAGATGATGAAGACTTGCGGATGGCTATCATTGTTCGAAGTTCATCCATTTGCGTAGCCATCTTGGCGTTGAGATAGTCCCTGTTCCAAGCTTTGGATTGTCGGATGTTGTTGGCGAGGTTCTCGATGCGCACATTCAAGGCGTCATTTGCATCATTCATAACGCGTTGAAATCCAAAGTGGCGTAGCTTAGTGACGTAGTCGTTTGTGTCTTCTTGGTCATCAAAGACCGGAGATGAAGTACCTTGCCTATCCATCACAAGACTTGAGAAAGTGTAAGTGGAAAATGAGAAGAATACCAAAGTTACCTCGTCCCAAAGTTGAGAATGTATCTCATATCGCTCAATGTGGAATGTGAAGATAGTGAAATTGGTACCGTATCTTGTTACTCGTACCCAATAAAGCTTAGTGGCTTGGTGAGGATAAGTGGCACAAAATCATGCAATAGTTAGCAAGATGTTGAAAATGTTGAAAAAGATTCACAAATTTCAAATGTGATGCAAATAGATCAATAGTAGGTGTTGAACATAGAACACACACATGGATAGATAGATGGGGTTTGTGCAACCAAGGAATGAGCAAAAATGATTTTCCACGACCAAGCTCGTGTTGCACAAATGCAAGAGAGACGCTAGCTCGATTGCTCTAATGGGCTAGATACGCACTTGTGCATGAACATATAGGAGCAAACTGGTCGTCTTTCTATCCCAATATGCCATTGTAAATATGTATGATACCAAGATAATAACACAAGGTGATGTATGTGAGATGCTCAAAGCTATTGCTTATAAGCTCTCTGTGTCTTTTTCTTTTGCTCAGAAGCTTGTTTTTTAATATGCTTCCTTTACCACTATGCTTGATGCTCGAGCCAATATGCAAGATAAGTATGTAAGATATGCACGGGAGTAACTTATGACACACAAGAAGATACCAAGATATGGAAGATGGCGTATCACTATAGTGCACAAGTAATGTGGCCCGACAATACTCAAATCCCTAGTCTTAGTGGGTATGGTACGCAAAAGGCTCGGGGCTATCAATGCAATGGCAAGGGAAGATAAGTGGTGACGGAATGGATACCTTTGTCAACACAGTACCTTCGTCGTGGTCGGAGAGGTAACCGGCCTTGCTTCCTGTTGTGGTGTCAAAGGGTGTAGTGGTCGTTGTCGTTGAAGAATTCGTTGGCGGTGATGTTGATGACGTAGCCATCCCTACGTAGCCGAAACACCTTAGGAAACGAAAACCGCAAGCTCAAAGAACCACAAACGAAATGGAAATGAAATTGCGGAAGATTTGGTGGATTTTTTGTTGAAGGGCTGGATGCCCGGCGGTGGACCGGATGTCCGATGGGCTGGATGTCCGTTAGAGTGGATCAAGAGGACACTCAAGAACACAAAGGGGGAATCACTCAATCAAGATCCAATTACACATCCACTATCAAGGCAAACACACAAGAGATCCACAAAGGTACATGAACAACAAAGGGAAAGAGTAGCACTGGTAAATTCATTCCAAATCCAAGAGGAGATGAGGTCTTGATGGGGGTAGTCTTCTCCAATCCACAAGAGGATGGGAGGTCTTGGAAATCATTTGGGATTCTTCTCCAAAGAAGGCCTTGATCTCCAATGGGGAGTGGGTAAATGAGCAAAGCTCTCTCAATTTAGTCTAATATGCTTTGCTAACCCTAACTAGGAGGTAGGATATGAATATATATAGTGCTAGGCGAGATAGGGTAGGTGGGAGAGAGAGATACAAGGCCACATGGCTGGTTTTGCATGTAGGCAGCTACCTGATGTCCGGTCACTCGAGGTAGCACCAGATGTCCAGTTAGGCTGGCCCAGCTTCCGTTGCTCCTTTGCCAGATTTTCGGTATGCACCGGATGTTCGGTCGCTGGAGCACGTCCTGACTTTGGATGCTCCTCGCCGACCCTCTTTGTGTGGTACGGATGTCTGGTGGTTGCACCGGATGTCCGGTCACTGTAGTTTCTCAGCAGCTCCACTTGGTACTTCTTCCGCTCTGATTCTGTGCTAGCTTGCCCTTCGCTCCGAGCTTCTTCATGATTGTTTCCTTGGTACCTGAGTAGGCATAGGACTTCTGTTTAGGTAGTAGCCATGTCTCACATGTAGGAAATGGTAGTTCAAGGAGTGACTTAACCTTATCTTCAATGGCACATGCACGGGCTCTTGTCATCGGTCCACTTGGTGCGTGTTGGTGTAGAATCCATGGGGATGACCATTGGGTGCTCTGCACCAGTGAGACTCTGAAGGTGCAATGGTGACACACAGTATCATGCAATAGTGAATCAAGATGTTGAAAATGTTGAGTAAGATCCAAAATGCAAATATGATACAAGTAGATCAAAGAGGAGAGATAGAGCAAGGTCTTGTGCAAACAAGGAATGAGCATACAAGTTTTGCCTAGCAACGACTAAGCTCGTGTTGCACACCACTTGGACAGATGCTAGTTTGATTGCTCTCGTGGACTAGATTCGCACTTGTGCACCAAATTACAAGATCAAGCGTATCTTTTTCCTATCCCAAGTATGCTTGTCACAAATATGTAGGATGCTCAACTCTTTGATTATAAGCTTGTATCTTTTTCTTTCACTCTTTTTTGCTATATCTTCTTTTACCAATTTCCTCGAGCCTTGACAAAATATGCAAGACAAGTTGCACAAATAGCTAGTCTCGATAGGTAATGAGGTAGTCACAAAGATTTGGTGGGACTATCAAGTCAATGGCAAAGGAAGATAATGGTTGTCGGAATGGATGCCATTGCCGAGGTAGGAGGGGAACCAGCCTTGCTTTCGGTTGTGTTGTTAAAGGGGGTAGTTGTCGGAATCGGGGCTCCACAGACCCAAAGAAAGGTTTGAACTCTGGGGTGTGCGCGAGGAACTTTGCTAGGCTACGACTCGCCGCTCACTGCCTCACGGTGATGCTCCGACGTGCTCGAGCGAGAGGGAAGAAGGAAGAACGCGATGATTTACCCAGGTTCGGGCCACCTTGCGGTGTAAGACCCTACTCCTGCTTTGTGGTGGATTGCCTCGCGAGTAGGATGAGTATGTGGATACAGGTGGCTCTCAGAGGCTTCAGGAGCGGCTCCGGACTTGAGGGGTGGATGAACTCTATCCCTCTCTATGGTGGAGACTAACCTATACTTATACTGGCCCGGTCCTCTTCCCCCAAAGCTCTAGGCGGGAAGGGATGCCACAACGGCCAATTTTGAAGGGGGACAAGAGTGCACCCTATCCTGACTAAAGGTGGTCTTCGCCTGCAAAGCCTCTGTCCATGACGCGCAGGTGGGCTCGACGATGACCTTCGTCCTGCCGAGCCAGCGTCCTGGTCTTGTTTCACCGAAGAGGCAACCTTTGGGGCTGCCTTGGGAAACCGTGTGCTCGCCTTGCTCCTTTAGCACCAAAGAGGAAAGCCTCACTGTCCGCGCCCGTTGGCATCGGTCCTAGCGACGCCTGTCGTGGCCCGCGTCACCCACGTGCATCGCGAGGCGGGGTGGTGAGCATAGAAGTGTCCGCCCCCGCGGGAGGCCTCGGGAGGCCATGAGGACTCGGAAGACACGGTGGAAGACGACCTCGGGAGGGCGTTCCCACCGTCGCGTCGCCAACTCCTCGGCCTTGAGGATGATGATGACACCGACGAGCCTCCGCCCGCGGCTTCCCCAAGCCTCTTCGGGGCGTCCAGGAGGGCGGAATCCGCTCCTCCGGCCGCTCGAGCGTCGGGCGAAGCGGCCCCAGGCAAGGGGGTGGCCGAGCCTCGTCCTGCAGGCTCCCCGCGCCCCGCCGGGGCGATCAAGGAGGCGGGTTCTGCCCCGCCGGCCGTGCAGCCGACGACCACGGTGGGGTGGCCGAGCTCTCGCCGACCGGGGTTCCCCAAGGGATTCCTTGCGCCCCTCCGGGGGGCGACGCCGCGGCGAGTCTTGCCGAGGGTCGCCCTGAGGAGCCCCGGGACGGAGCCAGGGCGACACCAGGGAAGAAAGGTAGCACGCCGGCCTCCGCGGAGGAGAAGAAGAGGAAGTGGACCGCGTCGGATGAGTAAGTACCCTTACCTTGCCTTTCGATTCCGCGTCTGTAGTCCATGTGCTCATACCGTCTCTCCCATGCGTCGAACCTGAAGTGGCGGCGCAGAGAAGAAGGTGGCCGTCATGTCGAAGGTGCCCTTCGTCCTGAGGGCAGCTTCGACGCTTGACCGCAGCCTTGGCGGGCGTGGGGGTGCGCAACACCGGCCCGGCGCCACACTCGGGCGCGTGGGCTCCCCTGCACCTGGGAGCACGGGCGCCTCGGCTCTTGACGGGGCTCCGCCCGCTCCGCTGGGAGGGCCGATCACTGAAGATGCGGCGGCTCAGCACGCAGCGCCCCTCGCCTCGGTTGCGGCAGCTCTGGCTGCGGGCAAGGGGGCGGCACCTCTCGCCTCGCCGGCCGTCTTGACCCCTGCCGCCAGCGATGACGTAGGGCGCACCGTGGTGCAGCCTCAAGCGACGCCCACGCTCGGAGCTCAGCCGGTCGAGGCGGCAGTCACCCCAGCCGCGCCGCGGGAGCCAATCGTGGGGAAGGCTTCGGAGCCCCTACGCCTCAAGAGGAGCCCTTGCGCTTGTGAACTGCGACACCCTGATCAGGCGCGGGGCTTTGGCCGACGCCCGGGCTGCGCTCGACCGGTTTGGGGCAGACCTCCGGGACGCCGATAACCGCCTTGACAGGGAGCGCCAGAGGCTTGCCTCTGGGTGGCTCCGGCTTGAGACGGCAACCCAAGAGGCCCAGAGCCAGGCCGAGGCCGCCGCCGCGGAGAACGTGAAGGAAGTCGCCGAGGCACGAGCAGCTTGCGACCGCGCACTTGCTGACGCGGGAGCGGCCGCCAAGCGCTGCAGTGAGGCGGAGGCCAATCTGAAGGCGCTCCAGGACGAACACACCACGCGTGCGCGACAACTCCAGCAGCGGGAGGAGGACCTCAAGGCTCGCGAGGCGAAGCTTGCGGACTGCGACTCCGAGCTGACGAGGGTGGGCGCTGAGCAGGCCACGGAGCGCGGGCACCTCGAGAAGCTGTAGCAGGAGGTGACCGAAGCCCAAGCGGCTCACGTCGAGCATGTCTCCGAGGTAAGCGCTCTGCTGGATGCCAGGGAGAAGATCCTGGCCGACGCCGAAGCACAGGCAGCGGCAGACCATGCCGCCTTCTCTTCTCTCAAGCTTAGGGCCCGCCAAGCGTTGAGCTACATATGCAGGGAGGGGTTTGAGGCTCCGCTCGCCGCCCCCGACGCCGGCTGCGCGGAGCTCTCCTCCAAACTCACCGCGGAGCTCGAAGGCGCTGCCCAGAAGGTGGACGGCATCCTGGAGGAGGAATGCCGTGACCTCTTCTCCGTGGCAGCGACACGTGTCTTTAGCCACCTTTACCTCCCCGACCCCGGCTTTGACTTCGGCGCGGTGATAGGCCCTGTCCCTTGTGAGTCCCGCGACGCCACAGCGGAGGCTGTGGAGGGCCATGTGTCCGCGCTGCTTGGAAAGTTCACCTGCAGCGAGGACGGGGGGCCTGTTGGAGCCGAAGCAAGCGACGGTGATGGCGACGGTCCTTCTTCCCGAGAACTTTTTATCACCCTGCATCAGACTAGTTCTGCTTCGCGGAGGCGTGAGACTTTGGTTTAACTTGAGATACTTAATGCTTGTAATAATTGTTTGACTCCGTAGTTTCCTTTTCGTGCTTGGTTTCGTTCTTGCTTGCCTTTGCGCTCTGCGCCGGCAGGGCCCAGCCCCGCGCATACCTCGGCCGTCGTTGGGATGTCAGGTCGCGATGCCTGGACAAGGCCAAGGGGCGAGGGGCTACGAAACTGGTGAAGGCTCCTGAGTCGCGATGCTCAGGGGTCCCTCCTTGACGCGCCCCGCATGAAGGAAATATTGGCGACGGCGAGGTTACTCCGAGGCCTCTCTTACCTAGCCCTTGTCAGCCCACACCTGGGCGTTACGCGAGGAAACTAGACACCAAGGGCCTTGGTGGGGTGACATGCGCGGGAGCAGGCCCGCGAGCTAGAGCCTGGTCCCTTGGGTTTTCCAGTGCTGCTGGGACTGACCCGAGCACAGGCACCGTGTCCAGCCCCCGCTCGCGTGAGGCCCAAGGGGTGGCCACGAGCAGCGTTGTTGAAGAATCGAGCGGCGATCCTGAGGTTGATGCTACCCATAGGGCGCCCTCAGTTGTTTATCCACCAGCGTGGAGCATGGGGCTTCCACTGGGCGTGGGCATGGCCGTACTGCGACCGTTTCCGCCAGCGCGGAGCATGGGGCTTCCACTGGGGGTGGGCATGATCATTGGTGGATCGTTCCGCCAGCGCTGAGCATGGGGCTTCCACTGGGCGTGGGAAAGAGCTCTGTTCAAGAGGCTCTGGGGCGTGTACAACCCCATCTGGTTCGTACGCGTGGCTGGCACGGTAGAACTTGCGGAGGTGTTTTAGACACTCGTGAGCCAGCGCGGGGCTCAGGAGGTCCTACCTCAGGCGGGTTGCGCCTAGTTCCTGGCGCGATCGCGCGCTTGTGACTCCTGGGTTGAAAGAGCAACCTGCGCCGAGCGAACGTCCGGAGGTTGGCATGAGAATGCTAGACACCAAGGACCCATAGGAGGTGACGTGTACGGGTCCGGCCCGCCAGACAGAGCTCGGTCACTTGGGGTTTATCGATGCTGCAGGGATGGACCCGATCACAGACGCCGTGCCATGCCTTCTCATATAACAACCTGAGGAAGAGCACCCAGCGCGAGGTTCCCGTGGTGGCGAAGCACCATGATCGCGGCTGTACTAACCGAGCCGCGCCCCCGCTCGCCTGCTCGCGATGAGCTCATAAGAGGACAAGACACCAAGAACCTCAGGAGGTGACGTGCACGGGAGCTGGCCCGCGAGACAGAGCTCGGTCGCTTGGATTTAACAATGCTGCAGGGACGGACCCGAGCACAGACGCCGTGCCAGCCCTTAGTCATGAGGCGGTCGAGAGCAGGTCCGCGCCGGCGCGGCGGCTTTCATAGTGACGAAGCACCGATCACGCAAATTAAGCCATCCGAAAGATTTCATCAAAGCATATTTGATACATGAGGAAAAACGACTCAGCTGTAGGGGCGGACCCTGACCAGCCTGAGGATAATGCAGCCCGAAGGGTGCCCTCAATTGAACAAACCAAAAAGTCACCTGGCAATGTTGTTGCGGTAGCGTCGAGGAAGCTGATGAAGCGTGTCGCGGAGGTTCGTTCCTCACGAGCCGGGTGGCTCCTGAGGCTCGGGAGGCTCGCGAGGGGTCGGGGCCTCATGAGGCGCCGGCGCTGAGCGCCTGGCCTCGTGAGACGCCAACGCGAGCTGCGCGAACCGCTGGTACGTGGCGCCCGCGTTCAGCAAGCTGAAGGGCATGCGGATGTAGTTGCAGGGGTAGCCCCCACTCCGACCGACGCGTGACGGCCAGAAGAGGTCTTGAGAAGCGGCCCTGTTGAGGCCTGGGATGTTGACGCAGACGCGCAGCTCGCCACCCGCGTCGGGGGCGGCAGCCGAGCCAGTGGGGCACGCGGGGCGGCGCTCGCCGCGCATGGCTCGCGCTTCCTGAAGTTCGTTGATCGCGTTGGTGATGAATTCTCGTGCTCCTGGCGCCTCGCGCCGTGTTCCTTGCTTGTGGGGGCGCGCGTCGAAACACGCCTCCAAGTGGTGCCCGAGCACCTCCCTCGTTGCACTGGTCAGGTCAGATGCTCTTCAGGTGGGAGTCCCCGAGCCCGTCTTGTGGGAGGCGTCGGGCGCGCCTTCCTATGCGGGAGGGAGGCACGGCCCTACGACAGATGCGGCACCTGAGGCCTCGCCAGCGGGTGCCTTCTTCGTCTCGGGATGGTTCTTGGGGAGGAGCTGCTTCTTAGCGGGAGCAACCTCAGGGGGCACGATGTCTTCCCCGCCATCGGAGTTCTCAGCCGCCGCAGCCCGGTAGGCGTGCTCGAGGGAGCAGACCGCATCCTTCTCATCACAGGCGACGGTGATGACGCCGCTGCACCCTGGCATCTTGAGGATGTTGTAGCCATGGTGGGTTGCCGCCATGAACTTGGCAAGGGCCGGATACCCCAAGATGGCGTTGTACGTGAGGCCGATGTGGGCCACGTCGAAATCGATGAGCTCGGTGTGGTAGTTGTTGCGAGTGCCGAAGGTAACGGGGAGGCGCACCTGCCCCAGGGGTGTGGTGGAGCCGTCGGTCACCCCAGAGAACGGCCTGGTGGGCATGAGTTGATCATAAGGCACTTGAAGCGTCTCGAAGGTCTCCATAGAGAGCACGTTGAGGCCGGCGCCGCCGTCGATGACGGTCTTGGTGACTGAGACGTTGCTGATGGTAGGCGTGCACAGCATGGGGAGTGCGCCAGCGGTGGCTGAGCACCTGAGGTGGTCCTTGGAATCGAAGGTGAGGGCGTACTGCGACCACTTGAGGGGACACACAACCTCGAGCCTCGGGAGGGCAGCATTCACCTCACGAGAAAACTGCTTGAAGAGGCGGTTTGACGCGGGGGCCTGAGCTCCGCCGAGGATGCAAGCTATGGCTCGAGGCTCCTGGTAGCCCCCAGCCCCCTCGTCTGGCTGGTTGTTGTCGTTCCTCCTGGGGGGCGGCGGCAGCGGTGGAAGGCCCGCGTTGCCCTGAGGGCGGACCTCACGAGGCTGATCAAGCCAGGCGTCGTCATGAGGCTGATCGCGCCAGGCGCCGTCACGTGGCTGATCGCGCCAGGCATCCTCGTGAGGCTGGTCACGCCAGCCCTGGCGGGGGTTGCGGCTGTCCCAGCGTCCTCCGCCGCGGCCTCCTCCACGGCCGAAGCCACGGTCGCTGCGCTTGGGGCGGCGGCCCAGGCGCTCGTCACGGAGCGCCCTGAGCTCCTGACAGTCATCGGTGTTGTGGATGCGCACGTTGTGGAAGACACAAAACGGGCGGCCATCCTTGGCGGGCTCGTCGCGATCACGGCCACGCTTCAGCTGGGCTCCGCCGCCTGCACGGCAGGGCCCTTGCGTTTCGCCTCCTTGGCCTTGGCCTTCTTGTCATCGGGATCGGCGTCGGAGTTGTTGAGGAGGGAGAGGCGGCCTTCCTCCGCCCTCGCGCACTTGTCGGCCAGGTTGAACAGCTCCAGCGCGGTGCACAGGTCATCGTTGATGGCGAGCTTCTCATTCATCCGGACGTTCGTGACGCCTTCGGTGAACGCCGAGATGATGGCCTCGTCCGAGGCCTTCGGAATCTTGAGGCGGACTTGGGTAAAGCGCTGAATATACTTGCGGAGGGTCTCGCCCGGGCGCTGCTTCACGCGCCGTAGGTCGCTGATGGTGAGGGCGCAATCGCGGGTGCCTTGGAAGTTGGCGATGAACCGCTCGCGAAGCTCGTCCCACGAGGAGATTGACCCCTCAGGTAGATTCATGAGCCAGGAACGCACGCCATCCTTGAGGGCCATAGGGAACCAGTTCGCCATGACCTTGTCGTCGCCGTTCGCCGCCTCGATGCTCAACGCGTAGAGCTGAAGGAACTCCGCGGGGTCGGGGATGCCGTCGTAGCGAGGAGGCAGCTCCGGCTTGAACTTGACTGCCAGACCACCCGGTGCAGCTCACGGGTGAAGGCGCGGCAGCCAGCAGCGCTTACCGTGAGCTGCGCCGGATGGTCTAGCCAGTCAAGGCGCGCCCGCTGGCATCGGTCTTGGCAACGCCTGTCGTGGCCCACGTCACCCACGTGCATCGCGAGGCGGGGTGGTGAGCATAGAAGTGTCCGCCCCGCGGGAGGCCTCGGGAGGCCGCTCCTCACGGAGCCCTTGGGGCGCTTGATGAGGCTTGCTGATGCCTGCCTCGCGAGGCCTCGCGAGGGCCTTGCTTGCGGAGTCTTGGCGCTGGGCCACGCCGGGCCCTTTGACGATGCCACGCGATGGGCCGCAGGCAGACGGGCCTGGGTACCCCCAGTCCCAGAGCCCCGACAGTAGTGGTTGTCGTTGACGCAATTGTTGGCGGCGGAGATGGCGGTTGATGTAGATGGTGAAACAGTCCCTAGAGCCAGCCAAATCACCTTGCTAACGAGAACTGAAATGGAAGAACAACTCAAATCGCACAAGGCAAAACCAGGAAAAATTCAGCAGTTTTCAAAGGGAGGTCGGACGTCCGAGTAGCTAGCCAGATTCCGGGCTTTGGTCGGATGTCTGGGTTGGTGGCTGGATGACCGGGCAGGTCAACTCGGGTGTTCTTCAGGCGGAATTGGATCTTGAATTTGGGGAGGATGAACGGAATTTTTTGGGGGGACATCAGGGAAATTGGCTAAGGCAATGCGAAGGGAGGCTACAACTACTAGTAGCACATCAAATCCATGGACCAAAACCAACAAAAACTCACAAGAACCAATAAATTGCAAGAAATTGAAGAGGCTATTTTTGTTGGGATTTTCAAATTCGGCAAGAACAAAACAAAATTAGGCTAGAAAGGTGAGTGGAGAGGCTCCAAATTGTCCAACCAAAGCTCATGATACCAAATGATGTAGGACCAAGTCCCAATTTGTGCCCATTCTTCACAATTTGGAGGAGAGCAAGAGGAAGAACTCAAATAACTCACGAAACACAAGAGGAAATCACTATATGAACTAGATTCACATCACACATGTGCTATCCAAGCATCCAAGCAAAGAGACACTACTAGATCCACAATCAACAAAAAGAACAAGTAGCTAGGTAAAGTTCTTCCCAAATCTCTAAGGAGAAGTGAGGTCTTGAGAGATAGATCTTCCCCAATCCTATGGATTTGGAGGTCTTGGTAATCCCTTGAGATTCTTCTCCTAATGGAGGCCTTGATCTCCAAAGAGAAGGGGTAGATGAGCAAAGCTCTCAAGTAGTTCTAATATGCTTTGCTAACCCTAGAAAGTGAGGGGGCTGGTTTATATAGTCTAGGGACGAACTAGAGTAGGTGGGAGGGAGGGATACATGGCTTTTGGCCACACAGGCCAGACGTCCAGGCTCAGGCCGGACTGTCCGGGTTGTTAGCCGGAGATCCGACGGCTGTAGCAGGCGCGGTTTCGGCTGGCATGTTCTTCAGGCGTGACACGTCCTCTAGGGGTCGGAAGTCTGGGCTCCAGGCCGAACTATCCGGGCCAAGGCCGGACGAAAAATCAGAGAGCACTTTCGTCCGGGTTAACGGTTTTGCTACTGACGTTGCGCGCCCGTCAAGATGGACGTGTGGTTTGGTGACTGGACCGTCCGGTGTAACGTCGGACGTCCAGGTTGGTGGTCGGACTCTGGCTACTGTAGCTTCGACTGCCTTTCTTCCTTGTCTTCTTGATTCTCCTCCGCCAGGACTTGGCCTTCTTCCCTCACTTCTCCATGGTCGATTCTTGGTACCTGGGTATGCGTAGGGTCCCCGTTTGAGGTAGTAGCCATGTCTCATATGAATGCATAGGAAGTTCAAGAGGAGCGAATTCACCTTGGTTTCAATGTCACGTGTGCGTCTGGGTGGTGTCCATGGGTAGGGGTGGAAATGGATCGGATAGTGCTCTTCCCACTTCCATTTTCGTATTGTCAAAATGAATACGGATGCGAATACGGATGTTGTCGGATACGAATGCGGATCGGATGCTACTCGAATACGAATGCGGATCGGATTATTTTGAAATTCGGGACGGATACGAATATCCTACAACTGTAGCAACATACTATTATGAAAAAAATAACCTTGGGTGGCTACACGTACATGCACATGATGTAGATAATAACATATAATAAATTCCGATGGTATATAATGACTGAACGATAGACTGATATGACGACAATATTATGTTCCATGTTGATAAGTACTGACAGGAAAGTCATTCCAATGATATAAAATACTAACACAAAATAAATAAAATGTCTACGGGAAGCAACCATTTGTTTCCGGTAACACAAATAGATAGATAGAGAAGCAGTAGCCATAATAGAAAATTTAAAGTGACACATCCATAAGAGAATAAATGGCATGAATATTTGTCCAGCCTGCATCAAACTATTTCCAAGGCCTTGTGATCATCCGTAGGGCTGGAAGCACCTGCAACACAAAAAGTAGTACAAGATCAATATAAAATATATGAGCCTTATATAATTTATATGAAGAATAATATTCACTTCGTTCATGTATACCATCATCTTCATTGTTCTCGCCTTGCTCACCTTCTCCAGCAATATCAATAATAGCTAAATCTTGTATTATTGAAGCTACATCACATTTATTATCTGGAATAAATAAAAAGTAAATTATTAGTGCTTCAAAATTAGTAAAACACTTAATTATTTTTACTTGTGTACCTTTTCTGGAGGCTCTTATCCAATCTTTGGTACAGATCAAAGCCTCAACAACTTCAGGGTCCAAACGACTACGATACTTGTCAACCACTCGTCCTGCTCCGCTAAAAGCAGATTCAGATGCAACTGTTGACGCAGGAATAGCCAAAACATCTCTTGCAACCATAGCAAGGATAGGATACTGTGAACCATGGGTCTTCCACCAAGACAGAATGTCAAAATATTCACCTTCAGGCCACCTTACCAAGGGTGCGCTACAATATTTCTCCAAGTCAGACTTATCTTGGTCTACTTCACTTATATCATTTAGAAAAGCACTTAGCTTTTTCTTTCGTGGCTCAGTATTTACATTTATGTGGAGGTGAGAAGCTTGGGATGAAGCCATGAAGGTTCTCCTGTGCCAATTGTAGGATTATAAAGAGAAGCATACGAATCATATAACTCTTGAACAACTTCTCTAAATGCAACTATCTCTTCAACCCCAGAGTTGTCTGACATTTCTTTGTAGTAAAACTCAACCACTTTCATCTTGTAGCAAGGATCTAACATGCATGCAACTGCTAGAGCAACATTACTCTTCTCCCAGTACTTGTCAAATTTTTCCTTCATAGCTTTTGCCATGGCAGCAATGAAGCTATTATTCTTGCACTTTGCATTCATCCACTCAATGAGCTGAATGTTAATCTCAGAGAATTCAACAAAGAACAGGTTAGCAGTCGGGTAGTAAGATCCAGACAGAAGCTTAGTAACATTATAAAATATCTTCAAGCATGAGCATACCACACTTGCCTTATCCCAATCATCTTTACTAGGAGCACATTTGCGATACTTAGCTGGTTGCAAAATAGCAAGCCTTTGGAAAACCTGTTTATAGTGCATGGCAGCTACTAGCATTAAGTAGGTTGAGTTCCATCTAGTAGACACATCTTGAGAAAGTCCCTTTTTTGTGCATAATCCCATATCGGTAGCATGCTTCATAAATATCTCTAGTTGTTGAGGTGAGCTCTTGACAATAAGAACTGATGCATGAACATTATCTATAATAGATGCAATCGTGCTCACACCATCCCTAGCAACGAGGTTAATTATATGAGCAGCACAGCGCACATGAAAGAACTTGCCTTGACATAATAGAGAATCATGATTTTTAAGGGTAGAGATGATGGTGTCAACACAAATATCATTTGAAGCAGCATTGTCCAAGGTCAAAGCAAACAACTTATTCTCAATATTCCATCCAGCCATTTCCCCCATGTATGCAGTACTCAGATTTGCTCCTGTATGCCTTCCTTGAAGATGCATGAAATTAATGATATGCTTTTGAATTTTCCAATCATTATCAATGAAATGACAAGTGACACATAGATAACCCTTATGTTGATTAGAAGTCCATAAATCCATTGTGCAGCTAAATCGGCAGTTCAAAGAGGACAAATTATCAAAAATCTTGAGCTTCTCTTTACGAAAAATGTCCATTATCCTTGACCTAGTAGTCTTGCGTCACTTTATAGGAAATGAGGGGCACAATGATCTGATGAAGTCATTTGTGTATTCATGCTTAGAGAAGTTGAATGGATATTCATGCATGATAATTGCAATATGATACTTCTCAACACTCGCATCCTTGTCGTACTTCCAAGTGTTTAAATTAACATCTCCTCCTAATGTGGTCGGATTAAGTTGTGTCTGATTCTTGCTCACTTCATGTTTTGCTTTAAAATGATTCCATAAACGTGACGTACCATGCTTACTGCCAGCTTCAAAACCTTTTTACAGATCTTGCACTCAGCTGTAACATTCTTGACAACCTTGTCACCCACCTTTTCCTCTGTTATAATCTCAGTGAAGTGCGTCCAAACTTTTGAGGTTTTCTTCTTTCCCTCGGCTTTGGCCTTGGGATTTTTCTTTGTTGCAGCTTTCTCTACTGTGGCAGAAGTAGTGCCACTTCTACTGCCATCCTGATCGACACCACTGCTTCCATTTGGTCCACTTGCAGTTTCAACTGGAGATGCTCCTGCAGTCTACACGAACATAAATTTAACATACAGGGTTACAGACTAAAATCAGCAGCTGTACAAAAAAATGAATACTACCTGTGTATTTTGGAGGTTCTTTGAAGATTTAGCAACCATGGCCGATCTGCTTAAACTGATTTACGCAGAACTGAAAGATGGGTTGAAATAGAACAAATCACATATAGCTTTTGAGCAATGAAGTACTGGACTATCAAGTACTAATCGACTCATACTTCCATCAGATCAACGTCAGAAAGTGTAGAGCAGCGACTAACTTACCTTGGGCAGAACAAACGAGCGGAGGGCGCCGGCGTGGAGAAGGCTGCGCACGAGTCGCGCGGAGGGCGGGGCCGCCAGCGTGCAGACGTACACGTATAGTCCTCCTTCGGTCCTTCCTAGTCTTCTAAGGCATTGTTTAAAAAAAAAGGCTTAAATTCAGTGGTGATTGTACTTGGCTTATTATGCCTAATTGCTAGAACGGTGGGTAGTTGCCTAGTTGGGCTAATCAATGGGCTAGGAATAAGGGGACGTCTGGACATGGGCACGTGGCCACATGAAAAGGCCAGGTACACTGACACTAAGTCTAATGTATCGTCGGATACGGATGTTATCCGAATTCGAATTCGTATCCGAGGCTATTTCCTGTGCCACATCCGCCTAGTGACGTCGGATATTATCCGTATCCGGATTTGCTTGCACTCGGATGCGGATTTTTTTTCTGCCGTATTAACATTTTATCGGATACGAATGTTGGATAATTCGGATTATCCACTGCCAATTTCCACCCCTATCCATGGGGATGCTCCGTACCAACCTTGCACTACTGGGGGGGGGGACCATGGGACCAAATCCCATGATCAGTAGCCATAGCAATTAACTTATTAAGGACCTCCATGGCCGTGACAGACAACACGGGGGACAAGGGGTACCCCTGCCCTGCCACAGCATGTGGCGATGAGAAATGGGTTCGCCCGGCATGGAATTCACCAACACCCAAGTGCTTGCCGTGGAGACAAGAGTCCAGATCATATTGCACCAGCGTACTGCAAAGCACCACACATAGCTGAAGCAAAAACACACACACACACACACACACAGGAAACCGAGTCAAAAGCATGGGCAACTTCCAACTTTCAACTCTAGGAGCACCACTGGTTGATTCACAGCATGAATTGATTTGGTCATCATTTGAACCAACATGAAGTTGTCCTGGATTGATCCCCCCATTTGATAGAAGCACATTCATTGGTCGACACGATGGAAATGCAAAACCAGGGCGAGGGAGAGGGACAACTCCTAAGCAACTAACTTCGAGATGCTGTGGACTATACTTATTGGCCAGAATTCCTTGCTCCATGGCATGTTGGGCCGAGGCAGCAGGTTCGTTTGCCATGGAACGAGTGGAGGGGAGTGGACGGATCGGGCAGCTGGGGCCCAAACTGCAAGAGACTACTGTAGACCTACTACTGGCTGGAACGTGATAGAGGTGTGCTGACATGGCCGTATTGCAAGGAGTGCCTGCATCTTGTTTTCGCCTCTCCAATGTGCAGCAACCACCTGGGAGAGCTCATTACTCTAAGCATGACGTGGGCAGTTACCCGAAAAAAATTTCTTGGCACTGCTTTGTCGTGCAAGGAAGCTCACATTGTTGCAACAAGCACAGCTGTTCATGGCAGGATTGGTAGATCACATCGATGTTGAATTGTGGTATCCGCAGGACCTGCATTTGGCCATGAGTATGGCGCGGGCATACGAGGAGGCACCTAATACCATGAGCTGCCACCAAAGCACAAACCAATGATGAGCTGCAATGCAAGGACCAGGACCATAAATCAAAGGATGTATGAGTAGTACTCCTAATTGTGAAGGGTATGGTTTTGTTGAGGAATCGTACTATTAGTTCAGTTGGGATGTGGGTTTAGACTGCTACAACCTACGTTTGAGTATATATTCAACTTGTTGGTTGTCTGTTTCTTGTAAATAAAAACGATGCCTATTTTATCCTAGCTGTTCTCATTAGAAAATTCATTCTTGTTAAATTAGGAAGAGTTTTATCTGTTAAGAATGTCTTCTGGGATTGATTAGTTGATCATTTGTGGTGATTTTCTCTGTAAAAGAAATAGAAGAGCAATGCCAATCTCTTTCAAAGGGAAGCAACAAATCAGTCTTTTTTAGATCAAGCAACAGATCAGTTAATTATCCTCAAAAACGGATATAGGAATAAACCAGCCTCTGGGAGTTGAATAAAGGAAATAAATATTCCATGACTAGGCCTAACTGAGAGTATCTGCCATGCCTACAGTTGTTTAACCCTGAGTATGTTGTATTTTTTCATTAGGTGGCGTTAGAAGGTCAGCACACATGAAAGTGGCGCGTAGCATCACGGTGAAGGATGTGGTTGCGGCACTTGAGAGAGAGCATCAGATGTCAAAATCATCTTTGCTATTCCGGTTACACGGGAGACAGCCAACAGAACCAGCTTCGAAATAGTAGTTCCCCAAATTGCAGTGTTCAGTTTTGTTATTGTTGCATGTTCATGTGTTCTCTTAGCCAACTGGGGATGCATCTTCTCTGGGAGTAGAATGGCTGATATGGGAGTTCCATTTGTCAAGCAATAATCAATTTTGCAGGTAATTTAGAAACAATAGCTCACCAACAAAATTTTCACAGGATCAGTATGCAGGCGTGCTTGCGCTTATTTCTTCAGGTCTGTATAATCTTGTCATACTCTTCAGTGTGTGGTAACTTCGGATCCACCATGCTTGCTCGTGGTATAGAAAGTGGTTTTCTTGGCGGAAACTCAATTTGGCTGCCGAGCTTACCTGCACCTGGAATCTGGACCGACCAGATCCATTGAGATTTGTGTCATGTACTGTATTCCATCAGGAACGACTATAAGTGGGGGTTACCCCCTGGCTGGGAGACCCAGTGGACACTTTCTTGGGCGTGGTGTCGCCACATGTCCACGTTGGGCGCTTTCTGCACCTGGAAGGTTTATTTTTCCATGGTTTTTTGGGTTTTATGTTTTTTTTTTAAAAAAAATTCCTTTTTTTTTGCGGGGCTGTTTCTTTGGTTTTTGGTCTGTCAGGAGTATAAAGCACGGCGTGAAAAACGGTAGTGCTTCCACCTGAAGCACATGTGTGCTTCTGCGTGAATGGGTGCTTCCACGTGAAGTGCTTCCGCGTGAATCGGTGCTTCCACGTAAGTGCATTAGTGATTCCGTGAAAGCAAATTAGTGCTCCACCCGCGCGGGGAGTATTTGTGAAGCACTGTTTAGTAGTACTAGTAAATGTGTTCGTGCGTTGCAACAGGGAAAACAAATCCTAAAGGTTTGTATCAATCTTGTTCCGTTGCTGTCCCCGGCTTTTGCACTTCTTTTGTTGTGCCAATTTTGCTATTCTTGGATACCTGAAGGTTTGTATCAATATGTTTGTTATTGTGCATCAGTGGGCGAAGTGTAGTGACAAATTTACCTGACTTCCTGCAGAAGTGTGTCAATACCTTAATGAGTCACGACGGATACACCTCAGATCAGAGAGTGGACCTGAAATGTAAGCAAAACACACAACACCGGTCGATAGTTCAGCTAGGGAGGCCAGATCCAATGGCAGCACCAGATACCCTAATGAATTTAAAGAAATGTTCATGGGTTAATATTCATAATTTTAAAAATATTCATGAATCGCAAAAAATGTCCACTAATTTGAAAAAGTGTGTGTGTATTTTACAAATATTCATGGATTTGAAAAAACATTAATGAATTTGAAAATGATTGAAGAATTTGAAAATGTGCAGAAATTTTAAAATGATATTAAAAAAAAATAGAAGACAAAATAGGAGAGGAAAATGAAATAAAATGAACATGGAATAAACCGAAAAGGAAACCAGAAAGAAACATGGAAAAGGAGAAATAAAAAGTAGCAAAGAGCTTCTAGAAGCTTCCAAAAGGAGGTGAAAAGGGTGCCATCCGCAAAAAAAAGAATAATGATTTCGCAAACAACATAGAAGATGAATGAAATGAAAATCCAAGGGATGTGGTTGCAGTTTTTTTTCCTGCGGGCATGGGTGAGATGTGGCTTTGACCGTTTGAATTTGTAACGCCCCTGCAAAGAAAGCTACGTGAATAGTTGCAAAAGGAAAACTGAAGTGGAAATAGAGTTCATTCAATTAAGATGGGCATGGCATGCTCGTTGCAAACTTGAAATCAACTTGCGCACAGGTTAAAATCCAAACTCAGGCCCGGTTAATGTACAGTTTTCCCTCTGCTTAATTGAAAAGCAGAGCTCCTGCTAGTTTCAGTCAAAAAACTCTGCGTCTGCATGCAAAGAACGAAAGAAATCCACAGCCAACCTTTGCATCGTTGAAAACTAATTAAGCTCTGTTTTTTTGTGGTCATCGAGCAACAACACTCAGGAAAATTTGAAGAAAACAGCCCCCAAATCCGTTTTTGGTTTTTTACACACTGACACCGTAACAAGAAGAAACACACCAACATGAATGAGCAGCAGAGAAGCACATCGGCAATGAATGGAGGGAGCCACATCTCCCCCTGAATTTTTATCAGCTGTACTACTACATGTTCTTTTCTCCGTCATTGAGCAATGGTGCACGTTCACAACACACAATGGCTGTGATGTTGAGCAATTGGTGAACAGATCTCGTGGCACAACTCCTGTCCCTCTGATCTTAGCTAGTTAGACCTGATAGTCAGAGTAAATAACAGAGCATGTTCAGTGTAACCGTAACCAGAAGGAAAGGTGCGGCGCAGGTGCGGCGCTATAACTCGGAGACGTAAATAAAGGATGATGATGGAAATGATAATATACATAGAATGTGTGACCGACCACAAATCATCTTGTCCTTGCCTTTTATGAATGTACGTACACTTCAAAAGGGAAACTTCACAGGTTCGACAACTGCATGATGAAGGCCTGATGGAGAGGGCAATACATGAAACCAACGACAAGCAAACATACTTACATGGTTGTTATATATGACAAACATATATATAGAATAAAGAAAGTTGAAGTATCTTTGCCTCTATGAGAATGAATAGAAAAAAAAGAAAGTAGTGCCACCATATCTTACTGCTTTCATAATTGATATCTCAAGCTAACCTGCAAAATAAAGGATTACATGCAATTGCAATTCAAAGAGCGCAACTGTAACAGTTGATTTTTTTGTAGAAATACCTTAACCGCCAAATTAAATAACTATGCAACAAACAAAAACAGAAGAAGTCAGATTAGAGATTCATGAGATTTGTGCATCTGCTTATAGAAATATAGAAATAGAAGGACATGGGAATATTACCATCTGTTATAGCAGAGACCATTTGTGACACTAACAGGGTATGCCTGGTGCTTTAGGATAGCATTGTAAAAGAACCAACCATATATAAGATAAGAACAGAAAGATTGGTATCTAGCGCATAATGATTAACACACAAATGCAGATGCTTACCTCAAAGCAGTTCCGTAAACTGAAAATTACAGAGATGAAATGATTTTACAGACGATACACATTTTTCTATTTAGTCAGAAACATACATAATAATGCTAAAAATGTGCGATTTGAGAACCAAAACCACCAAACTCAGACCTAAAAGCAGTACAAGATTATTAACTAAGAACAGATGACATACATCATTCGTTCCGCCAGCACGGCTTGCAGCATCAAAGAAAATATCCTCAAAAGGATTTTCAAAACCGCCGTTGAATCTACCAACTGTACCACATCCAGCAGCATCTCTCTCATACTGGTCAGAGCCAACATATAAAAATCAGGCCAAGTTATGAATGCAGATTCCATGAGATTCTAAGGAGCATGCTTACTCTAAACGGTTGGTGTTATTTTTTTAGAAAGGTTGATGACCCTAGCAAATAGTATAGGGAAACAAAAACCAGACAATTGGTCAAACTGTATTTCTGTCATAATTATCTTAAGTTTCAAGCAATTAATTCTCTGTAACTCATGAACATACAAAAAAGCAGCCACTAATTTACAGTCAAAGCAACGTAGACATGTGTATATTCACAGAAATTAAATTGTTACCTGATCATAGAGAGTTATTTTTTCTTCATCCTTTAGAGTCTACAGAGAAGAGGCGGAAATGTTGTCTCAGTAGTTCAGTAATATTCGAAGTTCTATAATTAAGCGTCACAATCTGAAAAAAATTCAAATACCTCATAAGCTCGTTGAACCTCTTGAAACTTCATTTCCCCATCAACATTGCCTTTCTTTGTATGCAATTGAGCCTTTTTCGCAAGCTTTTAGGAAAAAGCAAGAGTAGAAAGATGGTGAGGTAAATTCCATGACATCCAACATGAATTATCTGATAGTGTAGAGTATACCAAAAGATAATTCCATTCCAAAAATATCAAACATCCAAATGAGCTTTGCGTACAACTAACATGTACATGCTTCAAAAGTCCATGCGACATTTTTTTGAGGCATGTTTTTGGAATTGGTTAGCATATAGTCCTGGGCAAATATTGACAAAAAAAAAGACTTAAAGGCAACACTACCACAATGGGTGAATGGTGATCTGATTTGTGCATAAAATATTCACGAAGAACTAAAATGGGTGGATGGTGATTTCATTTCGAAGCATATAACTTATCATGCATATGCCACATAATGTGTGCGTATTTGGAGCCTGGAACATCTACCAACTAAAACTACTCCCAAAAGGCAATCTTCAAGTTGAATCATAAGACGTAACACATAAAGCTACAGATTACAGTTTAGATGCACATATTTGGCTCACTCAATTCAGTTTAGAGATTACCCACACCCTGATTTTGGTTAATGCTCTAACTTTGCTAGACGAAAATACCCAAAAGGCCAGCCACTATTTGCTTCAGTTAAGAGCGCTGGATTGAGGTCTGACCTTCAGTGTCCTCTCCTTGTTTCTTTCCTGCAGAACTTGGAATGAGAATCGGGAAGTAAAATCCAATATTGACAGGCAGCGACGCATGATGAGGAGGATTGGGGAAAGCCCCGCCGCCGCGCCTGCATCAGGTTCACCACGAGCCTGAAGCTACCCTGCCGCCACGCTCCTTCTCCGCCTCGCAACCGGCAAGCCCCGCCGCCGCGCCTGCATCGCCAGTTGACGGATCCGATCTTCCCCTCGCTGGATCCGGTCCACCACAAGCCTCAAGCCACCCTGCCACCGCGCTCCTTCTCCGCCTCACCGTCGGCAAGCCCTGCCGCCGCGCCTGCGTCGCTCGTCAATCCCCTTTTCTCTTTTCTCTGGTAGTATATGTTTTTTCTAGGGGTTCAGATCGCGGACGGAATTCTTACAGGTGCAGGGGGTTTTATGAAAAAACAAAGCGTTTTCCCAGATCCACTTACGTATGGATGGCGGGTTCAATTATCGGAAACCATAGGGACTCTTTTGCAAAAACGTTGCGACGGTGGTGACCGGGCAGAAGCACTAGCCGCTTTATTATTAGGGAAAGATGTACTGGTGGTTGGTTGGGGCGCCACCCAGTGTGTACGCACGTTTTCATTTAAAAAAATACATGTCGTCCTCACCTACATCTAGAAAAATATTTAAAAAAAATCCTCACCTTCATCTAAAAAAAGAAGTAAAAAAAACCACCAACACAGCCTACCAGCGAGTGCCACTTTGTGTAGCCCTCCATTTAAAAAAAATATGGGGTCATCACCTCCATCTAAAAAGGAAACAAAACATCTTAAGAAATTTCTCACCTCCATTTAAAAATAATACCCCAAAAGCTTTTTCACTGCGGCCAACCAGCTTGCGCTATGTGGCATAGCTGGTTGGCCGCCCTTCACGGGAGGTCGAGATAGGCGCTGTGGTTGGCGGCGAGGTCGGGGAAGGGTGCCTGCTGGTGGTTAGCTCCTGGTCCACAGTATTTATTTTTTATTTTTTTGCGTATGTACTAGAATCTGGGACCGTGGGATTTGAAGGGAATCGACCGCAGTCGATAGGTCTGGCGATTGGCTCGTAGACTACAGATACAAAAGTGTTTTCCTTTTTGTTAACATGGTAGATCCTGCCACTGCCGCTCTTTCCTTCTACAATTTTTAAGGTAAAAAAAAGGGTTTGAAAAAGCAGGTGAGAAGAGAATTGAACCTGAGACCTTCAGTTGAGGACATAATCCTACTACCAACTAGACTAGCGACCCAATCACAGATGAATATTAAATTAGAATGTTTATGCTTGACCATGTGTGCATCCGAATGACCACGTCTCAAGCAGGTGCCTCAACAATTACACTAAAACATTTTACGTATGATTACTAACCGAGATCAATAACACATCCCGATAATTTCTATGTAAATAACATGGTAATATATGCACGAGTATCTGATAATTTACGTACAAATAACGCGGTAACTTTGACCCAGGGAAAAAGTTGGTTGAAACATCCCCTGGTAACTTCTATGTAAATTACATGATAACTTACGTACCACAGGCCTGATAAATTGCATACAAACACCATGATAACTTTGACCCAGAGAAAAAAGAGTTGTTCAGACATACTCCCCGATAAAACTTCTCTGTAAACAACATGATAATAGATGCACCAAAGACTTGATAACTTAGGTACACGATGATAACTTTGACCGAGGGAATTATTTGTTGAAATATACCCTGGCAACTTCTGCGTAAAAGACGATAATATATGTACCCCAGACATGATGTCTTACGTACGAACATCGTGGTAACTTTTTGACGGGGGGTTGGGGATTGTTGAAAACTTACGCCGATAACGTATGTGTGAAAAGCATGGCATAGCTAATAACTTACATTGAAACAGCATGGTAAAATTTTAAAGGGGGGGGGGGTGGTGGTGGGGAGTTATTGAAATATATCCCGATAATTTCTGGGTAAAGTTATCATGGTGCCCATGCAAAACTTACCATGCTTCTCATGATCTAGTTATCCGCCTTCTAACGATGTAATTATCAACCCTACTATGCTATTCTGTTACCAGGTTGATAATGTTGAAGTTATCAACCTTATCATTCTAAAGTTACCATGCTTGTCACGCTTTAGTTATCAGCCTTCTAACGATGTAGTTATCACCCTTACCATGATATTTGTTATCGGCATGCTAATGTTGAAGTTATCAACCTTATCATGCCAAATTATCATGGTTCTCACGAGAGCGGTGATTTGGTGCCCGGCCTCAGATGAGCCCGGGCATGAACAGTACCGGCGTTAAAATAGAAAAATAAATAGAAAAATCAAATCTTTTTGACACAAGACGCTGAAATGCGTGATGTTCGTGCAAAATTTCATGAAGTTTGGACATTCGAGGAGCTCGTGACAAACAAACAAAATTCAGGTATGTGAGAAACATTTGAAAAAACATTGTTTATGTCCGATTTTGTCTTTTTTGCTACGCGCTCCTAGAATGTCCAAACTCCATCAAATTTTGCACGAACATCACGCACATGCGCATCTTGCTTGCAATTTTTTTTGTTTTTTGCGGCATTACTGTTCACCGGGCTCATCTGAGCCCGGGCTCAGAGGTGGATTATCGGGTTCTCACGCTATAGTTATCAGAGTTATCAACCTTACCATGCTATTTTTGGTTACCAGGGTGCTAATGTCGAAGTTATTAGGATGATAATGTCATAGTTATCACGCTGCTTTTGCCAAAGTTACCAAGCCTAAAATTTAACTTTTGTTTGCTAATTTGGTAGAAAGAAGAAAGGTTCAAATATCCTTGTTTATGTTAAGTGGACAACAAGAAAAGTATGGTGAGTTGGTTATTAGACTTAGTATCTATCCAAGAGACCAGGATTCAAATCCCCTTTTAAGCACTTTATTTCTTTTTCTCCCCTACCTAGACTGACTCAGATAAAGCCGGGCGAGTAAAAAAAAATATATGTGAACCAGGGTGAGAAAGAAAGTCGGGAAAGCGGGGGGAGCGAAAGGATCAATCTAATGAGGCAGTGGGTCGAACGAGAGGATCGATCGAAGGTTGTTCGGATCTATCGCTAAAATCAGAACATTCAAAAGTTAGGTCTAAACGTGGACCAAAAGTGGGATGCAATTTAATTGTGCCAACCGGATCTTGAACTCAAGACCTCTTGGCTCTGATACCATGTAGAACTGCATGCTCTAACCAATGCAATGAAAAGACCGATCTGATGGAAGAGACTAGGCAATACATTTATACGTCAACAAAGTGTGTTGGTTTCTGCCCATAAGTAACTCAAAAAATGGTTTTGTCCAATCAGCCCGAGTGAAAGGACATGTTGTACCAAAATTCAACTTGAGGAAACCATTGGGACCATTTCTTCGGATTAGCATGAACAAAACTATGCAAGAAGGTTTCCAAACCATGATTGACTCATTTTGTTTGCCCATTCGACTGTGGGTGATACACGGAGCTGAGATTGAGAGTGGTGTATGCTATCTTGAACAATTGCTGCCACAACCAGCTAGTAAAGACTTTCTCTTGATCAGACAAATGGACTTGAGGCATCCCATGCAACTTGTAACTATTGGGTTGAGTTACCGACGTTGATGTAAATGGGTGCTTTAACATAAGGAATTGAGCATATTTGGAGAACTTATCCACCACCACTAAAATCGTCTCGAACTCTCGAGACAATGGTAATTTCTCGATGAAGTCCATGGTAATGGTGTGCCATGCTTTAGGCCATACGACAGAGGTTGGAGCAAACCCGACGACTTCACATGCTCACCTTTTTCCTGTTGCAAGATTTGACAGGTCTGTATAAAGCGGTGCACATCTTGGCGCATCTGAGACCACGAAAACAAGCTGCACACTCTTTGGAATGTGTCTTCCACCCCGAAATGGCCTCCAATTGCACTGTTATGTAGCGCATGCAAGACTGCATCATGTGCTTTCCAGTGAGTGCCCAACCATATTTTTATCTGATGGTGGATCACTCCTCGAGCCAAAGTATAGCCTCGTCGTTTGGGTTGTGCAATGACAATTCCTGCAACATCTTTTGTGCCTCTAGATCTTTCTCGTATCCTTCTACAACTGTCTCAAGCCAACGTAGTTGAACAACAGTGACGTTGTGTAGTTGCTCCTCTTGCTCGTGTCGTGACAATGCGTCAGCAGCCGCATTTGTAAGCTCTATTTGTAAGTGATGTGATACCGAAACCCGAGCAGTTGAAAAAGCCTTTTGTTGCAATGGGGTGGCTCCAGAATGGTCACTCAAATGCACAAAGCTGCATTGATCTGTGTGGATGAAGAATTCACCAGCATGGAAATGCGATTTCCAGTTATTCACAACCATTAAAATCGCCAAGAACTCCTTGTCGTAGGTGGATTACAATTTTTTCTTTGGACCCAACACTTTTGTCACAAATGCTATCAGATGGCCCTGCTACATCAGCACAACTCCTATGCCGTAGTCACAGGTGTCAGTTTCCAAGATGAACTGCAACGAAAAATCTAGGAGGAGCCGACATCGGCGCCTGGACCAATGCCTATTTCAGAGCAAGGAATGAATCATTCATGGATGTTGTCCATTGATACTACACATTCTTCTTCAGTAACTATGTAACAGGGGGCGACTAATGACCGCAAAATTCTGGATGAATTTTCTGTAATACCCAACAAGCCCGAGAAGGCCTTGCAATTGTTTTTGCATGGGCACTAATCACTATTGCAGGATAGAATTTTTTTGCTTGATCAGTAGACATACCATCTCCACTTACTATGTGTCCAAAATATTTTAGGTATTTTTTAGCAAAGAAGCATTTCGTGCGCTTCACATAGAGCTAATTAGCCACCAACAATTCAAACACTTGTGCTAGCTGCATGCAGTGATCTTCAAGGGTCCTTGAATAAACCAAAATATCGTCAACAAAGACCAAGACAAATTTTGCAATACCGAGGAAAACACATTGTTCGTTGTTGTTTGAAAGTTATTCAGTGCCGAAGTCAATCCAAATGCATAACACGAAAGTCATGGTGTCACTTGTGTGTGTGAAACGCCGTTTTTGGCTCACCTACCGGATCCATGTGTATCCGATTGTAAACTCCCCGCACATCCAATTTGGTGAAGAAAGCTGCCACAGACAATTCGTAGAGAAATTCATCGATGATATGCATATGGTATTTATCCTTGATTGTCACAGCATTGAGGTGGTGGCAATGAACAAAAAAATGCCATGATCCATCCTTTTTACGTGCCAAGAGCACCGAAGCACCAAGCGAACTATGGCTTAGTTGAATCATTTTGTGATGCAACATGCTTTTCCAACTCATCCTTTTGTTGTGGGGAAACACGATAGGTTTCACGGAGATGGGTGATGCTCCTTCCATCAATGGAATGCGGTGATCACATGCATGCTTGGGTGTCAAATCATGGGGCTCACCAAAGCATGCAGCGTGTTGGGCTAAAGCACATTGTATTTCTTCCCGTATGGAAGTGTCGGCCTGCACGTGTTCGACAATGTTTAACTAAAGAATTTGAGCAACAACTCTCGTTTGAACTAGCTTGGCCAATTGCACGTCAAAATTTTCAGTGCATGCAGTCAGGTTATCTTTGATGCCCTTCATGGTAATGCAATAACCATTGTGTTGGAACCTGAAAATCTTCTTGGCCCAGCCAGTCCACATCAAACCCAAAGACTCAAGCTATTCCATCCTTAGTATCATACGATAACAACCAAGTTGAAGCACTCGGAGTTCCGTCGTTGTAACATCCCAAATTTTCAGGTTTAGAATGTTAACAAGATCATTCTTTTGCATCATGTTTCTATGCATATTTTTTTGGACTTTCTGGAATATTCTAATGAGAGGGAATAAAAGGATTTTCTTGAATGCTCATTTGACTCTTATTTTGATTTTACAAATATTCAATCATTTTCAACTCAAGGAAAAATATTGAGAGACAAAAGCATGACTTCTTCCCTGTTAAGTATAGTTGGAAAATGATAAGAATATTATTTGGAGTTTACAGGATTTATTTTGGGGATTATAGAAACTCAGTTCTATTTTAGAGTTTGTTATAGGGCTCCTATTTCATAAAACAATTTTCCAAAATTGTGTTAGAGATGCAAAAAAATGTTCACTCTTTTCTATAATAGTAATAATATTTTAGTGTATGTTCTTATATTTTTAAGAAGTCGTTTGATATTTTATTTTAGTCAAACTAATTTCCCGTGTATTTTGCTGCTAGTTTTTATTGTTCATCGGGCCAACACAGTGTGCAAACCCAGCGCTCCCATTCTTATTTATCACCGAGTCGTGCGAGATAAGCCTCCGCAAGCCAGCCATGGCCAAGCGGCTAGCCCAGCCCCTTCCTATTTCATCTCGGCCCAAGGCCCAGTAGAGTAGCTCCACCGTAACCTTTTTTTCTCTCTTCTCACCTCTCTGCCGCTAACACCTGGGATCCCATAGTCATCCCCTTCCCCCATCCTGTTCCTCCTAGAGACCGAGCCCGATACCAAATCCTTCCCAATTCGCATCGAATCCTTGCCCTCCAGCAAGCTTCTCAACTCATATATACTCGCCACCTCTTCGTCTCGCGATTTTACGCAAAATAGCTATCTCCTGTGCCCTATATCGCTCGTCTGAACCCGCTGGAGTTCGCTACCCGGAGCTTCCGCCGGATGATTTGGTCGCCACCTGAGGGTACATGCACCTCTCTTCCCCATTGTTCGTGTATCCTTGACCTCCTCTTTCTCCCTCATATTTTATCTCGCGCAGAGACTCAGCAGTATGATGCATGCCACCTCGGCCCGAAGATTGCCGCCTCTACTAGAGCTCCTGTGCCACTGTATCGTCACCAGAGGAAGAGACCGTCACCCCAGATGATGATTCGACGTCCACGGGCCGTTTCGTTCATACGTAACCTCACTGAGCTCCGGAGATCCCCGTGGTTGTTGCCAGCTTCAAATCCGAGCCGCCGCGTGATGGCCCACAAGTATAGAGGATCAATCATAGTCCTTTTGATAAGTAAGAGTGTTGAACCCAATGAGGAGCAGAAGGAATTGATAGGTGGTTTTCAGCAAGGATTTCACTTCAAGTGATGTAAGATAGTTTTGATAGGTAATTTGGTAGCAAGATAATTTGTAGCAATGTAACAAGTAACAAAGTAGCAAGGTGCAAAAAATGGCCCAATGCTTAATTGTGTTATGGATAAGCCGATAATAACTCTTATAGCGATTAAAACGCTCTTGAGGACACACGGGAATATCGCCAAGTCACTTTCACCATGATTCATCGACTTACATTCATTGCCTTGATAAGTGTTATGTGGGTGGACCAGAGCTAAGGTACTGTTCTTACTAGAACAAACACCTACTTATTATTATACCCTCCATTCAAGCATCCGCAACTATAAGAGGAGTAATTAAGATAAATCTAACCATAACATTAAACATGTAGATCCAAAACAGCCCCCACGGAACAATTCATAAACTAGGGTTTAGGTTTCTATCACTCCCGCAACCCATCATCTACAAACTAATTTCACGATGCCTCCCCCTAGGCCCAAAGATGGTGAAGTGTCATGTAGTCAACGTTCACATAACACCACTAGAGGAAGGATAACACGACATAATACCAAAACATCGAACGGTGATAAACTTCACATGATTATAGTAACAAGACTTCTCCCATGTCCTCAACAACAAACAGAACAACTCACAACTCATCATATTGTTTATAATTAGATGATATAAATATATGATTAACAATCTAAACATAATAATCTTCCACAAATTAAACTAATGAGCATTAACCACAAGATGTAATCAACACTACTGGCACCCCCAGGTATCAATCTGAGGTTTGATACAAAGATTGAACACAAGAGATGAACTAGGGTTTTGAGATGAGATGGTACTGATGAAGATGTTGATGCAGATGATGATTCCCATGATGATAGGAGCGTTGGTGATGATGAAGGCTTTGATTTCCCCCTCCCGGAGGAAAGTTTCCTTGGCGGAATCGCTCCGCCGGAGAGCAAAAGTGCTCCTTGCCTGGTTCCGCATTGAGATGGCGGCAGAAAGTCCCGAAAGTGTTCTCTTAATTTTTTTAGGGCAAATGAGATATATGACCCAAGGACGTCAGGAGAGGAGGTTCAGGGGCCCACAAGCCCAAGTGGCGCAGCCTGGGGGGGTGGTCAAGCCACTTGCCCTTGTGGGCGGTTGGTGTGCCCCCTCTGGTCCATTCTTTCTCCAGTATTTTTAATATATTTCAAAATAATTCTCCAGAAAATCTCGTTGCAATTTTAGCTCCGGAGAATTGCTATATGTGTTGTAGCTTTTTCAGGTCAGAGTTCCAGCTGCCTGTAATCCCGCTCTCTTGATGAATCTTGCATTTTAAGAGAGAAAAAGCATTAGAATTGCATCATAAAGTGAAATATAAAATTGAATAAGATAAATACCAGTAGGAAATAATGATGCAAAATGGACGCATCTGCTCCCCCAAGCTTAGAATTCGCTTGTCCCAAAGCGAGTGCCGAACTCAGTAAACATGACCACATGTTTAAGGAGAGAGGTGTCAATAATGAAGAATACGAACATGGAAACATCATATTTATTATCATCATTACATCATAAATAACAATTATTATTCATAAAACTTCTCATGATCAAGTAACAATCTATTCACAAGTCTAGATATAAACAATAAACTCTCATGAAATCCAACAAACTATGTTCTCAGTTATCAAAATAATTGCAATTCATCATATTTTTTGGAAGAGTCTATGTAAGAGATTTTATTTTGCAAACTTCACATACTCAACTACCATATAGTCTTCTAATGATTTCTAGCACTCAAAGGATATGTTTAGAGTAAATGGTTTCTATTAGACACAAAGGAAGATGGGGGTTTAATGGTTCACCTCCCAACTCATTTACCATGGGGATAATTGTCAACAATAATAACTCATGATCATATATATTCAACTGGATATATGTGTATTTATGTCCCCAACATACAATGCTTGCCAGGTAGAGAATATTTAAGCTTAAAATAGGCTAGAGATAATTGACGCAACATGAAAGTAAAGTTGATAGAAAAAGTAAAAGACGTGCCCTTCGTAGAGGGAAGCAGAGGTTGTCATGCACTTTCAAGTTGGATGTATGAATATTTAATGTAAAGGAACATCACTTAAATATTGCCCCTGATGATAGTGGCCTTTATTGAGCATTTTTTCACTTTTATTACTCCACAAGCACATGTTCGTACCAAGCTTATTTCCCTTATAATAAAAGATCACACATATTTTGAGGCAATTTTTATTGCAGGCACCGATGACAACTTACTTGATAGATCATACTCAATCCATAAGTAGTTATAGTGGACTCTCATGGAAAGAGACTAGGTTTAAGGGTTTTTGGATGCACAAGTAGTATCTCTACTTAGTGCAGAAAGTTTGGCTAGCAAAGATTATAAACAAGCATCACATGTTGAAGGATCCATGACAATATAACTTTTATGAAAATATACATAAACATAATCCATTATGTTGTCTTCCTTGTCCAACATCAAATATTTGATAGAGTGTGAAAATAATTAATGAGAGTTCACAATCACAAAAGATGTCCAAGATAGTATATTTGCATGTGAAATTTCTCTTCCTTGACTATTCTTTCATGAATTGTTTTAGTGACCAATGCTATGATTGTTAAATTCCAATAAAATTTTATTTCCTATACCCCTATGTGAAGTCACTACTCCTCATGGGATAGACATATGAAATTTATTTTGCAATGATGATATGCATAAAGATGAAATGTAAAAGATACCCATACTAAACTTTATTATAGAAACTCTCATGCACGGTTACATTGGTAGCACGGGGACGAAACAAACACTTGCAAAAACTAATTCATACTCATACTTTATCTAAACCACGAAATAACTAAGGATCAAACTAAATAGATGGTAATGATAAAAGTGATGGTGATACGATACTCCGGCACCTCCCCCAAGCTTTGAACAAGCCAAGGGTGGTGCCCATACCCGAATACTCAAGTCTCCTTCTTTGGTGATGATGGTGATGAAGCAACACACTTGTCATATTTCCTCGAAGGCATAGGTTCTTCATAAAAAAAATAAGAGGTGGTCTCCAGCATCCTGAAATCCGTAGCTAAACTCATCCTTTTAAACTTGGTTTCATACTCATAGTTTTGGTTCTGCAGGTCATAAACTTGTTCTTGGAGATCCTCAATCCTGACGTGGAGACGATCAATAGCCTCCCAGATCCTATCACTATCCCACTTCTACTCATGGATGAAATCCCTGATCATAGAGTGGTTAGCATCAAGTCCACACTGCACTATCCTCTGGCACTTGAAGAGTTCTTGCTCCACGTACTCGAGCGTGCCCTTCTCGTCTCCCTCCTTCCTGGGCCCTTCGACATCCTTGATGCAAAGCACCCCATCCTGGTACTACATGGTTTGGGGATGCTTCATGACCCCACAGAGATAGGGGTTGATGACCTTCTCAAAGAACTGATCCTTGGAGGAGCTTGACGACGTCATAACAATCTCAATCTCGAGAACCCTGGCAGGAAACAAATCAAAACAAAAACATGCGAAAAACTTGTGATACGGAGGTCAGAACATCATGGGGATTTTATAGGAATTTTTACCTTGCGAAACAAGCAGACGGGAGGAAAACAGAGTTGGCACGATGTACGAGGCTCCCAGAAGCCCAAATGGGACGACATGGGGTAAGCCTCAGTCGGGACGGTGTACGAGGCTCCCCCAAGCCCAGGTGGCGGGGCCAGGGAGTAGGCCACGCCCCCTGCCCTTGTGGGTCCCTCAGGCACTGCCTCAGCAATTTCTTTCTTCCTAACATCATTATTTATTCCAAAACTGTCAAAAATAATTTTTATGGAATTCTTGGATTCGGTTTACTTACCGTATCACGTATGTACAATACAAAAAAAGACACCTCCGTGACATTATGGCCCGAACGAAAACTTTTTCTATCATGCATGTGACACTTCCATGATGATAATTGTGACAAAAACACGTATCATCATAGATGCGGTGGGCTCCTACTTCTATGACAAAAAATTGGATTTTCGTCCTGGGCGGGGCGGAGGCGCACTTGCATGACATTCTTTGGCCCGTCCATGTCGTAAAAAATCATGGTAGAAGTGAGGGCGAGAAATCTTTCGGTGGATGGTCGGGCCCGAGCGATGCAATGTGGTTTGCACATTTCTCTCGTACATGCGTGTGTGTGAGGCTTTCGGTAACAGAACCTGAGCGAGGCATTCAGTAATTGAACCCGAGCGAGGCGTTCGCTTATTGAACCCGAGCGATCGGTCCCTCACACTACATACTGAACCTGAGCAATCCCTCACACTACTACTAAACCCGAGAGATGGAGCTCGCTTTACTAAACCCGAGCAATCCCTTTGCCGTTTACTGAACCTGAGCGTTCCCTTCCTTGCTTATTGAACCTGATCGATCCCTTACCTTCTTACTGAACCTGATCGAGACTCGTGCACGTATGTTGCTGGCCCGATCGATCGATGCATTGCATCGAGCCCCCGTGCGAGATGTGAGTTGACCTATCTAGCTTCTGGTTGGTTGCCTCTCGATGAAAAGCTCACGTTGCTGCCACGCATGCGATACATAGATCGAGTCGAGGCTTGCATCGATCGAGCCCCTTGAAGGAGACGTGGTGAGTTGACCTAGCTGGTTGATTGGCTATGGATGAACAGTTCTTGTTGCTACCGCGCGCTCCTGCGCCCCACCACAGCGGGTTGGGGTTGGATGAATTGGACCCCGTGGTAGTAGGTTGTTGGCACTGGATGAACATGACCCATAGGAGGCCGTGTTGCAGTATGCCACACCCCAGCCAGTTGGGGTGGATGAACAAGACCCTCTGGAGGTCGCAGGCAGTTGGCGGTGGATGAACAGTAGCACATGGAGGCTAGAGGAAGTTGACGGTGGACGAATAGTGGCCCGTTTCCTTCGTTTTGTGGTACGCCACACCCCTCCCAATGAATAGGACCCATTTCAACCGTAGGCGGTTGAACAGAACCCTGTTTTGTGGTATGCCACACCCCTCCCAATGAACATGACCCCATTTCAACCCAGGCGGTTGCATAGAACTTCGTTTCGTCCGTTTTACGGTACGCCACACCCCCAGCCCATGGAGGGTCCATGAATAGGACCCCGTTTTGTTTGTTCCGTCAAGTCGGTTGGCTCTCGATGAATAGGACGCATTTCGACCCAGTCGATTGGCTCCCGATGAACACGACGTTGTTTCCCTCGTTCCGACCCAGCTGTTTGGCTACCCATGAACATGACACCATTGCTGCGTACCCCTACCATCCAGTGCAGCCGTCCGGTGCCTTTGCCAAGTTGCCTCTCGATGTACACGAGCCCCGTCCTTATGCGTGTGTATGCATTCGAGACCCCGCACGTATGTACATGGTTGTACATACGTGTACACGATTTAGACAGGATTGCGTGACATGCTACATCGGGGGCTCTACTACGACACGTGACGCTCCTTACTCGGCCACAGTTCATCATTGCAGAGAGACCGACCAGTATGTACGCACATGTTTTGTGACCAGACAGATAATGCTATGTACGCTTCGACCTTGTGGGTCCTAGCTGTCAGGGGGGAATCATTTTTTTGTGTGTAATAAGGAGGCACTTTCTTGCGTGTGAAGATGTAGCTGGTGGATCCCAGCTCTCAGGGGGACGAATCATTTTTTTGCATGTAATAAGGAGGCACTTCCTTGCGTGGGAAGATGTAGCTGGTGGGTCCCAGCTGTCAGGGGTAGGAATCAATTTTTTTGCGCATAATATGGAGGCACTTCCTTGCATGGGAAGATGTAGTTGGTGGGTCCCAACTGTTAGGGGGGGAATCATTTTTTGCGTGTAATAAGGAGGCACTTACTTGTGTGCGACCATGGACCTCGTGGGTTCCAGCTGCCAGCCTCTCCACGTAGATCGCTCTTTCGATGGCCGTCATTCGTAGACCACATTGACCAGGCCGCGCCGAGAGCACCAAGGTGGTGGATGAAGATGAGGCCTAGGAAGGGAACAACCCAGAATCGGGGAAGACGCGGTAGTGGAGTCCCACTCAGAGGGAAGTATGAGGGTTGACTGACCCAGCTGCGGGGTGTGGTTGCCATCACCAGAGAATAACATGAGCGTGGGGATAGGGGGAACGAGGGAAGGGTGGCGGGATGGCCTTGCCGGTGATGTTGTAGCGCTCGGCAGCGCCGCTTGCCTATGGAGGCGGGAGCAGATGGCCTCGCCGGCGCCGGAGGAAGAAGATGAGAGATTGAAGAAGTACCTTGGTCATTGGATGTATATCCAACGGGTACGACTGTCAGAATCGTTTCTTGATTGAGTTATTTTTTAGGGGAGTTTTTTTAGGGGTTTGAGGGGAGTTTGTTGACTTTTTTACGAGAATCAGGGAGTTTGTTGACTGAGTGGACAACGCCCTGCGTAGGCTTCAATTTCGTGGGCAAAAAATGCCAGCTTCAAAATCTGTGGCGGACACATGTTTTTTCTCTCCGAAATACAACAATTTGTTGGGCTGTGTGAAAAAATAATGTTGCGGACAGGTAGCCCATTAATTATTTTTCTTACAATTTACAACCCCATTTGCTTTTTTAGAAATAGATGCATTTGCTGGGTTGGGTGAAAAATAATTTTGAGATGGACGGAGCAATGTTATAAAAAAATTAAGCCTGGTCTGGGCATTTTACTATAAAGGTAGAGATTGAGATGTGATTGCACGTCTATTATTACATTGGTTTGTAAAAGCTTAACACGTTTTTGTATGCAATCACCATGATTTACCCGCCAACTTATAATGATAAATAATTTTTTATAAGAACTTACTGATTTACCAAATAAAATATTATTTTATTTTCATAAGTTAATAAGATATGTTACAATTGATTTGGTTTTAGGGAACACCAGTGGTACAAAAATCAGGGATGGGAGGGAAAACAACAAAAATATAAGGAAGGAAAGGTGAAAAGGGAAATTTACGTATTTTTAATATAATAATATATGTACTAGCAAAAATATAAACATGATATATATAAGTAGAGATGAGAAAAATAAATTGGAGATGGCACTTTTATAGAAAAATAGAATTGAGATGTGTTTTCTTCAGTAAAAAGCTGGGTTGCAGATGTTCTAAAAAAACAAAACCTAGGCTGGCGACCGAGAGGCCAGTTGATACCTGCTAGATCCCTTGTGTCTGCATGTCGTGATGGGCTGCGCCTGTTAAAAAACAATACCTAGCCTATGCAGTCTACAGCCCAGTTGATACTTGCCTGACCTCAAAAAACATATAAACCTGTTGGATGCCAGTTGTTAGTCCCTCCTTGTAGTTCTCTCATTTATTAACTAAGTTGAAAATTTCGTGGGTCTCAAACGTCAGCATATGATGAGGACATCAATACTACAGTTACACCCACGATCCCTGTAGCTACATATACTGAATCAATTACTAGAGCTCGCGCACACCAATTAAATTATGAGGTACTTCCGTTTCTTGGTAACCATTCTAATGTTCATGAGAATATGATGCTGTCTAAATTGGATATATTTGTTTTGCTTATAAATGAAGGGCCAAGCATGGACAAGAATGATGAACATTGGAGTATGATCAAGCATGGAGAAGATGGCGCACGCAAGGGGAACAAGAACAGAGTTTCAAGTGATGATTTTAGGACTTTGAAGCCACCATAATGAGTGTATAAAGGCTTGGACAAAATATACAAGATGCCACTTCATAAATTTCATCCAGAGACTATTATAGGAGCTGCACCACCTTATTATTGGGCCAGGCCCATGTAATTTTGAAATACTTCAGAGGCTATTTTTAGAGTCCGTATGTGTCGGGAAACCGAGTTAGGGTTGGTTTCGGACCCCTCCTCCAAGGGGTCACGAAATTTCCCCATATTCCTCCATATATACAGCCCTTAGGGCGTCGTTTAGACTTTGGGTTTTGTTTGGATTAAAAGTTCACCATAGCCGCAACTTCGCGTACTTCGTTTGTGTTCAACGACCAGACCAAGACGTCACAGAACCCCACCTTCACTAATAAAGCTTTCCTCTTATATTCGCAATATCTAGATTGCCATTTCACTTTCTTGCTTGTTCTTTGTTTGCGTGCAGGAAACAGACCCTCGTGGTTAGGTTGATCGTTCTTTGGCATGGTCAATAACCTCTCGGAGTTGGTTTAGCGATTGCTAAGGCGCGACGTCCTCGCACGTTCGTAGTCGGATCGTCAAAGTCTACTCCACCAAAAATGATAGCTACCATCTCATCGAAAGACGGGACACCTTTGCCTCTATCAAGTGGTATCAGATTTCCAGGTTGCTCGGTGAGATTTTACTAGTTTTTGTAGTCTAGATTGCATCTATTTTTCATACCTACAGTCCACGAAAAAGCCAAAAAAATTAGGGTTAGTTCATCATATCCGAACCAGTCTGAGCCATTGCATAATCTTTTCAGTGTTTTGCTTTGTTGAATTTGCGGTTGCATCGTCGTGTCAAGTTGCTGGTCTTGGCATCTAGTTCTTCAGAGTTTCGAGTTCTTTTCACAAGTTGTCATGCCGCCGCCGCACCATCGTCATCGCCCCTGCCATATACCACCACCGCTTATTCGCCACTTCTCTGAGTCCATATACCACCACCGATCTGAGTCCATATACCACCACCGATTCGAGTCCATATACCACCCCCCATCCGAGTCCATCTCATATTGGGTTTGCCTTCGAGATCCATCTATTTCCAGATTCGTGTTTCCTTGTTTGAGTAGGTTTCGGATTTCATCAATCTTTCTCCATCCGTAGAAGAGGGGTGATTTCCAAAAAAAAAAGAGTCCGGAAACCACCCTCCGTTTAGGCCCAAAATTTTCCAAAAACACACTTGGCAAAAAAAATAATTCTGGCTATCCTATTTTTAGGTGTTCCCGAGCATTTTGAGACAGTCGCCATTATAGAAACTTTTTCTTGAGCAGTTTCCAATTTTTGGTCCAGGCAGTCCAAAAAAAATTTTAGTCAAATTTTTTGTGTGCCTATCCTGTTATTTTGACTTGGGTAGAGTTTTGAGACGCTCGCCATTATAGTGATTTTCTGCAAAAAAAAAGAGCGCAAAAAAAGAGCAGCAAAAAAATTTAGAGTGTGCTTTTCCCTTGTTTTTGTGCGGCGCCGTGACTTTGTTAGTGTTCTAGGCTCGCGTCTCTAGCACGGTCTAGCCTAAGACTAGCACAGTACTGTCGTTGAGCGTTTATTCAACTTTGCATATCTGAATTTATTATTGGTGACCTTTTTGCTACCATATTCTAAGCCATCCCAACTCCACATACATCTACGTCGCGTGTTTGACTCTCCCTGGTAATCGCTCTATCCAAGCTTTAAGAGTTTTGACTATAGCGGTTGCTGATCATCGCTTGCTGTTGGGTAAGAACCAGTAAGAATTTGAGATTTGCTTGACGGATTTGTGACACCCCACCACCACCACTTTCTAGTAGTCTGTAGGATCATATTCTTGTGTGTTTCTATTGTTGCTAACCATGGCAGGATCACAAGTCGACGAGACTGGCTGGGAGAACATGACGAAGAAGGAGCTTCTTGATAAAGTTTAGCAAATGTTGGGTCAACAGGTGGAAGACGTGATGACCAGCTTTGGCAAGGCATTAGAGAGGATAGATGACATTGAGAAGACTATCGACACCAAGTTGGATGCCAAGTTCGCTAAAGTGCTTGCGCATCTACCTCCATCTGCTGCCTCTGCTGCATCGCTGCAACAACAACAACAACAACACCACCAACAACAACAACCTCCACGTCGTGATCCATTCCTCCACCGAGCGAGGCGTGTTCTTCTTGAGGAAGGCCAAAATTCTGGTGCCGGTGCGGCTGCTCCTGCTGCCGAAGAGGAGGACGATTACGAGGGCGATTACGAGGATGAGGTTGATCAAAATCAGAACTACGTGCAACCAGCAGTACCGCCACCCGGTCGTCCATGTGCAAATAATCGCAACGGTAGGGCTGCACCACCACCTCAGGTATGAGATCATGACCATGTTCCTAAACTAAAATTGAATATTCCGCCATTTGAGGGTAGACACGTTCCTGATATATATCTTACTTGGGAATTAGAAACTGAACAACGTTTTACATGCTTACAATATCCTGAGGATAGACGTGTTGCTACTGCTGTTTGTGCTTTCACTAGTTTTGCTTGTGTGTGGTGGTCTGAACATTGTAGATTATATCATATTCCAGCTACTTGGGCTGCTTTGAAAAATGCTATGCATACTCGTTGGGTTATGCTACTTCTTGAGCTTGCGTTGGTTTTTCCCTTGAAGAGGAAAGGGTGATGCAACAAAGTAGAGATAAGTATTTCCCTCAGTTGAGAACCAAGGTATCAATCCAGTAGGAGGAACACACAAGTCTCCAATAATTGCACCTACACAAACAAACAAATACTTGCACCCAACGCGATAAAGGGGTTGTCAATCCCTTCACGGTTACTTGCAAGGATGAGATCTGATAGTGATAGATATAAAAGATAAGTAAAAGTGCAAAATAAAATAAAAGTAAATAAATTACAGCAAGGTATTTCTGTGTTTTTGATTTTATAGATCTGAAAATAATATGATAAGAGATAGACCCGGGGGCCATAGTTTTCACTAGAGCCTTCTCTCTTGAAAGAAAGCATAAAGTGGGTAAACAAATTATTGTTGAGCAATTGATAGAAAAGCGCACAATTATGATGATATCTAAGGCAATGATCATGTATATAGGCATCACGTCCGTGACAAGTAGACCGACTCCTGCCTACATCTACTACTATTACTCCACACATCGACCGCTATCCAGCATGCATCTAGTGTATTAAGTTAACAAGAACGGAGTAACGCCTTAAGCAAGATGACATGATGTAGAGGGATTATTCCAATCAATATGAACAAACCCCATATTTTTATTCTTAATGGCAACAATACAAATACGTGTCATGTCCCTTTCTGTCACTGGGAATAAGCACCGCAAGATTGAACCCATTCCAAAGCACCTCTCCCATTGCAAGAAAAATCAATCTAGTTGGCCAAACCAAATCAATAGATTGGAGAGAAATACAAAGCTATATAAATCATGCATAAAAGAGTTCAGAGAAGACTCAAATAATATTCATAGATAATCTGATCATAAACCCACAATTCATCGTATCTCAACAAACGCACCGCAAACAAAGATTACATCGAATAGATCTCCAAGAACAACGAGGAGAACATTGTATTGAAGATCAAAGAGAGAGAAGAAGCCATCTAGATACTAGCTATGGACCCGTAGGTCTGTGGTAAACTACTCACACATCATCGAAAGGGCAGCAAGGTTGATGTAGAAGCTCTTCGTGGTCAAATCCCCCTCCGACAGAGTACCGAAAAAGGTCTCCAGATGGGATCTCACGAAGACAGAAACTTGCGGCAGTGGAAAAGTATTTTTGGTGTACCCTCTAGTCTATGGGGAATATTTGGGTATTTATAGAAAAAAAATAGGGTTGGAAGTGCCACAAGGGGCCCACAAGCTTGGGGGGCGCGCTCCACCCCTAGGGCGTGCCCTACGAGCTTGTGGCCACCTCATGGCTCTTCTGGCCTCCTCCCGAAGCTTCCAGGGTGTCTTGTGGTCCAAGAGAAATCGTCAAAAAGTTTTGTCCTGTTTGGACTCCATTTGGTATTGATTTTCTGTAAAGACAAAAACAAGGAAAAAACAGCAACTGGCACTGGGCACTAGGTTAATAGGTTAGTACCAAAAAATGATATAAAATAGCATAATAATGCATATAAAACATCCAAGATTGATAATATAATAGCATGGAACAATAAAAAAATTATAGATACGTTGGAGACGTATCAGGTTCCACCATATTATCAACGTGAATTACTTAAAAAATTGCAGCGTTTAAGACAAGGAAAAAATTCTATAGAAGAATATTATCAGGAATTACAAACTGGCATGATTCGATGTGGTATTGTTGACGATAATGAAGCTATGCTTTCACATTTCATGGGTGGGTTAAATAGAGAGATCCATACCATCTTAGAGTATAAGGAATATAACAATATCACTCGTTTATTCCATCTTGCTTGCAAAGCTGAACGTGAAGTGCAGGATCGACAAGCATTGGCGCGAAATATTTTTTCTGCAGGTCGATCATCATCATGGACACCACGTGCATCTTCTACTTCCACACGTCCTGCTGCACCGGCACATCTGTCAGCTGCCACCTCCAACCGTGATACAAGAAATCAGGCACAACCGCCACTATCTACCAAGAGCACACCTTCCGGGCCTGGACAGAGCTCTTCTTCATCCATGGAATCAACAGGGTAAACACATGATATTATTTGTCATCGTTGCAAGGGTGGAGGTCATTATGCGAGAGAATGCCCATCTAAGCGTGTGATGATTGCTACTGAGGATGGTGGGTATGAGTCTGCTAGTGACTATGATGAGGAGACTTTGGCTCTTATTACAAGTGAAGAACATAGAGGAGACGATTTTGAACAAGAGACGCAATACATGCTGAAGATGCTGACAGATATGAAAGTTTAGTTGCTCAACGTGTTTTGAGTGTGCAGGTCACACAAGCTGAGCAAAATCAGAGGCACAATTTGTTCCATACAAAGGGAGTTGTGAAGGAACATTCTGTTCGCGTCAGCATAGATGGAGGGAGCTGCAACAACTTGGCTAGCATGGAGATGGTGGAGAAGCTATCTCTCACCACAAGACCACATCCACATCCTTACTACATCTAATGGTTCAACAACATTGGCAAGGTTAAGGTAACATGTACTATTCATGTGCATTTTAGTATCGCTAGATATGCTCATTATGTTGATTGTGATGTGGTACCCATGCAAGCATGTTCCCTATTACTTGGTAGACCATGGAAATTCGAAAAAAGTTATGTACACCATGGTAGAAACAATCCTTTCTTCATAAGGATAAACATATTACTTTGCTTCCTATGTCTCTTGATTTTATTTTGAAAGATGATATTAATAGAGCTAGTAAAGCAAAACATGAGCAAAATAAGAGTGAAAATCAAATTGTGGCAAAATATTTTGAGCAACAAATGAAGCCTAATAACAAACCATCATCTCATGTTGCCTTTGAAATTAAATTGAAAAGTGGATGTTTGCTTGCCACCAAATCTGATATTGATGATCTAGATTTCAGCAAATCTGTTTGCTATGCTTTTGTGTGCAAAGAGGCATTATTTTCATTCGAGGACGTGCCACCATCTTTGCCTCCTGTTGTCACTAACATTTTGCAGGAGTTCACCAACGTCTTTCTACAAGACGTGCCACCGGGATTACCACCTATTCGAGGGATTGAGCATTAGATTGACTTAATTCCCGGTGCTTCGCTGCCAAACCATGCGCCATACCGTACCAATCCAAAGGAGACGAAGGAGATTATGCGTCAAGTATAGGAGCTGCTCGACAAAGGTTATATACGCGAATCTCTTAGTCCTTGTGCCGTTCCTATTATACTAATGCCAAAAAAGGATGGTACATCGCGTATATGTGTTGATTGTAGAGGCATTAATAATATTACTATTCGTTATCGTCATCCTATTCCTAGGATAGATGATATGCTTGATGAATTGAGTGGCTCTACAATATTCTCCAAAGTTGATTTGCATAGTGGATACCATCAAATTCGTATGAAATTGGGAGATGAATGGAAAACAACATTTAAAACTAAGTTTGGATGTAGTTTGCGATTAGCGTTAGCATTCCCTACCCTAGCCGCCGCCACGGGCTGGCCCCCTCTCCTTCCGGCTGCTACTCCAGCGGCAGGAGGGAGGGGGGACCCTGTTCCTCTGCTCTGTAGTTAGGGTTTGGATTTGTAGGTCATGGTGCACCGTCGGGGTGGTGGGAGCGGCGCCCGGGCGAATAAATCTGCCTCAACTCCACTACCACACCGGTGTTGTCCTTCATGGCGACGTCTCAGAGTTGGTGGCATCGTGTGTTCGTCGATCCTTCAGATCGGCGGCGTTAGGGTTCATGGATGGTTTGGGCGAGGCGGCAGCGGTGACTCCATCAGGTGTGTCTCTCCTTCTGCTCTGTCCCTGTTGCTGTGGTGTTGTCTTCTACGCCATGGTGGAGCAGGGAGGTTTTGTCATCCAGGAGTACGCGCAGATGCTTGTCTACGCAAGTGACAGCTGGAAGATGGTGCATCTTGTGCTGGGTTTGTGGTTGGAGGCTGACAGTTCTGGTTTCCTCCTCCGACGTCGTAGTCGTGCGGGGGTGTCAGTTCTGGAGTTCGATGGCATGTCCGGGGACACGTTGCCCCGGTCTGATTCTTCCAATGGCAATGGTTTTGCTTCAGACAAACTACTTTGGAGGTCCGTAAAGCTGCTGATCAGCGATGGAGCCGCGTCGAGCTCGGGTAAAGAGGTGATCTGTCTCCTTTTCCTTAATGGAGAGGGCCAGGCGCTGGTTTTTTGCATAGGATTATCCTATCTTTTCAGTCCTATAATATCGATGTTTACGTGGCTTGTAACTGAATCTTTATGTTATTAATGAGACACGTATTACTACGCAAAAAAAACTAAGTTTGGATTATATGAGTGGTTAGTCATGCCTTTTGGGTTAACTAATGCACCTAGTACTTTTATGCGATTAATGAACGAAGTTTTACGTGCTTTCATTGGACGATTTGTGGTAGTCTATTTTGATGATATACTGATTTATAGCAGATCTTTGGAGGAACATTTGGAACATTTATGTGTTATTTTTATTGCTCTACGTGATGCACGTTTGTTTGGTAACCTTGGGAAGTGCACCTTTTGCACCGATCGAGTATCATTTCTTGGCTATGTTGTTACTCCACAGGGAATTGAAGTTGATAGAGCCAAGATTGAATCTATTGAGAGTTGGCCGCAGCCCAAAACGGTCACACAAGTGAGGAGTTTTCTTGGACTCATTGGTTTTTATAGGAGTTTTGTGAGAGTGAAAGCACAAGTGCTCCCTGGGTGATTTTGGTAATTAATGTCAACATATCTCCTGTTGGACTAATAGTTTTATCTAGTGTATTTCAGATAAGTCCAAAAATGGCGTGGAAAGGACAAGAGGATGTGGAACCCCTTCAAGGTGCTAATGACAAAGATTGGAAAAAGCTCAAGACTCTTCATCTTTATTTTACTGATCCAAGATCACATTGAGTCCATAGGAAAGCCAATACTATTAAAAGGGGACGAGGTGTTGCTTAATGGCTTGCTTGCTCAAATGCTTAGTGATATTGCTCCAAAACCCTCAACCACTTTCTCCATCCAAATATGTTAAAAACCCTAAACTCCAACTCGGCCCCACCGATTCTTTCTATCCGGCGCCACCGAGTTCATATGACATAGCCAAAGCCAAAAACCCTAATAGTTCGGTCTCACCGATACGGGTCTCGGTCTCACCGATATGGCCCTGCCAACACTCTGTGACTTGTTGCATTTATTTCGGTTTCACCGAGTTATGCAATCGGTCTCACCGAGTTGTCTTGGCACATTCTCTGTTGCATTATTGCTTCACTTTGGTCTCACCGAATTGATGCAATCGGTGCCACCGAGATGATGCTTGCCCTAAAGCCCTAGCACATCGGTCTCACCGAGTTGTTCCAGTCGGTCCCACCGAGATTCCTAACGTTCACATTTTGAACTAATCGGTGCCACCAAGTTTAATCATTTGGTCTCATCGAGATGGGTCAAATGTGTGTAACGGTTGGATTTTGTGTGGAGGCTATATATACCCCTCCACCCCTTCTCCTTTTGAGGGAGAGCCATCAGAACATGTCTACACTTCCACCATACATTTTCTGAGAGAGAACCACCTACTCATGTGTTGAGATCAAGATATTCCAATCCTACCACAAGAATCTTGATTTCTAGCCTTCCCCAAGTTGCTTTCCACTCAAATCATCTTTCCACCATAGCCAAATCTGTGAGAGAGAGTTGAGTGTTGGGGAGACTATCATTTGAAGCACAAGAGCGAGGAGTTCATCATCAACACACCATCTATTACCTTTTGGAGAGTGGTGTCTCCTAGATTGGTTAGGTGTCGCTTGGGAGCCTCCGTCAAGATGTGGAGTTGAACCAAGAAGTTTGTAAGGGCAAGGAGATAGCCTACTTCGTGAAGATCTACCCAAGTGAGGCAAGTCCATCGTGGGCGATGGCCATGGTGGGATAGACAAGATTGCTTCTTCGTGGACCCTTCGTGGGTGGAGCCCTCCGTGGACTCACGCAGCCATTACCCTTCGTGGGTTGAAGTCTCCATCAATGTGGACGTACGATAGCACCACCTATCGGAACCACGCCAAAAATCTCCGTGTCTTCATTGCGTTTGCAAACTCCAATCCCATCCCTTTACTTTCTTGCAATTTGCATGCTTTACTCTTTCCGCTGCATATACTCTTGTCATGCTTGCTTGAAATGTATTGTGAATGCTTAAACTTGTGCTAAAACTCTACCTTAACTTGAAGATTTTAAAAACTGCTACTTTTGCTTGTTAAGGGTCTAATCACCCCCTCTAGACCCCTCTTCTCGATCCTCTCAATTGGTATCAGAGCATTGGTCTCCATTGCTTTGGTTTAATCGCCATTGGAGGAAGATGGATGAGTCTACGATTGAGAGTATTAGACATAGAGTGCCTATGCTTGACAGAGAGTTTTATAGTTCTTGGAAGAATAAGATGCTTGAGATTTTCAATGAATATGATTTGAACAAGTATATTACTAGCCCTTATGTGCCTCCTATTGATCCTTTGCATCCTACCCCTGATGAGTATCTTGACATGGTTCGCAATCTTAGAACTATTGATATGATCATTAGAGGTTTGCCTAGAAATTTGCTTGTATGCTTGCCTACCTTTGAATGTGCTTATACTATATGGAAATATCTTGAGGAATGCTTTCCGAATTATTCCTTGAAAAATCTAGATGAGATTCTTCAAAAGTCCATTGCTTTCCATAAAATGAAGCGTAGTGATCCCAAGTTTGATGAATGTCTATTTGAGCTTTGTGATCTTATGCGTGCCAAAGGAAATGTTGGTGTCATTAGTAGCATCATTTCACAAACTATTAGAATTCATAAACATGCACATTGTGATGGTCATAAATCTAATGAATCACTTGCTCTAGGTGATGATCACTTACATGATGATATTGAGCATGGATATTATGATGAAGATGATGATAGTGACATCGACCTTGAAGAGTCTATGAGGCATTTTGGTCTCATGGCCAACTTTCGTCACTACATGGCAGGAGGGAAAGAGTGGATTCTCGATAGTGTAAGTACTGATCATATGACGGGAGATAAGGACATGTTTCATGAGCTTGCTAAAAATGACGGCCCACGCAAGTATGTAACTTTTGGGGATAACTCCAAGGGTAATGTACTTGGCCTTGGTAAGGTGGCCATTTCAAACGACAGCTCTATCCAAAATGTTATGCTCATTGAATCTCTTAGTTACAATCTCCTTTTCATATCTAGACTAGCCGACTTCGGTTTTAATGTGCTATTTACCAAAGTAGACTGCCAAGTATTTCATAGAGATAATCATAATATGGTCTTTACCGGTATTCGTAGAGGTGATCTATACATTGTTGGTTTCACTAAGAGAGCCCAGCCTCATACTTGCTTAATTGCTAAATCTTCTAAAGGTTGGTTATGGCATATAAGGTTAGGTCATGTGGGCATGCGAAATCTTCATAAGCTTATTAAAGGTGATCATATCCTTGGTGTTAAAGATGTCATATTTGACAAGGATAGACTTTGCAATGCTTGTCAAGCAGGAAAACAGGTTGGAGGAAGCCACCCCGTGAAGAACATCATGACCACGAGAAGACCGCTCGAGCTACTTCATATGGATCTTTTTGGTCCCAACGCATACAAGAGTCTCGGTGGTAACTCGTTCGGTTTAGTCATTGTTGACGACTTTTCAAGATTACACGTGGGTGTTCTTTCTTGATGACAAATCGCAGGTCCAAAAGATCTTCAAGAACTTCACCAAGAAGGCCCAAAACCAATTTGAAGTGAAGATCAAGAAGGTTCGAAGCAACAATGGAACGGAGTTCAAGAACGCCAATGTGGACACCTTTCTTGACGAAGAAGGGATTTCACATGAGTTCTCGGCTACGTACACGCCTCAACAAAATGGAGTTTTTGAGAGGAAGAACCGGACACTTATTGAGATGGCGAGAACGATGCTTGATGAATACAAGACGCCAAGACACTTTTGGGCGGAAGCGGTTGAGACAGCTTGTCATGCTACGAATCGACTATATCTTCACAAGCTTCTTGGCAAAATGGCATACGAGCTACTCACCGATAACAAACCCCAAGTTGGATACTTTCAAGTATTTGGCTCAAAATGTTACATTCTTGATAAGCATCGTCGCTCAAAATTTGCTCCTAAATCTCATGAAGGTTTCCTACTCGGTTATGGCTCAAACTCTCACACTTACCGTGTCTACAACAATTTCACCCGAAAGGTTGAAGAGACGGTAGATGTGAAGTTTTATGAATCTAACGGCTCGCAAGTAGAGCAATTGCCAATTGATGTAGGAGATAAAGATCCATCGAAAGCAATCCAAGATTTGTCCATTGGCAAGATTCGCCCAATGGAGGTGAAGGAGAGTACTTCATCCGTTCAAGTGGAAGCCTCAACTTCACAACAAGGTGAACCACAAGTTGACTTGGAAGCATCCACAAGTGGAACACGTCAAGACGAAGGAAATGAGGAAGTACAACCAGATGAACCACCTCGACCTCCTTCTCCACCTCCACAAGAGAACGACAACGCCACCAACAATGAAGAAGAAGAAGATGATGAGGATGTTCCACCCCAACCCAAGCAAAAGCTTCCACGAGTTCGAGCAAGAGTCTCAAGAGATCATCCCGTCGAACAAATCTTCAATGACATTCAAACCGGGAGAATCACTCGCTCTAAAACTCGTTTGGCTAACTTTTGTGAACATTACTCATTCATCTCAAGTGTTGAACCTATGAAGGTGGAAGATGCTCTTGAGGATCCGGATTGGGTAAATGCTATGCATGAAGAGCTACACAACTTTGAAAGGAATCAAGTGTGGACATTGGTTGAAAAGCCCAACGATGATCACAATGTCATTGGAACCAAATGGGTGTTTCAGAATAAGCAAGATGAAGATGGACAAGTTTTACGAAACAACGCCCATCTCATCGCTCAAGGCTACACTCAAGTCGAAGGTATGGACTATGGTGAGACATATGCCCCCGTTGCTAGACTCGAGTCCATTCGCATCTTACTTGCTTATGCCAATCACCATGATATCACTTTATATCAAATGGACATTATAAGTGATTTTTTAAATGGAGAAATCGAGGAGGAACTTTATGTTAAACAACCTCCCGCCTTTGTTAATCCCAAGAAACCTAATCATGTCTACAAACTTCATAAAGCTCTTTATGGTCTTAAACAAGATCCTAGAGCTTGGTATAAGTGCTTGACTAAGTTTCTTATTGAAAAAGGCTTTGAAATTGGGAGAATTGATTCTACACTTTTTACTAAAAGGGTTAATGGTGAATTATTTGTGTGCCAAATTTATGTGGATGATATCATATTTGGTTCTACTAACCCCCATTTTAGTGAAAAGTTTGGAAGGCTAATGTCGGAGAAGTTTGAGATGTCTATGATGAGTGAACTCAAATTTTTCCTTGGATTGCAAATCAAGCAAACTAAGGAAGGTACCTTTGTCTCACAAACAAAGTATACCAAGGATCTTTTTAAGAAGTTCAACATGCAAGAAAGCAAAGGTATGAAAACACCCATGCCTACTAGTGGACATCTTGACTTGACTAAGGATGGCAATCCGGTTGATCAAAAGGTTTACCGTTCTATGATTGGTTCATTGTTATATCTATGTGCCTCCCGTCCCGACATTATGCTAAGTGTGTGCATGTGTGCACGATATCAAGCGGCTCCTAAAGAGTGTCATCTTAAGGCCGTGAAAAGGATAGTGAGATACTTAATTCATACACCAAACTTTGGCATTTGGTATCCTAAGAGGTCATCTTTTGATCTTGTTGGCTACTCCGATTCGGACTATGCCGGTGACAAGGTTGATAGAAAATCCACTTTGGGTACTTGTCAATTTCTTGGTAGATCTCTTGTGTCTTGGTCCTCCAAGAAACAAAACTTGGTATCCTTATCCACCGCCGAAGCGGAATACATTGCCACTAGATCATGTTGTGCTCAATTACTTTGGATGACCCAAACTCTCAAGGATTATGGGATACATGTGAAACATGTTCCATTGCTTTGTGACAATGAAAGTGCTATTAAGATTGCTCACAATCCCGTGCAACATTCTCAAACTAAGCATATTGAAGTTCGTCATCATTTCATTCATGATCATGTTGCTAAAGGAGACATTAATCTTAAGCATGTTCGTACCGATAAGCAATTGGCGGATATATTCACCAAACCGCTTGATGAGAAAGTATTTTGCTGTTTGAGAGGTGAATTGAACATCATTGATGCCTCAAACTTGGAATAGAGATTCCATTTGGATACATGCAAGGCATGAGCCTTTTGTGACTAATCCTTGATATCTCTCTTATGATGATGATCATTTGTCTTGGATATATATATTTGTACCCTTGCATGTTATCTAACCCATGTAGGTACTTGGATGAGCCTCAATCTAGGAAATTGCAAGTCACTCACATCCCAAGCAATTTCTACATCACCAAGTCCCTATGAGTTGGATGTTGATCTCAAGGAAGCATGAACTCACTCAACATATCCTTTGACTATGTCAATATATCAAATTTCATGATTGTCATTTTGGATACACAAGTGCTCTTCCTTGCTAGACTAACCCGTGTAGGAAGATGAACTTCAACTTCTAGTGGTGCTCCCAACTCTTGATGAACTACATCAACCTTGAGCATCCAACATAAGTTCAACTACATGATCAAGATCGACACCGCAACCCAAGGTATGTCATTCATCTTAGAGAAGCTTTACTCCAATTCATGAGCTAAAGCAACTCAACAAGATGTGAATACATCAAAATGCTTAAACGAAAAATGGCAACCCCATTTTGAGATTAAACGATGAGTATGACCTACGATCAATTAATTTCACTTGACTTCTCAGTCAATATACTCTAATATAGGTGACTTTGTCGCCGACCTTTTCTAGATGAAGTTCTCTAGTGTTCTTTTTGCTTATTTGATTTTTCCATTTGCATGTTTTTCTTGCCTTTTTGTCTCTCTCTAAAAAAACTTCATCTAGATCTCTTTTAAATTTCTGTTTTTCATCTGTGATTCTATTGTAAATTCATTGCAAATCTTTATGACAATTCCTTGCAAATCCTTATGAGATTTCATTTGCCAAGTGAGCTGAGTTGACAAAATATTGCTCTGTGCTAAACTCGGTCTCACCGATCCAAGCCCATCGGCCAGACCGAAATATAAGGATCTCTTGTGTATAGTTCATCGGTACAACCGACAAGGACTAGCTCGGTCTCACTGATGAGCACCTTCTGTGGCTCTGCAATCTCAGAGTCACCGATGGGAACTGATCGGCGTCACTGATTTCAACACTGAGGAAACATTTTTGCCATTTGGCATTGCCTATTTTCTTCAGCTCCACTCAATGATTCATTTCCTCTATCAGCATCCTAAGCTACCTGCTGCTTTGTAGTGACTCTCAAGTACCACACTTACTTGGCTCATGTTCTAGAAGTAGCCTTCTTGGAAATTGATGTCAAAGGGGGAGAGAGAGCACATCAAAGCTTATCAAATGAGCACATCAAAGCTCTTCCACAGATGCTTGTTAACAAAGAGGAGAGAAGTCACATGTCTTTAAGAGGGGAAGACATGTCAGTATGATTGATTCTAGTCTTGTTCTGATTTTGTCTCATCCTACCTTCTCCCATTATCCAATATCAATTTCAGGGGGAGAAAGAGTCTATGCCTAAGGGGAGAAAAATCTTTGGAATTTATTGCACATTTTTAAATCTTTGGGGACATGTCTGTATCTAAATGAAGTACTTACTTACAGTACTCACCCATTACATGTCATCCCAGTCTTGGTACTCTTGTGGTTCCTTAAAACTGCTTTATTAGGAGTATTCTTGTGTTATCTAACCCTGTTTTCTCAAGTCTACTCCCTCAAAAGTTAGCTCAAGACCAGAAGGTAAGTATATGCATCACACTCATGTGCGTGATGATCTCTTGCTGTTGCGCATATTGTTTGCAAGAGGGAATCATAAACATGAAGTTACATTTCTCAACCACATTATTTGCTCTAGTGCATATAGCCAAGATACATGTAACTATTTGCTTACTTTGTCATGTTATGCATTCACATGTTATTATATTCTATCTTCACATGATTGCATACATGTAGGGGAGCTTATGCATGTTACATGTTCCTCCAAAGCTTTACTTGCTACTCTTCATATCATTTACTTAAAGCTTTGATGTATGTTGTCATCAATTACCAAAAAGGGGGAGATTGAAAGCACAAGTGCTCCCTGGGTGATTTTGGTAATTAATGTCAACATATCTCCTGTTGGACTAATAGTTTTATCTAGTGTATTTCAGATAAGTCCAAAAATGGCATGGAAAGGACAAGAGGATGTGGAACCCCTTCAAGGTGCTAAGTACAAAGATTGACAAAAGCTCAAGGCTCTTCATCTTTATTTTAGCGATCCAAGATCTAATTGAGTCCATAGGAAAGCCAATACTATTAAAAGGGGATGAGGTGTTGCTTAATGGCTTGCTTGCTCAAATGCTTAGTGATATTGCTCCAAAACCCTCAACCACTTTCTCCATCCAAATATGTCAAAAACCCTAAACTCCAACTTGGCCCCACCGATTCTTTCTATCCGGCGCCACCGAGTTCATATGACATAGCCACAGCCAGAAACCCTAACAATTAGGTCTCCCTGATACGGGTCTTGGTCTCACCGAGATGACCCTGCCAACACTCTATGACTTGTTGCATTTATTTTGGTTTCACCGAGTTGGCTTGGCAAATTCTCTGTTGCCTTATTGCTTCACTTCGATCTCACCGAATTGATGCAATCGATGCCACCGAGATGATGCTTGTCCTAAAGCCCTAGCACATCGGTCTCACCGAGTTGTTCCAGTCAGTCCCACCGAGATTCCTAACGTTCACATTTTGAACTAATCGGTGTCACCGAGTTTAATCATTCGGTCTCACCGAGATGGGTCAAATGTGTGTAACGGTTGGATTTTGTGTGGAGACTATATATACCCCTCCACCCCCTTCTCCATTTGAGGGAGAGCCATCAGAACGTGCCTACACTTCCACCATACATTTTCTGAGAGAGAACCACCTACTCATGTGTTGAGATCAAGATATTCCAATCCTACCACAAGAATCTTGATTCCTAGCCTTCCCCAAGTTTCTTTCCACTCAAATCATCTTTCCACCATAGCCAAATCTGTGAGAGAGTTGAGTGTTGGGGAGACTATCATTTGAAGCACAAGAGCAAGGTGTTCATCATCAACACACCATCTATTACCTTTTGGAGAGTGGTGTCTCCTAGATTGGTTAGGTGTCGCTTGGGAGCTTCCGTCAAGATGTGGAGTTGAACCAAGAAGTTTGTAAGGGCAAGGAGATCGCCTACTTCATGAAGATCTACCCGAGTGAGGCAAGTCCTTCGTGGGCGATGGCCATGGTGGGATAGGCAAGGTTGCTTCTTCGTGGACCCTTCGTGGGCGGAGCCCTCCGTGGACTCGCGCAGCCGTTACCCTTCGTGGGTTGAAGTCTCCATAAACGCAGACGTACGATAGCACCACCTATCAGAACCACGCCAAAAATCTCCGTGTCTTCATTGTGTTTGCAAACTCCAATCCCATCCCTTTACTTTCTTGCAATTTGCATGTTTTACTCTTTTTGCTGCATATACTCTTGTCATGCTTGCTTGAAATGTATTGTGAATGCTTAAACTTGTGCTAAAAGTCTGCCTTAACTTGAAGATTTTAAAAACTGCTACTTTTGCTTGTTAAGGGTCTAATCACCCCCCTCTAGACCCCTCTTCTCGATCCTCTTAGAGAGATTTTGGCACCATTGCTACACCTCTCAATGAGCTTAAAAAGAAGGATGTGCCTTTTGTTTGGGGTACCGCACAGGAGAAGCCTTCACAATATTGAAAGATAAGTTGACCCATGCTCCATTACTCCAACTTCCTAATTTTAATAAGACTTTTGAGCTTGAATATGATGCTAGTGGAATTGGATTAGGAGGTGTGTTATTACAAGATGGTAAACCTGTTGCATACTTTTCTGAAAAATTGGGTGGGTCTAATCTGAACTATTCTACTTATGATAAAGAATTATATGCTCTTGTTCGGACTTTAGAAACATGGCAACATTATTTATGGCCCAAAGAATTTGTTATACATTCTGATCACGAATCTTTGAAACATATTAAAAGTCATGCCAAACTGAATCGTAGACATGCTAAATGGGTTAAATTCATTGAGACTTTCCCTTATGTCGTTAAACACAAGAAGGGTAAAGAAAATGTTATTGCTGATGCATTGTCTCATCGCTATACTATGCTTTCACAACTTGACTTTAAAATATTTGGTTTGGAGACCATCAAAGATCAGTATGTGCATGATGCTAATTTTAGAGATGTAATACAGAATGTAAAGAAGGAAGAACATGGAACAAGTTCGTCGTTATTGATGGATTTGTGTTCCGTGCTAACAAGCTATGCATTCCAGCTAGCTCCGTCATCTTTTGTTGTTGGAGGAGGCGCATGGAAGATAATTAATGGGACACTTTGGCGTGAAGAAGACAGATGATGTACTTGCTACACATTTCTTTTGGCCAAAGATGAGATGGGATGTTGAGCATTTTGTTGCTCGCTGCACTACATGTCAAAAAGCTAAGTCACGACTCAATCCTCATGGTTTATATATGCCTTTGCCTGTACCTAGTTTTCCTTGGGAGGATATATCTATGGACTTTGTTTTAGGTTCACCTCAAAAAAGAAGGGGAGGGATAGCATATTTGTTGCCGTGGCTAGATTCTCGAAAATGGCACACTTTATACCATGTCATAAAAGCGATGATGTGCTAATGTTACTGATTTGTTCTTTGCATGCAGGAAATTTTAGTTACACCCACGATCCCTGTAGCTACATATACTGGACCAATTACTATAGCTCACGCACGCCAATTAAATTATCAGGTACTTTCATTTCTTGGTAACGATTCTAATGTTCATGAGAATATGATGCTGCCTAAATTGGATACATTTGTTTTGCTTATAAATGAAGGGCCAAGCATGGACAAGAACGATGAATATTGGAGCATGATCAAGCATGGAGAAGATGGCGCGTGCAAGGGGAACAAGAACAGAGTTTCAAGTGATGATTTCAGGACTTTGAAGCCACCATAAGGAGTGCATAAAGGCTTGGACGAAATATACAAGATGCCACTTCATAAATTTCGTCCAGAGGCTATTATAGGTGCCGCGTCACCTTATTATTGGGCTAGGCCCATGTAATTCCGAAATACTTCAGTATAGGCTATTTTTAGAGTCCGTATGTGTGGGGAAACCGAGTTAGGGTTGGTTTCGGATCACTCCTCCAAGGGGCCATGAAATCCCCCCTATTCCTCCATATATACAGACCTTAGGACGTCCTTTAGACTTTGGGTTTTGTTTAGATTAAAAGTTCGCGATAGCCGCAACTTCGCGTACTTCGTTTGTGTTCAACGACTAGACCAAGACGTCAAAGAACCCCACCTTCATTAATAAAGCTTTCCTCTTATATTCGCAGTATCCAGATTGCAATTTCAGTTTCTTGATTGTTCTTCGTTTTCGTGGGTCTCAAACGTCAACATACCATTAGGAGGAAGCATTTTTTCCATCGTGATAATAAGTGCATGTGCTTGCTTGCATATAGCCATGGACCTACTAGGTCTGTACTATTAACCTCTGCGTGTACAACCCTCTTCTGGTTCCACGGACGAATTTCATGCAAATAAGATGATTTTCATTGAAACCGGACCAAATTCATTAGATTTTAGATATTTCTTTTTATGGAACATTTTACATATTTCAACTGAACAATAGCCGACTAGGCCTTTTTTGAGTCCACACTACTGCAGGATGCTGCTAACGCGACATTACGATCAGAGACCCTTTGACGAAACTGTGTGTGATGCATTAATCGCAAACGGTGATGTAAAAAACCCGTCAAAAAGGATGCAAAACATTTGCGATGGAGCATACATCAAACACGGTTCAGATTTAAGTTGCGTGTGCAATGCGGGGCATACGGTTGATCCATACGAACTGTTTGCGATGAGACAGAACAACAGAAATGGGCAGCCAGATCAAGGTGTGTGTGATATACGACATACAGTTCGCTCCGATGAACCATTTGCGATGATCGAGTTGAACATAAACTATTCAGCGTAACAAGATGTGTGTGATACCCGACAAACAGTTCGGTAATCAGAATTGTGTGCGATCATTATAGACAGCCCATACGGTCTTTTTTTGTGAATTGTGTGCTCGTCAGGGCACACAGTTCAAGAAACCAACCTGTGGGTGATAATGTAGAAGATCTCTGTCGAATACGTATTACTAACCGTCTGCGATGAGATTGATAGGATAAACAGAGATAGCGAATTAATATGAGCGAACGGAAATAGAGATATATACAGTCTGCTTAATTTAGTCCTTCTTCTTCTTGTTGTTGTTGTTGGATGGCCCCGCGACATTGTCTTGGCGAGGACGCTTCTTGCCGCTGACCGTTGGCTTTTCATCGCCACCGCCATCGTCATCGTTGTTGCTGTCATCATCATCCTCCTCCTCGTTCGACCATTCCTCCTCCTCATCACCGTCGTCCTCTTCTTCGTCCTCCGATGGCTCCTCATTCGTCTGGTTGTCGTCTGACGACCCCGGAGGCGGCGTCCCTTCCATGATCGGATATAATCAAGGTCTGGGCTCGACGTCAGACTCATGGAAGACGAGCGGGATGATTTCGATGTTGACCTATCATTGGCCGCCAGACTGCTGGCCGAACTGTCGTCCTCGTTTTCGCTCGACATGGCTGCGGTCGTATAAAAACTACGAGAAAGCGAGATTGCAGAGTGTGTGCAAGTGTGTAGCGTGACCTGCCGGGGACGATGAAGATGGTGGACACTTAAGCGGGGTATGCAGAGAAGAGGAATGCCAATTGAAGTGGGGGTTGACGTATTATCTAACCGCTGATATAATCAACCGCAATTATTTGTACCCAGTTGCTCCAAATTCCCGGGGTTACGCAGTTCTCAATGTGATAATTAATACGCACACGCGTTGGAGCGTCCAAATATGAAACAAGCATTTTTTCGTAGTACTTCTACTCCCTCCGTACCGGCAACCTAGGTGGGTGAAAATGAGAGAACTTGATGATTATTTGGTAATCAATACCATTGCGTGGAGAGAATTGACCATTGCATGCATGTTATGCTAAGTAGTCTGAAGTCATTGAATGCATACTAGCCGCAGGACTCCTATTGGCTGATTTCTTTTTTCAGGACAAAAACAAGGAACGAGTTTTGGGATTATGCACCGGTACCGGTATGAACGGAGTAGGATAGTTGGCAAGCAATACATTGAGCTCTTCTTATTGATGAAGCCAGTAATAATCAAACTACAAAGGAAAAGAAAAAAAGACAAAGGAAAATATCTGCATGAATCTTCGCGTAACATCAATGGCATAGGACCTAGATGTGCATTACTTAGAGCACATCTAGATGTGCTTTAGCAATACTGTCAAACAAAACCCCTAATCATCATTGCAAACAATGCATAGAACATGGCTAATGCGACAACCACAACTACACAGGCTAGTTCCTTCTTGTCTCTTGCTTTCATCTGTTGCCTATGATTGATTCTTTCTTGCTTCATCGTACTGATTGTACATTCCAGGTCAGCCAGTTTCTTCTTCAGCTTTACGTTATCTTTTGCGAGCTTGGTGATAAGACTCTGAGCCCTGCCATTCCATTCTTCATCCAGCCAGTTAACAAAGGCACAAGCCTCATATCCCTGTTAATGTTAAATAGTATTCAGGATGAGCGGTGGCATTAACTCAAGTAAAATGATGAACTTAGCACTAACCTCTAAGGGGCAACTGAGAAACCGCCTGCCAATGTCGAATCCCTCCGTGCATACACATCGAGTGGGAGTGTGCTCGTGCACACAACTCAGCTTTTGGTACTTCTCGGTGGCACAAAACTCGGAGTCGAACTCGTGTTGCGGGAGTCTGGAGTCATGCTCCGGATCCAGCGGCAGATCACTTTCCTAGGGGGAGGGGTCATTCAGGATGGATTCAACAGGGAGCTACTTTGGACATGCTAAAAAAGATCGGGATGGATTGGAACCTAATAGGACGATTCAGATCCGTAGTACACCTGCCTTCTGATGACCTTAGGCAAGTGCTCGGCGGCGACCACCGTCGTGGCGGCGCTGCCGAGAGCGGCGATATGAGCAGAAGCAGCCGCACCGAAACCATCAGCACCACTCGTCCGCATTCCCCCAATTTCAGCGCTACGCGAGGGAATTTGGAGGCTATCTAGGGATTTGGGGGAAATGGGGAAATTGTGGGGATAAGCTAACGGTCGGGAACTACTTATGGCACTATATGTTGTATACGACACACTGCTTATACATGTCGTTTGTGTTAGGTATTACGACTTCACACACGATTTCCGCACCAAACCATGTGAGAAAACAACGTAGGTGAGACACGGTTGTCGTGACATAACCGTATGTGATGTACTACCCTCTACATATAATTGAGTTACAGTGATACCGTGTAAACAGCCGCTCTGTGGATATCCATCAAAAAATAAAACAGCCGCTCTGCAGATAGAGATGGCGGCGGAGGCGGCCTAGGCAGCGGCTACCGGATAAGATGTCAATCCTCGGTCGATGGGCAGTGGCGGCGTCATAGGAGGTCAATCCTTGGTCTGCGGCGGGAGATAGGAGGAGCTCAACCATCGAGGTCGGCGGTGGCGTGATTGGAGCACATCCATCACGGTCGATGGCGGGATAGTGGAGGTCGAACTTCAGGCGGCAGCCGCACTAAGCTTTGCTCCTCGACCCTGCTGTCTCGGCGTGCCGCCACATCATGCTTCTCTGTCTGCTGGGTGGAGGTCGCCGCGTGGCTAATTAATTAAGGTATTCTTTTCGTTAGTGGCTTAATTAAGGTATTCAATTCCTAAGGGTAGTGTTGTAGTACTCTGCGTGTAAATTGACTGGCCATTAATTTTTGTCATTGCACGTCTGGATAACAATATGGAGCGCCCTCAGTAATTATGAAAATAAAACCTTGTGATTTATGCACGCATCTTTGGGCATCAGTTAATCCGTGTATTAATGTTGTTGTTTTGTTTTTATTTACCCTCCGTGTGGTGCAGATGGAACAATCTGAATGGATGATGAATTGGAGAAGCTCATATTTTATAAGTGGCGTGGCGGAGTTCAGGAATTTGGATGAAAGTACAAACAAGAGAATTGGTGATGAGGTTACATCCTGTGTCCATGTACTCATTGTGCCAATACAGAGTAACGTGTAGTTGCAGATGTCGAGTGGCACTTACTCTCTCGGGGATTCATGGATGGATATACACGTTGGACCAGACACAGTGAAGAGCAGGTCATGGATGAATATACCCAGGGCTGCGAGATGCCAAACCCCGGTCAGTGTCACATGGATATTGAATCTAACATCGTGGCAGAGGCGTCAAGCTACCAATGGAACACCGGAAAGCCGAAACGCCCACTAGAAAACCAAGACGGCGACGCAGACGACGACGATCTTGATATGCCAGATTTTGCTGCTATGATTGCAGATTTCAAGGGCCCAAAAAAGGATATGATTGGGTACAAGGATCTGCCAACCATTGATGCGGACTCCAACAAAGAATTGTATCTAGGTTGCAAAAAGAAATATTCCAAGTTGAGTGCCACCCTGGCGCTTCTCAGATTTAAAGCAGCAAACGGTCTACCACACAAGGGCTTCACAGAGTTGTTAGGTCTTTTCAAAGAAATTCTTCCGAAAGATAATGTGCTCCCCAGAAGCATGAACAAAGCGAAGAAAATTGTTTGCCCATTGGAACTTGAAGTACAGAAGATACACGCTTGTGTGTATGATTGTATATTGTATCATGGTGAGTACAAAGATTTGCGTGCATGTCCCACATGTAAGCATGCACGATACAAGCGCAGGAGAGCAAAGGACAAGTAAGAATTGGACGACGAGATCAAGACAGGAATCCCGTTCAAGGTTGTTTGGTACTTGCCTTTAATTCCAAGTTTGAGGCGTTTGTTTGCAAACCCTAGAGAGGCAAAGAGGTTATGGTGGCATCATGATGAGCGAACTGCGGATAAATATATGAAGCACCCGAAAGATGGGGCTCAGTGGGAACTAATCGACAACAAGTTTGAAGACTTTGCCAAGGATCCTAGAAGTATAAGGCTCGGGGAGTGTACTGACGGGATGAATCCTTTTAGCGATATGAGCACCAATCACAGCACATGGCCGGTGCTTCTGTGCATATATAACCTAGCTCCTTGGTTGTGTATGAAGAAAAAATACATTATGATGTCAATGATTATCCAAGGCCTGAAGCAACCTGGAAATGACATCGACATTTACTTTCAGCCACTGGTAGAAGAACTGCTGACAGTGTGGGTAGATGTGCCTGCTGTAAAATGTTATGATGCTTACAAAAAGGAGATTTTTATCTACATGCGATGCTGCTGCAGACCATTCAAGATATGCCGGCATTAGGCAAAACATCGGGGCAGAAAACAAAGGGAGATGTAGGGTGTGTGCTACTTCTTGAGCTTGCGTTGGTTTTTCCCTTGAAGAGGAAAGGGTGATGCAGCAAAATAGAGATAATTATTTCCCTCAGTTAGAGAACCAAGGTATCAATCCAGTAGGAGACAACACACAAATCACCAATACATGCACAAACAATCAAACACTTGCACCCAACGCGATAAAGGGGTTGTCAATCCCTTCACGGTCACTTGCAAAAGTGAGATCTGATAGAGATAGATAAAACTAAACAAAAGATAAAGTAAATATTTTTAGGGTTTTTGGTTTATAGATCTGAAAATAAAAGATTGCAAAATAGTAGATCGGAAAGTAATATGATGGAAAATAGACCCGGGGGCCATAGGTTTCACTAGAGGCTTCTCTCAAGATAGCAAATAATACGGTGGGTGAACAAATTACTGTCGAGCAAATGATAGAAAAGTGCAAAGTTATGATGATATCCAAGGCAATGATTATGAAATATAGGCATCACGTCCGTGTCAAATACACCGACTCCTGCCTGCATCTACTACTATTACTCCACACATCGACCGACTCCTGCCTGCATCTAGAGTATTAAGTTCATGAAGAACAGAGTAGCACTTTAAGTAAGATGACATGATGTAGAGGAATAAACTCAAGCAATATGATGTAAACCCCATCTTTTTATCCTCGATGGCAACAATACAATACGTGCCTCGCTGCCCCTACTGTCACTGGGAGAGGACACTGCAAGATTGAACCCAAAGCCAAGCACTTCTCCCATTGCAAGAAAAACCAATTTAGTTGGCCAAACCAAACCGATAGTTCGAAGAGAATTACAAGGATATCAAATCATGCATAAAAGAATTCAGAGAAGATTCAAATAATATTCATAGATAAGCTGATCATAAATCCACAATTCATCGGATCTTGACAAACACACCGCAAAAGAAGATTACATCGGATAGATCTCCAAGAACATCCAGGAGAACGTTGTATTGAGAATCAAAGAGAGAGAAGAAGCCATCTAGCTACTAGCTATGGACCCGTAGGTCTGAGGTAAACTACTCACGCTTCATCGGAAGGGTAATAGAGTTGATGTAGAAGCCCTCCTTGATCGAATCCCCATCCGGCAGGATGCCGGAAAAGGCCCCAAGATGGGATCTCACAGGAACAGAAGGTTGCGGCGGTGGAAAAGTGTTTTCGTGGACGCTTCTGGTGGTTTGGGAATATATGTGAATATATAGGAGGAAGATCTAGGTCAGGGGGTCACCGAGGGGCCCACAAGGCAGGGAGCGCACCCTACCCCCTGGGCGCGCCCTCCCCCCTTGTGGCCGCCTCGTGGCTCTTCTGACTTGCACTCCAAGTCTCCTGGGTGTCTTCTGGTCCAAGAAAAATCATCGCGAAGGTTTTATTCCGTTTGGACTCCGTTTGGTATTCCTTTTCCGCGAAGCTCAAAAACAAGGAAAAAACAGAAACTGGCACTGGGCTCTAGGTTAATAAGTTAGTCCCTAAAATAATATAAAATAGCATATTAATGCATATTAAACATCCAAAACAGATAATATAATAGCATGGAACAATAAAAAATTATAGATACGTTGGAGACGTATCAGTGTGTCACATGCATGGATAGGACAGCTAGCAGATTTCTTCCCAACTCACGCAAAACCATGTATTTGCGTCATCGTAGGTTCTTACGGAGAAATCACCCATACCAAAAGATGAAAGCTGAATTTGATGGTACGGCAGAGGTAGATATGGGCCCAAGACCCTATGTTGGGGAGGTGGTCCACAACATGGCTAAACAAATTAATGTTGTGCTTGGCAAGAAGCACGCTTTGACGGTGAAACAAACACCCAAGGGTCAAGTGTTTAAGAAGAAATCTATGTTCTGGAAATTACCTTACTGGGAGATTCTATGTGTATGTCACTGCATCGATGTCATGCATGTAGAGAAGAACGTATGTGAAAGCATCCTTGGTACTCTGCTCAAGATTAAAGGTAAAACAAAGGATGGTGATGGCGCACGGCTCGATATGCTTGCTGATCAATCAAAACGCAGGAGTGAAGCAGAAGATGATAACAAATTCATCCATGCTAGCCAGAGTTACAATTTCAGTACAAAAGAAGCAACAAAGTTCTTCACCTATTTGTTGTCAGTTAAGACACCCTCTTCCTACTCCGCAAACATCAGAAGTCTCGTGGATGTGAGCTCAGGTAAAATGAAGTTGGGACACATGAAGTCACATGATTGCCACGTAATGTTGACACAAATCCTCCCGGTGTCCATCAGGAATCTGATGGACAAAGATATAAGAAACACACTCATTGAGCTATGTGATTTCTTCAACCAACTATGGCAGAAAGTTGTAGATCCTGAAGAGTTGGATCATATGCAAGAGGATATTGCAAGAATATTATCCAACCTAGAGATGTTTTTCCCACCGTCATTCTTTGATGTCATGGTCCATCTCACTGTGCACCTTGTCGACGAGATAAAGTATTGTGGTCATGTGTTTCTTCGCAACATGTATCCCTTCGAGCCGTTCATGGGAATACTGAAGCACTATTGTCGGAATCGAAACCATACAGAGGCAAGCATCCTACAAGGTTATACCGCGAAGGAGGTGGTTGAGTTTTGCACCGAATACATGAAACAAAGACCTATAGGTTTGCCCCTCTCTCGCCATGAGGGAAGGCTGAAAGGTAAGCCAGTCCTTGCTGGCACGCAAAAGGCTACACCCAGAGAATTGGTAGAGAAAGCCCATTTAACGGTACTGCTTAACAGCCTAGTTCTCAGCGCTTATGCCAAAGAACACTTGGCGGAGATACGCCAAAGCTTCTTACCAATGGTGTATCCATTAGATGCGGAGATGAAGGAGCACAGTAAGAACTATGCCGAATGGCTGAAGAACCATTTGGCACAAGGATCCATTGATGACATTGTTACGTGGTTGGCACAAAAGCCATCACCTACGGTGTTGACGTACCAAGCATATGACATAAATGGCTACACGTTCTACACTGAGGAACATGATGAGAAGACCTCATATCAGAACAACTCTGTTTGAATAGAATGCATGACTGTAGATGAAGTTGACAAAAGGGTATACTATGGAACCATCAAAGAGATTTGGGAGCTTAACAATGTGAAAGTTAAGGTGGCATTATTCAAGTGCACATGGATCCCTCTTAGTCAGGTAAAGGTTGATGATTACAAGAAGACCTGTGTTAACAGGACAACGATGGCATATCACGCGGACCCGTTCATTCTTGCCAGCGATGCTACCCAGATTTTCTACGCGGAAGACCCCTTGCATAAGAAGTGCCATGTAGTGATGCATGGGAAGAGGAGGGTACTGGGTGTCGAGGATGTTGCCGATGAGGACGAGTACGATGAATTTGCTGAGTTGCCAGCCAAGGGATCACGCACCCCTCTAACAGAGATGCGTAAAATCATCAGAAAACCCAAGTTCATTCGGGGTCAACGTAATGATCCCAGTTCCCCCATGTACATGGGAATTAAGCCGTAAGACTAGTTTTTATGCCTACCCTGCAACTTAATTTGTTCAATTTAGAACTGTCGTGTGTACTGAATTTGTGAGTTATGCCCGGTTTTCTGTTGATGTAAGAACCGTTAATATGTTGACCTTGATATGCTGTCAGCTCAGGCAATGAATATGAATTGTTTATTATTATTATTATTATTATTATTATTATTATTATTATTATTATTATTATTATTATTATACCATAGAGGTAGCACACTCAATTGATCTCACTCCAGTATGTATGAACAGAAGATATGCAATCTGGTTTGCGAATAGCACACGGTTCGTTCATGAAAGCCGTGTGCCGACCAAACCGCGTGCGCGACCTGAATCGTCCGTTCTGATTGGCTAGAACCCAAACCCCACGGATCATACGTCTGCAACGTTGGATGCTCCCAGATCGAACGGCAATCCTTATCCCTTTCGACAACAAATGCAGTTCTGGTTGTAATTTTATTTATATGCACAAAATGCATGTTAAATTCAAAAAATGTCTTAAATATAGCAAACAATACTTGAAATGCGTCAGAAAATCAAACCTGTGGTATAATGGTGATTGCGTACCGTGGAAATTTTTATGAGGCCAAACGATGAAGTCACCGACCACTGGAGTTTGAATTTACACGTCTCCTTTTGGAAACCATGATCCTTCTTGTGAGATGCTCCGGTTTGGAAGGAGCGATCATCAAAACTTGTGCCAAACTTTACCAATTTTTTTCCATGGGGTCGTGAGAGCACGCCACGGGCACACACCGATTTTGATGATGTCCGGACTCCATCTGAAATTCCTGTAATTAAAATACCAACTAGGCCTACGCAGGTGGCCGCACCTCGTGGCCGAAATGTTTGAAACTTCTCCCCACTTCTCGGACAACGGATGAAAACTCGCAAAACGACGCACAAATGATTTGTACACCTTCTTTGCTAAGACTACCCACAGTGGGAGTAACATAGGTGGTAACATCACACATCTCTAGGCAAAACATATGATGTGGCGAGTAATTAATGAGGAAATACGGGCATGTGGTAACATAGCTAGTTACTATAACATCACACATACCAAGACAAGATGAGTCTACAACCTAATAAATGAAGTGTTGCATGACACCACACATATCTTACTCCCCACTATAGAGGTAGTAACATAGACTAGTAACATATGCATGTTACTAGTCTAAGTTACTACCCATTGTGACTAGTCTAACTAACACCCACATGTAGTTGTAGTAGGGTTTTGACTTTATATGCACTAAATGCAAGGTAAGTGCAAAAAATGACTTAAATATAGCAGACTGATACGTCTCCAACGTATCTATAATTTTTGCTTGTTCCATGCTGTTATATTATCATTCTTGGATGTTTTACAATCATTTTATAGCAACTTTATATCATTTTTTGGGACTAACCTATTGACATAGTGCTCAGTGTCAGTTGCTGTTTTTTTGCTTGTTTTTTACTTTGCAGAAAATCAATACCAAACGGAGCCCAAACGCAGCAAAACTTTTTGGAGATTTTTTCTGGACCAGAAGGAACAACTTGGGCCGAAGAAGTACCAGAGGGGTGTCCTGAGGGGGGCACAACCCACCTGGGCGCGCCTGGGGGCCCAGGCGCGCCCTGGTGGGTTGTGCCCACCTTGGTGGCCTCCCGCACCGCCTCTTTTCTCTATAAATACCCTGAAAATCCAAAAACCCTAGGGGAGTCGACGAAACACAATTCCAGCTGCCACAAGTTCCAGAAACCTCAGATCCAATCTAGACACCATCACAGAGGGGTTCATCATCCTCATTGGTGCCTCTCCGATGATGCGTGAGTAGTTCATTGTAGACCTACGGGTCCGTAGTTAGTAGCTAGATGGCTTCCTCTCTCTCTTTTGATTCTCAATACAATGGTCTCTTGGAGATCTATTTGATGTAACCCGGTGTGTTTGTTGGGATCCGATGAACTTTGAGTTTATGATCAGATCTATTTTATCCATGAAAGTTGTTTGAGTTTTGATCTCTTATATGCATGATTACTTATAGCCTCGTATTTCTTCTTCGAATCTTTGGTTTAGTTAGGCCAACTAGATCAATTTTTCTTGCCATGGGAAGAGGTGCTTTGTGATGGGTTCGATCTTACGGTGCTCAATTCCAGTGACAGAAGGGGACATGACACGTATGTATCGTTGCTATTAAGGATAACAAGATGGGGTCTATTCCTACATGAATAGATCTTGTCTACATCATGTCATCGTTCTTATTGCATTACTCCATTTCTCCATGAACTTAATACACTAGATGCATGCTGGATAGCGGTCGATGTGTGGAGTAATAGTAGTAGATGCAGGCAGGAGTTGGTCTACTAGTCTTGGACGTGATGCCTATATAATGATCATTGCCTGGATATCGTCATAATTATTTGAAGTTCTATCAATTCCCCAACAGTAATTTGTTTACCCGCCGTATGCTATTTTTCTCGAGAGAAGCCACTAGTGAAATCTATGGCCCCCGGGTCTATTCTTTATCATATTTGCTTTCAGATCTATTATTTGCCTCTTTTATTTTCATATCTATTATTCCAAAAACCCAAAAATACCTTGCTGCACTTTTTTGTTATTTATTTTATTTTGCGTTTCCGCGAGATCTATTTATCCAATCTACTACAAATTTATCTATCTTTTACCCGGGAGGGATTGACAACCCCTCTTACGCGTCGGGTTACAAGTATTTGTTCTTTGTGTGAAGGTACCGTTTACATAGTGTTGCGTGGTTCTCCTACTGGTTCGATAACCTTGGTCTCATCACTGAGAGAAATACCTATCGTAGCTGTGCTGCATCATCCCTTCCTCTTCGGGGAAAATACTGACGCGGACACGAGCCATCAAGAAAGGATTTCTGGTGCCGTTGCCGGGGAGACATCATCAACATCTATCAGGTTCCTAATCATAAATCTCATCTCCTTGCAATTTACATTATTTGCCAATTGCCTCTCGTTTTCATCTCCCCCACTTCACAAAAAATTGCCGTTTTATTCACCCTCTTTTTCGTTCGCCGTTTTTCCAGTTAGATCTCTTACTTTCTTGATCTTGTCACCATGAGTGACTTTGGTATGGCAGAAACAGATGATGGCCTAACTCCTAAAATTGGATGATCTGGCAGTCTGGATGCTAAAACTTTTATTTTGGGACAAGGGAACATTATGGGAAAAGAACATATTCAAGAATTTTTCAATTGTGTTGGAAATTTGGCCCTTGATGATATCCCTATACTTAAAAGGACTAAATCTTATGCGGAAGCTATTTCAGCACTAGTTCTGAAACTTGAAAATAGATTTATCTGTACCCACCCTACCTTGCAAATATTATTTTATGAGCTACCAGTTATAAAGGATCTGAAAGCTAAAAAGTTAGCCACCCTTGTTCTTATGAATGAATTTGATCACATAGTACGGGAGGCTAGGGACATTTTTGATTTTTATGGTATGAGCCGTGAAAAACCGGTGATAAATGAGATCCTTTATAATAGTGATTATATGTTGAGACATTTGCTTGGAAATAATCAAATTTTTGATGAGAATCTTAAAAAGGAAATTCCTGTTTTAGATATAATCCAACAAGTTTTCACTACAGGAATCAGCTGTTTTGCCGTCTGCCATGGCAGATGGCAAAGGACCAGTCAGCGGACAGCAAAGGTCTTTGCCGTCAGCCGCGAACGACAAACGTGTCCGGCGCTGTAAACTCTGGCAAAGAGCTTCTTTGCCATCTGCTTTCCCACAGCAGACGGCAAAGACATTTTGCCGTCGGTGGCAGATGACAAAGATTGTGGGAGGCTTTGCCGTCTGCCTTGTGACATCAGCAGGCGCGTCACTTCACCCAGGTCTTTGCCGTCCGCCACCGATGGCAAACAACCAAGGTCTTTGCCGTGTGCCACGGACGGCAAAGTGACCAAATGGGTCAGCTCCCAGGTTGCACAGATTGCTGCCACGTGGCCACTTTGCCGTCGGTGGCAGACGGCAAAGAGCCTGTATTGTTACTGTTTTTTCTATTTTCTGTTATATCCCTGCATTTTCAAAAGAGATAAATGATATATATATAGTTTCAACCTCAAACATAGCCCATGTATCCAACATCTAGCAGTCCATCAATGCAACAGAACACATAGGGTATTAAAAGGTCCAATACATACATAGTTTCACGGAGTTCATCAACATACATACATAGTTTCACGGAGTTATTCAACATACATTGTTCATCAACAAAAATCAAAACAGAAACTAAAACTAGCAGTCCATCAATGCCAGCTTCCATGAAGTGAATCAAATTTGCAAAAATGGGAGTAAGCAAGTTAGAAGAAGAAGAAGACTAGAAGAAGAAGAAGAAGAAGACTAGAAGAAGAAGAAGGTTTTTACCTTTTTCCTTCTCATTCTTCTTCTTTTATTCTTTCTTTTTCTTCTCTTTCTTCTTCTATTCTTTCTTTTTCTCCTCTTCCTTGTTTTTCTTTTTCTTATTCCTTATTTGTGTCATTTTAGAGCTTACATAGGTAATTATGCCATTTTTGAGCTAACTAAGCTTATTATGTCAATTTGGAGGAAAATAAGGTAAGTATAGGTCATTTTTGTGCTAACCTAAGTAATTATGCCATTTTTGAGCTAACCTAGGTAAAATGGATCATTTTGGAGCTAACTTCGGTAAAATGGATCATTTTGGAGCTAACCTAGGTAAAATGGATCATTTTGGAGCTAACTTAGGTAAAATGGATCATTTTAGAGCTAACCTAGGTAAAATGGATCATTTATGAGCTAACCTAGGTAAAATGGATCATTTATGAGCTAACTTAGGTAAAATGGATCATTTATGAGCTAACTTAGCTAAAATGGATCATTTTGGAGGAAATAAAACTAAGTCTAGGTCATTATGCATTTGTTAAGGAAAACACTAGAGAAAACTTACCGTCATCATGGAGCTTAAGCATCGGGGTTTCTCGTGCCGGCACCATCTGGAGAAGGATCGTGCGATGCTTGTCTGGAGTTACACTGCACCAAAGATCATTTGCAATGTCTCGTTAGCATGATGACACTGAAATGTTAAGACTAGTAACTAATCACCATTCAAATGAAACTCACCGTGGTCCCCGAAGCAATGACTGGCATTGGCGGAGGGGTCTAACCGCTCTTCTAGCACACAGACTGCACATTTGGTTTTAACGAGTCAGTCATATTAGCTAGTAATGAAACGAACATTACGTGCATGATTTGGCTAATATGCAGAAGAAACTTACCACGAGGAGCTCGTACATGGCCCGGTTCTGCATGTCATTCCGTGCCCTCTCCTCCTCCAACATCCTAGCCGTCCTCTCCTCCAAGTCCCGCTCCTTCTCCGCCGCCTGCCGGTCCCTCTCCGCCAGAAGTGCCTTGGTTGTATTTCTCTCTCTCTCAAGAGCAGCCTGCAACACCACTCCTCATTAGCATTGTAACCATCGATGGCTGCACACACAATGTAATGCTTGAAAGAAATCTGAGTCTGTATAACTAACCTCGAAGGCGAGCTTGATTGGCCGTGGACGAGGCCTTATCTCAAGATCTAAGCTCGTTTGGCGCGCCTTGATCTCCAGGAGAGTGTGAGGACAACGTATAAGTCCATCTCCAATGGCTATCGAGCCATGGGACCTCCCGCCACCAGATATCATCACCAGCTCCGGATCAAACTGCCCGCTCGGGTTAAAGTCCTCCCCTTTCCTCGCCTTCCCCACATCTCTGTACCTCATGAGCTTGTTGTGGGAGGAGATGTTGGTGAAGTTCTCTGGATGATCGAGGTCAGACGCAGAGAATGCCTTGGCCTTCTTGTATGGGGCAGTATGGGCCATGGCATAGAGGTCGAACACCTCTGGCACCGGTGCCATATTGTATCCCGCCTAAAAGAGAGGAACAGAGTATTAGTAATTAAAGGGCTCAAGCTAGCATGACAGAATGAATTGCATGAATCATGAAGCAAACCACATACCTAGTTCCGCCCATACTGATATAAGTTGGCGCTGCCTTGATGGTGTGGCACACCTCTCATTTGGGCACGCCGGTCCTTGGCATTGTTGTGGACAGCTAGCCATGCGTCTGAGCACCACTCATCCACCAACGCCTCCCAACAATCCATCTTATCCGCACACCATCTCGGGGGCACCTAAGTTAGTAAAGAGAAACTTGAGCGCTACGCCTACGAATCAAATCAACGAAACTAAGAACAAGGCCTTAAGAATATAGGCAATTACCGTCATGTACTGCTCCTTGTTCAGAAACTTTCCGCGGCACTTCTTCTTGGGCTTCCTAACACCACGCGAGGCGAAGTAGTCTCGAATAGCCTGCACCCGAGTCTCATGCCATAAGTTTTGTAGTAGGCGCCTGCACTCAGCATCGATAACCCATGCACAGGCCTCCTCGTATCCCTCCTCACACCTGTAGAAGGTCTGCAATCAAACGAGACAACATTGATTAGTACAATAACTAGCTATTAGAAGATTTTTAATTGTGTAAAGGAGAAATTACCCAAAACATTCTGATCACCATGTCGGCCCTCGTGTGGCATAAGACACCATTGATCATCTCCTCCTGCGGGGCCGGGGCAGCCAAGTAGTGCTCCCAGCTCAAGCCTAGCTCTGGAAGCTGACCCTCACCGGGCAACGTGACAAACCCCGGGAAGTTTCACCGGCAAATCACACCAAGGACTTGGTTGGGCCTGCGGACATCCTGAGCGTGGTCCCAACCCCTGCAGTATGACAAGGCCAACACATTAGATATTTGAAGAAACATGATGGCAAAAGGTACAAAAAGAGTAAATGCACTTACCTCTGCTCATCAGGCCAAATCAACCACCTCTGCTCGTGGGTCGCCGGCAGGGACGGGAGCTGTGTACTACCACGCTGGTAGACGGTGGCCCCCTCAACCACCTCGCCCTCGTTGCTATCAGAAATCTGATGCCCGCCACCATCAGTATGGCCACTCGGTCCCTCAGGCGGATCCTGCCAGGTACCCCATCCGGACGTCTCCTGGGACGTAGCCTGGTCCGGAGTCACGTGGGCCCAAGTGTCCTGGCCCGAAGTCTCGTGGGCCGAAGGCCTGTCGACCCGAGGCTCGTGGACTGGAGTCTCATGGGCCGAAGGCCCGTCGACCCGAGGCTCATGGATTGGAGTCCGCGTAGCCTCCTCCTCAGACGGGTCTCCCCTAGCAGTCATGTGCTCGGGTGACTCAGCTGGGGGTGGCGGCGAGGAAGGCGTAGGAGCCTGCCTACCTCTCCCGCGGCCACGTCCTGATCTACCTCCTCTCTTCTTCCCCCCACCTCCTCTCCTGGTGGGCAACAACGCCGACGAAGAAGCGCCCGCCGGTGTCCCCAAACTGTCTAACAACGCTCTCCGGAGAGGTGCGGGTGGAATGGAAGAACCCTTCCCACCACGCTCCAGACCCGTGCCCACCATCTTTCAACACCTTTCATGACAAAAGAGTAAACGGAATTAGTACAACATAAAAAAAATGAATACCGACATGAATAATAAGATGTATATTCATCAGTTAATAGGTAAAGATAGGTCCATCAACATGTATATTCATCAGTTAATCTAGTTTGTCAATTTTGAAACTTCAAACAACCAAACTGACTCATGACAAAAAATCAGAGCGTAGAAAGAGAAACGAAAGACAAAATAGTACATAGTGAGAGGTTGTGCAACTAGGATGATTTTCTGTACCAGCTTTTTTAATGAATTGGAGAGGATGATGCGAAGAACTCGAAAGCCATTGGTGTTTTGTGGCCATTGGCTGTAGCAGAATGTATGGAAACGACCGCAAGACACCAATGGCTTTCGAGTTCTTCACCATCATCCTCTCAAATTCGTTAAAAAAACTGTTACATAATATCATTCTAGTTGCACAACCTCTCACTACGTATTGTTTCGTCTTTGGTTTCTTTTTCTATGCTTTGATTTTTTGTCATGAGTCAACTAGCACCCCTAACCTATATAGATGTCATTCAGGGTTCCGTCGATGTCGAGGCACCCCTAACCAACATATAGAGGAGGAGGCGAAGAAAAGAGAAGAAGAAGAAGAAGAAGAGGAGGAGGAGGAGAAGTAGTAGAAGAAGAAGAATAAGAAAAAAAGGAGAAGGGGAGAATAAGAAGAGGAAAAAGGAAAACCGGGTCGAGGATCCTTGACCGGTTCCGTCGGCACCGACGCACCCCGTCGGCGATCCTCGACCCGGTTTTCCTTTTTCCTCTTCTTCTTCTCCTCCTCCTCTTGTTGTTGTTGTTGTTGTTGTTGTTGTTGTTGTTGTTGTTGTTGTTGTTGTTGTTGTTGTTGTTGTTGTTGTTGTTGTTGTTGTTGTTGTTGTTGTTCTCCTCCTCCTCCTCCTCCTCCTCTTCTTCTTCTTCTTCTTCTTCTTCTTCTTCTTCTTCTTCTTCTTCTTCTTCTTCTTCTTCTTCTTCTTCTTCTTCCTCTTCCTCTTTTTCTAATTATTCTTATTTTCTTCTTATTTTTTAGAACTAAACCTAAACCTAAAACCAAACTAAACTAAACATAAACCTAAAACTAAAACTGAAACTAAACTAAATGTAAACCTAGAACTAAAAAAATAGAAAAAAAAGAGGAGGAGGAGCTCACCGCAGGGGAGGGTGGCGGCCGGTGGAGGAGGGGGGGCTGGTGGAGGAGGTCCGCCGCACGGGAGGGGGCAGCGCCGCGGCCTTCCTCACGCGGGGCTCGGGCGGCCGCCGCAGGGGAGGGCGTCGTGGCCGGGGTGGCGACGGTGGCCGGGGCGGGGGCGGGGGGGGGGGGGGTCAGTTTTCGGGTTGTTTCGCGGTTGTTTTCTTTTTTCTTTCCCTTTCCTCGGTTAGGGATGGGCTCGTTTTTCTTTTCCGGTCATCTGTTTTCCTTTCTTCTTGCTTTTTCATTTTTTTTTTTTTTTCTTGTTTTCTTTTCGATGGTTTGCGGTGGGGCTCAGTGCGTTTGGGTCGGGGGAGGAGAGAGAGAGAAGAGAGAGAGGCATGGGGGGTGCGCTGTTATTAGCCGTTAGGTATTAACCTCTTTGCTGTCTGCTAACAGACGACAGAGATGCTTTGCCGTCCGCTAGCAGACGGCAAAGAGGTGGGGTTGGTGGGCCGTTACAACAGTGTCATCCACTGGACCCCACCCAGCTCTTTGCCGTCTGCTAGCGGACGGCGAAGAACTGGCTGAGGGCAAACAATATCTTTGCCATCAGCCATTTCTTTGCTGTCTGTTTTTTGTAAGCAGACGGCAAAGACATTCTTTGCCATCAGCTAGCTGATGGCAAAGAACTGGCTGATGGCAAATTCCCTGATTCCAGTAGTGTTTCAATGATGTCAATCAACAATATTCTTAGATTGTTGCCAGAAATCAAAGGGGATACACAGATGGGCAACTTGATAATGCTAAAATTTCTATGGATAATGTGTTTCAAGTTATTTTTGCAAAACCTCCTGACAAGAACAGATCTACGGAAAATGAGAAGAAAGATGACAATACTTGAATCTATACTTTATGCCTAGCTAGGAGCGTAAAACGATAGCGCTTGTTGGGAGGCAACCCAATGAATAAAATTTATTTTTGCATTTTTTCTTTTTGTTCTTGAGTGTTTGCACAATTATGCCTCTGTTATGATTGTGTTTTTTTATGTTTTAATTAGTGTTTGTGCCAAGTAAAGCCTTTGGGATATCTTGGGTGATAGTTGATTCGATCTTGTTGGAAAACAGAAACTTTTTTATCCAGTAAAATAATTGTCTAGATTCACAGAAGCGACAAAAAATTCAGATTTGTTTTACAAAAGATTTATATACAAATTTCCTCTGTTGTCCTAATTTTTAAGAAGATTTGTAGTTACAGAAATATGAGAACAATTCGTATCTTTACAGACTGTTCTGTTTTTGACAGATTCTGTTTTCTTTGCATCGTGTGCTTATTTTGATGAATCTATGGTTTGTATCAAGGGGTATAAGCCATGGCAAAGGTATAATACAGTAGATATAATGCAATAACAAAATTTGAATGGGTTTTCTACAGTACTTAAAGTAAAGATTTGTTTTCTTATACTAACGGATCTCACGAAGGTTTTGTTAAGATTTGTGTGATTGAAGTTTTCAAGTTTTGGGTGAGATCACGATGGATGAAGGAACAAGGAGTAAGAATAGCCTAAGCTTGGGGATGCCCCATGGCACCCCAAGCTATTATCCAAATAGAAACAAGCAACTAAGCTTGGGGATGCCCCCGAGTGGCATCCTCTCTTTCTTCTAACGACCATCGGTATTTTACTTGGAGCTTTTATTCGTCACATATCATGAGTTTTGCTTGGAGCGTCTTTTGTTATATGAGTCTTTGCTTGTTTTGCTTTTTAGTTTGTGTAATCTATCCTTGCTGGACACACCTATTTGAGAGAGCCAAAATTATGCTATGATTTATTAGAATTGCTCTATGTGCTTCACTTAAATTTTTTTGAGCTATGGAATTGCTCTAGTGCTTCACTTATATCTTTTTGAGCATGGTGTGCTTTAATATTTTTGAAGAAATGCTCTCATGCTTCACTTAGATTTATTTGAGAGTTAGTAATTTTGAAGAAATTTTTTCATGCTTCACTTATATTATTTTGAGAAATTTTTTTTATGCTCATGTTCTTCACTTAGATTTGTTTGAGCTATCAAAAGCAACATATGAAATTAGTCCCAAAGTGATAGATATTCAAGAGGGATATAATAAAAACTTACATGAAGATCACTGGACAAAATAAACTTGATTCTTTGTAATAGTTTTGCGATATGATGATATAATATATGAGTCATGTTGGTGAGTAATTATGCTTTAGTAAGAATATTGGTGTTAAGGTTTGTGATTCCCTATGCAAGCACGCAAGTCAATAGTTATGCAATGAAATTATATCCTACTTGTGGTGCATTATTCGGTGTTAGTTATGCTTAATGCTCGTTTATGAGATTTTTTGTCTTTTGATTGGATGCTTCTCAATCTTTTTGCTAGCCTTCACTTGTACTAAGTAGGAATACTACTTGTGCATCCAAAATCCTTAAACACAGTTTTGCCATATGAGTCCACTATACCTACCTATATGCGGTATTTCCGTGCCGTTCTAAGCAAATTTGTATGTGCCATCTCTAATTTTCAAAATAAATTTCCTTTTTGTGTGCTCGTACCGCTCATGAAACGGTAGGGGGTGGCTGATATTTTTCCATGCTAGATGTGTTGTTCTCAAGATGAGTGTTTATTCACTTGTCATTGCATGAGAGTACGACAAAGGTATTAAGGATGCCCAGTCCCGAAATGAAAAATGAATTTAATTTATGTTGTCAAATAATAAATTCCTTGGAAAGTGTTGGTATGGACGGCACCTGTGGATATAGCTAGCCGTGGAATGTGAAAGTATGGTGGAAAAAGGAATAAACTTTATTTTCTGATTGGGAACCGCCTATGATATATCTAGCATGGAAAGTATTGGGAACTACTCGATCGTTTTCGTTGACAGGAAAAGCATGCCACCCAAAATGTTTTATCTCTTTCTTTTTTGCTTTGAGCTCTGGCACCTCTACAAATCCCTACCCTCTGCGAAGGGCCTTTCTATTTATTTTATGCAGTTTTTATTTTTATTTGAGTCTCCATCTTCTCTTATAAAGCACCAACTAAGGGGCACTATGATCGTACTTGTGCATTCGGTGTAGCTAATATGCGAGTGTGTTTCATGAATGGATCAATGGTTGAGCATAATGGGCTACGGATAACTTGCTTTAGTGTTGATATTTTGAAAGACATGGTTGCTTGTTGATATGCTTGAGTATTGAAATCTCCATGTCAAAACTAGACTATTGCTTTGAATCATATAAATGTCCAAATGTCCATGCTACAAAAGAAAAGAATATGTGATGAACATGTTACGCAACATTCCACATCAAAAATTCTGTTTTTATCATTTACCTACTCGAGGACGAGTAGGAATTAAGCTTGGGGATGCTGATACGTCTCCAACGTATCTATAATTTTTGTTTTTCCATGCTGTTATATTATCATTCTTGGATGTTTTACAATCATTTTATAGCAACTTTATATCATTTTTGGGACTAACCTATTGACATAGTGCCCAGTGCCAGTTGCTGTTTTTTTGCTTGTTTTTTACTTCGCAGAAAATCAATACCAAACGGAGTCCAAACGCAGCGAAACTTTTTGGAGATTTTTTCTGGACCAGAAGGAACAACTTGGGCCGAAGAAGTACCAGAGGGGTGCCCCGAGGGGGGCACAACCCACCTGGGCGCGCCTGGGGGCCTAGGCGTGCCCTGGTGGGTTGTGCCCACCTCGGTGGCCTCCCGCACCGCCTCTTTGCTCTATAAATACCCCAAAAATCCAAAAACCCTAGGGGAGTCGACGAAACACAATTCCAGCCGCCGCAAGTTCCAGAAACCTCAGATCTAATCTAGACACCATCACGGAGGGTTCATCATCCTCATTGGTGCCTCTCCGATGATGCGTGAGTAGTTCATTGTAGACCTACGGGTCCGTAGTTAGTAGCTAGATGGCTTCCTCTCTCTCTTTTGATTCTCAATACAATGGTCTCTTGGAGATCTATTTGATGTAACTCTTTTTGCGGTGTGTTTGTTGGGATCCGATGAACTTTGAGTTTATGATCAGATCTATTTTATCCATGAAAGTCATTTGAGTTTTGATCTCTTGTATGCATGATTACTTATAGCCTCGTATTTCTTCTTTGAATCTTTGGTTTAGTTAGGCCGACTAGATCGATTTTTCTTGCCATGGGAAGAGATGCTTTGTGATGGGTCGATCTTACGATGCTCAATCCCAGTGACAGAAGGGGACATGACACGTATGTATCGTTGCTATTAATGATAACAAGATGGGTTCTATTCCTACATTAATAGATCTTGTCTACATCATGTCATCGTTCTTATTGCATTACTCCGTTTCTCCATGAACTTAATACACTAGATTCATGCTGGATAGCGGTCGATGAGTGGAGTAATAGTAGTAGATGCAGGCAGGAGTCGGTCTACTAATCTTAGACGTGATGCCTATATAATGATCATTGCCTGGATATCGTCATAATTATTCGAAGTTCTATCTATTGCCCAACAGTAATTTGTTTACCCGCCGTATGCTATTTTTCTCGAGAGAAGCCACTAGTGAAATCTACGGCCCCCGGGTCTATTCTTTATCATATTTGCTTTCCGATATATTATTTGCCTCTTTTATTTTCATATCTATTATTCCAAAAACCCAAAAATACCTTGCTGCACTTTTTATTTCACATTTCCGCGAGATCTATTTATCCAATCTACTACAAATTTATCTATCTTTTACCCGGGAGGGATTGACAACCCCTCTTACGCGTCGGGTTGCAAGTATTTGTTCTTTGTGTGCAGGTACTGTTTACATAGTGTTGTGTGGTTCTCCTACTGGTTTGATAATCTTGGTCTCATCACTGAGGGAAATACCTACCATAGCTGTGCTGCATCATCCCTTCCTCTTCGGGGAAAATACTGATGCGGACACGAGCCATCACAGACTAGACCTGAAATGGGCCAAAAAATCAAACCAATGGTATATCCGTGATTGTTTACCGTGATTTCTTTTTCGAGGCAAATGATGTAGTCACCGACGATTTGGTGTCCGAAGTGCCATGTCTCCTTTTGGAAACCATGATCCTTCTTGTGAGATGCTCCGGGTTGGAAGGAGCGATTATCAAAACTTGTGCCAAACTTTACCAATTTTTTTCCACGGGGTTGTGAGAGCACGCCACGGGCACACACCAATTTTGATGATGTCTGGACTGCATTTGAATTTCCTGTAATTAAAATATCAACTAGGCCTACGCCGGTGGCCGCACCTCGCGGCTGAAATGTTTGAAACCTCTCCCCGCTTCTCGGACAAACGAATGAAAACTCGCAAAGCGACGCACAAATAATTTGTACACCTTCTTTGCTAACTAACACCCACATGTAGTTGTAGTAGGGTTTTTACTTAATATGCACTAAATGCAAGGTAAGTGCAAAAAAATGACTTAAATTTAGCAGACGAGACCTGAAATGGGCCAGAAAATCAAACCAAGGGTATATCCGTGATTGTTTATCATGATTTTTTTTTCGAGGCGGAACGATGTAGTCACTGGCGATTTGGAGTCCGAAGTGCCGCGTGTCCTTTTGGAAACTATGATCCTTCCTGTGAGATGCTCCGGTATGGAAGGTGCGAGCATCAAAACTTGTGCCAAACTTTACCAAATTTTTTCCATGCGATCGTGAGAGCACGCCATGGTGACACAATGATTTTCGTTATTTCCAGACTCTATATGCATTTCCTCTAATTAAAATACCAACAAGGCCTACGCCTCTGGCCACACCCTGCGGCCGAACTGTTTGAAGTTTTTTTTCCTGTTTCTCGGACAATGAATGAAAACTCGCAAAGCGACACACAAATAATCTTGCTAACACCCACGTGTAGTTGCGACTATATATATGTGTGTGTATATATATATATATATGCAAAAAATGACTCAATTATAGCAAACGAGATCTCAAATGCACCAGAAAATTGAACCATAGGGTACAATGGTGATTTCTTACCGTGGAAAAAAATTTGAGGAGAAATGATGAACTCATGTTTTCATTCAAACGAAAATATGCTGTTAGTTCATGTAAATATTTTCAAATAGCACACGGTTCACTCACGAAAGCCGTTTGCCTACTAAACCGTGGCCGATGCTCCCTCTGCCGCGCGCATGATCTGAGTCATGCATTCTGATTGGCCAGAACCCAAACCCCACGGATCATACGTCTGCGCCGTTGGATTCTCCCTGATCGAACGGCAATCCTCATCCCTTTCGACAGCACATGCAGTTCCTGTTGTGATTTTATTTATATCCAGAAAATGCATGTTAAATTCAAAAAATGTCTTAAATATAGCAAACGATACCTGAAATGCGTTAGAAAATCAAACCCATGATATAATGGTGATTGCGTACCGTGAAATTTTTTATGAGGCCAAACGATGAAGTCACCGGCCACTGGAGTTTGAATTGACACGTCTCCTTTTGGAAACCATGATCCTTCTTGTGAGATGCTCCAGTTTCCAACGAGCGATCATCAAAACTTGTGCCAAACTTCACCAATTTTTTTCCACAGGGTCGTGGGAGCACGCCACGGGCACACGCCAATTTTGATGATGTCCGGACTCCATCTGAATTTCCTGTAATTAAAATACCAACTAGGCCTACGCCGGTGGCCGCACCTCGCTGCCAAAATATTTGAAACTTCTCCCTGTTTCTCGGATAATGGATGAAAACTCGCAAAGCGACACACAAATGATTTGTACACCTTCTTTGCTAACTAACACCTAGATGTAGTTGTAGTACGGTTTTGATTTTATATGCACTAAATGCAAGGTAAATGCAAAAAATGACTTAAATATAGCAGACGAGACCTGAAATGGGCCAGGAAATCAAACCTAGGGTATATACGTGATTGTTTACCATGAATTTTTTTTCGAGGCGGAACGATGTAGTCACCGATGATTGGAGTCCGAAGTGCCGCATCTCCTTTTGGAAACTATGATCCTTCTTGTGAGATGCTCCGATTTGGAAGGTGTGAGCATCAAAACTTGTGCCAAACTTTACGAAATTTTTTCCATGGGATCCTGAGAGCACGCCACGGTGATGCATCAATTTTTGTTATTTTCAGACTCTATATGCATTTCCTGTAATTAAAATACCAACAAGGCCTACGCCTCTGGCCGCACCCTGCGGCCGAACTGTTTGAATTTTTTCCCGTTTCTCAAACAATGAATGAAAACTCCCAAAGTGACACACAAATGATCTTGCTAACACCCACCTGTAGTTGCGACTATAGCAAACAGCTCAAATATAGCAAACAATACCTCAAATGCACCAGAAAATCGAACCATAGGGTACAATAATGATTTCTTACCGTGGAAAAAAATTTGGAGGCAAAACAATGAACTCATGTTTTCATTCAAACGAAAATATGCTGTTAGTTCATGTAAATGTTTTCAAATAGCACACGGTTCACTCATGAAAGCCGTGTGCCTACCAAACCGTGGCCGATGCCCCCATGCTGTGCGCGCGATCTGAGTCGTGCGTTCTGATTGGCCAGAACCCAAACCCCACGGATCGTAGGTCTGCACCATTGGATGCTGCCAGATCGAACGGCAATCCTCATCCCTTTCATCAGCACATACAGTTCCGGCTAGGATTTGATTTATATGCCAAAATGCATGGTAAATGCCAAAAAAGTCTTAAATATAGCACACGAGACCTGAAATGCGCCAGCAAATCAAACCTGTGGTATAATGGTGATTGCTTACCGTGGGAAAAAATTAGAGGCGAAACGATGAACTCACATCTTCATTTCAAAATTAGCACATCTTCATTTCAAACGAAATTATGCTGTTTGTGCACACGAGCGCTTAGAGGCAACTGTTTGCATAGGCCTTTCCGCGCGGCGACCGGGGATATCTTTTCACCCTGTTCACCTAGGCCACCAACCCCCCCACCGCCCACCCGCGTTTCACTCAATTAGTCCACCCAATCTCCATCGCCAGCTCCCCCCTCCCCCAGATCCACAGCAGAACCCTCTCCGGCGCCGGCGTGCTCAACCCGGCCGTGTGCCCGCTCTTCGGCGTCAACCCTACCTCCACTGCCGTTCCCAACACACGGCTGCCCGCGCCTCGCCGTCTTCATTTGCTCGCCAGCCACCCTCGAGCATATCGATCCTGTAACCCTCGCCTCTCCTGTGGTCCTACCGGGTTTGCATTAAGAAACATGTTAGTTACTGTTCTCCATCGCGGTGAGGCATATTTCCTCGCAATCCCTCTTCCTATTTCGTCCGTATGTTCCCAAATTGGCTATAAAATAACGGAGAGCGTATATTTGTTCATTATCTACCTTCCTAACTAGTACATATAAGCTGTATTTGTTCCAATAAGTTACTGTCGATTTACAGATCGTGGGCACCCGAGTCACACAAACTTAACAAATAAGCCGGACATTTTCTAAATTATTTCATGACATGTTTAGACAGCTTGATACCAAGTTGTTAGCTTTATGCTTATCCTCCTTTCCTAAGTTTCGCATGTGTTCTCTGTAGATGCCGAATAGCAGCGACAACACTCATGCTTCAGGCGATGTATCTTCATCTGATTCTGACAACCCTAGGTCTTTAGCAGATGGTGAGGGATCAAGTAATCTGGAATGGGATAGAGCTGCAGCAATTACCCTTCCGGTTAGGACACGGAGGAACGCTCCAAGGAAGCCCACACACCAGCCTAAAGGTGTATATGAAGTAACCGAGATCGATTTAAAGTCTGGGGCTCCAACTAAACCAGATAAAGCACACACGAGGTTCAAGAGTGTGTGTGGATTTGTTGGCAGGGCAAGGCTCAACATTAATCTGCCGGGGTTTCGGAAGGCTGACATAGAAACATGGCAAAGGATAGTCCGGGAGATCATGGATCACTTCAACGTTCCAGAGCAGTGGAAAATGCAGGTGGAACACGCTGCACTGAAGAAGGCTAGGGATGCTTGGAGAAACTGGAAGCACGTGCTGTACAAGAAGTACTTGAGTGAAGGCAAGGACCCAATCCCCGCATACCCCCAAATTACAAAGGCAGACTGGGTAGTATTCAAAAGGGTCAGGGCAACTACAGAGTTTGCTATGAAGAGTGCCAAGCAATCGGAACTTCAGAAGAGGAACACACACCCCCACCGTATGGGTATGGCAGGATACTACGACATGAAACCGATATGGGACTAGGAGGACAAAGAAGCAGTAGCTGCAGGTGGGAAACCGGCCTTTAGTGAAATCAGCAGCGAACGTGCTAGAGACTACTTGTGGGCACGTGCAAGGAGGCGTGATGACGGAACTTATTACTTTGAAAACTCACATGACGAAAAACTGTATCGCATGATGTTAAAGGCTTCCGAGATCCCTGGAAGGTTCTATAGAAACTCAGGGCCATGTGACATTCTGTCCGATGCTCTGGAAACAAGAGAGCCCCCTGGCCATGCAAGGGGTATAGGTGTTAATGTCCCGCACAAGAGGGCTTTCACACTTAGCGAAGAAGAGAGGCTCAGCATGAAAAAAGCGAGGAGTGAAATGAAGCAGAATGAATTGTATGAAAGGTTGAGGAAGGACATGTATCCGACTGTTCGAAAGGAAATTGAGGAGTCACTGATGATGCAAACGACTCTAACACTGACAGATAGCCAGCAGATGGGAGGGGAGGCGGGCATGGAGGATGCTGGTTATTGCGCGACAACACCGCACAAGAGTAGCTGTGCATCACCTGACCCCAGCGACACTGAGACTGTAGCTGCTCATGATGATGCTATATCTGATCTATCTAGAATGAAAGACAGACTGAAGGGCGTGCTTACACATTATGAAGGTACATTAAAATGTGCAACAGCCTGGGTTTGCCCACCCTTCTTGGAAGAGGGCCTCTTGTTGGACAATGTGCCATTGAAGCCGGGCTGTGTGAAGTGCTACGTGGCTGAAGTAAAGCCTGGATTCAATGAATTTGCCCTGAAAAATGTCCTAGGAGACTTTGATGAGCAAAGGACCTTGGGAAAAACACTGTTACATCACATCTAGTGGCCACGAAAGTAAATAGACTTCATGGATGAGATCCCTGAAGCCCCGCCAAGAGCAACCAATGTCGCCCCTCAACCGGTTGCGCTCTCCTTGCCACAGCAGCTCTCGCGTGCTTCCCCCAAAGAACCTAATACTCACAATCCGACGGCTGACGCATCAACCTGTGATCAGCCCGCTCGACTTTGTGCCGTACAGGCCATGTCATCGTCCGCCCAGAGCAGCCAGTGGCAAGGCCTACAACTGCTGAAGACGCACCACCGGTTTAGATGTCGGCCGCTGAAGCAGCGGGGGGAGACCCAGCTGCAGCACATGCTCAGTAGACTAACCTGGTGGAACAGACTGCTAAGCAGTCTGATGCTTCGGAACCGCCTGCTAAGCAGTCTGTAGGCCCAGAACCGACTGCTCATTAGTCCGTCGGTCCGCAGCCGCGTGATCAGCTTACCAATGCGTCAACACTTCCTGCTCAGCAAACCAAGCGTTGGCACGGCCTCCTCAACACACCGACAAGTTGGCACCACCTGCGCAGAAACCCGACATAGCTTCAACGCATGGTCAGCAGTCCGATGCCTCTCCTCCTACAGCCCAGCAGTCCGTCACAGCAGCACCGCCAGCTCAGCAGTCCAGTATAGCTAAACCGTCTGCTAAGTAGTCCGTCGAAGCTTTACCGTCTGCTCGGCAGTCTGCCTTTCAGCCAACCAGACCTTGGACCAGAAGTGCTTCAAGTACCAAGAAGGAAGCGGGCAAAAAGGATACACCCGTGAGGAAGCATGCCTCGAGAGCAAAGAGGAAACAAAACGATTGCCTCTTACTTAAAGCACTCATCGCCCAGAACCAAATTAACAGCAAGTTGTTCGAATCGGAGAGTAATATTATTTCTGATGGCATGGATGATGAAGAAATAGCTTTGCTGCTTACTAAAAATAAAGCAGACGTACTTGAAGCACGCAATTATGTCCATGGCCAGCCATTTCTTGTTGGCGAATACTTTGATGAGTGCAGCTCCAGTTGCCGCGAGTTACATAAATATTGCATGGATCAAATGTTAGCAGGTCATCATGTTCTGTTAGTCTACTACAACAGAGATCATTTCCGACACGAGCTAGTTCCATCAGTCTGAGTTTCGAGGACTTACATCTCTTCTTCAACTTCAACGAGCTAGATGCCACTCTTGTTAGATGCCTGATTTTGTAAGTACTTAACAAACTCAGATCAACTTCTCCATACAAGGCTGTAAATGATAAACAACTAACTGCATTTTATTCCTCTCAGGGGATTGAACGCGCAGAGAAGAAAAAGGGAGAGTGTGTATTTCATAGATCCTGCATTAGCAAATGGCACAACATTACATGGTAAGGATGAACGGGAGTGGGCCATTAACACGGTCACCCATATCTTCGAAAACACGTCCCATGCAGAATCATTTCTCTGGCCATATCATGAACGGTAAGTCAAATAAACAACCACGCATACACTGATTGTCTTTCAGATTTCGACATAATTTGTAAGTTCATGGCTTTCTTAATATGTAGCAATCACTGGATATTGGTATTCATTGTTCCAAACAAGAACACAGTTTACTACATGGATTCACTCATAGAGTCAACAAACGCTCAGGATCTGACGCATCTTCAGCAATTCATGGATAGGTATTGAATTCGATGATGTTGAAATTAATTTGCATTCATATCTGGTTCAATAATTGATGTTGTCAAAATTCATCTTCATTTGCAGTGTGCTCGCATTGTGGAAAACAAAACCAGGGAACCTGTTCAAGAGGGAACTACCTCTGCAGCACGAGATCATTTCTCCGGTAACACACCAAAATCCGTTATTTTCGGAAAATGTATCCAATAGTCTGCACATACCTTTTCTTATGCTAGTCAAATGTTCAAGCTTCTAAATAAACCTCTTTCTATTTCCGTCCAAAGAAAAAAAATACATCTAACACCGGTTAGGTTGTTCCTAACAGGACAAATACATGACTAATTCTGTACAAAAAATTTTAGTGTCTTCAGCAACAAGCAGGGACCAACCTTTGTGGACACTATGTTTGCAGACACATGATCTCCATCTGCAAATCTGCTGATAGTTGTGAAGATGACCGCGAATTAGTACCAGTAAGTCTATCTTAATTAATATCTTCTACTCCACTCATATGGCACATTCTGATCTTAAAAATACTGCAGTTCATCTTAGAACCGAGGACCCCTGAACCGCTCCCCGTTGGTGAATTGCTAATGGTTCGGAGATTTATCAGCGACTTCTTCCTGAATCACTACATCAATCCCACTGCTGATAGTGAAGATTTCAGCATGCCTTCTCCTGAAACATTGAGTAAGAGTTAGCCGCTAAACATATACGCATGGATCCATTGTTTTCCATCTGATGAGGTCTTCGTATTTCGTACACTATGATTAATTACGTAATGCATATATATGCCGACAAATCATTGGAATTTAGCTACCATTTGTTCAATTGCAATTGTTGCAAAATCTGATGAATGTTCTTCCTGTGGACACTATTTGTTCAATTGCATATTGTGGCGAATTTGCTTTTTGCATGCCGATTCAAATGGGGTATTTTTGCTTTAACATTGCAATTGCTCCGTATGCGGTTCAACTAAATGAGTGTGTACAATCCACATCGGAAAGCATACGTCAATCATAGCGGAACCGTCGGTGATACACAGCAGATCGCAGACGATTTGAAGCACAACTACGTGTGTGTAGGGGCTCCGAAACCGTTTGTGATATCACATTATTGCACACGAGAGCTCGGAGTAAACCTTGCCCAATGTAAAATATAATCCCAGTCATAAATTTTTCAGGAAATGTGTGGGATCCCAAACGAAAAGCACACGCCACTCTTACTGTAATAATCGGTGATACACAACAAATCACAAACAGTCTGCGGCACTTGTATGTGTGGGAAGGGGCTCCTAAACCATTTGTGATAGAACATTATTGCACACGGTAATTGTTCAGAAACGTGTGAGATGGAGTCTTGCATGGCAGATGGTGTCTACTACATAACTTGTTCTTGTAGACTCGTGTTGGGCCTCCAAGCGCAGAGTTTTGTAGGACAGTAGCAAATTTCCCTCAAGTGGATGACCTAAGGTTTATCAATCCGTAGGAGGCATAGGATGAAGATGGTCTCCCTCAAACAACCCTGCAACCAAATAATAAAAAGTCTCTTGTGTCCCCAACACACCAAATACAATGGTAATTTCTATAGGTGCACTAGTTTGGCGAAGAGATGGTGATACAAGCATAGTAATGATAGTAGATTTTGATTTTTGTAACATGAACAATAAAAAACAGCAAGGTAGCAATTGATAAAATGGAGCACAAATGGTATTGCAATGCTTGAAAATGAGGCCTAGGGTTCGTACTTTCACTACTGCAATCTCTCAACAATGCTAATCTAATTGGATCATATAACCATCCCTCAACGTGCAATGAAGAATCACTCCAAAGTTCCTATCTAGCGGAGAACATAAGAAGAAATTGTTTGCAGGGTACGAAACCACCTCAAAGCTATTCTTTCCGATCAATCTATCCTAGAGTTCGTACTAAAATAAAACCAAGCTATTCTTTCCGATCGATCTAACCAAGAGTTCGTACTAAAATAACACGATATGATACACATCAACCAACTCTAATGTCACCTAGATACTCCAATGTCACCGTGAGTATCCGTGAGTTGATTATACGATATGCATCAAGCAATTTCAGATTCATAATACTCAATCCAACACAAAGAACTTCAAAGAGTGCCCCAAGATTTCTACCGGAGAAACAAGGACGAAAACGTGCATCAACCCCTATGCATAGATTACCTCAATGTCACCTCGGGAATCCGCGAGTTGAGTGCCAAGACATAGATCAAGTGCTCTCAAATCCAGAAAAGTATTCAATCCGATAAAATATGAAATCTCAAAGGGAAAACTCAATTCATCACAACAAGATAGAGAGGGGAAAACACCATATGATCCAACTATATTAACAAAGCCCACGATACATCAAAATCATGCCATCTCAAGAACACGAGAGATAGAGAGATTAAACACATAGCTACTGGTACAAACCCTCAGCCCCGAGGGTGGACAACTCCCTCCTCATCATGGTGTCTGCCGGGATGATGAAGATGGCCACCGGTGATGATTTCCCCCTCCGGCAGGGTGCCGGAACGGGGTCTAGATTGGTTTTTCGTGGCTAGAGAGGCTTGCTGCGGTGGAACTTCTGATCTAGGGTTATTTTTGAGGGTTCTGGAATATTTGGGAATTTATAGGGCGAAGAGGTGGTGCGGGACGCCACCGAGGTGGGCACAACCCACCAGGGCACCCCTGGCCCCCAGGTGCGCCCAGGTGTGTTGTGCCTCCGTCGGGGAACACCTCTAGTACTTCTTTGGCCCATGTTGTCCCTTCTGGTCCATGAAAATTCTCCAAAAAGTTTCGCTGCATTTGGACTCCGTTTGGTACTGATATTCTGCGAAGTAAAAAAACAGGAAAAAAATAGCAACTGGCACTGGGCACTATATCAATAGGTTAGTCCCAAAAAATGATATAAAATTGCTATAAAATGATTGTAAAACATCCAAGAATGATAATATAACAGCATGGAACAAGCAAAAATTATAGATACGTTGGAGACGTATCATCATCCCCAAGCTTAATTCCTACTCGTCCTCGAGTAGGTAAATGATAAAAACAGAATTTTTGATGTGGAATGCTGCCTAACATGTTCATCACATATTATTTTCTTTTGTAGCATGGACATTTGGACTTTTATATGGTTCAGAGCAATAGTCTAGTTTTGACATGAAGATTTCAATACTCAAGCATATCAAGAAGCAACCATGTCTTTCAAAATATCAACACTAAGGAAAGTTATCCCTAGCCCATCATGCTCAATCATTGATCCATTCATGAAACACACTCGCATATTAGCTACACCCAATGCTCAAATACTATCATAGTGCCCCTTAGTTGGTGCTTTATAAGAGAAGATGGAGACTCAAATAAAATAAAAATTGCACAAAGTAAATAGATAGGCCCTTCACAGAGGGAAGTAGGGATTTGTAGAGGTGCCAGAGGTCAAAGCTTAAATTGAGATATAAAATTTTTGAGAGGCATACTTTTCCCGTCAACGAAAACAACCGAGTAATTCCCAACACTTTCCGTGCTAGATATATCATAGGCGGTTCCCAAACAGAAAATAAAGTTTATTCCTTTTTCCACCATTCTTTCACAATCCATGGCTAGCCGTATCCACGGGTGCCTTCCATACCAACACTTTCCAAGGAATTTATTATTTGACAACATAAAGTAAATTTATTTTTCATTTCGGGATTGGGCATCCCTATTACATTTGCCACACTGTCGTGCAATGACAAGTGAATAAACACTCATCTTGAGAATAACACATCTAGCATGGAAAATATTGGCCACCCCCTGCCGCTTCATGAGCGGTACGAGCACACAAAAAGGAAATTTATTTTGAAAATTAGAGATGGCACATACAAATTTGCTTCGAACGGCACGAGAATACCGCATATAGGTAGGTATGGTGGACTCATATTGCAAAACAAGGTTTAACAATTTTGGATGCACAAGTAGTATTTCTACTTAGTACAAGTGGAGGCTAGCAAAAAGATTGAGAAGCAACCAACCAAGAAACCAAAAATCACATAAGCGAGCATTAAGCATAACTAACACCGAATAATGCACCACAAGTAGGATGTAATTTCATTGCATAACTATTGAATTTTGTGCTTGCATAGGGAATCACAAACCTTAACACCAATATTCCTACTAAAGAATAATTACTCACCAACATGACTCACATATCACTATCATCATATGTCAAAACTATTACAAAGAATCAAGTTTATTTTGTCCAATGATCTTCATGAAATTTTTTATTATATCCCGCTTGAATATCTATCACTTTGGGACTAGTTTCATATATTGCAATTACTTTTGACAAGCTCAAACAAATTTAAGTGAAGAACATGAGCATAGCAAGTTTCGTCTCTCAAAATAATATAAGTGAAGCATGAGAGAATTTCTTCAAAAAATTACTAACTCTCAAATAAATCTAAGTGAAGCTTGAGAGCATTTCTTCAAAAATATTAAAGCACACCGTGCTCAAAAAGATATAAGTGAAGCACTAGAGCAAATGACAAACTACTCCAAAAAGATATAAGTGAAGATCAAATGAGTAGTTAAGTAAATAGGTAGCTAATTGAGGACTCTCTCTTATTTAGAAACTTTAAGATCTATGTATTTTACTAAAACAACAAGCAAAACAAAATAAAATGACATTCCAAAAATAGCACACATCATGTGAAGAAGCAAAAACTTAGGCTCAACTGATACTAACCGATAATTCTTGATGAACAAAGGTGGGATGCCTACCGGGGCATCCCCAAGCTTACATGCTTGAGACTTCTTGGAATATTATCTTGGGATGCCTTGGGCATCCCCAAGCTTGAGCTTTTGTGTCTCCTTAATTCCTTTTATAATCCGGTTTCCCTAAATCTTAAAAACTTCATCCACACAAAACTCAACAAGAACTAGTGAGATAAGTTAGTATAAATCAATGCATAACCTTATCATCATCTACTGTAGCAAATCACTAAAATTATTATTTAACATTGAATACTAAATGCATCTGCATGTTTAATAGTTCCATCCTCAAATAGAATCGTTAAACAAGCAAACATATGCAAACATAACAGCAATCTGTCTAAACAGAACAGTCTGTAAAGAGTGCAATTATCCTCATACTTACCTAACTCCCAAAATTCCGAAAATTTACCACACTGTATAAAATTTATCATAGATTATTGTGCAAAAAGTTTCAACATTTTATGACATTCTGAATTTTCTCGGGAAATTTTTCAACAGAGATAAACTTTCTGTTTTCAAACAGCCACATATAGAATTGCAAAATAACATGGCAAAGGCTGTACTTGACATTTTTATTGAAGTAAAAGATATAAAACATTATTCTAAATAACATCAAGCAAATCATAATAAAATAAAATGATTCCCCAAGCAAAACATATATCATGTGACAAATGAAAATGTAGCTCCAAGTGACGTTATCGATAATGTTGGAGACGAAAGAGGGGATGCCTTCCGGGGCATCCCCAAGATTAGTTGCTTGGATCTTCCTTGAATATTACCTTGAGGTGCCTTGGGCATACCCAAGATTAGGGTCTTGTCACTCCTTATTCTCTTCATATCGATATCTCACCCAAAACTTGAAAACTTCAATCACACAAAACTTAACAGAACTTCGTGAGATGAGTTAGTATGATAAAGACAAATCATTCACTTTGGTACTGTCAAGATAAGATTCATAATTGTCCTCACATAATGCCTACTGTATACAATTTTCACAATTTATATTAAGCAATATAAGCCATAGAAACTATAAAACAAACAAACTATGCATTGAAAACATAATCTGTCAAAAACAGAACAGTACATAAAGATATGAATTTTAGTCATACTTCTGTAACTCCAAAAATTCTGAAATTTTTTTAAAACGTAGAAAATTCATATAACCAAGATCTGTAAAAAATTCAGAGGTTTTCGGCACTCCAGTGAATTTAAAAAATTCTGTTACTGGGCGCAAAAGTTTCTGTTTTTGCACATAATCAAGTCAACTATCATCCACACTATCCCAAAGGCTTTACTTGGCACTTTATTGAAACAAAAGCTATAAAACATGATTACTACAGTAGAATAATCATGTGAACACACAAAAACAGTAGGTATAAGTGCTGGGTTGTCTCCCAACAAGCGCTTTTCTTTAATGCCTTTTTAGCTAGGCATGATGATTTCAATGATGCTCACATAAAAGAATTGAAACACAAAGAGAGCATCATGAAGCATATGACTAGCAAATTTAAGTCTAACCCACTTCCTATGCATAGAGATTTTGTGAGAAAACAATTTATGAGAGCAAGAATCAACTAGCATAGGAAGGCAAAACAAGAAAAACTTCAAGATTTTCAGCACATAGAGAGGAAACTTGATATTATTGCGATATGTAAAAACATTAGTTCCTCTCTCATAATAATTTTAAGTAGCATCATGAATGAATTCAATAATATAACTATCACATAAAGCATTATTTTCATGATCCACAAGCATAGAAATTTTATTACTCTCCACATAAGCAAATTTATTCTCATCAATAGTAGTGGGAGAAAACTCAACAAAATGACTATCATGTGATAGGAAATTAAAATCATGATGACGAGTTTCATGGTTATCATTATTCAATATAGCATACATGTCATCACCATAATCATCATAGATAGTAACTTTGTTATCATAGTCAATTGAAACCTCTTCCAAAATAGTGGATTCATCACTAAATAAAGTCATGACCTCTCCAAATCCACTTTTATCATTATAATAAGATCCAACACCCTCCAAAATAGTGGGATCATCATTACCTAGAGTTGACACTCTTCCAAACCCACTTTCATCAATATAATCATCATAAATAGGAGGCACACAATCATCATAATAAATATTCTCATCAAAACTTGGGGGACTAAAAATATCATCTTCATCAAACATAGCATCCCCAAGATTGTAGCTTTGCATATCATTAACATCATGGATATTCATAGAATTCATACTAACAACATTGCAATCATGCTCATCATTCAAAGATTTTTTGTCAAACATTTTATAGAATTCTTCTTCTATCAATTGAGCACAATTTTCCTTTCCATCATTTTCACGAAAGGCATTATAAAGATGAATAATATGATGCAACCTCAATTCCATTTTTTTTGTAGTTTTCTTTTTATAAACCAAATTAGTGATAAAACAAGAAACTAAAAGATTCAATTACAAGATCTAAAGATATACCTTCAAGCACTCACCTCCCCGGCAATGGCGCCAGAAAAGAGATTGATGTCTACTACACACCTTGTTCTTGTAGACTCGTGTTGGGCCCCCAAGCGCAGAGTTTTGTAGGACGGTAGCAAATTTCCCTCAAGTGGACAAACTAATGTTTATCAATCCGTAGGAGGCGTAGGATGAAGATGTCTCTCTCAAACAACCCTGCAACCAAATAATAAAAAGTCTCTTGTGTCCCCAACACACCAAATACAATGGTAATTTGTATAGGTGCACTAGTTCGGCGAAGAGATGGTGATACAAGCGTAGTAATGATAGTAGATATTGATTTTTGTAATATGAACAATAAAAAACAGCAAGGTAGCAATTGATAAAACGGAGCACAAATGGTATTGCAATGCTTGAAAATGAGGCCTAGGGTCCGTACTTTCGCTAGTGGAATCTCTCAACAATGCTAATCTAATTGGATCATATAACCATCCCTCAACGTGCGATGAAGAATCACTCCAAAGTTCCTATCTAGCGGAGAACATAAGAAGAAATTGTTTGTAGGGTACGAAACCACCTCAGAGCTATTCTTTCCGATCAATCTATCCTAGAGTTCGTACTAAAACAACACCAAGCTATTCTTTCCGATCGATCTAACCAAGAGTTCGTACTAAAATAACACGATATGACACACATCAACCAACTCTAATGTCACCTAGGTACTCCAATGTCACCGCGAGTATCCGTGAGTTGATTATACGATATGCATCAAACAATTTCAGATTCATAATACTCAATCCAACACAAAGAACTTCAAAGAGTGCCCCAAGATTTCTATCGGAGAACCAAGGACGAAAACGTTCATCAACCCCTATGCATAGATTACCTCAATGTCACCTCAGGAATCCGCGAGCTGAGTGGCAAGACATAGATCAAGTGCTCTCAAATCCATAAAAGTATTCAATCCGATAAAAACGAAATCTCGAAGGGAAAACTAAATTCATCACAATAAGATAGAGAGGGGAAAACACCATATGATCCAACTATATTAACAAAGCCCGTGATACATCAAGATCGTGCCTTCTCAAGAACACGAGAGAGTGAGATTAAACACATAGCTACTGGTACAAATTCTCAGCCCCGAGGGTGGACTACTCCCTCCTCATCATGGTGGTCGCCGGGATGATGAAGATGGCCACCGATGATGATTTCCCCCTCCGGCAGGGTGCCGGAACGGGGTCTAGATTGGTTTTTCGTGGCTACAAGGCTTGCGGCGGCAGAATTTCTGATTTAGGGTTATTTTTGAGTGTTCTGGAATATTTGGGAATTTATAGGGCGAAGAGGCGGTGCGGGAGGCCACCGAGGTGGGCACAACCCACCAGGGCGTGTCTGGGCCCCCAGGCGTGCCCAGGTGGGTTGTGCCCCCCTCGGGGCACCCCTCTGATACTTCTTTGGCCCATGTTGTTCCTTTTGGTCCATAAAAATTCTCCAAAAAGTTTCGCTGCATTTGGACTCCGTTTGGTACTGATATTCTGCGAAGTAAAAAAAATAAGCAAAAAACAGCAACTGGCACTGGGCACTATGTCAATAGGTTAGTCCCCAAAAATGATATAAAGTTGCTATAAAATGATTGTAAAACATCCAAGAATGATAATATAACAGCATGGAACAAGCAAAAATTATAGATACGTTGGAGACGTATCAGCAGACGAGTTCCGCAGAAAACTCGTGTGCTATGGGGCACATATCGCACACAGTTCATATGTTGGCCCGTGTGTCTTACATATTGTTTCCCAAATGGTTCATTACGACACACCGTTTGGTTTCACTGCGTCATTAGAAACATTTAATCACCGATCCCACACGTGCGAAAGAATTTAGTGTGTGCTGCATCGCATACGATTACACTTGGCAAGGCCTCTGCATCATGGCTCCCTATGTGGGAAGGACCCCCCTATCGCACACACTCACATGGCGACGGTTCAAAATGCCATCGCGGAAAGGGGTTAAAAACCGTTTGTATAGCACCTCGCTGTACCAGTGCCAAAAAATGATCGCCGGAAATGGAAGCTCCTGTTTCCACGCCTGTTAAAAAATTTGGTTAACTGAGAACTCGTACGAGAGAACATGTGGTATGTGGGTTAGAGGGATCACATGGGAGGCGCTTCACGCGATCGAGGTCCCAACACTTAAATGTTCTTGAAGGCCATAATCGATCTTTCCTCTCTTTAACAATTTGCAACTCGGCTTGGCAAGCCACAACCCAGTCCTGACGTGCTGCATCCAACTGTCAGCCTATGAAACTTGATAGATCCCCTGCATACTGGAATATGTTAAATTTTTGGAGAAATGGGAATTTGAATGGTAGGTTTTTTTGCTACTTATGAGGTGTCTGAAAATTCGTTTCGCAACAATTGATTCAGCGTTATATCCACGTCGACCCCACGGCATGATGGTTGGAAGCAAATGCCAAGTTCATAGCAAAAGATGCTTAACAACAAGACCAACTTGCAGATGACCAGGTAGAACTAGTACCAAACTAACTTATAATCTTTTTAGTCCTGGCCCTCATGTTCGTCTGGTAGAAGATCTTGCAGACGACCGGCTCCTGCTCCTTCTCTTGCTCGAGGTCCCCGAGGTGGTACTGGTGCATCACCCAGTTGGTACTCTTCTGGTCAAAGTTCTTGTTGGTGTGCAGCACTAGAAGCTTCTTGCTGCCCGTCTACCGGTTGTTGACCATCACCGGCATGGTATTTTTGGTCTTATGCCACATCGCATGCATGCCACACTCTGATTGTATTTTGCTGCGAGCCCCTTTTGAATGCCCTACAATTGCGCTGGAAGAAATGCTTGCTTAGGCCACTCAGTGTGATACCTATAGTATAGGTGAAATACAATCCTAGGGTAGCATACCTAAAAATTTTGCAAAAAGAAAGGAATATATTTGTGCACGTAGATGGTCGATCGGTGTGTCTCACGTGGAAGTTTCTCAGGATGGGTGTAGCATATGCCGTGCTCGCTGTCGATGGTCGGTATGAACAAATCGATGAGAGGGTGAGATCTCGTGTTGTCAGCACTCACTTTGGCCTCAAGGCGCTCAATCAGCTCCTAATCCGTGGGATCAAAATTGACGCTAGCCGACAGCATCGGCCAATCCTTCTTGGACTTGCAATGGTTAATTCCAGTTAAATCATACTCAATGTATGATCAACCAACTGTTTATGTAAATGATGAAAGACTTCGATAGATAACTGCTACTTTAATGATCTAAATGCTCTTATATTTCTTTATGGAGGGAGTACTCCAAATCTAAAATCCATGAAACCCGAACAAACTGGGGTCTCGGATTCATTACTACTCCCTCCGTCCCATAATGTAAGACGTTTTTGCAAGCTATGTTAGCTTACAAAAGCGTCATTTGCAAAAACATCTTACATTATGGGACAGAGCAAGTACATGCATACTTTAAAGACTTAAAAAACCCCATAAGTATCGAAATCATCATACAGGGCGACGATATGAATACTCATAGGAGCGTCCTTGCTGGTTACTTCCTTCAGGCGATTAGCTTGGAGAGCTTCCTTGTTGATATCAAATTTCTCAGTGTCTTCCTTTTGACAACTTGCAATGAAGTATAGCAATCCACTAGCTCATTGCCCATCGTATCAACTGGATCGGAACAAGGCGGCAGGGAGGCGGGGAGACTGGGAGTTGGGAGAGTGCAGTTGGACTACTAGAGGGGTGAGGCACACTTTGATGAACCGAACATGTCACTCGGACTCCTGTGTCACATCACACGTAGCGTGTTGTCACCTCAATTCAATGTGAGGACATGATGACTAATTTGACCGACATGTACTAGTACTACTAGTCGTACAAGTACTACTCGTTCCCCAAGCCGCCTCAATCTCCGACCATTCCTCCAGTAGTCTCCGTCGTCGACCTGCAGGACAACACCTTGCCTCCTCGTCCTGTCCTCTTCTTTGTCTTCCCCTCTTTCTCAATCTGTGTGTTCAGGAGATCCGCCTGACGCCATGACCGACGGCCTCCTCAAGTCCGGTCCGCCCGCACCACCTCCCTCCATTCCCGGCCGCTCCACGACCCTATGTCCCTGCTGAAGCCCGCGCCAAGTCCCTTGCAAGCCGCTGCCCTGGATCTCATCTCCGGCCCCGTCCCCGACCTCTCGTCACCCACGCCGCGTTGCCATCGGGATATGCATCGCCGACCTCCTCCGTCCCGTCCCACCATCGGCCCGAGAGCCCGCGACTCCCGCCGGACCTCCGCCTCGCCCTGCTTGTCCGCTGCCCTGGATCTCATCTCTGGCCCCGTCCCCGACCTCTCGTCGCCCACGTCGCGTTGCCACCGGGATATGCACCGCCGACCTCCTCCGTCCCGTCCCACCATCGGCCCGAGAGCCCGCGACTCTCGCCGGACCTCCGCCTCGCCCTGCTTGTCCGCTGCCGCCGTCTACTGTCATCCCCGGCGCTGACAGCCGCCGCTGCTGCTCTGCTTCCTGTCGAGCAGAGGAGCTTGCCCGCCTGCTCGTAGACGCATCGGCCAGATGCGTGGACGCACAACCGTCCTGGCCCAGCTCGCCTCAGCCGAAGCCCAGGGTGAGCACCCGCTAAGTCCTTCCTCGAGCGTGTTTTATTATTCAGTGCTCGCTCCTGTCTGGCCCAGTCGCAGTAGTTTCAGCCCATGGACATTTTTTTCTTCAGATTTTGCGAATTTATCAATTTCCAGAACATTGCATATTTACAGAACTGCCATGATTTTAAAATGTGCATAACTAAATATCCGTGCATGCAAATAAAACATGTCATATATGTAAAATGCACAGAATTTCATGTAGTTTCACAATATTCAACTTCCATCCTTGTTCAAAATGTTTAAAATTGTTGTTTGCATTAATTTGCATAAATGACATGCTAAAATGGTTTATTTTGTAACTAAATAACCGTATCTCCGAATTAAATAAACTATATATGTATTTGGTCTAGAAAAATGTGTAGATTAACATGGTGCACTTTATTTTGCTGTTTAACAACTATAAAATTGTGTTATAGGCAGAACAGTAGCAAATTCGAAAATGACATATGAGGATTTTCCGGAATTGTTGTTTTTTGTTTCCGGCCTCATTTAAATTGCCTAGATAGGCAGTTTTATTATGCTTCTCCTCATGCCATGTTAACCAACATTTAATATTGATTAGTACTTAAACAAGAGTGAACTAAATGATGGAATGTGGAGTTCCGTCAATATGCAAGTCGTTGCATATTGAACTTCACTTAGTGTGTAGTATTTTGTTGTTGCACTTTGCCATGCCATGACTCAATTAAACCAGACATGCATCATACTTGGTTGTGCATCATGCCATGATTATGCTTGTTAATTTACCGTGTTGCTTGCTTCTTTCCGGTTGTTCTTCTTCTCGTTAGTTCCGGTTACGTTGCAATTGTGAGGATTCGTTCGACTATGTTGGATCGTCTACTTCATGGACTCGGTCTTCTTCCTAGCGGGATTTCAGGCAAGATGAGCATTACCTTGGATATCACTACTATCTTTTCTTGCTAGTTGTCTTGATGCTATCGCTATGTCATGCTACCTACCACTTGTTTATCAAGCTTCCCAAATTGCCATGATAAGCCCCTAACCTTCCACCTTCCTAGCAAACCATTGTTTGGCTATGTTACCGCTTTGCTCAGCCCCTCTTATAGCGTTGCTAGTTGCAGGTGCAGTGCATGTTGTTCCATGTTGGGAGATGGATATCGTGGGATATCACAATAACTCTTATTTAATTAATGCATCTATATACTTGGTAAAGGGTGGAAGGCTCAAACTTTTGATTGGTGTTTTGTTCCACTCTTGTCACCCTACAATGACCCACAAGTATAGGGGATCTATCATAGTCCTTTTGATAAGTAAGAGTGTCGAACCCAACGAGGAGCAGAAGGAAATGACAAGCGGTTTTCAGCAAGGTATTTTCTGCAAGCACTGAAATTATTGGTAACAGATAGTTTTGTGATAAGATAATTCGTAACGGGTAACAAGTAACAAGTGTAACAAAGGTGCAGCAAGGTGGTCCAATCCTTTTTGTAGCAAAGGATAAGCCTGGACAAACTCTTATATAAAGCAAAGCGCTCCCGAGTACACATGGGAATTATTGTCAAGTTAGTTTTCATCATGCTCATATGATTCGCGTTCGTTACTTTGATAATTTGATATGTGGGTGGACCAGTGCTTGGGTGCTGTCCTTACTTGGACAAGCCTCCCACTTATGATTAACCCCTCTCGCAAGCATCCGCAACTATGAAAGAAGAATTAAGATAAATCTAACCATAGCATGAAACATGTGGATCCAAATCAGTCCCTTGTGAAGCAACGCATAAACTAGGGTTTAAGCTTCTGTCACTCTAGCAACCCATCATCTACTTATTACTTCCCAATGCCTTCCCCTAGGCCCAAATCATGGTGAAGTGTCATGTAGCCGACGTTCACATAACACCACTAGAGGAAAGACAACATACATCTCATCAAAATATCGAACGAATACCAAATTCACATGATTACTTATAACAAGACTTCTCCCATGTCCTCAGGAACAAATGTAACCACTCACAAAGCATATTCATGTTCAAGATCAGAGGGGTATTGCATATCATTAAGGATCTGAACATATGATCTTCCACCAAATAAACCAACCAGCATCAACTACAAGGAGTAATCAACACTACTAGCAACCCACAGGTACCAATATGAGGTTTTGAGACAAAGATTGAATACAAGAGATGAACTAGGGTTTGAGAGGAGATGGTGCTAGTGAAGATGTTGATGAAGATTGACCCTACCTCGATGAGAGGATCGTTGGTGATGACGATGGCTTCGATTTCCCCCTCCCGGAGGGAAGTTTCCCCGACAGAATAGCTCTACCGGAGCCCTAGATTGCTTCTGCCCAGGTTCCACCTCGAGACGGTGGCGCTTTGTCCTGAAAGCTTCCTTATGATTTTTTCTAGGTAAAAACCCTTCATATAGCAGAAGATAGACACCAGAGACCTGCCAGGGGCCCCACAAGCCCTAGGGACGCGCCTAGGGGGGGTAGGGCGCGCCCCCAGGCTTGTGGCCACCTGGTGGGTCCCCTCTGGTATTTTCTTCGCCCAATAATTCTTATATATTGCAAAATAATTCTCCGTAAATTTTCAGGACTTTTGGAGTTGTGCAGAATAGGTCTCTCAGATTTGCTCCTTTCCGGTCCAGAATTCCAGCTGCCGGCATTCTCCCTCTTTGTGTAAACCTTGTAAAATAAGAGAGAAAATGCATAAGTATTGTACCATAATGTGTAATAACAGCCCATAATGCAATAAATATCAATGTAAAAGCATGATGCAAAATGGACGTATCAACTCCACCAAGCTTAGACCTCGCTTGTCCTCAAGCGAAAGTCGAAATCGATAATCATGACCACATGTTTAGAGATAGAGGTGTTGATAAAATAAAATACGGACATGAGGGCATCATGATCATCTTTAGAACAGCAACATATATTGTCATATAATCTCTTATGCTAAAGTGACAATTCGTTCACAAGGTAAAGTATGAATCAAAAACTTTATTGAAAACCAACAAACTATGATCTTGGTCATTGAAGAAATTGCAATTTATCATAACATCGGAAAGTGTCAATGGAAGAGCTTTTATATAGCAAGTCCATGCACTCAACTATCATTTACTCATTCACAATTGCTAACACTCACGCGATACTTATGAGATCAAAGCCTCAATCGGACATAGAGAAAGATAGGGCCTTATAACTTCGCCTCCTAACCTTTTACCTCAAGGGTAATGTCAACAATAATAGTTTCTGAATATCTACATCCGAGTGGATATATATATCTAGATCTTCCCCAACATATAGTGCTTGTCAAAAGAAAATGTATAAAAAGAAGAGGTGATGATCACCATGACCCTTGTATAAAGGTAGAAGGTAAAGGTAAAATATAGGCCCTTCGCATAGGGAAGCAGAGGTTGTCATGCGCTTTTATAGTTGGAAGCACAAAATCTTAATGCAAAAGAACGTCACTTTATATTGCGGCTTGTGATAAAGAACTTTATTATGCAGTCCGTCGCTTTTATTTCTTCCATATCACAAGTTCGTATAAAGATTATTTTCCTCACATTAAAAGATCATACATATTTAGAGAGCAATTTTTATTTCTTGCAGCGATGACAAATTACTTGAAGGATCTTACTCAATCCATAGGTAGGTATGGTGGACTCTCATGGCAAAACTGGGTTAAGGGATTTTGGATGCACAAGTAGTATCTCTACTTGGTGCAGAAGATTTGGCTAGCATAGGGTGAGAAGTAAGCTCAACATGTTGGAGGATCCATGACAATATAACTTCTATTCGGGTATAAGGAAACATAACCTATTATGCTGTCTTCCTTGTCCAACATCAACCTTTTAGCATTCAATATTTTAATGAGTGCTCACAATCATAAAAGATGTCCAAGATAGTGTATTTATATGTGAGACCTCTCTTTCTTTATTACTTCCTATTAATTGCAACAATGACCAAAACTATGTTTGTCAACTCCCAACAAATTTCATGCGACATACTTCTTATATGTGAAGTCATCACTCCCCATAAGATCATTATATAATCTTTTTATTTCTTTTATTCTTTATTTCTTTTTCTCAAGATCATAGCAAAAAGCAAAGCACTCAACTCAAAACTAATCTTTATTATATAACTTTCAGACTCGATTACATAGAAGGAACACAAAGCAAAATTCAAAGCTAGATCATACTAAAAACTTTATGCTACTACACCAAGATATAGCCAAAAGGATCGAACTAAGAAAAACGATAAAGGTAAAGATGTGATGGTGATACGATACCAGGGCACCTCCCCCAAGCTTGGCACTAGCCAAGGGGAGTGCCATTACCCATATACTCAAGTTTCTTTCTTCGGAGGTGGTGATGATGGAGTTGATGATGTATCTGTCAGTTTTATCAAGGCACCCTTTAGGACCTGCAATTCTTGGAGTACACGTTGGAGCATATTTGCATTTCTCTGAATTTCCTCCAAAAGATGCTTATTTTCAGGCCACCAAGAACCTTTCCGTGCATCACTTTCCCTTGGACGGGATATATCCCAATTGGAGGGAATATGTGCGCGAGGAGTATTCTCCACTCCATAGTTATGAACCAAATTATGAAAGTTGTTACGATGTAACCTGTGTAAGGGCCTCCTACGGGGAAGCCCTTCTCGTATCTCTTGGCCTTCATGGTTGCTTGTAGTCCCTATTGCTTGATGGGGGTTTGGAATAGTCGAGATGCCGGCCAGAGTACCTCTCTACGAGGCAGGAGACTGAACCTCAAGCGAATCTCCTCCATCGTGACTTCCTCGGCATCATCCCTCCTGAGTTCCATCTGCATCAACCAAGCATCGTCTTCCACATTGTTGAAGGAGGAAGAAGACATGATGCCTTGAAAACTCTGGCAGAAAAACAGCTCGAAACAAGAATAGGGGATATTGCCGTGATACGATGGTCAAAACCTTTGGGAGATTATATAATGAATTTTTACCGACCAAAAGAAGTATACTGCAAGAAAACTGACTCCGGGAGGCACACGAGGTGGCCACAAGCCTGGGAGGCACGCCGAGGGGGGTAGGGCGCGCCCCCAAGGCTTGTCGCCTCCTCGTGCACTTTTGGACTACTTTTTATTTTCCTAATTTTTTAAATATTCCAAAACGGAGTAAAATTGCTTTTGGGAAAGTTTTGGAGTCGGTTTACTTACCGTATCACAAACCTATTCCTTCTCGGGGTCTGGAGCATTTTGGTAGGTCTCTTTTATGTACTCCTCTGGTGTTATGGTATTAATAATATTGGTTTCTACATTTATGGGAGTACCTGAGATATAATGTTTGATTCTTTGCCCGTTTACCACCTTCGGGTTATTTCCCTCGGCGTTGTTGATCTTGATGGCACCGAAATGATAAACTTCCTCGATAATGTAAGGCCCTTCCCATTTAGAGAGAAGTTTTCCTGCAAAAAATCTTAAACGAGAATTGTATACATAGTCACCTACATTGAATTCACGCTTTTGTATCCTTTTGTCATGCCATCTTTTAACTTTTTCTTTAAACAATTTGGCATTCTCATAGGCTTGGGTTCTTGATACGTCCATTTTGCATCATGTTTTCCTACTGTTATTTATAATGTTTTTATGCATAATAACGCTTTTAGGAGTAATTCTAATGCCTTTTCTCTCATAATATGCAAGGTTTACACAAAGAGGGAGAATACCGGCAGCTGGAATTCTGGACCTGAAAAAGCTACATCAGAGTTACCTATTCTGCACATCTCCAAATGAGCTGAAAACTTACGGAGAATTGTTTTGCAATATATGAAGAATATTGGAGCAAATAACTACCAGAGGGGGCCCACCAAGTGGGCACAACCCACCTGGGCGCGCCAGGGAGCCCAGGCGCGCCCTAGTGGGTTGTGCCCTCCTCAGCCCACCTCTGGTGCCCATCTTCTGTTATATAAGTCATTTTGACCTAGAAAAAATAAGGGGAGGACTTTCAGGACGAAGCGCCACTGTCTCGAGGTGGAACTTGGGCAGGAGTACTTTTGCCCTCCGCCGGAGTGATTCCGCCGGGGGAACTTCCCTCCCGGAGGGGGAAATCATCGCCATCGTCATCACCAACAACTCTCCCATCTTTGGGAGGGCCATCTCCATCAACATATTCAATAGCACCATCTCCTCTCAAACTTGAGTTCGTCTCTTGTGTTCAATCTTTGTACCGGAACATTAGATTGGTACTTGTGGGTGACTAGTAGTGTTGATTACATCTTGTAGTTGATTACTATATGGTTTACTTGGTGGAAGATTATATTATCAGATCCATTATGCTATTTAATACCCCTCTGATCTTGAGCATGATTATTATTTGTGAGTAGTTGCTTTTGTTCTTGAGGTCATGGGAGAAGTCATGTTGCAATTAATCATGTGAACTTGATATGTGGTCGATATTTTGATGATATGTACGTTGTGATTCCCTTAGTGGTGTCATGTGAACATCGACTACATGGCACTTCACCATACTTGGGCCTAAGGGAATGCATTGTGGAGTAGTTATTATATGATGGGTTTTTAGAGTGACAGAAACTTAAACCCTAGTTTATGCGCTACTTCGTAAGGGACTGATTTGGATCCAAAAGTTTAATGCTATGGTTAGATTTTATCTTAATACTTTTCTCGTAGTTGCGGATGCTTGCGAGGGGGTTAATCATAAGTAGGAGGTTTGTTCAAGTAAGAATAGCACCTAAGCACCGGTCCACCCGCATATCAAATTATCAAAGTAGCGAACACGAATCAAACAAACATGATGAAAGTGATATGATGAAATTCCCGTGTACCATCAAGAACGCTTTCCTTATCATAAGAGATCGTTTTGGCCTGTCCTTTGCCACAAAAGGATTGGGCTACCTTGCTGCATATTATTTACCATTACCGTTACTTGCTCATTACAAATTATCTTGCTATCAAACTATCTGTTGCCTACTATTTCAGTGCTTGCAGAAAATACCTTCCTGAAAACCACTTGTCATTTCCGTCTGCTCCTCTTTGGGTTCGACACTCTTACTTATCGAAAGGACTATGATTGATTCCCTATACTTGTGGGTCATCAAGGCTCTTTTTTGGTGCCGTTGCCAGGGAGTGAAGCGCTCTTGGTAAGTGGAAATTGGTAAAGAAAAATTCTTACTACACGCTGAAATTTATGGTCACTTGTTACTATGGAGAATCATCCTTTGAGGGGTTTGTTTGGGGTATCTTCACCTCGACCGGAACCACAATTAGCTACCCCTCAACCTACTGCACCTACTGAAAATATTGGTTATGAAACTCCTTTGGGTACGATAGAACAACTGCTAGCTAATCCTTATGCAGGAGATGGAACCGAACGTCCTGATATGCACTTGATATATGTGGATGAAATTTGTGGATTATTTAAGCTTGTAGGTTTGCCCAGAGATGAAGCTAAGAAGAAGGTTTTCCCTTTATATTTGAAGGGAAAAGTATTGGCATGGTGTAGACTATGCAATGATATTGGATCGTGGAACTGGAATCGACTGAAATTGGAATTTCACCAAATTTTTTATCCTATGCATCTAGTTCATCGTGATCAGAATTATATATATAATTTTTTGCCTTGTGAAGGAGAAAGTATTGCTCTAGCTTGGGGGAGGCTTAAGTCAATACTATATTCATGCCCCAATCATGAGCTCTCAAGAGAAATTATCATTCAGAATTTTTATGCTCGGCTTTCTCGTGATGATCAATCCATGCTCGATACTTCTTGTACTGGTTCTTTTATGAAGAAGACCATTGGATTCAGGTGGGATCTTTTGGAAAGAATTAAATGCAACTCTGAAGGTTGGGAACTCGATGAAGGTAAAGAGTCAGGTATTAAGCTTGAATTTGATTGTGTTAAATCTTTTATGAATACCGATGCTTTTCACAAGTTTAGCACTAAATATGGACTTGACTCTGAGATAGTAGCATCTTTCTGTGAATCATTTGCTACTCATGTTGATCTCCGTAAGGAGAAGTGGTTTAAGTATCATCCCCCTATCAAATAAGAAATTAAAGAACCCAATGTAGCTAAAGATGAAACTATTATTTACAATGTTGATCCAGTTGTGCCTACTGCTTATATTGAAAAACCACCTTTCCCTGTTAGAATAAAGGAACATGCTAAGGTTTCAACTGTGGTTCACAAAAGTAATATTAGAGCGCCTAAACCTGCTGAAAAAATTAAAGTAGAACCTAGTGTTGCTATGGTTAAAGATCTCTTGGTAGAAAATATTGATGGGCAAGTTCTTTACTTCTGTGATGAAGTTGCTAGAATTGCCAAACCCGATGAAAAAGATAAACATAGACCTGTTGTTGGCATGCCTGTTGTCTCAGTTAAAATAGGAGATCATTGTTATCATGGTTTATGTGACTTAGGTGCTAGCGTGAGTGCTATTCCCTTTACCTTATACCAAGAAATTATGAATGAAATAGCACCCACTGAAATAGAAGACATAGATGTCACTATTAAACTTGCTAATAGAGACACCATCACACCGCTTGGGATTGTTAGAGATGTTGAAGTCTTGCGTGGGAAAATAAAATACCCCACTGATTTTCCAGTTCTTGGTTCCCCACAAGATGACTTCTGTCCCATTATCTTTGGTAGACCTTTCTTGAACATTGTCAATGCCACTATAGATTGTCATAAACAAACTGTAAGTGTTAGCTTTGGTGATGAGTCTCATGAATTTAATTTTTCCAAGTTTAATAGACAACCTCATAAGAAAGAATTACCCAATAAGGATGAAATAATTGGTCTTGCTTCTATTGCCGTGCCTCCTACAGATCCACTAGAACAATATTTGCTAGACCATGAAAATGATATGCACATGCATGAAAGAAATGAAATAGATAAAATTTTCTTCGAACAACGACCTCTGTTAAAACACAATTTTCCTATTGAAACTCTAGGAGGTCCTCCTCCACCTAAGGGTGATCCTGTGTTTGAATTAAAACAACTGCCTGACACTTTGAAATATGCTTATCTTGATGAAAAAAGATATATCCTGTTATTATTAGTGCTAACCTTTCAGAACATGAAGAAGAAAGATTATTGAAAATTCTAAAGAAGCACTGTGCTGCTATTGGATATACTCTTGACGATTTTAAGGGCATTAGTCCCACTCTCTGTCAGCACAAGATTAATATGGAACCTGATGCTAAACCCGTTGTTGATCATCAACGATGTTTGAATCCTAAGATGAAAGAAGTGGTAAGAACTAAAATATTAAAGCTTCTGGAAGCAGGTATAATCTATCCCATAGCTGATAGTAGATGGGTAAGTCCCGTTCATTGTGACCCTAAGAAGGGAGGTATTACCGTTGTTCCTAATGATAAAAATGAACTCATTCCACAAAGGATTGTTATTGGCTATAGAATGGTAATTGATTTTAGAAAATTAAATAAAGCAACTAGAAAAGATCATTACCCTTTGCCTTTTATTGATCAAATGCTAGAAAGATTATCAAAGCACACACACTTTTGTTTTCTTGATGGATATTCTGGTTTTTCTCAAATACCTGTTTCACAACCTGATGAAGAGAAAACCACCTTTACTTGCCCTTTTGGAACTTATGCTTATAGACGTATGCCTTTTGGTTTATGTAATGCACCTGCTACTTTTCAAAGATGTATGACTGCTATATTCTCTGATTTTTGTGAAAAGATTGTTGAGGTTTTCATGGATGATTTTTCTGTTTATGGAACTTCTTTTTATGATTGCTTGAGCAACCTTGATCGAGTTTTGCAGAGATGTGAGCAAACTAATCTTGTATTGAATTGGGAGAAGTGCCACTTTATGGTTAATGAAGGTATTGTTTTGGGGCATAAAATTTCTGAACGAGGTATTGAGGTGGGCCATGCTAAAGTTGATGCAATTGAGAAAATGCTATGTCCTAAAGATATTAAAGGTATTCATAGTTTTCTCGGTCATGCTGGTTTCTATAGGAGGTTTATTAAAGACTTCTCTAAAATTTCTAGGCCTCTTACAAATCTTTTACAAAAGGATGTTCCATTTGTTTTTTATGATGATTGTGTAGAAGCCTTTGAAACACGTAAGAAAGCCTTAGTTTCCACACCTATTGTTCAACCACCTGATTGGAACTTGCCTTTTGAAATTATGTGTGATGCTAGTGATTATGCTGTTGGTGTTGTTCTAGGACAATGAGTTGATAAGAAATTAAATGTCATCAATTATGCTAGCAAAACTCTAGACAGTGCCCAAAGAAATTATGCTACTACTGAAAAAGCATTTTTAGCAGTTGTGTTTGCTTCTGATAAATTCAGATCTTACATTGTTGATTCCAAAGTAATTGTTCACACTGATCATGCTGCTATTAAATATCTTATGGAAAAGAATGATGCTAAACCTAGACTCCTTAGGTGGGTTCTCTTGCTACAAGAATTTGACTTACATATCACTGATAGAAAAGGAGCTGAGAACCCCATAGCTGATAACTTATCTAGGTTAGAGAATATCCTTGATGACCCACTACCTATTGATGATAGCTTTCCTGATGAACAACTAGCTGCAATAAATGTTTCTCATAACACTCCTTGGTATGCTGACTATGCTAATTATATTGTTGCTAAATACATACCACCTAGTTTCACATACCAACACAAGAAAAAAAATTCTTCTATGATTTAAGACATGACTTTTGGGATGACCCACATCTTTATAAAGAAGGAGTAGATGGTATTATTAGACGTTGTGTACCTGAGCATGAACAGGAACAAATCCTACGGAAATGTCATTCCGAAGCTTACGGAGGGCATCATGCAGGAGATAGAACTGCTCACAAGGTATTGCAATCTGGTTTTTATTGGCCTACTCTCTTCAAGGATGCCCGTAAGTTTGTTTTATCTTGTGACGAATGTCAACGAATTGGTAATATCGGTAAGCGTCAAGAAATGCCTATGAACTATGCACTTGCTGTTGTACCATTTGATGTTTGGGGTTTTGATTATATGGGACCTTTTCCTTCCTCTAATGGGTATACACATATTTTGGTTGCTGTTGATTATGTTACTAAGTGGGTAGAAGCTATTCCAACTAGTAGTGCTGATCATAACACTTCCATTAAAATGCTTAAAGAAGTTATTTTCCCAAGGTTTGGAGTCCCTAGATATTTAATGACTGATGGTGGTTCACACTTTATTCATGGTGCTTTTCGTAAAATGCTTGCTAAATATGATGTTAACCATAGAATTGCATCACCCTGTCATCCTCAATCTAGTGGTCAAGTTGAAATTAGCAATAGAGAAATAAAATTAATATTACAAAATACTGTTAATAAGTCCTGAAAGAATTGGTCTAAGAAATTGGATGATGCACTTTGGGCCTACAGAACAGCATATAAAAATCCTATGGTTATGTCTCCCTATAAAATGGTTTATGGAAAAGCTTGTCATTTGCCTCTTGAGTTAGAACATAAAGCATATTGGGCAATTAAAGAACTCAACTATGATTTCAAACTTGCCGGTGAAAAGAGGTTATTTGATATTAGCTCACTAGATGAATGGAGAACCCAAGCCTATGAAAATGCCAAATTATTTAAAGAAAAAATTAAAAGATGGCATGACAAAAGAATCCAAAGGAGGGAGTTTAAAGTTGGAGAATATGTTCTTTTGTACAACTCTCATTTCAGATTCTTTGCAGGAAAACTCCTCTCTAAATGGGAAGGACCATATATCATCGAGGAGGTTTACCGCTCTGGAGCTATTAAAATAAATAATGCTGAAGGTACTAACCCGAAGGTGGTCAATGGGCAAAGAATTAAACACTATATCTCAGGTACGCCTATTAATGTTGAAAGCAATATTATTCAAACCATGACACCAGAGGAACACATAAAAGAAACCTTCCGGAACACTCCAGAATCCCTAATAAGAGGAGGTACGTGATACGGTAAGTAAACGAACTCCGAAAAATCAGCAAAAATATTTTCTGCCAGTTTTGGAATATTTTAAAAATTAGGAAAATAAGAAACAACCAGGAAGGCACCCGAGGGGGGCACAAGGCACCAGTGCGCGCCAGGGCCCCCTGGCGCGCCCAGGTGGGTTGTGCCCACCTCGGGAACCTTCCCGACTCTGTTTTTCTCCTGTTTGCTTGTTTTCCAAGATAAAAAATCTTTATATACCCCCCTGACGTATTGACCACTGTATCGCGGAGAAATCTTCTGTTCTTCTTTCTTGCTGTTTTCTGACAGATCTAGATCGCCATGGCCGCTTCGAGCTCCTCCAAGGACAAGTTCTTCGAGAACGTCATCAACCTGTATTTGCGGGAGGTGATGCAGCACCCTCAAGCTATTAAGATGCATGAAGGGGTGCTCCACATCTGGGACGTCCAGAGTCCCAAGGGGACGGGGACCGTGGATGCTAGGCTCGAAGCTATGGAGCAGGAGGTCTTTAAGTGCAAGGGGATGGTGGAACGTGGACTCAATGCCAATCACCTCATGATCGCGGATTACACCCGCGATCTCAAGGTGGATAGCAAATCCATTAAGGACATTGTCTTCACCTTCAACGAGCAAATCAACTTTCTGCAAAGCCAAATCTATGATCTCCAAAACCAAGTCTTTGAATATGAGGCAAGGTTTAAAGGTATGAGTTTTGTTGCCAGTTGCAGGACTCGCGACACTCGCTCCTCCTCTTATGATGGTGAGCCATTGCCATGGAAACTGAAAGATAAGATCACTACTACCTCACCACCACCACCACCTTCTTCATCACCAAAGGAGACTTGAGTTCATGGTATGGGCACTCACCTTGGCTTGTGCCAAGCTTGGGGGAGGTGTCTCGGTATCGTGTCACCACCACTATCTTTTCCTTTATCTATTTTAGTTCGATCCTTAGTTTTCCTTTGATTTAGTTGAATAAAAGTTTAGTTCGATCCTTTCTTTTCGAGTGCTTGCTGTGTGGTCTATCTATGTAATCATGTGCGAGATATATAATAAAGAGTAGTTTGAGTTTTGTTTCTTTACTCTTTTGTTCAAATAAAAAGAAAGGAAAATAAATGAAAAAAGATCATATGCTAATCTTATGGTAAGTAATGACATCACATGAGGAAAAGTATAAGTGGTAAAATTTGTTGGAGATTGACAAACATAGCATTGGTCAATGATGCAATTCATGAAAGAATTAATAAGGGAAGAGAAGATTCACATGCAAATACACTATCTTGGACATCTTTTATGATTGTGAGCCCCCATTAAATGTTTTGTGTCAAAATAGTTGACGTTGGACAAGGAAGACAACGTAATGATTTATGTTTGTTCATATTCACATAGAAGTTATATTGTCATAGATCCTTTAACATGTGGTGCTTGCTCAATATCTTTTCTAGCCAAAAATTCTGCACTAAGTAGAGATACTACTTGTGCATCCAAAAACCCTAAACCCAAATCTTATTTTGAGAGTCCACCATACCTACCTATGGATTGAGTAAGATCCCTCAAGTAAGTTGTCATCGGTGCAATAAGGCAATAAAAATTGCTTCTAAATGTGTTGGACCATTTAGTGTAAGAGAAAATTGAGCGTTGTACGAACTTGTGATGGCAAAGTAATAAAAGCGATGGACTGCATAATAAAGGTTGCTATCATAAGGGGCAATATAACGTGATGTTCTTTTGCATTAAGGGATTTGGCATACAAACAAATAAGCGCATGGCAACCTCTGCTTCCCTCTGCGAAGGGCCTATCTTTTACTTTTATGCATTTACTTTTATGTAGAGTCAAAGTTTTCTTCCCTATCCCTTTTTTTTATTTTTTTGCAAGCATCATGTGGTGAGGAAAGGTCTAGGCACATATATCTAGTTGGATATGAGTGGGCATGAGTTATTATTGTTGACATCACCCTTGAGGTGAATACATTGGGAGGCGAAACTATAAGCCCCTATCTTTCTATGTGTCCGGTTGAAACTTTTTGTTCATGGGTACGCTGTGAGTGTTAGCAATCATAGAAGATTAAATGATGGTTGAGTATGTGGACTTGCCTAAAGGCTCCGATATGTGACCCTTCCTGAAAATATGATGAATTGTAGTTGCAAAGTTGACTAAGAACATAGTTTGTTGGTTTTCAATAAGGTTTATGCTTTATACTTCAATGTTGTGATGAATTGTTACTTATTCATGAGAAGTTATATGATAGAAGTTATTTGATAAAGTTTTATGTTAAAGTTCCTTGTTGTTATAATAATATGCATGATGCTTCTATGTTCGTATTTTGTTTTTATCGACACCTCTCTCTCAAAGCATGTGGACATGTTTTTTGATTTTGGTTTTTCGCTTGAGGACAAGCGAGGTCTAAGCTTGGGGGAGTTGATATGTCCATTTTTCATCATGTTTTCCTACTGTTATTTATAATGTTTTTATGCATAATAATGCTTTTAGGAGTAATTCTAATGCCTTTTCTCTCATAATATGCAAGGTTTACACAGAGGGAGAATACCGGCAGCTGGAATTCTAGACCTGAAAAAGCTGCATCAGAGTTACCTATTCTGCACATCTCCAAATGAGCTAAAAATTTACGAAGAATTGTTTTGCAATATATGAAGAATATTGGAACAAATAACTAGAGTGGGCCCACCAGGTGGGCACAACCCACCTGGGCGCGCCAGGGAGCCCAGGCGCGCCCTGGTGGGTTGTGCCCTCCTCGGCCCACCTCCGGTGCCCATCTTCTGGTATATAAGTTATTTTGACCTAGAAAAAATAAGGGGAGCACTTTCGGGACGAAGCGCCACCGTCTTGAGGCGGAACTTGGGCAGAAGCAATCTTTATCATGGGGATGTCTACGAAATCATCTTGTGGGGAACCAAGAACTAGAAAATCAGTAGGGTATTTTATTTTCCCACACAAGACTTCAACATCTCTAACAATCCCAATTGGTGGGATAGTATCTCTAATTCTCTATTAGCAAGCTTAATAGTGACATCAATATCTTCTATTTCAGCAGATGCAATATCATTCATAATTTCTTGGTATAAACTAAAGGGAATTGCACTCACACTAGCACCCAAATCACATAAGGCATGATAACAATGATCTCCTATTTTAACAGAGACAACAGGCATGCCAACAACAGGTCTATGTTTATCTTTTTCACCGGGTTTAGCAATTCTAGCAGCTTCGTCACAGAAATAAATAACATGCCCATCAATATTATCGACCAAGATATCTTTAACCATAGCAATACTAGGTTCAACTTTAATTTGTTCAAGGGGTGTAGGTGTTCTAGTATAACTCTTACGAACTACAGTTGAAGCTTTAGCATGCTCTTTTATCCTAACAGGAAAAGGTGGTTTCTCAATATAAGCAGTAGGAATAACAGGATCAACATTATAAGTAATGGTTTCTTCTTCAGCTTTAATGGGTTCTACTATTTTACTTCAATGGGAGGATGATATTTAAACCAGTTCTCCTTAGGGAGATCCATATGAGTAGCAAAAGATTCACAGAAAGAAGCTACTATCTCAGAGTCAAGTCCATACTTTGTGCTAAATTCACGAAAAGCATCGGTATCCTTAAAAGATTTAACACAATCAAACTTAAGGTTTATACCTGACTCCTTACCTTCGTCGAGCTCCCAATCTTCAGAGCTATGTCTAATTATTTCCAAGAGATCCCATTTGAATTCAATAGTCTTCTTCATAAAAGAACCAGTACAAGAAGTATCGAGCATGGATTGATCATTACGAGAAAGCCGAGCATAAAAATTCTGAATAATAATTTCTCTTGAGAGCTCATGATTGGGGCATGAATATAACATTGACTTAAGCCTCCCCCAAGCTTGAGCTATACTTTCTCCTTCACAAGGCCAAAAATTATATATATAATTCCGATCACGATGAACCAGATGCATAGGATAAAACTTCTGATGAAATTCCAATTTCAATCGGTTGTAATTCCAAGCTCCAATATCATCACATAGCCTATACCATGTCAATGCCTTTCCCTTCAAAGATAAAGGGAAGACCTTCTTCTTGACTTCATCCTCGGCAAACCTGCAAGCTTAAATAATCCACAAACTTCATCCACATAGATTAGATGCAAATCAGATGTAGTGTTCCATCTCTTGCATAAGGATTAGCTAGCAGTTTCTCTATCATACCCAAAGGAATTTCATAATAAATATTTTCAGTAGGTGCAGTAGGTTGAGGGGTAACTCTTTGCTCTTCTGGTCGGGGTGAAAATACCCCGAACAAACCCCTCAAAGGATGATTTTCCATAGTGACAAATGACAGTAAATTTCAGCACGTAATATAAATGTTTCCATACCAAATTCCACTTACCAAAGGCGCTTCACTTCCCGGAAATGGCGCCAGAAAAGAGTCTTGATGACCCACAAGTATAGGGGATCTATCATAGTCCTTTTGATAAGTAAGAGTGTCAAACCCAACGAGGAGCAGAAGGAAATGACAAGCGATTTTCAGCAAGGTATTTTCTGCAAGCACTGAAATTATTGGTAACAGATAGTTTTGTGATAAGATAATTCGTAACGGGTAACAAGTAACAAGTGTAACAAAGGTGCAGCAAGGTGGTCCAATCCTTTTTGTAGCAAAGGATAAGCCTGGACAAACTCTTATATAAAGCAAAGCGCTCCCGAGTACACATGGGAATTATTGTCAAGTTAGTTTTCATCATGCTCATATGATTCGCGTTCGTTACTTTGATAATTTGATATGTGGGTGGACCGGTGCTTGGGTGCTGTCCTTACTTGGACAAGCCTCCCACTTATGATTAACCCCTCTCGCAAGCATCCGCAACTACGAAAGAAGAATTAAGATAAATCTAACCATAGCATGAAACATGTGGATCCAAATCAGTCCCTTGTGAAGCAACGCATAAACTAGGGTTTAAGCTTCTGTCACTCTAGCAACCCATCATCTACTTATTACTTCCCAATGCCTTCCCCTAGGCCCAAATCATGGTGAAGTGTCATGTAGCCGACGTTCACATAACACCACTAGAGGAAAGACAACATACATCTCATCAAAATATCGAACGAATACCAAATTCACATGCTTACTTATAACAAGACTTCTCCCATGTCCTCAGGAACAAACGTAACTACTCACAAAGCATATTCATATTCAAGATCAGAGGGGTATTGAATATCATTAAGGATTTGAACATATGATCTTCCACCAAATAAACCAACTAACATCAACTACAAGGAGTAATCAACTCTACTAGCAACCCACAGGTACCAATCTGAGGTTTTGAGACAAAGATTGAACACAAGAGATGAACTAGGGTTTGAGAGGACATGGTGCTGGTGAAGATGTTGATGAAGATTGACCCTCCCTCGATGAGAGGATCATTGGTGATGCCGATGGTTTCGATTTCCCCCTCCCGGAGGGAAGTTTCCGCGGTAGAATAGCTCCGCTGGAGCCCTAGATTGGTTCTGCCCAAGTTTCGCCTCGAGACGGGGGCGCTTCATCCCGAAAGCTTCCTTATGATTTTTCCAGGTAAAAACCCTTCATATAGTAGAAGAGGGACACCGAAGACCTACCAGGGGGCCCACAGGCCCTAGGGGCGTGCCTAGAGGGGGTAGGGCTTGCCCCCCAGGCTTGTGGCCACCTGGTGGGTCCCCTCTGGTATTTTCTTCACCAAATAATTCTTATATATTGCAAAATAATTCTTTGTAAATTTTCAGGACTTTCGGAGTTGTGCAGAATAGGTCTCTCGGATTTGCTCCTTTCCGGTCCAGAATTGCAGCTGCCGACATTATCCCTCTGTGTAAACATTGTAAAATAAGAGAGAAAAGGCATAATTATGGCACCATAATGTGTAACAACAGCCCATAATGCAATAAATATCAACATAAAAGCATGATGCAAAATGGACGTATCACCCTAGTTTCCATCATACCGGTGTTATGTTCCTTGATGAGCGCTCCTAACATCTATGGGGTTTTATGGGGACCCCCCTAATCATTTGCTTAGGATAAAACTCCTCCAGCAAGGCCCAACTTTGGTTTTAAAATTTGCCAACATAATGATACTCATAATTAATTAATTAGCATAGGGGATCGCGTCCCCGAGGATTCTTAATTTCACATAATACAGGGTGCCAGTGCTGATGGTGCTGGTCGAAACTAGAGCAGCTTGCGGCACCGCGCGGGACAACTCATGGATTTGGTCATTGTAACCATAGCTCATCCGCCGTGGCCTGAGAGGAGATACGCGCGGCTCCTATTAGGGTGTCGGCACATCGGGAGGTCTTGCTGGTTTAGTTTTACCTTTGACGAGCGACTTGTCCACTAGGATTCCTTATCGTAGGCATCGTGTTATTCATGGTGTGAGGATGTTCCATCGGATGCCCGTCGTAATTTATAATAGACCACTTGGAGCACCCCTGTAGGGTTAAATATTTTGGAAGCCATGCCCACGATTATGTTGCAACTTGGAAATTTATAATATCCGGTTGTAGAGAACTTGACACTAAACATCAAATAAAATACACAAACCGTGTGCGTAACCGTGACCGTCTCTTTTCGAGGGAGTTCGAGAAGAGAACACGGTGGGGTTATGTTTGACTCGTAAGTAGTTCAGGATCACTTCTTGATCATTACTAGTCTGCGACCATTATGCGTAGTTCACTCTTCTTACTCTTGTACTCGTAAGTTAGTCACATACAATGCTTAGTGCTTGCTGCAACCTCACCACTTAACCATTCCTTACCCATTAAGCTTTGCTAGTTTTGATACCCTTGCTAATGATATTGTTGAGTCCCCGTGGCTCACAAATTACTACAACAATAGGTGCAGGTATAGGTAAAGCGATGCTTGACGTGAGAGCGATGCATGTTTGCTTTTGGAGTTCTTATTTTGCTTCTTCTTCGTCGATCATAGGATGGGTTCCGGATCAGGAGCCTGGGATTAGTAGGGTGGATGTCGTTCTTCTTTTTGTTTAATTTCATTCGTAGTCGATTGCGTGCCATAGCCGCCGATTTTGTGCTGGCCGAGACCCACCACTAACCGAGCTTGGCATCGACGCAGCTCTAGTGACCATTTGGTCATGCCGGCACAGCTCCACATACAGCGTCACAGTAACTCGCAGTGCCCCGCTAGCGCTTAATCTAGCTCCTTTGCACGCCTGGTGGCTCTATAGTTTACACTTTTAGAGCTCATTTGTGGCATGTTCTCTTTATATATCATGTCCCATTCAACCAAATAGTTATCCATTATGCATGATTACCGGTATTTACATTTTTCCTTGTGAGCATTGCACATTTAGTATTTTATTTGGTTTCTATTAATTTTCTCTCTTTTCTTGTGTCTACAAGTGTTTTGGATCAACCTAGGACCAAGCACAATGAAAGGACCAAGGATGGTTTCTATAGGGAGTCAGCCAGGGGTCAAACTTAGCCATTTCGATGGTCGAAAAAAGTCATTTTTCCAAAGTGCTCCAAATCATGATCTAAGACCAGAAATGGATCAGCGTTGTTTATACAAATTTGACGAACCCAAGAACGACAAATTCCGAGTTCGTATGAAGATTTGACGACCGTTTTACCGGAGGAGGACAAATCCAAAGACAGTGTTCCGACGACCTTCCGCGGTCGTTTGACATGAAGACAGGTGCAAAAGTTGCCCTTTCACATGAGATTCTTCACTGATTTCGTCCCCATTCGATCCCACATGATCCTTGACTCTTAAAGAAGAGAGTGGGAGATGATTTGGCTTATTGTGAGCCATTGGATGAAGCCCATCAAGAGAGGAGGCTAGGGAGGCTCCATATATATCATCTACAACCCTAGCCACCATCTCTATCATGCCATTCATCTCCAACACAACCAACTCCATCTCCATTGCTGCTCCACCACCACCATAGAGGAAGGTACACGATCAAGGGAAGAAGAGGAGGATCCACCAGCGGGAGCACCGGCCTTCGGGCCGGTGCTCGCTCCACTGCGCCGGCACCATCTTCATCATCACCATCACTGCGCCACCGCCGCCATCACCATCTCCACCGTGCCTCCTCGCTTCACCGGCTCTATGCCGGCTTGTAACTTGACCCTTACCTTTATGTTTGAGTAGATGTAGTTGTTCTCAAGGATACGGATGAACTCTTCTATGATTAGTAGTAATATTTCCAAGCGATCCAATATGTTCTTGTTCATGTTCAAATTAGTAATCTCGCCAGTGTTGAGAGGAGGCCTCGCTCACAATTTTGCCATGATCGGTCATGGAGGAACTACTGTCACTGCATAGGGTAGGACGTTGAGGGAATTCGAGGTGACATTAAAACCTCAATACCTAGTTTTTGGAAGTTGATAGGGGAGTTCAAGTAAACCGATATGTGGCCGCGTCCACGGGGTAACCCTTAATTATCATGTGTTGTAACCCTATGGGGGAGACCATGATGGTGGCGTGTGTGGCACAAAGTCTACCTATGAAGAGTGGATAGAGGATACGATAGAGAGCGTTTGCTTCATGCTAGATGCACAGGTCATCAACCCTGTGCACAACAACCCTGTACACCTGCAGGTTATCAAGTATTTTTTGGCGCCATTGCCGGGGAGCATAACGCTTAGTCATTACCTACCCACTCGCACATAGTTTATTTTTGTTTGTTGCTATTTATAAAAAAGTCTTGCTTTGAGATGTTAGATGAAGACATGGAGGCTGGAATGGAAAAGATACCATGAAAACACAGAGGATACTTGCAGAATACCTGAATACTGACAAAGGTAAAGAAATGGGCTATAAATTTATGGAGTTATAGATTGTAAGTAATTAGATAATTGTACTCTAGCACATGACTTGTGTCAAGTACCTCAACATTCTCTTCGTTGCTTCTTACCATTTTAACTTCTTCATCTGGGTTAGGCTCTAGTTTACCTGTGTAACATCCCAAAATTCTAAATTTTGGAATGTTATATTAAATAAATAGTTTGATTGTCTGTTTGACTGTTGTGTGTTTGATTTTGTGAAATTGAGTGGAATTTGAAACTTTTGAAAGTTGAATGAGAGGGAATGAAATGACTTTCCCAAATTTTCATTTTGCATTTATGATATCAATGAACTCAAATTCATTTCATCACAAAACCCTAGAGTGAAGATGATATGACTTCTTCCATTAAAAGAAATGAAAAGGGTTTTTGAGAAGATTTGAATTCCATCTGAAAACATTTCAAATTTAGAAACTTTATGCAACTCAATGATTTTCATGAGAGAAGATAAAATGAGTTCTTCAAATTATATGAAATATGAGTTGGAAGTTTAAAAGAATAAAATTGAAGGCCCCTTTGAAGGCATTTTCAAACCCACTTTCAAAATTTGGAGTTATTTGAATTTCCAAATTTCAAATTCTCTGAAAGTTATTCAAAATGAGAGAAGGAATATGACACTTCAAATATTCAGAGACATTTGAAATATATTTGGCCAAGGAGAAATAGAAAAGATTTTAAAGTTGTTTGAAATTCAAATTCAAATCCAATCAGGAGATTATTTGGTTTTATTCGAATTATTTTTATCCTAAAAATAATTATATGGAAATAAGGGTAAAATGATTCCCTTCAATGAAAAATTTGGAGAAAATAAATTTCATATCATTTAAAAAATGATTTTTACTGATTTTTATTGCAGATGCACTGTTTGAATTTTAGGAATTTGTTATTTATTTTATTTTGGCAAAATAAAAAGTACACATTGGCCTATATATGCCCTAGTATTTGTGTGTAAAATTTCAGTAAATTTGGATTTTATTTGATTTCATTTTAGACCTGTTTTACTTCTCTGTTTTGTTTAAATAGGAAAAACCTAGGTCTAAAAAAACAAGCGGAAACCAACGCAGCCCCTTTTCTATCCGGCGCAACAGATCAACAGCTAGTGGGCCAACCCAGCAAAGCAGAGCCCAGCACCGCAGCTCCCATCCTTGTCCTTTCTTTGTTTTTTCCTTCCTTTCTTTCTCTGAGACGTTGACAACCCGACCCCACGTGGTCATCTCCTTCATCTCGCTCAGTCTCCTGGACGCGCACGAGAGCTCTGCCCTGCCGATCCAAAACTTGCTCGATTCGATCGATTCTTTTTTTTGAGGGTTTAATGACTGTGGGAGATGCTCCCACTGACTTTGTATTAACTTAGATCACAAGGTTACATACTTACAAGGGTGGGTTTAAGGCCCCCAAGCCAAATCTAAGACCAACAGAAAAGAAGAAAAAGACACACTAATCTGTGGGAGAGTACAATGGCAGATCACAAGCTTTGGAGGAATGTGGAGATGAAGGGGTGTAGCTCTTGTTTACAATTATGTGCAAGTAGTTCCATTAAACTCTTGGAGCGTACCAGCCAAGAGTCCAAAGAGTGTGGCACCCCCCTAAAATGCTCATTGTTTCATTCCTTCCAAATACTCCAAGAGAACAGCATGAAAATGTCCATAAAGAGAGGTTGGCTCCATTGTTGTTTACCACCATGAATCAACCTGACACGGTTGTCGGAGTCAAGCCAGTTGATCCCCAGTTTGGCCTAACATTGAACACTGAATGGGCAGTGAAAGAAGAGATGTTCCATTGTCTCCTCCGGGGGTTGGCCACACAACAGGCATGCATAATTATTATCTGCGATGTTATAGTGACGGCGCTTGAGCATATTTCTTGTGTTCAAGCGATCAACCATCAAGAGCCAGCAGAATACTTTGAATTTGATGGGGCTTTTGGCCTTCCACAGCTAGACAAAAGCCTCATCGACTTCCACGTCCCTGAAGCAGTACTCATAGTATTTGCTAGAGGAGAATCTACTAGCAATAGAGCAGACCCAGACATCACTCTCCTCTGCATCCAGTAAGACATGAGCAGACCGTCCTTGTATCTCTCTGATCTCCTCCCGAGCCTGCGTGGAGAGTGGGAGTTGGAACAGCTCACTTGGGTCACTGGCCTGCAAAACAGTGCTTACTGTCGCGTCTTCATCTGTACAGAAGGAGAAAGCCCTCGGATATGATTGCATCAGAGATTGTTCCTCATCATCACCAAGCTACAAGTCTTTCCAGAATAGAGAGGAGGAGCCATCTCCAACCACCACCGATCGAATCTTCATCCCCTCGCCCACGCAAAGACTCCTATAAATACTGCAGGGTTCCCCTCATTCAATTTCACCTCTTACCCCTCGAAACCCTCCTCGGATTCAAGCTCTTGGAGCTCCGGCGGCAGCTCTCCTGTCTCCTGCCGATTCCGATAACTGTAAGCCGCCCCACGCCCCTTTTGTTCATCCCGTAGCTCCCACTCGATGCGCTGCATTGTTCTAATCTTTTCTCCCTCGCAGACGTGCACGGGAACGATGATCCGACGCTTTTCGAATCTCGCCGGAGTTTGCCTCGTCTCCAGCCGCTTGCCGCCGTCACCACAGGAGGCACCCGACGCCTCCGGCGCCACCATCGACCTAGTTGCATCGCTCCGGACCCCGTAGTCCTCCTCCCCGACCACAAAGACTCCCAGGATCACCGGCCACATCGAGCATAGCCGCCGCGCACCGTTCTGCTCCAAGTCCGGCAGCCCCATCAACTGTTTTTCCCGGTGAGCATCTCCTCCGTCCTATCCAGAGTAGATGGCCCAGATTAGATCTAGCTTTTTTTTCTCAAACCGGTATGCGCTATATTGTGGCCATCTGCTGTTTAAGCTCCGCAGCGAACATGTATTAGCTAGTTGTGTTGCGCCATGTGTCCCAGGGACCTGGTTGCGATAGAAATTCTTACAAATTAACCCCTGATCTTCAAACAACCCTATCTTTTTATCCGTAACTCCGATTTAAGCGATTTTTTTGCAAACTACTCCTTGTGACATATTTTTTCCAATAAAAAGTGGATTTTAGAGTTTGGGCAAATCAAATTTATTCAACTTCAAATCTAGCTCAAATCTTCGTTTGAGCATAACTTTTGAACCGAAGCTCTGTTTTTTTATGAAACCAATGCCCAATTCTTCATGATTTTACCTATCCAGTGAGCCTATCAAGTTATATTTTTACCAGATTCAAATTTCAACTTTGTTAGGCTATGACTTTCAATCTATGACTCCGTTTAATTTGATTCCTTTTTGCAAATTGAAACCCCAGGCACCCTCTATCATCTTGAGCCATCTCCACACTTTTTCCACACAATTATGATCTGATCTTGCAAAGTAGTATGATTTGGTCGACTTTTGGAGTTTCATAAGTCTTCTATTTGGTGTCTTTCTGCATTCTCTGAGTGATTGCTTATGTGTGATTATAATTGTTTGCGATAGATTGTTCGGAGTGCAAATAGTATCGTTATCAAGATTTTGAGTGCGAATATCTTCATCAACTTTAGCAGGCAAGTTCACTTTGACCATGTTTTTCATACCTATGTTTTATTTGCATGTAGTGTCACCTTTACAACAATTTTCTCCAGTAGTGATGTTGAATCTTGTAGTTGAGTAGAATGCATGAGGTAGGAACCCACTAATGCTATGCTATAGTAGATGGGGTTTGGTATGAGTGTTCGAGAGTGGTGTGAAAAGAAGGACTCTACATCAATGACGACATTCTTCAAGGCCTGCATCTCCAAGACCTAAGACTTCAAGACTCGAGACAAGATTTCAATACACACTACTAGTTGGAAATTGGACCGTGCGGCACCCTGGAGCACCCAGTGGATGCGGTGTGAGCTGTACTAGGCCAGTACTCATGTGGAAAGTTCCACCCAAACTCAAAGAGACGGATGAATACTTCATGCCCAGAAGCTTACCTGTGCAGCCACAAGTCACTATGGGCTCTGGCTTGGTTGACCATAGTTGCGACTCTGGCTGGTACAATGCCAGCAGATGTAGAGCTACGATAGGATTGGATGGGCACTGGAAAGTGGTCAGAGTAACTCTTCAGAAGACCATGTTTCGGTCGTCTTGTTCTCAAACATCATGAAGTGCGAGAACGTAAAAAGAGGGATCGAATCTTGTGGGTAAAGTGCACAACACTCTGTAGAGTTAAAACCTAATCGATTAGCCGTGTCCCCGGTTATGGACAATTTGAGCCTCTGGACTTGGGTCTTTCTCTGAACTCTCAACACCGGATCGAAAACTTAATTGTGGGCAACTTATGATGATATGGGCTATGAGACATCGGTTGGCAGAACCATGTCATGATAGAAAACTCCGTAGTACAGACTCCGGTTATTTCCTTTGTTCTATGGAAAATAAAACCAGCTTTTATGCAAACAAAACTCAGACACATAGCCATAAAGACATTTTGCATATAGTATAGTTTTATCATCTGTTCTTCTTACAATGATCTTGCCGGTACATTCAATGTACTGGCCTACACGGCTGCAACGTATCATGTTGCAGGATTTCTACCACGAGTAAGGCGTTATGTTATAGGGTTATGGTCTACACTCAACCTGCGATCGCGTTGATGGGACTCCACACCCGTTTAACTGTTTCCGCTGAGACTTATGAGGTATATATCAGTTATACGTTATTTATACATGTGATTGCACTTTGATATATACATTGATGTACTGTGTGTGCCAGCATACTGATCCAGGGATGGCACAGATACACAGAGGCTTGACTGTTTGAGGTCGGGTCGCTACAACCTGCAAACTTGGCCAAAATCAAGGTTTGGCTCTCTGCTATCTTTGCCACTTGTGCCTCCATATTCTTGGATCTGGTTTCAAGTATTTGCACATCATTTGTTAGTCCAAAAACCTTACCGGTCAATTGATCGAGTAATTTATCATGGTTCTTCAAGATATTCTTGAAGTTTGCATTCGGCTTAGTCTGGCTAGCAATAAAACTTTTAAGAGTTTCTTCAAGAGTATTTCTATTGCTACCATTAGCTCCAATAAAATAATTTTATGCTCCTCCATTATTAGGATAAGGAAGTTTAGGAGCATAACTATTATTTTTCCATTGGGATTATAGATAGTACGAGCAATAAAATTTACATAATTAGTATTTTCATGAGTGATGGCATTGAAATTTACCTCGTCTTTATCTTTCATCAAAGAGGTAAGTTCTTCTAGCTTGGTTGTTAACTCTGAGCTATTTTCTTCTATGACATTCACCTTCTTGGTGGTGGTTTTCTCAACATGCCATTAGGCATGGTTCTCTTGCATATCATCTAGTATCTTCTTGACATCTTCTATGGGCTTTCCCATGATTGTTCCTCCTACAGCTGTATCAAGCATAGTTTTGACATGTGATTCAAGCCATTATAAAACATATGAAGGATTAACCACTCCTCCATTCTATGATTGGGGTAGTTTCTTATAGCTTCTTTCATTCTATCCCACGCAAGCGCTAGTGGCTCACATTCCTCTTGCTTCAAACCTATAATCTGAGAACGTAACTGCATAATTTTTGCAGGTGGACAAAACTTAGATAAAAATTTACTACAACAAGCATCCCAAGAAGTAATACTGCCTTTAGGCAAAGCTAAAAGCCGTTCTTTGGCTTTTTCTCTCAAAGAGAAAGGAAATAAGTGAAGTTTCAAAGCATATGGGTCATAATCCTTTATGCCTATTATGTTGCACAATTCAGTAAAATTTTGTAAATGCATACGTGCATCTTCAGAAGCAGAGCCTCCAAATTGGTCTTGTGGAACCATGGAAACTAGGTTCGGTTTCATCTCATACTCTACATATACAACATATTGTTGTGCTATTGGTTCACGCATGAAATTGTTGCTAGGAGTTGCAAAACTCCCAAGATTACAAGCCATAATAACTTTTTGGTTTTTTCTACTAACAAGACTTGCAACAGAATAAAACTTAAACTAAAACTGAAAAAGTAAAAATTAACTTTAACATAAACTCTAAACACAAAGACTAGGAATACTAAACTCCTCCCCGACAACAGTGCCAGAGAAAGGGTTTGATATCTCCTTTTTATTGATCCGGTATTGGAACAAGAAAGGGTATCCCCCACCTATTTCCCCAAAGGTGACCTGGGTATCGAACCCACGAGAGGAAGACTCCCTTGAAGCAATGGTCTCTAGCAAGCTTTTGCTAAAGTGTCAAATCCAGCTTTTGACCGGATCAACAAGCAAATTGTGATTTGAACACTTATAATAAAAATAAGGTACGGGGATGAGGACTTAATGCTTACAACCATGTATTGGTGTTGGTATAAAAAATGATATTAGTTTGTGCTCAGGAAGTCACCCATCAAGAGGTGCTTGCTTCGTATCGGAGTGGGGATGTGTCCAAATAACATCTTGACCGGCACGAGTCCTGCATCAAGAATCAGTTGTCCTACTGAAGACCCTATCTATCTCGCGGGGTTGCCTCAATAATTAAGATAATAATATCAGACAAAAGAATTGGGCGTTTAATGACTACACCTCATAAATCCCCAAGGATATGATCCATGTTACCCTACTAAACCTTACTGTCATTGGTGTTCGGTATAACACTTCATGGTCCCCTTGCTCCTAGCCTCACCGGTGCTCAGTCTCCATGATCCTGGGAACCTGTAGGGATGAAGATCACGGACAAGACAAGAGACACTTCATGAAACAATTTTATTTCACACATACGAGACGTTGTGTCAAAGACTTCCATTGATCCCTTCACCAAATACCTGGGGTTGCAAGGCTCATGCCTCACCCCATACCTTACCGAACCTTTCACACATGGAGACCAGACCGTGAGAAGAAAACATCAAAGAACACATTTTGGGATTTATTGATTGCAATATGTCTTACAATGGATGCTTTGTGCGATGCACGATTACAAGTATGAACTAGATGAGAGAGAACTTTGGTGGTGGAGATGGCTATGCAGTGAAAATGGCGGCGACTAGGGTTTGTGGTTGAAGATGATGATGAACAGGTTCTGGCTGTGCTCGACGCTCCTCTTTCTCCCCCTCTGTTGACATTTCGATGGGGTCCCCTTTATAAAAGCTGTTCACGTGGTCGACCTGCCTCGGTTTCCATGCCAAACGGCCGCTCATGCGAGCGCGTGCGGTCGCATGGAACGCCATCTTTGGCCCTGGTGGCTTTCTAATGCCTCCTGGTGACTTATTTCTTCTCCATTTTTCTCCATTTCCTTTCTCCCACGTGATTTCTTCCCTTTTTAGCCCATTTCATGTGGAAAAATATCAAAGCGAGGCTCTGACGGTTGACGGGGATCCGCTTGCCGCGGGGCTTGTCGGGCCGTCGTCTTGCCGGTCCTGCCTTACCGGCAAGAGCCTGCTTCTAGTACTTCATTTCTGTAAGTTGTGTTGGTCTTATCGATGCGCTCCTTGATCTCACGGAGAGCTATTTCCCTTAACTTGAGCTGATTCCCGCTAAGGCATCTTGCCTGGGATGTTGCCACCGTCCGTGCATATGTTTGGGGTACTAAGGGCCCCACTCTTAGTGCACTGACAGGAGCCCCCGGGCCTGAGCCACACGTGCATCTGAGGCGTCATTGGGCTAGGCCCAAAAACATGCACGGACACACGTGGCGAGAAACAACTGCCATAATCTTTCTGATGTAAATCGTAATCATGATGGTTTCCGCTGACGCACGTCCAATCCACGCATTAAATGCGGGTCGTGGGAACGTGGGTCGCTGCTGCGGTTATTTGCCATGGCACGCCTGTGAGGGGCGCAGCTGGGGAGGGCAGCGAGGAGCCAGCCTCTTCACGTATTCCCCATAAAAAGGTAACCGCGAAAGGGCGCTTCTCATTCACTCTCGTCTCCCCCTCGCTCCATCTTCCTCCTCTCGCCAAAAGAAACCGCATCTGCCGCCACCGTCGTCGATCCATTTCAATCCCAGGCCCTGTCGCTTCCCCCTTCCCTTCTCCGAGCTCTCAATGGAGCCGAAGGAGGCCACTCTAAAGGGGAAGAAAGCGACCAAACCGCTCGACCCCAAGGCAGAGAAGAGGAGGCAGTAGCTGGAGGAGTTAGAGAGGCGGAGGTAGGAGAATGTCGTCTTTGCTCCATCGTCGCTGTCTTCAGATGTCCTGATCGAGAGGTATGCATATACGTGGGGGAGGGAAACCGGAGATCATGGAGCCCCCATGGTTATCTCCGACGGCCCCAATGCGCCGGCAAATTCCTACCCCTTCTTCTGCGCATATTTCTACTGTGGCATGTCGCCTCCATATTCGGATTTCTTTTGTGAGATGATGGACACCTTCGGGCTTGTTTGCTGGATTTCACCCCCAACGCCATGACCTGCATGGCGGTCTTTGCTCATTTTTGTGAGAACTTTGTCGGGGTTACACCCAATGTGAATCTGTTCCGCCATTTCTTTGTCCCCCGGGTCGAGGATAAATCGCTATCTGGAAGCGTGACATGGTTCCTGAGGGGGATAAAGGACCAAAGAGATTATATCCCCGGGAAGCTCCACAGCAAGTGGGATGAGTGGAGAGGAAACTAGTGTTGGATCCAGGAGAAGGACTTCCCGGCATTCTGCTAGCCGCAGACGGAAAGGATTGAGTGCAATGAAGACTGGAAGAAGTATGGCACCATAGAGAAGATGCTCCGACCAACACTGAACAGGATTGCTCGGCTGAAGGATGCCGGTCTGACCATAGAGATGTTAGCAGACTTCCTACGGCGCCGCATCGCCCCACTATAGCAGAGGGACAGGCCCGCCTGGGAGTATTAGAACACCGCTGACAGGATGCGGTTGTATCCTGGACACGGCAATAACTTGATGGTAATGGGGCATGCCTGGCTCTGCCAGCAGTTGTTCTGGAAGCTTGGCACGTTCCACTTGCCGGCCATGGTCGTTCCGCTGCACCTCAACTCAGAGAAGGGCGCCATCTTGGCCTGGATGCCTAAGTGCTCCGCCAAGGGTGTCAAAGGAAACTGGAAACTGCCCAAGCTGGCAGATGAGATGAAATGGTCCTCCGAATTGGCGGAGGTGGCTGAGCGGGAAGAGGATGATCTCGTCAAAGCCACGACGGCTGAGGAGGAGGCATACATTGCCAGTAGGGTCACAGAAGCCTGAAGGCTAGAAACTGCAAGGGCTGCAGGCACTGCCAAGGGCGCCGAAGATGATGATGAAGAAGAGGGAGAAGAAAAGGACGATGATGATGACGACGACGATGAGGAATAGCTTGCTGAAGAGGCGCAGGAGGAGCTTGGCAGGGACGAAACAGTTGAGGCGGAGACTGCCGGGAAGCCCGAAGAGGAGCTTCAGGTCATGGAGACACCGTGCCGCCTCCGAAGCAGGGGCAGGCACGAGCCCGCGGGCCCCCTGCCTCGATCTGCTCCCGTGATGAGGAAATCGACCATGAAGATGGGGTGCCAGGAAACAATACGCCGGCAGTCCATTCGGCAAGCCAAGCTCAAGCCCCCGTCCTCCCTGGAGGACCTTTTTAGGGAGGGTGAGGCTTCTCATCCACCAAGCTTGCCGCCGCCAGCTGTCAAGAGAGCCATCGAGACTCCCCCGCCACCTCAATACAACATGAACGTCCTCCTCGAATCTGATGAGGAGTAAGCAAATCTTCGCCTCTTCTTCAGTCTAGTTTTAACTTATCCTATTGTCATCCTGTTTTAACTTTCCTTATCTTCCAGGGATGAAGAACCATTGGTGCAGCAGGTAAAATGCGCCAAGATCTCAGAGGGGCGGAGCTCCCCGGCAGGCGTTGGGCAAGGGACGCTAGTGGCCGATTCTATGAACACCAGCCCCCAGCCTAACCCTGCGCAAGAGAATGCACTGCCTATCCCACCGTCTGGTGCCAGCACTGAGGTTCCTCCTTCCGGATCTGACAAGGAGATGGGAGAGGCCTACCAAGAGGAGGAGCACCAAGAGGCAGGTCTCGTCATGGGGTCCCCATCGACCATCGTCCCGGAAAGCGCGCCTCCAACAAAGGCCTCCACCGAAGGGTTTGCGCATGCAGGTGCCACCCAGACAACGAAGGTTGTCGGGGGCAACATGTCGGCAACCCCGGCTGTCGGGGAGGAAATCATCCCCCCTCAACAAGCACCAACAGGTAATCCTTTAGTCATTCATCACTTTCCCAGGACATTTATTTTTCTCGTTATGAACTTGCAATTTGAATCTTTCTCTTGCTCTGATCCGCAGCCCCAAACTCCCCTGAAGGAAGCGAGGTCGTCGAGACAGTGTCAGATATTGCTTCCCTTAGCGCATAAATCCACAGACGCTGACGACATCGCCATTGAGTAGGACGACTTCGCTTTCTTGCATGCCATGGCTGCTGGGTTCTAGAGTGTCCAGGACATGTACGACAAGAGGTGGAAGCAGACCCTGGAATAGTGCAAACTCACAAACTCGGTTGACTGGCAGTTGAAGGAGAAAGCAGAATAGCTGCGCACATGGTTCAATGACCGATCCCGCGAGCTCAGGCACCAAGAAGAGAAGCTAGCTGCCGCCAGAGAGAAGGCATCAGCCCGCGATAGCAAGTTGACAGAGCGCGAAGCACTGCTCGACGCCAATGACAAAGAGCTTCCCGCCCGGGAGCAAACTATTACCGCTACCCTCCGCGGCAAGGATGAGGAGATTGAAGAGCTCGTGAAGCAACAGACCGAAAAGCTGGCGGACGACCACGAGAAGGCCATCGAGGCGCAAGTCTTAGAAAATTCCGCCAAGCTTAAGGAAGTTGCTGATGAGGCTGCAATCGTCGCCTCCGCCAAGTCAGACTTGGAGGCCCAGGCGGGCAAATTAAAAGAAGAACTTGTCGGCAGCGGCAAGAAAGGTTGAGGCCCTGAAGGCTGAAGCACAGAAGCCATCTCTCATTTTGGGAGAGCTGCAGACGCAACTATCGTCCCAGGGTCAGGATCTGGATGCTGCTAACAACATGGTTCAGGACATGAAGTCCAAACATGGCAGCCTGAAGGAGAACCTCGAATCTGCTAAGGAGCGGGAAAGGATGTCGACAGAGAAGCTCACTGCCAAGGAGACCCTCCGAAAGGATGCTGAGGGCAAGCTCGATCAACTGCAGCAGATGCACTCCCTCTGGACGGACAAGCTGGTTGACATAGCGGAGCATCTCACTTTGCAGCTTGCAGAAATGGACATGAGAAGCTGGAGCTTTCCCACTAATGAACATGAGGTTGCCAGCGTCAGGTTAACCAAGTTCTTCGACGGCCTGATTGAAGCGCTGAAGAGATATTATGACGACAGGAATGTCTCCTTCGCCAATGAATCCTGGCAATTAGCCTGGAGCGTGCTTTACACCCCGCTGGTCAGCCTCGTCCACCGCAACCCAGGGCTCGACATCTCCAAAGTCTTCAAGAAGCTGCCGGCAGACACAGATGTCATGGCTGCCGACAAGGTTGTTGCTCCTCTTGCCGACAGGGTCCTCAATGTTCCCAGGGTTTAGGGTGATCACACTGATTAGGCTCGTTGCCTCGTCCATCGCGGTGCTACCATATGAAAAACATATTCGACCTTATGTTAGGTCGGTGCCACTTTCGTGATGTAATATGACTTTAAACGTATGCATGGACGTATGCTATCCATTTGTTTACGTTGTCCTTTATCCTTGTATAATTGGCACCCTACGCATGTCAGAACCTTGCCGGGACAGATATTGGCCACGATCGCTTTGGGGACGGATCCCTAACAGCCTGCTGGTTAGTACTGCCACCGACAAGTTACCCTTCGACGTTTTCAATGCAGCCACCTGAACTGTTGAGCCGACTCGAAATAGACAAGGGCACGAATGAGTACGGTAGGGTTCCCTCTCGTGCAAGTTCCTTATACACATATCAGGTTCAACAAAGGGAATCGCATAAAGAATAATTTAGGAGTCTGGAATTGAAAATTTTCCAACTTAGCTTTTTCTTTGTTGCCGTCATCCTTGTTGTGAGGGGCAGAAGATTCTCCTCCTCCTTCCTTCCCGCCCCAGAAATCTTGCGTGCGAGGGCCCTTTTTTATTTGTTAAGAGATTATGAACAAAGGACTGCTACGCGCTGAGGATCTCGGGGAAAGGTGGGGTGAATATCTTGCCATGACATCCTCGCAACATCTCGGGCCTGCTGGCCTTGGTGGATACCCAACAAACTTGCCGCGACCCGCGACACTGCCGGGCACCCGACCCTGCAAGGTGGGTGCCCGTGACACTGGACGCAGGCTTGTTGATGACTGGGTTAATCACGAACGCTTTGCTGCCAGGGATGCCTTTCTTCGACATTCATTCAAAAGTAGAACGATTGCTGCCATCGTAGCAGGAGGACCGTGGCTTCTGTCCGGCCAAACACGACCGCTCTAGTGATCATTCTCGCCAGAGTGTTGAGGGGGCGGGGGCCGCGCGCCCATGCCACCTACGCCATTGCTACTATCTCTGCTGGAGGATTGAGGCAGATGCCCTCCTTCGGTGTTTCCTCCTCTCGTCCCTGCCGTAGCGAGCATGACTGCCACACCTCCTGTGTCGGCCCGCGCCGACCATGGCGTCCGCTCCGTCCATGGCAGCGGTGCCGCCCGCGCCGTCCGTAGGCGCATGCGATGGGAGCTTGGATGTTGATGGTTTAGTCACCATGGAGTCCTTCTTCTTGGGCGCCAGGAAAGTTGAAGAAGATGCTGATCTTGATGAAGTCGACGCGCCACTCATTGGCTTGGTTCACGCTGGTGATGCCCCCTACCTGGTGCACCAAAGATGTCGGCGTCGGAGCCGGTAATCTATGAGGCGATGCAATCCCTTTCCTCGTTCAGCGAGGGTGGTGTATCGAGCGCAAAGACCAAGACGACGAGGGACGCGACAATTTTTACCCAGGTTCGGGCCGCTGAGAAGCGAAAAACCCTACTCCTACCTTGGTTTATTGATGGGTGTGTGCAAAGGTACATGGAGCACTCTCCCCTGGCAAGTCGCAAAGGGAGGGCAGCTGCATGGATATGTATGCGTATGGTTGTGAAGGATTCAAACCCTCGTAAAGGTTGCCCTGACCCTCCTTTTATAGCTCAAGGGGTTACCACAGTGGCAAAAGGGTCATTACATGGTGATTATATTGATACAGAACTATCCGACCTAACTCTGCTAGTTAGGACAAAATGCATTAAATGCATCGCTAAGTGTCATCAAGAGGATGAGCCCCGGCAAGGTTGCCGCACCGCTTGCTCGTCTACCTCTTATTAGCTTGACACTCCATTAGGATGGGTGTCAATAAATGCGATTTTCCTTCAGGCGAGCTGACACATGCGCGCGAGCTCCACCGCACCGTCTGTGTGCTCGACACCTCACAGAACAGCTAACAGCTGGCCGGTGAGGTGGAGCACTGGCGGTTGATGGGGATCTGCTTTCCGCGGGGCTTTCCGGGCCTTCGTCTTGTCGGTCTTGCCTTGTCGACAAGAGCCAGCTTCTAGTACTTCATTTCTGTAAGTTGTCTTGGTCTTCTCGATGCGCTCCTTGATCTCACGGAGAGCTGTTTCCCTTAACTTGAGCTGGTTCCCGCCAAGGCATCTTGCCGGGGATGTTGCCACCGTCCGTGCATAAGTTCAGGGTACTAAGGGCCCCACTCTTTTAGTGCACCGACAACATGTAGTAAAACATGATGCTCACGTGCTCCTGAACACATCCACAATTGATTCCTCCTCTAGGCTTTTAAACACTTTGTTTCAATCATTGTTTGCTGGAACTTTGATTGTCACGTGAAGGAGATTATGCCAAATAAGTGATCATGCATTGGTTTTCACTATGGCTTAATGTTTGGGAACTATGGACCTTTAGCAATAATGTCTCTTTCGAGCTCTTTTGATTAGTCCTCTTTATTTACCACATACACCCACTCAAGAGAAAGCTGAATAATATTCGTTTGTAGTGTTGCCACTACGTACGGTAACAAACTCATAGCTGAAATCTGAGTTGTCGCTCTTGGTGGATCGTTCATTGGCCAGTGGAGTCCTCAGCATAACATCAAGAAGGGTGATGAAGCCATATTTACACATGTAAATGCATATATGGCAGCAAAGGCCATGGCACTAGCCGGAGGCTGTAACACCATGTTGAGATATACAACACAATTTTTTGGCATAATCTCACCCACCTTTCAACTAAGTTCCTCTAGACAATTTAATCCACAAGTGCTATCAAGTCTATTAAAATTAACAAAGCATGTTAAACATCACTTCCACTACAATTTCTCAACTCCCAAGTCTTGAAAGACTTTCTCTTATGCAAAGTTATACTTGGTTAATTTCATTTTATTCAAAAACTGTCCCATGACAAGTCTTAGTTGTCCAAACTAAAGAAAACAAAGGCCACAAAATTATTTCAGCTACTAGAGCAAAACCTTTGTATTAACTATCAACACTCTCTCCCATCTACACATATATCACATACAACTACTACATCTATTCTAATTATCCAAGTGCAAAATATGAGGGTCGTAGGACATACCTTCACGGTTGTGAATTTACACACTTGTCTTCCTTACTCTTGCATTCCTCGTTGTCCTTGCATAAATCAACTCCTCTGAAAAGAAAATGCAAATGAACTCCAAGGGGCTAAATAAAAACAAGAGCAAAGCAAAGCTTATTCAATTTTTTTTTTGTTTTTTGGGTGCCTTGGGCGATGCACTATTACATGTATGAACTAGATGAGAGAGCACTATAGTGGTGGAGATGGCTATGGAGGTGAAAATGGCAGCGGCTAGGGTTTGTGGATGAAGATGATGATGAATAGGTTCTGGCTGTGCTCGATGCTCCTCTTTATCCCCCCTCTATTGACATTTCGATGGGGTCCCCTTTATAAAAGTTGTTCAGGTGGATGACTTGCCTCGGTTTCCATGCCAAACGACCGATCATGCGAGCGCATGCAGTTGCATGGGACACCGTCTTTGGCCCTGGTGGCTTTCTGACACCTCCTGGTGACTTATTTCTTCTCCATTTTCCTTCCTTTCCTTTCTCCCACGTGATTTCTTCCCCTTTTAGCCCATTTCCTATGGAAAAAATATTGAAGAGAGATTTGTGGAATCCTTTGCATTCATAAACCATTAGTGGCAATATCGGAGCGAATATCTCTCTTTTAATGAAATAATTCTGTTTAAACAGGGTTGAAATGAATGTAAAAATATCACTCATCACCGCTGTCCAGAAACTCCCACCAATGGTAATTGTTTTGACATGATTAGTGTGCAACTTGATGAAAATGATGAAGGTTAAGATTTACCTGTAGCTCCTCATCCCCTCCATTATAATATTACTGTGAAGTTGCAGCCACTAACATTTCAGGCATCTCCACTCATCTCGGTGCATCGGTACTCACCAAAGAGCGAGTACAGATTTACATATATGATGCCGATGCACCCTAAGCGAGTGCGCCTCCGACTGAGCTCTGCTATGAGGTGCTCCCAACCCCGGTGGGAGGTAGGCATCCAACTCGGGGTTGTTATCTCCTGGGATCCGGGTGGATGACCTTACGGAGCACCGAAGCCTAGCTATATGGCTTTAAAGAAAGCACTGCCTAGGAGGTTGCCAGAAGTCCGTAGGTGTCTTTCTTAGATTTGTGTCTTGAGTCTAGATGTATACATGTTGCATTGGCACTTTATTTTTGTTTTTAGTAGTTGCTATTTGAGTTGGTTTCATATAGTTTTCATTGGTAAAATTTATAGCATGTTAGTAGCCTGTTTTTGCTGCATAACTCCTCCTATTTTTGTTGTAATATTGCTATGTGCTTAACGCGAGGAGGAAGCACAAGATTTTTCATGCAGCTATGCAACTCCCGGAGAAAAGACGGCGTTCAATATGACCGCTTCGGTCGTTTGAGCGCCCGTATTATCGGGGTTCTGGGACCGGGGGTACCCAGACCCGTCTGCCTGTGGCCCAGTGCGCGGCATCGTCAAAGGCCCAGCACGGCCCAGCTCAAGACTTCGCGGACAAGACCCTCGCGAGGGCCCCCGCCTCACGAGGTGAACCACATCAAGGCCTCCCGAGGAGCTGTCTCCAGAGGCTGCCTCTCGAGGAGCGGATACTTCTAGGCTCACACGCCACCTCACGAGGCGTGTGGTGACATGAGCCATGACGACCAGAGCCAGGAGGGCGCCAGCGGGCGCAGTCCAGGACAGTTTCCTCTTTGGTGCTAGAGGGACAAAGCCAGCATGCGGGGTCCCAAGGAATCCCGCAAAGGTTGCCATTCTGGTGCAACAAGACCAAGACCACGGGCTCGGCAGGACGGAGGTCATCACCGAGCCCACCTGCACGTCACGACCAGATGCTTTGCAGGCAAAGACCACCTTTAGTCAGGATAGGGTGTACTCCTGCCCCCCTTCAAATCTGGCCGTTGTGGTATCCCTTCCCGCATAGAGCCTTGGGGGAAGAGGACCGGGGCCAGTATAAATATAGACTAGCCTCCACCATAGAAGGGACTGACTCCTTGAGCTCTCCCGAGGCAGCTCACGCTTGTACTAGGTCATACTCATCCTCCTCGCGAGGCAATCCACCCCTGAGTAAATCTCGTGCCCATCTCTTCTTCCCTCTCGCTTGAGCACGACGGAGCCAAGCCGTGAGGCGGTGAGCAGCAAGTCATAGCTAGGCAGAATCCTTCACTCACACCCTAGAGTTCGATCCTTGTTTGGGTCCGTGGAGCCCAATTCTGACATTTGGCGCGCTAGGTAGGGTCGTGTCGAAGTCCTTCTGCCTCGCTCCATCGTCGCTTCACCACCACCATGGCCGACGCCGTTCATCCCGCCGTTCTCTGGAATGCCGCGGGTTGCCCGGCCTTCACTCCTGACTTGCGCCAAGTGCAGTGGTCGGTGAGGTTTAGGACGGTGTTGCCCCCGCGCTATGATGGGGCAGCTGACCCCGAAGAGTTCCTTCAGCTGTACACCCAGGGCGTCCTGGCGGCGGCCAGTGACGACAAGGCCATGGCTAACTAGTTCCCTCTCGCCCTCATGGGCGTCCCGCGCTCTTCATGATTCCAAAGCCCCACGCGGCCGCGTGCATCCTCGGCGGGTCCCAGGGGCCTGCATCTGGTCGCCATGCCAAGCAGCGCTTCCGCCAACCGAACGCTGCACGGCCTCGGCCTGAGGCCTTGCGGAGCCGCGTGTGGCCCGAGGTCGTCATCACCTTCGACTCCAGGGACCACCTCAAATCTGTAGCCGCTGCCAGCGCACTCCCCATGCTATGCACGCCGATTATCAGCAACGTGGCCGTCACCAAGACGCTCATCGATGGTGGCGCCGGCCTCAACGTTCTCTCCGTGGAGACCTTCGACATGCTTCAAGTGCCTTATGACGAGCTCATTCCCACTAGGCCATTCTTCGGGGTGACCGATGGCTCCACCACTGCCCTGGGGCAGGTGCGCCTCCTTGTCACCTTCGGCACCCGCATTAAATAGCACACTGAGCTGACCGACTTCGAGTGGCCCGCATCAGCCTCCCTTACAATGCCATCTTGGGGTATTCCGCGCTCGCGAAGTTCATGGCGGTGACCCATCCGGGCTACAACGTCATCAAAATGCCAGGCAGCGGTGGCGTCGTCACCGTAGCTGGGGACAGGAAGGATGCGGTTCAAGCTCTCAAGCTCGCCTACAGGGTAACGGAGGCCTCGCGCCCTGGCGCCGAGGGCGCCCTGGAAGCTCCGGAGGCTGTGCCCACGAGGAAGAAGCAATTGTTCTCCCAGGACCGCAGTGAGATGAAGAAGGCGCCCATTGACGGCGACAACTCAGGCCCCACCTTCACCATCAGCACCGGCCTCCCCCCGGAGCAGGAGGAGGTGCTTGTCAACTTCCTCCGGGCGAACAAGGACGTGTTCGCCTGGAAGGCATCCGATCTGGTCGGTGTCCCGAGGGAGGTAATCGAGCACCACCTGGCGGTGTGCCCCAACGCTCGTCCGATGAAGCAGAAGGCGCGGCGTCAGGCACCGGAGAAGCAGACGTTCATTGTCCAAGAAGTGCACAAGCTGCATGAAGCAGGGGTCATACGAGAGGTGCGTCATCTGGAGTGGCTCGCCAACCCAGTTGTCATTCCCAAGAAGGGTGGGAAGGAGCGCATGTGCGTCGACTTCACGAGCCTCAACAAGGCTTGCCCTCAGGATCCGTTCCCGCTCCCACGCATCAACCAGATCATGGACTCCAGTGTGGAGTGCGTTCTGTTGTGCTTTCTGGATGCCTTCTCAGGCTACCACCAGATCAAGATCACGACGAAGGATGTCGAGAAGACGACCTTCATTTCTCCGTGCGACGTGTACTGCTACACCTGCATGCCCTTCGGGTTGAGGAGCACCAGTGCCACCTTCCAAAAACTAATGCACATCGCGCTGGGGCCGCAGCTAGGGAGAAATGCGGAGGCCTACGTCGACGACATTGTGGTCAAGTCGCGTGTGGATAGAACCATGGTCGAAGACTTGGAGGAAACATTCGCCAACCTACGCAGGGTGAATTTGAGGCTTAACCCATGAGAAGTGTGTTTTTGTTGTCCCCTCCGGCAAGCTGCCCGGCTTTCTTGTCTCACACCGAGGGATTGAGGCCAACCCCGAGAAGATCAAGGCCATTGAAAGGATGTGCCCACCTCAGACCCTCAAAGAGATGTAGAAGCTGGCGGGATGTGTGACTTCCCTGGGGCGCTTCATCTCCAAGCTTGGCGAGCGCGCCTTGCCATTCTTCAAGCTGATGAAGAGAAAGGGTTCCTTTGAGTGGACCCCGGAACCGGAGGCAGCCTTTGAAGACCTCAAGTGGTACCTCACGAACCCACCCATCATGGTGGTGCCCCGCTTCCACGAGCCCTTGGTGCTCTACTTGGCGGCCACCTCACATTCGGCTAGCGCGGCGCTCGTAGCAGTCCGGGAGGAGCGCGTCAGCGCCGAAGGGAGGCCTGACGGCCCATGCGAGGCCATGGGGCCCCTCGAGCCCTCGATACCGCAGGGCAGTGTTCCCGCCCCCCCGCCCCTCCGTCGCTTAGCGAGGCGCCCGGGCCCCTCGCACCCTACACGAGGCAAGCCGCCGCCGATGCCCCACGCCTTGTCGAGCACCCCGTCTACTTCGTCAGGATAGTGCTGCGGGATGCTTGCGCACTACCCTATGCAGCAGAAGCTCCTCCTCGTGCTCCTAGTTGCTTCAAGGAAGCTGCGCCATTACTTCCAAGGCCATCCTATCAAGGTTGTCTCTGCATACCCCCTGGAGAAGGTGCTGCGCAGCCCCAACGCTGCTGGTTGAGTCGCCGAGTGGAACATCGAGCCGCAAGCCATCCAGCTAGAATTCTGTACGACCAGGGTCATCAAGGGGGCGATGCTTGCCGACTTCGTGGCGGAGTGGACGGATACCCACGACGGGGAGCTGCGCGAGGACCAGTCCCTTGCGCCTAGCAACGAGGTGCCCGACGGTTGGGTCATGCACTTCGACGACTCCTTCACACGGCGGGGCGCGGGAGCTGGGGTTGTGCTCGTCTCCTCGACAAAGGACAAGCTCTACTATGCTATCCAACCTTGCTTCCATCACAGAGAGAAGGTCTCCAACAACATTGCCGAGTACGAGGGCCTGATCGCCGGGCTCAAGGCCGTGGCCGCTCGGGGGTCAAGCGCCTCACCATCAAAGGTGATTCCCAGCTCCTCGTCAACTTCTTCAACACAGAGTACAAGCCGAAAGACGAGCATATGGCGGCATACCTTGAGGAGGTACATAAAATTGAAAAGTGTTTCCTGGGCTTGGAGTTGCAGCACGTCCCGCGTGGCGCGGACAAGGAAGCGGACGATGTCGCCAAGCGATCATCTCGCCGTGAGCCTCAAAACCCTGGCGTCTTTGAAGAGAGGCTCTTTGAGCCATTAGCTGCACCCTCGACAGCTGGCATGACACTGCCCCTGGAGGAGCTACCGCCTGCACCAACTGTGAGTGCCCCGGCCTGCGGCCCGACCTCAGGAGCCCGTCTGCTCCTAGCATTGGAGCCTCATGCAGGCAGCTGGATCAAGGAGCTCAAGGCCTATCTTCTCCATGGCACCCTACCAGAAAAGGACGCAGAAGCAAAGCGCGTGGCTCGGCAGGCCAGCGGTTACTGCTTGAGGGACAGCGAGGTGTACCGCAGGCGCCCTAACGACGTCTTGCTAAGGTGCATATCGGAGGATCAAGGGCGCGAACTGTTGGTTGACATCCACGGGGGAGACTGCGGGCATCACTCTTCATCGCATACTCTTGTGGGGAAGGCATTCCGCAGTGGGTTCTATTGGCCAACGGGGCTCCGCGACGCCACTGAGCTGGTCCGGTCCTACGAGGCATGCCAGTTCCAGGCCAAGCAGATTCACCAGCCAGCGCAGGGGCTCCAGACGATCCCACTCTTGTGTCCCTTCGCGGTCTGGGGGATGGACATACTAGGCCCATTCCCTCGGGCAGCCGGCTGCTACCGCTACCTTTACATCGCCATCGACAAGTTTACCAAGTGGGCAGAGGTGGATCTTGTGCGCACCATCCTTGTAGGCTCGACCGTCAAGTTCATCAAGGGCCTCATGAGCCAGTTCGGCGTCCCCAATAGCATCATCACCGACAACGGCTCCCAGTTTACAAACAACCTCTTCAGGTCATATTGTGCTAACCTTGGAACGCAGCTATGCTACGCCTCGGTGGCGCACCCAACGAGCAACATCCAGGCTGAGCGCGCTAATGTAGAAGTCCTCAGGGGCCTCAAGACCAGGAGCTTCAAAAAGAAGCTCGAGGCCTACGGCAGGGGCTGGCTGGACGAGCTGTTGTCCGTGTTGTGGTCCAGCCGCACCACCATGACCAAGCCCATCGGCGAGGCTCCCTTCTTCCTTGTCTACGGGGCCGAGGCGGTCCTCCCATCTGAGATCAAGCATGGTTCCCCGCCGGTCCTGGCATTCGATGAGGCGCGCCAGGATGCCTCATGGGAAACTGATCTTATGCTCGGCGAGGAGGCCCGCCGCCAGGCCTCCCTCTGTGCCGCAAGGTACCAGCAGGACTTGCGGCGCTACCACAGCTGCAACATTCGCCCCCGGACTCTCGAGGTCGGAGACCTCGTCCTGAGGCGGGTCCTCTCCAGGGTGGGCCTCCACAAGTTCTCGCCCATGTGGGAAGGCCCGTTTATGGTCGCCCATGTTTCCAGTCCAGGTGCCGCGCGCCTGGAGATGGAGGACGGGGTCCCCATGCAGAACGCTTGGAACATCCAGCACCTTCGCAAATTCTACTCGTGATACTCTCATGTAATAATGAGTGGGTCTGTACATGCCCCGGAGTCTCCCGGTGAGGCGTTCCACGGCCTCGCGGGAGCTCCCGCCTACGCCCAAGTGGAAGCCCCATGCTCCGTGCTGGCGGAACGATCGAACAATGACCATGCCCACGCCCAAGTGGAGGCCCCATGCTCCACACTCGTGGGAAGACTAGTGTAGGCGCCGGACGCGGCGGCCTTTTCCTTCTTTCTTGTAAACTGAATTTGAAATTTCTCTGAATGAAGCTTGAAGTTTTTGTGTCTTTGCTCAGAAAAGGGTTGGGGTTTTTTCCTTGCGGTGTTTCCCTTCTTGAATTTCCTCCCAAAAAGCAGCAACGGCTGCCTGATGCCCCCTCCTAAGCATCCCGCGAGCGGGGGCTGGGCATGGTGTTTGCGCTTGGGCCAGCCCCAACGACATTAAGGACCCAGGCTGCAATAGCCGCGGGTCTGCCCCTGTGCACACCACCTCACCAAGACTCTGGTGTCTAAGTCCTCGCGCGATGCTCTTGAGCGAGCCAACAGGCACACATTGCCCTCGGTCTCTGACCTCAGGAGCGCTCATCTCCTAGCCTTGCCCGGGCATCGCGACCCGGCATACCAGTGACGATCCACCCTCGCTCGGGGGCTATGGACACAGAATAAGCATAAGGGAAAGGCAGCCTACGAGGGCACAAATACGGTTCGGTACATCATTAAGGAGTTTCCATCAGTACCCTTTACATCCCCGCGGGGCCATACTCAAAGTGCCGGCAGGTAAATAGAAGAAAGACAACCTAAGGAGATGCGTCGTCATAATCGCTGTCGTTAGCCCCATGCCCCTCGACTTCATGCTGGTCTTCGTGGTTGTCAGGGGTGAACCGCGCGATCAAAGTATCCACATGGTCCTCCACCCACTCCCCCAGGGCATTGTGAATCACCCTGGGTACGGGGGCTGTCACGGCCTCGAAGTCGAAGTCGGGGTCGGAACGAAGGAGATGACTCAAGACACGCGTCGACGCTTGTGCAAGGAGGTCACGGCTTTCTTCTTCAACGAGCTTACCCACCTTCTCCATGCCTCCCTCAAGCCGCTCCACAATCCTGGTGAAGTAGGCGAGGTAGCCGACATCGTCAGGCATGAGCGGGCTGGAGACACTCTCCTTCCAGATGGAGCTCAGGGCATGGCAAGCCCTTCGCTCGAGGTCTTGGAACATCACTGAGCGTGTGTGCTGCAGCCCTCGAGCCCGGTTCGCCTCGTCTGCTGCCCGCTCCACGAGAGAAGTGACATCCCCCACTTGCTGATAGAGGGACACCAGCTCAGCTTCGGCCGTGGCTTGGGCGCCCAGGGCGGTTTTCTAGCGCTTGTCCGCCTCGGCCAGCTTCTTCTTGAGGCCGTCGATCTCGTCCTTCAGTTCTCCATGCCGTGTGCAGAAACGGGTCTCCTGAAGCTTCAGTTTCTGGTGGTGGTCCTTGATGAGGGCTGCGATCCCCTCATCAATCTCCGTCTGAACCCTCGCCTCCCGGGAGGCCAGTGAAGCCTCGGTGGCTATTACTTGGGGCTCCATCACCTCCAGCCGCTCGTGCTCCAGGCTTTGCTCGGATGCCACCAGCACCAAAGCCTCTTCAAGAGTGCGGAGCCTCGCTTCACGCGCCGATGGCCCTTCCGCTAAGGTGGTCAGGGCGGCTTCACGTGCTTGAGCTTGCCGCTCCAGGGCAGCGTTTGAAGCCAGGAGCTCCCGCTCGCGGTTTTCTGCGGCCTCGCGCCATCGGTCCGCGTCCTTGGCCTCCTTTAGGGCGCGATCGCGGGCTTCTTTTGCCGCGGCGGAGGACTCCTCATCCTTCGAGCGAGCGGACTCGTGCTGCATGCATATAAGGTTGACAACAACTTCTAGCTGGCACCACCCGCGGGCCAGGCACAGGTGCTCGGCCTCAAGATGCAAGTCGACGTCGCGAAGCTCCGCTTCGAGCCGATTCAGTGCGCCCCTCGCGTCCTGAAGAAGGCCGTGCCGGATGGTGCCACGGCCGCGCGCGAGCTCCAATGCCCGGCCTGGGCTTCATTCCGCGCTCCAGTCCATGGCGGAGGCATGGGAAGGTCCGGCCGGGCTCGCCGGGTACCCGGGGCTGGCCCACCCCCTGTCTAGTTCCCCTGCCCGGGGCGCAGCCCTGCGCGAGCTCGACACCCTGCCCATGGGGGTCATCGACTCGCGGCAGATCCGATCACCAGCGAGAATTGGTGGGATGAGCGATGGCATTGCCCTCGCGAGCTTGGTACCGTTTTCGATGGAGGGCGCTTGGGATGCAGAGCCGAGGCCCGTTAGGGGTCGCCTCGAGAAGAACGTGATCTCCCCGGCGCACGCGGACGACCACAGGACCCGCAAGATGCGCTACTGCCGCACGCCCCGAGCCCCCAGGAGATGGCGGTGGGAGCGCCCTCATCTCTTTGCCTGGAGAAGACCTGAGGAACAAGATCTTAGGGACGCTTGCCGCGCGAAAATCAAGGAGAGTAGGGCACTTACTTGTTCATGGCGACCCACTTTCTCCTCTTCAGGGCCCGCGATCGCTAACCGGCGCCTTCCTCAAGCCACCCCCTCCCCGCGGGAGGTGCGAGGCCCGGGGGTCAGCACCCTGGAGCTCGGCGCGCGACTCCCCATGCTTGCGGCAGTGGCCACACCCCCGGGCGGGACGATGCCACCGTCGTTCAGAGGCACAGGGGCGGGCCGGTGCATAGCCGGCGGTTCGACATGCCGCTCCGCTGTCGCCAGGGGTGCTTCTCCCTCGGAGCCCTCAGGGCCTGGAGCCACCAGGAAGGGGTTGTCTCGAGGCCCTCATGGCCCTCGGGAAGCAACCCCACTCATCAAAGCGCGGCATCCCCCTGACGAAGTCTTTCCCACTCGTGTAATTGTACAAGGGGAGCCCGTCCTGAGGGAGCGCACTTGCTTCCCCGCCAGTCAAGAGGCGGAGTATCCCAATCAACATGTTGGGGGGGGGGGGGCAAGGAAGCCACCTGGAGCCTCATTGCATCCTCGCGACCGGTGAAGGCCCGCACTAGGTGGGAATGGCGCTGGAGGGGGGCGATTCACCGTCGGATGAACTCCCTCACCACCATCGTCATCGTCACGCCTGTCGCCCTCAGGTTAGCCATCCTTGCCGTGACCCACGAGAGCCTCGGGTCGACGAGCCTCTTGTGCTTCCACCTGGAGCTCACTTCCGCCGGGGACGACGGAGTTTGGAGTAGGGGGCTATGCTGGGCTGCGTCGACATACACCCATTGCCTCCAGAAGCCCTCCGCATCTAGGCGGATCTCCATGTCGATACCCTCACCTGCCGTCGCGCTCGCTGTGTGGAGCGACGCACACCCGGAGCACTGCGCGCCGGTGGTTAGCCGCAGGGAGAAGAAGTGGCGGAGCAGCGCCACCAAGGGGGCAATGCCCGCGAAGGCCTCGCACAAGAACGCGAAGGGGAAAAGGAGGATGATGGATTCCGGGTCAAAGTGCAACGCATGGACCTGATAGTGAGAAAGCACAGCGTTGAAGAAATCCAAGAACAGCGGTAGGAAGTCGGAGAGGAGGGCATGGAGGTGAAGGGCAATGGTGGTAGGCTCCAACTCGGTAGAGGGCCGGGAAGCAGGCTAGATCTTTGTCGCCTTCCCCTCGTTGGAGTCAACCGTGATCACTGGGAGGACCTTGTCCAGCCCCTCGCGATTGAGCATGGTGGACCGACCCAGGGCGGGTTCCGGCCCCACTTGGCGGTCCGCCGCCGTCATGGCCATGCTCCTCTCCCTTCGGGGGGCCATGGTGACACGGTAAGCCGAGGGCGGCACAAGATCCCACGGGCAAGGCGCAAGCTTTCTTGGGAAGGAAGGAATGGAAGATGGGTGCGCTGCGGAGCAATGATGGCCCCGCGGCGCGCGCCAGGATTTTTGTCAGCCTGGGCAGTTGCCGAGGTAACATGGGGAAGTGGGGGCGTCCATGCCCCGTCGTGCACGATGCGTCGAGCCTGGCCCGCAGGTGGTTGGGGCCCGCGTCGCTTCTCCCTCTCCTCTTCACCTTTGGTCCTAAGCAAGGCCGAGCGCGCCGTGGGCCCGGGGGCTACTGTCGGGGTTCTGGGGCCGGGGGTACTCAGACCCGTCTGCCTACGGCCCAGCACGCGACATCGTCAAAGGCCCAGCGTGGCCCAGCTCCAAGACTTCGTGGACAAGACCTCATGAGGGCCCCCGCCTCGCGAGGCAAACTACATCAAGGCCTCCCGAGGAGCTGTCTCCTGAGGCTGCCTCCCGAGGAGCGGATGCTTCTAGGCTCGCACCCCACCTCATGAGGTGCGTGGTGACGTGAGCCATGATGACCGGAGCCAGGAGGGTGCCAGCGGGCGCAGTCCAGGACAGTTTCCTCTTTGGTGCTAGAGGGACAATGCCAGCACGCGGGGTCCCAAGGAATCCCCCAAAGGTTGCCGTTCCGGTGCAACAAGACCAAGACCACGGGCTCGGCAGGACGAAGGTCATCACCGAGACCACCTTTAGTCAGGATAGGGTGTACTCCTGTCCCCCTTCAAATCTGGCCATTGTGGTATCCCTTCGCGCCTAGAGCCTTGGGGGAAGAGGACCGGGGCCAGTATAAATATAGACTAGCCTCCACCGTAGAAGAGACTGACTCCTTGAGCTCTCCCGAGGCAGCTCACATTTGTACTTGGTCATACTCATCCTCCTCGCGAGGCAATCCACCCTAAAGCAGGAGTAGGGTTTTACACCGCAAGGTGGCCCGAACCTGGGTAAATCTTGTGTCCATCTCTTCTTCCCTCTCGCTTGAGCACGATGGAGCCAAGCCGTTAGGCGGTGAGCAGCAAGTCATAGCTTGGTAGAATCCTTCGCTCACGCCCCAGAGTTCGAACCTTGTTTGGGTCCGCGGAGCCCCGATTCCGACATGTATGAGCTCGTGGCCGCAACAAAGAACATGACCAGAACAAAAGACGGCCTACCATACGAGTGCTCGCACCCGTACGAGTGTTCGTTTCACCTGGTGTCCACAATGAGCATCTCCACAGAGCGAATGACGGCGTTCCACACGACCGTAACTGGTTGTTTGAGCACCCGTATGAAGGTAATAACATCTACATCTGATTCATTTTTGATGTCTGAGGTCGACGAGGTGTTTTCTAACCAACTATTTGCTTTGTAATTAATGTTAATTACCTCTGAAACTCCATAGCCAATAATTCTCTTTAGCAACTATGTTTTCTTTATTTCTTTTTGCCGGTTGGGTATACGAACTCCGTTCATATACCGAATTGATGTTTTATTTTGTGTATTATCTTCGCAGGGGCTTAGACCTTATGTGGTGATATTTACGGTATGGTGCCAATCGTATAAAAGACCCACACAAGCCACTTGGTTGCTTCAACATGATGAACTTCAACTACAAGTGCCGGTAAAGTTTTATAATACGACCCTCGCTCAAATAAAAGTTGTGAGTCTCACCTTAAGTAAGATCTCTCTTTTTAATTATGCACCTAGGAGCTGCATAAATGTGTTTTATCTTGTCCCGCACACACTTCATTCAAACCTAGGAGTTACATGTACTTCTAGGCATAGTTTGTTAACTTAAGCATGATGCTTAGGTTAGTGAACCGATCTTGCGAGGCAATTATTTTTATTCACTTGTGATGCTAATCCTTTGTGATGTATTTTTTTTTTAAAAAACTACAAAAGCACAAAAATACTTTGTTTTCTTTTTAGTTTCATTCTAGCAGGTTCTATTGGAGGGTAGCCACTGGACCACAACAAGGAGATCACATGAAGCAAGGTCCATGTCTATTAAAAGAGAGGTCAAATGTGCCTCAACGGTAAGAGTGTGTAACCCTTTGCTTAACTAAGCTTAGGGGAGGTAACCACTTCTCACGCTCTCTTTTAATAATTGCACTTTCTCTTTACTTTTGTACTTTTCCCTAGTTTATTGTTGCAAGGTTCTAAGCGTGGGGAGGTTACATTTGCATGTGTAGTGTCTTGTGCAATGCTCTTGATCATATGGTTTTTGTGCATTAGTGTGTCCCGCTGTTTGGACATGCTTGCTTTGCACTTGTTTGATTTAGCTTGCGGGAATCTTGTTATCTTCTGAAAAACATTGCCATGTTCATTTATAAAACCCCAAAAAGGAGTCCTTTGAACTGTTGCCTTTTTTGGGGTTTTAGACTTTCTTTGTTTTTTGACTTCTCAAAACCCCAACCATTTTCTATATTTCCCTTAAGTGCAAGGCATAGGCTTGCGCTCAGTGCTGCAAAGGTAGTTGAGCGGTTTAGTAACGCAGACATACGATCTTGCTATTGTACCTGGTATGCCTCGGATTGGTGTTTTTGAAGCGATCGCTAATGTAAGATTTCTTTTGTCTTTGATTGTCACTGCTGTGTTCCTACATAATATTGACCTTCTATCTAAACCTTTGGAAATGGGTATTTGGGCTCCACAAAAATAATTTCCTCTTTCTTGACCTCGATGGCAATGGAACTAAGAGGATAACTTGTATTACCCCCTTGCTGGTTAACTTTTGCATGCTTGTATGATGAACATGGTTATCACTTTTGGGGGTTTGGTTCAATGTATTCTTTAGAGTTGGTAGCAATGAGCTTTTGGTAGTCAACCTTTTTACCCGAGGAAGAGCAAGGTTTAAGCATGGGGAGGTTGATGGCTCTATATTTTATGCATTTTAGAGCTCATTTGTTGCATGTTCTGTTTATATATCATGTCCCATTGAACCAAATAGTTGTCCATTATGCATGATTACCGGTATTTACATTTTTCCTTGTGAGCATTGCACATTTAGTTTTTTATTTGGTTTTTATTAGTTTTGTCTATTTTCTTGTGTCTACAAGTGTTTTGGAGCAACCTAGGACCAAGCACGATGAAAGGACCAAGGATGGGTTCGATACGGAGTCAGCCAGGGGTCATACATAGCCATTTCGAAGGTTGGAAAAAGTCATTTTCCAAACTGCTCCAAATCAAGATCTAAGATGAGAAATGGATCAGCGTCGTTCATATGAATCCAACGAGATCAAGAATGTCAAATTCTAAGTTAGTATGAAGATTTGACGACCATTTTACCAGAGGAGGACATATCCAGAGACGGCGCTCCGAAAGTTGCCCTTCCAAATGGGATTCTTTACTAATTTCTTCCCCATTTAATCCCACGGGATCCTTGGCTTGTAAAGAAGATATTGGGAGAGATTTGGCCCATTGTGAGCCCTTGGATGAAACTCATCAAGAGAGGAGGCTAGGGAGGCTCCATATTATCATCTACAACCCTAGCCGCCATCTCTCTCACGCCATTCATCTCCAACACATCCAACTCCATCTCTATTGCTGCTCCACGACCACCATAGAGGAAGGGACAAGATCAAAGGAAGAAGAGAAGGCTCCACCACCGGGAGGACCGGCCTTCAGGCCGGTGCCCGCTCCACCGCACCGGCACCATCTCCATCATCACCATCACCGTGCCGCCACCGCCATCACCATCTCCATCGCGCCTCCTCCCTTCAACGGATCTATGCCGTCTTGTAACTTGACCCTTACCTTTATGTTTGAGTAGATGTATTTGTTCCCAAGGATATGGATTTACTCTTCTATGATTAGTATTATTATTTCCAAGAGATCCAATATGTTCTTGTTCATGTTCGAGTTAGTATTCTCGCGAGTGTTGGGAGGAGGCCTTGCTCACACTTTTTGTAATGACCAAACCGTGAAGGATTTGAGTCTCTGTGCTTACCGTGCTAGTCCCTGGATCGACTCGCTAGCACACACAATATAGATGAATACCAGAATAACAAATGCATCATTTATTACAATGTATGATCTAGAATGTATAAAATAAAACAATCTGCATAGCACATGGCTAGCTTTATTAAATCAAACAGCGGAAAAGTAGCAGAAAATAACGATGAGTCCCATCATAGCCCACTGGCGATGCTGAGTGCAGACTCGTGACCCTAACGGTACCTTACTCTTCGTCTGAATATCCTGCGACATGAGACGTTGCAGCCGTATAGGTCAATACTTTGAATGTATTGGCAAGTTACATAGAAATAATAATAAAGCAGACCTACATGTATATGCATAGTACAACAAAAGGAAGGCTTGATGGTTATTTTGCAGAAAGCTAATTTTGTCCTCATAACTACCTAATAGTCAATTTTTTTTATTTAATTTATTTGTTACTACAATTAAATACACAAGGTTGAATTGGCAAGTCCAACTCCAACCTACCCATTATTAAGTTTCCCAACAAATTTATTAAGTGTCACATCTGTCAAGATCATCCAACAATTGTAATGGCATAGTTGCTCAAATTTGCCAATAACCGGGGACACGGCTAATCATGATTAGTTTTTAATACTCTGCAGAGTTTAGTACGCTTTACCCACTGGACCCAACCCGAAGATTGAGACGAAGTCTTTCAGAAGCAGTCCCCTAGTCCCACAGGAGGCCCACCCCAACTATTATACCTACATCTGCTAGCACATCCAGGTAAGGGTTCCACAACTAATCAACTAAGCCAGAGCCCATTTAGCCTGTGGCCGTACATGGAAGCTACTAGTCACTAAGTCTGTTTGATCTTTTTGAACCTGGGCGGCATTCCACTTACATTCAGAGGGTATAAACCATGATGTTCTTGAAACCTCCCTAGCAATACCACTTCCGCCTAGAGGTGAATTAAATCCTTAATTACTACTCAATTTGTTAAATATATATATAATCCTCACATAAGCTCAATGTATACAGGAACCAACCCCGTCTACAAAGCATAGCAAAACTACAACTACCATGATCTGCATTGACGGGGAGAATAGCTCAACAACATAGCACAATAATATAGTATTCCTATACATGCATATATCCATAATGTGATATAGACTACATGCATAGAAAAATAATAGGTAAAGGATAATCAACATGTAACTTGCCTTGGTTCTGGTTCAAAAAGTCACACTCCTGACAATAGCTCACGTCACACTCCGGATAATCTACACGTTTCATACAATCAACAAATCAATCGCCGAAACTCAAATAAAACCAACAGCAAGAAAATCATTTTAAAATTCAAGAACAGTAGCATAACAGCATGTACAAATCATCTACAATACACTATGACCACAACGCAAAAAGAAACACTCAGTATCGTCAAACGGTTTAAAAGTTATGGCCTCCGGAAGGTTTGATTCAAATTCGAACGAATTCAAATTTGAAAAGTGCAAACATGAGAAATTTTGGTTCTGTCAAATTCTCCTGGTCATTGTGAGTGCATAGGAAAAAGAATCACCTAATTTGGGTATATAGGTTAAAAGATATAACTACAAGAAAAATGGTTGAAAATCTGTAAAAACAACAAAAAGAAAAACTATGTTTTGAGCTGCTGTGCGGTTACGTGGCATCACATGATTGGCCGAAGTGACTTTGCGTGCGCACGCTCACCGGAAACAAAGGAAGACGGCGGCGGCTTCGGGTGTAGGCGGCGGCGCTCCTCCGGTGAAGGGAAGGTGACAGGAGGATGCGGCTTTCGGCGTTGGTGGCGAGGGTGTGGTTTGGGGCAGCGTTAGCTTCCTCGGGCGGCGGTGGTAGCTCGCATGACTTCGGTCATTTCCGGAGCTTTGGCTCGATGTCGGTGGTCGTCCTGGTGCTCTGCAGGTCACCCCACGGTGTTAAACAAGCGGGTAACCGAGAGGAGGGTCGAGTGGAGCAGGCGGCGCGGCTCTGCGGGCTCTTACGGCGGCGCAAACGAGCGGTGAACGACGGCGGCCGCGAGCTCCTCCGGCGAGATCCAAAACGCCGAGTAGAGGCGTGCGGACGACGAAGAAGATAGAAAAGGGATGCGGTTGCGCGGGGCGAACTACGTGTCCAGGGAGGCCTAGGGATGCACGGGGTCGATCGGGTGCTCGGGGGAGATCCGGCTCGGCCTTGGCGTGCATGAGCGGTGCGGCGCGGCGCGGCGGCCGGCTCGGGTTAGGGGACTAACAAGGGCGCGGGGCCCGCAGTCAGTGGCCCAAGGCGGCGGGGGGATGGGAGCGGTGCTGCGTACCGCTTCGCGGGAAGATGGGCCGCGGCTGCGCGCGGTTGGTGGGTCGTAGCTGAGCGCTGCGCCTCTCTTTTTTTAAACAAATGCTACAACAGTTAAATAACTAAACTAAAAACAAACAACAGAATAAATCCTAAAAATAATATAAGCACACAGTAAAAATATACCTACCAGTATACAGTACAGGAACACTAGTTCCTAATCTAATGCAATTTTGAAAATTTGTTTTTACGCAATAGGCCACACAAACAGTAATAAAACACTCAAATAAAATATTTTGGAGTTTATAAAATTGACAAAATAAATCAGGTGAACTCCAAATAATATTCCTGACATTATGAACATTTTTAGAACAGGGGGAAGTCATGTTATCTCCACTCCAGGTTGAATATTCCGAAAAAGCAAATATTGCAAATAAAAATATGAGATGCATATGAATAACCTATTAACATCCTAATTAGGAAAATTGGGATGTTACAAACCTACCCCCCTTAAGATGAATCTTGCCCTTGAGATTCGGGCTGGCTAGCAAATAGGTGTGGGTGATCCTGCCTGAAATCTTCCTCTCGTTCCCAAGTAGCTTCCTCCTCTGTATGATGATCCCACTGAACCTTGCATAACTTGATTGTCTTGGTGTGAGTAACTCTCTCTGCTGTCTCCAGAATCTTAACAGGATTCTCCTCATATGTCAAATCACTCTCCAACTGTATTGCCTCAAGTGGCACTGTGTCTCTCAAAGGAACAGCCATCATCTCTGCAGGGCACTTCTTCAACTGGGATACATGAAACACATCATGAACTCCTGACAAGGATTCTGGCAACTCCAGCTGATAAGCTACCCCTCCTCTACGCTCCAAGATCTTGTAAGGCCCCACAAAACATGGTGCTAACTTACCCTTGATTCCAAACCTCTTAATTCCATGAAGTGATGAAACTCTAATATAAGCACGGTCTCCTACCTCATATGTCACCTCCTTACATTTTGCATCTGCATAACATAACTCTTTTGCCTGGACTGTGCTATCTTCAGCCTGTCACGAATCAACTTGACCTTCTCCTCAGCATCTCTGATCAAGTCTGGTCCAAAGAACTGACGCTCTCCAACCTCATCCCCCATCAACGGTGTCCTGCACTTCCTACCATACAATAACTCAAATGGTGCCATCTTCAGACTAGCCTGATAACTGTTATTATATGAGAACTCCGCATAAGATAAATTATCATCCCAACTAGACCCATAGTCCAAAGCACAAGCCCTCAACATATCCTCCAAAATCCGATTTACCCTCTCTGTCTGCCCATCTTTCTATGGATGGAAAGCTGTACTGAACTCCAGCCTGGTTCCCAAGGATTCATGCAACTGATGCCAAAACTTGGGTGTGAACTGAGTACCTCTATCAGACACTACCTTCCTTGGA